>OY728142.1:1718094317-1719428317 GCA_963277665.1 Viscum album | reverse complement strand
AAATAATAAATAATAAATATTATATATTAAATATTAAATAAATAAATATAAATAATAAATAATAAATAATAAATAATAAATTATAAATAAATATAAATAATAAATAATAAATAATAAATAAATATAAATAATAAATAAATATAAATAACAAATAATAAATAAATATAAATAATAAATAAATATAAATAATAAATAATAAATAATAAATAATAAATAATAAATAAAGATAAATAATAAATAATAAATAATAAATAATAAATAATAAATAATAACTAATAACTAATAAATAATAACTAACAAATAAATATAAATAATAAATAATAAATAATAAATAAATATAAATAATAAATAATAAATAGTAAATAATAAATAAATATAAATAATAAATAGTAAATAGTAAATAAATATAAATAATAAATAATAAATAAATATAAATAATAAATAATAAATAATAAATAATAAATAAATATAAATAATAAATAATAAATAATAAATAATAAATAATAAATAATAACTAATAAATAAATATAAATAATAAATAATAAATAATAAATAAACATAAATAATTAATAAATATAAATAATAAATAATAAATAATAAATAATAAATAATAAATAACCAGTTACAAATAAAAGATAATAAATAAATTAAAGTATATTATAAATAATAAATAATAAATAATAAAGGAAACACATGAAAAAGTATGAAAAGACGTGATAAGGGATTAAAAATCATGAAAACGCATGAAAAAGGATGAAAAAACATATGAAGAATGAGGCATTAGAAAGAATGAGAACGCATGAAAACTCGTGAAAACTCTGGAAAACTCCTTAATAATTCTACATAATCATCATAATAACCCACAAAAAAACCATTGATAAAGATAACAAGTCATGGAAACCCAAATAAACAGTAATAAATGGAGCAACTGTTAAAACCCGTCAAAACGTTCATAAAGAGACAAAAACATTGGACTCACATTAATGGAGATAACTTATGATCCGAGAGTCCGTTTGAGATCCATGACCTGTCAAATCAAAGATCCTGAAACGATCTTCGACCTGAAAGGTGAAAGATTCCGAATGGACAGGCAGATCGGAAGTTACGACCATTTAAAAAAAGCTGACAGGGAACGGGTGCTAGAAACGAGGCATTGAAAAACATAACAAACCTGATACCCACTAAAAAGTCCATAACATATGATCTAGGAGTGAATGTGGGCGCTGCGACCAGTCAAACTGAAGCTCATGGAACGAGCTATGATCTGGCAGGTGGAGGAGGCCGAACTGACACGCAGATCGAAAGTTAGGTCCGTTTAAAGGCAAGTTCGACGGGACACCGGTGACGGAAACGGGGTTTTGGAGGCCTTCGGAGGGGTTTTTGGGGTCGAAAAACAAAACATAAGCTTTCTTGTGTCAATCTGGTGCGTAGCTCTCTTCGCTGGCTTCGATTTGATATGTGGTAGAGCCCAAACGGACACCCGAAGCAAAAGTTATGGTCGTTTGAAGTTGGAGAACTTTTTTCAACTTTCTTATAACTCTAATATCTTCCTCACCTTAGACCGTCTCACGGTTTTGATTATATGTGCCTCTAGATCTCTTCATGAGCTTCGATTTTACTGGTCGTGGCGCTTCAACAGATGCCCGGATCAAAAGTTATGGACGTTTTAGTGATTTCGGGGTTTCTCGTGTTTTTTTATTTTTTCATTTCATTTCGCGGCGGTTTTACCGAAACCATCGCTATTTCGCGGCGGTTTTTTAAAAAACCGCTGCTAATCCTCGAATAAAAAAAATTGCCGTTTAGCGGCGGTTTTTTCACGGCGGTTTTAAAAACCGCCGCGAAATGGCGGCCTGAAACGCGTTTCGCTGCGGTTTTTAAAACCTCCGCGAAAAAACCGTCGCTAAACGGCGGTTTTCTTGTAGTGAAACCATTGGCGGTTCCCTAATGAGTTGTACTCACAACCTTCTTGGGCCGCCATTGTGTACTCAAGCATACGTCTTGGTTGCAGGTCAAGATAAGGGATAAGGCCCTATTCTAGATGATTGATTTTGGGTTCAAGGATGTGCATGGATGGGGGAACTAGACTTGGTTTCTGGACCCATTTTGGGTATTCTTCATCTTGTATTTATTTTGGGTTTTCCTTTGACACTGTGAACTGTATGACATAACATGGTATATTTTCTATTAGGTTATAGGCATGTACCTAGTTTTGGGAAATGGATTTTAATTCTTGTTTATTATATTCCTATGTTTCTTATTTTATAATTTATATAATATTTTTCACTATGATAAATATGGTATAGTCTCTCTACATGGCTCAATATACCATTGCGGATAATCAATATCCTAGAGCGTATGTGGAGGCATGCCTGAGTTCATGTAGTGGACAGGCTCGAGGAACTGGTTTAGTGTCTCCCAGTCAAGGAATTAAAATAAGGAATCAAAATGATTATTTTATTTCATCAAGCTACATTATATAACTAATAATAGAGATGATTCAACTTCAAAGACTAACGAATAGTTTGAAAATTACATATCAAATACAAAATTGAATTATTATATATTAATATTATCTTATGGGATTAAAATTCCCAAATTTAATTATGGAAATGTAAGCCATGAATATCTAGAAAAATATGCCCACACACCACCACTAAGGGAATATTATATCAAATATTTTCACAAAAATCATTTCAATCAAACTTCTTCAAAGTAGGACCCTCCCATTATGGAGGTTTAAGATTCAGTTTTGTTCACATTTTCATTAATAATTCCCTAGATCTCTAAAATTATCAGCCTCATTCTAAAGTAAATTATTTTCATAAAGGATGAAGTAGTATCCAATATATAATTCACCATTATAAATAAAACAATATGTGAAAAAGGAATAAAAATATGTCTATGTTTTAATTATTTAGACACCAGTAGTTAAATGGGGTACAAGGTGAATCATCTTCATCAAAGTTTTTTGGGTTTATGAGTGGGTGTATTCAGCTACCAAAGACCGTATGATATCATTAATAAAACTATATCTATACAAGAATGAATACAATATCAGAATAAAGGATTTTGATGTATTTAAAATCAAATACCATTATATGATATCAATAGAGAAGGCTATTTAAAAGTCGAATCAATAAATAATTAATGAAGCATAACTTCATGATTATATGTCTACCTAGATAGTGTAAATAGAGTTTCAAAAATATAAAATTTATACTATGAAATAGAAATTGTCATATGTATCAGTCATAATTGAGTGTTCAAGTGAAAAAATTCAATAATTAGATGTGAAAATTGAATAGTTATATTAGTTAGTTGAGGCTGAGAATGTTAAGAAAGTGTATCTCTAAAAATCAATTGATGCTCTCTATCAAATGTTTTATGTCTTAGAGTATTAATCCAATAAGATCTTATAATAGTTCTCTTTACATGTTTGATTCATTCATTGATTTATTCCATGGGAATTCTCCACTATATGGTTGTCATCCCTTATTTTCCTTGAAAAATAAAAAATTATTTTCCTCAAAGAATTGATGATTTTTTCAAAGTGATTTTAAATTTCTATATTCCTAAAAGTTAATTTTTAGTAACCTGGTGAAACTCATGAGGAATATTTAAAAAAAGTAATTATAACCTTTAAAAATTAATGGGGATTATTTTATGTAAATCGTGATTTGAAAATACATAATTCACTAAGGAAAGTATTGTTTAAATAATTATCCACTAATACTGGTGCTCTTGGATGGGCATTGATAGGATAGATACACAGTGTATGTTTCATCACTGTAATCCAATGTTATCATGTTTGATAAAAGATAAAAACGGATTTCAATTTTTTTGAAATAATACTATTGGATGGATATAAATGTGAAAGATATGGAGTGAAAGTATTATCATCAAAAGAAAATTATAGTCTATTTATATATAAGAGAATGACTAAATGAAATTGATATAATGAAGGTAGTTTTTTATGGCTGCGTTAATACTGAAAAAGGGTATAATTACCCTAAAATTTTATTTTATTTTTTTGAATTTTTTAAAATAAAATGAACTAATATTTTGTGGACATGATGATTCTCAAAAATTTTCCATTATCCACAGATGTAGTTAACATATTTTAAATTTGTCTAGGTCTATGTTTTAGTATACACAAGCTTTTAAAATTTTTGTTTTGGTTCTATAACTTTTTCTTAAGCCATGAAGGGGAGGCTTAGTGAACAAAAAAAATATTTCTCTTAGGCTTTCCTTTTTGAGTTTTTAAATTGAAAAAATTTGGGTCTTTTTTCTACTTTGAAAACAATATCATTTTCTTAATATATGAAAGTAAAATACCAATAAGATGAGACTCAAATTTGTATCAATGTTCCCTTTATTTATTTTTAACCTAATGAGTACTATATCTCTTTCCTTTAATGGTTTATAGTATTGTGTGTGAGACCTAAAGGAGTTGATGTATAAGTTCTCATGGAATTTGACCAAAATATGTGGTAGTGCATGAAAAGATAAGGGATTGATTATAATTATGTGAATAGAGATCTCAATACTAGTATAACATGATTTTATGAAAAGTTTTTGTGTTGTATATGGTTATATTTCTTGAATCATAGAGGGAAATATGACAATCTCAATGGAGGGTTAGAGATTCATAAGAATTTATACACCTTTGAATATTGGAATGGAGTGATGTAAATTATAAATGGATCCATTTAAATCATATAATAATGAAATCATAATAGATAAGATATGACAGATACTAACTATAGTTAAATGGAAACTCCATTACCATACCCTTAAATGAGCATACTAAGAATGGTTATTGACCACATTCAAATCATGGGATTCACTGTAGTGTTTTTGAAGGTGTATGGGGTTAGTGTATCCTCTCCCTTGAAAAAATACATGCCTTTAGTTGGTTATAAGTTGGATATATATGTGAGACATGTACCTTCACTAAAAAAGGGTTCATTTGAGATTAAATTTAATTGTTAACATTAATCATGAAATATTTTTGGTGATTCAAATTCTAAAGGTACAAAGTATAGTATATGGGAAAACAATGTTTAAAAGGAAATTGGAATAACCTAGCTTGAAACAGGATGAAATTTGATTTTCATGGAGCATTTATGGGTAATATAAGTGGATGGGGAATTATGGATAGATCATGGTTAAGTGATCTGGACATTTCTACATATCCTAAAATATTTGGAATCAATCCACATATAGTTCTAGTAATAAAGTTATCTTCCTAGAGAATGATCATTGTAAGTACACCTGATTTTTATTATAATACAATACACTAGGATAGGGTTGTATAGTGATGAAACTTGTGTCTAGAATAAGGAAATAAATAAAAGTATTACTAAATATCCTATAAAAACAAGATTCAATAAATATATAGTTCTTGAAAAGAAGTCTCTACAAAAAATTGGATTGTGTGGAGGTATGAAAGGGTGAAATGTATAAGTTTCCTGGTGAGAGAGGAAATAATGAAACCTAACATGAATCATTAAAAGTATCAACACCTGTATGAAATGAGTAATTGAAGGGGGTTTATTTTTCAACTAGTCTTGGAATATAAGGATTGAAAGTCACTAAATAAATTTTTTGAAAAGGAATCAATCCACACATAGTTCTTGGAAATGGGTTTTTGTTTAGATATTGATTATATGTAAAGATAAATTAAATGCATCCATCCTAGTTCTAGGATATTAGGGGGGGATGATATTAATTAATGAAGTTCTATACACTAATATAGATTTTGGAATTAGAATAGATAAAAAAAATTAGGTTGATTGATGTTGTGAGATTTTGATGTCACACTATATCCTTCAATAACAAGAATCAATATAGACATAGTTCTTAAATAATAGTGGAATTGTATCCAAGTGTAGTTTTATTAAAGTAAGTCTGATATGGATATGGAATACTATGCACTAGGACCTCTTATTAAGATCTAGCTCTCATGTAAGGATATTAAGTCATGCAGACTGGACCACTCTGAGCAGTTTAGAGTTCATATGGGGAAAACACATGTTATTCAGTTTATAATTTGTTAAAAGTAATTTAGTATATTTTAGTTTAATTTCATATGACTACGACCTATTTCTATTCAATGGACAATATTATATGGATTTTAATGTAATGAAATAGGGACTATATACTATGCAATTTGAAGTCCTGAAGAAAATTCTATATGTTATACAACATAAATTCAAACAGAAAGGAGTATATGATATATTGTTTAAAGTTAGACAAAAAGTAATTTTTGAAGTCAATGTGATGTTATATAAATTATTTCTTTATAGATCATTCATTTTTTACATGTTTGATACACTCTCCATCTATTGTGTTCAGGGAATATGGTCCATTAGAGTAAACATTATATATGATCTAAGGCCAGTCCCATTTTTTCACTAAATTTAGAGTTTTCTTACAATGTATCATCAATATTATTAGGGATGAAGGCATTTATCCTTTAATTAATGATAAAAAACTTTCCTACTGAATTCTCATGAAATATGATTCTGATACACATTAAGGTTATACAATATACTTAATATTTTCTCATTGTTTCACTCCAGTCCATCAAGTTATTCATGAGATTTTTCATACTAAAAAAATTCATAAAAAATAGTTAAGTGAAGATAAGGAAATTGAAATTCAATAGGTAATAGTAATATCATATTGTATTTTAGAGAATATGGGGTTTATTTTATAAGGGTACATGAAATGTTTCAACAATCCCATAATGTATGAAAATGTTTTTTATGACAAGACTTGTCAATTAGGCTGATAATTTTATTGATAATATTTGATATATTTTTATTGAAAACTTCTATCTATCTATTTTATATGGTATGATAGTGAGATGAGTGATTGAACAAAATTTTTTTCTCTAAATATAGTTACTGTTGGGACCACTTTCTGTATAAGGTTGTATTTTGTAACGACCCGAATCCGGAGCCCCTCCACTGGTGCCCCGTACCCGGTTCGCCACATGACCTCATGCGCATTTCCCCAAATGCCAGAGGCTGGCGACTAGCAGCGAGGGCCTTGGTAAGTTATTGGGGAAACTATGCCCTCATTTGGTAAGGTATACAAGGAAAGAAAACAATAGTCAATGGTGGAAGCAGTAAACAGCATACAAACACTGAAACTAAATAGCGGAAGCAATGAACATATAATGATAATGATTTGGTAGGTACGAGTATCTAAGGAAAGCAGCAACACAACAACATGATGAAATACAACTAAAAAAAAGTACGAAAGTAAACAGAAACTCCAGCAGCATTGCAAGCCTAAGCTCGGTCCTATGCACTCCAGCTCTAACCAGCAATCATGTACCCAAAGTAGAAGGTCCACAATCCCTATCCACACCTGCAACCATATAACCTCTTTGGGCCAAAAAGTAGGACCCAAACAGAGGGTGAGACTTATCCCAATAGGAAATAACCACGATATTTATGCCCTACTGTCAGTGATTAATATAGGAAAAGTAAAGGAAATAAATGCATCGGAGAAGCAGAAGTACACTAAAGCAAACAATCCTACAAATCTCCATTCACATTAATTTATTAGTTCAGTACAATCATTTAGATATCAACCAAGGAACCTAACAACATCTCTATAATCCCAAGGAAAGAAAGTAATCACAACAGGTAACTCAGCAGTCTACCTAAACAGCAAGTAGTACAAACCCAAGCTTGTTCTCTGTCTTGGTGGACTCGTCACAACCAACCAAAAAATAAATCACTGACTCTCTGGGTGGATCCTACTAGCAAACCCCTCTAGTCAAGTAAACGTACAAAGGCACAGACACTCTGGGAAGCTCCCACCATCAATTCCCCTGTGGTCTTGAAACGAAATATATAGACTCTCTGAGGAAGAACTTACGTCTAATTCCCCCTATAGTCTCGCTACGTAACTAAGGACACTCTGAGGAGGCACAAAGTCCCATTCCCAAAGGTCTTGCGATCGATACTAATTATAACAGACTCTCTAGGGAAGCCCTAATCGTCAATTCCCCCTTTAGTCTACCACACCAGGTTCACTCAGCCCTGAGCAGTTTAGTCGTACGTAATCAACTGTTAGCAGCCTAAGTAAGTTCAGAAACTACTTTGCTAATATCTACAAATGCATCCACAGGCATATAAACAACATGCAATACATGCAATCAAGTCAACAGGCATACTAGCAATGTGAAAAAAGGGTTGCCTCGTAGGCAAACCGTGTCAAGCGGCAATTAATAGCCAAAACAAGGGGAAACACCCATGGGGTGATCCTAAAACATGATAACAAGCAATTATTAATCATCTAATAACCTCAAGTATACAAGAAATCTAAGGTAGATAACAAAACAGGACCAAAACCCTAACCCAAGATACCCGATACATGGGTATCCGTCACTTTTTCACCAAAAACTCAAAGACATTCAACATGGGGAAACAAACCACCTACCTCAATCCTTGGTGTTTGATACTCTTGAAACTCGTCCTGTGAATCGGCCTATAACGGAGTAAATCTTCAAAAACGTCTAAAAATTTCAACCTCAGATAACTCTCACAAGAGAAGGAATCAGGAAACATGGACAAAGAAGAACCGAGAACTCACCGCTGCGATTCTATCGCACCTGACAGCGTTCAATTCGGACAACAGGTGAAGTATCGGTGGCTTAGGGAAGAATTGTCCCCCAAGGTTACTCTAGATGTAATTATGCAGAGAAGAAGATGAAAACGGGGATTAGGCGTGACCCTGGTCCGATTAATGAAATAAAAAAGAAAAGTACATGGCGTGTACTTCTTGAGTACATGGCATGTAGTCCCCTTTTCTATACACCGTATTAATCAGAATCCACCTCATAGCTACACCCCGTGTGACTGACCCGTACACGGCCAGCACACGGCCTCGAGCGGAGGAAAAGTACATGGTGTGTACTTGTAAAGTACATGGCGTGTACTTATAAAATTTCCAGATTCTCCTCTTTTTCTCAAAAATGGCCAGAAAAGGAAAACATACCTGAAAAAGAAGGTCAGGGTTCTTACAAACTTCCCTCCTTACAGAAATTCATCCCCGAATTTCCCTAGAAAGGTGGCGAAGAAGTAACATCGAACATATCTAGCCACTTTGATCGCATATCGGCCTCCCTCTCCCAAGTCTCGTCCTGCACACGGTCGTGCTGCCATAGCACCCATACTAGAGGAACAGACTGGCGACGGAGTACTTTTGATCTACGATCAACAATCTTGATAGGATGCTCCTCGAAAGATGAATCCTGCTCCAGCTCAACATCCTCGGGTCAAAAAACATGAGACGGGTCTGAGAAATAGCGTCGAAGCTGAGAAACATGGAAGACATCGTGCATAGCCTGATATCTCTGAGGTAACTGCAACCTATAAGAAACCAGCCCGACTCTCTCCAGAACCTCGAACGGCCCGACGTATCTCGGTGAAAGCATACGCTGTCTCCTGATCCTCTTGTGTCCCAACCTCGGGGTAACACGTAGGAAAACCTGGTCACTGACCTCGAACTCCAGAGGTCATCTCCACTGATCCGCATAAGACTTCTGTCGAGACTGCATTGTATCCATCCTCTTCTGAATCAGCTTTGTCTGCTCTGAAGTCTCCTGAACAAGACGAGGTCCCAGCAAGGCTGCCTCTCTTGCCTCCAGCCAGCATAAAGGTGATCGGCATGGCCTATCATATAAATCCTCATAGGGATCCATTTGAATGGTCTCTTGAAAACTGTTGTTGTAGGCAAACTCCACCAGAGGAATATGCTTCTCCCAAAAACTGCCAAAGTCTAGGATGCAAGCTCGGAACATATCCTCAAGCACCTGGATCGTGTTCTTGGACTGGCCATCAGTCTAGGGATGGTATGCTATACTCAAAAGTACTTGTGTACCCAAGGTCTTCTAGAGTCCCTGCCAGAACCGAGAGGTAAAGAGCGCATCCCTGTCTGAAATAATGGAGTGTGGAACTCCATGCAGACGAATGATCTCCCAGATGTAAATTCGTCCCAGATCATCGACACTAAAAGTCTCCTTGATTGGCAAGAAGTGAGAAACCTTCGTAAGCCTATCGATGACAACCCACACCGCATCGTTTCCTATCGACGATCTCAATAACCCTATCACGAATTCCATCGCGACATCGTTCCACTTCCACTCTGGAATGGGTAGCTGCTGCAAAAGCCCCGCTGGTCTCTGATGCTCTGCTTTCACCTGTTGACAAGTAGAACATCTCATGACGAAACCAGCAATGCCCTTCTTCAAACTTGGCCACCAGTACTGGCGATGAAGATCCTGATACATCTTGGTGATGCCAGGATGAACTGCCCAAATTGAGGAATGGAAGTCTCGCATCAGCTCCTTGCATATATCTGCTAGCACCCATACGCATCCCTAGAAACGCAAGATCTCATCCCCGCCAATGGTCCACTCAGGAAGAAGGTCCTCTCCTGACACACTTTCCCGTAGGACTAACCCTTCTGAATCTGCCAGCTGCCTCATTCGAAATCGGTCCAGAAGTACAGAGGTAATAGCCACAGAAGATAGGAAAGTATACCCCTGCCTATCGTGCACCTCCAAATACATCTTCGAGAATAGAGCCATTAGTTGCCACTCACTGCTGGCCTCTTGAACTGCCTGTATCTGAGTTCTCCTGCTCAGTGCATCAGCCACTACGTTGCCTTTCCTAGGCATATAGGCAAGCTTGAAATCGAAGGACTGTAGATACTTAACCCATCTCCGCTATCTCAGATTCAGGTCATGTTGTATGAAGATATACTTGAGACTCCTTTGGTCAGTGTATACCACAAAATGTTCTCCCATAAGGTAATGTCTCCAGCAACGTAAGGCATGAACAACCACAGCCAACTCCAGGTCGTGCGTAGGATAATTCCTCTCATGAGGCCTCAACTACTGAGATCCATACGCAACCACTCTATCCTCCTGCATAATCACTGCTCCAAGTTCGATGCCAGATGCATCACAGAAAACTGTATAGCTCTTTCCCGGCTCCGGAAAAACTAGGATCGGTGCTGAAGTCAATCTCCCCTTCAGCTCCTCGAAGGCTGATTCACAGGCTTCTGACCAAACAAACTTTACCCCCTTCTTAGTCAAGCCTATTAGCGGTGCTTCTAGGAATGAGAAGTCCTATATAAACCACTTGTAGTAACCAGCTATCCCCAAGAAGCTCTGTACCTTGAAGATGTTCTTCGGCTGCTCCCAGGTAACTACTGCTCTCACCTTCTCTGGGTCTACTGATACTCCTGTCTCTGAGATTACATGACCTAGTAAGTGAATCTCGTCCATCCAAAATTGGCACTTTGAGAGTTTGGAATAAAGTCGATGCTCCCTCAGTGTACTCAAAATGATCTCAAGATGGGTTGCATGGTCGTGTCGAGTGTGAGAGTACACCAAGATATCGTCCACAAAGACCACGATGAATGAATCCATGTAAGGATGAAACACTCAGTTCATTAGCACCATGAAAACTACTGGCACGTTCTTAAGATCGAACGGCATAACCGTATACTCGTAGAGGCCATACCTGCTCCTGAAGGCTGTCAGAGGTATATTTGAAGGTCTAACGTGCTGCTGATGATAACCGAACCTCAAATAGATCTTTGAGAATACCTGAGCTCCTCGAACCTAATCGAAGAGATCATAAATTCTCGGTAAGGGATATCGGTTCTTGACCGTAAACTGGTTTAACTTCCAATAATCTATGCAAAGCCTAAGGGTATTGTCTTCCTTCTTTGCGAACAAGACAGGCGAACCCCAAGGAGAAGTATTGGGTCGGATGAAACCCTTTCCTTATAACTCCTCCAACTACTTCTTAAGTTCCTGAAACATAGGTGTAGCCATCCTATAAGGAGGAATGAACACTGGTGCCGCTCCTAGCACGAGGTCAATCGAGAAGTCTACCTCACGCTCCGGAGGCAAACCTGAAAAGTCTTCTGGAAAGACATCTGGAAAGTGATCAACCATTGGAGGAAAATCTAACTGAGAAGTCCCCTGGTCATCCAGATAAAGACTAGAAATCTGGTTTGTAACTCCTCCTAGCCCATGATGCTCGAGTCCGGCTCGACTCGCCTGAACATCCCACTCGCCCTTATGAAGGAAAGATTCACCCTCTGGTGATACGAAACTCACCCTGCGGCGATAGAAATCGACGACTGTCTGGAAGGGAACCAACCAGTTCATACCGAGAATGACGTCATAGCACTTCATCTCCAGTACACTGAGGTCCCATAATAAATGATACCCTACAACCTCGAGAGGGCACCCCTTGCACTGACGTACGCTAGATGTCCTCGTTCCCAAGGGTGTGTCGAGAGTCAACATGTCAGCAGACGAAAAGACACGGAGCTCAAGGATTTCCACGACAGCAACAGAGATAAATCTATGTGAAGTACCAGTATCTAAAAGGGCTAAAAATAAAACTGAGGCTACTAAGATCGTACCTCAAACTGTAGAGGGTCCGGGATCCTTCTCCTGATGAATCTGCTCTACAGTAAAAGTCTGGCCTGTACCGTGGCCCTGTGTAGCAGCCTGAAAACCCTGAGCTGCTCCTACCTGAGCATGACCACTACGTCCACGACCTCTACCCTGACCTGAACGTCATGCAGAACTCCAGCCCCCAGTCTACTGCGGAGCGGTTAATCCTGCTCCTATGAACGGGGTCGAAACTGATCCTCCTTCACTAGCCGCTGGAAGGGGAACCTTGCAGAAACGCTGCAGGTGACCCATCTTGTCGTAGGATAGGCCCTCCACTAGGTCCCTCGGGAACTGGGGCTTCTTATTCCTACTCCTCCCACACTGATAACACACCACTTGGGTGGCAGAAGGGGCATCTCGTCTACCAGAAGGAATACCTCGCTTCCTCGAGTCACCTCGGGTAGACTCTCGGTGGCGTTTCCTGTTGTCTGTCTGGAGGGAATCAGCATTGGATGTTGTACCACCCTGGTCCAAAGCTCCAGTATCCCTTAGTTTCCTCTCCGTGATGAGTGAATGGTTGACTATCAGAGTAATATAAGTCAACTGAAAGACATTCACCTGCGATCTGATCTCCGGTCTGAGGCCTTCCTCAAACTTCCTCACTAGAAACAGCTTGTCATTCCCCAGGACGGGAGTGAATCACTGTAACTCAGTGAAGCGAGAGGAATAATCCATAACTGAGAGAGTACCCTACTGTAGGATCATGAACTCACTAGCTCTGTTAACCCTCAGCGTCGCTGGGTAGAAGTATTCATAAAACGTACACTGAAACTCATCCCAATCCATAGCCTGCTGGCGCCCCGTCTGAGAGACTACGTCCCACCATCTCTTGGCGGAATCTCACAGCATATAAGTCGCAAGCTTCACCCTCCTCTCTGGAGGAATCTCCAGATTCTTGAAGATGTACAACATGGCTTCCATCCATGACTCTATAGCCTGAGGTCCTCCATATCCTGTGAAAGTGGGAGGATGCTGCTACTGGAAGACCTATGTCAGCTCTACCATAGTGGGGGCAGGATGCTGAACTCCCTAGAAGGTCTGCATGAATATCATGAAACCCTCTCTGAACTGATCATTGGAACCAGTGTCTGGAATCACTGCAGGTTCCATTTCCGGAATGATGGGCGGAACTACTGGCAGTCCCTGATTGGTCGTATCAGGCGTACGATCTCTACCTAGTTCCTGGCATGCAACAGGAGGACGTCTCGGTTCCATAGCTCTTAAATACCAAAACACACCTACATTAAAGACGAACACAGTGGAAACATAGGAGATTAAAATGGAACAGAAGGGGAAAACCTTTAAATCTGGTAAAAACATGACTACACGGCATGTAATACCACTACACGACGTGTTTCTTAAAAGTTTACTCAGGGCGTGTACATTGGCCATACATGGATGTGTAAAATACCTAGCTAAACGGCATGTTCTTAAACTACATGGTGTGTAATGACCCTTTTCTCCCTGCCCGGTTACTCCTACATGACTAAGTCACACGGACCATCCCAGCCTAAGACTACACGGCGTGCTTTGAGGCAGACACGGCGTGTTTTGGACATGCCTTACCTGGCCCGTGTTGTTAATGACACGGCCTGAAACATGGTCAACACTACACGGCGTGTTCCTACGAGACACGGCGTGCACTTGAAGAGAAACCCCGGCCTGTGTTGTTCGTGACACGGTCGGGTAATTGGATTATCCTTACACGGTGTGTTCCGAACAAACATGGCGTGTATAGGAGAAGATAACATCGACCCGTGTTTTTCAAGACACGGCCAGGTACCTAGGAACGGATACACGGCGTGTGAATACCAAAAACGACATGTACTAGACATGCATTACCTGGCCCGTGTTGTTAGATACACATTCGGGATCCTAGTTAACCCCTACACGGCGTGTACCTAGAGTACACGACGTGTTCCCGAAAACCATTTACAGCTCTGTGTCCCTGTACACACAGTCAGTGACATGGCCAAAAACTACACAGCATGTATATATAAAGTACATGCTGTGTATTCTGGATTTTTCCAGACAGTAGCCTCAGAATTGCACCGAAGCCCAGAAAACACAGAAAAACAAGGGTTAAGGTGCCAAATTCTAATCTGTGGGGGCCCATACTCCCCGCGAATCAAAGCTAGGAATCCTAACAATGTCTATAACAAGAAAACAGTACAAGAACTCACGACCCACCAAATTCTGATCCTCGAGGGCCCATAAAACCTATAAGATCAAATTTTGGAAATCGTGATATGAAATCTCCAAACAACGATACCCTATCAACATAGCAGGTATTCTATCATGGCAACTATCACAACAGCATGCACTGTCTATCACAAATCCTATCACAACAGCATGAAATCTCTAATGAAACCTAGATGGCATGACAAGATGCATGACATGTGATCTTCTAACATGTGCCTATATGATGCATGAGATGGCATACCCTCATATCATCGGGTTGAAACAAAATAGAATAGAAATCATATAAACAGTAATAGCACAAAACAAGTGCATCACCCAACGGTGAAATAAATTAAACTGTAACATTCACAAAACTCAAAACTTCCAATAATCGAGGTAATTTGGATTTTTCCCTGTACACGGGTTCTAGAATGCCTGGGCATAGCTATTTACCATTCACTTATTCCATCATATCCATGTCTAATGTCACTAAACAGTAAGTCAATAGAAAAAGGAAAGAACTCCTCTGATACCACTTTGTAACGACCCGAATCCGGAGCCCCTCCACTGGTGCCCCATACCCTGTTCACCACATGACCTCAGGCGCATTTCCCCAAACACCAGAGGCTGCCAACTAGCAGCGAGGGCCTTGGTAAGTTATTGGGGAAACTATGCCCTCATTTGGTAAGGTATACAAGGCAAGAAAACAATAGTCAATGGCGGAAGCAGTAAACTGCATACAAACACTGAAACTAAACAGCGGAAGCAATGAATATATAATGATAATGATAATGATGCATCAGGTACAAGTATCTAAGGAAAGCAGCAACACAACAATGTGCTGAAATACAACTGAAAACAAAGTACGAAAGTAAACAGCAACTCCAGCAGCATCGCAAGCCTAAGCTCAGTCCTATGCTCTCCAGCTCCAACTAGCAATCATGTACCCAAAGTAGAAGGGACACAATCTCTATCCACAACTTCAACCATATAACCTGTTTGGGCTGAAAATCAGGACCCAAACAGGGTGTGAGACTAATCTCAGTAGGCAATCACCACGAGATCTGTGCCCTACTATCAGTGAGTAATATATCAAAAGTAAAGAAAATAAATGCAGAGGAGAAGCATAAGTACACTAAATAAAACAATCATACAAATCTCCATTCACATTTATTTATTTGTTCAGTACAATCATTTAGAAATCAAACAAGGAACCTAGCAACAACTCTATACTCCCAAGGCAAGCAAGTAATCACAACAGGTAACTCAGCAGTCTACCTAAACAGCAAGTAGTACAAACCCAAGCTTGTTCTTTGGCTTGGTGGACTCGTCACAACCAACCAACAAATAAAGCACTGACTCTCTGGGTGGATCCTACTAGAAAACCCCTCTAGTCAAGTAAACATACAAAGGCACAGACACTCTGGGAAGCTATCACCGTCAATTCCCCTGTGGTCTTGCAATGAAAGATATAGACTCTATGAGGAAGAACTTACGTCTAATTCCCCCTATAGTCTTTCTACGTAACTAAGGACACTCTGAGGAAGCACAACGTTCCATTCCCATAGGTCCTGCAATCGATACTAAATATAAAAAACTCTCTAGGGAAGCCCTAATCGTCAATTACCCCTTTAGTCTACCACACCAGGTTCACTCAACCCTGAGCAGTTTAGTCGTACGTAATCGACTGTTATTAGCCTAAGTAAGTTCAGAAACTACTTGGATAATAGCTACAAATTCATCCACAAGCTTATAAACAGCAGGCAATACATGAAATCAATTCAACAGGCATACTAGCAATGTTCAAAAAGGGTTGCCTCATAGGCAAACCATGCCAAGCAGCAATCAACAGGGAAAACAAGGGGAAACACCTGTGGGGTGATCCTCAAACATGATAACAAGAAATTATTAATCATATAATAACCTCAAGAATACAAGAAATCGAAGGCAGATAACAAAACATGACCAAAACCCTAACCCGAGATACCCGATACATGGGTATCCGGCACTTTTGCACCAAAAACTCAAAGACATTCAACGTAGGGCAACAAACCACCTACCTCAATCATTGGTGTTCAATAATATTGAACCTCGGCCTGTGAATTTGCCTAGAATGGAGTAAATCTTCAAAAACGTCTAAAACGTTCAACCTCAGATAACTCTCACAAGATAAGGAATCAGGAAACATGGCCAAAGAAGAACTGATAACTCACTGATGTGATTCTATCGCACCCGATGGCGTTTGATTCGGAAAACCGGTGAAGGATCGATGGCTCGGAGAAGAATCATCCCTCAAGGTCGCTCTGGACATAATTAGGTGGAGAAGAAGATGAAAACGTGGATTAGGCGCGACCCCGGTCCGATTAATGAAATAAAAAGAAAAGTACATGGCGTGTACTTCTTGAGTACACGGCGTGTAGTCCCCTTTTCCGTACGCCGTATTAATTAGACTCCACCTCATCGCTACACCCCGTGTGACTGTCCCAGACAGGGCCACCACACGGCCTCGAGTGGAGGAAAAGTACACAACGTGTACTTGTAAAGTACACGGCATGTACTTACAAAATTTCCAGATTCTCCTCTTTTTCTCAAAAACGGCCAGAAAATGAAAACATACCTGAAAAAGAAGGTCCGGGTTCTTACATATTTTTTGTCAACAGCTGTCAATAAAGATAAAAATGAAGAAGGAGATGAAGAAGAACTCCAAATTTATTGAGAGTGGTAAATTAGATGATTCTTTGTTGATTTGTATTTCATAAATATCATAAGTTTGGAGAAATTATGATGCAATCCTTATGAAGAAAAGGGATAGAAAAGGTTATGGTAATTATATTCTGTTCTGATTGGATAGTAGATGACTTTTGAAGATGAAATATGACTGTGAAGGATCAAGGGTATTCTTTCCAAAGAAGATATTTAAGGTTTGGTCATTTCCTAGTGTTCGCCAAATTTTTGGTCCTCCAAATCAAGATTTTGTTTTTGGAAAAGGAAGGATTTATGCATGGGAGTGAACAAGATGTGGAATGGCGAAGGAAAACGACAAAGTAAGAAAAATGTGTACCTCAAAACATGGACTGCAAACTCTATCAGGGAACGGTTTGCAACCACGTACCATGTAGCGGGAAAGGAACATGGGATGGTTCGTATAACGGGTAGCGGTACTAAAAATGGTTCACAGAAAAAGGAGTTGTGGTATGCAGGATGGCTCGTTGTTGGTGGAAGAGATGCAGTATGCGGACCGTTGGGATTATGGTTCACAGAATATTAATGGTACAAGGTAAAGGTTTGAAGTTCACCGGAGGATCACAGTACGTGGTGGAGGCTTACAGTACGTGGATAGAGTTCAGTGTGTGGTAAAGATTATTACACATTGAAAATGAGGGTAAATCAGATTAGTGAAATTTGTGGAGTTATTTTCATATATAAGTAGTTCTAATACCCTCATTAAAGGAGAGAGAATTCGATAAGAAAATATCATAATTGTGGAAGAACTTATCTAGGTCTGAAAGTGTTCTCGCAGGAAGAATTATGTGAAGAAAATTTGTATGCGAGAGAGATTCCACATAGAACGAATTGGTACATGGAATACAAAACAGTTTTTAAAATTGGAAGGAGAAGTATGTGGAAGAGATTATGTGTAGAAAAAAGTGGTACATGGGAGACGAAATGATTCGTATAATTTGAAGAATAAGTCTTTGGAAGGAAGATATGGTTTGTGAAATAGGACGGAACAGTCCACGAAAGAAGGAATTTTGCAGACGTAGAAGCTATAAGAAGCAACGGTACATGGAAGAGGTACGAGGAGGTATGGAACATAGAGGAAATACATGGAGAAGGCTCGATACATAGAGAAGGCATGATACACAATGAAAGTGAGGTACACAGAGTAGGCACGGTATGCGGATAAGGAGTGTTATGTGGATCAGGCGTGGTACGCGAAGCCGAAATAGTATGTGGAGCAGGCACGATACGTAGAGCAAGCTTGGTACGTGGAGTAGGTGCGGTATGTGGAGAAATCACGGTTTGCGGAGTAGGCACGGTACGTAGAGCATGCATGATACACAGAATAGGTGTGGTGTGTAGATCAGAGACATTCTACAGAATCAGGGATGGTTCACAGAAGTGGAAACAGTCCGCGGAATCAGGGTCAGTTCACACAAGTAGAAATAATGCAAAAAAGATAACTAATACTTCATTCATAGTTGATATTTTGTATTAGAGAAGAAGAAGGAGTTTGTCCAATTTATATTCAATTATTTAGGTCATATTAACTATGTTGATTCTAATTTAAGCTTGTATTTATTGTTTGAATAATCACAAAGTTACTTGTGAATTTGGTCAAAAGGAAGAAGAGGTTTTAGTACATTTAGTCATTGCACTAAAAGAGAAGACTGATTATAAAAGAGCATCAATTAGTGACTTTGATGCAAGTAGGGTCTCATACTAAATAGATAAAAATACTTCCATGTTAATCTATTGAAGATACCTTCAATTCGATAAACTTAGTGAGACCTCTCCTAAGGTAGTGAGCTAGGGGGAGTCTATGGAAGTTATCCAAGGGAAGGAGTGAACTATCCCTGAACCTTTAGGCAGTGTGCCTGGGAAAGAGTGACTATGCCTGAACCTTTTTAATCCATATCTAGTAAAGATTAGTAGAATTAGGTACAGCCAGAAACCTATCGGCGTATGCTCCTTGGACGTAGCCCTTAGTAGTGAACCTAGTAAAAGTGTTGTATTTTCCTTCTACATGTGAATGTTTTAATTACTGCACATGTCTATCATATAAGTTTAAACAATTTTATACCAATGTAGTAACAATATCTAGTAAATAATAGAAAATTTTGACACCCTTTTTCACCCCCCACCCCCTCTCAGGGTGGTCTAGGGTCCTTCAATTGGTATTAGAGGAAAAAAGATTATCTATGTTGGATACTCTTCAGTAATTCTATTGAGAAAAGGATTTGAGTTTTCTTTCTGGAGTCAATAATGAAGAGAAATCTTGATGAAAGTTCAATTTTTTCTGAGAAGAAGTTTATACCCAGAAATACTATGAAGAAAAATAAAAAGAAATAGAAGAGATGGTTGAAGAAGTCCCTCTTATATAAAGAAGAGGTATTATCTGGTTCTCTATGCCATTTGGAAAATAATGATGTTTCAGGCCTAGAAAGGAAGGTGTAAGGAGATCGAGATGTATGTGTTTGCACCTTTGATCAATCTTCAGCCTCATAGGAAATTGATAGACTACAAAAATACATCTATGATATCTTTTAATATAGGGTCATCGGTATTTGTAGAATATTTCAATGTATGCGGGAGGAAATTACCCAACAAAGAAAAGTAGCAGATTCTATAGAGGAAGGCTTGGTAAATAAAATGTCAGAATGTTATAATCTCTCCAGATAGATTGAATCCTTTGAATAAACAAGGAGTAAATATGAAATAAATACATCAAAATGGATCAAAGAAGTTGAAGATGAAGAGACAGTCAAAAAGGCTCTTAAAGAAAAGATCCATGTGATTGAAGGGAAACTAAAAAATTGTACTGATGTCAAGGGACTAAAATTGGATGAGGTCTCCAAGAAGATCAAGGAACATGACTCATTGATTTAGAATAAAATGATATTGCGTGAAGAAGATGTTTTTAGAATGAAGAAGGCTTGTGAAAAGAATAAGACTATGATCGAAGATCAGAAGGTCATCCCTAATTTGAAATGTCTAGAATTGGATTCTCAGTTTACCAATCTTGAGAAGACACATATTGAGGCTTCACAAAATAATGAAACAGATTTTGTTGGTGCTCAATTATCACTAGAGGATTCTAAAGATGAAATACCTCCAACATGTGATAAGAAGATTATGACATATCATGATGATCTATCTCAAGAAATAGTGTTTTTTACTACTCAATGATCACTATGGGATTATACTATCAAAATACCTCCAACATGTGATAAGAATATCATGGATTCACTCATTGATATATCACATGTATCTGAAAAGAATAAGGCACCATACAAACCATCTAGTACTCATATTTCTAAATATGTTTCCACAAGTAGTGTAGACTGGAAGAGAAATTCAAAACAAGTATGGATGAGGAAAGGTAAGGAGTTATCTATCACCATGTATGGGGTGAATAGGAAGAATAATGTGGAAAGTGGTTCCCCACAAAGAGCACAACCAGTCAGGAAGATGACGCAACAACATAATATAAAGAAATCAAGATTTGTGGGTCAATGATGGTGCGTAAATAGATTTGGGAACTATGAAATAAATTGTTGATGCAATCCTCATAATGTAAAAGCACAAAGGAAGCATACCTCATAGGGAAGAAAGCTAGAGAATAAGAAGAAACATCCATAGATCCTAAAGCATTTATTTACTGCAAACATATTTGGAATTCTTGATAACATTTGTGATGTTTGAAATGGAAGTTGTCACGAGGTAGTTATATTCCCATATCAACATGCATTCATCGTTGATAAGAAAATAAGACCTCTAATGTTGGCTAAGTATGAAGCAGCTTCCTTGGGAAGAAGACAGAATAATATTGTGAATACAAATTTCCCCAATAAGATATCAAGTAGGGAACCTGAGAAGACCTTGGATTTTAGATCCATTAAATTGAAAGGAAATTCATACTAAAGAAAAACCAAGAGAGCTAACACTCAGATGAACCTGTGTCGAAGATCCAAACCTACTGCAATAGTTCCAAATGGTATTTTTGTCATCTATCTAGAAGATTTAGAAATAATGAGGAAACTTGAAGATGAAAATTCTAATTTTGGTACTAAAGGAAAATGAAAACATTCATGTGATGAAGATAAAGTGCATGAGAGAGTAAAAACCAAAATAAACACATGTGTTAAAGAAGTTTTGTGTGAGAGATGTATAAAATCTAGTCACATTGAAAAAGGTTGTCTAACCTTAATACCAGAGTAAGGAGTAGTCTTTAAAAGGTGTAAGAATGTATCATTCATTATGTCTATTAAGAAGAACAACTCTCCATACAATGAATAAGATAATGTGAAGAGTTCTATGCCACATCAACACATATCAAAAAATATGTTTAGATGTGCAAGCATGATGACTGGAGAAAATGGATCATCTTGGTTGAGAAAATCATCTCAACCTTCAATCTCAGATTGAAGATACAAGGAGGAACCACCTTATTCCCTTAATCATTTTTGTATTTTATTTTATTTTTTTATAATACATGTAATTGAAGGTGAATAATTCTCTCAGGGGGAGAACCTAAGAAATAGTGAGTGATGTCAACTCTTTATAGATAAGATGAAGAAGTTTCCATCCTTGTAAGATTCTTCAAATGATTTTAAATTATTAAAATGATGAAGTATCACCCTTTATGAAGATGATAGGGAGTGTTTACCTTGAGGGGAAGACAAATGAAGAAGCTGCTAGATTTATTATTTCAATTAGTATCAACTTTAGTTGATATTAAATTCAATTACTCTATAAATTTCTTAAAGAACATATCATTGGAAAAGGTATTTCATTTCTCAATATATTATCCTTGGTTACTCATAATGAAGATCATTTTACAAAGGGGGAATAATTGAATTAATCAATGACATAATAAGAATGGAAGTGCCCCAAGGCCACTTATCCTACCAATTGCACTTGAATGTTTTTGATCTATTTCTTAAAGTGAGTGTAGGGGTTTCATGTTGATTATTTTCTATCACATTAAATACATTTAGTATGGAATTAAAGTGGAAAACCCTTGAAAACAAAGTACATGAATTCTCATCTCATGTGGTATCAAGATCAGCGAATAATGGACCGCCTTATGGTCTAAATCAAATCATCTTGTTTTCTACACTGAGAATTTCTCAAGTAGACCTAGAGTGAAATGATTGCTAGAACATTTCTTACGAAAGGACTGATACTATTTTTCCATGAACTTTTCATTTCTTGTCTATAATGGGGATAAAAAAATGAAAGGAAAGTTCTAAAGGTGTAGATAAAGAAAATGGGGAGAGAGAATATTCTTATTTTGATATTGAAACATTCATTTGGGGAGAACATTAAGGTATTAACATCAAAATACAAAGGGGAGATTTTTTGTAATAGCTTGTGTATAAGGTTTTATTTGTTGTCAACAATTTTCAATGAAGATCAAAATGAATAAGGATATGAAGATGAACTCCAAAGTTATTGAGAGTGGTAAATCAGACGATGCTTTTCTGAATTTTATTTCCTTAATATTATATGTTTGGAGAACTTGTGATGCAAGCCTTATGAAGGAAAGGGTTAGAAAAAGGTGATGCCAATAATATTTAGTTCTGATTGGAAAGGATGATGTTACTAGAAGATAGTGAAGTTTCAATACTTACCTTTAAAATTTTCATGATTCCAAAGGTGATCGATCAAAGACTATATATCATAACAGATAAGGATCGTGATGAAAGTAGCTGATTGTAGAAGAATAAAGATGAATGTAATGAAGCATGGTTGTTCTTTCCAAAGAAGACATTTAAGGTGGTTTCATTTCCTAGTGTTTTACAAATTTTTGGACCTCTAAATCAGGTTTTTTTTTTGGAAAACAAAGTATTTTTTCATAGGATTGAATGAGATAGAGAATAAAAAATGAAATTGGAAAAGAAAGCAAACCATGTACCTCAGAACATAGACCGCGTACCATGTCTGTGAACATTTAATGGCCACGTACCATGTAGTGGGAAAGGTATGTGGGACGGTTTTCAAAACATGTCATGGTACTGAAAATGCTTCAGGGTGTAAGTAGTTGTGGTATGCGAGATGGATCGCCATTGGAGGAGGAGATGCAGTATGCAGACCGGTAGACTTATGGTACATGAAAGGTTAATAATACATGGTAAAGGTTAATAGTTCATCAGAGGATCACAATACATGGTGGAGGCTTACAGTATGCTGATGGAGTTCAGTATGAGGTGAAGATTGTTCCACAGTGAAAATTAGGGTAAATTGGATTAGTGAAATTTTCAGAGTTATTTGCCTATATAAGGAGTGATAATCCCATCATTAAAGGAGAGAGAGTTGAATAAGAAAAGATAATCGTTGTGGAAGAACTCATCTAGGTCTGAAACTGTTCTCACAGGAAGAATTCTGTGAAGGAAAGTGGTACACGAGAGAGATTCTATATAGGATGATGTGGTATGAGGAATATGAAATGGTTCATGGAATTGAAAGGAGCAGTCTGCAGAATAGATTCTACGTAGAAAAAAAGTGGTACGTGGGAGACAAAATGATTTGGAGAATTTAAAGAAGAATTTTGTGGAAGAAAGATATGGTTTGAGAAATAGGAAGGAACAATCCACAGAAGAAATAATTCTATAGGATTAGAAGTAGTAAGCAAAAATGGTACGCAGAGGTGGTATGTAGAGATGTGGTACACAGAGGTGATACACGGAGTAGGAATGGTATGCGGAGGAGGCGCAATATGTAGATTAGGTTCGATATGCAAAGAAGGTGTAGTACACAGATTAGAGACCATCTGAAGAATTAGGGAAGGCTTTCGGAAGTGGAAACAATCCACGGAATCAGGGATAGTTCACTGTAGAAGAAACTGTACGCATAAGGGAACCGATACTTCATTCGCTGCTAATATTTTGTATCAGAGAAGAAAGAGTGTGTAAAATTTATATTAAATTATTCGGGTCATATTAATTATTCTGATTCTAAGTTGATCTGGACATCATTTCTTGAACAATCACATAGGTACTTGTGATTCTAGCCAAAAGGAAGAAGAAGTTTTAGTGCATTCAATTATTGCACTAAAGGGAAAGATTGAATATAAAAGAGCATAAATTTGGGACTTTGATGCAAGAAGTGTCTCGTGCTGAACAGAGTCAAATAATTCCATGTTAATCTATTGAAGAGACCTTCAAGTTGATAAACTGAGTGAGACCTCTCCAAAGGTAGTGAGCTAGGGGGAGTTGACAGAAGTGATCTGAGGGAAGTAGTGAGATATACCTGAACTTTTAGGCAGCGTGTCTGGGATATAGTGATTGTTCCATATATTTTGTAATCCACAGCTAGTGAATATTAGTGGAATTGGGTATGTCCAGCAACCTATCAGTGTATGCTCCTTGGATGTATCCCTTAGTGGTGAACCAATTAAAAGTGTTGTGTTTTTCTTCTACATGTGAATATTTTAATTATAGCACATACCCATCATACAGGTTTAAAAATTTTCCTACCAATGTGGGAACATGATCCAGTAAAGAAGAGAAAATGTTGACACCCTAATCCCCCCCCCACTCAGGGTAGTCTAGGGTACTTCAGTTACTTTATCTTGTAGGTATATAAATTTGGTCAATTATCTGTCATGATTATATGAGGGTCTCCAAATCTAGTAATGATATTATATTTCACAAATTTTATGATAACCATTATAAAAATATATATTTTAGGGGTAAAATTTTAGTTTATTTGGATTATAAATACATACAAGAAGGATTGAACTTCTACTAAATAAACATGGTTGGATGGTACATACACAAAAAATAGATTTTTCAAATATAGAATGGTCAAGTATATTTATAAATATTAAATAACTCTAAGGATTGAAGTATGGAGTTAGTATGTATCTAATATGTGTGAAAAAAATTGGTGAATTCTATAGAACCATGAATCATTGATGACTAGAAATATCCAAATCTCATAATTTGTTTATAGAGGTTTCCCCCTATTTGACAACTGCTATAGGCACTAGCATGAACTTCCTATGTGATGGTGAGGGACTCTACTTCTTTAATGCATCTGAGGAGGACCCTATTAAAACCCTATTTATAGGGAACTTTTTTAGGTATTTTTAACCCATAATGGACAAATTTTTTATCCCGTTGATAGATATACTTTTTCTTGGACCGATATTCTAGAAGGAACCCATTTTGAATATATTATACTATGGGATACATATAGTTTAATTTTATATTTATTGATGTGGGTGAAGACTCATCTTTCCCTAAGGGAGAATCAAATTCATTGATCTCCTTTATATCATTGGTGGTGAATAGAGAGAAAACCCTATACTAACTAAATTATTACATTGTCATAAGATACAAGGAATCACATCCTGAAGGACCATATAGTTTACTAGTCTTGGTAAACTAGATACATACATGATTCCCATATTACATCTAAATACACAAATTACTACATAATTTTTTTAAGAATATCATTATTTCTTCTAGCATATCCTTAAATACCATTCATAGTACACTTCTTGGATTCCCAGAAAATGAAACAAAATAAGGGTGAGCTCAAAAGCTCAGTAAGAGTTACCCAAAGTGGATGATATAATGAGTAAATTAATAATAATCAACATAAAATAATAAATATGAAAAGGTAAATATCTAAAAACACATTTAATTTTATCAATAACTTGAATATCAGGATTAGATAAGGAATAATAAATATATCAAGTTAAAAAAAGGAACAACTATTACATTTAAATAACTTGACTATCATGAATAGATCAGGCTTATTCAGTATGGAAAGGTAAATAGATAAAAACACATTCTATTTAATCAATAACTGAGAATTAAATGCATCAAGAGATAATATCATTGCAAAAATATCATGGATAATAATAATTTAATTCTTAATGAATGAAATTTTTTATTATTATATTTCATGATCTTGGGCATCATGATACCTCTACTATCAAGACCAATCAAAAGATGGTTTAAAACTATGTTTAAAACCCCATTTAATACTAGCTTACTAACTCGCCTAATGAGACTAATGATGCATCAAGGGTATATATAATTTTAAGCCCCAAATTTTAATACATTTTTAAGTCATTCCTCATATATCTAATAACATATTTAATTCATGAACAATTTGTCTTTTCATCAAATATCTGCATTAAGTAAAGAATATAGATTTATCAATATTTTACAAAATAAAAAATTAATTGTAAATGTAGAAAACAATGATTTGAAATGTAATATCTTTTAATGAATGAAAATATGAATGATAAATAATATGTATATTTAGGGTAAATATAATTTCCAATGATCATAATAAAATGAATATTTTAAATAAAAGTTAATTACTATAAAAATAAATCAAGAAAGTGAATCTTAATACTTTAATTGGTCAAAATGATCATAAACCATCCTTATAAAGGACAAATATGGTATCAATACAACATATTACTAGTATATTATGATAAAAATAATGTTATTATGTCATTGATGAATATAAATACCATAAAAATATCTTTAAAAACATTGTTGATGAAAATATCGTTTCATCTTGAAAATCACCATTTAAAACTAAAGGTTCACAAAACAGTTTGATAATTTATTTCACTAGAAATAAACTTTAAAGATTAAAAAAATCAATTAAAAATTTAGTTGTCCTGATGTTTTTAAATTCTATTCATGTCGTACACATTAAAACAAAGATTCCTTTCACATTTTCAACAAAAGACAAATGGGCTTCATTTTAAAAACAATATAAAGAATCCTTTCAAAACAATTTGTAAAAAAACAAAATAGTTTAAAATTTATTTAATAAATAATTTTTAATGGGTTAAAAATATTTTTGAAAATATTTTTAGAAAACATGGATTTGATGAAAATGGATTTTTGACTGAAGAGACAAAATAAGTCAGATTTTATTAAAAATATTTTAAAATTAATTTTAAGTATCAAAGAGTTTAAAATGATACAATTACTTGAAAACTTCACAAATAACCATAGTAAAAGAAAATTAAAGGGTCTTATTAAATAATGATCAAATAATTTATTTCAATGTAAATTCATGGACAAAAATTCCCAATTAAAATGATATTTTTAAATAAACCCTTACAAAGATCATAACATTGAAATGATAATTAATAAATGAGTCATTTACTTCTATAAAATTTAAATCCACATAAATCAATTGGAAACACAAAATAAGATAGTAAAAATTATAAAAAAATATAATCTTATAATGTTAAAGACAATAAGTAATGTAACCTAATGAAAAGAAATTTACTTATGAAATTATTTACCACTTCATAATTTTCAGTTAAATTCCTCTTGGGTGAATTAATTTAAAATTAAACTTAAAATACCATGAATTATTAATTAATCATGATATTACATGTCAAAAGGATATTATATATATCATATAAAATAAATTAGGTTCATAACATTACAATATTCCTCAATGAAGGGAAATTGAGAAGAAATCCCTTAGCACACACTTTCTTTTAGTTGAACATGATTTAAACTAATTTATAATGGTTTTAATAATGTTATTAATTTATAAAAAACATATTCATATTTATAATATTATATATGATCTCTAATAACATTTTATCACTTATTTATTAATAATATTTCATTATTTTCATTGTTTTGGGTGTTAATTGCCTTGTTTTCTCATGTGTCTTTTATCATAAAAGTTCTAGTACTTGTGAATTATATATTTCCATAATCTCCAGAATTATATAATTGTTATAAATATAAATTATTTATATATAAATATTTATAATCATTATTTAAATTTCAACATGGATAATGGAACACATCACTTCGTAGAGATGGTAGGTTGTACGTACGCACGAGTGACATTATCATATCATTAATGGGTGAAAGGTTAAGGAATTGGGTGATATATTAAGTTTAAAAAAATAAATATAATTCCATATATATCAAATATATTCACTAAATTTATCCATATTACCTTCCATGTAAATCTTAAGTGAAAAAAAAATCACATCATTTTTTGATGCGGTAGTCTGCTGTACACACAAGCGACATTGTAATATTTTAAACAGAATGGAATATAAGAAGATATATGTGATATTAAAATTACATAAGTATGATAATATAATAAATATCATATAAAGGTTTTAAATATATAATTTTATACATCCTTTAAAGTTGGTGATGGAAAAAAATAACATCGGTGTGTGAGGTGGTATTCCTCCGTACACACGATCGATGTATTCGTTTCCCGTTTGAGGGAATATAAGATGTATATAGTTAATTACATTAACATAATGAAATATTAGTATATTTAATATATTTATTTTAATATATTATCATGTTTTAATGATATTTTAATTAGGTTGAATAAGAAACCAAATAAAAATTCTTGTTTAAGAACATTACCTCTTCTTTGGAGAACTTCTTTATGTTTGCACCAAAATCCTTCCAAGGTTGTATTTATAATAAGAAATATATATATAAGATGTTTTTATGGTATTAATTAAATAATTTGGGTAGGTATTGGATGAATCAAATGTATTTTAAAGTGTGAATATGGGAGGATATGATGTGGCCTTTTAAAAGTTGGGGATTGGAAACATAAGGAATTTTTTAAATGAATCAATTACACCGATATTTTTATAAAGAAAAAAACCGAAAAAAAATTGTTCATTATAAACAAATATAGGTTATAAAGTTTAAATATTACCATATAATTGGTTTTTGGAGAATTAAGTATGTCATTTTAACCCATAACATTTTAGTTTAAGGCCCATTAAATTAGTTTTTACCTAAACCGGGGTAATTAATTTTTACTTCTTTTAATATTCATAATGGTAAAAAAAATATGATAAAATTATAAATAATAGAAATTATTTTTATTAAAAATATATAATCCATTTTTTATAAATTTAATTAACTGAAGTGGAAGAATCCAGTTTAAAATTATACATGTAGACACAAAGAGAAAGCAGGTTTCCAAAGAGAAAATTCTCAAAAGTATAGAAGTTTTATTATCATAATTATAAATGGAATTGATTTTAATGAGATAAATTAGTTAAATAATAATATAATTTTACTAATTTTACTTTAAAAATAATTGATTATATAATTTAACCTAGTAAATTATTTATATGAAATGGTAGTTCTCAATAAAAATCAGTATTTTTCATTATTCATCAAAAAGTGAAATATTTCAGAAAAATAACAAAAAATAAAACTAAGATAATGTTGATATTATGATTTAAAAAAATAATTTTATTCTATAAAAAATATATAATTGGTAAAAATTAATTTTAAACTATGGGTGCAAAGCATGACTATGATGTCTTTTAGAAAAATATTGTTTTTCAGAAAACATTTCTTTTTATTTCAAATTATTCTTATTCTATTTATAATCAATATATAACCATATTTTAAAGAATTTAGTTTTTATTATTCATAAACTCCAATTTAATGTTTATGTTATAATGGTATACTATATTATAGTGCATTTATACACAGGGTTTTGGGTTCTACAAGCTATCAAAAAGATCAAATTTATTTAAAAAGAAATATATCATAATGTATTAAGGTGTTACATTCTCATATAAGCCCAATTTTTTATGTCATATATACTATCGAACATGATGTTACTATTTAAAATTTTCAAATTGTTACAATAGTCTTAATTTGTTTTTATTACCAACTCCAATTAACCTTTGATGTTCAATTATTAAATTGGAATTTACAGACCCAGATCTAAACCTACAATGAGGGCTTGGTGTTTTACATCATTTTTGGTGCACCCCTTTAAGAGGAAGAAAGAGTAAAAAAATTGTGATTTCATTTGAGAAATGAAAACAATCCCTAGATTTACTTGATCGAACTTAAGTTCTATCATTCACCATAATGGAATTCGATATAAACCATTGATATATATTTCCTGTATTTGGTATATTTCATGAACAAATAAAACTTATTCATCAAGGAGAATCATCGTAATGAACTGACTTGATTAATCGAATAGACCCAAGCTAGATCAGTGGGTATACCTCCAAATCTCTAAAGTCTAGTGTAAATGCCAAGAGATAATGAGAAAACTAGTGGGAGATGATTTATCATCTTTGATACTTAACCAACCTACTAATAATTAACATGATGTCAAGAAAAATTTCTTTTATGAACCCTATGGTCAAAACCAATAATACCTAGATCTATGTGTCCACTAACGGATACTCACACAACACATATCTTATAAAACTTTTGTATAAAAACTACATGAATATGAATATATATCATAACTCATAAAAAACATGCAAAAATTCTACACACAAGATGGATCTATGAAAAAATAAAGTATGTAAAAATTCAGCCTAAATTATCCCTTAGGAGCTCAAAATAAGGTATTTCTAGGGTTGAACCATTATGTGATGTAATGAAGGTAGCTTCACTATGTCCCCTATATAAATCCACTAGAAAGTACAAAAAATCCAACAAAAATACATACACCCATGTAGTGACCATCCATGTTGTGGTAAGCTTATCCCTCATATGTGGGCACAATATATTACATGGTTCACACAAAACAGGGTCTACAGACAACCCTAAGGGAATACATGTAGGGTGTAAGCACATTACTCCTCATGCAAGTCACAAATAGACCTCATAAAATCTATCATAATGGTTGGTGTGAAATTTAAGAATACAAATTAGGCACATCACAAGTAAAAACTAGAAATTAATTAATATAGTTCAAGTAAACAAGTATCTATGATGGGAAAGTGAACTTGGAATTTAAATTAAACAAAGAAGGATAACATTCTTTAACGATTATTTAATTATTTTCAGCCACATCAGCCAATCCTTCTTTGATCCAAGAACAAAATACATGTAGATTACCTATCTTCCATAAGGTACCTGACAATTAGATATGTCTTACCAAATACATCCTTTGTATTGGTATTGTACACACACACTCATATATATGTGTGTGTGTGTGTGTGTATGTTACAAATTATATCTATATCTATAATCATACTCTTAACCTCATTGGTCAACTATAACTTTTCAATGAGTTAATTATATAATCATCCTCACCTAAGAGGCATAACATTTTTAATACCTTTATATTTTAAAATAATAATAGGTTTAATATTGTACACGACATGAAACACCGAGTCTTAATGACATTGTAATATTATTATTTAAATATGATTGTTATATCATGTTCATTGAATTATCATATATGAGTAATAGAAACCAAATTTATATATATATATATATATATAGGTCTTCATAAAATTTTATTGATTAATTCTTAGGAAATAAGCACTCATTTTTTAGTAAATTTGTTTTATCCTTCAAAAATACATTTTCTTCAAAAATGGTTTTTATTACTCTTTGTGGGTGAATATTATAATTTATTTCTAAAACTCATAGAAATTTTATTTAATATAAATTATATAACATTTGAAATAATCATATTATAATTATCTTAGGATCAAATTTTGGGATTTTTTTGGAAAAGATTAATTTTTCAGTGAATAGTAAAAAATAATGATTTTATACAACATGTTCTTTTTCCATTTCAGTATTTACAAATTCCCATTCTAATTTTAATTGATTAAAAAATATAATTTGTTCATTTTGATTAAAAAATTCAATTAATTTCATTTTAATCAATATTATTCTTAATTTTTGTATAATAACGATTTTATAGTTAAAAATGCTTTTTTTGGAAAACTGTTTTTCATCGCATTTTTCAAGTTTATTTTAAAAGTAATTTCTTCTAATTATAGGGATTAAATTTGAAAATTTGGATTTAAAAATTGGAATTATAATTTCCAAATTGTGTAAATAGTTCAACTTTATTTTTTGTCATAATGAATAGTAACATTGGTAAAAATATTTTCACCATGGTAAGGGTAAAATGGGTAGAACACGGTTAAAAATATTAAACAATGATTAAAAATCATTCATAAACTTTACTATATTTAATTATAATATTTTAATTAAACCACACCTTCATATACTAAAAATAAGGCATATTTATAAGGCCCCAGCCTTAAACCTTACTTAATATTGAATTAAATGAATAATTCACATTGAGGATCTTTTCAGGTTTAGAGTTTTAGAGAATTAGAACATAACTATTACATCTTAAAACATTACAAAGTAGAAACTTCTACTAAGTCTCCATAAAATAAAAACTCTTAAAAAGGAAGATGTCTAGATTCCATGTTTTAGATAGCATGAAATTCCCTTGATCCCATCCTTGACCTTATTCCACTTTAAGTCCTGTGAAAAACATTTCGAAAAACTTGGGGTGAGCATAAAAAGCTCAGTAAGGGATACAAAATGAATGAAAACTGTTAGTTTTTCAAACATCAAGTAAACCATGTATACTATATCAAAGTAATACCTTCACCTTCATGAAGTAGTAAAAAAAATCTTCACTGAATAAAGTATCATTACTTACCTTTTTGTAACCAAAGGAATTACCATAAAACCCATATAAAGAACACATAGAATATATAAAGGTAACTTGGGACATAAACATACTTAAGTGGAATAACCATACGGTTGACTTCCACACATATCACTTAATGGAATAGCCATACGGACAATTTCCATACATACTTAATGGAATAGCCATACGGCCGACTTCCATACCCAATGCATTGGAGGTTATAACGTAACCACCCGTCCTGGTATTCACGGCACCACCCGTCATATGGTTTATAACGTAACCACCCGTTAAAATGTCCAAGTACCAATATAAAATCATAAAACATAAAACCAATATAAAGGAATGATAACATTTCAACATTTCAATCACAATATATCATAAATATATTGACATAATAGAATCCTTTTTCAAAACCATTTTCAATACCAAAATACATAAAAGAGTATATGGTATTTATTTTATTCTAAAAACATTACGTCTTGTTGAGAAAGCCAAAGATCAAATAATACTCGCGGCGGCGGAAAAGGTCATTGTCACCGCGTACGTTAAAAAAACATTCCTTTTTGTCGTTTAGTAAAACGCTTCGTAGAAAAAGATTCCTTTTGTATAAAAGTAAAAGTCAAAGGGTTTATACACCGTATAAAAGAAAGTTGTGTATAAAACGAAATATGCCTCAATAAAAGGAGATTGAGACGAAGTCCCTTACCTTGGGTCCGACTTGACTCGATCGTTCTTTAACGTCCTGAATAATAAACTTGAGTTAAATTATACTTGATTAAGAACCTTTTTAAAGTTCATTATTCTTTTTATATCACTTATTACCATGTTACAAACATTATGTAACCATTTAAGTTAATAATGTTTGTTTTGTCAATATTTGGTTCTTAAGTCGAAAGTTGACTTCTTACAATTACATGTTGTTCATGTGGTCAAAAATTATTTATATCCAGAATGAAATTCCCGATTTGGATATAATATGTATCATATATATCCAGCATATACATGTATTTATAATATTACATAATCATTTAGAGGTAAGAAATGAAATGCACCGTTCATGGAGACGGTAAGCCGTACGTACGCATGAACGCTACTTTCATTTCTTTGTCATATTAATGGAATTAAAACTAAATGAGAGGTATGTATATTTTAATTCCAGAATTTTATTCATCACTTAGATATATCATTAATTATATATATCCATTATATACATGTACTTTTAATAGTACATCACATTTGGGGATAAGAAATGAAATGCACCGTTCATGGAGACGGTAAGTCGTACGTACGCATGAACGCTACTTTCATTTCTATCTCATACTTTAATGGAAAGAAATAATAATGATATAGAGGTATATTATAATTCCAGTATAACATCATATATAATAACTTTAAATCCATCCTTTACACGTCCCACATATGGCATTAACGAATCACATCACTTTTAGGGGGCGGTAGTCCGCACTTCCTTAAATGAAGATATCGTGTTTACCCATAATGGAAACCATAAAGGTATGCCAAAAATGAAAAATACAGAAGCTTAAAGAAAACATAAACATATTATATATCATATATAAAAATAGTGACATCATAATGGCCACCCTTGAAGGTGTTAAATGAGTATTGAACAATCATCGTTTCGGGAGGCAGAATTTCGCCATCCACGGAAACCGTATGTTCTTTAACCATTTGATGTAGTTTTGTGAGAGTTTAGCTCAAATAAATATTATAACAACATCCTAGTATATTGAAGATACTGGTTTTGTTACAAAAGAAGTAAATAAAAAGAGTTTAGAGGGTTGGAGAATCAAAATAAAACAAATGAACAAGAGAGAATGAATTACCTTTAAAAGTGTAACTCCCTTTTGATTTGAGCCTAAAGGCTTCCTTTGAAAGGATTATGCCCAAAGGGAATCCTCTAGGATGAGGAGAGGGATGTGGAGAGAGTAATTGGGCAGGGTTTGGCCGAGCCAAAGGCTTGATAAGTGTGTGAAAAGAGGTAGAGGTGGGGGCCTTTTATAAGAGGAGAGGAGGGGCACTTTTGGAAAGTAAAGAAATATTACTTTATTTGAAAATGTGTTTCGGTTTCAAAAGGTCCCACATTGATATAATTCGTGGATAAGGTGATAAGGGTTCAAAATCCACTCATCCAATTGGTTTTTTCCATGTGTAGTTCATATATTTTACATTATCTTTCCATTTTATTTAAATCGTCAAATAATAATGTCATCGCTGCATCATTATTATGTCATAAATAATTTAATTTATTTAATGTCTAAAAATCATAAAAAAAATACTACGATGTAGGTAATATTTTTAGCTTTCCAATTACTATTTATAATCAAATATATGATCTTTATAACCCCATGTAAAAAAATTTTTTGTAAAACGTATTATGTTTGTGTCATTTTTACCTTTACATTAAATAAAAAGTTATTTATGTCATTTCCCAACCAAAATGTCCCCATGGGGTCCCCAAGTTGACCCATGGCTTGTCTCGGTCGGCCATGACACAACCAATAAGGTTGGGACATGTGTCTAGGTCATTTCATATTATTAAAGCATTATTTATACCTTAAACTACACTAATTACCACTAACCGCGATTAAAAACTTAATAAGTTACTATTCACCAAAAAATTATTTTAATCTCATTGAACCACATTTTACTTCTTAATGGCAACCATGTATGTAGGATTTTAAAAATTCAATACACATTAGTGGTAAACTTTCATTTAACTGAAAAATCAGTTTGCTTGATTACCACTTAGTGGTTTCACTATTCATCAAAAATTGAAGTTTTTCAGAAAATTACCAAAAATTCACCCTAAGCTATATTTGATATCCCGAATTCAAAAATGAAGTCCATTTTACAAAATTCAAAACATATAAGTCAAATTAATTAATTTAATAATTAATTCCTGTTGTCATGACAAATAGCGTGTTTTTGTGAAACAATAAGTATCAAAAGATTGACACTAGTTTAAGTCCAATTTTAAAGTGAAATTGATTCCAATGACCACCATTGGATTAACTGGTAAAAATATTTTCTAATTTCACTTTAAAACTAATTAAAATAATAATCTAATCATATAAATAAATTAGATTAAAAAGAGGTTTTGAATTAAAATACAACATTTTACACTATTCATAAAAAAATGAACTTTATCAGAAAGGTACCAAAAATTTACACAAAGTAAATTTTGATGTCCCGATTCTAAATAAGAGTTATATTTGGTCCAAAATAAAGTATAAGAGTGATCAAAACTATATTTAATGACGGTTCACCATTAAAAGGTGATAAGTGAACCTTTAGTGAAAATTAGAGTATATATGCCCTAAAATTGAACTCTTTCTGTATTTTAAGCCTTTATCTTTTATTGGGTAAATGTATAAACATTTAAAAACATATCTAATCATATTTTAGTTATTTCTATACATTCCCTCCATTACAACGGCTACTTGTTAACTAACATTTAAAATAATATTATTTTATTACTAGTGTGCTACGTAAGTTTCAAAGAAACTCATCGTTGCGTATCGGGTACGCTATCGAACATAGCAACCCCTTTAAAATAAAATTAATATTTAATTCGTAAATATTAATAAATATGAAAATTCTTTATTCTTTATTTACCTGGGATGTTACATCCTTCCCCCCTTTTGGGAATTGCGTCCTGGCAATTTTATTCACTTATCAAAATAAGTGGGGGTATTTATCCCTCATAGTATTTTCAGATTCCCACGTTGCCTCTTAAATCACATGGGTTTTCCTAAAAACCTTTACCTGATGAATCACCTTATTCCGTAACACTTGCTCCTTGTGGTCAAGAATCTGGACCGGTTGTTCCTCATAAGATAGGTTCTCTTCCAGCAAAACTACCTCTGGACTCAAAACATGAGATGGATCTGGCATATACTTTCTCAACATCGAAACGTGAAAAACATTGTGTACCTGAGATAAACTCGGAGGTAAAGCCACTCGGTATGCAACTGATCCAACTCTTTCCAGAATTTTGTATGGTCCAATAAACCTTGGACTCAGCTTTACTTTCTTACCAAATCTCATCACACTTTTCCAAGGAGAAACCTCGAGAAAAACATGATCACCTACCTCGAAAGATAGATCCTTCCTCCGGTTATCCGCATAACTCTTCTTCCTGCTCTGAGCTGTTCTCATGTGTTTCTGAATCAGCTGAACTTTTTATGCCATCTCTTCTACCAATTCTGGTCCCATCAGCTTCCTTTCACCCACTTCATTCCAAAATGCTGGAGTTCGACACCGCTTCCCATATAATGCCTGAAATGGTGCCATCTGTATACTGGAATGAAAACTGTTATTATATGAAAATTCAACCAAAGAAATATGTTGGTCTCAACTTCCCTGATAATCCATCGAACAAGCTCGTAGCATATCCTCCAATGTCTGAATTGTTCATTCTGACTGCCCATCTGATTGAGGATGAAAAGTTGTACTAAAATTTAATTCAGTACCCAATGACTTCTGAAGGCCTTTCCAAAAGTTAGATGTGAACCTGGGATCACGATCAGATATAATGGAGATAGGAACTCCATGTAACATGACTATCTCTTTAAGATACAAACGGGAAAGTTGATCAAGAGATAAAGTATCTCGTATAGAAAAGAAATGAGCAGATTTGGTCAAGCGATCAACAATAACCCAGATTGCATTATTACCTCGAGATGTCCTCGGTAATCCCACAACAAAGTCCATGGATATGTTTTCCCATTTCCACTCTGGCACTGGTAAAGGCTGAAGCATCCCTTTCGGTAACTGCTGCTCTGCTTTAACCTGTTGACATGTCAAACACTTCACCGTAAAATCAGCAATGTCTCTTTTCATTCCATCCCACCAGTAATACTCCCGCAGACCTTTGTACATCTTAGTACTGCCAGGATGAAGAAACAACTCATTCTTCAACTGTGAATCACAAGGCACACATAACCTCTTCACAAACCTCAAAACACAAACACAAACTTATCCAAGAACTCATGGAAAATTTTATTCATAAGGTCCATGAATACAGCAGGTTCATTGGTTAACCCAAAAGGCATAACTACAAATTCATAATGGCCATATCTAGTACGGAACGCAGTCTTCGGAACGTCTGCTTCTTTTACTTTCAACTGATGGTACCCCGACCTCAAGTCAATCTTCGAAAAATACTGAGCTCCCTGGAGATGATACCACTTCATTCGATGGCCCAACATCTGCTGAAGATGTTGCAAAGGATTTTAGCACCCCTTTCTGGTTGTAGTCTAACTGCATTCCCCCAGTTGAGTTCTTCGTGGGACACTCATTTGCATAATGACCCATTTCATTACACTTAAAACATCTTACCGTTGGCTTTTCATTTCCTGCTTGATCATCTTCCTTACAGTTACGAGCAATATGACCAGACTTACCACACTAAAAGAACTTACCAGACTTAGATAAACATTCTCCAGGATTCATTTTACCACACTTCTCACAGGATGGATATTTGGTTTTCTTACCTCCTTGCTTCTTTGATGAATTCTTCCCATTTTCCTGCCAACTAGAACTCTTATTCTGTTGTTTGTCATAGAACACCTGATCATCGTCAAACTCCATTTCTACCTTCTCCGCACATCGAACAAGTTTTTCATAACTTTTGAATTCACGAGAAGCTAAAGCCCTTCGATACTTTGGATTTAACCTTGAGTAAAAACGGTTTATTTTACTATCAAGATCTCGTATGAAGTTTGGAGCATACCTTGTCAATCGAGTGAACTTTTCTTCATAAGTAGCCACTGAATCATCCTCCTGCCTCAATTCTAGGAACTGTTTTTCCATCATAAGACGAACCACCTTAGGAAAATATTTCTCAAGAAACATACCTTTGAATTCTTCCCAGTGAAGATCCTCAATCTCATCACTATCCCTTATATTTTTCACCATCGACCACCACTGACCAGCTTCACCTTCAAAACGGTAAACAGCAAGACTAACCTTTTGATGTTCTGAACACCCCATGACATCAAAAATCTTCTCCAATGCTTTAATCCACCCTTCAGCTTGCACAGGGTCAGATGATCCTCTGAATGATGGGGGATGTTGCCTCATGAAATGTTCCACCACTGACATGTTCCTCTGCGGTTGATCTGGCTGATCTCGTGCATGGATACCACCACCATTTATAGCCTGAGTCAACTGTGCCATCACTGCAACAAACTGTTCAGTTCCGATTCCGACCATCTCAGGTTACTGATTTGGAAGGTTATCTTCCTCCTGATGTCGTCCCAACATAGCTTCTTTGTTTCCTCTGCGGAAAACCATTCTGAACACAGAAATATCTTAGGCGAAGCAACATGGTAATCCGTAAATGCTATATCATTTCAATCATATTATAATTTAACACTTTTCTAACTCTTAAAGTTGTCTAAACTGACCTCTGATACCAACTATAAGGCCCCAGCCTTAAACCTTACTTAATATTGAATTAAATGAATAATTCACATTGAGGATCTTTTCAGGTTTAGAGTTTTAGAGAATTAGAACATAACTATTACATCTTAAAAGATTACAAAGTAGACACTTCTACTAAGTCTCCATAAAATAAAAACTCTTAAAAAGAAAGATGTCTAGATTCCATGTTTTAGATAGCATGAAATTCCCTTGATCCCATCCTTGACCTTATTCCACTTTAAGTCCTGTGAAAAACATTTCGAAAAACTTGGGGTGAGCATAAAAAGCTCAGTAAGGGATACAAAAAGAATGAAAACTGTTAGTTTTTCAAACATCAAGTAAACCATGTATACTATATCAAAGTAATACCTTCACCTTCATGAAGTAGTAAAAAAAATCATCACTGAATAAAGTATCATTACTTACCTTTTTGTAACCAAAGGAATTACCATAAAACCCATATAAAGAACACATAGAATATATAAAGGTAACTTGGGACATAAACATACTTAAGTGGAATAACCATACGGTTGACTTCCACACATATCACTTAATGGAATAGCCATACGGCCAATTTCCATACATACTTAATGGAATAGCCATACGGCCGACTTCCATACCCAATGCATTGGAGGTTATAACGTAACCACCCGTCCTGGTATTCACGGCACCACCCTTCATATGGTTTATAACGTAACCACCCGTTAAAATGTCCAAGTACCAATATAAAATCATAAAACATAAAACCAATATAAAGGAATGATAACATTTCCACATTTCAATCACAATATATCATAAATATATTGACATAATAGAATCCTTTTTCAAAACCATTTTCAATACCAAAATACATAAAAGAGTATATGGTATTTATTTTATTCTAAAAACATTACGGCTTGTTGAGAAAGCCAAAGATCAAATAATACTCGCGGCGGCGGAAAAGGTCGTTGTCACCGCGTACGTTAAAAAAACATTCCTTTTTGTCGTTTAGTAAAACGCTTCGTAGAAAAAGATTCCTTTTGTATAAAAGTAAAAGTAAAAGGGTTTATACACCGTATAAAAGAAAGTTGTGTATAAAACGAAATATTCCTCAATGAAAGGAGATTGAGACGAAGTCCCTTACCTTGGGTCCGACTTGACTCGATCGTTCTTTAACGTCCTGAATAATAAACTTGAGTTAATTTATACTTGATTAAGAACCTTTTTAAAGTTCATTATTCTTTTTATATCACTTATTACCATGTTATAAACATTATGTAACCATTTAAGTTAATAATGTTTGTTTTTTCAATATTTGGTTCTTAAGTCGAAAGTTGACTTCTTACAATTACATGTTGTTCATGTGGTCAAAAGTTCTTTATATCCAGAATGAAATTCCCGATTTGGATATAATATGTATCATATATATCCAGCATATACATGTATTTATAATATTACATAATCATTTAGAGGTAAGAAATGAAATGCACCGTTCATGGAGACGGTAAGCCGTACGTACGCATGAACGCTACTTTCATTTCTTTGTCATATTAATGGAATTAAAACTAAATGAGAGGTATGTATATTTTAATTCCAGAATTATATTCATCACTTAGATATATCATTAATTATATATATCCATTATATACATGTACTTTTAATAGTACATCACATTTGGGGATAAGAAATGAAATGCACCGTTCATGGAGACGGTAAGTCGTACGTACGCATGAACGCTACTTTCATTTCTATCTCATACTTTAATGGAAAGAAATAATAATGATATAGAGGTATATTATAATTCCAGTATAACATCATATATAATAACTTTAAATCCATCCTTTACACATCCCACATATGGCATTAACGAATCACATCACTTTTAGGGGGCGGTAGTCCGCACTTCCTTAAATGAAGATATCGTGTTTACCCATAATGGAAACCATAAAGGTATGACAAAAATGAAAAATACAGAAGCTTAAATAAAACATAAACATAATATATATCATATATAAAAATAGTGACATCATAATGGCCACCCTTGAAGGTGTTAAATGAGTATTGAACAATCATCGTTTCGGGAGGCAGAATTTTGCCATCCACGGAAACCGTATGTTCTTTAACCATTTTATGTAGTTGTGTGAGAGTTTAGCTCAAATAAATATTATAACAACATCCTAGTATATTGAATATACTGGTGTTGTTACAAAAGAAGTAAATAAAAAGAGTTTAGAGGGTTGGAGAAGCAAAATAAAACAAATGAACAAGAGAGAATGAATTACCTTTAAAAGTGTAACTCCCTTTTGATTTGAGCCTAAAGGCTTCCTTTGAAAGGATTCTGCCCAAAGGGAATCCTCTAGGATGAGGATAGGGATGTGGAGAGAGTAATTGGGCAGGGGTTGGCCGAGCCAAAGGCTTGAGAAGTGTGTGAAAAGAGGTAGAGGTGGGGGCCTTTTATAAGAGGAGAGTAGGGGCACTTTTGGAAAGTAAAGAAATATTACTTTATTTGAAAATGTGTTTCGGTTTCAAAAGGTCCCACATTGATATAATTCGTGGATAAGGTGATAAGGGTTCGAAATCCACTCATACAATTGGTTTTTGCCATGTGTAGTTCATAGATTTTACATTATCTTTCCATTTTATTTAAATCGTCAAATAATGATGTCATCGCTGCATCATTATTATGTCATAAATAATTTAATTTATTTAATGTCTAAAAATCATAAAAAAAATACTATGATGTAGGTAATCTTTTTAGATTTCCAATGACTGTTTATAATCAAATATATGATCTTTATAACCCCATGTAAAAATTGTTTTCGTAAAACGTATTATGTTTGTGTTATTTTTACCTTTACATTAAATAAAAAGTTATTTATGTCATTTCCCAACCAAAATGTCCCCATGGGGTCCCCAAGTTGACCCATGGCTTGTCTTGGTCGGCCATGACACAACCAATAAGTTTGGGACATGTGTCTAGGTCATTTCATATTATTAAAGCATTATTTATACCTTAAACTACACTAATTACCACTAACCGCGATTAAAAACTTAATAAGTTACTATTCACCAAAAAATTATTTTAATCTCATTGAACCACATTTTACTTCTTAATGGCAACCATGTATGTCGGATTTTAAAAATTCAATACACATTAGTGGTAAACTTTCATTTAACTGAAAAATCAGTTTGCTTGATTACCACTTAGTGGTTTCACTATTCATCAAAAATTGAAGTTTTTCAGAAAATTACCAAAAATTCACCCTAAGCTATATTTGATATTCCGAATTCAAAAATGAAGTCCATTTTACAAAATTCAAAACATATAAGTCAAATTAATTAATTTAATAATTAATTCCCGCTATCATGACAAATAGCGTGTTTTTGTGAAACAATAAGTATCAAAAGATTGACACCAGTTTAAGTCCAATTTCAAAGTGAAATTGATTCCAATGACCACCATTGGATTAACTGGTAAAAATATTTTCTAATTTCACTTTAAAACCAATTAAAATAATAATCTAATCATATAAATAAATTAGATTAAAAAGAGGTTTTGAATTAAAATACAACATTTTACACTATTCATAAAAAAATGAACTTTATCAGAAAGGTACCAAAAATTTACACAAAGTAAATTTTGATGTCCCGATTCTAAAGAAGAGTTATATTTGGTCCAAAATAAAGTATAAGAGTGATAAAAACTATATTTAATGACGGTTCACCATTAAAAGGTGATAAGTGAACCTTTAGTGAAAATTAGAGTATATATGCCCTAAAATTGAACTCTTTCCGTATTTTAAGCCTTTATCTTTTATTGGGTAAATGTATAAACATTTAAAAACATATCTAATCATATTTTAGTTATTTTTATCCATTCCCGCCAGTACAATGGCTACTTGTTAACTAACATTTAAAATAATATTATTTTATTACTAGTGTGCTACGTAAGTTTCAAAGAAACTCATCGTTGCGTATCGGGTACGCTATCGAACATAGCAACCCCTTTAAAATAAAATTAATATTTAATTCGTAAATATTAATAAATATGAAAATTCTTTATTCTTTATTTACCTGGGATGTTACAATATTGGTGCCATTTATCTTTAATAAAGACCATTATATTATTTAAGTAAAGTAAAATTAAAAAATGTCTTCCTACTTTTAATATCTATAATATTTTTTGATAGGGATAAAAAAATTATTAATGGTTTTAAAAGGCTATTTTTAATATAAATAAGTTTATTATATTATTTTAATTTAGTTTTAATTTTTATTGATGAAAATATTTACCTTAAATATGTATGCCATGTAGACACAGTTCTTTTGAAAGCAGTAGAAAAATAATGTAAATGATATTAAATTCTCTAAATTTAATACATTTTGGGTGACTAATTACACTACAAAAAAATTTAGATAAGTATAATTTATTATTTATTTTATGAAAGTTTATATTTTAACTACATTACTATCTTGATATTTTTTTGAATTAAATTATTTCAATGATCGTGAAAATAACATTAATGGTATCTTATGTTAAATAATGTTTTCTTAAATGATTTAAAACTCATAAAAATATTTTTATGAACTATGTTAAAGGGAAATGATTTTAAATATCAACCATTGTCCACTTATGGGTCACATTTCCTTTTATAGTAACTTTCTTGATCCCTAAATAGTCAAACACTTCGATATCATAGTAATCATTAAAAAGGTTAATGTGGGTTAAAAATAAAATATAAGGGTTAAACCATCACCTAAATTTGTATAAATATTATTGGATTAGATTATTTCAACTTAACCCCACCATAGAACTAAAATTTCTTTATTTTTTACAATTGTTCTTGAAAATTAATTTATATTATTTTAATAATATAAGTAATTCAAAGGATGGCCCTCCATTCAATTACAAATGGACACCAACCCTCCTCTATTCCTCACACATCAAGAACCTATTAGTTCAAAAAAAACTACCAATAAATATTCATAAATTTATGATTTACATTTTTTAGGTTCAGATATTCTTACGATATCAGCCCTAGGGTCCTTAAGGAGACATCCAAATGATTTTCTTCAAAGAGGAGGTAATTTTCTCAATTGATAATTTTCATTTTACTTCTTCTTCTACCTCATTGAATTATATACAAACCATTAAAATATAATGAAATAAATATATAATTTATAATTATATTTTATCATGTTAATGGAGTAACCATATTCATCTTCTTTTCCTCATATGGAAAACTAAACCATTATTCGTGCATACATGTAGTCTACCACCTCATAGACAAATGTATTTCATTTCTCATCACCACCTTTACTGGATGGTTATTATGATTGATTTAATTTATAAAAATTATATCCATGATATAATAATTATTTTATAAATATAATATATCATCTATCTTTATACCATTCTAATAATTAAAATGGAATCATTGCACATGTGTATGTACGAGCCACCACTCCACGTAGCGATATACTTCATTTTTCAAAAATTACCTCTCATTGGTAGTAATCGATTTGAATTTAAAATATTTATTTTATTTTTATAACATGATAATTATTTTCTAAAGAAAATATTTTATTTCATTTCTTTATTTTTCATCCAATAAAAAGTAAAATCGTCGACCCTGTGTACGGTGGGCTGCAACATCACGATACAAGGTATTTTTTTCCTAACCTCTCCTCATGGATGACTCTAAAATTTTATATTATTTAAAATAATTATAATTATGTCATTATTATTCTATATATTATGTTCTAATTGCTTCATTGGCAATGATCAACCTATCAACATCATTTTTCAATTATAAACCGAACTTCAACAAAACACTACACAGAGACTTAAAAAGATAAGTAATTAAATATATCAATATAATAAATGAAATAAATTATTTAATGATAAGGGAAAAATCTATAAAATATTATTAAATAATTAAATAATTAATATAATTTTATTATATAATATTTAATGGAAAAATATATCAATTGTGGACTCGAGGTAGGGGTTTCATAACTCAATTTCCTTTCATTTGGTTGTAACACTTCTTCATTGACTTTGTTATGAAATGATTATGAATTAATTGATCAATAAATTATTTTATTATGTGTTTTTAATTATTCTATGTATATTTACATATTTGAACATAATAACTTCATCGATTAATTATCACTTCAAATGTTATGATTTTGGAAAAGGTTTTCTTTATCTCAATCTTGTTTTCTTGAGACATCTTTCTTGTTGTGCACCATGATTTATTTGTATAATGTAATTCCTACCCAATGAATGAATTTTTTTATATTTATTAATTTATTTCATGGTATTTATAGATCCATATCACATTCTTACTTATAATGGGTTTTGATTAGAACTTTACCAATGTGGTAATGGTCGCACATCTCACTTTTGTTTCTATGAGACATATTTCATATTCACCCAAATTTTTATTCATATGGTGTATATAATTCCCCTTTAGTTTTTTATATCAGGAATATAATTATAATAATGAAATTTAATATTTCATTCAATGTTATTTTTTTTATGTGGGTTATGAAATAAAAGTTACCAAAGTGGTAAGGCTTTCATTCACAATCTCATCCTTATTCGAGATTATTTATGTTTAAGTTAATATTGGGAGAATTATATGATCTCAATATCTTAAACCCAATATATTTTATTATCCTATAATAATTTTGGGGTTTACATATTTTTATTCAATTTATTCTCTTATTTTGTCAAGAATCAACCAGTAAGTTATATATAAGGGACTTTCTTTTGAAAATATTGTTTTGAATTTTTCCTCTAAAATATTTTTATTCAATGCACATATTTTATCTAAAATGTTTTCAAGAATAATTTAATTTTAAAAAAGTAATTTTTTTAATTAATTTTTAATTATGTTTTAATTTATATAAATTTTTTAAAATAAATATTCTTGCAATTTTCTGAATGATGTGCTTTCAACTAAAGGTGTAAAGAAAATATTTATTTTAACACACATCACATGAACAAATTTTTGTGTTGTCATGAATAGTATTTTCATAAAAGATTAATTTACACTATTCAATGGTTATTTTCAAAAAAAAATATTTTATTAATATTTTTTGAATTTTTAGTTTTTAATGGTAGTGAAAGAAAAGTGTATTTTACCCTATTTTCCAATAAAATCTTTAAATATCATTTTAAAGATATTTTCATCTATTTCAACATTCATTAATGATTCTTATACATCACTAGAAATATGGACTTATGAAACCATAAATATTATTTCTATGTATGGATTACAGTTATTATTTTAAATTGGTTATCACCAAACATGTTTGTTTTCCATGGGTATATCATATTATAAAGGAATGAAAGTGTTTTTAAATGTTTGATAATGAAAATGAAAGATCCTATGTATTATATTATTTAATAGTACTTATAAATTATTGAGTATGATTCATGATCTAGATATTTCTCATGATGACTGGTGATCCTGATATATCATATATTTTGGGTGAGCTCGATGTAGCTCTCCAATGAATTGTGTAATGTTCCTTTTCTTTAAAGGAAAGAAGGTATGAGTTAACAGGGGAGGTTTCTCCGATGTATTTAACTAGGATCCAATTATTTCAAGCATTATTGAACATGGGTGAAGAAGATAATGTTTGGAAATACCAACACATTTTATCTATTATTTCTGTGAGTGTTTAACGGTTCCTTCGACCATGATTGATATCACAAGGCTCAAGATAATTTATTCTTATAAATATTACCTTTGTTAAAGAATTATACCATCTCACATGTTTTATGTTTGAGGTTTCTATGTTTTTGAAATACCATATTGAATTCTCATAAATGTTGAACATGTTCTCATACCCTTATATTCATGTTGTTCTCAATAAGTATATTTAATTTTTAATGTCTATATTTACCCTTGATAAGAATTTGAGATTGTAATGACCCGACCTCAGAAGCCCAGAGTCGGTGCATTATTACGTATCACTGGAATGATCACAAAAGATCAAGTCTCTAAATACCGATTAGTTTAGTATCCTTGGAAGTACTAGATACATTCATAAGGTTTATATTACACCATAAAATGGAAAACTACAACAACATTGTTTCCATAGACAACACTGAGATCCCATAGACTATCCCTGCAGGTCAGTCATAATATACTTCGTCACATCCTGGGAAAAATAAAACATAGAAAGGGGTGAGCTTAGATGCTCAGTAAGGATAACAATATAGCGGAAGCTATCATAAATAAGCATAAACATTTAAGGCAATGTATAAAACTACAACAAAATCCTTTTAAACATGAACTTCAGCATAGTATAGAAAATATAAATTCAAAATAATTCCATTTACTTACTCACATGGATATTTTACTAGTCGAATGATCACATGTAATATCAATAGCCACTTTCATAATTATGGAATGCATAATGCCAGACTTTATAACCACATAGTCAAGGCCTTGTGCCAAGACTACAAATAAGATTTTTTCAAGGCCTTGTGCCAAGACACTAGTTTGTCTCATGAGACCTACCGATGCATAGAGAAGCTATATTGAGCTCCACCCATCACATACTAAGTCCAATGCCTTCCTCATATAAAAAGTTTTAAACATAACATAAATATTCGTATTAAAACTAGCATATGAAATATCAATACTTTATCCATAATCCATTAATGGTATAAAAATAACACATCCACAGTAAAACATATCACAAAACCTTCAATACAATATGGAAGTTTGGTATCATTATAAATCAACTTCAAATAAGCTTAAAATCCATCAAAGGATGATAACATAGATGAAATCAAAACCTTTTTAGAGAAATATCTCTTTCTATTTTGAAAACATTTAAAAGTAATGTAACTATAAAAGAAAATATTTATTTTTCAAAATATTCTTATAAGCTTGTAAGGGAAGCTTCGACATTGTTATAATGGTGGAAAATAGTCGCACTCACCGTATAAGTTGAAAAAAAGACATTCTTACCTTAATTTTGTTGAAAAGGTTATAAGTACCTTGTTTGGAAAATGATAGAAAGATTCCATTATAAAAATATTATAAAATTAAAACAAGGTTATAAATGACTTTAACCCATATTATATAAAATATTAAGAATGTTTTGAAATAAATTTTTAAGAAACATGGATGTGGATGATAAAGAGGTCCCAGTAGATAATTATGTATAAACAACCTCAGATAATGAAGAGATTATAGAATTAACCCTTACCTTGAAAATTTCCTTGGTCAAGGGTAGGTTAACCTACTTTATAATGGTGATATAATTGTTATTAAATTATATAAGAATCATATACATTAATATGATATCATATATTATCTTTTAACATTGCATTGTTAATAATATCTTAGTATTATCGTCGTTTTGGGTGTTAACTGATTTGTTTTCTTTTATATTCTTTGTTACGTAAGTAATGTTTGTTATGGATAGGTTGTATCTTATTCATATTCATAATTATATTAAGTCTTTAAACATTATTTTAATCATCTAATGAAAATTATTCTTGAATGGATACGATGGGGAATGAATCTCATCGCGTTCGTGGAGACGGTAATCCATACGTACGTACGAGCGAAAATATCAATATTTTGAAATTAAAATAATATATAATTGGATGGTATATCATATATACAGAATAATTATCATGTTATATTTATTATTTACATAAATTACACATCATTATTATACACATCCAAATAATAATGTATTGAATAACAATTACACCACGACGTGGAGACGGTAAGTCGTACGTACGCACGTATGGTGACATGTCATTCAAAGGATGGATAGAATAATGAATATGATTGTGACATATTTATAATAACATCACAGTATATATAATATATTGGAGTTATTATTTTATAATGTAAATAACAAAGAAAGAGTATGTGGAAGAAGAAAGGAACTTGAAAGAGGTGATGAAATATTTACCTCTTCTTCAGGTTCTTCCTTTTGATTTGATCAAAAGGGATCCTTAGGTTGACTTTATGACTAAAGGAATTCCTATAATATTAATTTAGGATATTTGAGAGGGTATTTGGTCTAGGTTTGGCCGATCCAAATGGATTTTAAGGTGTTAATTAGAGAGAACGGGGAAGTGTCCTTTTATAAGAGGGGTGAGGGGAACCTGAGGAAAAGCTAGAAATATTATTTTATAATAAAATAATTTTCAGTTTATAATGGCTCAAAAATGAATTATTTAAAGGATAAGGTGGGTATGGGTCTAAAACCACTCAACCAATATGTTTTATACAGGTTTGGTTCACCATATTAACTTTATCTTTTTTATTTAACTTTTAGTAAAATAGTTTGACATTTACCATGTCTCTTTGTATTTTTAAATTATATGGTTAATAAGCTTACTATATACTTCCAATAGAACCCAAAGTGGTTCATTAATGATAAAAATATCATTATATAAGTCTTTTGGATGAACCTTATATTTTTAGGAATATAATATCAATTAATAATATAATATATTTTTTAAAGACTCTTTTATGTCAATTTTGACACTATTTGGTATTTTGTTTTTGCTAAATTCATAACAGCATTATTACTTAGAAAAAAATTCATCTAACCAACCCTAACATGTCATATTAACCTATAAAATTAGTTCAATTCATAAAAAGTATCAAATTTAATTTATTTGGATATTTATAATATCAATTATTTTAATATTTCATTAATTAGGTAATTAATGCATCATCATTGTGTCATAAATAAATTAAATTATTTTATGTCTAAAAAATATAAATAAAATAAAATTATATAGGAAATATTTTTATCTTTATAATTAATATTTATAGTCTAATTTATCTTATGTTTAACCCTATATTAAAAATGGTTTAGTTATTAAACTTTGGATTTAACACTTTTAACTCTTCCTTGAATTAAATAATAATAAATGTCCTCATCTAATCCAAGTGGACATAAAGGATCATATTTTATTCCTAAGGTTGTTTTTGTTCGAATTAAACTTATAGAATATAATTAGAACATGTTTTAGGGTAATAATAATATCATTTTTACCTTTAATTACCCTATTTACTTTTAACCATGGTAAATAAAAGTAAACAGTTACTATTCACCAAAAATTATTTTCATCTTATTGAACCACATTTTACTTACTGATATCAACCGTGTCTCTCATATTTTTTAAATTCAACACACAGAAGTGCTAAAATTAAGTTTTATGTAAATTTGCAAATACTCCTAGGAGGTGGGTAAAAGACGGTAAAAAGTTTAATAAAATTTTTATATATATCTAAAATTATTATAATCTGACTCCAATGAATTATATTGAACTTATATAGGTATTATGTATCTATTTTTCCATAAATAAATTTAAATAAATTAAATAATTATTTAAATAAAAAATTGGTTTTAAACTATAACTCAGTGTTTTTTCACTATTCATCAAAAATTGAAAGTATTCAGAAAAATACCAAAAATTCACACTAGGATAATTTCGATATTCCGAATCCAAAAATGAAGTCCATTTTGAAAGATAAAATTTATAAAATTTCAAAAAGTGGGTATTACTATTCATAACAGCTAGTTTGAATGGTTATGGTGTGTTAGAACTCGAAGTTATGTACAACACACGCTATTGTATTATTCAAAGAGAAGCGTACTGTGGATGCTTGGGGTGTTACATTCTCCCCTCATTCAAATAATTTCATCCTCAAAATTTCTAGAATATTACTAAATAAAAAGACTCAGGTGGTTCTTCATGAAAAGTTCTTTGGGTTACCACGTTGCCTCTTCCATCTTATGGTTTCTCTATAGAACTTTTACCGGACGAGTCCTCCGGTTTCTCAGCACTTGTTATCTTGTATCAAGAATCTTGAAAGGCTCTTCTCAATAAGATAGATCAGGTTTCAATTCTAATTCCTCATAGGTAAGTACATGTGTTGGGTCAGGCATGCATTTTCTCAAGAGTGATACGTGGAACACATCATGATCTTTGTAGAGACTTGGCATCATTGCCAAATGGTAAGCTATAGCCCCAATTCATTCTAGAATTTCGAAATGTCCGATGTACTTGGGACTCAATTTACTCTTCTTACCGAAATGTATAACACCCTTCCATGGAGATACCTTCAAGAAAACATGATCTCCTACCTAAAATTCCAAATCCTCCCTTTAGTTATCGGCATATCTCTTCTGCCTACTTTGATCTGCTTTGATGTGGGTTTGGACTACCTTCACCTTTTCCATCATTTCCTCAACAAGTTTAGGTCCTACGAGTTTTCTTTCACCAACATCATCCATAAAGGTTGGTGTGAGACATCTTTTTCCATATAACGCTTCATATGGTGCCATCTAAATACTTGAATGGAAGATATTCTTATAGGAAAAATCTACTAGGGGTAAATATTGATCCTATATACCTTAAAAGTCAAGTGAGAAAGATCTCAACATTTCTTCTAAGGTTTTAATAGTCTGTTGTGATTTTCCATCAATTTGGGGGTGGTAGGCAGTGCTCAAATGAAGATCAGTATCCAGGGTTTTCTGAAGACTTTTCCAGAATCTTGATGTAAAATGGGGATCATGATCAGAAACAATAGATTATGGTACTTCATGAAGTCTTACAACTTCATTAATATATAGTCTTGTTAAACGTTCAAGTGGTAAATGCTCTCTTATAGCAAGAAAATGTGTTGAATTAGTAAAACGATCAATAATTACCCATATTGCATTGTTCCTTCTAGGAGTCTTTGGTAGCCCCATGAAAAATTCCATCATAATATCATCCCATTTCCACTCAGGTATGGGAAGAGGTTTGTAATACTCCTCTAGTTTGTTTCCTTCTAGCTTTCACTTGTTGACAAACCATACATCTTGACACAAAATCAGTAATCTCCCTATTCATGTTGTCCCACCAAAAATGTTCCTTCAAATATCTATACATTTTGGTGCTACCAAGGTGTATAGAGAAATTGGAGCAATGAGCATCATCTAACAATTCCCTTTTCAGATCAGGTATATTAGCATACAAAGTCTCTTCCCAAATTACAAAATCCCATCATCATATAAGAAGTCGATCAATCTCCCATCGTTCACAGATTTAATCTTCTTTTGAAATTCCTCATCATCAGCATGAGAATTTTTTATACTTTCTAGTAAAGATGGTTTGGAAACTATTTGAAAAAGCATTGATGTTTCACCTTCCAAGGTTATTACCATATCCATATTTACTAGATCCATGTATATAAGATTCTTTTTCCACTCTCATCTCGTTCAAAACTACATGATCTTTTCTGCTCAAAGCACCTACCACATTATTTTCCTTCCCCGGGTGGTACTGTATAATGAAATCATAATCATTGAGTAGTTCAAGCCATCATCTTTGCCTCATGTTGAGTTCTTTCTGTGAGAAAATATACTTCAAACTCTTGTGGTCGGTATATATCTCACATTTTTCACTATAGAGATAATGTCTCCATATCTTTAAAGAAAAGATTATAGCTGCTAACTCAAGATCATGAGTAGGATAGTTTTTCTCATTAATTTTTAGTTTTCATGATTTGTAGGCAATAACCCTATCATTCTGCATAAGGACACAACCAAGTCCTTTCATTGAAGCGTCACTATAAATAACAAACCCATCATTCCCCAATGGTAGAGTCAATATAGGATCATTGAATAATCTTCTCTTCAGTTCATCAAAACATTCTTCACACTATTTTTTCCAAAAAAAATTAACCCCTTTATGTGTGAGCTTGGTTAATGGGTTATCCAATCGGGAAAAATTCTGGACGAAACGGCGATAATAACCTCCTAAACTAATAAAATTGTGTACCTCAGTTATACTTGTCGGTACTGGCCATTCTTGGATTGCTCTTGTCTTATAAGGATCAATAGACATTCTATCCTTATAGACAATATGGTCAATAATAGAAATCTACTAAAGCCAAAATTCACACTTAATAAACTTCTCATATAATTCGTGTCTTCTAAGAGTCTTCAGGATAATGCGCAAGTGATTTTCACGATCTTCATAGATTTTGGAGTATACCAAGATATCATCAATAAATACCACTATGAAGTCATCAAGATATTCCTTGAAAACTCTATTCATTAGATCCATGAAGATAGAGGGTGCATTAGTCAATCCAAAAGGCATTACTGTAAACTTGTAATGCACGTACCTGGTTCGAAATGCTGTTTTTGGAATGTCTTCCTTCTTCACACTCAACTGATGCTATCCAGATCGATGGTCAATCTTTGAAAAGTATTGAGATCCATGAAGTTGTTCAAATAAATCATCAATGCGAGGTAGGGGATACTTTTTTTTATTTTTATAGCATTGATCTCCCTGTAGTCAATATACAACCTCAAAGATCCATCTTTCTTCTTAAAAAAAGGACAAGGGCTCCCCATGGAGAAAAACTAGGGAGAATAAATCCCATATTACTCAATTCCCCTATATGTTTCTTTAGTTCCAAAAATTCCATAGTGGCCATTCTATAAGGGGTCTTTGATATGGGCCATGAACCAGGAATTAAATCAATGGAAAACTCAATTTCTCATTCTTGAGGATGTCTAGGTAAATCTTTTGGAAACACATCAACATATTCTTTCACAATAGTTACATCCTCTATTTGAACATTCCTTTCCTCATCCATAGTTATTTAATTCTCATCATCCCCAAAAATTGAATTTAGTTGAGCTAATGGGGGTGGATCTAGATAAGAATTAAGTGGTGACGTTTCTGCTCTAAAGATAAGGTACTCATTATCATTATCATCAAAAATATTAACTTCCTTCTTATTACAATAAATTTTTTCATCATGGTCCAAAATCCAATCCATACCAAGGATTATATGAAATTCAATCATGGGTATGACGATGATATCAATAGATAAAGAACATTTGTATGCCCTAATGGGGATTGATTCACAAAACTTTGTTGCAATGATACATCCCTTAGGAGTTTTGACTGACATCTCCCTTGTTAAATCAAAATGGAAATATCTAATTTTCATAGAAAACTGGGAAGATATGAAATAATGCAATGATATAGAATAAAATAAATCATTTTCTAAACTTGAGGAAACCATTAAATTACCTGCCACTACGTATTTTGGAGCTTAAACCTCAATAGTAGTTATAACATAAGTTTGTCCTTGATCCCTTGGCCTTTTCTGGGGTAAGTTCTCCTGATGCTTAGGACATTCATTCACATAATTCCCCCTTTCTCTTCAATTATAGAATTCAACATCGACAGCCTCTCTCTTCCCCTTGAAATCACAAGCTTGGTGGCCTTTTTCACCACACTTGTAACAAACTCTCGTTCCCTTCAGGAAAGTACTAGGGTGTTTCTTCCCACATTTACTACAGGATCAATATTCAACTTTTCTCTTATTCCCCTTATTTCCATTTCCAGAGTGTTCAATAGATCTCTTCTTCTATTTCTTTGCTTTAAAGTCAAAATACTTAGAGAATTCTTTTTATGTCTTGATAGCACATGAGGCAATGTCTTTGTATGACGAGAAGGATTGTGAGACTAATTCTTGATTGAAAAATGGTTTCAAACCATCAAAGAAATGACCAATCTTACTTCTTGGGTTATGTATATAATATGCAGCATGCCTCCCTAACCTTGTAAAGTTATCTTTATACTTTTCGACATTCTCATCCTCATTTTTCCTCAGACTCAAAAATTGTCTCTCCATATCCGCTCGATGGCCATGAGGAAAGTATTTTTCTAAGAAAATTTCTTTAAAATCCCTCCATTCCATATTTTATAATTCATTATCTTCCTTTGTTTTTCGAATCAATGACCCCCATTGATCAGCATCTCCAGTGAGGCGGTAAACTGTCATGGCAACTTTTTCCCTTTAGCTACTCCCCAAGGAATGGAATATTTTCTATAAGGAATTTATCCATTTATCAGCTAATAGTGGATTTTTACCCCCATTTAATGTTGGTGGTTGTTTCTTCATGAAGCGATCTAACATTGATCCTCCATGTTGCGGATCAGGGTACTCCATATGGGTAATGTTATTATTCATAACCTGGGTGAGTTTTCCCAATATGGTGATTATCTAATCAGCACCAATTGCATCACCAGTTCCACTATAATTATCTTGAGTAGGGGGTAATCCCTACATGGAGTATGTGAATTGATACGGTTTCTATTACTTCCACTAAGCGCTATTTCTAAACAATGCCATACACTTGATTAGTTTATGAATCACAATACATAACTCCAAACTTGTAAAACACGTAACATAAACTGAACAGTTTATGGATACAATCCATAATCATAAAAATGTTTTATTTTAGGAAGTATATACTCATAAACCCTTCATAATGGTTTGTAAAGAAAATGATAATTATCCTAAGCATATCCCCCGGGAGTGTCGTAACCAAGAGTGCAGCAAGGCCCGTTGTCGTGAACCAGTTCCTGTTCAAATCTAGCTCAAAGTAGTGTTTTCGGGTTTTACCCCTAGGTACATATGTGCCAGAGCCGCCTCTACCTGCTCGTATCCAGATAGGGATGTATTTCTTGGAAAACTCAAAAAATCTCTACAATACCAAAATTCTAGGAAGTTATTCTATACTAATCCTCAAAGTCTATCTTAGGGCTATGTGATCTAATCAGAGTTTATCTAAATCTCGTTTCCGAGGATTGTACTAAACTTCCTCTGATACCAACTGTAATGTCCCAACTCCAGAAGCCTAGAATCGGTGCATTATTACGAATCATTGGCATGATCACAAAAGATCAAGTCTCGAAAGACCTATTAGTTTAGTAGCCTTGGAAGTACTAGAAAAATTCATAAGGTTTACATTACATCATAAAATGGAAAACTACAATAACATTATTTCCATAGAAAACATTGAGATCCCATAGACTATCCCTGTAGGTCAGTCTTAATATAATTCTTCACATCGTTGGTAAAATAAATCATATAAAGGGGTGATCTCAGATGCTCATTAAGGATAACAATATAGCGGAAGCTATCATAAATAAGCATAAACATTTAAATCAATGTATAAAACTAAAACAAAATCCTTTTAAACTTGAACATCATCATAATATAGCAAAGATAAAATCAAAATAATTCCATTTACTTACTCACATGGATATTCTACTAGTTGAATAATCATATATAATATCAATAGCCACTTTCATAATGATGGAATGCATAATGCCAGAATTCATAACCACAAATTCAAGGCCTTGTGACAAGACTACAAATAAGATTTTGTTAAGGCCTTGTGTCAAGAAACTAGTTTGTCTCATGAGACCAATCTATGCATCGAGAAGCCATAGCGGGCTCCACCAGTCACTTACTATGTCCAATGCATTCCTCATATGAAAAGGTTTAAACATAACATAAACATTCGTATTAAAACTAGCATACGAAATGTCAATACTTTATCCATAAACCATGAATGGTGTAAAAATAACACATCCAAAGTCAAACATATCACAAAACCTTCAATACAATATGGAAGTTTTGTATCATAATAAATCCACTTCAAATAAGCTTAAAATCCATCAAAGGATGTTAACATAGATGAAATAAAAACCTTTTTAGAGAAATATCTTTTTCTATTTTGAAATCATTTAAAAGTCATGTAATTATAAAAGAAAACATTTATTTTTGAAAATATTCATACAATCTTGTAAGGGAAGCTTTGACGTTGTTATAATGGCAGAAAATAGCCGTACCCATCTTATAAGTTAAAAAAAAGGCATTCTTACGTTAATTTTGTCGAAAAGGTTATAAAGGACCTTGTTTGGAAAACGACGGAAATATTCCTTTATAAAAATCTTATAAAAGTAAAATGTAACGCCCCAACCCCAGCTACCTAGAGTCGGTGCATTACTTCGTAACATTGGCATGATCACAAAAGATCAAGTCTCGAAAGACCTATTAGTTTAGTAGCCTTGGAAACACTAGATATATTCATAAGTCTTTCATTACATCAAAAAGTAAACAAACTACAATAACATGGTCTTCATAGTCCACACTCATATCCTCACTGACTATTCTTGAAAGTCAGTCATAAAACACTTCTTCACATCCTGGAAAATATTAAAACATTGAAAGGGGTGAGCTCAGATGCTCAGTAAGGATAACAATATTGCGGAAGCTTTCATAAATAAACATTAACATTTAAGGCAATGTATAACTAAAACAAAAGCCTTTTTAAACTTGAACATCAGAATAATATGGCAAAAATAAAATTAAATAATGCCATTTACTTACTCACATGGATATTATACTAGTCGAATAATCACATGCAATATCAATAACCACTTTCATAATGAGGTAATGTATAATGCCAGACATTCTGAAACATTTTTTCAAGGCCTCGGCCAAGACGTCTAAAATGATTAAGGCCTCGTCCAAAACCATAAATCAAATTGGGAAAGGGCCTCGGCCAATTCCACGTCTAGTTGTCTCATGAGACCTACCGATGCATCGAGGAGCTATATCGGGCTCCACCCGTCACTTATTAAGTCCAATAAATTCCTCATATGAACAGGTTTAAACATCTCATAAACCATAACATAATCGTATCACATAAAACATGCATAAAGGAAACATAACATTTCCACATTTCAATCACAAGATATCAATACAACATATTGATATAATAAAAACGCTTTCAAAACCATTTTCAATACCAAAATAAAAGAAAAGTGTAACATGGTATTTATTTTTTATTAAAAAAAGGGTATGGCTTGTAGAGGAAGCCGAAACTCAAATAGTGGTCACGGCGGCGGAGAAGTCGTTGTCGCCGCATACGTACGACAAAAACATTCCCTTTTGTCATTTAGTAAATGCTTCGTATAAAAAAGATTCCTTTTGAATAAACGTAAAAGTCGAAGTGGTTTATACACCGTATAAAAGAAATTTGTGTATAAAACCAAATATGCCTCAATGAAAGGAGATTGAGATGAAGTCCTTACAAAGATCATTTTTAAAATAAAATATATATATTATGTGTATTCACTATAGGTACACATAAAGAAAGTAAAAATACAAAATAAGACATAATAATATCATGACATAATTTGAAAGTAGGATATTAACCCAAAGAATGGAAGTTGGGTTAAGAAGTTCCCTTACCTCGTGTCTGACTTGACTCAACCGTTCTTTAACCTCCTCAAAATCGGGTAACTCTTTTTGATTTGAGCCAAAGGCTTCCTTGGGAAGAGTTCTTACCAAAGTGAGGCTTCTAGGAGTAATAGAGGGATGTTGGGAGAGTATTTGGGCAGAGGTTGGCCAAGCCAAATGGCTTGAAAGTGTGAATAAGGTGGGAGAGGTGGGGGCCTTTTATAAGAGGAGAGGAGGGGCTCTTTTGGAAAGATTGGAATGTTACATTATTATACAATGCTTTTCGGATTCTAAAGGTCCCACACTTATATAAGTCGTGGATAAGGTGATAAGGGTTCGAAATATCCTCATCCAATAGGCTTTGGACAAGTGTAAGCCTTGTATTTTTCATTATCTTCTCATTTTATTTAAATCGTTAAATAATGAGGTCATCGCTGCATCATAATGATGTCATAAATAATGTAATTTATTAAATATCTAAAAATTATAAAAAAAATACTATGATGTAGGAAATATTTTTAGATTTCTAATGAATATTTATAGTCAAAATTTGGACTTCTGTAACCCCACTTAAAAATTGTTTTAGTAAAACAACTCATGTTTGTATCAATTTAATTTTAACATTAAATAAATATATATTAATGTCATTTTCCAACTAAAGTGGCTCCATGGGGTCCCTAAGTTGACCCATGGGTTTTCTTGGTCGTCCATGACTCATCCAATAGGAGTAGGACAAGTGTCAAGCTCATCTCATATTATTAAAATATTATTTTTACCTTAAACTACACTAATTACCTCTAATCGCGATTAAGAACTTAAAAGTTACTATTCACCAAAAAATTATTTTGATCTCATTGAACCACATTTTACTTCTTAATGACAACCATGTATGTCGGATTTTTGAAAATCAAATCACAGAAGTGGTAATATTTCATTTAAACAAAAAAATCAGTTATTTAACTACCACTTAGTGGTTTCACTATTCATCCAAAAATTGAAGTTTTTCAGAATAAGGCCAAAATTTCACCCTAAGCTATAATTGATATTCCGAATTCAAAAATGATGTCTATTTTAAAAATTCCAAACATATAAGTTGTATTAATTAATTTTATAATTAATTCCCGCTGTTACAACAAATAGCGTGTTTTTAAGAAACAATTTATATCAAAAGATTGGCAATTGTTTATGTCCAATTTCAATGTTAAATTAATTCTAATGACCACCTTTGGATAAAATGGTAAAAATATATTCTAATTATACTTTAAAACCACTAAATAGTATAATTTATCACTATAAATTATTTTTATTAAAAAGGTTGTTTTTAAGTAATTTTCACTATTCATAAAAATTGGAAGTTCTCAGAAAATTACAAAAAATTCAACTTTGGATAATTTCGATATTACGAATACAAAAATGAAGTCCATTTTGAAATATAAAATTTCTATAATTTTAAAAAGTGGTTATTACTATTCATAACGGCTACTTTGATTAGTCGCGGTGTTTTAGAACTTGAAGTTGTGTACAATGCAAGCTATTGCATTATTGAATGAGAAGCGTATCGTGGAAGCTCGGGGTGTTACATTCTCCCCTACTTCAATAAATTGCGTCCTCGCAATTTGATATTTTTCTTTGAAAATAAAAGGTTGAAAATAGAAAATACCTTTGTGGAAAACCCACATCGGAAATAAGGTTAATAAAATTTAGCCTTAATAAGAGGGAAAGGGAAATGAAAAAGTCACCACCCAATTATGATCTTGATTAGGAGAACATTGGTGGCAATTAGAGACATATAATTGGAGGAAAAACGTAAATATTCGTAGGGAGTGATTGAGGTCATCAATCATAATCAACTGTCAAATTGAGGGCCTCAAAGCCTTCAATCTATGTTGATTTAAAATATCATCAGTTCAACAAGACATAAGGTATTAGGATAATTCATTTTTTTGTATTAATATCCCTTTACTAAAGTTTAAGAATTAATTTATTCATTGAATAACAGATAGGTATATATATATTTATGCCTGACAATTAGAGTTTCAACCTTCAACTCACCTTTCACTCAAAAAGATAATAGAACCCAAAAATATTATACTTTTCCTAATTGTATAAGGTTCCAAATGTTAACACATACAATTTAGATTAGTAAAATTATTTTCTAATAACCAGGGACTTCCTGTAGGCTAGTGGTAGGAAATAAAGGCCTGTCGCACTATGGTTGTGGGTTCGATTCCTGCAGCTTTGTCCGACGCGACGGGTTATGCCCCACCCTGCAGGTTGTCCTTTTCCTAAAAATATAGTACTATACTATTCCAAAAATAATCTTCATAAATGTTTTAACCTTAAACAATACTATCCAAAGATCAACTTAATCCACTCCAACCTTTATAGTTATCCAAAATACCTCTGTCCAGACTTTCTCTAAAAGGTCTCTTAATTCCAAAATCAATTTATCAGATTCCCCAAACAAAGTAAAGTTTCTCTTATTGTCACATACTAAAAATATGATTACCTTCATCATATTAAAACCTTACTGAAATCAACAAGTACTGCAGTACAATCCTTATATATATATCACAATATTCTAATAACCAGAATATAATCCATGAGTCCAACAGCACCAATACATTAGTTATTCTGCTTCAACTGTAGTAACAGCATAAGATTGTCCTTGATCCCTTGGTCTTTTCTGAGGTAAGTTTCCCTGACGCTTAGGACATTCATTTTCATAATGACCCATTTCTCTACAATTGTAGCAGTCAACTTTGATAGCCTCTTTCTTTCCCTTGCAATCACGAGCCTGGTGACCCTTTTCTCCACATTTATAACAAACTCTCATTCCTTTTAGGCAAGTACCAGGGTAATTCTTCCCACAATTATCACATAATGGAAAATCCTTCTTTCCCCTTTTCCCTTTATCTGTCTCTTGTTCCACCGTTCTCTTCTTCTCTTGCTTTACTTTGTTGTCATAAGACTTAGAGAATTCATTTTCTATCTTGATAGCACACGAGACAATATCTTCGTATGATGAGAAGGTTTGTGATACTAAAGCTCGACGAAGAAATGGTTTTAACCCATCAAAGAAACTATAAATCTTACTTCTTGGGTTACGTATATAATCGGAAGCATGCCTCGCTAACCTTGTAAAGTTAGCCTCATACTTTGCGACATTCTCATCCTCCTTCTGCCTCAGACTCAGAAATTGCCTTTCCATATCTGCTCGATGGTCACGAGGAAAGTATTTTTCTAAGAAAATCTCTTTGAACTCCCTCCATTCCATATTCGATACGTCATCATCTTCCTTTGTGTTTTGAATCAGCGACCACCACTGTTCGGCATCTCCAGTGAGGCGGTAAACTACCATGACAACCTTCTCCCTTTCACTACTCCCCAAAGCATGGAATATTTTCTCTAAGGAGTTTATCCATTGCTCGGCTACTATAGGATTTGTACTCCCATTGAAGGTTGGTGGTTGTTTCCTCATGAAACGGTCTAGCATTGATCCTCCACGTTGCGGATCAGGGTGCTTCATACGAGTAAGGTTATTATTCATAACCTGAGTGAGTTGTCCCAGTATGGTAATAAGTTGATCAGCACCAGTTGTATCTCCAGATCCACAATAATTATCTTGAGCATGAGGGCAATCCCTACACGGAGTGCATGTATTGATACGGTTTCCATTCCTTCCACTAGGCGCCATTTCTAAACAATGGCATAAACTAGATTAGTTTATGAATCAAAATACATAATTCCATACTTGTAAAATACTTAACATAAATTGAACTATTTATGGATATAATCCATAATCATAAAAATGTATTCTTTGAGGAAGTATATACTCATAAACCCTTCATAATGATTTGTAAAGAAAATGAGAGTTATCCTAAGCATATCCCCCGGGAGTGTCGTAACCAAGAGTGCAGCAAGGCCCGTTGTCGTGCACCAGTTCCCGTTCGAGTCTAGCTCAAAGCGGTGTTTTCGGGTTTTACCCCTAGGAACATCTGTGCCAGAGCCGCCTCTACCTGCTCGTATCCAGACAGGGATGTATTGCTCGGAAAACTCACAAAATCTCTACAATACCAAAATTCTAGGAAGTTCTTCTATACTAATCCTCAAAGTTCATCTTAGGTCTACGTGCTCTAATCAGAGTTTATCTAAATCTAGCTTCCAAGGTTAGTACTAAACTGCCTCTGATACCAACTGTAACGCCCCGACCCCAGCTACCCAGAGTCGGTGCATTACTTCGTAACATTGGCATGATCACAAAAGATCAAGTCTCGAAAGACCGATTAGTTTAGTAGCCTTGGAAACACTAGAGACATTCATAAGTCTTTCATTACATAAAAAAGTAAACAAACTACAATAACATGGTCTTCATAGTCCACACTCATATCCTCACTGACTATTCTTGCAAGTCAGTCATAAAACACTTCTTCACATCCTGGAAAATATTAAAACATTGAAAGGGGTGAGCTCAGATGCTCAGTAAGGATAACAATATTGCGGAAGCTTTCATAAATAAACATTAACATTTAAGGCAATGTATAACTAAAACAAAACCCTTTTTAAACTTGAACATCAGAATAATATGGAAAAAATAAAATTAAATAATGCCATTTACTTACTCACATGGATATTCTACTAGTCGAATAATCACATGAAATATCAATAACCACTTTCATAATGAGGGAATGTATAATTCCAGACATTCTGAAACATTTTGTCAAGGCCTCGACCAAGACGTCTAAAATGATTAAGGCCTCGGCCAAAACCATAAATAAAATTGGGAAAGGGCCTCAGCCAATTCCACGTCTAGTTGTCTCATGAGACCTACCGATGCATAGAGGAGCTATAGCGGGCTCCACCCGTCACTTATTAAGTCCAATACATTCCTCATATGAACAGGTTTAAACATCTCATAAACCATAACATAATCGTATCACATAAAACATTCATAAAGGAAACATAACATTTCCACATTTCAATCACAAGATATCAATACAACATATTGATATAATAAAAATTCTTTCAAAACCATTTTCAATACCAAAATAAAAGAAAAGTGTAACATGGTATTTATTTTTCATTAAAAAAAGGGTATGTCTTGTAGAGGAAGCCGAAACTCAAATAGTGGTCACGGTGGCGGAGAAGTCGTTGTCGCCGCATACGTACGAAAAAAACATTCCCTGTTTTAGTTTAGTAAATGCTTCGTATAAAAAAGATTCCTTTTGAATAAAAGTAAAATTCAAAGTGGTTTATACACCGTATAAAAGAAATTTGTGTATAAAACCAAATATGCCTCAATGAAAGGAGATTGAGACGAAGTCCTTACAAAGATCATTTTTAAAATAAAATATATATATTATGTGTATTCACTATAGGTACACATAAAGAAATTAAAAATACAAAATAAGACATAATAATATCATGACATAATTTGAAAGTAGGAGATTAACCCAAAGAATGGAAGTTGGGTTAAGAAGTTCCCTTACCTCGTGTCTGACTTGACTCAACCGTTCTTTAACCTCCTCAAAATCGGGTAACTCTTTTTGATTTGAGCCAAAGGCTTCCTTGGGAAGCGTTCTTCCCAAAGTGAGGCTTCTAGGAGTAATAGAGGGATGTTGGGAGTGTATTTGGGCAGAGGTTTGCCAAGCCAAATGGCTTGAAAGTGTGAATAAGGTGGGAGAGGTGGGGGCCTTTTATAAGAGGAGAGGAGGGGCTCTTTTGGAAAGATTGAAATGTTACATTATTATACAATGATTTTCGGATTCTAAAGGTCCCACACTTATATAAGTCGTGGATAAGGTGATAAGGGTTCGAAATCTCCTCATCCAATAGGCTTTGGACAAGTGTAAGCCTTGTATTTTTCATTATCTTCTCATTTTATTTAAATCGTTAAATAATGAGGTCATCGCTGCATCATAATGATGTCATAAATAATGTAAATTATTTAATGTCTAAAAATTATAAAAAAAATACTATGATGTAGGAAATCTTTTTATCTTTCTAATGAATATTTATAGTCAAAATTTGGACTTTTGTAACCCCACTTAAAAATTGTTTTAGTAAAACAACTCATGTTTGTATCAATTTAATTTTAACATTAAATAAATATATATTAATGTCATTTTCCAACTAAAGTGGCTCCATGGGGTCCCTAAGTTTACCCATGGGTTTTCTTGGTCGGCCATGACTCATCCAATAGGAGTAGGACAAGTGTCAAGCTCATCTCATATTATTAAAACATTATTTTTACCTTAAACTACACTAATTACCTCTAATCGCGATTAAGAACTTAAAAGTTACTATTCATCAAAAAATTATTTTGATCTCATTGAACCACATTTTACTTCTTAATGACAACCATGTATGTCGGATTTTTGAAAATCAAATCACAGAAGTGGTAATATTTCATTTAAACAAAAAATCAGTTATTTAACTACCACTTAGTGGTTTCACTATTCATCCAAAAATTGAAGTTTTTCAGAATAAGGCCAAAATTTCACCCTAAGATATAATTGATATTCCTAATTAAAAAATGATGTCTATTTTACAGAATTCCAAAAATATAAGTTGTATTAATTAATTTTATAATTAATTCCCGCTGTTACAACAAATAGCGTGTTTTTAAGAAACAATTTATATCAAAAGATTGGCAATTGTTTATGTCCAATTTCAATGTTAAATTAATTCTAATGACCACCTTTGGATAAAATGGTAAAAATATATTCTAATTATACTTTAAAACCACTAAATAGTATAATTTATCACTATAAATTATTTTGATTAAAAAGGATGTTTTTAAGTAATTTTCACTATTCATAAAAATTGGAGGTTCTCAGAAAATTACAAAAAATTCAACTTTGGATAATTTCGATATTACGAATACAAAAATGAAGTCCATTTTGAAATATAAAATTTCTATAATTTTAAAAAGTGGTTATTACTATTCATAATGGCTACTTTGATTAGTCGCGGTGTTTTAGAACTCGAAGTTGCGTACAATGCAAGCTATTGCATTATTGAATGAGAAGCGTATCGTGGAAGCTCGGGGTGTTACATAAAACAAGGGTATAAATGATTTTAACCCATAGTCTATAAAATAGTAAGAATGTTTTTAAATACATTTTTAAGAAACATGGATGTGGATGATAAAGTGGTCCTAGTAGATAATTACGTGTAAACAACCTCGGATAATGAAGAGATAGTAGAATTAACCCTTACCTTGTAATTTTACTTGGTCAAGGGTAGGTTAACCTCCTGTATAATGGTGAAATAATTGTTATTAAATAATACAAGAATAATATACATTAATATGATATCATATATGATATTTTATCATTGTTTTGTTAATAATATCTTAGTATTATTGTCGTTTCGGGTGTTAACTGATTCATTTTCCATTATATGATTTGTTATATAAGTAATGTTTGTTATGGATAGGATGTAACTTATTCATATTCAGAATGATATTAAGTCTTTAAACATTATTTTTAATCATCTAATGAAAATTATTCTTGAATGTATACGATGGGGAATGAATCTCATCGCGTTCGTGGAGACGGTAATCCGTACATACGCACGAGCGAAAATGTCATTATTTTGATATTAAAATAATAAATAATTGGATGTTATATCATATATACAGAATCATTATCATGTTATATTTATTATTTACATCAATTACACATCATTATTATACCCATCCAAATAATAATGTATTGAATAACTATTACACCGCGACATGGAGACTGTAAGTCGTAAGTACGCATGTATGGTGACATGTTATTCAAAGGATGGATAGAATAATGAATATGGTTGTACCATATTTATAATAACATCATATTATATGGAATATACTGGAGTTATTATTTTATAATGGGAATAACAAAGAAAGAGGATGTGGAAGAAGAAAGGAACATGAAAGAGGTGATGAAATATTTACCACTTCTTCAGGTTCTTCCTTTTGATTTGATCAAAAGGGATCCTTATGTTGTCTTTATAACTAAAGAAGTGCTTCTATGATTAAGTTAGTACAGTTTAGAGGGTATTTGGGTAGGTTTTGGCCGATCCAAATGCCTTTGAAGGTGTGAATTAGAGAGAAGGGGGAAGTGTCCTTTTATAAGAGGGGTGAGGGGCACCTTAGGAAAAGCTAGAAATATTATTTTATAATAAAATCATTTTAGGTTTATAATGGCTCAAAATGAATTATTTAAAGTATAATCTAGGGATGGGTCTAAAATCACTCAACCAATAGCATTTAGACAGGTTTGGGACACTATATTAACTTTATCTTTTAGATTTAACTCTTAGCTAAATTGTTTGACATTTACCATGTCTCCTTGTATTTTTATATTATATGGTTAATAAACTTACTATATACTTCCATGAAACCCAAAGTTGTTCATTAATGATACACCTATAATTATATAATCATGTTTTCCAATCCATAAATTTTTAGGAATAGAATATAAATTAATAATATAATATTTTTTTTTAAAAACTCTTTTATGTCAATTTTAACACTATTTGGTATTTTGTTTTTCCAAAATTCATAACAGCATTATTACATAGAACAAAATTAATCTAACCAACCCTAACATGTCATATTAACCATGAAAATTAGTTTAATTCATAAAAAGTCTCCAATTACAATTATTTGGATATTTATAATATCAATTATTTTAATATTTCATTAATTAGGTAATTACTGCATCATCATTGTGTCATAAATAAATTAAATTATTTAATGTCTAAAAAATATAAATAAAATACCATTATGTATGAAATATTTTTAGATTTATAATAAATATTTATAGTAGAATTTATCTTATGTTTAACCATATATTTAAAATGGTTTAGTTATTAAACTTTGAATTTAACTCTTTTAACTCTTCTTTGAATTAAATAATAATAAATGTCCTAATCTAATCCAAGTGGACCTAAAGGATCATATTCTATTCCTAAGGTTTTTTTTAGTCTAATTAGACTTATAAAATATAATTAGTACATGTGTTAGGGTAATAATAATATCATTTTTACCCTTAATTACCCTATTTACTTTTAACCGTGGTAAATAAAAGTAAAAAGTTACTATTCACCAAAAAAATATTTTCATCCTATTGAACCAAATTTTACTTACTAATATCAACCCTGTCTCTCATATTTTTTAAATTCAACTCACAAAATCGGTAAGATTAAAATTTATGTAAATTTTTAAATACTCCTAGGAGGTGGGTAAAATACGGTAAAAAGTTCAATAAAATTTTTATATATCTAAAATTATTATAAACTAACTCCAATGAATTATATTGAACTTATATAGGTATTATGTATCTATTTTGTCCTAAAATAAGTTTAAATAAAATAAATAATTATTTAAATAAAAATTCGGTTTTAAACTATAACTTAGTGTTTTCACTATTCATCAAAAATTGAATGTTTTTAAAAAAATAACAAAAATTCACCTGTGGATAATTTCGATATTATGAATCCCAAAATGAATTCCATTTTGAAAGATAAAATTTATAAAATTTCAAAAGGTGGGTATTACTATTCATAACGGCTAGTTTGATTGGGTCTGGTGTGTTAGAACTCGAAGTTGCATACAAAAAACACTATTGTATTATTTAAAGAGAAGCGTACCGTGGAAGCTTGGGGTGTTACAGAGATCGCCCCTTTCTTATGTTTCCCCAGGTTAAGAAGAATTATTTTAGTTATGTTTTTTCTAGAAGGGTTTGATATGTGGAGAATTTTGTGGGAAGATGTTGAAGACTTAACAAAGAATAAGAAAATCTTGGTGTAATGGAAAGCATGTCCACTTAAAGGTATGTGTATTATTATGAAATAGTTTTTTCTAATTCTATAAAATTTTAAACCTATAATATCCTTAGGTATGTAAGTTATCTAATATTTTTGTTTTATATCGGATGTTTTGGATGGATAAAATTTGGTCATGTTTATCAGTATCAAAGCAATAAATGTAAAGATTATTTTTTTAGCATTAGATTATGGAGTGCAGGTTCAAGGATATTATAGTTGGTATCATATCTGGGATTATATAACTTTGGATATTTGGATATTTTTATGTGTGGTTAAATTATGGCTTATGGATACTATCATGGGATTATAATTTTAAGGTTAATCATATGTTCAAGGAATAAAATTAAAATTTTAACATCATTAATAATTATACATTATGGAGATTTGAACCTTTTACTAGTTTTTAGGAAGGAAAATTCATTATGGTAATTATAGTCTATTGGATATTGGGTTAACCTTGATGGTTGAAATTTTATTATGTTACTAGTTAATATTTTTAGAGATATTTATGAGCAAACTAAGGATAACCTTTTAGATTAGTATCTAATGTTTATGCTTTTTATTTTTTATTGTTAACTACATTATATGATTCTTTAGTGATTCAAGTTATTTTAGGAAAAAACATGTTTCGAATAGTTTTATGGTTTGGATATTTATGTAATTACCTCAGTTAAACTTTAGGTTTTATTATTTAACTATTGGAGATTAATGTTTTCTATATTCATATAATTGTTTATTTGTGAATTATCTTATCATGTTCTAACCATTTTGGTTTTAGTAAAGACAAGAATAATATATTTTCATCCATTTATATACCTCGTGCTCAATAAGAATTTTATTATAGAGTTTTAGGAATTAAATATTTATACTTTTCATTTGGAGTAAAATATGAGACAAAGGTAGAAACTGATTGAAAAACAAAACCAAATAATGAAATTACATTTATGGATTTAAATAAAATTAATTAAATATATTTCCTTATGTTCATAGTCTTGATGGTAAATGAATTACTCAACTCTAGGAAAATTATATTTAAATAAAAATATTATCTTATTACCTTAATTTCCATGTAATTTATTATCTTTTTCACACCTCACTGGTTTACAGTTTTTTGATCATTAAATTTATTATGATCATTCACATTCTTGCGATAAATGGTCTCTATAACTCTCCATAATTATTAGAACTTTTTTTCGTATCCATTCCCATATTTTCAGTTCCCACTAACATTTACCTATTTTGAAACCTAGTTTTTTGTTATTCCATATGACCTTCAAATTTCCTTTTTCATCTATTCAAAAAGAAGTTTTATAAACCCTTTTTATGATTTGAGTTTTCAACAAATGTATTTTCAAATGATAAAGCATTTTTTATTGAAATCAAGATTAAATTATGAGGACACAATGTGGGGTATAATTTAATACCTTTATACTTTAAAATATCAATCTATTCGAGAGCATAGACGACACACAACACCGAGCCCGAGCAATAATGAAATATTATTATTTAAATATAATTGGTATAACCTAGTTGTTGAATTAGTGGATTTGAATAGGACTAACTAAATTATTAAATATATATATATATATATATATATTTCAAACTCAATAACAATTTATTTATTAATGTTATTAAATAATCACTCAACTTTTAATAAAGTCATTTTGTGCTTCAAAAATATGTTTTCTTCAAAAACTGTTTTCATTGCTTTTTGTGAGTGAATATTATTATTAATTTCTACCACTCTTAGAAATTATATTTTTATAAAAAGGATATAATTTTTTAATTATCATATCAAAATTTTCTTAAGATTAAATTTAATTATTTTTCTAAAAAGATTAATTTTTCAGTGAATAGTAAAAAAAATATCGATTTTATAAAAAATTTCTTTTCCATTCAAGTATTTAAAAAATTGTTATTATTTTATTATAAAATTAAATTAGTCAAATTTTATTAAACATTATCCAATTAATTTCATTTTAATCAAAATTATTCTAATCTTTTGTATGAAAACATTTTTATACATGTAAATGCATATTCCTGGAAAAACAATTTCATTGTGTTTTTTTGTTTTATTATTAAATTAATTTTTAAATACTATAGGGATTTAATTTTATAAAATAAACTCTATATTTGGAATCAAAATGTACAAATTTTTTAAAGAGTTCAACTTCATTTTGGTTATAATGAGTAGTAAAGTTTGTAAAAATGTAGTCACCACAGAAAGGATAAAATGGGTAGAATAAGGTTAAAATAATGAAATAAGGCTTAAAAATAATCCATACACATGACTATATTTTATTTAATGAGTTTAATTACACCAAACACTTTATATATTCAAAAATAAGGCATATTTGTTCCATTTTTCTTTGATAAATACCTTTAAATTATTTATATAAAGGAAAATTAAAAAATACCTATTTCTTGCTTTTAATATATATAATATATTTTTGGGGATAAAAATGAGTTATGAATGGTTATAAGTATTCATTTTTAATATTAATAAATTCATTTTATTATGTAAATTTATTTTTATTTTTTAGTGATGAAATAATTACCTTAAATTCTTGCGCAACTCTGACATAATGCTTGTGTAAGCAGTAGAACTATAAAGTAATTGATATTAAAACTTACAAAGTAATATTTTGTGGGATATTTATGTTTTTAAAAGAATTTTTTAAAACAATATATTATATTATGGATTTCATTAAAATTATATTTTTTAACTACATTACTATTTTTATATTTTTTGTAAAGTCAATTATATGAATAGTTTTGAAAATTAGTTTAATGGTATCTTATGTTAAATAATTTTTTATGAAATTATTTAAGATTAATAAAACAATTTTATTTGTCAAAGTGAATGGTGTATGGTCTATAATGTCAACCATTATCTACATATGGGATGATTTTCCTTTAATAGTAACTTTATTGACCCCTAAAGAGTAAATAACATTGATGTCATGGTAAAAGTCAAAAGGGTTAATGAGGGTTAAAACTAAATGATAAATGTTAAAACATCACATAAATTTTTATAATATTATTGGATGAGAGTATCTAGACTTATCTTCACATTATATTTTAAATATATAAATTAGTTTTCACATGTACATGAAAATTAATTTATATTATTTTGATACCCTATGTAATTCCAAAGATGCCCCTCCCCTTGTTTATAAAAGGATACCACACCTCCTCTCTTCCTCACACTTAAATAGAATATTAGATAAACCAAACCCAAAAAAAAACCTATTATTAACTTACTTATATAAATTATATAGGTTATGTTCTTATTAAAATATAGTCCCTAGGTTTCTTAAGTAGAGATCAAAATGGGGTTCATCAAAGAGGATGTAATTATCTCAACAGTTCATTTTCATTTTACTTATTCATTTACCTCCTTAAATTATATCATAAACATTAAAATATAATAACATCAGTATATACCATATACTTAGATGTTTTTATTTTAATTTTATAATCGTATTCATCTCCTTTTCCATAAAATGGGAAACAAAACCATCATTTGTGCGTACATACAAATTTGTGCCTCATGAACTGATGTATTTCATTTCTCACCACTGCATTTCATGGGTGGTTATTATGATGGATTTAATGTATTTATATTATATTAATTACATAATTATTATTTTTTAAATATAATATATCATCTATATTTATATCATTGTAATTTTTAAAAATAGAATCATTGCACGTGCACACATACATACTACCATCTCCATGTAGTGATATAATTCATTTTTTTAAAAACCACCTCTCATAACTGGTTATGAGGATGAATTTGATGAATTTATTTGATTTTTATAACATTATAATGAATCTATAAAGATAATATTTTATTTTATTTCTTTATTTTTCATCCAATTAAAATTAAAAATCATTACTCATGTGTATGTGTGGACTATCTCCTCGCGAGCTGATACATTTTGTTTTTCAAAACTAATTTTGATAGAAAACTCTAAAGTTGTATTTTATATATAAAAATTATTATTATTTTATATAATATGGAAGAAAAACCCCTTTGACCATGATCAATCTACCAAATTCATTTTTCAATAATGAACCAAACATACTCAAAACATTCATTGTGGACTTAACCGATTAAATAATTAAATATGTTATTATAGTAAATAAAATAAATGTTTTAATGATAAGGTAATTTACTTGAAAAAGGGTTCTTAAATAGTAAAATAATTAATATAAGTTTATTATATAAAAGTTAAAGTACATATATAGAAATTATGGACTTGAGTTAAGGGGATTCATAAATCAATTTTCATTCATTGGGTTATAAAACTTCTCCATTGACTTCGTTATGTCATGATTATATGTTAATTGATCAATAAATTATTTGAGAACATGTTGATTCAAAATTTTAATTTATTTATTTTTGGTTTTGATGATCATAAACACCCACATTTGAGTTACTAATTATATTACTTTAAGTTAATTTTAAGAAATTAATATTCATTGAAATATTTATTCTAAAATTATATTTAAGACTTTGATCCACGAAGAATATTTGTTGAAGTATTTGGGATGTGTTTTAACATATTCTGTAAACATTTTTCTCAACCCAACATTTGTAAGTGTAATGTAAACAAAAATCCTTATGTTTGGAATAGCACGTATGTATCATCAACCTTGTGTTAGTATAGAACAAGATGTTTGAGAAAGTGGGAAGTATGGTTCAACAATCCTAATCTCGGAAGAAACCCTACATTTGAGAAAACAATTATGGTACTTCAACACTAATTTGGTAATAAATCCTACATTTTCAACCCTATATTATATGTTTTGTCATTGCATGAAGGAACCCTACATTTGACTATTAAATGATGAAGTTTTAAATGCATAATATTATCCAAGATTTCAACATTGGTTTTGATGTAAATAAAGATTTATTCAAAGATGTTTTATGTCGAATTAGAAGGATCGTTATGGTGTTTTCAAAGTCTCATATTAAATAGAGTCAAATGGAACTATTATTATTGGAAGTTACGACTCTCTTGAATGTTCTTGAATTCCAATATTCATGATTTATTGTGCAATATTTTCTGGAGCTGGTTTGACCTATAGATCTTCAGCCTACTTTATAAATATAGATATTTTCTTCATTGGAAACATATATATAGTTTTAAAAATATTCATATATAGAATAATCTATGCATTTTTTACTCCGGATCTACACTTTGGAAACATATATTTTTAAATATATCTTATTTACATACTGTTGTTTTCATCACTTCTTCTGGTTTTGTTTGTTACATCTTCTTATGAAAGAATGATGAAGCATTTTTTAAAGATACAATTTAGAGACATTAATGTTAAAACATATGTCTGGTGTTTTTTTTTGAAGAAATCTATGAAAACATTAAAGGTCTATATGTTTTTGTGCCACATTGAAGATCTAATTTCATTTGTTAGTTGATACTGAAATCTATAAAGTTTAACATGTGTCATCAAACAAATAAAACACTTTTGATTTATTTGTGTTTTGGTTGATCATACTCAGTCATGGTTAATTGTCATATTCTTGTGCTAAGTTATGGATATTTTATTCGTTGTAAAAGAACTAGAAGGATTTATTCAGTCTTGTAAAGGTGTAATCTTTCTATATTCATTTTTGGATTTTGATGGTCTTAGGACAAAAGGATCTAGTGAAAACCACCAAGCTCGTAGAGTTGAGCGTTTGTGGAGTGGAGTAAGCGATATTTTTTCCCTGAATAGTTATACATAACTGTGTCCATTTCCTTTATTTATTTTCATTGCTCCCTCGTCATTGAGAGAAAAGGAAAGGCATGTTGTTATACAAGATAGGTGTTCTAAATTTGTCAATGTTTTGAAAACCACAATTAACCCCCATCTTGTGTCTTTGTTTTCATAATATATATCCCAACCTAAAATTTAGTATCAAAGGTAGGGATCTTTTGGTATATTATTATTTTAACTATTTGATATCAACATTTTTTATGTTAAGGTTCTATGGGTTTTTTTTCTAGCTCTATAATGCTTGAGTAAAAGATTTAGACAAATACGTTGTGAAATGAAATATTTTAGAGAAGGTTTGTTGAGGATTCGATATCCCTATTTTAATGGTAACTATTATTGATGCTGGAAAGATCGTATGATTATTTATTTGAAAAATATTGTAATAAGGGATTATTTAAATATTGTCAATTCATATGAGATTCCCAAAGAATATTTTTAATTTTGGAGTACTAATCAAGAAAAATAATATAATCTCAATGAAAAATATATGAATGTTATTTTGTTTAGTTTAGGAATTGAAGAATTCAATAGAGTTTCTTATTGTTTTATTGCATATATGATATAGAAAACTATTGTTATTTCCTATTAGGAAACATAACATTTCATACAATTAAGATAAATCACTGAAAAGGTAAAGTTTAATAATTTTAGAATGGATGGGAATGAAACAATCAATAAAATGGATAAAAGGTTGACAGAGATTGTCAATATTGTTACTGCATTAGGATATTCAATTTCACAATCATATCAAACATTAAAATTACTCAATGTACTAACTCATAAGTGAAATATAATATATGATGCTATATACAAGTCTACATCCATAAAAATTGACAAATAAGGACTTGGTTAATACTTTGATGATATATGAAGTCGTGGTGTAGGTTGAAGCTGAAATTCATATAAAAAATGAATAATACTCTCCCATGACTAAAAATGATAAATCATATAATTTAAATTATATATACCGATATAAATATCTATTATATCTTTCTAAATGTTTTGAAAATTTTAATATAAATAAAAATAATGGCATTGAAGATGATAGATGTTGTGAATATAAGGAAATAATCCATACGAAGGGTAACTTTTATTTACTCAAATCTCAAATTAAATCCAATTAAAAAAAATAAAGATGTAAAATATACCTATATTATTACTTCTAGGTCATATGGTGAAACTTCTAAAAATTTGGAAGTCGATCATAAAGTTATATGTATAATGGCTAATAGTGATGAGGTATAATCCCCTTACTTTCTAAACTCTAGTTTTGAAAAAATTTCTTATGATGAGTTCAATATATATTATTTTTTGTTAAGAGACAAATATTAATAATTAAATAAATAGAATATAAAAATTAATAAATCTTCTAATTTTTTTCAATTAGATATAGAAAATTTATCAAAATAGTTTATAGATTTAAAATGTAATGCTTCTAAAATTTCTTATGATTTACATAACATTAAAATTAATGAATTACCGGATCAATTTAATGATTCAAAAAAATCCCCAAGTATGTTAATAAAAGGAGAAAATATCTAAATAAAATCCTTGGAAAAAATAAAATATCAAAAGGAAAATTTGGAATATGAAGTAATAGTGGAACACCAAAATATTATAAAATTGTTTTATTCTTGGTTTAAATAGTAAAAACATGTCAACTATTAAATGTTTCTTTTTTGGTACTAATTTTCAGTATAAAAATGATTGTTTCTTTATATAACCACAAATTTCTAGTATTAAAAGTCGTTATTTCTCAAAAAAGAAAATTAATTGTAGAATTCTTACTCAAAAACAAGTTTGGTTACCTAAAAATTTAATTATGAACACTCCAGGACCCAAAAGCATAGGAATACCAAAAAGAAAATTATTTTTATATTTTTAGGATTATACAACTAATATATGTCATTAAATATTTAAGTTTTCAATCGAAGGATATATGTTAGAGTATCTACTAGAGGAGTGAACAACACTGAAGTTGTTCATTGTCAAAAATCCTCAGTACTAAATTCAATGATTCAGAAAGTATTTTATTTTAATATTTTTTATAATTATAGTACACTAATTGTGTTATTTAGGAAAATAAATTTATTTCTCAAAGTTTATTAAAATATTATTCTTTATATAAATCAGGTTTTTTATTATATAAATGTTTTTCTAAATATTTAGTTTTAAAATACAGTGTTTTATGAAATGTTTATATATTTATTTTCAAAACTCTTTTATATTTTATTCTTAAAATTTTAATTGTTTATTCCATTAGAAAAATTAATCTTATATAATATGTATTTTTGAAATTATTGTTCTATATTTTTTGTCTTAATAAAATGAAACATCATCTGTATTTTGTTAGAATCAAACGTTACATATTCTTCTTACTAAAATTATCTTCTTTTTATTTTTTGAAATATATTGTTCAAATTATAGTTATAAATCAGTCATAGAAAGATGAAGAGGTCAAGTACTTTTAGTTTAGGAGAAATTCTTTCTCGTGAAAGAAAAAAATGTAATCCTTTTGACCCATTGAAAGATCAGTTAGTCTCATTTGTAAAATATTTGTGTGAAAACTCTAATGAATATTTCTAAATAAATGGAAGTTTCTTCATTTTAAATATCTTATAAAATTATACTATTAGAATTTATCTCTTTGAATAAAGAAAAACAAAAGCTAAAGGCTGAGTTGGAAACATATAGAAAATTGTATGATGATTTACATGAAGCATCAGGGTCAAAAGTTGTTTTTGATTTGTTGCAAAAAGGAATATCAGAATACTAAAGAATGTTTAATCTCAAAATCATATATTGAAGCTTTAAAAGTATAAATAATAATTCAAATGGATCTTGTCATAAAATAAGTTTTTACAAACTTTGATCTTGATAAACTAAAGTTGTTTTTAGTTGAACAGTGTTCATCTTCTTCTTATCAAATAAGAACAGATGTTCCAAATAGATTAGAAGAACTATCAATAACTTTACCTAATTTAAGTGAAAAATTTCACAGTTTGTAAGGTTCATAGGAATAGTCTTCTCTTTATTAAACTCTTTAGTTTTATTATGTTTATATAAAATTCAATGTTATATATAGTTATATAATATTTTTTAAGTACAAAAAATAGTTCAATTATTTGCTTTGTAATTTCCTTTTACTTTTACCTAATCAAGAATGATCCTAATTTTTTTTATTTTCATAGGAAAAAATTTTGTTAAAATAATTTAGTATGTTGTGATTTAGGGGGAGTTTTTAATAATTTATTTCTTAAAATATCCTTTTTAAATTTCTTTTTATCTTTTTCATAAAAAAACATATATTTTGGGGAGTTAATTGATGTTCTTATCTTTTTAAATTTAAAAAATGGGGAGAATTTTTATGTTATAATAACATGTTCATAAAATTATAGAAATTTATTCTTTATAATATTATTGTTTTAATGGATTAATATGGGGTGAATTTTATAGTTCTCTAAAGTTTATAGTTCAATAAAGGGGAAAACACTAAAATGTGAGAAGTTTGTTGATTTCACATTTATCCTCATTTCATTTAATATATGATAAGTTTTAATTCTTATATTGGGGGGGGGTTCTTTGTGGAGGAAATATTATACAAAGAAAAAGGTAGAAATTTTATTTTGGATTTATCCAAAAAAACTATTTTAAAATTTTCTTTATTTATTTTCTTTTTTCTCTCTAGGTTTTATGGGTTTTGTGAACATCAAAAAGGGGGATATTTTTAGAATGTATTGATTCAAAAATTTCATTAATCTCTTTTTGGTTTTTATTCTCATAAACACACACAATTGTGTTAGTAATAAAATTAATTTAACTGAATTTCAGTAAATTACTATTCATTGTAATATTTATTTTGGAATTATATTCAAGACTTTGATTCATGAGGAATATTAATTAAAGTATTCAAAACATGTTTTATAATTTTATAGAAACATTTTTCTCAACACTAAATTGGTAAGTGTAATGTAAGGAAGAATCCCTATGATTTGAACAACTCTCATGGATCATCAACCCTACATTGGTATAGAACCTGACGTTTGAGAAAGTTGAAATTATAGTTCATCATCCCTATGCTAGGAAGAAAGACTACATTTAAGGAAAAAAAGTATGGTACATCAACCCTATATCAGTAATAAATATTATGTTGTAAACCCTATGTTCTATGTTTTTTAATCACATGAAGAAACCCTGCGTTTTACTATTCAACAATAGAGTTTTAAATCCTCAATATATTCCAAGATATATTCAATAGTATTGATGGAAATAAATATTGATTAAAAGATGTGCTATGACTGATTCAAAGGATCTTTGTTATTTTTTTAAAGTTTTGTATTTAATAGATTAAAACATTAATTTTCTTACACGAAGTTATGACTCTCTTGAATGTTTTTGAATTGAAATATTTATGAAATATTGTGAGATATTTCTGGATCCGGTTTGAACTGAATCTATTTGAACTACTGTATAAATATGGTGAAATTATTCATCAGAAACATATATTTAGTTTTAAACATATTTATATACAGAATAATCTATGTGTTTTAAACTCTAGAGCTACACTTTGGAGGCATAAATGTTTAGATCTATCTGATTTACTTACTACGGTTGTCGTCACTATTACTTCTTTTTTCGTTACATATTCTTATACCAGAACAAAGAAGCATTTGGTGAATATAAACTTTAGATACATTCATGTTTAAACATCTATCAGGCATTTTATTTGTTTCTATTTGAAGAAAGCATGTTCATACCTTAATGATCTAATGCTTTTATGCTATGTTAGTGATCTGATTTCATCTGTCAGTTACTATACTAAGTTGTGAAGTTTAACAAATATCATAAAGCAAATCAAAATATTCTGATTTATTTGATTTTAGGATAATTGTACACAGTAGTGGTTAAGTTTTAGCTTCTTATACTAAGCTATGGATATTCGGTTCCTGGTAAAAGAACAAGAATAATTTTTTATGTCTTATAAAGGTTTTAACTTCTTGCACTCAATAGTGGATTTTTAAGGTCTTACACTACTGGAAATGGATGCTTTCCCAACGCTTTTATCCCAATGGTTTACAAAAACTGTTGGGAAAGGGAGGCTATACCAACGGTTTAACAAAACCATTGGTATAGGCCTGTTTGTAGGAGCCTTTACCAATGGTTCTTGAGAGCCGTTGGGAAAGGCTTTTTTGTAGGAGGCTTTACCAAAAGTTCTACAGAACCGTTGGGTAAATACTGTTTTAAGGGGATTTTACCAAAGGTTTTATATAAACCATTGGGATAGTCACTCTTTCCCAACGGTTTTTAGAAACCGTTGGGAAAAGTTTGCCCCAATTAGCATCCCCTCCTCATTCGCGAATAGAACTGAATCTACAGCAGCCACAGGCCATCCTCACTCGACTTCCCCCATCCGAACTGCTAAATCTCCATCAGATCCATCTCAAATCAGGTATTTTCTTCTTTCTACACTTAAAATCTTTAAGTTTTACCTTATTATTATTGTTATTCATCTAATATTTTAGTTTTGTGTTTTGATTTTGATGTGTATGTTTTTTTTTATTTAACCTAGATTTTCTCCATCCCATCAGATCCATTTAATTAATTAAATCTTTAACCCTCCATCAGAGGTGAAACATCTTAGATTCATTGTGGTTGGATTCTATATTTTTAAAGTATGTGTTTTTAGGTTTTTTCTTCATCTTGTAATTAATTGTTACTTGTGAATTCATTTATATGTGTTTATTAATTTTTAACAAAGTTTCCCTAAATGTTTTCCTTGAAATTCCTTGTGAAATTTTATTTAATCCTATTCTCATTAAATTGAACAAGTTATGAATTTGATGACTATAATTTTGACATCTTTCAACTATTTATGAATTATTAAATTCCATGACTATTTAGATTTATTTTCAAAGAATATTTAAATAATGAATTAGTGAAATTGAGACTTTGTCTCAGTTTTTTATTCAAAGAATGAAATAAATTGATTTGAACGAAATGAGTTGAACTATTTAATGTTTTCTAAGTAGTTTAAAATGATTGAATTTGTGAAATGAGAATGAACCATCTTGGAATGAGGGGGGTTGTTCAGGGGTGAGGGGGTTGTCTGGGGGGTGGGGGGTTGTCAGGGGTGGGGGGATGTCCGGGGTGAGGGGGGTTGTCCGGGGGGTTGGAGGGGTTGTCCGAGGTGGGGGGGATGTCCAGGATGAGGGGGGTGTCTGGGGTGTTGGGGGGCTGTTCGGGGTGAGGGAGGTTGTCCGGGGGGTGGGTGTTGTCTGGGTCATGTGGGGGGTTGTATAAGGCCCCAGCCTTAAACCTTACTTAATCTTGAGTTATTACAAGATTACACATTGAGGATCTTTTCGGGTTTAGATTTTTAGAGAATTAGATCATAAAACTTGCATTACATTCCACATATAAACAAAGTGGTTACATAAAGATAGTATTCTTCATTCCCATCAATGGAAACATATTTAAAATAAACATGGATTCTTTCTTGACACTTCTTTGACACTATCATCATATCATGTACCTTTCCCTTGACCTGTGAAAAACATTTCAAAAAAAACTTGGGATGATCATAAAAAGCTCAGTAAGGGATATAAAAATATGGAAAGGAAACATGGGTACATATATACATAAGGATGAGATCATACTTTACCCATAAAACATAAGCACTTTAACATACCTCATCAAATCATGAATAAATCATAGAAATCATAAGACATAAAGGTAACTTGAGGCATTCATAACATTCTTACGTAGGGAGTAACCCTCTTGGTTACATTTGGAATACCCATCACAGTATATTCCCTAAATCTCTTCGGAGAAACCTTAACGTTTCAATCCTTCACGTTACCCAATGCATTGGAGAGCTATATCGGGCCCACCCACCCTTAGTTTATCACGGAACCACCCATCTTCATAATAATGCCCAAGAACCTCAACATAATCGTATCACATAAAACATGCATAAAGGAAACATAACATTTCCACCTTTCAATCACAAGATATAAATACAACACATTGATATAAAAACATTATGAAAACCATTTTCAATACCAAAATAAAATAAAATTAAAACATGGTATTTATTTTTCTTTTAAAAAGAAGGTATGGCTTGTAGAGGAAGCCGAAACTCAAATAACGGTCACGGCGGCGGAGAAGTCGTTGTCACCGCATACGTACGACAAAAACATTCCCTTTTGTCGTTTAGTAAAATTCTTCATATAAAAATATTCCTTTTGTATAAACGTAAAATTAAAAGGGTTTTATACACCGTATAAAAGAAGGTTGTGTATAAAACAAAATATGCCTCAATGAAAGGAGATTGAGACGAAGTCCCATACCTCGGGTCCGACTTGACTCGATCGTTCTTTAATGTCCTGAATAATAAACTTGAGTTAATTTATACTTGCTTAAGAACCTTTTTCAAGTTCATTATTCCTTTTATATCACTTATTACCATGTCATGAACACTATGTAATTATTTAAGTTAATAACGGTCGTTTTAACGATCATTAGTACTTGAGTCAAAAATAATCCCTTTATAATTACATGTTGTTCATGTATTCATTATATCCAGAATGGTATTAATGATGTATATATCATATATGTCATATATATCCAGTACATACATGCATTTATAATATTACATAATCATTTAGAGGTAAGAAATGAAATGCACCGTTCATGGAGACGGTAAGCCGTACGTACGCATGAACGCTACTTTCATTTCTATTTCGTATTTTATAGAATGGAATCATAATGATATAAAGGTATATTATAATTCCTGTATAATATCATATATAATATCATAGTTCCATCCTTTATATGTCCCACATATGGTATTTAACGAATCAAATCACTTTGAGGGGACGGTAGTCCGCACTTCCTTAAATGAAGATATCGTGTTTACCCATAATGGAAACCATAAAGGTATACCCAAAAAGAAAAAAAAACATAAGATTAAAGAAAACATAAAAATATTATATATCATATATAAATATAGTGACATATTAATGTCCACCTTTGAAGGTGTTAAAATAATGTTGAATAATCATCGTTTCGGGAGGCATAAAATCACCATCCACGAAAACAGTATGTCCTTTAACCATTAGATGTAGGTGTGTGTAAGTGTAGCTCGAATACTTATTATAAAAACATCCTAGTATATTTAGGATACTGGAGTTGTTACAAAAGAAAAGAATAAAAAGAGTTTAGGGGGTTGGAGAAGCAAAATAAAACAAAAGGACTCAAAAAAAGACATTACCTTAAAATCGGGTAACTCCCTTTGGTTTGAGATCAAAGGCTTCCTTGGGAAGACTTTTTCCCAAAGTGAGGCTTCAAGGAGTAATAGAGTGAAGTGGAGAGACAAAATGGTCAGGGGTTGGCTGAGCCAAAGTCTTGAGGAGTGTGTGAAATGAGGTAGAGGTGGGGGCCTTTTATAAGAGGAGAGGAGGGGCACTTTTGGAAATCATGAAACTATTATTTTATTTTCAAAAGTGTTTCGAATTTATAAGGTCCCACATTGATATATTTCGAATATAAGATGATAAGTCTTATAAATATTCCCATCCAATAGTTTTTGGACAAGTTTAGGTCTTAGATTTTATATTATCTTTTCATTTAATTTAAACTGTTCATTAATGAGGTCATTGTTTCATCATCATGATGTCATAATTAAATTAATTTATTTAATGTCTAAAAATTATAACAAAAATATCCTGATGTAGGAAATATTTTTATCTTTCCAAAGAGTATTTATAGACAAAAATATGATTAGTATAACCCCTTCTAAAAATTGTTTTAGTAAAACAATTTATGTTAGTGTCATTTTCACCTTTATTTAAAAAAAAGGCATTAAAGTCATTATCTCACCCAAGAGGCTTCATAGTGTCCCCTAAATCGACCCATGGGTTGTCTTGGTCGGCCATGACTCATCCAATAGGGGTAGGACAAGTTTCATGGTGTTTTAATATTTTTATAATATCATTTTTACCTTAAATTACACTAATTACATCTAATCGCGATTAATGAAAAAAAGTTACTATTCACCAAAAATTATTTTCATCCCATTGAACCACATTTTACATACTAATGACAACCATGTATGTCATATTTTCAAAATTCAATACACATTAGTGGTAAACTTTTATTTAACTGAAAAATCAGTTTGCTTGATTACCACTTAGTGGTTTCACTATTCATCAAAAATTGGAGTTTTTCAGAAAATTTCCAAAAATTTACTCTAAGCTATATTCAATATTCCGAATTCAAAAATGATGTTTATATTACCTAATTAAAATAATATAAGTATAATTAATTAATTTAATAATTAACTCCCGATGTCAAAACAAATAGCGTGTTTTTATGAAATATTAAGTATCAAAAGATTGACACCAGTTTAAGTCCAATTTCAAAGTGAAATTGATTCCAATGACCACCATTGGATTAAATGGTAAAAATATATTCAGATTACACATTAAGACCAATTCAAAAGATAATCTAATCATATAAATAAATTAGATTAAGAAGCAGTTTTGATGTAAAATGCAGTATTTTTCACTATTCATTAAAAAAATGAACATTGTCAGAAAAATACCAAAAATTCACACAAAGTAAATTTTGATGTCCCAATCATAAAGAATAAGTTTATTTTGACAAACATAGCTTATAAAATTGTCAAAAGATAGATTTAAAAATGGTTTTCCATCAAAAGGCAGTAAAACAATCTTTTAAAAATATTAGTGTATTCCATGCTTAAGATTGGATTTATTTTCATTTTAAGCCTCTAAAACACTATCTAATTCATTAATAGACATAGATAAAATATATATATTATTAATTACTTGGGATGTTACATCCTTCCCCCCTTTAGAAAATTGCATCCCCGCAATTTATTTACTTATCAAATAAATGGGGGTACTTATCCCTCATTGCATTTTTAGATTCTCATGTTGCCTCTTCAATCATGTGGTTTTTCCACAAAACCTTTACCTGGTGAACCACCTTATTCCGCAACACTTGATCCCTTTGTTCAAGAATCTGGACCGGTTTTTCCTCATAAGATAGGTTCTCTTCCAGTTGAACTACCTCTGGACTCAAAACATGAGATGGATCTGTCATGTACTTTCTCAGCATCGAAACATGAAAAACATTGTGTACCTGAGATAAACTCGGAGGTAAAGCCACCCGGTATGCAACTGATCCAACTCTCTCCAGAATTTCATATAGTCCAATAAACCTTGGACTCATCTTTCCTTTCATACCAAATCTCATCACACTTTTCCAAGGAGAAACCTTGAGAAAAACATGATCACCTACCTCGAAAGATAGATCCTTCCTCCGGTTATCCACATAACTCTTCTACCTGCTCTGAGCTGTTCTCATGTGCTTCTGAATCAGCTGAACTTTTTCTGCCATCTCTTCTACCAATTCTGGTCCCATCAACTTCCTTTCACCCACTTCATCCCAGAAAGTTGTAGTTCGACACCGCTTCCCATATAATGCCTGAAATGGTGCCATCTGTATACTGGAATGAAAACTGTTATTATATGAAAATTCAACCAAATAAAGATGTTGGTCCCAACTTCCCTAATAATCCATAGAACAAGATCGTAGAATATCCTCCAAGGTCTGAATTGTTCGTTCTGACTGCCCATCTGATTGAGGATGAAAAGTTGTACTAAAATTTAATTCAGTACCCAACGACTTCTGAAGGCCTTTCCAAAAGTTAGAAGTGAACCTGGGATCACGGTCAGATACAATGGAGAGAGGAACTCCATGTAACCTGACTACCTCTTTAAGATACAAACGGGAAAGTTGATCCAGGGAAAAAGTATCTCGTATAGCAAGGAAATGAGCAGATTTGGTCAAGCGATCAACAATAACCCAGATTGCATTATTACCTCGAGATGTCTTCGGTAATCCCACAACAAATTCCATGGATATATTATCTCATTTCCACTCTGGCACTGGTAAAGGTTGAAGAATCCCTTTCGGTAACTGCCGCTCTGCTTTAACCTGTTGACATGTCAAACACTTCACAGTAAAATTAGCAATATCTCTTTTCATTCCATCCCACCAGTAATACTCCCGCAGATCTCTGTACATCTTAGTACTGCCAGGATGAACTGAAAATGGAGAACTATGAGCTTCACATAACAACTCTCTCTTCAACTGTGAATCAAAAGGCACACACAATCTCTTCCCAAATCTCAAAACGCAATCATTATCAATGTTGAATTCAACTTACTTTTTTGAACCAGCTCTACCTTTTTCTGCAACTCACTGTCTTGCTTCTGTGCTTGCTTGATTCTATCTGATAGAGATGATCTCACTGATACCTGAAACAAAACAGAAGAACTTCCTGCACCAACAACTTCTATGCCAAAGTTCATCAAATACTTCACCAAAGGATCACGTTCCAAACGCAACATTTCTAATGAAGCATTACTTTTTCGACTCAAAGCATCAGCCACTTTATTTGCTTTTCCCAGATGGTAATGAATTGTACAATAATAATCCTTGATTAATTCTAGCCATCTCCTTTGTCTCATGTTCAATTCTTTCTGAGTGAATATATACTTTAAACTTTTGTGATCGGTATATATTTCACACTTTACTCCATACAAATGATGCCTCCAAATTTTTAAAGCGAAAACAACAGCAGCTAATTCCAAATCATGTGTAGGGTAATTTACCTCATGAGTTTTCAACTGTCGTGAATCATAAGCAATTACCTGATCATTCTGCATTAGGACGCAACCAAGTCCTTTCAATGAAGCATCACTGTATATAACAAACTCACCATTCTTGGAAGGTAGTCCCAAAATTGGAGCATTCACCAATCTTCTTTTCAATTCCTAAAAACAATCATCACATTCTTTTGTCCAGATAAACATAACACCCTTCCGAGTAAGCTTAGTCATTGGACTAGATAACCGTGAAAAATTTCTAACAAACCTTCGGTAATATCCTGCCAAACCAAGGAAGCTACGAATCACGGTTACATTTGTGGGTCATGGCCAGTCTTCCACAACTATAGTTTTTGTAGGATCAATAGTTATCCCATCTTTAGAAACAATGTGACCAAGGAAAGAAATTTGTTGCAACCAAAACTCACACTTGCTGAATTTCCCATACAATTTATTTTCTTTTAAGGTTTTCAAGATAACCCTTAAATGTCTTTCATGCTCCTCTTTACTTTTAGAAAACACCAAAATATCATCAATGAAAACCACCACAAACTTATCCAAGAACTCATGGAAAATTCTATTCAGTAAGTCCATGAATATAGTAGGTGCATTGGTTAGCCCAAAAGGCATTACTAGAAATTCATAATGGTCATATCTTGTACGAAACGCAGTCTTCAGAACGTGTGATTCCTTTACCTTCAGCTGATGGTACCCCGATCTCAAGTCAATCTTTGAAAAATACTGAGCTCCCTGGAGCTGATACAACTTCATTTGATGGCCCGACATCTGCTGAAGTAGTTGCAAAGGATTTCACCACCCCTTTCTGCTTGTAGTCTAACTGCTTCCCATCACTCAAGCTCTTTGTCGGACACTCGTTTGCATAGTGACCCATCTCATTGCACTTAAAACATTTCACTAACTGTAAATCAAATTTGGTCTTACCTTCACCTTGATCCTTTTCAGTGAAATCAAGAGCCTTATGTCCCATCTTACCACATCGGTAGCACTTTCCAGAATTCAGAATACATTCCCCAGCATGCCTTTTTCCACATTTATCACAAACTGGAAACTTAGTTTTCTTACCATCAGACTTTTTTGAAGAATTCTTACCTTTCTCCTGCCACCTCGGTCTCTTCTTCTGTTGGTTGTTATATAACACTTGATCATCGGCAAACTCCATTTCCACCTTCTCAGCACACCAAACAAGATTTTCATAACTTTTAAACTCACGAGAAGCTAATGCCCTTTGATATTTTGGCTTTAATCCTGAGTAAAAACGATTGATTTTACTATCAAGGTCTCGGATAATATTTGGAGCATACCTTGCCAATCGATTGAACCATTCTTCATAGGTAGCCACTGAGTCTTCCTCTTGCCTCAATTCCAAGAATTGCTTTTCCATACTAAGTCGAACAGCCTTAGGAAAATACTTCTCAAGAAACATACATTTGAATTCATCCCAGTCGGGAGCATCAATCTCATCAGCATCCCTGATATTTTTAACCATCGACCACCACTGATCTGCCTCACCCTCCAAACGGTAAATAGCAAGACTAACCTTTTGATTGTCTGAACACCCCATGACATCGAAAATCTTCTCCAGTGCTTTAATCCACCCTTCAGCTAGCACAGGGTCAGATGATCCTCTGAATGATGGGGGATGTTGCCTCATGAAATGTTCCACCACTGACATGTTCCTCTACGGTTGATCTGGCTGATCTTGTGCATGGATACCACCGCCATTTATCGCTTGAGTCAACTGTGCCATCACTGCAACAAACTGTTCAGTTCCAATTCTGACCATCTTGGGATGCTGATTTGGAAGGTTATTTCCTTCTGTATTCCTTCCTAGCACTGCTTCCCAGTTTCCTCTACGGAAAACCATTCTGAACAAACATGTCTTAGATGAAGCAACATGGTAATCTTCAAATGCTATATCATTTCAAAAAATATATATTTTTGGATAATCATTTAATAGAATTCTAACTCCTAAAGTTATCTAAACCGACCTCTGATACCAACTATAAGGCCCCATCCTTAAACCTTACTTAATCTTGAGTTATTACAAGATTACACATTGAGGATCTTTTCGGGTTTAGAGTTTTATAGAATTAGATCATAAAACTTGCATTACATTCCACATATAAACAAAGTGGTTACATAAAGATAGTATTCTTCATTCCCATCAATGGAAAAATATTTAAAATAAACATGGATTCTTTCTTGACACTTCCTTGACACTATCATCATATCATGTACCTTTACCTTGACCTGTGAAAAACATTTCAAAAAAAACTTGGGATGAGCATAAAAAGCTCAGTAAGGGATATAAAAATATGGAATGGAAACATGGATACATATATACATAAGGATGATATCATACTTTACCCATAAAACATAAGCACTTTAACATACCTCATCAAATCATGAATAAATCATAGAAATCATAAGACATAAAGGTAACTTGAGGCATTCATAACATTCTTATGTAGGGAGTAACCCTATTGGTTACGTTTGGAATACCCATCACAGTATATTCCCTAAATCTCTTCGGAGAAACCTTAACGTTTCACTCCTTCGCGTTACCCAATGCATTGGAGAGCTATATCGGGATCACCCGCCCTTAGTTTATCACGGAACCACCCATCTTCATAATAATGCCCAAGAACCTCAACATAATCGTATCATATAAAACATGCATAAAGGAAACATAACATTTCCACCTTTCAATCACAAGATATCAATACAACACATTGATATAAAAACATTATGAAAACCATTTTCAATACCAAAATAAAAGAAAATTAAAACATGGTATTTATTTTTCTTTTAAAAAGAAGGTATGGCTTGTAGAGGAAGTCGAAACTCAAATAACGGTCACGGCAGCGGAGAAGTTGTTGTAGCCGCATACGTACGACAAAAACATTCCCTTTTTTCGTTTAGTAAAACGCTTCATATAAAAATATTCCTTTTGGATAAATGTAAAAGTCAAAGGGTTTTACACACCGTATATAAGTAGGTTGTGTATAAAACAAAATATGCCTCAATGAAAGGAGATTGAGACGAAGTCCCATACCTCGGGTCCGACTTGACTCGATCGTTCTTTAATGTCCTGAATAATAAACTTGAGTTAATTTCTACTTGCTTAAGAACCTTTTTCAAGTTAATTATTCCTTTTATATCACTTATTACCATGTCATGAACACTATGTAATTATTTAAGTTAATAACGGTCATTTTAACGATCATTAGTACTTGAGTCAAAAATAATCCCTTTATAATTACATGTTGTTCATGTATTCATTATATCCAGAATGGTATTCATGATGTAGATATCATATATGTCATATATATCCAGTAAATACATGCATTTATAATATTACATAATCATTTATAGGTAAGAAATGAAATGCACCGTTCATGGAGACGGTAAGTCGTACGTACGCATGAACGCTACTTTCATTTCTATTTCGTATTTTATAGAATGGAATCATAATGATATAAAGGTATATTATAATTCCAGTATAATATCATATATAATATCATAGTTCCATCCTTTATATGTCCCACATATTGTATTTAACGAATCAAATCACTTTGAGGGGGTGGTAGTCTGCACTTCCTTAAATGAAGATATCGCGTTTACCCATAATGGAAACCATAAAGGTATACCCAAAAAGAAAAAAAACAGAAGCTTAAGGAAAACATAAACATATCATATATCATATATAAATATAGTGACATATTAATGGCCACCTTTGAAGGTGTTAAAAGAATGTTGAACAATCATCGTTTCGGGAGGCATAAAATCACCATCCACGGAAACAGTATGTCCTTTAACCATTAGATGTAGGTGTTTGTAAGTGTAGCTCGAATACTTATTATAACAACATACTAGTATATTGAGGATACTGGAGTTTTTAAAAAAGAAAAGAATAAAAAGAGTTTAGGGGGTTGTAGAAGCAAAATAAAACAAAAGGACTCAAAAAAAGACATTACCTTAAAATCGGGTAACTCCCTTTGGTTTGAGCTCAAAGGCTTCCTTGGGAAGACCTATGCCCAAAGTGAGGCTTCAAGGAGTAAGATAGTGAAGTGGAGAGACAAAATGGGAAGGGTTTGGCCGAGCCAAAGGCTTGAGGAGTGTGTGAAATGAGGTAGAGGTGGGGGCCTTTTATAAGAGGAGAGGAGGGGCACTTTTGGAAATCATGAAACTATTATTTTATTTTCAAAAGTGTTTCGAATTTCTAAGGTCCCACATTGATATATTTAGAAGATAATATGATAAGGCTTATAAATATTCCCATCCAATAGTTTTTGGACAAGTGTAGGTCTTAGATTTTATATTATCTTTTCATTTAATTTAAACTGTTCATTAATGAGGTCATTGTTTCATCATCATGATGTCATAATTAAATTAATTTATTTAATGTCTAAAAATTATAACAAAAATATCCAGATGTAGGAAATCTTTTTATCTTTCCAAATAGTATTTATAGACAAAAATATGATTATTATATCCCCTTCTAAAAATTTTTTAGTAAAACAATTTATGTTAGTGTCATTTTCACCTTTATATAAAAAAAGGCATTAAAGTCATTATCTCACCCAAGAGGCTCCATAGGGTCCCCTAAATCGACCCATGGGTTGTCTTGGTCGGCCATGACTCATCCAATAGGGGTAGTACTAGTGTCATGGTGTTTTAATATTTTTATAATATCATTTTTACCTTAAATTACACTAATTACCTCTAATCGCGATTAATGAAAAAAAGTTACTATTCACCAAAAAATTATTTTCATCCCATTGAACCACATTTTACATACTAATGAAAACCATGTATGTCAGATTTTCAAAATTCAATACACATTAGTGGTAAACTTTCATTTAACTGAAATATCAGTTTTCTTGATTACCACTTAGTGGTTTCACTATTCATCAAAAATTGGAGTTTTTCAGAAAATTTCCAAAAATTCACTCTAAGATATATTCGATATTCCGAATTCAAAAATGATTTTTATATTACCTAATTCAAATAATATAATTAGAATTAATTAATTTAATAATTAACTCCCGCTGTCAAAACAAATAGCGTGTTTTTATGAAACATTAAGTATCAAAAGATTGACACCAGTTTAAGTCCAATTTCAAAGTGAAATTGATTCCAATGACCACCATTGGATTAAATGGTAAAAATATATTCAGATTACACATTAAGACCAATTTAAAAGATAATCTAATCATATAAATAAATTAGATTAATAAGCAGTTTTGATGTAAAATGCAGTATTTTTCACTATTCATTAAAAAAATGAACATTGTCAGAAAAATACCAAAAATTCACACAAAGTAAATTTTGATGTCCCAATAATAAAGAATAAGTTTATTTTGACAAACATAGCTTATAAAATTGTCAAAAGATAGATTTAAAAATGGTTTGCCATCAAAAGGCAGTAAAACAATCTTTTAAAAATATTAGTGTATTCCATGCTTTAGATTGGATTTATTTTCATTTTAAGTCTCTAAAACACTATCTAATTCATTAATAGACATAGATAAAAAATATTTATTATTAATTACTTACTTGGGATGTTACAGGTTGTACGGGGGCGGGGGGCTGCCTGGGTGGGGGGGCTGTCCGGGGGTTGGGGGGTTGTCCGGGGTGGGGGGATGTATGGGGGGTGGGGGGCCATCCGGAGGGTGGGGGAGCTATCCAACCGGGGGTGGGGGGATCTTCGGCCAGGGGTGGGGGGTTGTCCGAAGTGTTGGGGGAATGTTCGGGGTGGGGGATATTTGAGGGGTCGGGGGAGCTGTCCGGCCGGGGTGGGGGTTGTTCGAGGTGTTGGGGGACTATCCGGGGTGGGGGCTGTCTGGAGTGGGGGGGGCTATTCGGGGGGCTGGATGGTGGCTTTCTGGGGGGTGGGGGCTGTCTGGGGGTGGTTGGGTTGTCCGGGTGGTGCGGGGGGTTGTCTGGGTGGTGTGGGGGGTTGTCCGGGGGTTGGGGATTTTCAGGGGTGGGGGCTGTCTGAGGTGGGGGGGTTGTCCGGGGTGAGGGGGGTTGTTCAGAGGGTGGGGCTGTCGAGGGGTTGGGGGGGTTTCCAGTGTGAGGCGGGTTATTCGGGGTGAGGGGGGCTGTCCGGGGGGTCAGGGGGGATGTCTTGGGGTTGGGGGATGTCCGGGTTGAGGGGGGGATGTCCGGGGGGTGGGGGGATTTCCGGGGGTTGGGGTTGTCCGAGGTGGGGGGTTTGTTTGGGGTGAGGGGGGTTGTCCGGGGTGGGGTGTTGTCCAGGGGTTGGGGAATTTCTGGGGTGAGGGGGGCTGTCAGGGGGGTGAGGGCTGTTCGGGTTGAGTGGGGGTTGTCTGGGGGGTGGTTGGGTTGTCCGAGTGGTGCGGGGGGGGCTGTCCAGGTGGTGTGGGGGGCTGTTCGGGGGGTGGGGGGATTTCTGGGGGTGGGGGTTGTCTGAGGTGGGGGGGTTATCCGGGGTGGGGGCTGTCTGAGGGGTGGGTGATGTCCGGGGTGAGGGGGGTTGTCTAGGGGGTGGGGTGTTGTCTAAGGCACGGTGTGGCCAGTACCACTCAAAGTGTCTCACTTTTATTTGAAATGGACAGGATTTTAAGTGAAAACAACAACCGACATACAGAAAACCAATCAAACACATTCAGATTGTGTTGATACTTTAGTAAAATGATACATTGGTCATTTTTTATGGGTACGAGTCAACTCTGCCTCAATCTGAGACACGGTGTCGCCGGTATCACTGAAAGTGTCTCACTTTGGTTTGAAATGGACAACATTTTAAGTGAAAAAAACAACTGACATACGAAAAACAACCAAAAATATTTGGATTGTGTTGATACTTTAGGAAAACGATCTAATGGTCATTTAAGACGTGTACAAGACAACCCCACCTCAATACAAGGCATGGTGTGGCCAGTATCACTCTAAATGTCTCTCTTTTGTTTAAAATAGACACCATTTTAAGTAAAAACAAATGTCATACGGAAAACCAACCAAACGTATTCAGATTCTCTTGATACTTTAACACAATTATCCATGGGTCATTAGTGAGGTATATAAGGAGACGGAACATCATTCAGACGCATGGTTTGCGTGCCAAAGCTGAATATGTGTTTTTTAGGTGTTTGGAGCACTTGAAAAGCGTGCGTGGGGTGGTAAAAACCGGTCGAACGACCTCGGGATGCCATGAAATCAGACGACAATAAAGGGTGGGTAAATTGTGAAATGGTCAGCTAGAAGTCACATCAATCAGAAGTGTCGTGTGACTGTGGTGGCTGAAAATGCACTTCGCGTGTCATAAATGGCCAAAACATGCATTTAACAGTCAAATGAATACCGAAAAACATCAGAATGACTTGAAATCACATGAAAACACCCTAATTATTATTCTTTGGGAGTACGAGTAGATGAAATGTCATTCGGACGCGCAGTTTGCGTGTCACAGCTGAATATGTTTTTTAGGTGTTTTGTGCACTTGAAAATTGTGAATGTGGTGGTCAAACCCATCTGAACAACCTCATAATTCCATGAAATCAGATGACAACAAAGGGTGGGTGAATTTTGAAATGGTCGGCCAGACGGCACGTCAATCGGAAGTGTCGTGTGACTGTGGTGGCCGAAAACGCACTCTGCGGATCATAAATGGCCAAAACATGTGTTTTACGGTCAAATACATACCCAACTACATCAGAATGACTTTAAATCACATGAAACCACATTAATTATTATTCGTGAGGTGTACGAAAAGACGACACATCATTCGGATGCGCGGTTTGCGTGGCACGACTGAATATGTGTTTTTTAGGTGTTTGGCGCGCTTAAAAAGCATGGGTGGGGTGGTCAAAAACAGCCAAACGACCTCATAATGCCATGGAATAGGACGAAAATAAAGGTTGAGTGAATTGTGAAATGGTCAGCTAGACGTCACGTCAATCGGAGGTGTCGTGTGACTGCGGTGGACGAAAACGCACTTCACGTGTCGTAAATGGACAAAACATGTGTTTAGCGGTCAAATGCATGTCGAACAACATCAAGAATGACTTGAAATCATGTGAAAACACCCTAATTATTATTCTTGAGTTGTACGAGGAGACGGAACATCATTCGAATGTGCGGTTTGTGTTTCACTGCTGAATATGTGTTTTTTAGGGGTTTGGCGCGCTTGAAAAGCGTGCGTGGGGTGGTCAAAACTTGTCGAATGACCTCATAATTCCATGAAATCGTATGACAACAAAGGATGGGTGAATTGTGAAATGGTCGGCCAGACGGCATATCAATCGGAGGTGTCGTGTGACCGCGGTGGCCGAAAATGCACTTCGCATGTCGTAAATGGCCAAAACATGTGTTTTACGGTCAAATACATACCCAACGACATAGGAATGACTTTAAATTACACGAAAACACCCTAATTATTATTCTTGAGGTATACGAAAAGACGACACGTCATTCGGATGCGCGGTTTGTGTTGCACGACTGAATATGTGTTTTTTAAGTGTTTGGTGCGGTTGAAAAGCATGTGTGGGGTGGTCAAAACCATCCGAACGACCTCGGAATTCCATTAAATCGGATGAAAAAAAAGGGTGGGTGGATTTTGAAATGGTCGGCCAGACAGCACATCAATCAGAGGTGTCGTGTGACCGCGGTGGCCAAAAAACGCACTCTGCATGTCATAAATGGACAAAACTTGTGTTTAACGGTCAAATGCATACCGAACAACAACATAATGACTTGAAATCACATAAAAACACCCTAATTTTTATTCTTGAGGTGTATGAGGAGACAGAACGTCATTCGGACATGTGGTTTGTGCGGCATGGCTGAATATGTGTTTTTTAGGTGTTTGGCACGCTTGAAAAGCGTGCATGGGGTGGTCAAAACTGGTCGAACGACCTCGAAATTCCATGAAATCGTACGAAGAAAAAGTTTGGGTAAATTATAAAATGGTCGGCCAGACGATACATCAATCAGAGGTGTCATGTGCCCACGGTGGCCGAAAATGCACTCTGCTTGTCGTAAATGGCCAAAACATGTGTTTAACGCTCAAATGCATACCGAACGACATCAGAATGACTTGAAATCACACAAAACCACCCTAATTTTTATTCTTGAGGTGTATGAGGAGACGAAACATCGTTTGGACATGCATTTTTCCTGACACGGCTGAATGTGTTTTTAAGGTGTTTGGTGCGCTTGAAAAGTGTGCGTGGGGTGGTCAAAACTGGCTGAATGACCTTGGAATTCCATGAAATCAGACAAAAACAAAAGGTGGGTTAATTGTGAAATGGTCGGATAGATGGCATGTCAATCAGAGGTGTCGTGTGACTGTGGTGGCCGAAAACGCACTTCACGTGTTGTAAATGGCCAAAACATACGTTTAACGCTCAAATGTATACCGAACAACATTGGAATAACTTGAAATCACACAAAAACACCCTAAGTTTTATTCGTGAGGTGTACGAGGAGACGGTATGTCATTCAGACACCCGGTTTGTGCGGCATGACTAAATATGTGTTTTTTAGGTGTTTGGTGCACTTGAAAAGCATGTATGGGGTGGTCAAAACCAGCTGAATGACCTCAGAAAACCATAAAATCAGACGAAAACAAAGGGTGGGTGATTTTTGAAATAGTTGGTCAGACGACACGTCAATCAGAGGTTTCATGTGACCGCGGTGGCCGAAAATGCACTATGTGTGTCGTAAATGGCCAAAACACGCGTTTAATGCTCAAATGCATACTGAACGACATCAGAATGACTTGAAATCACACAAAAACACCCTAATTATTATTCGTGAGGTGTAAGAGGAGACAGAACTTCATTCGGATGCACAGTTTGTGTGGCACGACTGAATATGTGTTTTTTAGGTGTTTGGCACGCTTGAAAAGCGTGCGTGGGGTGGTCAAAACCGGCCTAACGACCTTGGAATTCCATGAAATTAGACGAAAACAAAGGGTGAGTGAATTTTGAAATGGTTGGTCAGACGTCACGTCAATCAGAGGTGTTGTGTGACTGCGGTGGCTGAAAACGCACTTCACGTGTCGTAAATGGATAAAACATTTGTTTAACGCTCAAATGCATACTGAACGACATCAAAATTACTTGAAATGACACAAAAACACCCTAATTTTTATTCGTGAAGTGTATGAGGAGACGACACATCATTCGGATGCGCGGTTTGCACGGCACGGCTGAATATGTGTTTTTTAGGTGTTTGGCGCGCTTGAAAAGCATGCGTGGGGTGGTCAAAACCAGCCAAATGACCTCAGAATTCTATGAAATCAGACGAAAACAAAAGGGTGGGTGAATTGTGAAATGTTCATCCAGACGGCACTTCAATCAGAGGTGTCGTGTGACCGCAGTGGCCGAAAACGCACTCTTCATGTTGTAAATGGCCAAAACATGCATTTAATGGTAAAATGCATACCGAACGATGTTGGAATGACTTGAAATCACACAAAAACACCCTAATTTTTATTATTGAGGTGTATGAGGAGACAGCACATCATTCGGGCGTGCGGTTTGTGTGGCATGGCTGAATATGTGTTTTTTAGGTGTTTGGCGCATTTGAAAAGCATGTGTGGGGTTGTCAAAACTAGCCGAACGACCTCGGAATGCCATGAAATTGGACGAAAACAAAGGGTGGGTGAATTATGAAATGGTCAGTGAGATGGCACGTCAATCAGAGGTGTCATGTGACCACGGTGGCCGAAAACACACTTCGCATGTCGTAAATGGCCAAAATATGCGTTTAACACTCAAATTCATACCAAACGAAATCAGAATGACTTGAAATCACACAAAAACACCCTAATTTTTATTCGTTAGGTTTACGATGAGACGGAACATCATTCGGATGTGCGGTTTGTGCGGTACGGCTGAATATGTGTTTTTTAGGTGTTTGGTGTGCTTGAAAAGCGTGCGTGGGGTGGTCAAAATCGGTTGAACGACCTCGGAATGCCATAAAATTGGACGAAAATAAAGGGTGGGTGAATTTTGAAATGGTCGGCAAAAAGGCACGTCAATCAGAGGTGTTGTGTGACCGCAGTGGCCTAAAACGCAATTCGCATGTCGTAAATGGCCAAAACACGCGTTTAACGGTCAAATGCATACCGAACGACATCGGAATGACTTGAAATCACATGAAAACACCCTAATTATTATTCATGAGGTGTACGAGGAGACGGCAGGCAACTCCCCGTCCAGGTTTCAAAACTCCTCAATCTTTGAAAATTCCTTCAATATCTTCAATCAATCAATTATTTAGTTCTAATCTGTAAGTCATAATGTTATTCATCTATTTTATTTATTTTCTGTTTTGATTTGGTCTAAACTAGATCCCTCTCTCTTTACCTATGCTAGAAACTCATTCCTCCCTATAGATCCATCTGAAGTCAATCAATTTTTTAGTTTTACACTCCAAATCAGTTAGGTTTAACTTAGTTTTAATATTTTGCATCTATTATTGTTTGTTTCTCTTTTGATTTGACTTAAACCAGGTGGTGTCGTGTGTGGCATGACATACCCAATAATTGCAGTTTTATTTGTTTTCTATTTTCATTCTACAATTCAAGTGTCATGATTATATGAATCAACTTGATTTAAATTCATCATAGCCAGTCCTTTTATGTAGTTAGTGAATCATATTGAGGCACGGTGTGGCCGATACCACTCAAAATGTCTCACTTTTATTTGAAATGGACATGATTTTAAGTGAAAACAATAACTTGCATACGGAAAACTGACCAAACCCTTTCATATTGTATTAATAATTTAGGAAAATGATCCATGGGTCATTTTTTATTTGTATGAGTCAACCCTGCCTCAATCCGAGGAACGGTGTGGTCGGTACCACTCAAAGTGTCTCACTTTTATTTGAAATGGACAACATTTTAAGTGAAAACAACAACTGGCATACGGAAAACTAACCAAACGCATTCGTATTGTGTTGATACTTTATCACAACTATCCATGGATCATTTTTGATGGGTACGAGTCAAACCCGCCTTAAAATGAGGCACAGTGTGACCGGTATCACCCAAAGTGTCTCACTTTTGTTTGAAATGGACAACATTTTAAGTGAAAACAACAACTGGCATATGGAAAACCGACCAAACGCATTTGAATTGTGTTGATAATTTAGGAAAATGATCCATGTGTCATTTTTGATGTGTACGAGTCAACCCAGTCTCAATCTGAGGCATGGTGTGGCCAGTACCACTCAAAATGTCTCACTTTTATTTGAAATAGATAGGATTTCATGTTAAAACAACAACTTGCATACGGAAAACCAAACAAATGCTTTTATATTGTCTTGATACTTTAGGAAAACGATCCATGGGTCATTTGGGATGTGTTAGAGTCAACCTCCCCTCAATCTGAGGCACGGTGTGGCCGGTATCACTCTTAGTGTCTCTCTTTTGTTTAAAATGGACAACATTTTAAGTCAAAACAACTGACATATGGAAAACCAATCAAATGTATTTGAATTTAGTTGATACTTTACCACAATAATACATGAGTCATTTTTGATGTGTACGAGTTAACCCCGCCTCAATCTGAGGCATGGTGTGACCAGTATCACACAAAGTGTCTCTCTTTTATTTGAAATGGACAGCATTTTAACTAAAATCAACAAGTGGCATAAGGAAAAACTAATCAAACACATTGGGATTGTGTTGATACATTAGGAAAACAATACATGGGTCATTTTTTATGTGTATGAGTCAACCCTGCCTCAATCTGAGGCACGGTGTGGCCAGTACCACTCAAAGTGTCTCACATTTATTTGAAATGGATGGGATTTTAAGTGAAAACAACAAATGGCATACGGAAAACTGACCAAACGCATTCGTATTGTGTTGATACTATAGAAAAACTATCCAAGGATCATTTTTGGAAGGGTAAGAGTCAACCCCACCTCAATATGAGGCATGGTGTGACTGGTATCACTCAAAGTGTCTCACTTTTGTTTGAAATGGACATCATTTTAAGTCAAAACCACAAATGGCATACGGAAAACCAACCAAACGCATTTAGATTGTGTTGATACTTTAGGAAAATGATCCATGAGTCGTTTTTGATATGTACAAGTCAACTCCACCTCAATATGAGACAAGGTGTGGCTAGCACCACTCAAAATGTCTCACTTTTGTTTAAAATGGACAACATTTTAAGTCAAAACAACTGACATATGGAAAACCAACCAAACAAATTCGAATTGTGTTGATACTTTGGTACAACGATCCATGGGTCATTTTTGATGTGTACGAGTCAACCCCACCTCAATCCGAGTCATGGTGTGACTGGTATCACTCAAAGTGTCTCTCTTTTATTTGAAATGGACAGCATTTTAAGTGAAATCAACAACTGGCATGCGGAAAACTGATAAAATGCATTCATATTGTGTTTATACTTTAGTAAAATGATCCATGGGTCATTTGTGATGTGTACGAGTCAACAATACCTCAATCTAAGGCACTGTGTGATGGGTAACACTCAAAGTGTCTCGCTTTTGTTTGAAATGGACAGGATTTTAAGTGAAAACAACAATTGGAAAACGGAAATCCAACCAAACGCATTCTGATTATGTTGATACTTTAGCACAATAATCCATGGATCATTTGTGGCCGGTATGAGTCAACCTCGCCTCAATATGAGGCACGGTGTGACTAGTATCACTCAAACTGTCTCACTTTTTTTTGAAATGGACAACATTTTAAGCGAAAACAACAACTGGCATACGGAAAATCATCATAAGGCTACACATAGATTCTTGAAATTAATGGATAAAAAACAAAATATGGTCTATTGGTCATATGTTATTAGAAGAAAATATTCACAAGGCATATATTGAAACAAAATGGGTTATATTATATATATAAAAACATGAATTATATTAGGAATGAGTCTCGACATCCCATCATGAACATGCACCAACACACATGTTCTAATTCTCAATCATGGGTCATTCATCCTATACAATAACATACAACAAATAAATATCATATAGTGATTTCATATGAAACCTATGAACACTCAAGCATACCATATAACAAATTGTTCAACAAGACTACACATAGATTCTTGAAAATTTAGTTTCACAGTCTCATAAAAATACCCTAATGGTGAGGAATGCATATGGTGACACCATAGCCCCATGGATCACCTCAATCCCATCCTCAAAAAATGGGTTCTAGGACCAAACCAAAGTCCCTTTTGGAACCTAATACCAAAGACTTAATTTAATATTCATACCCACTACCCAAGATGGGGATTCATCTCATATCACATCCAGGAGAGCAAATTACAATTAGCCACATACCCCCTTATTCTAATTGAAAAGTCTATGAAAAACATGTAGGCTATTCCGGTAACCAATCTCATATGTCGAGATTGGCCAATTTTTCCCACTAACACATTAGGAACCATTTATTTCATTTTAATTTCTAAATTTCTAAATTTTGGAATGAATTCTAAATTTTGAATACTTTGGATGGGTATTTTTTATTGGTGTTGTTGCAGGTCTGGAGAAGGGGAGGTGTGTTGTTGTGGAGCTATGTTGTTGCGGGTCTGGAGAGGGGGGAGAGGGGCCTGCTGCTTTGGAGTTGAGAAAATGTATACCAACAGTTTTCAAAATTGTAAGTATGGATTCTATAATATAACTATACCAACAGTTTTGTTATAACCATTGTTATAAATTTATACCAACTGTTATAACAGAACCATTGGTATAGACTTATGGATTTCCATATCCCCTCTATACCAATAGTTGTAAACTGTTGGTATAATTATAACACACATATACCAACGGTTTCACAAACCATTGGTATATGTTGTACTTTAACACACATATGCCAATGGTTTTTAGAAAACCGTTGGTATACCTTCTATTTTGACACCTATACCAAGGGTTTTCACTGAACTGTTAGTATAGGCCTATTTTCACGGATTACTTGGCCACGGTTGAGGGAACCGTTGGTATACTATATACCAACAGTTTTCATGCCTTTACCAACGGTTGTGAACTGTTGGTAAAGTGTAAAATTCCAGTGGTGTTAGGATAAGAGGACCTGGTGAAAATCACCAAACTTTTGAATTTTAGAATTGGTGGAGTATACTAAGGGATATTTGTGCCCTGAACCACTGTATATCTCTTCATTCATTTCCTTTATTTATATTTTATTCTCACTCATCTTTGAGAGAAAATGGAAGGCATGCTACTATACAAGAGAGGTATCCCCCCATCGTGTGTCTTTGTCTTTGTAATATCTATCCCAACCTAAAAAATTTATGATATATTTAAAATTATTTTATTTAGATTAAAATATTTGAATATAATAAATTCATTGATAAATTATCACTTCAAATGCTATTATATTTGCAAGGGTTTTTTTGTCTTAGTCTCATTTTCTTGAGACATGTTTCATGTCATGAACTATGATTTCTTTGTATGGGGTAATTACATACCCATGAATTAATATTGAAATATTAATTTCATTAATTAATGGTATTTATATATCCATTTCATATTATTTCTTCCAATGGATTTTGATTCGAATGTTATCAAGGTGGTGGGTTTCCCATCTCACTTTTGTTTCTGTGAGACATATTCCATATTTACCACATTGTTCATTCATGTGGTGTATATACATCCCATTTATTATGTTATATCATGAATATATTTATAATAATGTTATTTAATTTTTATTTTTTATTTTTTTCTTTCACGTGTGTTATGATATAAAATTTACCAAAGTGGTAAGGGTTTATTTCACAATCTCATCCTTATTCGGGATTGTTTATCATTATGTTACAATTGGGGGAATTATATGATCCTAATATCTTAAACCCAATATATTTCATTCTAATATTTTTATATTTTGGTTTTACATGTTTATATTCCATTTAATCTCTTATTGGATCTAGAATCAACACATAAGTTACATGTAATGGTCATTATTTTAAAAAACTTGTTTTGAAGTTTTAAATAAAAATACTTTTCTTCCCTATCCATATTTTCCTAAAAAAATAATAATAATGTTAATATTCTCCAAATATGTCTTAAATCCATTTTTACTCGTTTTTTGAATTTTTATTAGAATTTTTAAAATAAATATTCTTTTTTAATTTTGAATGAGGTGCTTTTAACCAAAGTTTTTATTTATTTGAACATACACTACATGAAAAAATCATCCCCCCATCATGACTAATATTTTCTTTAAATATTCTTTTATATGTTTCCATGTTTATTTTCAAAAAAAACATTTTACCAATAATTTTTTATTTTTTATTTTTAAAGGTACCGAAATAAAAGGGAATTTCCCTTGTTTTCAAAGAAATGTTTAAATGTTATTTTAAAGTAATTTCCATTGATCTTAACATCCTTTAATGATTCATATACTTCTATAAGAATATATTCTTATGAAACCATACATCTTTTTTATATGGATGGATTATGATGATTATTTTAATAAGATTATCATGAAACTCATTTCCTTTCCATGGGTAAATCAATTTATAAAGGAATGAAAGTTTTTTTAAAAGATTAATGATGAAAATGAAAGATTCCATATGTTATATTCATATATTATACTTGGAAATTATTGATGATTATGGATGATCTTGATATATCTCATGATGATGGGTGAGCCCGATATAGCTTCTATGAAGTGTGAGGCTAATATAGATATCCTATGCATTGAGAAATATTTCTTGTCTTTAAAGGAAAGAAGGAAGGAGTTGACCGAGGAGGTTTCTCCGATAAATTTAACTAGGTTCTAGTTATTTCTGACTTAAGTGAACACGGGTGATGAAGATAATGTTCCAATACACCAACACATTTTCTCTATGCTTGGTATAAGTTTTTAATAGTTTATTTGATCTATATTGACATCACATGGCTTATGATGATTTATTATTATGACTCATGAATTTGTTAAATATTTGTACAATGACACATGTTTAATGATCCAGGTTTTTAATGGTATGGATTCTCTTATGTAATGATAATGCACTTTGAATATGTTCTCATACTCTTATCTTCATAATGTTCTCACTGAAGATATTTAATTGTTAATACCTATGTTTACCCTTACAGAGCATTTGAACACATCACTTTCTTATGTTTCGTTTTACCTAGGTTATAAATAATGATGTTATTAAAGTATTTTATAGAAGGTTTTGATGTGTAGAAAATTTGTGGTAATATTTTGAATAATTAATATTATTAGGATCACTTTAGAGAGGATCACATTAATAGGGGTTGAATTAGTATGGGATGAATTTTTATCACTTTCAAAATTTTATACCCTTGTTATACCTTTATCACTCATTCTGTGAATGGTTCCCTTTTATTATTTACCTATAGTTAGAAAGAATGATGATAAAATAGTAAAGAACAAAGAACACTAGGATTTTTACATGGTTCACCTCTAGTATGAATGACTACATCCTCTGTGTATAGTGGTTATTATCCAACACATAAACATCTTTCCTTTTATTGTCAAGAAAAGCATGATCATTGGAATTTCCTTGAACCCATTCTTCTGGAACAGACTAGGTATAATGCAAACTTTATCTTTGAAGAAAAAAATTTAGGATTCCATCTTGCTCCCCTTTAAGTGATCAGTAATGCATAATAAGTCTTATTTGATAGAAAAAAATTACTCTGATCATCTTCCTCTCAATACAGTAAATAAATGTCTTCCTCAAATATACATAAATCAGTGGGTTGTCTCAGATTTTCAGTAACCAAGAAGGTTGTATCTTCTTCTCTTTCTTCAGTATAACTAATATCAATATTATATTTACTAGTAAACTCAATAATTATTTGACCTAAATAATAATTATGAAATATTAGCTCAATCACCGTGTCTTCTTCTTCTTTTGGAATTTTATAATAAATATAAAATATTAGATTTCAGTGTTGGATCCACAAATAACTTCAAAAGAAATAACAAAATATTGCATGGATATTATTAAACCTTCTCAAACCACATATTAGAGTAATATCACATGTGTATCAGGTGTGTTATTCCATGTTTTCCTTTATTAATTTTATGATTACTCTCAAAAAAATTTGATCATATCAATGAATGAACTTATGCTACATGGGTTTATGCATGTTTCTATTTGAACTTTTTATGCAAATAGATATATATATTCTTGGTTCTCTTCTATATCATGCAATAGTATGTATATTATATAACCAAATAAGGCTCACGTAGTCCTTCTCCTTAGTATAAGTGATTGTGCAGGATCATAGTCTTCAATCTTCATGAAAGCCTATACTTTTTGGAACATCTCATGCATCTTCATGTAAGTTTAGTCATGGTATCTTAGATATCTTCCCATACATATAGAATATACATGGTTCTTACTTCTAGAATTCAATAGGGTTTCACAATTATTTTTTACCTAAATTTTGCAAAGAATATTTTCTTAACATGGCCAAATGGTTTGTTGGATCTTCCTTCACAATGGTGGAAGTGAGAAGTGTTGTGGATGGTCTATTTCCCCAAAAATAGAAATGATAACTCTTTATAATTTCAGAAACTTCTCTTAGCATGGTTGATTAGTAATTATTGAGGATTATACACCAACTATACTCCAATAAAAGTAAATTTTAAGACTTTCTATTAAACAGTCATGTTGGGGATCAATATTGAAATATTGAAGCTTTTAGTATTTTAAACTTCATGAGTTTTCCATATGCTAATAATGGTTGTTCCCCATATTACGTGAGCTCATTATCTTTTGTTGTGAATAAATTTTATCTACATGCATCCAAGTGTAGCTACATTTATTCTAAATATCAATCCAATATTATATTACATGAAGACTCACTATTACTTTGTATCCTCTTGAAAGAATCATGTTCTTTGAAATCATCATGCATGTAAGATTAATTTGAACACATGATATCGGGATGACTTGTTCTCTCTATTTTATGAGTTATTATTAATCACTAAAGATGTTAAGAAGTTATATGTAGAATGTTTCATCAAATCATAATCATCAGGGATCTGATTCATGAAAAGAAAGAATAGAGGTTGATGATGATGACATAGAAACTAGTGGATCATCGGATCATGTTAGATCAAATAGATGAATTATGTTGGTAAGTTTTTTAGTGGAGTAATAGTACTTGCATTACTATCACAAATTGGTCTAGCACATATTCCTCAGGCACTTAATAATAGTTATTGAATCCTTAATCATTTGATCTGGTATTAGGGTTAGTAATCACAAAACCTATGCACACACACTACCCACACGGTCTATGTCACACCTTTGTGTGGTCCACAAACACCCTTGTGGGCGTTATGCACCCATTATTACAAGTTCCTCCCTATTCTCCTAGATAGTGTTATGCATTCCTTCTATGCCACCATGGGATACCAATGTGTGTGTTATATCTTATGTGGGAATTTCTCATGTTTTTGAACTGACCACTTTGGGTATCTATGGTCAGCTCTATTTTTTAATAAATCCCCATCTAAATACTTAGTAAATACTATATATAGAATTACAAACCCATATTATCCTTCAATGTAATCTTCATGAACTTCATATTTAAATGTGAAAATAAATATTTTTATAATCATAAACCAACATAAATCTTCAATATAAATATTTTTCACATGAAATTATTGGTATATAATTTACCTTCACTTCTTTCACTTCTTATGATGTTATAAACAATGTGCACCACATTAGCACGTGATCTTAAATAAATAAATACTAGTTCATCAATTTTCCAGGTTACATAGAGAATTGGTCAAGAATAACATCCATTTCCATTAAATGAATCCATAATAATTATCCAAGCATCACCACTTCATCTAAAAATATGATCTTGGATCTTCCATAGATGGAAATCATCTTCAACAATATTCTTGGGAACACCAATGAACTTCCATGATATTAAGACATATTGACATACTCATTGAAAACAAATATAATATGAATAGAAAGTATTATCTTCAACATCCAGTTTTTTACTTTTAGTCAATACCATCTGAAAATTCCATGATAATATGCTCATCCAATTTACACATTTGTTTTCTTTTTTTATCTCCCATTTTCTACTTGAAATTTTCATTTTATTATCTTCACATTATTAAAAACAAATGAAATATACATAATAGATCATGGTATAATTTTATTTTTAAGAAATGTTTCATCAATTATTCCATTTTAAGTCTACTTGTGCTAACTTGGTGTAGAAAACAAGAGGGTTTCATTTAGACATCAATATTATTCATTATCAATCCAGAATATGAAATCAACTGAGATTGAAAAAAAAAACTCTTCAAAACAATTCATTTGTTTCTAGGTTGATAATAATTGATTGATACTAATTTATAAAATGTATTTGGAACTTTTTTGATACCACTTATTGACAAAAATATTCCCAATAAACTTTTAACCTAAAATTTTTGCACTCATCTCAACACACATATCAAGAACATTCTATTATACTTGATAGTTTATGTTCTTGAATTCAATCCTGGAGCATCTTTAATAATATTTTGATCATTTCATTGATTAATTTATGTTATCCTAATTAATAACATAATTCATTTCTTTTCTTTTTTAATAAGGATAGGAGAGTGTTCCAACATACCTCATTATTGAATTCTTGAACAAGTACAATCTAGAGATGTCAAATTTGGATGAAATATAAGGATCTGAAAACATATTTAAATACCACCACCCCTCAAGGGATGATATACACTTTCAATTCATCAATATGTATCTTTTCAATAGTTTATATTCTAAATTCCAATTAATGTGACTAACAATTATTGTTATCTCATCCATGATGGTTACTTAAAATACAGTGATTAGCTAGATTATCCTGATCAGTTTCATCAAGGTTAATCTATGATATTTTGAAAAAAATAATCTTCAAGATTTCAAAAGATAACTAAAACCTATATGGTGAATTATATAATTATTGGAATTAATATTCCATATTATAGATATTTTGATATAGTTTCTTCTACTTATATCTCACCCTAATTATTATGTTGCCTTCAATTCCCTGAAAATAATGAACAAACACAAAGTATATGGGAATAAGGTGGATCTCTACTTATTTTCAGAGATATAAACTAGGATGAGAATTGTTTATCAAGCCTGAAAATTATTTATTTTCTTCTTCATGTGAGGATGATATCTTCAAGCTAACACTACTAACACTCCTAGTAGTCTTGGGAATCATGGAATATTTTCTTTCAATAGAAACACTTTATGTGGAATCTTATTTTCTAATCTAACCATCAAGGAACATAAATGATCTTATGCATTCTAATTCTTCTTTTATATTTCTTCTCGAGATATAAATATGACTACACAATTATCTAAGATGTTTCCAAACATATTTCACCTTCTATATAGTACTTCTAAGATTCTATAGTTATCGTTTATTAAGAACCTCTCATTAAATTTTACTTCTTCATATAGAATATTATTTTTGAATTTAGATTATTATTTATGCTCCTCTTATTTTATTTACCTTACAATTACCACATCATCTAGAAACATTACCAGTATGTCATTTTGAATATGAAAAATATGCTTGGTGGATCCACATGTCTTCTCATGTGTGGTCTTTACCACTTCAGTCCTTTTATTTTTATCTGGGATAGGTTTATTCCTTTCTTGCTTTACCTTTCCTCTATTCATTATGATGTCCATGACCTACTTGTAGTGATCCATGGTGTGACCTATTATTCTACAAAAAAAATCATCTTATGTTCTTCGATTTATCGCTACTTTTTAACTTCTTGGGTTTTTGTGTGTGCATCATTCTTCTTATAATATTCACCCAAGGTTGACTTTATTTTCTTCTTTATGAACATCTTTGGAATGTTCTCTGTAAGGATTTTATCTTAATTATTTTCTAATGTATGTATATCTCCATCCTTGATAATATTTAGACTTTTCATTTGAATTGTTCTACTTAAATGGTTGAATGACTTATACTAGAATTCATATTCACTGTAACCACTTCCATAGAAAATACCACATAGATTCATCAAATTTTAAAATCTGTTTTCTATAGAAAGATTATTTACTTTAATTAGTGTAATTTTATTCTTTTATAATATTCTCCCCTTGATGTATTCATCCTTTCATTTTTAGATACAAGCATGTTATTCCAAAAATAATATGCACTATACCAGAATCTTTCATAACACCAATAATAGCCAATAAATATTGATCTTTCTTTTGGATTACAGTGTGTACAGATTGAAATGTTTGATTTCTTTTTAATTTTTTATTCTCAAGTTGGGATTTTTTAGAGGAACAACTCCATCTACCAATATTTTTCTTCACCAAAAGTGTAGTGGTGAGTAATTCATCATATTTACTCATCCATCATTTTACAGTTTTTGATTTTGAACCTACATTATACATAGAACCAAAATTAGTAAAAAAAAATATTTACAGAGATGGTTGGTAACTTTTTCTTTGAGAATAATTGATATTGATCATTGTAACTTCCTAGCTTGGGTTACACACACCAGTTCCCTGATCCGGTCTTATATGTGTGACCTCAAACATGCTTCCCCATACACCAGAGGCTGCCAACTAGCAATGAGGGTTGAATATTAGTCGTGATGATACTATACCCTCTTTGAAAAAGTAAAACTCCATTAGGAAATAAATAAACAATAACAACTTAATAACCAAATGATATCATAACCAAAACAATACCATTATAACGAGATAACCAAAACTAGAAATGCAATATCAAAACTAACTAGGAGATATTCCATGTCAAAGTACCTATCCAATGTCAAAATGAAACTCAAAATAAAGACGCTAATGACTCCCAAGAAGGTCTCGAACCATTTTTGGTTCCCTCCACCATGATCTATCCTAAATCAGCCACCAAACACAGGGTCCTTTCCCATATCCTATCCCGCAACCATGAAATATATTTGGGTACCGATCAAGAAGCCCGAGTAGGGAATGAGTGAAACTCAATAGCTCACCACCAATGGTTTCTAAAACAATATCCAGTCAAATAATAGTGTATGCAGTTGTATAAATAAATAAAAACAATGCCTAAATAAATAGTTATTAAATTATTAAATCATTCTTTATTTAACCACATAAACTTCCTAGGATTCGAGGATACCCAAACCTCAATACCTAATTCGGCCCATGCCAGAGTCTACACTATCCCCAAGGGATATCATGTTCTATAATTCCACTTTTACCTTTATATATCTCATCTCAATCTCATAATTCCACTGTTACAATTCTATATCTCAATTTTTATATGAATTTTATTGTTACCATTCATTATTTCATTAATTAATTCAAAAATTAATTAATCATATTGATCTCATCAATTAACTCAATAATTAATTAATCTTATTAATCTTATTAATTTAATCAACAATTAATTAATCTTCTCAATCTCATTAATTAACTCAAAAATTAATTAATATTCTCAATCATGACTCAATAATTAATTAATCTTACAAATATCATTAATAAACCCAATAATTAATTAATCTTTTCAATCATATTAATTAACTGAACAATTAATTAATCTTCTCAATCTCATTAATTAACTCAAAAATTAATTAATCTTCTCAATCACAATAATTAACAAAACAATTAATTAATCTTATCATTCATATTAATTAACTCAACAATTAATTAACTCAACAATTAATTAATCTTCTCAGTCCCATTAATTAACACAGTAATTAATAAATCTTATAAATCTTATTAATTATCTCAAAAATTAATTAATATTCTCTAGTTCATTACTAATTTAACAATTAGTTCATCGCATCAAATCCCTTAATTAATTCCTCTTTTAATAAATCAAAATCTACCATCCCAATCATCCCATAATTAATCCATCAATTAATCATCCAATTTCTCAATCTCATTATCCTATAATTAATTCTTCAATTAATTATTCAATTTCACAATCTCAATATCCTAAAATTAATTCATCAATTAATTATCCCTTTTCCAAAATCTCATTATTCAATTGAATCCCCAATCCCATAATTAATTAATTGGCCAAATTAATTAATTCAATTTCTTGTTTTCCAATGGATAAATTAACCCTAGAAATTATATAATTTCATACACATAATTGAAATCATGACTTTTGGATTTTAATAATAGACCACCTACCTCAATTTGTTGATGAATGATTTCCCAATGGAAATCCTAAAAAATTGAGTAGCATAATGACATATAATGAGATACGGATCTAAAACCCTATATCAAGATTGAAAATATCTAGATCTTTAAATTATAGATCTTGATCTAAAATCCTAGATCTAGATCTAATCAAAATAGGAATAACAACCCTTTCTAGGATGGAAGAATAAAGTAGGATGAATGTGAAACTAATAGGGATGGGATTCTCTTACCGGGAGGGGGGAAGATCCTTGATAAAGGCTTTGAATCGTTATGAATAGAGGTTGGGAAGTCTTTGAATTTATCTGAAAGGCTCTGAAATCATAAAATAATTTCTAGGTTTGAATGAGGGTCGAATAGGGTGAGTTTGGGGGGTTTAAGTGATTTAAAATATAATTTTATAGTGAATTAAATTACCACGCACAGTTTGCTGGGAAGGGGCACATGGTTTCCCCTAACCATGTACCTAAATCATGCACCTATTTTTTAGGGGTTCATGGTTACTCCTAAGAAGGAGAAAATTTTGACAAACCATGTGTCAACCATGAAAATCCCTACTATCTAGTGTTTCATGATTTTTGGGTTGGGGTGCATGGTTTTCCCTAATCGTGTGCCAACAATGCACTACCCTATTTCTTCAACTTTTCTCAAATTCTCACCCAAAAAAACCCCAAAGTAAAACTCAAACAAATTATTCTCAAACAAAGAAAAATAATACCTAAAAATCAAACTTGATACATATTTAGAAAAGGTCAGGATCTTACAATCTCCCCACCTTATAACAGGTCGTCCTCAAGCTTTACTCGCAAGCATCTCTAAGATTATAAGCCCAAATGATTGGGTCACTTATCCCTCATATCTGCTTATCTCTCCCATGTTTCTTCCTGAGCATGGCCATGTTCCCACAATACACAAACTAATGGCATGGCCTTTCCTTTCATCACTTTCTCAATGTTATTTAATACATGTATTGGATGATCCTCAAAGGATGCATCAATCTCAAGCTCTATATCATCCACATAAATAATATGAGAAGGTTCGGAGTGATACTGTAAAAGTTGTGACACATGAAAAATGACATTCATGGCACTATATTTCTATGGAATAGCCAATAATTATTCCACCAGTCTGATTCTTTCCACAATATCAAATGGTCCAATGGACTCAGGTTATATCTTTCCCTATCTCCATATCCTACGGTGACCTAACCTTGCAGATTCTCAAATAAATACATGATAACCTTGTGTAAAATATAGGGGTAATCTACTTTTATTAGAATATGAATTATTTATACTCTGATATATAGCCATGAATTTCCAAATAAGTTTTATCTTCTTCAACGTCTTCTGTATGAGACTCGGTCCCAACAACTCTGACTCTCCTTCCTCCAACCAGAATAGAGGTGATCTATCTCACCTACCATAAAGAGACTTGTATAGTGATATCTGTATAGTATCATGGTAATTAATGTTATAAGAAAGCTCCACCAAAGAAAGGATTTTTCACTAAGACCCACCAAAGTCTAGGACACACGCCCGCAGCATATCCTAAAGAACTAGTATAGTACGCTTTGACTGCCCATCTGTCTATGGGTGTTATGTCATACTTAGTAAAACATGTGTACCCTGCTCCTTACCCACAGAAGATCAAATTATAATGTGAGTCACAGTCTAAAACTATATTATGTGGCACCCTGTGTAGACATATTATCTCCAAAACAAACAATTCTCCCAGCTGATCCACTGAGAAAGTCTCTCGTATAGGCAAGAAATGTGGAACCTTCATCAGTTTGTCCATAATAAACCAAATATCATCATTTTTATGGGAAATACGTAGGATATCAACCACAAAATACATGTTAACATTGTCCTACTAACACTCTGTAATGGTTAACAGTTATATAAAACCTCCAGATCATTGATGCTCATCCTTCATGTACTGAAAGGTGTAGCATTGTGTCACAAACCCAATTATCTTCCTCTTCATGATTGGCCACAAAAACTATCATCATAAGTCACAGTACATTTTGGTCACATCTGTATGCACCACCCACTTCAAGGCATGAAATTTCCACAATAACTCATTTTGCATGATTGAAGGCACAACAACCCAATTTTTAATGTGGATGATCTCATCCTCATCTATCATCCATCCTGAAGATGTCTCCCCACCTTCAAGGCTTTCCCTCAATGATAAATATTATGGATCCTCATAATTTCTATCCCTGATCTATCTCAAAAACGTATAATCCACTGAAACTGATACCTGACTCATCTACTCCACATTCTTTTGAACCATCTCATGAATCTCCACTAGTAGATACATCATCTTCCACTCAACACTAGATTCCTAAATAGTCTGAGTTTGAGTTTTTCTTCTTAAATAATTTGCAACACTATTCACCTTTCCAAGCATATAAACTAGTTCAAAATCGAGTGACTATATATACTCAACCCATCTCTACTACCAAATATTTAAATCTTTCTATGAGAATATATACTTTAAGCCCTTGTGTTTGATAGAAACTATAAACTTCTCACCCAATAGATAATGTTTCCAACACTTCAAATCATAAACCACCACATCCAACTCGAGTTCATGCATAGTTTAATTCCATTCATATAGCCTCAATTTCCTAGACCCATACCCCATAACTTGATCTCTATGCATCAACACTTCCCTAATCCCTATCCCAAAAAGCATCACAAAACACTATGTACTCCTCACCTTGCTCAGGTTGGATCAAGATCGGTGCTGATGTCAAGCACTAATTCAACTCCTGTGAATCATTATTGCATTCTTATAACCATTAAATCTTTATCCCCTTATTTTTAAATCCCTAAATAGGTTTTACCAATCTAGAAAATTAATGGATGAACCTTTAATAATATCCAGCTAACCCCAGAAAGCTACATATATCAAAAACATTCTTTTCCTTCTCTCAAGAAACCACTACCTAAACCTTCTTTAGGTCCACTAAAACACCTTCCTCTAAGATGATGTGGCCCAATAAGTGTACCTAATCAATCCAAAATTGAAACTTATATATCTTGGTGTATATACTACACTCTTTTAGTGTACTTAGGATGATATCAAGATATTGGGAATAATCTTCATGAGTCTTGGAGTACACCAAGATGTCATACACAAACACTACCACAAACTGATCTAGGTACAAATGGAGCACTTTTTTCATCAATTCCATAAACACTACATATGTTTTAATCAACCCAAATGGCATTACTATGAGATTATATAGGCCATACCTACTTATGAAATTATTCCTCAGTATATTAGAAGTTCAAACTCTCAACTGATGATACCCTGATCTCAAGTTAGTGTTAGAAAACACACAAGCTCATCTCAACTGGTCAAAAAGATCACTGATACACAGAATAGGTTATCAGTTCTTTACTATCATATGGTTAAAATTATAGTAATCAATGTATGTTCTATGCACAGTGAAAGTGCAGGAGGGACGATGCCAAACTTTAATTGTTTCTATATTCAATGAACAATCTAGGATCAATACAATGATGAATGCTAGTATTTATGAAATTGAATCAAGGATTTAGACAAATGAATAGAAACTCGAAACCAAGGGAGAGGATCAACATATTTTTTTTATAATTAATTTAATTTAATAATAATTTCCTCCAAGGTGACTCTTTCTTCATTTATGCATCTAGCCACAGATCTGTATTGAATCACAATTATGTTGTAGAATCCAAGTGTGGGATTCCTCTAGTTGTGATCCTAACATGTTCCATGTATCTATAGATGTCACCAAAGGAGTCTCTGAATTCTATCATGGAAGATCCTTACACTTGTGATGTCCACCTTTGATCACCTTGAGAACCGTTTTCTATGTATTCTCCTTGATCTGGTGGAGGAGGATCGCTCTTGTTATTGAGAGCGTTCTTGGAGAAGGATGAACTCTCTAGGCTTGATATATTTTCTCCAATTTATTATACACACCAAAAAAGGCATCTCTTAGCTAGTGATTGGATAATTAGAGAATAATATAATAGGGTATTTAATTCACTAGGTTAATAATAAATAATTTTCACAAGTTCTTGAATTATTGTATTAATCCTGGAGAAACCCCCATGTCAAATAATAACAACAACATTATTATTTCCAGACATGCGGTTATCTAGCGAGTTATAATTAAATATTATTTAATCAAATAATATTCAATATTATTATTTCTCACTAGACCATTAACTTGGTCCACCAATCCTCCACCATATTTATTGATCCTTGAATAATGACTATTTATTTATTAAATAAATATCATTTCATTATTCTCTAATAAATATATAAATATTATATTCACTAAAAAGAAAATAAATATTTATTAATTATTCTGCCCACATTATATTCTCTCGAATAACTAGTATCAAAATAAATGCAATCAAGAATCTATGAATAATTATTAAACCAAACCCGGGGAATAATCTTTATTCAACTTATTAAATAACAAATAATATATTATTTAAATAAGATATAGGATAAACATAGTGTGTGACCCTCTAGGTATCTTTCTCAGGGGAATTTGGATGAGCAGCCTAAAGTTCAAGGTTAACATCTAGAAACATTCCAAGGCACCGATAGAGAATTAATTTAATTCCACAATGACATGTCACCTCATATGAACTCTTACTATGTAATATAATCCCTTTTTCGATATCTCTAATCAAGAGGGTTGCATGTAAGTGCCATCAACCCATGTGCTTGATTTATCATTCTTTGACTTCTCAGAAATTGAACTCGACTATAGAACAACGTAGGGATGGATTTATTTAGGCTATATAATTTCCATAAAAGGTATTGAGATATTAACTACCATTATGGAATAGAAGGGAAAAATTCTTTCTCACATTATTCATTAATTCATTATTACTCGTAGTGCTCCCAACATATCCTACCTCGATATGAACATATGTCATCACAGTTTTCACTAATACATCTAAGTGTGAGATTAATAATACCAATTGATAATAATATTAAATTCTAAGTACCAATACATACGTTCTCATATAGGAACATCCAATGACACTTATAAATGTGGATTTCCTATTGGCGGGTCTTGTTCTCATAATATCCTCCTAGACATTTCCAAGGGCGTACACCATGAGAAGGTGCCTCAAAGTCCTATGAGTATCCACCCATGATAGATTATATCATTTGTGTCCCTTAAAATGATATCATCCATCTATATAACTTATATTCAAGAATATATTCATGGAACTTTAGGGTTCTCATCATAATAGGGATCTGTTATGACCTTTTAGTGTGATAGCTACTCTTTAGACATTATCAAATACAATGTCATGAAAAAGAACAATCATGATGTGATAAGGAGTTTATTAATATCCATCCAATGAATACATGTTTATCATAAAGTGAAAAGAAGTTGTTTCTAGGGAACTAACTCCAACATACTCCCACTTTCACTAGAGACAACTGCTAACAATCTTTTGTCTGCTAGCTCTCACATGATATTCATGCTTCTACTAAGATAGGCCTTTTGTCAAGGGATGTGTCATGTTCTATTTTTTGGGCACTCTTATCACTAAAAATTTAAACCTTTAGTATAAATCCCTCAAGAGTTGATACTTACGAATTATGTTATTTTTTCTTTGATGTGACCATAGATCTTTTTTAAGAGCCACCATTGTAGTATTATCACAATGAAATATGATAGGTTTCTTATTTATTAGTACCTTATCGATCTCCTTGGTAAAGTTACAAATCCATACGGCTTCCTTGGCTGCATCGGAAGCCACTATATACTCGGACTCTAATATAGAATCTGTGAAAACTGGCTGCTTTGAACTCTTCCAGCTCATAGATCCTCTTTTGAGATAGAAAACATATCCCAATTATGACATCAGATCATTTTGATCTATTTTAAAACTAGAATCATAATACCCTTTGATGACAAGATTCTCATCACCTCCATACACCAGGAACATATCCTTAGTTATTCTCAGATACTTAATGATAGTATTTACAATAGTCCAATGTTGTTCTCTTTGATCTTCTTGATATTAGCCTATCATGATCAGTCTATAGGAAACATCAATTATAATACATAACATGGCATACATGATAGATCCTATCGCTGTAGAATATGGGATCTTAATCATTCTACCTTTATCTTGTTGTGTCTGGGGACACGTTTTCTTAGAAATATGTAAACCATGTTACACTAGAACCAATCCCCTCTTGGATTGTTCTATACTAAATATCTTTAGTATCTGGTCAATATATGCACTTTTACTTAGTCCAAGAAGTCTATTGGATCTATCATTAATGATCATGATCCATAGAATGTAGGCTGATTCACCTATATCCTTCATAGAGAAGCACTTGTTCAGACAGTATTTAAAAAAGTGTAAGACCGGTATGTCATTTCCAATAATTAATATGTCGTCAACATATAATACTAGGATAATGACCGAATTACCGTTAAACCTTTTGTAAACACATGGATCACAATCATTCTTAATGAAACTAAATTCCCTTATGGATTCATCAAGTCAAATATTCCATGACCTGGATGATTTCTTCGATTCATAAATAGACCTTTGCAACTTGAATACCCTTTTGGAATCTCCTGGTGTCACAAACCCTTCTTATTGTGTCATATACACATCTTCCTAAAGGTTCCCGTTAAGGAATGACGTTTTGAAATATTTCTGCCAAATCTCACAGTCATGGTAAGCTGCTATGGAAACTATGATTCGTATGGCTTTAAACATGGAAACTAGAAAAAATGTTTTGTTGTAATCAATTCCTTGATGATGTTTAAAACCTTTAGCCACTATACTTGCTTTATAGATACTAAATTTACCTTCCATGTCTAGATTCTTTTTGAATATCCATTTACATCCCATATGCTTCATATTAACTGACACATCAACCAAAATCCAAACTTGGTTCTGATACATGGAATCTATCTCAGAATTCATAGCTTATAGCCATCTTGCGAGTTCTGACCTCTCTGCTTTCTACTTGTAGGAGAGAGGTTCATCATTTCCCACCAATAATGACTCACCATCCTCAGTGACTAGAAAACCATATCACTCTGGTTCCCATAACTCTATTATGCTCTCATGTAGTGGTTGTGTTTTAGGAACTACTTCTTCTACAGGGACCTATGGAACTTATTCTTGAACCAAATCATGTGTATCATGAGCATCAACTTCATCAAAGTCAATCTTTCTCCCATTATCCTTTTTGAGGATATGATCCCTCTCAAGAAATACAGTTTTTCTGTTGATTGTTACATTCTTATCCAAGGGGTTTTATAGGTAGTATCCCTTTGTTTACTTGGGATACCCTATAAAGATACACCTTGTGACCCAGGGTTCTAGTTTGTTACCTGAGAAATCCTTAACAAATTCCTCACATCCCTATACACATGAATTCAATATAATGGGTTTCTTCTCACTCCATAACTCAAATGGAATCCCATTTTCTTCCTTAGTTGGTACTCAGTTTAGCGTGTATGTCATAGTTTATAATGCATGTCCCCAAAAGAATAATAGAAGATCTACATGACTCATCATTGTCCTTACTATGTCAAACAAGGTATGATTCCTCCTTTCACTAACACCATTTCACTGTGGAGTATAAGGTAGAGTGAGTTGAGATAGAATCCCAAACTCCTATAGAAATTTGATAAACTCTTCTTTAAGAGATTATCCACCTAGATCTGATTGAAGCATCTTTATCTTATTCTCAAGATGATTTTATACTTCAAGCATGAATTCCATGAATTTAACAAAATACTTAGAATTATACCTCATCAAGTAAATATATACATATCTACTCAATTCATTAGTAAAAGTTATGAATTAAGAATATCCACATCTAGCTTCTATTGGAAATGGTCTACACACATCAGTGTGTACCAATCCTAGATGCTCTGTGGCCCTTTCACCCTTCCACCAAATCAAAGTTTGTTCATTTTCTCTTATAAATAGGTGTGAAATCTATCAAGTTGTTTTATCTAATAAGAGTTTAAATAACCATCTTGTAAGAGCTTTGTCAAATGATTCTTGTTTACATGATCGAGATAGTGATTCCACAACTTGGATTTAGATGAGTCATGTGACCTTTATTTGTTGTAAATTTCCAACACTTAGTTTTCATAATTTAATTTATATAGACCACTATTTAAATGTGTCATACCATAACATATGTTTTCCTTATAAAAGATACAACTTTTATTTCCAAGATTGAAAATAAACCCATTTGTATCCAAACTTGATATAGAAATTATGTTTTTGGTAACAATAGGTTCATAATAATAACCATGTAAAATCAAAATCATTCATGTTGGCAATGTGAGGTGGTGGTCACCAATGGTAAGATCAGATAGCCCCAAACCATTGGCAGCACACAGATCTATCTATCCTCTAGTAATTTTTTGGAATCTACTTGGTTTCAATATTGGAATACAAATGTGATCACCACTAGATGTTTCTAATAACCAATTTGTAGCAATAGAAATATTTCACTCGATAATGAATTCACCTTTGGCTTCTCCTTGTCTCTGGTTCCAGTTCCTATTCCAGGGTCTAGACTCTCCACATGCAAAGCATACTTCCACCTTTTCCTTACCCTACCTTTGGATATTCTTATTCTTATTTTAATGGTGCTCTGGGAATTTAGACTATTTATAAGTCGTAGGCCCATTTTCCTTATCCTTCCTCTTCCTATACACCATAAAGACTGTGGGTTTTTCATGCCTCATGTCCTTATACACTTGGTGATTCAAGTTCAGAAGTTCTGATAGACTCTTCTCATTATTTCTCATATCATAATTAATAATAAAACTAGATAAGGTCTTGGGAAATGATGATAGTATGAGATATGTACACACCTAATCCGGTAATTTAATCCCTAATATTTCCAGACAATCAATGTATCTAATAAGATTGACTACATGTGGCCCAGCTAGCATAAAATCTCCAAGATTAGTGCTGAACAAAGTGTTGAAGATCTCATAGCTCTCTTATCTCACCTTCTCTTGATAGATATCCTGAAGGTGAGACTTCATGCTATAAGAATCCATTTTTCATGTTTCTTCAAGATCTAATTGGTAACGGATGATATCATGAGGCAATGAAAATTCGTATCATCTTTCAGAAGTTTCTCGTACACAGAGAGCTCCTCATCACTCACCTCATTTCTAGGTGCAACTGGTAAATGTTCTTCCAGCACATGTAGTTTCCTTTCACAAAAAAGGATAACCTAGATGTTCATTTTCCATTCTTGGAAATTAGTGCTGGTGAGAAGGTTTTCCATCTTGAGTATGGATCACAATGATATGTTTGATGCCATTTTTAATCTCATTTCTACAAATAAGATGAACATAGCTTTATTACTTTATCTGATAAAATTAAGAAAAATAAATAAATAAATATTCTTTAGTCTCCAACTATTTTATCAAAACCCAATAACTCTCACCATTGGATTTGGAATATCCCATTTCTTGTACATTCTAGTGGAAAGGATCAATATTTCCCTTCACTTTACCCCAACTTTGGATAGTCAATCAATTTTAAAGGTTTTAGGAAGGCATTACAAATTCCAACTACATTAACTTGTAGACCCTTCATCCATTGAGTGGACTCCCCAATCCTGAAATCCTTAATTTTAGATTTCCTCAACCTTTGCCTCTCAGTTAAACCAAGTCCTACTTTGGCCATCAACCCTAGATGTAAACTAAGTAAAGTCAAACCAAAACCTCAAATTATAATTCTCTGATAATTGAACTCACCCCAACTTTGGAAGGTCAATTATTTTGAACTATGGTTTGATTCTTGCTGAAGTGATGGAAGGCTATACTGACATAATATTTTATTGAGGGATTTTATCCTTTATGTGTAAATTTCCATTTGTTATATTTTCACATGCTTGTTAATATTAAGTGAGATAAGATTAAGTGATTAACCGTGTATTAGATAGTATTTACACATAATCCATTTTATTTTAGTTCTATCTTGCATGCTTTTTAATTCATTGATTATGTGATCGCGACAAAACATCCATAATAAATAACCATACAACTGACAGAAATAAAATAAAGGGTATGATCATTATCTTTTTCTAATGGTTATTTTATCTAGCAGTTGATAAACTTACCGCTGGACTTGGGGAGAAACACATTGAACTAATTAGGTTCGTGTTTACAGGATTCCACCTATCCACTATTATATCTCCTTGGATTGGTTTCACCTCAGCTCCTAACTTGAACCACCTCCACTAGATTGGCAGCTCCATCCATTACGTATGATTTTACTCACACACAATTGAGGAATAAAAGGGGGTTTATATAAAAGAAACCATGGGCATGTAGGCCCTACATATTAATGAGGAGAGAAGGCATGCAGACCAACAATTTAATTTAATAATAAATTAAAAGTAAACCAATCACATATATAGGTCTAGTCTATCTCATGATCATCCACATGCATGCAATGAATTATGCATTTAATAAAACCAGAATTCAATTATTTAATTGTTCTTATTTAAGATAAATCTCACTCGAATCGATTAATTATTGTCTTTTATTAATCAATCCTTTTATCTTAATCCTTTTTCTGAATTTCCTTGAGATTATCATCCATTATAATTGTAAACCAATTATAATTCATTTAAAATTAACCTTGTACATAACTTGTAACTTGGAGTTATCCAAGTGAATACCCATCTAAACCTACCCAACATGTATTATGCTTGTATATTTTTTTACTCTTGTGACATATGGCATACACAACTTATCATGTACTTTCATGATGTGTACTTCATGGATGATTATACGAATACATGACTTTTCAACAACATGTTATGATTCAATGCACTTAGAGTAACAACTTGTAAAACGAATTATACATGATATGAAGATTTGAAAATTATGCAAATATTAAAGTCTTAATTCTACATGATTTTGTAAAGTACATGGCATGTAGATCCGATCTATATGGAAAGTATTACCTTCACCATCTATCCAAATTACGTTCTTAGGGACTTGGCGTGTGAGGCGTACTTCATAAATTTCAAAGTACACAGCTTTTCTAGTGGGCCACACTCTGTGTTGACTCCATTTTACACATTCATCGGTTGGCTAAGCCGTGTATTGGATACACTGCCCAGCCCTGACCCAAAAGGGACTACACATCATGTCTAGTGGGACACATGGAATGTAGTATGGCTGATTGTGTGCCAGCCTTTCCTGGTCAACATGTGGTGTAAGAATTAACCACACTGTGTTTCATTAATGCACACAGGCTGAGAAATTGTAAAACTACTTTTCATGCCTTGAACACAAGTACATGGAATGTATATCCAACTACACAGCTTGTACTACTGTATTACCTTGACAGAACCCCTAGCACCTCCAGATGAGATCCTCAATATAATGTAAATCAAAAAAAATGTTTCTATTAGATCTATGAGAAATGATAGAAGAGGAATAGATCTCATTATTCAGATTAAAAAGAATGATTAAACTTGAATTAACAAACTAAATTATTAAATAGTAAATCATCAATGAATTATTTTAATAATTATAAACAATAATATGCCCCCACTAATACCACTTATAGATTTCGGGCACATCGGAAGTGTGGGAGGGCTGACACCCAACTTTAATTTTTTATTTATTCAATTAAAAATCTGGGATCAATACGATGATGAATTCCAATATCCATGGAATTTAATCAAGTATTTAGACAAAGGAATAGAAACCTAGAACAAAAAGATAGGATCAACATATATTATTTATAATTAATTTAATTAAATAATAGTTACCTCCAAGGTGATTCTTTCTTCATTGATACGTCCGGCCACAGATATGCAGTGCGTCATCGTTGAACTGTAGAATCCAAGTGTAGAATTCCTCTAATGGTGATCTACATATGTTCCATATATCTCTGAATTTCACTGAAGGAGTCTCTGGGTGTTGTCATAGAAGATCCTTACGCTTGCGATGTTCGCCTTTGATCTCCTTTGTCACAACCCGTCCTCGGGGCTCGTGCCGTGACTACCCCAAGCCCGCCTTCCATAGGCCAGGGGCTGGCGACTAGAACCAAAGGCGTAAATCCCAATAACTGGGAAGGCATTGCCTTTATAAAAGTAAACAAACACCACAGAGTACAAGCGGAAGTAAAACACTAAGTAAAAATGAAACAAGTTGTGCTGAAAGTAAAGGGGCCGGAAATACAAGCCCAACTGTAAAGTACAAGGAAAAAGATAAAATATCCGGAAGGTGACAAGCAGCTCCTGGATCGTCCACCAAGGATCCTACATGAAGGGTAGGTATAGATAGCGCAGCTCCTGGATCGTCCACCACAGATCCTACCTGAAGGGTAGGTACAGATAGCGTCCACAACACTCTCGCCCGTCAACCTCCTCCGAGTGTCGCCTCGTCGTGAAGTCCACCACTGGATATTGTCTCATCGTGAGGTCCACCTCCGGGTACCGTCCAGTCCTCGAACACTCAGCCTCTGACTGCGCTGCCCGTCGTCTGCAACCAACACAACGAGGTGCAGGCATAGCCCGTGCAGGGGTGAGTATAAGCTACTCAGTAGGGACCCCGAGACCCTCAAGGTCTCACTAAATCCAACAACGATAACCAAAAAGAAGATATCAACATATAACCTCTACTTAGGTATATGCCCATACATATACCCAAGTTATCAAGTAACTCATCTCAATCATGAGGTAACACAAAGATTTATGAAATCAACGGATAACCACTACCCCGGTATATGCCCATACATATACCTAAGTTATCAAGTGACCCATCTCAATCATGAGGTAAATACAAAGGTCATAGACTTAGCTCAACCAGGATTTTATTCATGATTTCAAAACCACGACTGCTGGAGAACTCCTCCTCTGTCAATTACAGTGGGCCTTCCGCTACAACCAAGCGCGTCGAACTCCTCCTTTGTCGAGTATTGTGGGCCTGCTGCTACAACCAAGCGCTTCCCACCATGGGTCTGCCGCTACAACTAAGCGCTCCCCCTCATAGGCTCCATAGGTACTCCTTCTGTTGAGTACTGTGGGTCTGCCGCTATAACCAATCACTCCTCCGTCGTGGGTCTGCGGCTACAACCAAGCACTCCCCCTCATAGCCTCTATAGGTACTCCTTCTGTTGAGTACCGCGGGTCTGCCGCTACAACGAAGCTCTCCTCCGCCGTTGGTCTGCCGCTACAACTAAGCGCTCCCCCTCATAGCCTCCAGAGGTACTCCTTCTGTTGAGTATCACGTGTCTGCCGCTACAACCAAGCGATCCTCCTCCATGAGTCTGCCGATAACAACCAAGCACTCCCCACTGGGCTATCCGAAACACACCGAGCCGATAGATCAGCAGTCGTCAAGTCTCAGCCAGCTACTAGGTCTCTGCACTCTGCTAGCTCGTCATCAGGAGGGTCCGCTCCACGAGATACTGGTCGATACTCCAAGTATCAAAAAGTTCTACGAAGAAGTATCTCAAAGGACCGCCTCGTCATAGGAGTCTCAACGCAATAGACGGCGCGTCAGTCGGACGCCCGGTCTGTGAGTTACTAGCTTTTTCGTCCCAGGGGCCCGGTTGGTTTCGTGTGCGAACCAACCCGGTCGTATCTTGACTGTACCCTGAAATCTCATAGGGTATACTCATAGGGAACATTTCTCAACGTGATCACCAACGCCGCTGACGGTTCGTCAAACGGACATCCGGTCTGAAAGTTATCAGCTTTTCTGTTCCAGGGGCCCGGTTGGATTTCGGGTTCAATCCAACCCGGCTACAATCCAACTACGTCCAAAACTCAGGCGAATCATGCTAAAAGTTTCGTCTCATCAAGAGGAATCCAACAAAGTCGATGGCATGTCAATCGGACGTCTGGAGCTTGAGATATAAGTGTTTCCGCTCCGAGGGCCCGGTTGGTTTCGTATCTGAACCAACCCGGTCATACTCAAAGTTCTCTAAAACCTTGAGTGTAATATACCGAAATGACCATCTCGATCCAAGGATCGCATCGTAGCTGACAGTGCGTCGATCGGAGGTCCTCAGCCCAAGTTATGGGCAAAATACCGTGAGAGGTCCTGTATTAGGGGGTTCGGGCCCGGTCCGACCCGGCCCGGTACACCCTGGGCGGCCCGAACTGGGTCGACCCGACCCGGGTTTGGGTCCGGCCCTCTTGGACGCTGCTCGGCCCGGCTGGCGCGGCCCGGCCTGGCAGTCCGGCCGGGCGGCTCGGCCGGCGCGCTAGCGCTGGCCAAGCGGCCGCGCAAAGGGGCGTCGCCCCCTTGAATGAAAATGCGGCCCTGCGTGGGGGATGCTCCTTACCAACGGACGCGGCATAGCGCCACGTCCCCGCCTCCTCAGTCCTGCGCGGTCGCGGGACCAGCAGCCTGCCGCCGCCGCGGCCCATTCCCGGCGGCGCACCAGCGGAGTTTTCTGCGGACCACCGGACGAGCTCTAGTGGTCAGTTTTGCCTGCCATCTTCGCCAACGGCCCTCCCGGGATCGGTTCTTCACTGCGAAGACCTCAAAACGCCCTTGTGGCCTACTTCGTCGTCGCCCGCCGATCCGCACACCAAGAACAAAGAAACGGTGGGTTCGGACTTATTCGTTGGTCCGCACCCACCGCATTAGGTGTTTAAAAGGCTTCCGACAAATTTTAAACACATGCCGAGGATATAAATCACATAGATTTAATTGAACCAAAACCCCTACCTCAAGCGTCGTCGAGTGAGGGTTTGTCGCAGAATTGCATGTCGCAGAAGAAGGCGTCACAGAAGGGGGATCGTCGCGTCGTGGAGAAAGGATTGATCGGCGTCGCGTCGTCAATCTCCGAGGATCCGACGTTCTTGTCGACCTTCGTCGGAGGTCGGCATTCTTCGCACTCTTCGCGTTCTTCGTTGAGGAAGGAGTGTTTCACGGCTTGAGTGATTTCTCCCCAAACCCTATCGCACAACCCACCTCTAATAAAATAAGAGTTGTCTTATTTTATTAACACACAAGCCAACGCTTTGAAATTCAAAAAGAATTGAAACAATAAATTAATTGAATTAATTAAGGAGTTTTAAACCGCCCAATTAATGAGGCGTTTATTATCCAGATTAAACGCAAGGGTTGACTTCATTAAAAGGGGGGTTGCGAGTGTGTTACTTAATTAAAGGAGGGGGTTTACGAAGAAAAGAAATGGTGGGGCTCGTGTGGGACCCACCTCACAAATATCCTACCAAGTGGGTAGGATATTGTGGGTCCCACAACATCCACTTAACTTCAGTTAAGAAAAATAAAATAAAAAATTGGTTACACCACTTTTATTTTATTCCTTAACTTAACCCCAAAAATTAAAAACCACACCTGAGAAAACGCCACTCCGAAAAAGGTGTTTCTAAGCAATTACCGGCACTGCGATTCCATTGGTGCCCTCGGAATTCGATTCTGAGCACCGGTTCAAAAGTTAGAAAAACCCGCTCGTTCGTTCACTGAACGTACCCAAGCTAAACTTTGGAAAATGATTTCGGGCACACCGGGCCTCGGAATCAGGTGCCTTCAGAAACTGCGTTCTTGTAAAATCCCAAAGAAAATTAAGAAGAAGAAAAATTCCCTTGAATTTTACGGGTCTTTACATCCTTGATAACCGCTTCCAAAGCATTCTCCTTTATCCGATAGAGGAGGATCACTCTTGTTCTTGAGAGCGTTCTTGGAGAGGGATGAACTCTCTATGCTTGAGAGATTTTATCCAATTTTTTGTGCACACCACAAAAGGTGTCTCTTGGATAGCGCTTGGCTAATAAGAGAATAATATAATCAGATATTTAATTCACTAGGGTAATAATAAGTAATTTTCACAAGTTCCTTAATTATTTTATTAATCCTAGAAAAAACCCCATGTCAAATAATAACATCAACATTATTATTTCCTAACATGAACTTATCTTGTGAATTATAATTAAATATTATTTAATATAATAATATTCAGTATTATTATTTATCACTGGACTATTAACTTGGTTCACTAATCCTCCACCATATTTATTGAACCATTAATAATGACTATTTATTTATTAAATAAATATCACTACATTATTTGCCAATAAATATATAAATATTATATTCCCTAAATAGAAAAAATATTAAATTATTATTCCCAAATTATATTCTCTCGAATAACTAGGTTCGAAATAAATTAAATCAGGAATTCATGAATTATTATTAAACTAAAACTAAGAATAATCTTTATTCAAATTTTCAAAAAAGAAATAATATATTATTTAACTAAGATATTGGATACACTTAGTGTGTGACCCTATAGGCCTATTTCTCAGTGTCATTAGGTAGAGCACCCTAAAGTCCAAGGTTAGCTTCTAGCAACACGCCCAGGAACCCATAGAGAAATAAGTTAATGCCACAATGACATGTCACCTCATACGAATTCTTATCATTTAATATAATCCATTTGTATTGATATCTCCAATCAAGCAGGTTGTATGCAAATTCCATCAACCCATGTGCTTGATTTCTCATTCTTTGACTTCCTAGAAATTTAACTTTCCTATAGAACACAATGGCCATGGATTTATTTAGGCTATATCATTTCTATCAAAGGGCCTGAGATATCAGCTTCCGTTATGGAACATAAGGGACAAATACTTTCTCACAATATTCATTAATGCAGTATTACTTGTGACGCACCCAACATATCCTACCTTATTGCAAACAAATTTTGTACTTTTTTGCACTAATACATCTAAGTTCATGAGTCATAATACGTATTAATAATAATCTTAAAGTATAAGTACCAATACACAAATTTGCGGATATTAACATCCAATGACACTTATAAATGTGGATTTCCTACTGGAAAGTCTGGTTCTCATAATATCCTCCTGTACATTACTAAGGGAATACACCATGAGAAGGTGCCTCAAAGTCCTATGAATCTCCACCCCTAATAGCTTTTATCATTTTTTTCCCTTCAAATGATATCATCTGGCTATAGAACATATATTCAAGAATAGTTTCATGGAACTTTTGGGTTCTCATCATAGCATGGGTTCTCTATGACCTTTTAGTGTGACAACTACTCTTAGGAAATTATCACATAAAGTTTCTTGTTGAAGAAAAACCATGATGTGATTGGAAGTTTATTAATATCCATCCAATGAATACATGTTTATCATAAAGTACAAAGAAGTTGTTTCTAGGGCACCAACTCCAACAATCGATACGTAAGCACAAACTCTTGTCATCCTTCTTTGCAAAAAAACACTGGTAATCCCCAAGGTGGCGTACTCAGGACAGATAAACCCCTTATACATAAAATCTCCTAGATGATTCTTGAGATCTTAAATCTCTTTCAGTTCCCTTCTATGTGGTGGAATAGAAACGGGTTCAACACCTAGCATGATATTAATAGTAAATTCCACATCTCTCTCTGGTGGAAGACCTAATATGTCTTTAGGAAACACTTCCTAAAACTATTCCACTACTAGTGTAAATACATCCTACCTTAAACATCCTTCATCTAGAAATAGACTAGAAAACTTGGTTGTGAGCTCTCCCAATTGCTAAGTAATTGGCCCTTCTCGGCCGGCCTGGATATTCCACTCTCCACAGGGAATATAGTTTTCACCCTTATGAGACATAAAAGTCACTCTCCTATGGTAATGATCAATATGGCCTTGGTATGCTACAAACTAGTATATAACTAGAATTAGTTTGAAGACTGACATGTATAGTATGTACATATCCCATATAAAATGATACTCGCCAACTTCAGGAGAATATCCCTTACACAAGAATATGTCCCAATACCATACTCTCAACAGTGTTTCTATCGTCAACACCCCTCTCATGAACTCTACTACCATGCTTAAACCATTCAAAATTTGTGTATAAATAAAGTAATGAGAGGCACCATGATCAATTAAGGCACTAGATAATAAAAAATATACAAAAATAGTACCTATTACTATCAATGTCCTGGCCTCACTATCTAAAAGAGTTGGTTTAACTGCATGAAACTCTCTTTCCCCTCTTCCATGGGATGCAGTATAACTCCCTTGAGATGAACCATTCTACTCATAAGATCGCTCTTTCCTAGAATTACCTCATCCAATGCCTCTACCACCAATGCTATTATAACTCCAACTACCAAGCTGATAAGGTGTAGAAGAACCCCTTCCTACACTCTAAATATTTCTAGTTTCCCCATCATTAATTGTATGTCGTAGGTTCCTACAAAACTTCTACAGATTTCCCATATTGTATTAAGATCGGTACTCCACTGGTGGTCAGGGACACTACTTATGATAGTCTCCTAGCCTACCACACTGGTGAAAAATCACTATAGAAAGGTCATGTGTAATTGATTTTTCACACTGGAAAACTTATCCTCCACTAATCTAGTTAAATTTATCATAACAATGCTTCCTTCTCTCAAAAGACATACCTCTTGATCATCCATTAGCAACCATCTGTTCTACATTGGAAGAATCCTTAAGGTTCCCCACAACTATGAGAGACTGATTCCCCACTTCTGAAAACTTCTTCAGCCTGAAGATGTTCACCTAGGGCTTAATTTCAAACTTAAGTCCATCCTTAAATCATTTTTCTGAAGTTTCCTCATCTGCTGTCAAATCTGGAGAAAAGTGATTCAAATCTTAGAGCATCTAGCATAGTACATCATGGACTTACTCCTCTGATTCAACCTCATGAACTCATCCACTCTCTCCTACCTTAACATCTCTGGATAGAAGTTCTCTAAGAACTTCTCTAATAATTCCTTCCCTAACATACCATCAGCCTATCCGGTCATATCCTGAATGTCCCACAATCACATTGTGGATCCTCATATCATATATGCATCCAACTTGACCCTCTTCTCAACAGGAGTATCCATGTGATCAAGTATAGTCTGTATAGACTCGATCTAGAACTCATCTCCCTTGGGTCCACCTTCTCTAGAAAAATTTTGAGGGTACGGAAACTGAAACTCCCTCATCAAGTTAGAAATACACTTCTCTACCCACCCTAGGTCCCTTTTTAGGAATTTCATGAACTAAGAAAAGTTCTCTCGGAACTTCTCCCCAACTTTCTCACATGGCACTATTGGTGCCCCGTGTTACACTACTAGAGGATCATCCCATGCCATGTCCTCTTGTTTTCCTCTAAGTAGAATCATAATGGAAGTATAAATCTACAAGACAAACACACAACTTATGATACTTTTCTCAGCATTAACACATTTACAGGAAAACACATTAAGTCACAAAAGTATTTTTCCCCAAACCTCACCACATAGTCAAAAACAAGGATCCAACAAAACACTTAACCATCCTATATCTATATCAAGGTTAACAAAGGGTAATAATTTTAATTATACAATTTTATCATTTATAAACCCAATTATTCTCATATTTCATCATCTTACCACTTTAAATTTCATATTAGATGTCATTTTAAATTCAATTTACTAAGCAAGGAAAATAGTTCAAGTTCAACAACTTACCCAAAACCCATTTTTCATGTGTTCCTAATATGATTCATGTCACAAAATAATACTAAGTTCCTAGTATGATGCATTCAAACTCAAATCTAATGTCACATAAGTCCATGATTCAATTATCAGAAAAAATAAAAAACAATAATCACATCACACCACAAGTGTGTCACCATATGTGAAATAATATTCAACTGTAACATCAAAAAACAATAACAAAAATCCCACCCCATGGAACTTGGGTTCTCCCTCATATATGGGTTATCTACTCTCATGCACAAGCTCGTAACCAAGGCCCGACTCTTTCTATTATCCTTTATACCTCTCCTAAATAGTAATATAAAATAAAAAGAAGAGAAAACCTACTCTACTATAACTTTATAACATCCTGGCTCAGGTTCCATACATTGGTGCCCTGAGCTGGTCCACTATGTGACCTCATGTGTGCTTCCTCATACGCCAAAGGTTGTCAACTAGTAGTGAGGGTCTAATATCAGTCATGGGGAGACTATACCATCTTTTTTAGAGTAAAACAAGAATGGAAAATAAATAAACAATAAAAAATGAATAAAAAATGATATCATAACAAAAAATATACCATTATAACAAGATAACCAAAATAAGAAATACAATATCGAAATTAAGCAGGAGATATTTTGTAATGGATCAGACCTACCCATTCCATTACTTTATCAAAATATAATGTTTGGGGTGTTCTGGGAGGCAACAGTAATTCATTTCAATAGTTTTACAAAATTCCATTTTTTCAGCATCGGTAGCTCGGCATCGGTGAGTCAAACAGTGGTAGGTCAAGGCATTGATAGGTCAAGGTTTTAGTAGGTCAGGACATCGGTAAGTTGAGGAAATAGTAGGTGGAAGAGTCTTTAGGTTGAGGTGTCGGTGGGTTGAGGTGTCTGTAGGATGTTTTGTCAGTAATTCAAGTCGTTGGTAAGTCAATTCATCAGTAGTTCAAGGCATTGGTAGGTCAGGCGTCAGTGAGTGGTGTCGGTGAGTGGTGTCTGTGAGTGGTGTCTGTGAGTGGAATCAATGACTCGATGTTGGTGGGTCACGTCAAGGACTTGTTGTCTATGGGTCACATCGGTGACTCATGTTGGTGATTCATGTTGGTGACTCACGTTGATGATTTAGGCATCGGTGACTCCCTGTTTGTGACTTGCATCAGTGACTCACCCATCGGTGAGTCATTTCTAATTTTTCCCAGTTTTTTCAGTTTCTCCCCTCTTACATTTTATTTGACTTAAATAAATTTTAAAACCTTGTTTGAGAATTTCTAAAGCCGTTTCAAATGATATTAAGTATGACTTTAATATATTAACACTCTCAGGGCTTTGAAATAGTCAACCTGCATAATCTTGACCACGATCTGACTTTAATAGACCTTGAAACTGTTCCCTTCCATTGATATAGGATCTGACTCTTCTAATACGATATTTTACCTTCCTAATGTATTTACATTTTCTCTTGGTGTACCTAGAATCTTTCTTCCCCAAGGAGTTTCATGCTTGTGTTGTAGATGCCCGGTCAGTTTTCCATTGGAGTCCTTTTTGGTGCTCATACAACACCCCTTTTTTGGTTCAAGGAGGAGTTGTTAACCATTTATTTTTTCAGGTAGGGTTCCCTTTATCTCTCTTTTATTTGTGAATCGTGTGGGGTGGGTGTACTCATGTCTCCTTGTGAATACGATTGGACCCAAATTTAACGAAAGATAATAAGAAGTAGTAAATGAGGGGTTGGGGAGATGATGATGATGATTTCTTTGTTTATATGTTATCATTGATCCATGTTTTTTAAGGGTTGTATGCCTTTTAAAAACCATAGTCTTTGGTGGCCTCTATTTGTGAACTTGTATGGATTATGAATATTTGTTGTTGTTTCCTTGTTTAATTTTTATAATTATGAAATTGATAAACCACGTACACCCGGTTAAATATATGGCTTCCCCAGGATCAAACTTGTTCTTTGATCACCCCTGAATTATCAAAGTGAAATTAAAGAATGAGTGTGGTTAAATCTGAATACACCTTTCTTATTGGTGTGGTTGTTTGTTGTGTGTGGTTTTGTTGACCTTGTGTTTCATTCTGGTCAAGTGGTGTTGTGGTTGGAGGTGTGGTTGTGAGTATGGGGTGGTACGGGTGGTGTAATTGAACCTCATGTTGATAGATTAGTTGATTGTGGAATGGATGAACTTGTTATCTAGTGGGACTGCATCTAGGAAGTGGTTGGGTAGTGGGGTTACAGGTACAGGTTGTGTTATGTTTATGTTATTGGGTGTGATGGGTGTGGTGTTGTTATGTAGTGGGGCTGCCGAGTGTGGTTGTGATGAGGTGTGTTGGGGGGTTTACTTGTTGGAGGAAGGACAGGGTGGGATGACTTTGAAGAATGATAGGGGTATCCATAAAAGGAGAGTGTGCAGTGGGACTACAAGTTGGCTGATTTTTCAATGTTTTGCTGGATGTGGTGATTTTCATGCAGCGGGGCTACCAAGGTTGGTTTAGGAGGGATAATTTTGAATAAGTATGGTGTTACCCTGCATGGACCTTTCGCTCGGAGTTTCCAGGGACTTTGTGAAGTGAGTTTGTTTTATGATGTTACTGTGGTGTGCTCTGTTTGGTATTAAATTAGGTAGGGATGTAATAAATAAATAATTGAATTGATGATGCATAATGACAACTAGTTAAATGAATTGGCTGGGGTTATGTTTTGATTTGTGGCTTGTAGTGAAGCGGAATTCATTTATTGAGTTACGTAAGTGACCGTCATTCATGGTGAAACATGCATATAGGATTAGTAGCAATGGAATTTTTGGTGTGGGATGGTTATTGTTTTGAAAACCTATAGGTTGGTCTGAGTTTTTGGTACCTATATATACATTTAGTTCCTTGTGATTTCTATACACAACTGTGACAACTGGGCCCCGGTGACAGCACAGCCACCCCGCCTTAACATGGTCGTCGGGTCCTGGCCAACCAGGTACCACCAGTTGCCCCCGTAGACACGTGGGGCCCACCCCAGGGTCCACCCACATGCCTGAACGGGTCATCTGACTAATGATAGTCCACACAGGCCAACACATGTCCTTTCCAGTGTGCTTTGTCCTCACTCACACACATCCTGGGAAACTCCCAGAAGGTCACCCATCTTGATAACTACTCCAGGCCAAGCACGCTTAACTGTGGAGTTCTAATCATACAGGCTCCTGAAAAGGAAGGTTCACCTTGTTGACATGAGTCATATCATTTAGTCATTTAACCTTCTATCATTTGGGGATGTTACAATCACCCCCCCTTTAGAGCACAACGTCCTCGTTGTGGACCCTACATCTCAACCCAAGCAGTGCACTGCACTAAAGGCCGGGTACCACCTCTGATACCAAATGTGACAACCGGGCCCCGGTGACAGCACAGCCACCCCGCCTTAACATGGCCGTCGGGTCCTGGCCAACCAGGTACCACCAGTTGCCCCCGTAGATACGTGGGTCCCACCCCAGGGTCCACCCACATGCCTGAACGGGTCATCTGACTAATGATAGTCCCCACAGGCCAACACATGTCCTTTCCAGTGTGCTTTGTCCTCACTCACACACATCCTGGGAAACTCCCAGAAGGTCACCCATCTTAATAACTACTCCAGTCCAAGCACGCTTAACTGTGGAGTTCTAATCAGACAGGCTCCTGAAAAGGAAGGTGCACCTTGTTGACATGAGTCATATCATTTAGTCATTTAACCTTCTATCATTTGGGGATGTTACAGGAGGCGACCCCAGGATGGAGGATCTTAGCCTCAGGGCTCACAAGGCTCGCAGGCCAGTTTTGGTCAGCCGCGGGAGAGGCGGTGTTACGCTTGTGATTGTCGGGGAAATCTTACTAGAGATTGTCCGACCCGACGTGCTGCTGAGAGGGAGCCGGTCGCTGGACCGCCTTGGCAGAGGCAGCGTCTCTTTTATTTGTATATCATGTGGGGTGGGTGTACTCATGTACCCTTGTGAATACGATTGGACCCAAATTTAATGAAGATAATAAGAAGTAATAAATGAGGGGCTAGGAAGATGATGATGATGATCGCTTTGTTTTATATGTTATCCTTGATCCATGTTATGTTCTGTAAGGGTTGTATGCCTTCTGAAAATCATTGTCGTTGGTGGCCTCTATTTTCACACCTATATGAATTGTGAATATTTGTTTTTGTTTCCTTGTTGAATGGATAAATTATGAAATTTATTAACCATGTTAAATATATGGATGCCCCATGATCAAACTTTTTCTATGATCACCCTTGAATTATCAATGTGGTATTAAAGAATGAATGTGGTTAAATATGAATACACCTTGCTTGTTGGTGTGGTTGTGTGTTTTGTGTGGTTCTATCGACCTTGTGTTTTGTGTTGGTTATATGATGTTGTGGTTGGGAGTGTGGATGTGTGTTTGGGGTGGTATGGGTGGTGTAATGGAATATCAGGTTGAGAAATTGGTTGATTATGGAATGGATGAACTTGTTATGCAGTGGGACTACATCTGGGAAGTGGTTAGGTAGTAGGTATGCAGGTTCAGGTTGTGTTATGTTTATATTACCAAGTGTGCTAGGTGTGGTGTTGTTATGTAGGGGGCTACTGATTGTGGTTGTGAAGAGCTGTGTTGGGGGCTTTTACTTGTTGATAGGAAGGAGGGGTGACATGACTTTGAAGAATGATGGTGGGGGTGTCTTGGAAATGGGAGTGTGCAGTAGGAATGCAATTTGGTTGAGTTTTGATTGTTTTTATAGATGTGGTACTTTTCATGTAGTGAGGCTGTTGAGGATGGTTTAAGAGGGATAATTTTGAATAAAGATGGTGTTACCGTGTGTGGGCCTTTCACTCGTAGTTTTTGAGACTTTGTGAAATGTGTGTGGGTTATGATGTTACTATGGTGTGCTTTGTTTGGTAGTTTCCAAGGTAGGAATGGAGTAAATTTATTAATTAACTGATGATATAGAATGAAAATTGGTTAAATGAATGGGTTGGGGGTATATTTCGAGTTGTGTCTTTTAGTGAAGCGACATTCATTTATTGACTTACAGAAGTGACCTTCATTCATGGTGATATGTACATGTAGGATTGGTAGCAAGGGCAGTTTTGGTGTGGGCTGGTTATTATTTTTAAAACACATAGGTCGGGATAAGTTTTTGGTACTTATATATATACATATAGTTATTTTGTAATTTCTATACACACCCCACCTGTGTTGAGCACTACATGCCAAACACCCCCACTTTCATGGGGGGGTGTTTTTTCCAACATCCTGGTGGTAGGATGGATGGATGGTTATTTTCTTTTCTCTGCTCCCTCTTCTAGGCATTGGTATCCCAAGACTTTTCAGGAATATTGTGGTTTGATTGTGAGTCCCAGGTGTCTACAGGCAAGGTGTGATTCCCATGTGTCTTCATGATGAGATATGTTGTACTTTACTAGGTGTCTTTGGGGTGAGGTTATGGTTTTTTGGACCAGGTGTCTGTGGGTGGGATGTGATGTGGTATGTGGCCTAGGTGTGTGCGGGAAGGTTGTGACAGTGGGGCTTGTAGTAGATCATTATAGCGTCATGAAGTTCTTCATTAGGGATGAGCAGTTTACCAGTGGGAAGTGGTGCGAGGTACCCTATAATCAATGTGCTTACTAATTTATTTTACTTGACTTGTGTTATTTGGTGAGTGTGCCTCGGTGAGGTTGGGGTTGATATTATACCTCGTTATGTTCCTTTTAGTTTATGTTGTTTTCCTCATAGGGGCATTATTATTCTTCTACCACTTGTGCACGAGTGACTTTGGATTTTACTACAAAGTATACTTGTATGCTCACCCTACATATATAAAATTCTTTTCAGGTTTCCAAGGAGATTTTGCAGACCGTACTAAACCTTACTAGCCTAGACATTGGGACATTTATCGTCGCTGCTTTTTTTTTGTTCTTTTGGTATTTACTTTGGAGACTCTTATTTTTGTATCAGTTTCATTTTGAAACATGCATGTTGGATGGTTTTGGATTTCTTACATATATGTGTGTGTGTGTGTGTTTCTTGAAGTTTTTTGAGGTTGATACATCTTATCTCAGGATTTTGGTTACTATAAAAAGGGTAATGTCTCCCATGATATGATATTTTTATACCCTTGGTGTTGGTCGCCACCCCAGGGCTTTTTGGTGGTGGGACTCGGGGGGTTCATTATCTCTCTTTATCTATTTGTAGCTCAAGAGGGTCATCTTTGGACAGAGGGGGTTGTGAAATATTCAATGTCAAAGTACGTGTCCAGTGTCAAAATACAACACAAAATAAAGGCACTAACTACTCCCAAGTAGGTCCTGAACCACGTCTAGTTCTCTCATCCATGCTCCATCCTAACTCAACCACCTAACACAGAACCCTTTCCCTTATCCTATCATGAAATGATGAAATCTATTCAGGTACTGATCAGGAATCTCAAGTAGGTTGTGAGTTCAACTCAGTAGGTAACCACTAACGATGTCTAATAAAATATCCAATCAAATAATAGTGTTTGTAGATGTGTAAATAAATAATTGCAATGATTAAATAAATAGTTATCACATTATCAAATAATTATTTATTTAACCACATAAACTTTATGGGTTTCTAGGATACCTGAACCTCAATACCTACTTCATCCCACACCTAATTGTACACTATCCCCAAGGGATATCATGTTCTAGAATGCCACTATCACCATTCTATATCTCATCTCAATCTCACAATTCCATTTCTACCATTCTAGATCTCAAATTTCATATAAATTCCATTATTATATTTCATCATTTTATTAATTAATTAAAAAATTAATTAATCATCAAAATATCATTAATTAACTCAACAATTAATTATGCCTCTCAATGTCATTAATTAAATAAACAATTACTTAATCTTATAAATCCCATTAATTAACACAATAATTAATTAATCCTATCAATCTCATTAATTAAATCAATAATTAATTAGTCTTATCAATCTCATTAATTAAGCCAATAATTAATTAATTTTCTCAATCTTATTAATTAACTCAAAAAATAATTAATATTCATAATCTCATTAATTAACTCAATAATTAATTGTTCTTCTCAACCTCATTAATTAACTAAACAATTGATTAATATTCTCAATCTTATTAATTAACTCAATAATTAATTTATCTTCTCAATATCATTAATTAACTAAACAATTAATTAATCTTCTCAATATTATTAATTAACTTTACAATTAATTAATCTTCTCTACTTTATTACTAATTCAAAAATTATTTCATCACATCAAATCCCTTAATTAATTTCTCATTTAATAAATCAAAATATATCATCCCAATAATCTCATAATTAATTCATCAATTAATCATCCAATTTCTCAATCTAATTATCCTATAATTAATTCCTCAATTAATTATTCAATTTCACAATATCAATATCCTATAATTATTTCATCAATTGATCATCCATTTTCCAAAATTACATTATTCAATCGAATCCTCAATCCCTTAATTAATTAATTAGCCACATTATTTAATTCATTTTCAGAGTCTCTAATTTCTAAATGAACCCTATAAATTCTACAATTACATACAAATAATTGAAATCACTACTATGGTATTTTAATAATAGACTACCTACTACAATTCATTTATGAATGATCGCCTAATGAAAATCCCCAAAATTTAAGTTGCACAACAACATATGATGAGATTTGAATCTAAAACCCCAAATAAAGATTGAAAAAATAAATATCCTTCAATTACAGATATATATCTACAATACTAGATCTAGATATAATAAAAACATATAGAACAACCCTTTCTAGGATATAAGAAGAAAGGAGGATGAATGGGAAACCAAGCGGGATAGGATTTTCTTACCGGGAGGGGTACATATCTTCAATCCAGGATTTAGATCGCAAAAAACAAAGGAAGGCTTGGAATTTATATATGAGGATTTGGAATTGTGAAATAATTTCTAGGGTCAAATTAGGGTCAAATAGGGTGAATTTTGGGGGTTTGAGTGATTTAAAATCAAATCTCTATGTGAATTAAATTCTCGTGCACAGTTTGCAGGGTAGGGGCACACGGTTTCCTTTAACTGTGCACCTAAATCATGCACCTATTTTATAGGGGTGAATGGTTACTATTAAGATGGTGTATGGTTTGAAAAACCATTCCCCAAACATTCAAATCCCCATTTTTTAGGGTTTCATGGTTTGTTGGGATGGGGTGCATGGTTTTCCCTAACCATGCGCCAACCATGCACTTCCCTCTTTCTTCCATTTTTCTCAAATTCTCACCCAAACACACACCAAAGTAAACCCCAACCAAAGTATGATCAAACAAAGAAAAATAATTCCTAAAAATAAATCATGATACATATACAGAAAATGTTAATATATTTCAATCATTAAATTATTTCAATATATTCTTTCCACCATATAGAGTAATTTTAGGATAAGAATCCTTCTTAAAAGTTTGTATGGCTACAACTCTAAATGTAATAGATCTTCTTTCATATTTTTTTAAGAATAAACTTTAACATTTTCAGTATTCCTCAATTTTGAACCAAGTTTCAGACAATTTATATTTATGATTAATTTATCATCCTCCACTGACTTCAATTTTTCTTCACATTCTAAATCTTTACAACTTCATCATCAAGAATCATATTCTTATCCTGTATCAAAGTGTAGATCTATTTTATATTGTTTTATTTGATCTAAAGTTGATAATTAGTGACATGTATAATTTATTTTTATTTTTATTATAATGTGTGGTAATTATTTTTAAATTCCTTAGTCACATCCTCCTTTTATTGAATTTTATATAGCCATTGATCTTGAAAACTAGAAAATATTTCTTCAAGTTTAATTGTCTCTGCTTTTTTAGACCCAATTTTCTTAGATAAATTGAGATTTTCTTGAATTATCTCATAAAATAATTTCTACAAGATCTCCATGTTTTCTTCAATATCAGTTATATATTCCTATATTCCTATGAATGAGCCACAAATAAATGTTATTGTTTCTTTGAGATAATTTTTAAATATATCATTCAAAGTAACAACTGATTTAGAATTAAACTCCTAATATATATGATCACTTACACTAATGATTGGATATGCATGAAGAATATTTTGGAAAGATATTATAATTTACTCTTCATAATGTTGAGTTAAAACACTACATGAGATAGAATCGTTTTCCATTACTTTGGTAGTATACTATACCACCAGATCTTCTTCGTCTATGATAGACATGTCTTTCTTAGAATTATAATATGGACAATAATATACCTCTTACTCTTTAACCATGGGGAATCTTCTTTATCTTTCTCAACTATTTCTTCTTTTTATTCTTCATGGTATTGGTTGAGATATATTTATGATTAATATTATATTTAACTCTCATAAATGTTCACTCCATTATGAAATGTGAAGAGAATTGAAATATTCAATAAGTTCTAAATAAGATAATCATACCAAAGGTGTGACCATTTTCTCTGATACCAATTTTGTGGATCAATTTAGGGATAACTACACTAAGAGGGGTGAATCAGTGTCGGATTACTTTTTATCACTTCCAAAATTTTATCCCATTTTTATACCTCTATCACATATTCAGTGAATGGTTCTCTTTTTTCGTTGCCTATGGTTAGCAAGGATGCACAAAAAATAGTAAAGAACAAAGAACACCATGATTTTTGTGAGGCTTTCCTCCAGTGTGCATTACTACATCCTTAGTGTTTGGTGGTTATTATCCCACACATAAAAAACGTTCCTTTTATTATCAATAAAATCATGATAAAGGGAATAACCTTGAACTCATTCTCTAAGCACCCAATGGGTATAATGAAAGGATTATCTTTGAAGCACGAATATAGGATGTCAGTATTCTCCTCTTTAATTGACCATCAATACAGAGTAAGTTTTCTTTAATAAACATCAATTACTCTGATCATCATCCTTGTAATGTAGCAATAAAATGGTCACCTCAAATAAACAGCAATCAGTGGGTTGTCTCAGATTTGCAGCAATCAATCAGGCTTCCTCTTCTTCTCTTTATTCAGTTATAATAATATCAATATGACATTGATTAATAAACTCAATAATTCTTAGACCCAAATAATAATTAGAAAATATTGTCTCAGTCATGCTATCTTCTAACTATTTTGGTATTTGACAAGAAATATAAGATATTAGATATTAGTGTTGGATCCTCAAATAACTTCACATGCAATAACAGAATATTACATGGATCTTATTCAATCTACTAAAACACATATAGGAGTAAAATCACATGTGTATCAAGTGATTTTATTCAGTGTTTTGCTTTATTCCTTTTTTTATTACTCTCAAAAAAAATTGAGAATCTAAATTCAAGAATATATGATTCATGGGTTTATGAATGCTTTTGTTCATGAACTATTTATGCAAGTGTCTGTATATATTCCCAGTTATCTTCCACACCATTAAATGGTACATATGTCATGTAACCAAATAAGTCTCACATGATCCTTCTCCTTTTTTCAAGTGAGTGTGTGGGATCTTGATCATCAATATTTGTAAAATCCAATGATTTGTAGAACATCTCAGGTATCTTTGTATAAGTTTGTATGTTGTATCTTATATATCTTCACAGACCCACATAAGATATGTGGTTCTACCTTTATGAACTCAAAAGGGTTTTATGGTTCATCTTCACACAAGTGTTATTCATGTAACCTTTTCTTCACATATCCAAATGGCTCGTTGGATCATCATTCATGTTGGTGGAAGTGTAAGGTTTTGGGGATGATCAGTTTCACTAATAAAAGAAATGAGAGATATCAAGAATTTTATAAACTTCTATCAGCTTGGTTGATGGGTATTTATATAGGAGGATACATCATCCCTATTCTAATAAAGTTTCATGTCAATACTTATAATTAAACATCCACATCTGGGATCAATATTAAAATACCAAATATTTTTATATTTTAAACTTCATGTGGTTTCCATACACTGAAAATGGTGGCATCCCTTATTATGTGAGCTCAAATTCTTTTGTTACAGAAACACATCATCTACATGAATCCAAGCGTAGGTGAATGCATGAGTAAGATCAATCCAACATTATCCAATGTCAAGAATTACTTTTACATTGTATCATCTAGAAAAAATCATGTTCTTTGAATATTGGAATGAAGGAAAATAAATTTTCATGCATGGTATCAGGAAAACATTTTCTCTATGTGTTTTGAGCTGGTATTGATCATCAGAGATGATCAGATGCTAGATGTATCATGAGACATTGAACTATAATTTTTAGGGATATTGTGTGTGAATATAACTAATGAAGTTTGATGATGATGACATAGAAGCTATTGGATCATCAGATCGCATCATATCGAACATACGCATTTTTCTGTAACATTTTTAGTGGAGTAAGAGTACATGCATACTTTCTCATCCCACAATAGTCTTTCACATGTTACTCATCCATTTAATAATAGTTTCCATATCCTCAGTCATTTGATATGATATAATGGTTGGCACTCGCAACACCTAAGCACACACACTACACACACTGGCTGTGAAACACCTTTGTGTGGACTACAAGCACCCCTATGGGCACTATGCACCCATTCTACCAAGTTCCTCCCTAGAATCCCAGTGGGAACTATTCATACCTTTTTTGCTTCCATGGGATACCTATGTGTGGGATATTTCCCACATGGGACTTTCTTTTATGGTTGAGCTAGCCTCCTTAACTTCCTATAGCTAACTCCCTTTTTTTAGTAAATCCCCTTCTCAATACTTTGTAAATACTAAGTATATAATTACCAACCCATATTCTCATTCAATATATTGTTCATGGACTTTAAATTTCCCTATGAAATTAAATATTTTTATGATCTTCCAATGTTTTCAATATTCAATATTATCATTTTTCACATGAAATCATCAACATATGATTTGCCTTCACTTCACTTTTTATGATGTTGTAAACAATATAGACCACATTAGCAAATATTATTAAACCAATGAATACTAGTTCATCAATCATAAAAGTTACATGAATAATGTTTCATGCATTACATCCAATACCCTTAAATTAGTCCATAACAATTCTCTAAGCATCGCCACTTCATTTCAAAATATGACCTTTGCTCTTCCATAGATGGAGCTAATCTTTAGAAACATGCTTGGGAACACCAATGAACTTACAAGCTATTAAATAAATATTGATATACTCATTGATAACAAATAAAACACAAACATAATGTAGTATCATCAATCTACCCTTTTGTATTTTTTTAATACCAAAATAAAATTTCATGTCAATATGTTTATCCAATTATCGTATAGGTTTTATTTCTTCTCTCCCCCTTTTTCCTTGACATTTTCATTCCCTTCTCTCCCTGTTATTGATAATAAAGGAAAAGTACATGATAAAGGATGGTTTTGTTTCTTTTTTTAAGTAATGTTCCATAAATTGTTCCACTCTAAGTCTAATTGGGATAACCTAGTATAGAAAACAAGTGGTTCTAATTTAGACATCAAAACTAACCATTCTCAAGTAAGAATATGATAAAATTTAATATAGAAAAATTTGTTTATTTCCTCATATACTTTTTAGTTGTTTTTAGGTTGATATTAATTGGTTGTTACCAATTGATACAACATTATTGGAACTGTTTGATATTGGTTTTTGAAAAAAAATCTCAAGAAACTTTCTACCCAAAATTACTACACTCATCAAAACACACGGATTAAAAACATTCAAGTATACTTGGTAGGTTATGTTATTCAATTCAATCCTGGAACATCTTCAATAATATTTTTACCATTTCATTTATTTAATTATTTTATCCCACTTAAGATCAAACTTCATTTTATTTTTTGTGAATAAGTATAGGAGAGTGTGCCAACATACCTCATAAATTAATTCTTGAAAAAGTACCTTTAGAGATGTTAGATTTGGATAAAATATAAGGATCGGGAAACTTTTACATATATCCCCATCAAGGGATGATCTCCGAATTTACTTCATCAAGATGGATCATTTCATTAGTTGTTATTCTGACCTATAATTAATGTGATTGTAAATTATTGTGATATCATCCATGATGGTGACTTCAAATACATTGATCAGCCATAGTAGATTGATAATATTCATCAAGGTTAATCTATGATTTTTTAAAACAAATAATCATCAAGATAACAGTAGATAGATCAAATCAAGATGGTGACTTGCATAATTCTTGGAATGAATATTCCATATTGTAGAAATGTAAATATGGTTTCTTCTACTTAGTTTCCCCCTGAGTATGTGAATCACCTTCAATTCCCTACAAATAATGAAAAAACAAAAGGTATATGGGAATAAGGTGGATATCCTATTATTTTTAGTTAGAGAAATGGGTATAAGAATTGTTTCTCAACCATAAAACTTATTTCTTTTTAGCTTCACATTCGGATTAATTCCACATAATAAATATAATAGAATTATTATCAATCTTGGATGGCATGGAATATTTACTTTCAATAGAAACCAATTTATGTTGAATATTATTTTCTACTTTGAAAATCAAGGAACATGAATCATTTGGTGCTTTCTGATTCTTATTAAATATTTATTTATAATCTATATATATGAATATAAAATTATCTCACATATATCCATCATTATTACACTTTCTGCATAATACTTCTTAGATTCTATTTTTATAATTTATGGAAAACCTCTCTTGAAATTTGACTTATTCATAGGCAATCTATTATTTTTATTTAGATTCTTATTTCTTCTATATATATTGAATTTTACTTACTCTTACTAAATCATTTATGAAAATTTCCAATATATCATTTGGAATATGAACAGGATGCTTGGTAGATTCACATGGATTCTTAGGTGTGGTCTTTTCCAGTTTAGTCCTTGTATTTTTTTCTTAGATTGGTTTCTTCATTTGTTTCATAATCTTACCTCCATTCATTATTATTTCCATTTCCTTATTGTAATGATCCATGGTTTGACCCATTATTCCAAAATATAAGTAGCTTATGATATTTTTTTAGAGCTCATTTTAAACTTATCGAGTTTTTTTTAATATTTCTTCTTCTAATACTTACCCAAGGTTGACTTGTTTGTCTTATTTATTAACTTCTTGGGAATGTTCTTTGTAATGAGTTTATATTGATTATTTACCTATGTAGGTTTATCTCTAGCCTTCATAATTTTTGGTTTTTTTATATTGTTCTACTTTCATGCTTGAATGATTTGTACTTTAATGTCTCTTCACTATGACCACTTCCATTTAAAATATCACATAGATTATTCTAATTTTCAAATATCTTTATAATATAATTATTATTCCCTTTTATTTGTGGCCTTTTATTCTTACTAATCTTCTCCCCCTTAATGTATTCATGAATTTTTTAGATACTGGCATGTTATTCCAACAATTAGATGCACTATGCCTGAATATTTCACAAAACCAATAGTAGACAAAAAATCTTAATCTTTTCCTTTGGATTAAAATTTGGATAGATTGATATATTTGATATATTTTTTATGTTTTATTCTCTATTTATAAATCTTTAGAGGAAAATATTCTTCTATAAAAACAATTTCTTCTCCATAGTTGTGCTGGTGAGTAATTCATCACATTTCCTCATCCATCATTATACAGGTTCTGATTTTAACATGTTCTATTCATAGAGAAAGAATAGTAAAAACTTTATTTATAGAGATGGATGGTGCCTTTTTACTTGAGAATTATTTATATTGGTCGTTGGATGGTTTTGATTTATTATTTCCACCATAAGTTTGTGTAGTTTTATCTCTCAAAGTAATAGATTTTTTGCATCTTGTTGTGAAGACTCAACTTGAACATTTTCGAGATTCCCCTATTTGGAACCAAGTTCAAGAAACATAATTTTAGGATGAATTTATCATCCTACATTGAGTCAAATTTGTCTTAAAATTATTTCTTGATATTTATGAATTCATCATCATACTTTATATTCTTATCCTTTATCAACGATTTAATATATTTGATCTTATTTTATTTGATATCAAGCTCATCATTCTTAACATCTTTGATGGATTTTTATTTTTATTCTAATTCATGGAACTTATTTTCAAATTTCTTAGTATCATCCTTATTTTATTGAATTTTATTTAGCTATTTATCTTCAAAACTAGAACATATTTCTTCAAGATCAACTATCTTTGCTTATTTGGATACAATTTTCTTGGAGATCTTGATATTTTATTTTATTATCTCATTAAATACTTTCTCCAAGATCTCCGTGTTTTATTCAAGATCATTGATCTCATCCTTCCTTCTTCTAAATGAGCCATAGATAAATCTTACTATTTATTAGGGGAAATTGTGTGATATATCATTCAAAGTAGGAATTGATTCAATATTAAACTCCTCATATATATGATCACTTCCACTAATTCTTGGATATTCATGAGGGAAGATTTGGTAAGAGATTATAATTTCATATTATTCGTGTAGGGATGGAACACTATATGAGATAGAAATGATGTTCATAACTTTTTTAGTATACTATACCACCAGATCTTCTGATTCCATGTTAGACTAATCTTTCTCAGAATTACAACATAGAGAACTAGATGCTTCTTCCTCTTTAACCAAGATGGATTTATTCCTCATCTTTTTCAACTCTTTCTTATTTTTATTATTCAAGGTTAGGGCTAAGATAGTTTTCTGATTTATAGTTAGTATAAATCCTCTAAGTTTTCACTTTATTCTAAATTGAGAAGAGAATTCAAATATTTAATATGCTCCAAATAAGGGAATCCTACTAGAGTTGTGATATGTCACTATGATACCAATTGTTATTATCACTTTAGGTATAGCCACACTGAGAGGTGGGGTAAATCATGCTAGGATAACTTTTTATCACTTTCAAAATTTTATCCTTTTGTTATACCTCTTCACTAATTCAGTTAATGGTTCTCTTTTCTTCTTTACCTATAGTTATAAATCATTCACATAAAACAGTAAATCACAAAGAACACCATGATTATTATGAGGTTTGCTCCAGTGTGGATGAAAAGTCCCTTAGTGTGTGGTGGTTATTATCTCACACATACACATCTTTCCTTTTATTATCAATAAAATCACAAGCAAGGGAATGACCTCGAACTCATTCTATTAGCACCAACTGGGTACAATGTAAGCTTTATATTTGAATCACAAATGCATGATGTCATTCTTCTCCACTTAAAGTGATCAGAAACGTAGAACATGTCTTCTTTGATATACACTATACTCTAATCAGCAATCTTATATTGTAGCAATAAAATGGTCACCTCTAATATAAAATAATCAGTGGTCTATCACATATTTATAGAAATCTATTAGGCTACCTCTTCTTCTATTTCTTTGGTAAGAATAATATCAATATGATGTTGACTGGTAAACTCAAGAATTATTTGACTTGAATAATAATCATATAAGATTAGCTCAGTCACAATATCTTATTTTTCCTTTGGTATTTGATAGGAAATATAAGATATTTTATTTTAGTTTCTAAACCAAAAATAAATTCACATGAAAAAACATAATATTTTATGGTTGTTTCCTAATCTTCTAAAAAAATATATAGGATTAATATCACATGTGTATCAGGTGTTGTTCTTAAATATTTTACTTTATTTCTTATATGAATAATCTCAAAAAAAAATTGAGCATCTCAATGCATGAACATTTTCTACATGTGTTTATGCATGATTCTTTTTATGAACTATTTATACAAACGTGTGTCATGACCTGTCCCATGGGGCCCATGTTGTGACTACCCCAAGACTGCCTCCCATAGGCTAGGGGCTAGCGACTAGCACCGATTAAGAGTATCCCAAACAAATGTGAGGCATTTTTCTAAGTACATGTACACACACACAAAACACTAATCCACTAATGTTGGAATGTTAATACACTAAGTAAACAATAACAAGGTACATCAATAGAAACCTAAAGGTAAATGGGGCTAGAATACCCACCCAACTGAAATAGAAAATTAAAATCACAAGTATTTGGAACTCTGTAGAAAACACTACCTGGAGGGTATGTACAGAAACAGTTGTCTGAAGTCACAAAATCATGTCTCATATGTTGGTTAAATTTAAGCACCACCTATCCCCAGTCCACCCAGGATTCTATCAAAGCATCGATTGTCAGCACAAGACATGATATGTGCGGGCAAAGCCCGTGCAAGGGTGAGTAAAATAATACTCATTAAGGACCCCAAACCACAAATTTATACCAAAATGAATTAAAAAAAATTATACTAACAAAGAATTAAATGAATTATAACCTCTAAGGAGTATAGTCAAGAGATTCAAAAGAGTTATCTCACAAGGGTATAACCTATGGTGTAGAAATAAAGACTATCAGTCGTAATGATTAACACCTTGTACTGCTGAAGCACTCATCCCTGAAGAGTTCTTATGGATGTTGGATCACCTAGACCTAATATTCACATGGGTCAGCTGGATCACTTAGACCCAATCATCTTTTGGTCCACCTGGATCACTTAGACCCACTCATCTCTTGCGTCAGCTGGATCACTTAGACCCGGTTGTCTCTTGGGCCAGCTAGATCACTTAGACTTTCTCATATCTCAAGCCAGCAGGATAACTTAGACCCGCTCATATCTTGGTTGAGCTGGATCACTTAGACACGCTTGTCTCTTTGGCCAGTTGGATCACTTAGACCTACTCATAGTGTGCTTGATTCTGGTAGAGTCTCCTCCTCAATCCATCGGTCACATATCAACTTCTATTAAAGTATACTTAGTTTATACTAAAAGGATCAACTCATCGCTTGGGATCAACACTACAAATAGATTTTCAATTTGATGTAAAATTTGGATGTTATGCTCGTTTTAGTAAAAATGGGTTGGTCAGGTCCGGGTCCGGTCTGACCTGATCGAACCGACCCAACCTGACCCAGCCATGGGTCTACTGACTCAACTCGGGTCCGCCGACCCGACCCGAGTCTGACCGGTTCCGTTGGGCCCAGCCTGATCCGGATGGGCCCGATCCAGCCTACTGGGGCAACCTGCCTGCCCAACCTGGACCGCTCATTACAGGCTGGTCTAATCTTCCCAAGATGCAGTAGGTGTCATGTCCCACCCCGAGTCACCTTTCCAACTCGACTGGACACCGTTTCGCATGCGCCCATATCCAGATCCACGTGTCCAAGTCATCCTGCCACAGCACGATGCCTTAGCATGCTGCCAGCATGGGTGCGCCAACAGGCCCTTCTACAGACCACTGGACGCACTCCAGTGGCCCGTTCTTTGAATCGGAAGAGGTTCCAGGATCTTTGGGTCACACCCTTTATCACCAGGTGTCCTAATCCATGTTTTTAAACCTTTATCGAGAATACGCTCGAATGGAGGTATCTCTTGCACCACCTCGATCTATTCGCCACTGTTGTTGTTGCACCTCTATCATGTTGTGTCCATCCCAGATCTATGATACCGGATCGTTGCGGCAATGATCTATTGTGCAATGATAATTTGATCGCCAAAAGTTGATTCACGGAACAAAGGAAGAAATGCCCATGATGAACGTAGAATGGAGGGAGGAAAGGCATGATTTAACAAAATAGGTACGGGGTTTGATTGATGTTAGTTTCAATCATGGATTGTCACTATTAGATCAGAAGTCGTAAACCAAAGTAAAACACAAGGTTGTTCACCTATAATAATCCCACAAGAGTAATCCCATCCTACAACATGATCGACCCGTGAGCCAATTTTTTTATTAATTGGTTCGCGTTGATCGTTTATAATGGAAGAATAGGGAAAAGAAAGTCACATAGAAAAGAAACCCTTACCTATAATTAGATTTCTCGTCGATGAAGAATGGAGTTTCTCCACCACCGTTCGTCAATTCATGATCAGAAACTCTCATCTATGACAAGATCCTTTGAAGTGGGAGGAAGGAACATTTGGAGAATCAACGTTCTTCAACATTCGTCACTTGGAAATGCCACTCCTCCATAGCCTCAGAGAAAATCCAAGAACATGCCAATGATCTTGTATCTCTGTTAAACAATTAAATGGCGGAAACGTTTTTCTGCATTTCTATTACACTAAGTCGTCGGGTCGTTACATTGTATCATTTATGAAATTAAATAACATTTCTATTACGCTCAAGTTATAGCATCATTACACTCTTTCATTTATGAAATAAAATATATGGATTGACATTGTGTTGTAGCGTAATATTTTCTGGATAAAATAAACTTTCCTAAGTTTATTTTATTTTTCTTTAAAATTCCCAAAATTTTACATTTACCCTTGACCCACGCCAGTCGAAGTTAGTCCCCTCCTAAGGAAATATTCTCTCACAAGATCAATGGTACTCTAGGATTTCCAAAATTAGTAACCATTTATGAGTTATAATAATTTGAAAATAAAATAATATTTAATTAATTATTTTATTTACAATCACATCCCAAAAACTACTTTCCAAAGTTGGTCCACGCCGGCCAATGTTAGGATCTTTCTAAAGAAATCACACCCTCATGAGATCAATGGTGGTCTCTGGTTTTCAATCCAAGTCATCGTTCATGAGTTATAAGGATTTTAAAAATAAAATAATTTTATTTAATTATTTTATTTATGGTTATGATATTTTTGGGTTTTCTCGTTGGAGGCCCACATTGACTGAACTTAAGCTGCACCTAGGGTGAACCCGCCATCCTGAATGCAATGGTACCCTGGTATTTCTGATCTGGGCACCAATTTAAGTGTTATTCCACTTTTTTTAGGAAAATTTCTCATTCATGCTATTTGAAAACATTACATTTTTTGACGGACAATTCTAGGCACACCGAGCCTCAAAAACGCATGCCGTCTCAACTCCTGGTCTAGGAATTTTTGTATAAATTTTGTAAAAATAAAATTGGAAAAATATGAGTCATTAAATCTTCCCCACATTAAGGCTTTACATCTTCGAAATCCAAACCAAGGGATTCCCAAACAAATGAGGGTACGATCACGAACCTAATCCTCTATATCCCACGTGCTCTCCTAGAGATTCATGTGCTACCATCGAATGCGCACTAGAGAAATAAATCACCCACAGAGGGTCCTCTCAGGTCGATCCTCGATCTCCATCAAAAACTTTGAAAAAGTCACCCCGTCATCAATGTCCAACTCACCCCAGTCAATTAAGTGTGATGGGTCTTGTATGTATCTCCTTAACTAGGATACATGGAAGACATCATGCACCCACTCTAATTATAAAGGTAGAGTCAAGGGGTATTATACCTCAACCACTCTACACAGTAGCAGAAAAGTTCTGATGAACCTCAGAGATAACTTGTCGACCCGGCCAAATTGTTGTATCCCACGTTAAGGAGAGACCCAAAGAAACACATGGTCTTCCTCCTCAAACTCCAAGGGCCTTCGTCGTCTATCAGCATAGGACTTATGACAAATCTGTGCAGTCTTCATCTGCTCTTGGATGTCTTACACCGTCTCTGTAGTAGCCTGCACCAACTTTGAGCACACCAGCACTAACTCTTCGGGGTTAGTCCAGTAAATTGGTGACATGTAGGGTCATATACAAGTCCTCAAATGGTGAAATACCGATCACTGGTGGAAATGGAGGCTTTCCCAATAGTTTTTTGACAATATTTTGAAAAAACCATTGGTATAATGTGTTTATATCAACCTTTTCCAACGGTTTGAACAAACCATTGGTATATTGTTTTTAGAATCAACCTTTCCAGATGGTTTGAGTAAACCTTTGGGAAATATTTTATCTTTTTCTAATGTATACCAACGGTTTTTTAAAACCATTGGTAAAGAATATGTTTCTCAATGGTTTTTTAAAACCTTTGGGAATGGTTTCCCCCAAATACACAGTAGATCCAGCTCCCCTGTCCGCGCAATTGCTGCCTTAATCAGAAGCTCTCTCGAAGCTCTCTCTTTAACCTAGGATGTGAAACACTTTCCACCTGATAGATACATATTCAATAAATTAATTTTTTATTTATACATTTAAAATAAGTGATACCTTAGTTTTAATGTTTTGCATCTATTTTTCTTTTTGTTTTCTGTTTTGATTTGGCATAAACCAGAGGTCTGTGCGGTCTATGGCATGGTATACCCAATAAGTGCACTTTAATTTTTTTTATATTTTCGTTCTACACTTAAAGTGTCATGATTGTGTGAATCACCTTTATTTTAAGTCTTAATAACCACTCCTTCTGTTTATATTTAGTGAACCATATGAATTAATGGAGGTGGTGGTGAGATGTATCCCCACTCAAAGATGGTAAGGGGTTTGATTATTCATATTGTCTCAAGGTGGGTAATGGATATAAGGATAATCCATGTGAAGGGATTTGGGATGGTTGTGGTAGTGGTGTAGTTGGTTTTCCATTTTTTAGTGGGATGATATGGTAGTTTATATGAACATTATTTTAGTTGAAAATTGGATTTGGAATTTGTATTTATAGTTTTTGTTCAAGGAATAATGGGAAGGGTAGTGATATTGAGGATGAATTGGCTGTCAGTTGGGTGATGGCTTGGAATTGTGATGTTGGTTAGATTAGGTATAGGTAATCTTCAAGGTATTATATTGGTATTGCCTCCCATGAACAACCCCCACCCCCACCCCCCTTGAACACCCCCACCCCTGGATAGCCCCCCACCACCACCACCACCCTGGACACACTCCCTAGACACCCCCCACCCCACCCCATTGGACAACCCCCCACCCCCTGCACACCCCCACCCCCCTGGACACCCCTTACTCCCCCTATACACCCCCACCCCCTGGACACCCCTCACCCCCAATGGAAACCCCCCCCCCCCTCAGACACCCCACACCCCTTGGACACCCCCACCCCCTGGACACCCCCACCCCACCCCCTGGACACCCCCTGTAACATCCCAGGTAAATAAATAATATTACTTTTTCATAATTATCCATATTTGTGAATAAAATGTTAAAATTAATTTAAAGGGGATGCTATGCTCGATGGCGTACCCAATACGCAACAACGAGTTTCTTTGAAATCTTACGTTGCACTCTAATAATAAAATAATATTATTTTAAATGGTAGTTAACGCCTAGTCGTTGTATTGGTGAGAATGAATATAAATAACTAAAATATGGTTTTATATGTTTGTTAAATGTTTTTACATTTATCCAATAAAAGATAAAGGCTTAAAATAAGAAAAGAATTCAATTTTAAGCAAAAATACTCTAAAATTCACTAAAAGGCCGATTTATCGCCTTTTGATGGTGAACCCTATTTAATATAGTTTTGGTCACTCTTATACATTCTATTACACCAAATAAAATTCTTATTTAGAATCGGGACATCAAAATTTACTTTGTGTAATTTTTTGGTATTTTTCCGATAAAGTTCATTTTTTAATGAATAGTGAAAATGTTGTATTTTAATTCAAAACCACTTTTTAATATAATTTATTTATATGATTATATTATCTTTTGAATTGGTTTTAAAGTCCAATTATAATATATCTTTACCATTTAATCCAATAGTGTTCATTGGAATTAATTTCACTTTGAAATTGGACTTAAACTATGGTCAATCTTTTGATATATATTTTTTCATAAAAACACTTTATTTGTTCTGAAAACGGGAATTAATTATTAAATTAATTAATTAAACTTATATGTTTTTAATTTTTTAAAATAGACATCATTTTTTAATTCGGAATATAAAATATGGCTTAGGGTGAATTTTTTGTATTTTTCTGAAAAACTCCAATTTTTGATGAATAGTGAAACCACTAGGTGGTAGTTAAAAAACTGGTTTTTCGTTTAAATGAAACTTTACCACTTCTGTGATTTGAATTTTAAAAATCCGACATACATGGTTGTCATTAGGATGTAAAATTTGGTTCAATGGGATTAAAATAATTTTTTGGTGAATAGTAACTTTTAAGTTTTATTAATCGCGATTAAAGGTAATAAGTGTAATTTAAGGTAAAAATAAGGTTATAATAATATGAAATGACCTTGATACATGTACTAACCTTATTTTATGAGTCATGGACGACCAATAAAATCCATGGGTCAACTTGGGGACCCCATTGAGCCACTTGGGTAAGAAAATGACATTAATAACTTTTTATTTAAAGTTAAAATTAAAATGTCACAAACATGTATTGTTTTACTAAAACAATTTTTACAAGGGGTTATACAAGTCATATTTTTTACTATAAATATTCATTAGAAATATAAAAAGATTTCATACATCATGATATTTTTTATATAATTTTTAGACATTAAATAAATTAATTTATTTATGACATCGTGATGATGCAGTGATTACCTCATAAATGAACGATTTAAATAAAATGAGAACATAGGGTAAAATATAAGTCTTAAACTTGTCAAAAACCTATTGGATGGGTTTATTTAGAAACCTCATCACCTTATCCTAGAAATATATCCTTTTGGGACCTTTAAAATCTGAAAAGAATTTTATAATAAAGTAATATTTTATAACTTTCCAAGAGTGCCCCTCCTCTTTTCTTATAAAAGGCCCCCACCTCTACCACCTTACCCACACCTCTCAAGCCTTTGTCTCAGCCAAAACCTGCCCATTTTGTCTCTCCACATCCCTATCTTACTCATAGAAGCCTCACTTTGGGCAGAAGTCTTTCCAAGGAAGCCTTTGAGCTCAAATCAAAAAGAGTTACCCAATTTAAAGGTAAAGTCTTCCCTAGTGTTCTTTTGTTTTATTTTGCTTCTCCAACCCCCTAAACTCTTTTTATTTCTTTCTTTTCTAACAACACCAGTATCTTCAATATACAAGGTTGTTGTTATGAGAATTATTCGAGCTACAATAACACACACCTCCGTCTAATGGTTAAAGAACATACTGTTTCCATGGATGGCGAATTACTGCCTCATGAAACGATGATTGTTCTATCTTCTCCTACCACCTCTCATGGTGTCCATTATGATGGAACTATATTTATTTATGATATATATTATATTTATTTCCTCTATATGCTTCTGTATTTTATATTCAATACATACCTTTATTCTTTTCATGTTTTGCAAATGCGATAATTTCATTTGAGGAAGTGTGGACTACCACCCCCTCAAGTGATGTGACTCGTTCATGAAATACATGGAATGTGTAAAGAATGAAATTGATGAACATATGTGATATATATAACATATATATTATAATTTAATTATGATATATATATATATATATCTCATATAGTTTTAATTCCATTAATGTGCCAAAGAAATGAAAGTAGCATTCATGCGTACGTACGGCTTACCGTCTCCATGAACGGTACATTTCATTTCTTATCTCCAAATGTTATGTACTATTATAAGTACATAGATATAATGGATATATATTTCATATATTAAATCTAAATTATGGATATCATTATAGAATTATAATATATATATATATATATATATATATATATCTTTTAACTTTAATTCCATTAATATGACAAAAAAATGAAAGTAGCGTTCATGCGTATGTACGGCCTACCGTCTCCATGAACGGTGATTTTCATTTTTTTTATATCCAAATGATATGGAATAGTATAAAATGAATATATACTGGATATATATGATATTTAAATCATTAATACTATTCTGTAGATGATGTACCTATAACTAGATGGAAAATTATTTTCCAACAAGTTCAATTTTGACTCATGTACCGAACATCGACAAAAATGTCTGATATGAACTCACATTAATAACCAATTATTATAACATTATAATAAGTGATATGAACTGAATAATAATCTTTAAAGGAGGTCATTAAGCAATTATAAATTGACCAAAGTTTATTATTCAGAAATATAAAGAAACGAATAAGGCAAGTCGGACTTGAGGTAAGGGATCCTACCTCTCTCTTTCTTTTTAAGTACTCTCTTTTATGTAATTTCTTTTAAGCTCAACTTTATTATGCTTGGGGATGTTATTTTATATTCATAATTCTGTAATTTTTATGTTCATATTATGAGAGACCCTATTTGATCTCATAAATCCATTTTTGGAAGTTTTAAGTGGCGTTGTTAGGCTGCCGAGTTTTCGTAAGGGATTTTTCATATCACTTTTATTCCTGTGGGATTCATGCTACATTTGCCACTATTTCCTTTTGTTTGGTGTATGTAATGCCCATGATTGTATTCTTTGTGTAATATAATTTAATTTATGGGTATTTACATCTTCATTTTATGACCCTTCTTTCATGGGGTGTACGTTTCGAAAGTTACCCAAATCGGTAAGGGAACCTTTCACCCTCCTTTTTTTAAAAGACTTATTTTTTATGGGTATTTTTATTTACATATTTTTATGTTGGTATATTTTCTTCTATATCCTTATTTATTTAAATTTAATTTACAAGTGATGAGATACCCTTTTTATCTCTCATCAACTCATTTTCTGAATTTTGAAGTGATGCCGCTAGGCTTTTGAATTTTTGCAAGGGAACTTCTTAACCCAATTTTGATTCTTTGGGTTAAACTTGTACACCTTGAATATGTCATTCTCTGAATATGTGTGAATGACCTATGATTTTTTTACACTTAATATCCACTTATATTTGGTGTATTATTTTGTCACATATAATTATGTAATTGATTTATCCTTAATCAAAGGATACTGTCTTTGTAAGGGACTTCGTCTCAATCTCCTTTCATTGAGGCATATGTTGTTTTATACACAACTTTCTTTTATACGGTGTATAAAACCATTTTACTTTTACTTTTATTCAAAAAGTAATCTTTTTCTACAAATCGTTTTACTAAATGACAAAAAGGAATGTTTCTTTTAACGTACGCGGTGACAACGACCTTTTCCGCCACCGTGAGTATTATTTGGTCTTTGGCTTCCTCAATAAGTTGTAATGTTTTTAAAAGTAAATAAATACCGTATACTCTTTTATGTATTTTGGTATTGAAAATGGTTTTTATAATGTATTTGTTATGTCAATATATTTAAGTGATATATTGTGATCGAAATTTGGAAATGTTTTCCTTCCATTATATTTGTTTTATGTCTTATGATTTTATAATGGTACTTGGACATTTGACTGGTGGTTACGTGATAAACCATATGACAGGTGGTGTCGTGAATACTAGGATGGGTGATTACGTTATAACCTCCAATGAATTGGGTATAGAATTCGGCCGTATGGTTATTCCATTAAGTGATATGTGTGGAAGTCGACCATATGGTTATTCCATTTAAGTATGTTTATGTCCCAAGTTACCTTTATATGTTTTGTGTTCTTTATATGGGTTTTATGGTAATATTTTGGTTAAAAAAGGGTAATTAATGATCTTTTATTCAGTGAAGATTTTTTTACTACTTCATAAAGGTGAAAAGTATTACTTTGATAAAGTATTCTTGGTTTACTTGTTGTTTTGAGAAACTAACAGTTTTCCTTCTTTGTGTATCCCTTACTGAGCTTTTTATGCTCTCCCCAAGATTTCTTGAAATGTTTTTCACAGGACTTAATGTGGAATAGGGTCAAGTATGGGATAAAGGAAAATTCATGCTATCTAAAACATATAACTAGACATGTTTCTTTTTAAGAGTTTTTATTTTTAGTAGAAGTGTCTACTTTGTAATCTTTTGAGATGTAATAGTTATGTCCTAATTCTCTGAAACTCTAAATCTGAAAAGATCCTCTATGTGAATTATTCATTTAATTCATGATTATTTATGTTTTTAAGGCCGGGTTCTTATAGTTGGTATCAGATATCGGTTTAGATAACTTTAGAGGTTAGGGTATTCTCTAACATAAGTGACATTACCATAATGGCTAGGATTTCAGAAAGAGTCTTTGTTTTTAGATAAAGTGAATAAGTAATTATATCTTAGTGTTTATCTTCCTCATTAGTACATGATGGTTTTTTTGATATACTCACACTGACATTTTTTGTTTTAATAAATGGATGGATCTAGCAGGCACTAAAGTGACAATGGGTTTGAAGGAAACTGTGGTGGTTCTCTGATTAAGAGACTGGATGAAATGGGGGATTCAATGAGAAATCTCGTGGTTATTATAAACCAACTATCAGGAGTCATGTTCAACCACTTGAACTTTGGTGAGTTCTCTAATTCATCATGTACGAGATGACCAACTCGATGTGGAAGTTCAGGTGATAATTATAAAGGTAACCATTAGGGTTTATATGATCCTTACTTTTGAGGTAATTATGGGTTACTATATGTTATGATGGAAAATGAAAGGCATGAGTTAAACTTGAGGTTAAAATATGTTATGATTATTTTTGAAGATTTTATCTCATCTTGGGGAATGTTTTAAGAATTATATAGTTTTGGAAAAAGGACAACACGCAGACCGTGTGACAACCCGTCGCGTCGGACAAAGCTGCGGGAATCGAACCCACAACCAAAGTGCGACTGGTATTTATCGCCTACCACTAGACTACATGAAGTCCCTGGTTAGTTTGACTAATTATTTTTAGTTAGATGATCTTATGAATCTAGAATAAGTTGATTTTGGGTTATCTATGGAAATTATTAACCTATCATGGAAGATATATGATTAGGTTAAATACTTTTTAATATGAGACTTTAAGAGCAACTGATGTTATTTGGAGATAAATGTTAATTTTACCTTGGAAGACTATGTGATTAAATCCTACAAATATTTGGGTTTAAATATTAGTTTGGTTTACTTTGATGAATTTTATGAACAATTGTTTATCGAATGGTCTTCGTTGAACTTTGGGTTTTGTTGGAAAAATTTTAGAGATTAAGAATAGATTTTCTTTTTATAAAGGATTATCCTTTTGTGGATTATCTGATCTCGTACTAATAATTTTGGTTTTGGTTTTTGTCTAAATACATGGGAAATATATAGTTCTCTTTTATGGATTAGGTGATTCTCTAGAAGTTGATTATAGCGCTATTAATGTGAACAAGTCATCCTAAATACTCCTCTTTTGGAGAAAATATGAGTTTGTGTAAGAAATCTGGTAGGAGATGAGAGTCTACACGACAAGTAAGTATCTTTCCTTATGATTCAGTTAAGCTCATAAATAAATTCCTTAATGAAAAGTAACTTAAAAACAAAAATGTTGTCTGTTAACTTTTCCTACTGGGGAATCAAATACCGTTTAACCCACCACAAGTTTGTGATTTTATTGTGGTTAACTTTCTCCTAAACATTTTTTCTATCACTCTCCATCAGAAAATGACCCTTTTTTTTCTCCTCCATGTCAATGTTTTCCTACATGGAATCCTACTATAGGTTAACTCAGGTGACCTTTGTACTTATCTTTCTTTATTTTAAAGTGATAGTTTTACTGACTCTTGTTCCGATGTGGGATTTTCAATGAAGTTTCCAAGCCCAATTTTAAAATTGCGAGGACACAATTCCCAAAAGGGGGGAAGGATGTAACATCCCAGGTAAATAAAGAATATTACTTTTTCATATTTATCTATATTTGTGAATAAAATGTTAAAATTAATTTAAATGGGATGCTATGCTCGATCACGTACCCAATACGCAACAACGAGTTTCTTTGAAATCTTATGTTGCACTCTAATAATAAAATAATATTATTTTAAATGGTAGTTAACACCTAGCCGTTGTATTGGCGGGAATGAATAAAAATAACTAAAATATTATTTTATATGTTTGTTAAATGTTTTTACATTTATCCAATAAAAGATAAAGTCTTAAAATAAGAAAAGAATTCAATTTTAAGCATAAATACTCTAAAATTCACTAAAAGGTCGATTTATCGCCTTTTGATAGGGAACCCTCTTTAATATAGTTTTGGTCACTCTTATACATTCTATTAGACCAAATAAAATTCTTCTTTAGAATCAGGACATCAAAATTTACTTTGTGTAATTTTTTGGTATTTTTCCGATAAAGTTCATTTTTTTAATGAATAGTGAAAAATGTTGTATTTTAATTCAAAACCTCTTTTTAATCTAATTTATTTATATGATTAGATTATCTTTTGAATTGGTTTTAAAGTCCAATTATAATATATTTTTACCATTTAATCCAATAGTGGTCATTGGATTTAATTTCACTTTGAAATTGGACTTAAACTAGTGTCAATCTTTTGATATATATTGTTTCATAAAAACACGCTATTTGTTCTGACAATGGGAATTAATTATTAAATTAATTAATTCAAATTATATGTTTTGAATTTTGTAAAATAGACATCATTTTTGAATTCGGAATATCAAATATAGCTTAGGGTGAATTTTTGGTATTTTTCGGAAAAACTTCAATTTTTGATGAATAGTGAAACCACTAAGTGGTAGTTAAAAAACTGATTTTTCGTTTAAATGAAACTTTACCACTTCTGTGATTTGAATTTCAAAAATCCGACATACATGGTTTTCATTAGGATTTAAAATTTGGTTCAATGGAATTAAAATAATTTTTGGTGAATAGTAACTTTTAAGTTTTATTAATCGCGATTAAAGGTAATTAGTGTAATTTAAGGTAAAAATAAGGTTATAATAATATGAAATGACCTTGACACATGTCCTACCCTTATTGGATGAGTCATGGACTTCCAAGACAATCCATGGGTCCACTTGGGGACCCCATGGAGCCACTTGGGTAAGAAAATGACATTAATAACTTTTTATTTAAAGTTAAAATTAAAATGTCACAAACATGTATTGTTTTACTAAAACAATTTTTACATGGGGAAATACAAGTCATATTTTTGACTATAAATATTCATTAGAAAGATAAAACGATTTCCTACATCATGATATTTTTTATATAATTTTTAGACATTAAATAAATTAATTTATTTATGACATCGTGATGATGCAGTGATTACCTCATAAATGAACGATTTAAATAAAATGAGAAGATAGGGTAAAATATAAGTCTTACACTTGTCAAAAACCTATTTTATGGGTTAATTTAGAAACCTTATCACCTTATCCTCTAAATATATCCTTTTGGGACCTTTAAAATCCGAAAAAAAAATTATAATAAAGTAATATTTTATAACTTTCAAAGAGTGCCCCTCCTCTTCTCTTATAAAAGGCCCCCACCTCTACCACCTTACCCACACCTCTAAAGACTTTGGCTCGGTCAACCCCTGCCCATTTTGTCTCTCCACATCCCTATATTACTCATAGAAGCCTCACTTTGGGCAGATTTCTTTCCAAGGAAGCCTTTGAGCTCAAATCAAAAAGAGTTACCCAATTTAAAGGTAAAGTCTTCCCTAGTGTTCTTTTGTTTTATTTTGCTTCTCCAACCCCCTAAACTCTTTTTATTTCTTTATTCTGTAACAAAACCAGTATCTTAAATATACTAGGTTTTTGTTATGATAAGGATTATATCTAGAATAACACACACCTCCATCTAATGGTTAAAGAACATACTGTTTCTGTGGATGGAGAATTACTACCTCACAAAATGATGATTGTTCTATCTTCTCCTACAACCTCTCATGGTGGCCATTATGATGGCACTATATTTATTTATGATATATATTATATTTATTTCCTCTATATTCTTCTGTATTTTATATTTAATACATACCTTTATGATTTTCATGTTGTGCAAATGCGATAATTTCATTTGAGGAAGTGTGGACTACCGCCCCCTCAAGTGATGTGACTCGTTCATGCAATACATGGAATGTGTAAAGAATGAAATTGATGAAATTATATGATCTATATAAAATATATATTATACTGGAATTATAATATATATATATATATATATCTCATCTATTTTCAATTCCATTAATGTTCCAAAGAAATGAAAGTAGCATTCATGCGTACGTACGGCTTACCATCTCCATGAACGGTACATTTCATTTCTTATCTCCAAATGATATGTACTATTATAAGTACATATATATAATGGATTTATAAGTCGTATATTACATCTAAATTATGGATATAATTATGGAATTATAATATATATATCTCTCTCTTTTAACTTTAATTCCATTAATATGACAAAAAAAATGAAAGTAGCGTTCATGCGTACGTACGGCATATCGTCTCCATGAATGGTGATTTTCATTTTTTTATCACCAAATGATATGTAATAGTATAAAATGAATATATACTGGATATATATGATATTTAAATCATTAATACTATTCTGGAGATGATGTACCTATAACTACATCGAAAATTCTTTTCCAACAAGTTCAATTTTGACTCATGTACCGAACATCGACAAAAATGTCTGATATGAACTCACATTATTAACCAGTTATTATAACATTATAATAAGTGATATTAACTGAATAATAATATTTAAAGGAGGTCCTTAAGAAATTATAAATTGACCAAAGTTTATTATTCAGGAATATAAAGAAACGAACAAGGCAAGTCGGACTTGAGGTAAGGGATCCTACCTCTCTCTTTCTTTTTAAGTACTCTCTTTTATGTCATTTCTTTTAAGCTCAACTTTCTTGTGTTTGGGGATGTTATTTTATATTCCTAATTCTGTAATTTTTTTGTTCATATTATGAGATACCCTATTTGATCTCATAAATCCATTTTTGGAAGTTTTAAGTGGCGCTGTTAGGCTGCCGAGTTTTCGTAAGGGATTTTTCATATCACTTTTATTCCCATGAGATTCATGCTACATTTGCCACTATTTCCTTTTTTGTGGTGTATTTAATGCCCATTATTGTATTATTTGTGTAATATAATTTAATTTATGGGTATTTACATATTCATTTTATGACCCTTCTTTCATGGGGTGTACGTTTCGAAAGTTACCCAAATCGGTAAGGGAACCTTTCACCCTCCTATTTTTAAAAGACTTATTTTTTATGGGTCTTTTTATTTACATATTGTTATGTTGGGATATGTTCCTATATATCCTTATTGATGTAAATTTAATTTACAAGTGATGAGATACCCTTTTTATCTCTCATCAACTCATTTTCTGAATTTTGAAGTGACGTCGTTAGGCTGTCGAATTTTTGCAAGGGAACTTATTAGCCCAATTTTGATGCTTTGGGTTAAACTTGTACTCCTTGAATATGTCGTTCTATGAATATGTGTGAATGACCTATGATTGTTTTACACTTAATATCCACTTATATTTGGTGTATTCTTTTGTCACACATAATTATGTAATTGATTTATCCTTAATCAAAGGATATCGTCTTTGTAAGGGACTTCATCTCAATATCCTTTCATTGAGGCATATGTTGTTTTATACACAACTTTATTTTATACGGTGTATAAAACCATTTGAATTTTACTTTTATTCAAAAAAGAATCTTTTTCTACGAAGCGTTTTACTAAACGAAAAAAAGGAATGTTTCTTTTAACGTACGCGGTGACAACGACCTTTTCCGCCGTCGCGAGTATTATTTGGTCTTTGGCTTCCTCAATAATCTGTAATATTTTTAAAAGTAAATAAATACAATATACTCTTTTATGTATTTTGGTATTGAAAATGGTTTTTATAATGGATTTGTTATGTCAATATATTTAAGTGATATATTGTGATCGAAATTTGGAAATTTTTTCCTTCCATTATATTTGTTTTATGTCTTATGATTTTATAATGGTACTTTGACATTTGATGGGTGGTTACGTGATAAACCATATGTCGGGTGGTGCCGTGAATATGAGAACGGGTGGTTATGTTATAACCTCCAATGCATTGGGTATGGAAGTCGACCGTATGGCTATTCCATTAAGTGATATTTGTAGAAGTCGACCGTATGGTTATTCCATTTAACTATGTTTATGTCCCAAGTTACCTTTATATGTTATGTGTTCTTTATATGGGTTTTATGGTAATATTTTGGTTACAAAAGGGTAAGTAATGATCTTTTATTCAGTGAATAGTTTTTTACTACTTCATAAAGGTGAAAATTATTACTTTGATAAAGTATTCTTGGGTTACTTGTTATTTTGAAAAACTAACAGTTTTCCTTCTTTGTGTATCCCTTACTGAGCTTTTTATGCTCACCCCAAGTTTTTTTGAAATGTTTTTCACAGGACTTAATGTGGAATAGGGTCAAAAATGGGATCAAGGAAAAGTCATGCTATCTAAAACATGGAACTAGACATGTTTCTTTTTTAGAGTTTTTTTTAGTAGAAGTGTATACTTTGTAATCTTTTGAGATGTAATAGTTATGTCCTAATTCTCTAAAACTCTAAACCCGAAAAGATCCTCTATGTGAATTATTCATTTAATTCATGATTAAGTAAGTTTTTAAGGCCGGGTATTTATACCCCCACCCCCTAGGACAACCCCCCCCCCCACCCTTGGACACCCCCACCCCCAAGACACCCCCACCCCCTTGGACAACCTCCACCACCACCACCACCACCCCCCTAGACAGCCCCCCCCCCCACTAGACACCCCCACCCCTACCCCCTTGGATAGACCCCCACCCCATAGATAGCCCCCCACCCTCTGGACACCCCCACCCCCTTGGATATCGCCCCACCCAGACCCCATCCCACCCCCTGGACCCCCCCCCCACCCCCACCCCCTAGACACCCCCCACCACCTTGAACAGCCCCCTGGACCCCCCCCCCACCCACACACCCATGGACACCCCCCCACTCCCCCTGGACAGCAACCCCACCCCCTGGATACCCCCACCCCCCCCCCCCGGACACCACCCTACCCCTAGACACCCCCACACCCACCCCCTGGACACCCACACCCCCTTGGACACCCCCACCCCCTGGAACCCCCCACCCCCTAGACACCCCCACCCCCACAGACACCCCCCCCCCCCGAACACCCCCCATGGACACCATCCCACCCCCTGGACACCCTCACCCCCTTGGAAACCCCCACCCCCATGGACAACCCCCCCCTCCGCCACCCCCTAGACCCCCCCCCCCCCACCACCACCTCCCCACCACCCCCTACCCCTCGGACACCCCCACACAATGAATACATCGACTTTGGGTATTGGGTGTTATGAAATATTTTAACTTTTCAAAATATTTCCATTTTTTAGCATCAATAACTTATTTAAAAACTCTCTTTACATGTTCTTTATATTTGATGAAAAGAATTCAATTTGTTGTATCTTGAACAATGTTCTATCAGGTCCATGGTGTCCTCTTGTATGTGATAAATGAAAAAATTCCAAAACACATTTCACCTCAAATTTAGGCACACATAACTAAATTAGTATATCTTCCCATTGTTTTAATAATAAGGTATCAACCCAGGAATAGTTCACTACATCAACTAGAAACCCCCTCCCTTTATGGATATCTAAAATGGGGATAGATTATCTCATTTGGAAAATAAATTTCAATCTCATAATTCGAAATCTCCATGTACATGGAATCATGCTTATTTTCCCCATGGAACCTTCATCTTATGACATAAAACTCTTCTTAGTTCCATTTAATATTTTTTGGATCATGATTCACATGTATGACCATGATGTTTCAATCCCTGATCAAGTTATTACTTAGTTCATTGAATACTTGAGAATAATAGGATTCTTCTCCTTCAAAGGCTCGTGGATTCGAAATCTCTTCTTCTCTTTGACACAAGATATATAGGAATATAAAAATTATCCCATAGATTATATATGTTCTCTCAATATGCACAAATTTCATGGTATTATATTTATAATTGAAGTCAATATCAGGGATTTATATTAATTTATAGTTTTTTTATAAATATAGTATTTTTTCTTTTATATTATGATTATCATATAGAGTAATGTGTCAGTTATGGTTTTATATAAAGTGAAAAATTCTCTTTTACATAAATATATTTTAGATTAAACATAAATATTATTGAATTGCTTTTGGAAAAATGACTTATATCAATTTTTTAACAGAATGGATAGAAGTTGAATGTATAAAACCAATCGGATCTCAAGTGATTTTCAAAACAATTTGGAGAGATTTTTAGATTTTTCATTTCACAATACTTTAGATAGTGGTCACATACATTTCCCATGTTACAATTGTGTTGTAAGACCTTGGTTGAGCCATGAAGAAGACAACTACCATATAACCAAATATTATTTTCAAGTAAACTACTATGTATGGTATCACAATTGGGAGAAAATGAAATCTCAAATCACTGATGATTAAAATGAGATGACTGGATTGGAGAATTTGTTATATGATCAGTTTTTTTTTATTCTTCATCATGAAAAAGAAATGATTATGACCCAAGAAGACTTCGATATGAGTACACATGATGCGTTTAATGAAAATGATGATGTTGTCAGGGAGAAAAAATTGAATGATGCTACCATGACTCCAGTATATCAACAATGTGGTAAAATGAAAAGGTTGGAATTTTTAATTCAATTGTTTCGTGGGAAAACTATGTATGAGATTTATAATACTACCATCGATTAAATTGTTACCTTCTTGGATGACTTACTTTCAGATGATGCAGATATTCCATCAAACCACTATATGGCATGGAAGTTAGTTGAGGAACTTGGATTTTTAATAATCAAAATTCATGCAGGCCTGAAAGATTGTAGTTTATTATAGTAGGAAACTGCTGAATGAAATGATTGTATAAAATGTGGAAAATCTTGCTGGAAGCCAAAAGCTGATGAAACACCATCCCATGTGCCATAAAAAGTATTGTGGAATGTTCCATTAATCCCCAAACACCGGAATCTTTTTATGTCTGATGAAATATCAATAAAAATGTGATGGAATGATAATGAGAGAAAGAAGACTAATAATGAGTTGGTTCACCCTACAGATGGATTTTCATGGTAGATATTTGATGCTCGATATCTTGATTTTGTAGCTGACATGTGTAATGTGAGGTTGGGTCTTTCATGTGACAGTTTTAATCTATTTGGGGAGATACTTACTTTGCAAAACACATAGTCGGTTTTTATACACATTTATAACCTTCCCCCATGGTTGTGTATGAAAAAACCTTTTACTTTCATGAGAATACTCATATATGGCCCTTCTGATCCTGACAATGATATAGACATATACATGAAACCTTTAATAAAAGAGTTGAAACTTCTTTGGGATGTGGGTGTGCGCATATACAATGCATGTTCAAAAGATATATTTTAGATGCATGTTGTGCTTATGTGGAAGATCAATGATTTTCATGCTTATGCAATGACGTCTGGATGGAGCATGAAGGGAAAAATATCATGTCCAGTTTATATGAATAATACATGATCTAGAAACTAAAACATCGTTATAGTTTCAGTTTTATGGGACATAGATGATTCTTGCCAATGGACCATCCATATAGAAATAATCGTCGAAGATTTTACAATACCATGGAGACTGATGATCCACCTTAGTGTATGTTTGGAACTGATGTGCTTAATGAATTGAAATATTTCAATTTTTCATTCTGGAAGGTTCAAATGAAATCTGGAAAGAGAAAGAATGTTTCCACTAAAACATGATACAATTGGAAGAAGAGGAGTGTCTTTTTTGATTTTCCTTATTGGTCAACCAATTTTTTATGTCATTACATAGACATAATTCACATTAAAAAAGAATATATGTTAAATGTTTCTTTTGATTCTTTTAAATGTTAAGGGAAATACAAAAGATGATTTACGATCTCAGCGTGACTTGGTGGATTAGGGCATCAGACCAAAATTGCATCCTGTGCGTATCAATGAAAATAAATGGAATGTTCCATGTGTTTCTTATGTGATGAAACCTATAGAAAAAAAATCAATTTTTGGAAGTACTAGAGACTATTAAAGTTCCTGATGGCTATTCAAGAAACATATCTAAACAGGTCAATAGAAGATAATTGAAGCTAAAATCATTGAAGACTCGTGATTATCACATCCTTATGCATGAGTTTATTCTAATAACAATCCGTCATCTTTTGTCCAATAATGTAAAGGTGGTTGTTATTCAATTGTTCCATTTGTTTATAGATCTTTGTGCTAATAAGTTGTCCAAGCCTTTTTTTTAAAAAAAAATTGACAGATGCCCCATTAATTTTGTGTGAGTTAGAGAAAATATTTCCTTTGTTTTTCACATGTATGCTCCATCTGACTATCCATATTCCAACTAAAATACTTCTTGGAGGACCTATTTATTTTCTTTGGATGTATCCAACTGAAAGAAATATGTACATATTAAAGTATTATGTATGAAATAGGAATCATCCCAATGGTTCTATGATTAATGGTTACTTGGATCAAGAATATATGGATTTATGCTCTATGTATTTGTATGATATTACTACAAGAATGAACAGACCAATGAGAAATGAAGAAGAGTAATATGAGAAAATTGAACCCCGTTTTCCATTAAATCCTCAAACAGGAGGAATTCTTGTATCATATACGTCGATGACATTAATCCTTGAATAGCGGGAGATGGCACATCGCACAGTTTTTTTCAACTATGATTTGTTCGATGACTACATCAGGTAAGTAATTTGATTATGTATATCTTACATATATATCTATTAAACTATTCCTATTTTTATCTATAGGGAATATAATGAAATGATAAATAGAAATCATCATTATTTATCTTTGAGAAGGAGGGAGAATTTTCATAGAAAAGAGTTTCCTGCTTGGTTAAAATTCAAGGTAAAAATATTACTATCTAAAATAATTAAATAAATATTTAATTAATTTTAATATTCATTTATATTTTAGGTATTGAGTTTTCTTGTTGACTCTGTCTTTGAGGAAATAAGATCGTTGGATTTTGGTCCTAGTACCATGGTTTGTGACTGTAAATCAATTGTTTTCAATGGGTACAAATTTATTATCACTAAATGAGAAAAGAACGTGAGAACACAACATGATGGTGTCATGGTTAATGCCACAACAGACTATTATTCCAGTGTATTAGATAGTAGACCGTGATTTGAAAATGCAGGTTATTATGGAGTCATTGAAAAAATAATAATATTGAAATATTACTCTCATGGACGAGTCGTGATGATGAAATTCCAATGGTTTGATTCGATGATGAGGTAGGTCACATTTATTGATGATTGTGGATTTTGAGTAATTGATATGACTTGCACTCTTGCTACTGATGAACCATATGTATTGGAATCAATAGAGAAATAAGTTTTTTTATGTCAACGACCATCTTCAACCTGAATTTGGTGTCATTATTGAAGTAATTCTAAGAAATATTTTTGATGATGGTGATGATGGAATTGACACTATCCCTACTGCCATTGGAAATGATCCATTTATTAATTTTGATGACTCCAATTGCTCAATTGTCGGAGTTTATTGTGAACCTGAAGTTGTAGTGGGAAATATATAAAATCATTCATCCATGTTCTCTATTATTTTGGTTTAGCTCGACTTAGGTTGTTAAGGTTGGTACTATTCAAATTGATTTAATATTGATTACAAATATATTGTATTCTACTTGACTGTTATGTGAATTTTCAATGTTTATTGGTTGCAATTTTATTTCAATTTCATTTTCTAATTTGGAATTGAACTGTATTCAAACCTATGAAACCAAAATTTCTAACTTGGTGAACATTTTAATTCTTTATTGACCATGTATAAAATTAGTATAACTCTAAGACCTCCCTTTAAAATTTCACCAGATAATGAACATGATGGGTTGTCTTCTTCTGCAAAACATGTATAGAAACCTGCATCATCTACCTAAGATAAATAAATTAAAATTTTCCTTAATTTCGACAAGTGCTTTACCCATTATGAATCTGGTAGATATCTTATCCTTTTTCATATGTTTATATCATCATTTATAACTATCTTAAGGGTTTAATAATTCATAATATATACCTTGCTGAATTTTCTAGAGGCATAATTCAGTATGCTCTCTCTCTTGGTTGTTGAGTGAAATAAAACCTCAGAATCAATGTTCCATGATTTTAATAGACTAGTGAAACTTACTAAATAACTGTCCTACTCAAAATTAAATTTCTTTATTACATCTTGTATGATTTATTGAATTCATTATATATCCATTCAAGCTCACCTAAAACAATGGATAGTTAAATTATCCATGAATCCCCCTATTCCCCCTCATATATTTTTGTTTTTTGGGATACACATTAGTTATCCTTTTATAATTACTTCCATATTGGTTTTCAAATGCCAGAAATGAAACCAATTGAAGAGTGGTGATAGAATAAAGATGATGGAAAAAAATTGTCTCATGGATTAGATGGGCGTTCCACCACTAGTGCCTATAGTGAGTATTTTATTTCAAATATATATATTTAAATAATATATAATTTCATGTGATTAATTTTTTTAAACATTTTTGTTGGATTCACCTCTTAGGAAACAATTATTTGATGAGCAGCCTAGTAGTGGTCCCAATACTCAGGCATGTGGTACAAGGGTGGTGGTATGAGAGCTAGGCGATCTGTTCGGCGTACCTGATTAGACCCTACATCTCCCACTGACATACCATCTATCCCATAGTCTAATCCTGGTGTTTTGTTAGGGAAAAACGGGATATTTAGGCCTCCCATGTTTTCACCACCCTTTACATCTGAGTCTCTTCACCTGTCTTTACCATATCTGATGATGATTCTCACTCCCCATCTAGAATTCAGCCAGCCATCTGTGCCATCTTGTTTTACATATACTTACTTCTCTCCAATCTTCTATATTCCATCTTCTTTGACTCATGCTCCACCACATTCTGTCCCTACGAAGCATACACTGGGACCCACTCCACCTGTACAGGGTGTTCCTTCAGTTTCTGTGGATCCAGTGGTGCCCATTGATCATACTACCATAGGTATATTTATAAAACCCTAAAAAATTCTTATACCATTATTTATTTTCATTATAACAGGTACTGATAAAATATTTGTTTTCCTTTTATAACAGATACATCTACTGATAGGAGGCGGGGGCAGGGACGTACATGCATGCGTCCGGTGTGGAACCACTGCACACAGTTGATGGTGGAATATAATGAATACAATCAAATGACTGAAAAAATAGGGCAGAAATGTCAGAGTTTTTTGGCGACGCTTTCCAAATACTCTAACATCATTCCTGTCAGCCCACTCTCATGGAGACAGTTACCAAATGAAGTCAAGAAAAATGATTGGGAAGAGATATGGGTAAAAAATCTATTCTATTTAATGAAATATATTATTTTTTATTTATATGAATTAATATTTTTGTGTCAACTTCAGTTTAATTTCCCTAATGGTGAGGGTGCACGACCATCACATCTAAAGGATTTAGGTGAGCTTTGGAGAGCCTATAAGCAAGAGTTTTATATTGGTTGGAATGATAGAGTTGTCACAGAGTTATAGGCGGTACCTATCATGGATGATTTTCTAATAGAATAGTATCATCAGATGATTACTCATTGGAAAACTATACAGTTTATGTTATTAATCACATTTGAGGTATTTAAATAAAAATGTTCATGTTTTTCATTAATACTATATTTTGTATTATTGAATTTTGTTTAGAAATCATCTAGAAGAAAGAAAAAAAATATTGATGCTAAAAAATAACACCACACATTGGGACGTACTATGATGTCAGATCATGGGAGGAAGTAGGTATGACAGTTTATAATTTTTCTTTAAGACTTGCACTTTCTATTATTTCCTTCATAATTTATTCGATTGCGAAAGTTTTCATATAATTTTAGTTATTAAATAATTATTGGTAACCTATTTTTAATTATAGTTTCCTACATTAAATGTCATTGTAGAGGCAAACATTGAATATTGAAGGATGTGTGCCTTGAGAAAAACTATTTTGCTCGAGTAGAAAGAATAAATATGGAAGTGTGGTTAACAAACCGAGTCAGTAGAAAATTGTATGTTTTAATTTGTTGATTTAAAATTTTAATATCTATTTTTTAACATAATAATTTATTTATATTTGTAAAAGGCTGCTTTAGAGGCCCTTGATTCCATGAAACCTGAATATTTTGGGCCAAATGATCACTTATACCAAGTATTGGGAGATGGTCACCCTGGCAGAGTACGTTGCCAACTTGGGAAGAGTATAGTCCCAATGAGGCATTGGCCCCCATCAGGTACAAGTGGTAGAGCCACCGAGTTTCATAAGGTTAAGGCATAGGCATAACCGGCTGAAAAAGGGGCCATAGAGATGGAAGAATAGTCTGCTAGGGAAAACACTGCATTTATGAAACTGATGGAAGTTTTACATCCAACACTTTCACTAGAGGCCAGCATAGATTATGATGAATATATGTCATAGATGTGTTCTATATATTGTGAACCAGGTGGTAGTTCTAGTGGTGGTCGGGATGATGTCGTTCTTGGTGATGATGATGGTGAGGAGGAGGCCGAAGCGTAGGATGAGGCTGAGGAGGAGGCCAAGTCAGAAAAGGAGGGTGGGGATGAGTCTGAGGAGGAGAAGGAGGTCAAGGAGGAGGCTATGGCAGAGTACGAGGTAGAGGAGGATGGTGTTGAGGAGGGCAGGGATAATGATGGGGACGACAATAAGGATGGGGATGAGGTTGATGATGATGGTGATGATAGTGATGGTGATGAGGGACAGATTGATCTGTTACATTTTTTAATGATATTACTGACATTTGATTTTTGATAATTTTGTGTGCCTGAATATATGTATGATTAGGTAGGTCATGTTATCTTTATTTCTTTATCTATAAATAATAAAACTTGACTTGATGATTTGTTGTGACTGAATATATGTGTGACTAATTCACCCCTCCCCTAGAAACCCCCACACCCTTGGACAGACCCACACCCCCTGGATAGCCCCCCCCCCAACCCACTTGGGCACCCCCACCCCCATGGACACCCCCTTCCCACCCCTGGACACCCCCCACCCCCCCCCCAAACACCCTCAACCCCCTTGGACACCCCCTCCCTCTTGGACACCACCCCACCCCTGGACACCCTACCCCATTAGATAGCCCCCCCCCACCCCCTGACCAGTCCCCCCCCCACACCTCCTAAAAAGCTCCCCCCCCCCAACACCCCCAAGATCCCCCCCCCCCCCACCCCCAGACACCCCCACCCCCAGGACACCCCCACCCCCTGGACACCCCAACCCCCTTGGACACCCCCCCACCCCCTTGGACACCTCCAAATTCTGAATTCAATTTTCTATTCCATATTCTATATGTGTTATACATAATTAAATTATATATGTAATGAATTATGAATTGAATACATTGTACATAATTCAGAATTTTTTATGTAATTCGTAATTCAGTTTGTATGTGTTATTCATTCATAATTCAAAATTCAGTACATAATTAATTATGTATGTATTCAAATGAGAATTCAATTCTGAATTCTTTATTGCATAAGGTAAATGGGTTTTGAATTGAATTCTGAATTTGCAGGTGCACAGGGGATTATAGAGGGGGAGGTAGAATGGCTTGTGTAGTGGGAGGGGTTGTGTAGTGGGAGGAGGTGTTGGTTGTAGGGGGGCTGTAGAGGGGGGGTCTATAGTGGGAGGGGTGTGTAGTGAGAGGGTGGGGGTTGTGGGGGGAGGGGTTATGTAGTGGGAGGGGGATGTGGGGGGTGTGTTGTGAGGGGGGTGGGGGTGTGGGGGTGTGTAGTGAGAGGGTGGGGTGGGGGATGTGTAGTGGGAGGGTGGGGGTTGTGCAATGGTAGGGGGTTGGTTGTAGGGGTTTTGTGTAGTGGGAGGGGGCTTTGTAGTGGGAGGGGTGTTCAGATAGAGGGTGGGGTCTATGTAGTGTAAGGGGATATAGGGGGTACGGTGAGGGGGGTGGGGCTGTGGAGGGTGTGAAGTGAGAGGGTGGGGTTGGGGTGGGGGTTGTGCAGTGGGAGGGTGGGGGCAGTGCAATGGGAGGGGGAAGGGTGGGGTTGGTTGTAGGGGGTGTGGGGGCTGTGTAATGGGAGGGGGTGTGCAGTGGTAGGGGGTTATGTAGTGGGAGGGGGTTGGTTGTGGGGGGCTGTGTAGAGGGAAGGGGGTGTGGAGTGAGAGGGTGGGGGATGTGTAGTGTGGGGGGGGGGGGGGGTTGGTTGTGGGGGGGCTGTGTAGTGGGAGGGGGTGTGCAGTGAGAGGATGGGGGTTGTTGGTGGGGGGTTGTGTAGTGGTAGAGAGTGTGTAGTGAGAGTGTGGGGGGATATGGGTGGGGGTGTTGTGTAGTTGGGATGATGTGTAGTGGGGACTGTGTAGTGGGAGGGGGTTGTGCAGTGGGAGGGGGGTTTAAGGGGGGCAGTGAGAGGGTGGGGGCTATATAGTGGGAGGGGGTATTGATAGGGTGGGGGGTTGTAGGGGGTGTACAGTGGGGGTGTAGGGGGGTATGATTCCAATCATGAATCCACCCATCATGGTTCCAAAGGAGTTTTTACTAGTTAATTTTCCATCCACTTGCACTAGACATAAGGCTCTAAACCATGTGTCAATGCACCAATGATCATACTCTGTCCCTTCTTGAAATTATTTTATTCTATTTACAATCCAACATATTTTCTTTATATAATGTTACATATGAATCAAAATCATACAATAAATTTGGAACCAAACATTCTTAGGTCTACTACACATCAATATTATAGAGTCACCAAAATCATTTAATGATCAGTTTTGTAGAATACCACAACCCTTACCTCAAGAGAATATTTTTACATGTTACTAGGTCAACTATATAAAGCATTTGAGTATCCTTAATTGTCACATGTAAGAACATACATCATTCTAGTCTATCTTAAATATCCCATCTTCAAGGACAATGATTAAACATTGTCGTCCATTCAATTAATTGTTAAGTGAGGCACCTAGTACTGCACAGAGCTCGATGACTCAAAATGAAATCCACTACATTGAACAATCCATTTTTGGTATCTGTAACAATCTCTAGAAACATAGGCATAGGTTATGACCGCCATCTAGGTGGGCCTTTTTCCCTTAAACAAGATTCTATTTTGAACCCCAATATATCAACCAATAGCAACTATTGTTATCCTCACAATGGTACCCCATACCATTACATATATTATCTTCTTTGACATAGACAACATTGTAATGATTAAACATTAGGCTATGAAAACCTGGGAGCTTCATTCCAAATACACTAATAGCTAATAGAAATGGTGACCCTAAAATTAAATAAATAATGACTTACTACCACTATCACCTCTCTTTTTTCATCCATAAAATCAGAACATTCTCAGTTGTTAGCTCACCACCAACTTCCAATGGTTCAACTGACACCACACATAAACACAACAAGAAATATATAAATATAGAATGATAGATAAATATCACATCACCACAACATGAAATATATAAATTCATAATGATAAATAAATATCAATTCACATCAAATAATATCCCTAACCATCATATAGAGGATATGGATGGAGGAGATAGAGCCCATAACCATAGTAATATAGTTCCAAGGGTTTTGGGTATTTTTAGGTGTTTGTATTTTGGTTTCAGTGTGATTATGTATATTGTTTCCATGGGTGTTTTTTTGAATTCTATACATTGTATTGTGGGCATGAGTGTTTTCCTGAATTCTGTATTTTCAGGTGTTGGATAAATATTGTATATTGTCTTTATTGTATTTTTAGGTCGTGTTGAATTATGTATATTGTAGTGGGGAGGCAAGAGGGGAAGAAGGTTTTTGTAATTCTGTAAATGGTAGAGGGGAGGCGAGAGGGATGGATTCTAGAAATCTAGAGTTGGTTATACCAACGGTTTACAAACCGTTAGTATAAAGATGGAAAATTTCATCTATACCAACGGTTTATAGGTAAACTGTTGGAAATGAACTGTACCAATGGGTTTTTAACCATTGGTAAAACACTGTACTAATGGTTCACCAAATGTTGGTATAGATTTAAACCATTAGGTATACCAATGGTTCTACAAAAACCATTGGTATAGGTTATATATTAATATTTACCAATAGTTACAAACCTTTTGACTTCTATATTGCAACGGTTCCTTTAAACTGTAGAGAAATTGGATTTTTTATTGCTCTATGACAACAGTGTCCTTGTAACAATTGGTATAAGTCTATCCCCACACCTTATCACCCAACAGTTTGGCAGCCTATCCCAATGGTTTTAAATTGTTGGGATAGCCTTGGTTTGCAGTAGTGGATGGTGGATTGGTAGTTTTTGTAGTACGCAAAATCCACTAGAGATAGGTGATCCTCTAAACTACGAAAAAAATCGAGGATGCAATCATGTAACATGTTCTCTAGGACCTGAATAGTCTGCTCCATCTGTCCATCTATCTGTGGGTGGAAAACTATGTTCAAGCATAGATGAGTCCCAAACTCCTCCTGTAATCCCTTCCACGATCGAGATGCAAAGCATGAACCTCAATTTGAGGGTATCATTGATGGGACTCTGTGGAGTCGAACTATCTCCCACACGTAGAGGCATCCCAATCTCTCTATGGGACCCTGTTTCTAATTAGATAAGAAGTGATCGACTTGGTGAGTTGGTCAATGATCACCTAGATGGTATAGTGTCCTATGGAAATACGTGATAAACCCATCATGAAGTTCATTGATATCCATTATCACTCTCTTTTTGGAACCCCATGGAAGAAAAGAGAAACCCCTTCTAAGAATTAGGGCTAAAAATGGTGTGTTGACAAACCACAAAACTGATTAAACAAGAGATCAACTTTTATATCAATACGTAAGCCCAGCTTCAACCTATTTTGTCATCTCGGGTGTCCATATTAACACCCACATGAATATCCTGATGCATCTCATCACTATAGGTATCCACTGCTACTACTATACATCCTCTGAAAGGAATGATGTGTTCCCCACATTTCGAATATCCATCAGGGGTATTCCCTATGGAAAACTGAACACTTAAAGACTCACAGTCAGTATTATCATGTTGTGCCTCCCTGACTCACTTTAAGAGTGGAGGGGTAACAGCCACTGATTTTGAGGTAAGCTGCGACATCTCTATCTATGAAGGATAACTGTAATGAGGCCAACTGGTCTATTTCCTCATTCAACAACTATGAATTAGATCTACTGTTGAGAGCATCCTCTACCACCATTCCCTTATCAAGAGTATAGACTACTTTGAAGTCATAGTCGAGGAGGAATTCCATACATCATCTCTATCTCAAGTTCAAATCCTTATGAGAGAAGATATACTTGAGACTCTTGTGGTTAGGTTAGATAGTAAATTGTTCTCCCATAAGGTAGTGTCACTACATCTTCAATGAAAAGACTACCACTGCCAACTCAAGATCGTGGGTCACATAGTTCTACTCATGTGGTCTCAACTAACATAAACCATAGGCAATTATTTCCCTCCTTTTGATCAGGACACAACCAAGTCTGGTCCATGATGCATCACAAAACACTACATACTCAACTCCCTCCTCTGGAAAACTCAATATTGGGTTTCTCATCAAACTCTATCTTAACTTTTGAAAATCCTACGTGCACCTTTCCATCCATGTGAAAGCCACCCCTTTCAACTAATTGATGCGTTCATCATCCCTTTAGTAGTGGATACTCATTCTCTATGGACACTTTGTTAAAGTGACAGTAATGCACACATAAACTCAAACATTGGGTCCTACTAAGCCCATCCTCTATAGTTCCTCCACCTATACCCTCAGCTTGTGAAGCTCTATGATAACTATATGATATACTTATGCTAATACAAGTTCCATCTTAGGGTGCAGAATGATGTAGAAGTTCATCTCCTGATGGGGAGGTAAATCTGGAAACATATTTTGGGAAGGTGTCCTCATACTTTGCCACTACTTCTAGGAACTAAAAACACAAAACATCTACTTACACAAGGGTAAGGCTATTTGAATCAAGAGTAATTGGTTTCACCCTCCAATGCATGAGTCTATCCCATGATTCTTTGGTTTCCTTTTTGTTGGCCAAGGAAAACCCAATTCCATCATTGCAGACATACCGCATCATTTTTCCAAAAATAGTCAATCTGAGCATGAACTATGGATGACTAGCCCATACCCAAACTAATGTCGTAAGACCTCGATTATACCACCAAGAGGTTTCAACCAAACCTATTACCTCAAGGGTCATATCATAGCATCATCATAAGTGTGATTATTGAGTCTCCTCCCATAGGTATCTCCTGAAGTAAGGTTCAAGTCAATGGTTTAACCAGAAACTCTGGGTCTTGAATAAGATTTGTGATAAGAAGGAATTATTAGAACCTATTTCTATTAATATGGGAGCTAAGAGTAGATACATATCATTCATCGAATCATTCCTAAAAACCTTGGGTCATATGCCTTGACCACATGCAGTTTCCCTCTTCCCTTGTCCTCTAGCACCCTGAGCCTGGTGTGGACCACATTGGGATGGTGGTTGTAAGATGTTGAAAAGTAGACCACCTCCTGCTGCTCTCCCAGATCTTCTTCCACATCTTCCACCCTATAGATTCATCTATTCTTGTCATTTTCTCTGCCCTAGTAGACCATCCACCATTTCAATATAAGCATGATAGGCTGGAAAATCTCTAGTGAGATGTCCCCTGTTGTCATTTTAAATGCATTACCCTTTTCTAGGCCGACTGGACTCACCTTATGAGCCCTGAGATATAGATCCCCTATCTTGGCACCTCTTCTCAGAATGTCTCACACATCCAAGTCTATATGACTGAAATTAGCTTCCTTCTATCCCACTAATGACATCCACTAGCTATATCTACTCAGCCAAAGGACTTTCAACCAAAAAGGTTTTCTCTAGAACCCTAGCATAAGTAGGAGTGCAAATAGTAATAGCCATATCTTAGATGTCCTTGAACACACCTCACTCAGAGGTCCAAGCCCTGAAGCACTAATCGTAGTGTATTCATCGAGTACCTGGAAAGGTCGGTACACCTCCATGAATACTCAGTTACTGACTTGTCATCCTACCAATGTTGTAGAAGCTATGGGGCATGCATATCCCTTATCTTTTATGGAGAGAGCCCCTTCTCTGAGAAAGGATCTCAAGATCTGTCTATAGAAGAGTCACCTCATCGAAATAACTGGTAATCTAAACCTTGCCATCGCCCTACTGACCCACGTAGAAGGCTCACTTCCAGGACCTCCATCTGATCTAATGGTGTCCTGACTAGATGAAAAACTAAGTCACCACCTCAAGATAGTCCTTAAATACCCTTGATTCGGGCTCTCCTCAGAACCTAAGGGGTCTCTGTTACTGAGACTCATGATGTGCACTTACTCCTCGCATCTCATTCGCTGGTACTACGAGTGCCATTTGCTACACAACTGGTGGTGGTATAGCTGGTACACCTCTTGGTGGTGTTGTCTCTAGTATGAACCCTTGTACCCATCTCATCACCCCGTAGATCATCCTTATAATCACGCGGTGGAATCCTGGATGGCAATCTATGTGGAAGCATCTTGAATCAAAACAAGATGTAACATGATCAATAGAGTATACCTAGTGAGATAACTCAAGAAGGACATGGAAAAATCAACCCATTCCTATATGATGCATGTACCATCATTTTTTCATGAAACTAGAGTTTTCATGTACTGAGTTGAAAAGATGAATTCAGGGTCCTGGTGTATGGATACATCGGCCACCGAACCAACACTAGATTCTCTAGCCTAAAAGACAAACTCAAAACACATAACACTATTTCCCAAAACCAAACTCATAGACTCGAGGTTATTAAGGTAGAACTGACCTCCTTGTTACCACTCTGTTATGACCCATCCCCCAGGGCCCATTCTGTGACTACCCTAAGCCCAGATCCCATAGTCCAGGGGTTGGCAACTAGCACCGAGTAGGCATATCCCAAACAAATGGTAGGTATTTTCCTAAGTACATGTACACACACACACACCACCAATCCCCTAATGTTGGAAGGTGAATACAATAAGTAAACAATCACAAGGTACGACGATAGAAAACTAAAGGTAAATGGGGCCAGAATACAATCCCAACTGAAATAGAAAAGTAAAAGCACAAGTCTTTATAACTCCTTCGTAAAAAACCCTACCAGAAGGGTAGGTACAGAAATAGCTATCTGAAGTCGCAAAAGCATGTCTCATCTGTCAGGTCACTATAAGCACCACCAGGACTTAATCCAACCAAGATTCTGCCAAAACGTCGATTGTCTGCACAAGACATGATACGTGTGGGAAAATCCCATGCAGGGGTGGGTAAAACAATACTCAGTAGGGACCTCAAACCACAAAGTTATACCACAAATAAATACACAAAGTAGGAAACCAAAGAGGTACATGAAGTGTAACCTCTAAGGGGTATAGTCAAGAGAGTCACTAGAATCATCTCACATAGGTATAACCTAAATTGCAGAAAGAAAGACTATCAGTCGTAACACTTTAACATCTTGTATTGTTGAAGCACTCATCCCTGATGAGTGCTTAGGGATGTTGGATCATCTAGACCCACTCTTCACATGGGATAGCTAGATCACATAGACCTGCTCGTATCTTGGGTCAGTTGTATCACTTAGACTCGCTCATCTCTTGGGTGAGTTGGATCACTTACACCCACTCATCTCTTGAGCCAGCTAAATCACTTAGACCCACTCGTAGTGTGATTGATTTTGGGAGATTCTAATCTTCAATCCATCAGTCACATATTATCTTCCAAAAAATTCAACTTAGTGTATACTAAAAGTATCTCCTTGTTGAGAGGGTCACAAATCTACAAACGGATCGTCAATCAGATGTATGGTTTGGAAGTTATGCTCATTTTAGTAAAAAGGGGACGATCAAGTTTGTGTCTAGACCAACCCGGCCTGGGGTCCACCGACCTGACCTAGGTTTGACTCAGCCCAGATCCGATCCAATCCACTAGGCCCAACTTTTCTTAGTCCAACTTATTGGGTTGTAGGTCCATCCCGTTGGGCCGCAGGTCTTGCCCGCTGGGGCGGCCCGCCTGCCCAACCCGGCCCACACAATGCAGGTCGATCTGATCTGGCTGGGACGTGGCAGGCATCACATCCCACCCCAAGTCACACAGCCAGCTCAGCCAGCCACGGTTCCGTATGTTCCCACGGCCTGAGCTATGAGTCTAGGTCCCCCCAATGCGATGTGATGCCACGGCCCTTCACCGATGTAGTGGCTATTGCCACCTCCACGGCATGCCACCTCCACCATCCGACACACAGTGGCTGCTGCCAGCACCGATGCGTCGGTGGGTCCTTTTGTGGACCATCGGATGTTCTCTAGTGGTCTATTCTTCATACTAGAAGTGGTTTTCGGAGCCTCGAGTTGTGCCCATCATAACCTGGTGTCCAAATCCACATTACGACCCCTTTCACTAGAAAACTCTTGAATGGTGGTATCTCTTTCACCACCTCGATCCATTCGCCACCGTTGTCATCGCACCTCTGTTGTTCCATGTCCATCCCGGATCTTCGATACCAGATCATTGCGCCAATGATACATTTCAAAAATATCACAAAAATTTGAGTCATGGGCCAAAGGAAGAAATTCTTACGACGAACGTAGAATGGAGGGAGGAAAGGCATGATTCAACAAAATAGGGATGGGCCTCGGTCAATGATAGTGTCGATCATTGATCATCATCGTTAGATCGGGAGTCGTAAACCAAAATAAAACACAATATTTTTCACCCATAATAACCTCATAAGAGTAATCCCATCCTGCAACACGATCGACCCATGGGCCAATTTTTTTGTTAATTGGTCTGTGTGTGTTTCATTTATAATGGAAGAGGGGGAAAAGGATAATCACTTAGAAAATATCCCATTACTTGTAATCAGATTTCCTGTCGATGAAGAACGGAGTTTCTCCACCACTGTTCATCAATTCTCGATCTGCAACTCTCATCGATGATGAGATCCTTTGAAGGGGAGGGAAGGAACTAATGGTGATTCGTCATTCTTCTAAAATTTCCACTTGGCAATGCCACTCCTCTAGAGCCTCATAGAAAATCCAGGATTGTTCCAATGATCCCATATCTATGTTAAACAATTAAATAGAGGAAATGAATTTCAGTGTTTCTATTACACTGAGTTGCCACGTCATTACGTTATTTCATTTATGAAATGAAATAGTGTTTCTGTTATGCTTGAGTTACAGCGTAGTTACGCTGTTTTGTTTATGAAATGAAACAGCTGGCTCGATGTTGCATTGTTGCAAAATGTTTTTGGATTAAATAAACTTTCTTAAGTTTATTTTATTTTTCTTTAAAACGCCCATAAATTAACTTTTACCCTTGACTCACGCCGATCAAGGTTAGGCCTTGCCTAAGGGAATCACACCCTCACAAGCTCAACAGTACTCTCAGATTTCCAATCCGAGTTACCTTTTATGAGTTATAAGGATTTGAAAATAAAATAATATTTATTTAATTATTTTATTTATAGTCACATTTGGAAAACTACTTTCTATAGTTGGCCCATGTCGGCCAATGTTAGGCTCTGCCTAAGGAAATAATGCCCTCACGGGATTAATGTTGGTCTCGTATTTTCAATCTGAGTCACCATTCGTGAGTTATAAAGATTTGAAAAATAAAATAATTATATTTAATTATTTTATTTATGGTTATTCCATTTTCGGGTTTTCTCGTTGGAGGTCTACGCCAACTAAACTTAACTCTCACCTAGGGTAAACCCACTATCCTGAATGCAATGGTTCCCTCAGATTTATGATTTGTGCAACCCTTTAATATTTATACCAATTTATATAGAAAACTGATCGCGCATGATATTTAAAAACTTTACATTTTTTGACGGACCATTCTGAGAACACTGAGCTTTGAAATCACACTCCGTCTCAGCACCTAGTCTCGTAATTTTCTTAGAAATTTTCTAAAAAAACTGGGAAAATCTGAGTCATTACATGTGTGTGTGTATTCATAGTTCTCTACCACACCATGAAATAGTATGTATGTCATGTGACCAAATAAGGGTCACATAATCCTTCTCTTTTGTGTAAGTGAGTGTGTGTGATATTGATTTTAAATATTCATGAAATCCTATTATTTTGGAACATATCAGATATCTTCACATAAGTTTATATGAGATATTTCAAATATATTCATGTACACATAGAGGATATGTGGTCTTTCCTTCATAAACTCAACAGGGTTTCATGGTTCTTCTTCACACAAGTGTTATGCGTAGAACCTTCCTTCACATATCTAATTGGATTACAAGATCTTCCTTCACATTAGTGGAAGTGTGAGGATTTACGGATTCACTATTTCACTAAGAAGATAAATGAGAGCTCTTGAGAATTTTAGTAGCTTCTCTCATCTTAGTTAATGGGTATTTATAAATGAGGATAAACTACATCTCCTCTAATAAAAGAGTCATGTCAAGACTTATGAATGAATATCTGTATTGGGGATCAATATTAAAATACAAAATATTTTGGTATTTTAAACTTCACACAGTTTCTATATGCCTAAAATGTTGATGTACCTTCTTATGTGAGCTCGACTACTACTGTTACGGAAGCACCCCATCTACATTAATCCAAGCATAGCTACATTCATGCTCATGCTCATTCCAAATTTATCTGATGTGAATACTTAATGTTACCTCATATCATCTCAAAATAATCATGTTCTTCTAATATCTACATGTATACAAGTGGAAGTGTCATGCATGATATGGGATGGATCATTCTCTCTATTTTACAAGCTTGTATTGATCACCCAATATGGTCAGATGTTGGATATAACATGTGGCATTGAACCAGTGTAGTTGGGGATATCATGTGTGAATCAAATTAACCTAGGTTGATGATAATGATGTGGAGGTCAATGGATCATCATAACGCATCAGATCGAATAAATGTGTTGTTTCTATAAATGTTTTTGCGGAGTAACAGTACTAATAGAGCTTATCATCCCACATCATTTGAGCACATGTTCCTCGACATCTTAATAATAGTTGACACATCTTCATCCATTTGATAGTGGGGTTGTCACCCCCAACACCTATGCACACACACAACCCACACGGGTTGTGCCACACATTTTCACAGTCTACGAGCACCCCTACGAGCTCTATGCACACATTCTTCCATGTTCCTCCCAATGATCCCAATGAGAACCATAATTTCCTTCTATGTTGTTGAGGGCTACTTATATGTGAGCAATCTCTCATGTGGGCCTCGCTCATGTGGTTGAGATGGCCTCCTTAGGTGGCTATGGATTGATCTTTTTTTTAATAAATCCCCATATCAATACTTAGTAAATACTAATTATATAATTACCAACCCATATGCTCCTTCAACATAATCATTATGAACTTTATATTTCCCCCTGAAAATAAATATTTTCATGATCTTCCACCACCTTAAATCTTCAATATTATAATTCTTCACATAAAATTATCAACAGATTACGTTCACTTCCTTCACTTATTATGATGTTTTAAAAAATTTGCACCACATTATCACATGTTCTTAAACCAATGAATACCATAAAATCAATCATCAAAGTTACATGGAGAATTATTAAAGCATGACATTGAATTCTATTAAATGAATCTATAAAAATTCTCTAAGCATCACCACTTCATCTCACAATATGATCATTGATCTTCCATATATTAAACTCATCTTCAGCAACATGCTTGGGAACACCAATGAACTTAAAATATGTTCAAGACATAATGAAATGCTCATTGAAAACAAATACAACACAAACACAAAGTAGGATCTTCAAATATGGAATAAGAAAATGTGGATGTATTGGAAAAAGTGTCCACTTTAAGACATGGGTATTGTTATGTAAGTGTTTTTAATAATTCTATAAAACTATAATCCTAAAAGATACTTGGGTATGTAAGTGATCTAATATTTATTTTTTATGTTGTATGTTTTGTATGGTTAAAATTTGGTCACATTTATCAGTATCGATTCTATAAATATAAATATTATGTTTTTAGTAACGGATCTTGGAGTGTGGGTTTAAGGATTTTATAATCTTCTTAGTGAAAGGAATGTGTTTATTTAGGTATATCAAAATAATAGATATACCTTATCCTTACTATATATGAGGAAGTACGATCACAAAGTGTATCAAATATACACACCTCGACCCAAAACCTACAAGACACGTCTTGACTCCTACGTATACCATAAATGAAAACAAGGTTATACGAGTGTAATATCAACAAGAATAGAACAAAAATTAGTGTCATGATAAATTTTTAATGTAATGGATGTACATATCATATTAAAATAATAAAATCATGCTAACATGATTCAAGGGATTGATCTAATGAATAATGACATTTATAATCATTTAAGTCACATAGAAACACTAAAATTATCATCAGAATATGGAAATCCTAAAATATCATATTAGGTATGAGTTTTCACTTTATAGACCATAAAAAAGTCCACTTGATGCCCAAACCATATGGAATCCCATATTCATGTCCTATCAAGCATGAATTTCCCCTAAAAAGGATCATTATAAATTGCGCCTACATTAGGTTTATAAGGTAGCTACAATCACATTTTATCCATAGTCAAAATATGTGTCCAACATTACATGCTTTAACACCAACTAGGATGACCCAAGAACCATGTGAATGTGTTTAAGGATTTTATAGCTAAGACAACACTAGGAAAATTTCATGAACATTAATTTACCCTAATTAATCTCACAAGATTCTATAGAATTCATGAATCATGTATAATAACTCAAAACATGGTTTATACTACAACAAGGCACATGGGAATACTCAAGGAAGCACATACAAGGAAAAATTATTTTGTTTCTATGTTAATAAATTGAGGATATAATGTGTCCTAGGCTGGCCCCTCATGTTCTAAGGGTGTCTAATGTTACTCCTACCCTCAACACTAATAGTATTTTAGGTATTGACATTCTAAAATGAGATGACCAAACTATCTCCAAGATACTGATAAAGGGTACGTAATGAATCTGAAGTCAATAAGTAGAACAGTTTCAAACTATTAGAAGTTGATTCTATGTTTAATGGTGAATCTAATTAATGTAAAGTTGAAATTCAAATTGTTAAGAGGAAACAAACCCATGGAATGAACATAGAGGCTATTCCAATAGTGTTTTGTCAAAAAGTGGGAATGGATGGATCAAATAGAGAATCTCTAAGGGTTGAATATCAGACCTCCTCTGGATGTGAATTAGATAGACAAGAAACTAATTTCTTCTTCCATAGAAAGATGAATATGAAGAAGGGTGCATATTATTTAGGGGAATAAAATATGATAAAATTTAATGAAAAAAATATTTTTAAAATATTATTTTAACATTCCCAAAAAAATGAAAACCAAATTAGTGGGTAAAGACATGGAACCCAAGGTTTGTATTAATTATTTAAGTAAATAAGTAGTGGTATCAAAGGACTTCCCTGGTCAACACCTGATTTAAATTGGTATTTATACAAGAAGTATAGGTTAAGTATCTAATTATTTATAATCACCCATCAACTCTATCATTGAACCCAATGATCCTGAGAATCAAAATAAGTAGTCCATTATAATCCATGGGTTTATGGTGGTTTTCATATCTATGGGAGATAAAATCTAGCTAGAAGATAGTGGAGATAATGAAAATGAGAAATAAGATGGTTTAGAACTTATAGTAGACACTATTCTTCTTGGGCCACATAAGGAATCCGTAGAAAACATGGATTTGCAGGAGGACTCTAATGAGAAGATGTTAGGAGAGGTTCTCGATATCAATACTTCTATGTACAAAGTCAAAAGAATGTATGCAATTAAGATTTTAGTCAACATGTAAAAGGAACAAATGGACTTGTTCAATGCTTAATATCACAAATTGATTCGTAGTTTTAATGGTTAGAATATAAGTATGGAAGAATACAAAAGATCTAAGATAATATGGCTTCTTCAGATGAGGATCTCATCCAAGAAAATCCATAGTGGAATTTTTTTATATTGAGTTGAGTTTACATAGGATGTGTGGTTCTAAAAACATAAAATTGTTTTATAAATGTCTTATGGTATCCATGATGGTTTAATCCCTACACTAGTTGTTTTCTATTTAGGTTCCCATTCAATCGCTAAAAGTGGTTGTTCTTGAAAATGAAAAATATTTATTTGGAGTGTGTGTCTATGTCAATCAAGCAAAGAAGTCCAAAAAATTACATACACATGTAGGCAGCCTTTAATAATATTTTAAACCCTTACTAAGAATGTATGTAATTTCATAACAAAATTTATCCATTATTAGAATCCTGGTACACAACCATGGTAGATATTCTATGCATAATTCCTCATGGGTTAATAAGGGATAACCCAATCTAACTTGGTTCATTTTGATTTTTTTTATTAATTTCATTCTAGGAAAACCCATTAATTGAGTGTCTATCTCTATAACCAATCCCATATGTTTTAAAAATTTTAAAATGTGAGAGAAATAGAAGATGATCATCCACCTTAGCCTATGCATATGTAAAACCCTAATCTTGGAGGGAAATGTATGCCACCACTAACTAGATTTAGAACCTTAGTTTAGACCAAAATAAGAATTAATCCACCTCCCTAATTATAAATCTTGAATGTGAGAGTTATAGGTGAAATATTACCTCAAGAATGATTACTACATACATCTACTACCACCTGGATGAAGATCAACCACGAGAAGAACATGGATCCAAATAATTATGAGGACATGATGTTAGTGAAGACATAAATTTGTTTTAAATGTAGAAAGAAATAGATAAATATGGTATTTGTAATGGTTGTGACCCAAATCACCTAAAAGGTATTCAGATCAGGCCACCAAATGACCATAGTATCACTCCTCGATCCAAAGTGGATGGTGACTAGTATCGTGGGTCTCAGGATATAGTTAGAGAGAGATTTAACCTCTAAAGAGAACAAAAATAATTAAAATAAGTAGGTAATATATGAAGGAAATGAATGTCATATATCAAAATGCATCATAAGTTAAGGGTAAAAAATATAAATAGGTCCTTGGTACACAAGGCTAAGTGAAAATTCAACCCCCAAGATTTAGTTCCACCACCAAATGTAATAATACTAGTTCTAACAATGACCATGAATAGTAAAAATAAGAGTCCATATATCTACCAGTACTTATAGGTGCCTACAAAATAGATCATGGAATTGCATGTCCACTAAAGTGTACTTACAGAGTGTGAGAATATAATACTTTTTAGGAAACCACTATGATTCCATCATATATGAAATACACTTAGGTTTTTGGTTAGATAAATATACTTATTTATATAGGTATATAAAATTAGATTTACATAAGTGAATCGAGAAATATATAGAAAAAAGATATTAAACCTTGTTATAACAGTGTTAGTTATGAAAAATAACTCCCTATACCAGGATGTTCTATACATAATATACCAAATTTGAGCCTATCACTCAATATATGATATGACTAGGTTAGGGAAACCATGATACCCATCCCATAATTGAAGTTAGGGTGAACCAACAGTATGATTTGGTGGAAAGGGGATCATGAATAATAAAGTCAAGTAAGTTGAGATAACTATCCCATTTAGGGTAAAGTAAAAGGGTTATAATAGATTCAGGGTATTTCAATCTCATATCACACTAGTTATAGGGAAATCCCGAAACCTATTTTCTTAATAACCTATACATAAATGACCTACATACCTTCTTAAATGTTTTATGTTTCAAGAACATATATATATATATATATATACATAACCTTAATATAATTCTAATAAACTAACAAATCAGTATCCATGATCGTAAATAATTCAATTATAAAAATCAACACACCCAATGAAACCAAAAGTAAACATATTGAGATATATCTCAGTAATTTTCATACAATAAGGTAAATTTCATTTCATATTGTTATAACTTGAGTGTGTAGGATCCATTTATAGTACATTAGTGATTCTAACTATGAAAAAAAAATCTTTATTACAAACATGTAATTAATTATAAAACATTTTTCTCTTTATATTACCTTATAGAAAAGTCAAACCAATTCTAAGATATGTTTGAGGGGGTAATTCAAGGTTCACTAAAACCTATACACACAAGTCTCTAACACTTACATGGGTTGTAACTAAAATTAATTAGTATATTACAAAATGACAGACCAATTATAAAATTGTACATAGATAATAAAAACATGAAGTATCCTAGATATAGAGTTTAAGAACATATAATTTTTTAATTTAAACCATTCATTTAATGTGGATTTCTTATCTTTGTAATTTACTTTTAAGGGAAATATACATTTGAGTATTACTGTTATCAAAAGTTTTGATTTGAACTCTATACTTTGGAAAAATATAGGGTAAAAAAATTTCTATAGAGAAATATGTTTTATAAAATCAAGTTATAATGAAACCATTTTATATAAAATCAATAGAAGGTATAAATCTTAGATAAAAATAATAATTAGTGGTTTCCAATCATGTTTTCTAGTTTGGGTTGGAACCAAATTAGTATAACCAATTAATATTAGGTATTATATCATTAATTTGAAATGAAATTAACTCATCCATCGCCTCATCATTGATGAAATTATTAATTGAATTTAATTATGTATTGTTAACTTAATTCATTTGGGTTAAAGTAAGAAGGAATGATTTCATCAATAATGTAATTTAAAGTCAAAGGGAGGGATGATTCTATTTAAATATAGTCACACTACCCATGTTAATTGACTTACACTAATCTGAAGTGGTTATTTTCTAGTCCATAGTAGGTTTAAAACTATTCATGAGGAAAACTTTGTAGTTATGTCGAAATGTAAAATCCTCTCACAAGTTTATTCAACATCCATGAATTGGTAAATTTTTAACATTTCTTTACACCTAAGAGACACTTCCCTAAGACATATAGTGGTATAAAAGGGTAAAAACACCCTATAGGTTATTTAAATTCAAGGTATTACTTTTTTTCAAAACTTTTTCCATTTACGATTGAGTTAAATTTTGATATTATTGAAAAAATAGTTAATTAAATTGTAAATCATGTTCACTAATTTACCATTTAGGATTTAACAAGGGAAAGGTAATGAAATAAGTTTTATAAAATTCATATATTAAAAATGATAAAAATTTTAAACATTATATCAATATTAATATGTTCAAAATAAAACTTGTATCATATGTTAGAGTTTTTTCAATTTCTCATAATGAATTTAAATCAAAATACAATAAAAGATAAGTAGTTTAAGAAAAAAGTGGTAATATGATCTAATAAAGACCTGAGGAGTTTCATATGGGTAGGAACCACCCATAATTCACATATCCTTGATGGTTCATCTCTAGTACTCTAATAAAATCATAATAAACCCTAAAAACCATCAAAAAGAATTTCATAATCATTTAAATTCAATTGGTGTTGTGAAAAAACAATTTATATTGAATACCGAATAAAAAACTTGCTAAAACAAAGGTGGAATACCAAAATAATAATTCTAGATGAAAAATTGTAGAAATCAATAGATAATTTAAGCATAACAAGCATAAAATTCATGCCTTAATCAAGAAACTGGTATTGAAATCACTACATAGTGAGGTCTCATCAAGGTAGTGAAAAAGGTTTAGAAATCATCTAATTAAGAATTCTCTAACCAAAAAAAGAAGGATTCAAAGAATTAGAATAGATTTAACCATGAATTAGGTGAAATATATAATCAAAAAATATAATCACAATAAGAAAATGGGATAGGATATGAGAATAGGAACTCACCTTAGACTCTATCATGAATAATTCTCATTGATTCTCCTAGGGTACATAGATAGATTTTAAAAAATATTGAGAGAATTATGGGAGGTACCTAGGTGGCTCTCTACTAAGAGGAAATTAGGGAGAAGAGAGGAAAAAAAGAGGATTTAAAGAGGGTAGTGAAATTACACTTTTGACCATAATCAAAATTTTAAGAACAATATTCCCAAGGGACCTACCAAGTACCTAGTGACATATGTGGGTGCCCCCTCCTTTATCAAGTTCACTATATTCTTAATTAGCTTTAATTGGGTGCCCAATGTGACATGTAGCTTCAAACACTTAGTGATACCTCCCCTAAGCCTTCCGGGACACCCATACCAACTCCAACACCAAAAACCATATCCAAAAATACCCATAATATCAAACTCAAATATAATTTAAGATAATTGAATCATAAAAAATGTCCCCTTAATAAAAATAAAAATTCAAAATCCGTCATAATTATATAACTAAATTTCATAAAAAAATTAATGAGAATGACTTGGGTCATTATAAACATCCCAGTATAGTGTTTTTCATCCCCAAAAAAATATCCATCATTAAACAATAATCTTCCAAGTCTCTTAACCATCGTATTTACTTGGCTCACTCTAATCTAAAAGTTTAAGAACATAACACAAACTTAAATAATTTACTCTGAAATTCACACACACACACGCTCATATATATATATATATATATATATGAATATCCAAATCATCAAACCAAAAAGATAATACAAAAACAAAATAACCATCCTCTTGTCATGACCCGACCCAACGGGGCTCGAGCCGCGACTCCCCAAGCCCGCCTCCAATAGGCCAGGGGCTGGCGACCAGCGCCGAGTATGCTATCACACACATGGGAGGCATTAGCCTAAGGTACCTGTACACACGCACCCACAAACACCTCCATGCAACAGTGCAGAGATAAAACAATTGAAAAGTAAATGCATGCATACAATCTATCCCAAACCAGAGTGCAACAGCAAAAGTACAAGGGAAAAACAAGGCCCACCAAAAGAAAACTACAAGCGCGTCCAACCTGCTCTGAAGAAGGGAAACGCTGCCACAAACACCCGCCGAAAAGCTCCCTCGGCACAGCTCCGGTATACACCCCGGTCAACCCGCTCACTAAGCTCCGCCTACTCCGGGTCCTCCTGGGACTCCGTCAAAAGGCCTGTGGTCTGCACAAGACACAAACATGTGAGGGCAAAGCCCGTGCAGGGGTGAGTATAAACATACTCAGTAGGCACCCCAAAAACCCAAAACCCAAGGGAGCAACTGAAAGGAAACAGTCCGCTCAACCCAGCTAGAGGGAACCCAGACGAGAGAGGAACTCCATCTCGTGACCATCCTCGGCTAAACACGACTAGTCAACTCAGCTCAGCTCAGGTGTATGCCCATACATACACCTTGAACAATCCAGATATACACAGCTCACGCCACAAAGCCACAAGAGGTACCGACCTCATCACTAGCAACTGTCCACAACCAGGAGAGTACACCTCGAACACTGTCATACCAGATGACACTCATCCGAGAGATACACTCCATCGGGATACTCGCAAACATCACAGACGCTCACCCGAGAGACCACGCTCGTCGGATAGCATCTCTGAGGAAACCTCACTGTAGCAACATAACCACCAAACTCCTCAGAGAGGGGATCGCCGCTAGGGTCCGCTAGGGGGATACCAAGCCCACTCCGGTATACGTAGCTCACAGATAGGGGATCACTACCAGGGTCCGCTGGGGGATACCACAACCCGATCTGGCATACGTAGTTCTCACAGATAGGGGATCACACCCAGGATCCGTTGGGGGATACCTCAACCCGATCTGGCACTCGACAGAAGCTTCACACTCAGATAGAGGATCATCGCCCATATAAAGATGGTCACAACGATACTGGAACCCTATCTGGTAAAACTCGCGATGTAGGGGATCGAACCGACGTTGCCGAAACCCTACTGAAACCACGCGCTGAGTAGGGGGTCGTATAACCAACGATACTGCAACCCTACTATAAACATCATGCTGAGTAGGGGATCGTAAACCCGACGATTCCACAACCCTACTGTGCACGACCCACCGTGTAGGGGATCATATTCCTGATGATGACACAAACCCTACGGGGTTAACCTGCTAGATAGGGGATCGCCGCCCGTAAATAAGCGGTCACAGCGATACCAAGAACCCGATCTAGGGTAAAGATGCTAGAGGATCCACTCCGGGCCCACCGGAGGGATACCACAACTCTAACAGTTTAAACATCCCATCGAGAGGATCATAAACCCATATGAAGGTTGTGATACCACACGAACCCTCGTAGGAACGAACCAAGGGAGAACCCTCAACCACTGCTGGTCCAAACGTCACTAACCTGAGCGACCCACCATAACGCCACATTGCGCACCTCTTAGGCCAAAAATGAGGCCACCATCGCGTTCCACGCAGAAAAACACGCAGGATAGGCTGATTACTCGCCCGAAACGGAGCACCAGTGAAAAAGGCACTACTCACCGTAGCTAGCTCGCGCGGGGCCCACGCTACGATCCCGAAACCCATCGAGCGGATCGCACCACGGCGATCCCCTCGGAAAAACAAGCGGAATCGACTACTCGTTCGCCCAAAACGGACTCCCGGTGAAAAAGTTACTATTCACCGAAGGCCATCTCGGGTGGGGCCCACGCCTGGATTCCGAATCTCATCGAACGGATCGCACCATTGCGATCCTCTCGGAAAAACACACAGGATCGACTATTCATCCGTCAAAATCGGACTCCTGGTGCAAAAGCTGCTTTTCCCCGCAAACGCAAAAACCCGGCCTCGTGGGCCCGCACCCCGTTCGTAGTCCCAACACCCGGAAACCATCTCAAAAAGTCCTTCGTACCGTCAGGGTCTCAACGCCACTGACAGCACGTCAATCGGACGCTCCGGGTAGAAGTTACAACGGCCCGAAGTCGTAAAATAATAAAATAATATTATTTTATACGACGTTTCTAGCTCCCGGGCCACGATCCCGAACCTTTAAAATTCTCAAAGTGATTTCAAAAGGTCCGTCTCGACGCAAGGAGCGTGTCGCCGCAAACGGCTCGCAAATCGGAGTTTCGGTTTGCGAGTTACGGGGGTTTAAAGAACCCCCGGAAAATCCTGGCCGGACCACCGCCAGCTTCGCCGGAAACCACCGCGCCGCCGCCGGATTCCGCCGCGCCGCCGCCGTGCCGCCGCAGCGCCGCCGCCCTGCCTCGCCGGATTCCGCCATGGCCGCCGCCGGAATCCGGGATTTCCGCCGGAAAACTTCCGGGGACCCCCGGGAGCACCCCGGTGCTCCAAAATCAGATCCGAAACAAGTTTCGGAAAGCTCGGGACCCGAACTATACAACCTTTATGAAAATTTGAAGAAAAACAACACAAAAATGGGATCCGGGATTTTAAAACTCAAACCGCCTACCTCGCGGGCGAAACGCCGACGTTCTGCCTCAGATCCGCGCTCCAAAGCTTCCGTTACGCGCTCCTGGAACGTCCGCCGTCGAATTCTGAGCTCGTGGGCGCTCCGTTGACTCGATTCGGCAGAGTGACGGCAAAGGACGGCGAAGAACGATTAGGGGGGGCGCTGATATTTATATCAACGGCCCGCCGGCGCCAAACCCACCTCGGACCCGACGCCCGATGCGAACAAAAGTAAGGTCACCCCTAGGGTAAACGCGCCGTTCTGAACGCAACGGCGGTCTCATATTTTCCATCCGAGACTCCGTTCAGAAGTTATTTGAGCTGACGCTCGCACACAAACTTGCCACTTATTTACGGAAACGCCCCTGGTGGCGTTTCTCACCGCAGACCCGCGCCCGCAAAGATTACACCCTTCCTAGGGTAAACGGCACGTTTCGGACGCAACTGTTCCCTCAGATTCCCGTTCTGAGCTACCGTTTAGGAGATATCACACCCCCGCCACGTGCATAGTATAAAAATACTTAATATTTTTATAAAATTAATTCCGGGCACACCGGGCCTCGGAATCGCACGCCGTCTTCGCGCCTAGCTCTGGAATTATTCGTAGAAATATTCCAAAGTCTGAAAGGGCCAAAAACCCGAGTCGCTACATCCTACCCCCCTTAGAACTTTTCGTCCCCGAAAAGCCCTAAGCACACGGAAAGCGACTGGACTCTCAACTGGGTCTCACACACCAGCGAGCTCACCAACAACAACCACTCAGGGTCTTACCAACGCCCTGAACAAAACTCAAGCAAGCAACAAAAGGAAAGAGTACCGCTAAACAGTGTCTGAAAAACTACTGCAGTAAGTAGAAAAGACACAAGGCGTACCTCTATCCATCTGTGGTGCCTCTGGGTCGACTGCCTCTAGGGCATGCAGCTGTCCTCGCCCTCGACCACCAGCTCCCTGAGCTTGGCGTGGACCACCTGGGGGTGGGGGTGGTGGCAACTGGTACTGTCTACCACCGCCTCCCGCTGCACCAGCTCCGACGCCACGTCCGACGCCATGCGGACCTCCTTGTTCGAGACGCTGCCTCTGCCAAGGCGGTCCATCGACCGGCACCCTCTCAGCAGCACGTCGGGTCGGACAATCTCTAGAAAGATGTCCCCGACCATCGCAAGCGTAACACCGCCTCTCCTGCGGCTGACCAAAACTGGCCTGCGAGCCATGTGAGCCCTGAGGCTCAGATCCTCCATCCTGGGGTCGCCTCCTGAAACGTCGGCCACATCCAGACCCCTGAGTCTGTCGTCGGCTACCAGATGTCGATCCGACCGACGAAGTCTCAGCTCTCGCGTGCCCAGAACTAACAGGAGAGATCTGCTCGGCCAGAAATCTCTCCACCACCAGCGCTCGCTCCAGCACTCCAGCATAGGTGGGCAGGAACAAGGAAACCACACCTGCTCGGATATCCCTGCGTAAGCCCTGGTCGAAGGTCCGAGCCCTAAAGAACGGGTCTCGAACCATATCCAGGGAGTAGTGCGACAGGTCTGTAAACCTCGCTGAGTACTCCGACACAGTCATGCTCTCCTGACGAAGCTGCAGAAGCTCCTGGATCCGCACTGACCTCAGCGTCACCGGATAGAACTCCTCCCTGAAGAGCCGCTCAAACTCTGCCCACGTGAGCGTCTCCTCGTCATGGGACTGCGTCACCAAACTCCACCATCGCCCGGCCGAACCATGCAGAAGGCTCGCCGCTAGGACCACCATCTGATCAGGAGGTGTCCTCACTAGGCGGAAAACTCGAGTAACTGCCTCGAGCCAGTCATCAGCTGCCTGGGGGTCTGGATCACCCCGAAACCTCAGAGGTCGCTGCCTCTGGAACTCGTGCAACGCACTCAGCCTGCGTGCAACCTCATCCTGCACCGCCGGCACAACCAGCTGCTCGACAGGTGGTGGATCAACTGGCAGACCACCTGGAGGTGCAACCTCAGAACCTGCGCCCTGCTCCACAGCCACTACACGGGGCGGGATATCAGCACAATACTGCTGCGGAACCCTTGCTGGTTGTCGTCGTGGAGGCATCCTGAAACACATTCAAGACACACCACAGTCAAAGAGTATATCTGGAGAGCTGACTCAAGAAGGACAAGGAAAACCCAAAACCCAGTCCTATATGATGCATGTACCGTTATGTACCTGCGACCAGTGTACGAATGTCCCGAGTCGAAAGGCAGGTTATCAGAGTCCTGGTGTATGGATACGTCGGCCGCCGCACCAACACTGGAGTCCCTGGCCTGAAAGCCGAACTCGAAACATCCTAACACTACCGCTATGCAACCCAAACCAAGCTCACAGCTAGACCAGCTACGCTCTGAGATCCCAAAGGTGGAACCTCCTCTGATACCACTCTGTCACGACCCGACCCAACGGGGCTCGAGCCGCGACTCCCCAAGCCCGCCTCCAATAGGCCAGGGGATGGAGACCAGCACCGAGTAGGCTATCACACACATGGGAGGCATTAGCCTAAGGTACCTGTACACACGCACCCACAAACACCTCCATGCAACAGTGCAGAGATAAAACAACTGAAAAGTAAATGCATGCATACAATCTATCCCAAACCAGAGTGCAACAGCAAAAGTACAAGGGCAAAACAGGGCCCACCAAAAGAAAACTACAAGCGTGTTCAACCTGCTCTGAAGAAGGGAAACGCTGCCACAAACACCCGCCGGAAAGCTCCCTCAGCACAGCTCCGGTATACACCCCGGTCAACCCGCTCACTAAGCTCTGCCTGCTCCGGGTCCTCCTGGGACTCCGTCAAAAGGCCTGTGGTCTGCACAAGACACAAACATGTGCGGGCAAAGCCCGTGCAGGGGTGAGTATAAACATACTCAGTAGGCACCCCAAAAACCCAAAACCCAAGGGAGCAACTGAAAGGAAACAGTCCGCTCAACCCAGCCAGAGGGAACCCAGACGAGAGAGGAACTCCATCTCGTGACCATCCTCGGCTAAACACGACTAGTCAGCTCATCTCAGCTCAGGTGTATCCCCATATATACACCTTGAACAATCCAGATATACACAGCTCACGCCACAAAGCCACAAGAGGTACCGACCTCATCACCAGCAACTGTCCACAACCAGGAGAGTACACCTCGAACACTATCATACCAGATGACACTCATCCGAGAGATACACTCCATCGGGATACTCGCAAACATCACAGACGCTCACCCGAGAGACCACGCTCGTCGGATAGCATCTCTGAGGAAACCTCACTGTAGCAACATAACCACCAAACTCCTCGGAGAGGGGATCGCCGCTAGGGTCCACTAGGGGGATACCAAGACCCACTCCGGTATACGTAGCTCACAGATAGGGGATCACTACCAGGGTCCGCTGGGGGATACCACAACCCGATCTGGCATACGTAGTTCTCACAGATAGGGGATCACACCCAAGATCCACTGGGGGATACCTCAACCCGATCTGGCACTCGACAGAAGCTCCACACTCAGATAGAGGATCATCGCCCATATAAAGATGGTCACAACGATACCGGAACCCTATCTGGTAAAACTCGTGATGTAGGGGATCGAACCGACGATGCTGAAACCCGACCGAAACCACGCGCTGAGTAGGGGATCGTATAACCAACGATACCGCAACCCTACTATAAACATCATGCTGAGTAGGGGATCGTAAACCCGACGATGCCACAACCCTACTGTGCACGACCCACCGTGTAGGGGATCATATTCCTGATGATGCCACAAACCCTACGGGGTTAACCTGCTAGATAGGGGATCGCCGCCCGTAAATAAGCGGTCACAGCGATACCAAGAACCCGATCTAGGGTAAAGATGCTAGAGGATCCACTCCGGGTCCACCGGAGGGATACCACAACTCTAACAGTTTAAACATCCCATCGAGAGGATCACAAACCCATATGAAGGTTGTGATACCACACGAACCCTCGTAGGAACGAACCAAGGGAGAACCCTCAACCACTGCTGGTCCAAACGTCACTAACCCGAGCGACCCGCCATAACGCCACATTGCGCACCTCTTAGGCCAAAACCGAGGCCACCATCGCGTTCCACCAAGAAAAACACGCAGGATAGGCTGATTACTCGCCCGAAACGGAGCACCGGTGAAAAAGGCACTACTCACCATAGCTAGCTCGCGCGGGGCCCACGCTACGATCCCGAAACCCATCGAGCGGATCGCACCACGGCGATCCCCTTGGAAAAACAAGCGGAATCGACTACTCGTTCGCCCAAAACGGACTCCCGGTGAAAAAGGTACTATTCACCAAAGGCCAGCTCGGGTGGGGCCCACGCCTGGATTCCGAATCTCATCGAACGGATCGTACCATTGCGATCCTCTCGGAAAAACACACAGGATCGACTATTCATCCGTCAAAATCGGACTCCTGGTGCAAAAGTTGTGTTTCCCCGCAAACGCAAAAACCCGGCCTCGTGGGCCCGCACCCCGTTCGCAGTCCCAACACCCGGAAACCATCTCAAAAAGTCCGTCGTACCGTCAGGGTCTCAACGCCACTGACGGCACGTCAATCGGACGCTCCGGGTAGAAGTTACAACGGCCCGAAGTCGTAAAATAATAAAATAATATTATTTTATACGACGTTTCTAGCTCCCGGGCCACGATCCCGAACCTTTAAAATTCTCAAAGTGATTTCAAAAGGTCCGTCTCGACGCAAGGAGCGCATCGCCGCAAACGGCTCGCAAATCGGAGTTTCGGTTTGCGAGTTACGGGGGTTTAAAGAACCCCCGGAAAATCCTGGCCGGACCACCGCCAGCTTCGCCGGAAACCACCGCGTCGCCGCCGGATTCCGCCGCGCCGCCGCCGCCATCGCCGGAAACTGCCGCGCCGCCGCCCTGCCTCGCCGGATTCCGCCTTGGCCGCCGCCGGAATCCGGGATTTCCGCCGGAAAACTTTCGGGGACCCCCGGGAGCACCCCGGTGCTCCAAAATCAGATCCGAAACAGGTTTCGGAAAGCTCGGGACCCGAACTATACAACCTTTATGAAAATTTGAAGAAAAACAACACAAAAACGGGATCCGGGATTTTAAAACTCAAACCGCCTACCTCGCGGGCGAAACGCCGACGTTCTGCCTCAGATCCGCGCTCCAAAGCTTCCGTTGCGCGCTCCTGGAACGTCCGCCGTCGAATTCTGAGCTCGTGGGCGCTCCGTTGGCTCGATTCGGCAGAGTGGAGGCGAAGAACGGCGAAGAACGGCGAAGAACGATTAAGGGGGGGCGCTGATATTTATATCAGCGGCCCGCCGGCGCCAAACCCGCCTCGGACCCGACGTCCGATGAGAACAAAAGTAAGGTCACCCCTAGGGTAAACGCGTCGTTCTGAACGCAACGGCGGTCTCAGATTTTCCATCCGAGACTCCGTTCAGAAGTTATTTGAGCTGACGCTCGCACACAAACTTGCCACTTATTTACGGAAACGCCCCTGGTGGCGTTTCTCACCGCAGGCCCGTGCCCGCAAAGATTACACCCTGCCTAAGGTAAATGGCACATTACGGACGCAACCGTGCCCTCAGATTCCCGTTCTGAGCTACCGTTTAGGAGATATCACACCCCCGCCACGTGCATAGTATAAAAATACTTAATATTTTTATAAAATTAATTCCGGGCACACCAGGCCTCGGAATCGCACGCCGTCTTCGCGCCTAGCTCTGGAATTATTCGTAGAAATATTCCAAAGTCTGACAGGGCCAAAAACCCGAGTCGCTACACCTCTAAATTTCTATAATTTTATCACCAAAAGAAAAATGATGTAGCATTAGAATTCTATAAAACATGAAGCTCTAAACCATGATCCATAACCCATATACTCTAAAATACTATAAAATGCAATCCATTGACAACCCTAATTCTTATTTTTCTTCAAACACTTTATAATGAAAAAAAATCCATTTTTTCTTATGAAAACCCATAAAAGTTTCATATTTTGATCCCAATGAAAAAAACCCATTATTTTAACATGTAAAAAAGTTGAAACATGTGTGGATTGATAAGAGAATAATTACAAATTTTAACTTGATTAAATAAATAATAACACTCAATAAGAAATAAACATAAAGTATTAAACAAAGGCATGATTAGATCATCATTGTTCACCAGAAAGGTAGTAATATGTTAAAGAAGATGTGAAGGTGTGTTTTAAATAAAATTTCTTGTATGAACAATGTAATATAAAAAACTAGAATAAGGTGTTATATATATTAATTTTAGAAAATTAAATAATAATTGATATAAGCATTCTTATCAATGAAATTCTAATCATCACCCATGTGATTTTATTAATAAATTACATCACCCATAATAAGGTATACAAGAAAACATTGTATGCTTTATTAGTTTCATATAATTAATTAATGTTCCACATGGATTCAATTATATATATATTTTTTAACTATGCATGTCCTTCAAAGTTCTACAACAGATAATTCCTAAAGGGAAAAAAGGAATAAATTCTGGCCAAGCCCTAGGTCACTTATATGTTTTTTACTTAGATAAAACTAAGGTACACAAATTAATACATCTCCCACATTGTCGGTTCCACTCAACTACCCAGACATCCTTGGTAACTTCATATTTTACCATAAATATATATATGTAATCCATTTCTATATGTAACCTCACATGTCTCAACTATCCTAGTCCCAGTTTAATATTAATCACAACCATCCCAATAGCTCTAAATGAGCAATGATATTATTTTCTTACTCTGATGAAACTATGTAATGACTATGAACTAAATCATCCAAACAATATTCAAATTAGTCTACCACATGACCCTAGGAGTACTCCTCGATCCTCGTGCATTAGAAACTTTCTCCATGAGTCTTAGGGTATAGTTGTGGAGTGATTTTATCACAGAAAAGAAAAACTATGATTAAATGAAACAAGTACCATATGAATTAAATAGATGTAATATATAAAAAATACATTATCGGGTATGGTGAGAAATATATATGGGTCCCGACACACATGTGTAAGTGATGACTTGACCCCAAACCTCTGGTTCCATCAAAAAGTGGAACAAAACTAGTACTAGCATCAACTATGTATGATAATAGTAATAGTATAGAAATATAATAGTGCCTATAGTTACTTGAAAATTATATCATGGAACTACATTTCAACTAATGTTCACATGTAGGGTGTGAGCATATAATACCTAGTTGAGAACCTCCATGATTACAACATATATAAAATACACATAGGTTTGTTCATAGTTCAATATACTCATTTACATAGGTATATAAAAACATCTTCACAAAAGTGCATCAGATAATAAGGGTCCACATTAAACAATAAAGTGCCTCATAAGAGTAACAATTAGAAACAATAACTCCCTATACTACGAGGTTCCATACTTAATATACCTACTTCAATCCTAGAAATTTGGGATATGAGATGAAAAAATCATGGAAACCATGATTCTTTTCCCATCATTGATGTTAGGTTAAACCACCCATCCCATATGGGGGAAAGGAAATCATGTATAATATATTTGGGTCAACAATTCTAATCATTCTATTCTGATTATAAGAAAGGGGGTGTAATAGAATCAAGACAATGTGAGCCCATCCCATAACAGGGTAAGGGAAACCATATAGTCTATTATTTGAATATCTTTTATATTGATGGCTGATATACTTGCTTAAATAGTTTATATGATAAGGAAATATATATACACATATATAACATAAAACAACCCAGGATTATTATACATATATATTACATCATTTTTTATAAACATTTATTATATTACACAAATGAACACCTGAGGATCATAAAGGTATAATGACTTTAGAAACTTGAAAACATAAACAACTAGTTCATAGGTAAACTACAACATCCCCCACTACGTTATTCATAACTAGAATCCTTATTAAACATATCATATGTAATACATTTCTTCATAAATTATTGAAGGGAAACATAATAAAGGGTGAACTCGGATTCTCATTAAGGGTAAACAAGAGATATATGTTAGAAAAACATGAACATAAGGTTATGAGAACATGAGCATAACATTTAAAAATCATACCCTGCATATCAAAGATCATAATATTGAGTCATGGAATAAATATTAGAAGTTCATAAGACAAGAATCATATCAGAATCAAAGAACATGTTCCATGAGAGCATAACATTGGAATAAGACATATATTTGTGGAATATACATAAGCATGGAAAATCATTTCCATAGTATTCAAGGATCATTTTCAATGCTATCATAGCATAATGGGTTCACTCCCCAAACCATCATAATAGTCATGGTTGACTCTCAAGACCATCGTAATGGACAATGTCCCTTACTAAATTGGATTCACTATTCGTTCTATTCCTATCTATTTCAAGAGATATAAATCTTTACTCAATGCATTGGAGGTAGATATAGGTCTCACCCATCTTATAATAAAAATCATATATATGTGTGGCACAAGATCATAACATGATTATAATATCATAACCAATGAAGTGGAATGGTTTTCATAAAAATTTCAGTATATCATAACCTATGGAAAATATATAGTTTTCATAATAATTTCATCATTTCATTATAGTATAACTCGTGAAAAGAAGTGAGTTTCATAGGCATTTTATCATGGTATAACCTATGGAAGAGAAATGGGTTTTATAATCAATTTATCATTATAAACATAAATAATCTAGAGAAAGAATAAGAATGATATCCTTGTAACATATCCCTATTAAATCATAAGTATTATCAAAGTATTTCATCTTATTTGGGTAATGATTTTTAAAGATCATTTAAAACATTTCTTGAGGAAAATAACTTTTCTTTGAAAATAACTTTTTAAAAGTGAATATTCATTAAACATTTTGGAAATAATTATCTTTGAAAATAACTTTGAAAACTTATAAATGAATCTTTAAATAAAATAATGTTCATAATAGAGGTAAATTATTTTCATTCCATGCACATTAAAAAAATATTCCTTTCATGTTTTCAGCAAAATCTAAACAAAAGTTATTTGGAAAATGGTGTGAAAATTCCTTTCAAAAAAATGTGTAAAAATTTTAAAAAGGGAAAAAATTTCTTTAATAAATCATTTGAAAATTTAAAAAAATATTTTTTTGAAAACATTTTTCAAAAACATGGTTTTGGAAGAAAAAATGGTTTTCAGGCAATAACTTTATTATTTTTTCATATATGTTTTGATTTTTTATTTTTGATCTTCTTACTTTGATAATGGTTACATCATCTCTAGAATGATAACCATGATATAAATATCATAAATATTCATTATATATGTATTTTTAGTAATCTATAAAATTTAGTGATAGAAAATGAAATACACCATTCATAGAGATGGTAATTCATATGTACGCATGAACATTGTTTTCATTTTCTCAAAGGATTGAAAGAAAAAAAGGTAAATAATATATTACCATTACATAATCATTTTTATTTCATATATATTACATATTTTCATTAAACTCATCCTTATAACCTTTCATGTAAATCATGAATGAATCACAACGCTTCTTGAGGCGGTAGTCTGCTGTATACTCGAGCGACATTATCATATTCCAACAAAATAGAAAACATGAAGTTATGTGTGATAAAATACTTACAAAAGTATAATAATATCATAAATATCATATATAAACATTTAATCCATCATTATAACTAGTTTTGATATATAGTAATGGAAAAAATAATGGCATCGGTTCATGAGGTCGTAGTCCGTTGTACACATGAATGAAGATTTCATAACCCATTTGATGGAAGTAGAGATGGTTTTAGGTAATTAAATTGATATAAAAACATCTCAGTATATGGAAGATAATAATTTTATTATATATCATGGTTTAATAACAATTTAATTTGTTGTAGGAATAAATAACAAAAATTCTTGCTGGAGAATGTTACCTCTTTCTCGGGCAACCTCCTTAGGTTTGTACCAAAAGACTTCCAAGGTTGGATTTCTAACCAAACTAAGGATTCTAGAATGAGAGGATGGAATTTGGGAAGTGATTTGGATAGTTATTGTCCAAACAAAAAAGATTTTATAATGTGATGAAGAGATGAGAGGGGGTGGACTTTTATAAGGGAGGTGAGTAGTACACTTGTAATTTATAGAAATGAAAAAGGTGTACCTATATTTTTCTCATGACATAAGGATCAAAAATGGAATATTATAAGACCTTAGACATTGTAGGGGTGAAATATTTATAAAATATAGATTTTAAATAAGTTTTTATGTCATTTCAACCCTTATCTTTTTAGTTTAACCCCCGGTAAACTCATTTTTACCTTAATGATGACAATTAATTTTTACTGTTTTCACTATTCATTTTGGTCAAAAATTAAGTTGAACATATTAGATGATATAAATTATTCTAATTAAAAATATGCAATAAATTTTTATAAATTCAATTCACAGAAGTGGAAATTTTAATTTAAAATTAATCTCATAGATGGGATGAGAAAGCAGGTTTTCAAAGAGAAAATGTTAAAAAGTTTACATGGTTTTTATATCAAAATTCAATATGAAAAAGATTACAATGACCTAAATTGGTTAATAGATATATAAATGAACTAATTTTAATTTAAAACCAAATTAAAATGCAATTTAACATAATATATAATTTAAACAAAAATATTGTTTTCAATTAAAATTCGGTATTTTCACTATTCATGAAAAAAATTAACCTTTTCATAAAATTCTCAAAAAAATCATAATAAAATAATTTTTGATATTCTGATTTAAAAAATGAATTATATTTTATCAAACATGTTTTCTAAAAGTTTCAAAAATTAATTTTATTATTGTTCTTAAAGAGAAATAAAAAATCCTTTTTGTGAGAAAGTAGTATTTTTGAAACATATAAAGACTTTATTGAATAATTAAGTACTTTTTTATGAATATGTTTTCTTTATATAAAACCATTATACTTAATATTTTAAAAGTAGTTATTATTATACATATCACTAAGTTTAATGACTATGCTATAATGGTAATGTTTGAATAATATTAATAATATATTATGGTTTTGTTAAAACTCAGTATTATGTGTAACACAAGCTAAACTCAGTGTTGTGTATAATGAAATATTTAATTTTTTGTGTGTGTTATGTAAGCTATAAAATAAATTAAATTTATTTGAAACATAATAATTCAGAAAAACTTAGGTTTTTACATTCTACCGCACTTAAAATTAATTTCGTGCTTGAAATTCATCACTATGATGCAAACAAATTAGGATACTTATACCTCATCATTTCCTCAAGTTACCACATAAGTTCCCTAAACTGGTGGTTCAACAACAAAACTTTGACCAGGTGAGTGGTCTTGTTTCATAGAAATTTTTCTGTATGATCCAAAACCTCCATTAGTTTTTCCTCTTAAGAAATATCATGCTTCAATGGTATGACCTCTGAGTTTAGTATATGTTACGGTTTAGGTATGTACTTTATCATGAGAGATACATGGAACACATTGTGGACTTGAGAGTGTTTTGGTGGAAGCACCAACTGATAGGCTACCATCCTAATATGATCGTGAATTTCAAAGGTAATGATATACATAGGGCTTAGTTTCCCTTTCTTCTTGAATCTCATAACCTTCTTCCATGGATAAATTCTTAGAAACACTATATCACCAACTTAATATTCTAGATCATGCTGGTGATTTTCAGCATAACTTTTCTTCCAAATTTGAGCAACCTTGATGTGTTGTTGAATGTATCTAAATTTCTCTATCATTTCATCAATGATCTCAAGTCACAGTAGCTTTCTTTCTCAATCTTCATTCCAGCAAATTGGAGCTCTAAATTTATTTCAATAGAGGGCTTCATAAGGATCCATATGAATGATTGAGTAAAATCTATTGTTGTTAGAAAACTCAACTAGAGGAAGGTGTTGATACCAACCACCCTTAGAGTCCAAAGAACAAAAATATAAACATATCCTCTAGGGTTTGAATTGTTCTATCATACTGACCATCGGTCTGAGGATGATATACAGTGCTAAAACTCAACTCTGTATCAAGATATTTTTGAATACTTCTCCAAAACTTTCAGGTGAACCTCAAATCCCGATCAGACATAATGGAATGTGGTACTCCATACAACTTTACCACTTCCTTAATGTATATCATGGAAATTTGATCTGTAAATAAATCATCTCAGATAGTGATGAAGTGTGTTGACTTAATAAGGTGATAAACTATAACCCACATAGAATTATTCACTCTAGACTTTTTAGGGAGTCTAACAACAAAATCCAAGGTAATGTTTTCCCATTTCCATTCTAGTATAGGTAATGGATGTAACATCCCCATAGACTTTTTTCTGTTATCATTAAATTGTTAACATACCATGCATCAAGATACAAAATTTTTGATATCTCTCTTCATTCCATCCCATCAAAAGTATTATTTAAAATTTCTATACATCTTCATACTCCCAGGATAAAAAGATAATGAAGAACTATGAGATTCCTCTAACTAATCCTTAAAATATGGAATGGAGGGAATTCATACATGGTTCATGAACCTTATCATTCCATCATGATCAAGGTTGAACTTAGGATTGTTTTTAACCTTCTTTTATATCTCAACATCTTCCTTTTGTGCCTCTTTAATTTTCACTTGGATAGATGGTTGAATATTCAATTGAGCAAGATAATATTTCTTCCCTTCATTCAGGATTTCTAGATTCATCCTTTGTAAATTCATAAGTGTTGGAATTTTATCATCCTCATCATGGATAAGCTATCATGATCCTTTTGAATAAAGGAATTAGTCACCTTATCAGCTTTCTTAGGGTTGTAATGTATTGAGCAGTCATAATCTTTAATTATCCCTAACCATGTTCTTCAGTTCATATTCAACTCCTTTTGTGTGAATATATATTTTAAATATTTTTTATCAGTATATATATTACAATTTTCTCCATAAATATAATGCCTACATATCTTTACTGAAACAATTACCACAACTAACATAAAATCATGAGTTGGGTAATTTTTCTCATGAACTTTCAATTGTCATGAGGTATACGCTATAACTATGTAATTTTGTATAAAAACACATCTCAATCCTATCTTAGATGAATCGCTATATATTTAAAACCCTTATCCACTATTGGGTAATGTAAGCATAGGTACACTGAAAAATCATCTCTCTAGTTCCTTGAAATGTTCCTCACATTCATCTGTCTAAAGGAACTCGGTCTCCTCTGAGTTAACTTTGTGATTGGATTAGTTAGTCATGAAAAACCTAAAAAATTATTGATAAAATCAATCTAAACCAAGAAAACTACGGATCTTAGTCACTATGGTTGGTTTGGGACAACATTCAATAGCCTCTGTCTTTGATGGATCTACTGATATACCATCTATTGAGATTATACGACCCCAAAATGAAAATGTTTTCAGTAAAAATTCAAATTTTCTAAATTCTTCATATATTTTATCCTTCCATAGGTTCATTAGTATAATTCTCATGTAATATTCATGCTCTTCCTTAGTCTTTGAATATATAATAATATCATTTATAAAGACTACTTCAAATTGATCAAGGTAATCTCTAAAGACTCTATTCATTAAATCCATAAAGATAGTGGGGGAACTAGTAAGATTGAATGGCATCACTATATATTCATAGTGCCCATACCTTGTATGAAATGTTTTCTTGGATATATCATCTTTCTTGACCCTCGATTGATGATATTCAGAACAAAGGTCAATATTGGAAAAGTATTTAGCTATACACAATTGATCAAATAGATCATCAATATGAGGTAGAGGATACTTTTTCTTAATCGTGATTTTATTCAAATCTTGATAATTAATGCATATTTGCATTGATCCATCTTTCTTTTTAACAAAAATAATCGGTTCACCCCAAGGTGATACACTTGGATGAATGATTCCCTTGTCATGGTTTTCCTAGAATTTCTTATTCAATTACATCAACTAAATCAGGTTCATTATATAGGGAGTCTTTGAAATTGGTGTGATACCAGGTATGAGTTCTATTACAAAATCAACTTCATGATTTGGTGGAAGACTAGGCAACTCTTCTTGGAAGACATCATTAAATTCCCGTACGATAAGAATATCATCAATATCAAGTTTCCCCTAACCATTTTAGATAAACACCTCTTCTGGATGGGAATTAATTCCAATACAATGGAGGTGATCTCCATTAGAAGTATTCACTTATCAACACATTAATAGATAATCATAGGTTGGTTTGGAATATCAAGTGTGACTTCTCTTCCTCGACAATTGATGTGGGATTTATGTAGAGAAAGTCAGTCCATGCCTACGATAAAATCAAATTCAATCAGTGGAAGAATGACAAGATTTTAAGGAATCATATTCCCACCAAAATCAACCATAGAGTAATTGTATACTTGAGATGTTATCATTGTACAATTAGGGGTTTACACTACTAATTTTACATCTAATCATTTGGGTGGAATCTTGATACCCTTAGAAAATTCTTTAGATATGAACAAATGGGTTGATCCAAAGTCAAATAAGACATTAGCAGTTCTGTAGTGGATGGTAAGTGTACCTTTCACCACGTTTTTATTGCACCCTTCAATAGAAATAATGATCGCATGAGATTTCCCTTTTTCTCATAGCTTAAGAGGTTTCTAGAATCGATCATCGTCATTAACCTTTGAATTTAGGCACTAGTTAGCATAGTTCTCATACCCCATGCATTTGAAACACTAGAGTATAGGTGGTTCATTTTGTGTATCTTTCTATTTATTTGCATCATTAGCTAACTTCTTCCCACTAATTTAGTAATCAATTTCCTAATGAATTTCCCTTCCACATTTAAAACATTTACTAATCCCCTTAAGAAAATTTCCTCCATGTTTCTTCCCAAAATATAAGCATAAAGGAAAGTTCATCTTCTCCTCTCCATGGTTTTGGATTTTCCTTTGAATTCCATTTTTCTCTTCTTATCAAAACCATGAGATTGATACATAACTCCAACCTCCATTTCCACCTTGATATAACATTAAACAATATCTTCATAACTACTAAAGTATGTTATGGATAATGTCATTCAGGTACTTGGTTTTAACCACTAAAGAATTGATCAAGCTTACTTTCTAGTTGGATGATAATACCAAAAGCCTCAGAAGTTTTGTAAAACTTGCCTCATAAGTATCAACATATTCATTAACCTTTTTCTTTATCCCAAGGAACTCCTTGTCCATATTTTTATGTATAATACGAGGAATGTACTTATTGAAATATATATTATTGAACTTGTATCAATCCATGGAGTCATTTTCATCCTATTTCCTTGTATTTTTTATAAGAGTTCACCATTGATCTGCTTCACCTTACAAATGTTAGAAAACCAAAATAACTTTTCCATATTTCAAACACTGTAGAATTTAAAATATCTTTTTAGTGGTGTTGATCCATTTTTCAACAACTAATGGATCAAAAGACCCATTGAAATAAGGTGAACGTTGCCTCGTGAAGGACTCAACAGAATGTTGTTCTCTCCTTTGTTCATTTGGATGTCCAGTATGATTCATAGCTTGAGAAAGTTGTGTGAGAATATCAATGAGATTTTTCATTCCAACTCCCATAACATTTGGATACTCAGGAGGAAAATCATTGCATTTTCTGTCATACTCAGCATTAACATGGTTCCTTCAGGTTCCCTCCATTGACTAAAACTAAAAATAATAGTGTAAAAATAATAATCAGAATGGTGAACCACATGATCATGAAAAATAACTTATAGTATGTCGATATCATGCCACCATATTTTTAATCTATGACACCTTGGGTTTATCCTAGATCATTCATAGTCATTATCAATTTAAATCATTTATGAGGGTTTGTAAAGATTTTTTGAATTTACAAAGAATATACCCCGGGAGTGTCAAACCAGGTGTGAAGAAAGGATCATTGTCGTTGTTAGAGTTGGTGTCCAAGAACCAACTATTTTTACTTTGATTACATGAATATTTCATGTATTAAGTATTAAATTAAACATATTATTACATATTGTTCATTGTTCTGTATGACCATAATGTAATAATGTCCTGGAGTATTTTTCGCCTTGAGAAGGTCATAGTAGTTCACTGCTATGATGAGAACCTTAAAGTGCTATGAAAATATTCTTAATATAGTTCTGCGGTTGGATAACATACTATAATGGGACACATAGTATATAGACTGTCATGTGCGAGTACTCATAAGAAAATGAGACATCTTCTCATTAAGTTCACACTTGGTAATCTCTGATACATGAAATTTTGGGAACAAACCCGCCAGTATGAATTCCACATGTTTTGGTGTCATCGTATATTTCTATCTATGAGCATTTGTAATGGTCCTTAGACTTTAAGATTATCATTAATGCATTTCACGACTCGCGCACTTAGATGTACTGACAAAAAATGTCACACCATGGTGCAATGATGATTTTATTTCATATAGTCAAAGAATGATGTATCAAGATATATCTTGATGATGTCGTCGTGCAACCTACCTGATGAGATTATGTGATAAAGGGATTATATTACACATTGAGTGTTCATATGTTGTTTTCATCATTGCGACTTTAAGTTCTTTCTCTTGGGTGTCTTGACCTGTTGCTAGACAGTAATCTTGGACTTTAGGCAAGTCAATCTAATATCAATGAGAAAGAATTATAGAGGGTCACACATTAAGTGTTTATGGTGGTCTCGGTTAAATTCTATTTCAATTTAATTAATGGAATAAATATTATTCTCATGACTAAAGAATAATTTTATTTATGTTATATTGATCGCATAAATTAAATAAATATTTATTCACCAAATTGTGAATAAAATATATTTATTTTATCGAATATTTAATAAATATTTATTTACTAGTTTTTGAATAAAATATTTATTTAAGAGAATAAAATATTTATTTATGTGTTTAATAAATACATGAGGAGTTCGAACGGACCAAGACCGTGTCCGGTGGTAAAATAATTATTTACAAGTTGGTAAATATTATTTATCCATTTTACGCAAGTTGGCACACCACAAAATAATAATATTGTTATTATTATTATATGGAATGGGATTTCATTAATGGTTATGATTATATTTAATGGTTGTTATGCAATTAAATCTTGTAACTGAAATCTCATCTCTACAAATAAATGTCTACGTCTATTGTGTAATTCATTCGAAATCAATTCCAAGTTTGGGAATAGAGAATTGTTGTGCACAATGAATTCTCTCTCGACTCCTCCTCCTCTCTCCCTCTCAAGAACAATAAACCTAAGAGATAATTTCTTCAAGACTGAAGAACAAGTGATGAAGAACGAACAACGCAAGATATTCGATTCTCTATGTCAGCACCCGTAAAATGAGTGGTGTTTCTCAGAGACCATTGAAACACATGTGGATCACCACTAGAGGGATTCTACCCTTGGATCCTCACAAGCACAACAAAGGCAATCTGGAAGGTCCTTTTCAGACGATCAACAATCATCAATGATGAAAGTTCCTAAGCCTAGGTATTTATTTCTTCAGATATTAAATAAATTATTTACAAATTTGGCGTTCAAGATCTTGTCTCTTGGTTTCAGGAAACGATTATTAAAATAAATTTTAATATATCACCCACTACTACCTGTGAAAAGAAGTGGGTTTCAAAATCATTTTATCATGGTATAACCCATGAAAGAGAAACAGGTTTCATAATCATCTTATCATCATAAAAATAAACCAAACAAAGAATGAATAAGAATGTTATCCTTGGATTATATCCTCAGTAAAACATAAGTAGAATCAAAGGATTTATTTTAGATGGAAAATGATTTTGAAAGATCATTTAAAATATTTCTTGACAAAAATAAATTTTCTTTGAAAAATCACATTTTAAATCTAAAAAAATTGAAAATCCTTTTATTTGAAAATAAACTTCAAAATTTTTTAAGGAAGCTTCAAATAAAATAATGGTCATGATGGTGGGAAATTTCATTCATGCCGTACAGGTTAAAACAAATATTCCTTTCACTTTTTTGGTAAAATCCAAACAAGAATTGTTTGGAAAAAAATATGAAGATTACTCTAAAAAACATTTTGTAACAAGTAAAACATGGGTAAAAATTTCTTTAATAAAACATTTGAAGAATGTTTAAAAAAATTGAAAAAAAAATAGAAAACATGGTTTTGGAAGAAAAAGGGTTTTGACCGAAGAGAAATAAAGACGGTTTTTCTTAAAAACACAATTTTTAAATATTGAACACATAAAGAAAGGAAAATGAAATAAAAACATGAATTATATATAAATAACTATATTAAAATAAAAGGCATGAGTTTCTTGATAGGTATATCATAATATATCATCATTGGAAGCATAATCATAAAAAATTATGATAAATGATGAGATTGTAACATAAAACTCTTATAACTTTGGTAACTTCTAATTGTAATCCTCATGAATGAATAACATTAAATGAAACATAAAATATTATGAAAATATATAGATTCATAATATAACATGTCAAAGGTGTTCTATATACACCACACAACGAAACTAGTAGTGAATTTGCGTATGTCTCCTAGAAATAAAAGAGAGACTAAGAATCTCTTACCTTAAGTATTGAATTCCTTTGTACACGTTTAAACCTCCTATATTATAAATAAAATTTTATTATACATCTATTACATATTCATACATATATATATATATATCATACCATATATTATTTACTTATGACCTTTTATTACCTTCTTATTAACAATTTCATGTTAAAGTCGCATTTCGAGCAATAACTGTTTTGTTTTTCATGTATGTTTTGATTTTTTATTTACGGTACTCTTACATTAATCACAGTTCTATAATCTCTAGAATGATAAAAATGATATAAATATTATATATATTCATTATATATGTATTTATAGTAATCCATAAAAGATATATATATAGAAAATGAAATACATTGTTCATTGAGACAGTAGGTCGTACGTACGCATGAAAATTGTTTACATTTTCTTGAAGGATTGAAAAAAATGAAGTTAAATAATATATTACCATTTCATAATCATTTTTATTTCATATATATCACAAATTTTCATTAAAATCATCCATGTTATCTTCTATGTAAAGCGTGAACAAATCACATTGCTTCGCGAGGCGGTAGTCCGTCGTACAGACGAGCGATGTTATCACATTCCACAAAAATGGGAAGTATGAAGGTATGTGTGATATAATAAATCCAAAAGTATAATAATATCATAAATATCATATAAAAACATTTAGCACATCATTATAACCAGCAGTGATATGTGGTAATGGAAAAAACAAATGACGTCAGTTCATGGGGCGGTAGTCCGCCGTACACACGAATAATGATTTAATAACTCATTTGATGGAAGTGGAGATGGTTATAGGTCATTACCTTAACATAACAACATCTCAGTATATGGAAGATACTAAGGTTATTATTATAACGCCACGAACTCATGCTTCCAGACTCGGTGCTAAAAAATGCTGTGTAATTTTTTTCTTATAAAATAAACTAAACAATTACGCAACAGATTACACAAATGAAGACTTTTTACCGATCTAGGATCTGGAAGATTAGACAACACCTTAAATTTATTAGAGTTGAAAAAAATAAAACATTCATCTACTATGCTTCGACACACACTAACTCCAAAAGTGAAGCTGTCTAAAATAGAACTTCTAAGAAACCTGTGAAAATCAATTTTAAACAGAGGGTGAGCATTCAATTGCCCAGTAATGGGATTTTAAAAATTGTTGAGATACATTTTAAAATATCTTTCTTTGAAAATAATCTTTGAGAAATGATTTCAAAATTTATTTATTTAATACCATAAAAATACTTTCTGAAATGCCTTTGAAAATAATATTGAAATTATTTACGTATTGAAAATAATTCAATATTTTGAAACTAATTATGCTCAAATTGATTTAAAAATAATCCAGTGATATTTCTGAAAAACTTATACGCAAGCTTTTGAAAACAAAAACAAATTGGAAAATTGAAACATTGAAGGTTGTCTTGGGCCTACCCACTTATTGAGGGATTGAGTTCACTCCCCAATACCCTATCATATTTACAACGTTTAAGTGCTGGATTTTATGAAAAGAATTTTTAAGCTTGCTTTATGTATATACATACCTTTTAATGGGATTTCTTACTTAAAAACATGAAAACATTTTTAATATATATATATATATATATATTTACATATTCATGTATATATAAATATATATATACTTTCACAAAAAAATACACATTTTCTAGATTTGAAATAATCAAATCCCAAGTCATCATGTCTTTTCCTAATAAGAGAGAAAATTGTCATTCATTTTTTTCTTTAATGATACTCCATAAGAATTCTTATTCATATAACATACATATATAATACTAATAGATTAAAAAATGATTTGGCATGTATTATAGGAAATGGCCATAACTTATAAAGTAATTGACATATATGCATGCAGATAAAACTGATGTGCATAAGATCAAAGTGTTAACATATGATTATAGAATCTTAAACCCATGAATTATTTAAAAAAACCAAAACACATACTTTAAAATTTATAAACCTTGAAAATCAATAGATATATATATACTAACAATAACCATTTCGAAATAATTTGGAAAATAATAAATCCTTTATAAAATATATATATATATATATACACATATATTTACTAACAATATTAATGATCATAACTTGAAAATAATTAAAGGCCCCTTACGCAAAACCAAAAATAAAAATTTATAATTGGAAAGAAAAAAACAAAATTCCCTTACTTTTCATTTGCACCAGATTTCTTCTTCCCATGGCAGTATTCTGCTCTCTATTACTCCCATAAAGAAAACATAATGCTTTGACACTCCTTCCTCACCCGACTTTCCCCCACTGTAAGCTTATAAACCTATATATATACTCAATTCATTTGTTTATTATTCTTATTTTTTTTTTTTTGAAGTTTGAACAGGTTTGTTGGTGAGTATCAGATAAATTTTTATTCTATAAAAACATCACAAATCATTATAAATGAAACTGATTAAATATACATTATCCTCTCTTTTTTTTATTTTAAAACCATTTGTTTTTTTTAAATAAATTGGGGATAAACAACTTGAAAAACTATCGGATCGATTCGGTGTATCAGTCTGAATCTCATTAAAACTTTCTAAATCAAATCACTGGATGCAAGAAAAGAACAAGATTCAATCTCCATCACATGTGTCAAACAAGTTGACAACAAACAAAGAAAATTCGGTGTATTCTAGGAAGTAATAAAATGGACATGCTTCTATTCGGTTTCTTATCTTCATCTAAACACTAAAGCAGAATATACATTGAATGAATTCAAAATTATTGGTCGGAAAGGATTAAATAAAGAAAGCTTCCCTAAGAAGCTTCAATGAAACAAGAGATACACAACCAAAATCATTTACAAAATAAGAATTAGAAAATGACTGCTACAGTGGTGAGTATATGAAGAAATTGAAGAAAAAATGTATACACAGTTGATTCGAAAACAATCGAAGAATTGAAAAATTCATAAACAAGATAAAACTCTATTTATTAAATCCAAAAAAGAATCTAGAAATGTGATTCGAATAGACAAAAATTCATTAAAGGAGACCTACTTGCTGACCAGTCAGATCTTCAAAATCCAAAGGTCCTTTTCCCCCAGATCTCTCTTAAAACCCTCAATATACTCGGAAATTTTCAAATCCAACTCGAGACTCGCCGTTCATCCTCGATGATACCATAGCCTTACTTGGATCTGCGCCGAACATGACTCCCAATGATGAAGACGAAGACGATGATGAATAAGAACCCCTCACGAATGCCTCGGCTCCTAATCGTGCTTGCCCTCCGACCTTGTGACCCACACTCGAAGACTCCATCACATGTGGTTCGAACGAACCCGACCTCGGCCTCCTCCTGTAGAGAAAACTTGTTGCGCCTCTTGACTCGAAACACCAACACTCTGTTTGGTTATCTTTTAGTAAAAGAAAAGAAATGATTTCCTAATTCATAAAAGAAAAGAAATGAAATGAAATGATTTCGATTTCTTTTCATTTTGTTTGGATGTGAAATTTAGTAAAATAAAAGAAATGATTGTAATTTTTCTTCATCTTGTTTGGTGACGATTTTTAAAAGAAAAGAAAAAGAAATATTTTGATAACATGACAAAAACAACCCTTATTAAAAAATACGGTTTTCCCATATTCAATTGTTCCAAATAAAAAAATGTTATAATCTTAAAATGTATCTTTGATTTTTAATTAAATATATATATATATATATATATATATTATAAAATATATTTATTATATATATATATATTAATATATTAAATATATATTTTAAAAAATATTTATATATTAATCTTTAATTATAAACATGTATTTTTTAATATATATTTATATAATTATAAATATATATTTATAAATATCTTTATATAATTATATATAAATATATACTCATAAATATATTTTAAAAAAATACAGTTTTCCAATACTTAATTATTTCAAATAAAGAAAATTATAATTTTAAATTGTATATTTTATTTTTATATCATGTCAATTATATATAAATTTAATTTTAAAAAATATATTAGCAATGATTTTTTTATTTTATTTTTATATCATGTCAATTATGTATATAAATTATATATATAAACTATTAATTCAAGATAATCAAAATTGTCCATAATCAAAATTATTTATAATTATTCGTTATTATTACTTATAAATTACGTTGAGGTAATAAAATAATTATTTATAAATCACGATTCATAAAATATTTTGCACACGAAAATAATATTATTATTAATAATCATAAATATAATTATTTGTTTTAATATTAATTCTAAAAAGAGTGAATATAATAAAATTTGTACAGTAGGATAATATAAAAAAGTTGAAAAAATAAGATACGTAGATTTCGTTTCCTTTTGGGGTGATTTGAAACCTGCGTTCAGGGAGAAATATTTCTCTCCATTTCTTCTCGTATGATTTCTCTTCCCATAATCAAACCCTGCCAAACAACGAAAACCACTCCGTTTCTTTTCTTTTCTGTCCAAATCTTCCCTGCCAAACGACCCATAAGTCGTTTTGATTTTTTTTATCGCTTTCATATTTTGTTTTTTTTTTTCATTATCCCTTTAACCTATATATATATCGTATTATATATCAGAAAATAAATTAATAGTTTTTTAAAATCAAAATAACGATTTTAACATAATTTTTTCAGAAATATTTATAATTTTGAAATTTGAAAATTAATAATGTTAATAATTTCAAATGTCATTATATATAATTCAAAATGAAAAGTAACAATGTTTTTTTAAAATATTTTCATTTTTTTATTATATAATGTAAAACGTTATACTTAAGTATTTAAAAACCGGTCATTATAATTTAATTTCTTTTAATTCAAAACATAATTTTTTTATTATAAAAAAATTCATAAATATATACAATATTGACAAATTACTAAGTTTCTTTGACGCAAAATTTATAATAAGATATTAACTTTAATTATTTTTATTTCTAAAACAATATATTAAAAAAATTCAATTTCATGATACTACATTTCATAAAAATATATTTAAATTTATTTGTTAACATGACATCATGTATTAAAAGTAACATTTAACATTTTAAATTATAATTCATTTACCATCATCAAACCAGAACCACACTCGAAAATCCATGAATTACGTTCAAATGCCAAATGGGGATTTTTCACTATTGTGCGACAATTCATCAACAAAATAATTTCAATGGGAAGCATAAAAATAAACAGTTTCATTTACATAAAATTGTTATTCTAAAAATAATTATTTAATATTATTTCACATTTAAGGAAAATCGATGACCATGGTATCACGAAAATTCCATGTCAACACGCCGCAACTGCAAAAATAACTAAAAACACATTAAAATTGATTTAAGATAACCAAACGAATAAACAGCACAAACACCACCTCAACATGTTTTCAAAACACAACTCGCACCATCTACATTATTTACTAAACCACCTTAAGATTTATAAAACAATTCCAAAGAGAAGCCCGCGACTTTACACACCCAAAATCCCTTCAAAACCACTTTTAAAACCAACGCACGACAAAAACCAATTTGCAACACCGTTCTCACCATTCACACATTTTATAAAATCACATACACAATTTATAAAATACATTCAAGGGGCATAATAAAGGGGTACACTTAAAATCCAACCCATTTCTTTTTAGAAAACCAACTTTCAAAGAACACACCACAAATCCACTTCAAATAATTCTCCACCCACATATATATTTTATCAAACACCTTTCCCCCCTTTATAAAACACAAATACAAGATCCATCATGGGTTCACGCATGATACACAACCCTCCTTTAAAAAACACACTTTTCAACACTCGCACACCTTAATCCTTTTCAATAACACATTTCGTACCTCGTATATAATCCCTACCACGTAAACAAGAAGCAAAACAAGCATATTAAATTCATTAAACAATGTCATGGTTAACTATTTAATCATCAAGAAACAAGCAAAAAGCAAGAAAACCAAGTAGTTCTAAATTTAAAGGGAAACACAAAGAAATCCAACCTCAATCATCGATAGACTTCCCAAAATTAGTGTGAAATCTCATTCACGCCCCAACCACACACTCGGGAAGTTAAAACCAACCTGTGCAACAAAGTTTGTACACAAAATTGGGAGAAAACGACCCTAGAAATTAAACTCTAATGTCTAGGGAATAGGCAAACCAAAATCCCTACCAAGAGGGAGGAAGAAGGAAAGCTATCAGAGAGGGAGGGTTGTCGCCGGAAGGAAGACGCCGGTAAGGGGGCGACGCTAGAGATGGGATTCTCTAGGGTCCTCCGATCAGGTTGGCCAAGGAGGAAGAAAAAAATAGCCGAGCAGGGGAGGTCATGCCCTGGTCGCCGGAGAAGGCCGCACAGCAAGGGAGGGTGATGTCGGTGAGGGGGAAGTGCTAGTGACAGACAGCGGAGAGGAGGGGTCACGCCAGAGATAGCCGGAGAGGAGGGGTTGCCCCATAGATAGCCGGTCGGACGGTGGATGCAAGGCGAGGGCGCGCCGAGTGGGTACAGGGCCGCTGGAGCGCGCGCAGTAGGAGGCAAAGTTGGAGGGCACGGTGGGAGGTGGTGCAAGGGGGAAGGCTGGCCACGCTACACACAGGAGGTGTGCCAGCTATGAGTAGGGGTGGTGTGCCGGAGACAGATGGCTGGGATGGGGGGTTCTCCAAGAGGGAGGTCCGGAGGGGAGGCACACGTAGACCAGCGACGGGGTGGCTGGAGGGCACGTTGCAGGTTGTCGCGACAGGGGGAGTCAGAGGCACCCAGTGTGCTGGGAGGGAGAGAAGCGCAGTGGGGAGGAGTGGGGAGGAGAGCGTAGTGTTAGGAGAGAGGAAAAGAGGGGGAAAAAGAAAAAGAAGAGAATAGGGGGGAAATAATAAAAAAATAAAACAAACAAAAGTAATAAAACCTTAATCTATAATGATCTCATAATAATAAGTAACTTTCTTAATGATAATAATAATAATATACATAAGAATAATAAAAACAACTTTAATAAAAATGATAAAAATAATAATTTTAATAATAACAGTTCTTCAATAATAATATAATATTGTTATTCTTGACAAAATAATTTTATCATTACTACGGTGAGTTATTTATTTAACTAAATTTTAATTTTTCAACTCATTCAATTTATTTTTATTCGGCCGATTCAAATGTCGCAATCGCGAAGGTACCCGGGCTAACTGCACGGCTCCCGCTAACTGTGTGTTACCCACACACCGGCCCAAATATTAAAAGTAATATATATATATATATATATATATATATAAACATATTCATATGTATATAAATATATATGTATACTTTCACAAAAAAAATACATATTTGCTAGATTTGAAATAATCAAATCTCACGTCGTCATGTATGTGCCTAATAAGAGAGTAAATTGTCATTCATGTTTTTCTTTAGTGATACTACATAAGAATGCTTATTCGTATAACATACATATATATTACTGATAGATTAAAAAATGATGTCACATATTATAGGAAATGGTCATAACTTATAACATAATTGACATATATGTGTGCAAATAAAATGGATGTGCGTAAGATCAAAGTGTTAACATATGATCGTAGAATCTTAAACCCATAAATTATTTAAGAAAACCAAAACACGTACTTTAAAATTACTAAACCTTGAAAATCGATAGATATATATATACTAACAATAACCATTATGAAATAATTTTGAAAATAATAAATCTTTCATCAAATATACATATATACACACATACATATATACTAACAATATTAATGATTATAACATGAAAATAAACAAAGGTCCCTTACGCAAAACCAAAAATAAAATTTATAATTTGAAAGAAATAAACAAAATTCCCTTGCTTTTCATTTGCACCAAATTTCTCTTCTTCGTAGTATTTTGCTCTCTATCACTCCCATAAAGAAAACAGAAGGCTTTGGCACTCCTTCCTCACCAGACTGTCCCCCACTGCAAGCCTCTAAACCTATATATATACTCAACCATTTGTTTATTATTCTTATTTTTTTATTATTTTGAAGTGTGAACACGTTTGTTGGTGAGTATCAGATAAATTTCTATTCTATAAAAACATCACAAATCATTATAAATGAAACTGATTAAATATACATTATCCTCTCACTTTTTTTAATTTTAAAACCATTTGTTTTAAAAAAAAAAAAAAAAAACTGACGATAACAACTTGAAAATCTATCGGATCGATTCAGTGTATCAATCTGAATCTCATTAAAAATTTCTAAATCAAATCACTGGATGCAAGAAATGAAATAGATTCAATCTCCATCACATGTATCAAACAAGTTAACAACAAACAAAGAAATTCAGTGTATGCCAGGAAGCAATAAAATGGACATGCTTCAATTCAGTTTTCTGTCTTCATCCAAACACTAAAGCGGAAGATACATTGAAAGAAATTCAAAATTATTGGCCAGAAATGATTAAATAAAGAAAGCTTCAATGAAACAAGAGATACAAAACTGAAATCATTGAAAAAATAGGAATTAGAAAACGACTGCTACAGTGGTGAGTATATGAAGAAATTGAAGAAAAAATGCATACGCAATTGATTCGAAAACAATCGAAGAGTTGAAAAATTCAGAAACAAGACAAAACGCTATTTATTAAATCCTAAAAAGAATCTGGAAACGTGATTCGGATACACAAAAACTCATTAAAGAAGACCTACTTGCGAACCAGTTGGATCTTCAAAATCCAAAGGGCATTTTCCCCCAGATCTCTCTTGAAACCCTCAACGCACTCAGAAATTCTCAGATCCAGCTCGCGACACATCGTTCATCGTCGACGATGCCATAGCCTTGCTCGGATCCGTATTGACCTTGACTCCCGAAGATGAAGACGAAGACGACGACGACGACGACGACGAACCCCTCACAAACGCCTCAGCTCCCGATCATGCTCACCCTCTGACCTCTCGACCCACACTCGGGACTTCATCACCCGCAGTTCAAATGAACCCGACCTCGGCCTCCTCTTGTAGAGGAAACCTGTTGCGCCTCCTCGAAACCCTAACCCATTTTGATTTTTTTTTTATCATTTTCATATTTTGTTTTTTTTTTTAATTTCATTTGTCATTTAACACACACACACATATATCTTATTATATATCAAAAATTAAATTAATAATTTGTCAAAATCAAAATAACAATTTTAACATAATTTGTTCAGAAATATTTATAATTTTGAAATTTGAAAATTAATAATGTTAATAATTTCAAATGTTATTATATATAATTCAAAATGAAAAGTAACAACGTTTTTTTTAAATAATTTCATTTTTTATTATATACTGTAAAACGTTATACTTAAGTATTTAAAAAAATTCATTTTAATTTAATTTCTTTTAATTCAAAACATAATTTTTTTATTATAAACAAATTCATAAATATATACAATAATGACAAAAATACTAAGTTTATTTTAAGAAAAATTTATAATAAGATATTAGCTTTAATTATTTTTATTTCTAAAACAATATATTAAAAAAATACCATTTCATTGTACTATATTTCGTAAAAGTATAATTAATTTTTATTTTTAATATGTCGTCCAGTATTAAAAGTAACATTTAACATTTTAAATTATAATTCATTTACTATTTACCTAAACATTCTGGGATGTTACAATTATATCAGCATTGTTTATTACGAATTGAAGGAGGTGGTGGAAGAAATAAAATAAAAACGCTCGATGAGGAATGTTACATCTTCCTCAGGTAACCTCGTTAAGTTTTGCATCAAAGGCCTTCCGATGTTTTCTTTCTGACCAAACTAAGGATTCTATGATGAGAGGATGAAAGTTGAAAATTGATTTGGAAAGGGCTTAGCTGAACCAAAATGGGTTGAATGTGTGAAGAAGAGGGGAGAGTGGTGACCTTTTTAAGTGAGGTGAGTAACACACTTGTAATTTTTTGGAAAAAAAAGGTGTACTGTCACGACCCATTCCCTTCAAAGATATCTTAACGAGGGGAGAGAGATAATAATCCCCGAGTCCCACCTCCAGTAGGCCCCGAGTTGGTAACTAGCACCGAGGTTATAGAAATTTCATGCAATGGGAGACATTACCCACTAGAATATAAATAGGATCGACAAATAAGATGAATCATCCACAATAAACTTTATGACATAATATAAAAAAAACTCAAAATCATCCCACAATGCATGTATAAATAAAACTGATACAGATAAAAGTCTCCAAAAGTAAATACGTACCCAGAAGAAAAGCTAAAGCAGCGACACAACAACTATCCACGGTCCGAGCTAGTAATACCCAACACGGTCCATGTAATCCTCCTAAAGACCTGAAAACGGTTTTACATACGTAGGGTGAGAATAAAAGTGTACTTAGTAAGAAAACCAAAGGATCACATGCACATGTGAAAGGAGCATATTAATGCACCCAGGGGCAAACAGAAGAACCAACAACACCTAAACAGGTTAACTACCCATCACAACCTCACAAAGGCACGCTCACCAAATAACGCAAGTCAAGTAATATAATATAACAAGAATCACATCGATAAGGGTACTTCAAACCGCTTTCCCACTGATATGACGCTCTCACACCCCAACGTCGTATGTCATGGTGATCCCATCTATTATGTATACCACACTTCCCCATAAGCATGGTCACATCATATCACGCCCGTAGACACCTAGGCTTGCCACCCCACAAGCACGACCACATCACGCCTCGCCCGAAAACACATGGGTTATCACATCTCACCCAAAAACACATGGGCTATCACAACCACCATTTAATGCACTAAGAGACATTCAGTCATCACATCCTGTGCAATACCTGCCTCGCCTGGAAGAGAGATCGGGAAAGAGCGGGTACCCAGCCAGTCGGGCCTCCTCATCAGATGTTGGAAAAAACACCCCCCCTTGCGTGACTATGTGGATGTCAGAACATAGTGCTCGACATGAGTGGGGTGCGTATAAAAATCACAAGGAATATACAAGTACATACATATAGCCACACACAACCCAAACCTATAGGTTCACAACCAAACACTAATCAACTCACAACATCGTCACTTTTGATGCCACCTCTAAATGCATAACACCATACAACAAGCCACAAACCCCATTTCCCATTCTCAACCAGATCCATTATCCAACCCATTCATTTCATTATTAACCATCATCTACATTTATCCACACAACCCATCATTTGTTTATTTATTTATCATATTCATCATATTAACCAAACCAAACCTCAGTCATTTCAATCATTATTAAAAAAATTAATTATTTGATCACTAGGTGGGCATCTAGCACAAAGAAACCATCACATCACCACCCCAAAAACACGGCCAAACAAACCACTTCACTGCCACAAAAGTACAACCAAACAAACTACCTCACCGCCCCAAAAGCATGACTGAACAAACGACCTCACCGCCCTAAAATCACGATCAAACAAATCACCTCACCACCCCCAAAAGCATAGTCAAACAAACAACATTGCCACCCCAAAAGCACATCCAAACAAACCATCAGTCCCCACATGCCCCAACCACACATCAATCATACATCAAAGCCATTTTACAGAATTACAAAGAGAATTTTATCACATTACAGTTTATTTTAGGGGTGTTATCACACAAGTCATAATCCAAAGGAAACCATTTTATTAACCAAATATAAGTGGTTAGCCAATTTTCATTTTAGGGTGATACCACAATAATAACAAAAAACAGTGACAAAACAATCATCCAATGCAAACAAAACCCCCAACAGATACAATTTTTAGTGGGGCATTAAGCTCGTACAATCTATCATATCACAATAACATAAAAGTTGTAAAAACATGAAAATCATTCCCCTTTCCCCTTTCAATTTCAATTTAACAAATTATTTATCTTTGATTAAGCCAGCATAACCATAACTCATAGGTAAACAAAATAAAACCTCTCCCACATGATACAAAATAAAGAGAAATGGGGGATTCTCTACCTCAAAGAAGCTTTCCAACTCATTACACACCGAAGGGCGAAAAAGAAACGCCTGCAACCCACAACTGCACCACGAGAAACCGTAGATCAACCTACACCGCATCAAAGAATCCTTAATACGCAACCAAACACACCCCAAATCAAAACAATATCGCTGCATCGAATCCCTGGGAGAACGGAATAAAACCAACCAATAAATGGAGGAGAACATACCACAGATTGCCAACAACGATCTAACGGAACCAACAGATCAAAGCAAAAGGAAGAGGGCTTGAAGAACACCTTGGGGTGTCTAGGGTTTTCCCAGAATGAGAGAGGAGGGTACAACCGAATGAATGAGAATTCGGCCAGAAAAGAACTTAAAACCCCAGATCCCTTAGTTTACATGTCCACATGGCGTGTAATCCTTAGGTTTCCAAAATTTTCATCTTTTGCTGAAAAACGTATCACCTTGAAGGATTTAACATCCAAATTTATTACACATCATGAATCTCACTTACACGACGTGTTCCCTTTTCACGGGCTACCCCTTAGCCGCGTACAAGTAGTGAACCACCCAGCTACACAAACTGTGAACCACCATCACACGTCATGTAATACATTTACACGGTGAGTACTTCATGTAGCGGGTCTTCTGCACATCCAGCCTCCACTGAAAACTCCTTGAACCTCCCCTGAACACCTCCAACCACTAAAACTGGAAAAGTAACAAGCCGGGAAGGCATAGATCGTTACATGTACAAACATTTTAATCATGCTATAATGCTCTAAAATGTAGTATTCTCGAGTCTTAAATGTGATATAGTCAAAATACGATCAGCTGATAGATTTTAAATAAGCTTTTATGTCATTTTAACCCTTATCTTTTTAGTTTAATTTTCAGGTAAACTCATTTTTACCTTAACCACGCGAATTAATTTTTACTGCTTTTACTATTCATTTTGGTCAAAAATTTTATTGATCTTATTAGATAATATAAATTATACCAATTCAAAATATAGAATTCATTTTTTCCAATTTCAATTTACAGAAGTGTCAAAATTTATTTTAAACTTAATTTCACAGACATGAAGAGAAAACAGATTTTCAAAGGAAAAAAATCAAAAGTTTACTAGGTTTTTATATCAAAATTTAATATGAAAATGATTAAAATGACCTAAAATGGATTGATAGGTATATAATAGAATTAATGTTATTTTAAAACCAAAATAAAATGTAATTTAATTTTATAAATAATTAAAATGAATAGATGGTTACCAATTAAAATTCAGTATTTTTTACTATTCATGAAAAAATTAATCTTTTCAGAAAATTTTCAAAAAAGTCACCTTAAAATAATTTTGATATGATGCTTTTAAAAATGAAGTTTATTTTATAAAATACATTTTATAACTGTCAAAAATTAATTTTATTATTATTCACAAAAAGAAAAACGACCATTTTTTTTGAAAAATTAAGTACATTTTTATCAATATGTTTTCTTTATATAAAACCATTATACAAAATATTTTAAAAGTAATTATTATTCATATCATTAAACTTAACGACCATTTTATAACAGTTGCATTTGAATAATATTAATAATATATCATGGTTTTGTTAAAACTCAATGTCGTGTGTAACACAAGTTAAACTTAGTATTGTATGTAATGCAAAATTTAACTCCGTGTTGCGTATAACACAAGATATCAAATAAATTTAATTTATTCAATAAATAATAATTCATAAAAGCTCAGAGTGTTACATAAAATTTATAAGGACCCGACCTTAAACATTACATAATATTGAATTAAATGAATAATTCACATTGAGGATATTTTCAGGTTTAGAGTTTTAGAAAATTAGGTCATAACTACTACATTACATCTCAAAAATTACAAGGTAGACACTTCTACTCAGTTTTCATTTTTTTCATAAAATAAAAACTCTTGAAAAAATGAGTCATGTATGGTCCCATGTTTTAGACAACATGATTTTTCCTTGATCTCATCCTTGACCATATTCATCTTTAGGTCCTATGAAAAACATTTCAAAACTTGGGATGAGCATAAAAAGCTCAGTAAGGGTTATAAAAAAAACATTAGTTCATCATTACATACATAACATAATCTCTTTAACATACATCGTGAAATCATAAGATTTATGAATAACACATTGAAATCATAAATCATAAAGGTATCTTGTGGCATTCATATCATACTTACATTGTATCTATCACAACTACATGGGGAGTTACATTTGGAATACCCATCACAGTATATTCCCTAAATCTCTTAGGAGAAACATTCATGTTTACCTCTATCACGTTACCCAATGCATTGGAGAGCTATCTCAGGCTCACCCGCCCTAGGTTTATCACGGAACCACCCATATACGTAACAATGCCCAAGAACCATAACATATTCATAACACATAAAAAAATATAAAGTAAAGATAACATTTCCACATTTCAATCACAATATATATCATTTAAATATATTGAGATAACAAATCCATTATCAAAACCATTTTCAATACCAAAATACGTAAAAGAGTATATGGTATTTATTTTCCTTTTAAAAACATTACGACTTGTTAAGGAAGCCAAAGATCAAATAATACTCGTGGTGGCAGAAAGGTCATTCTCACCACGTACATTAAAAAAAACATTCTTTTTTTTTCGTTTAGTAAAATGCTTCGTAGAAAAAGATTCCCTTTGAATGAAATGAAAAGTCAAAGGTGTTTATACAGCGTATAAAAGAAAATCATGTATTAAAACAAAATATGCCTCAATGAAATGAGATTGAGATGAAGTCCCTTACCTCGTGTCCGAATTGACTTGTTCGTTCATTAATCACTTGAATAATCACTAGTAGAAAAATGGTCTTTAACATCAGTTTTTTTGACGTCGGTTTTTAACCGACGTCAAAGTTTCCGATGTAAACAATATGAATTTTTATGCTGATTTTTGTAAACCGGTGCCAAAAATAAATTACATTTGTTTTTTGGCATTGATTTTGTAAAAAATCGATGCTAGAAAAACTAATTTGTATCATTTTTTGGGTCAGTTTTCTTGAAAATCGATGCCAAATTTTTTAAAAAATTGTTTTAGCATCAGTTATTGAAAATAACCAATGCCATAAATGAAAAAAAATTGGCATCGGTTTTTTTAAAAACCGGCACCAAAAAGTAAAATTTTTTCTTCTATGTTTTAGATCATTTCCTAAGCTTTGATTTGACTAGTTTTGGACCTAAAACAGAGTTACGAATCAAAATTTATAGCCGTCAGAAATTGAACCTATCAAAGTTTTGATTGATACAACTCGTTTAAAAAAAACATGATAAACATGAATTAAAATCATATACACCAAATGAAATAAAATAAGCATAATACTTCAAACGTATTTCAATGGTTTTAGGGGCTTCCATCGAAATTATATGTTGTTTATCATCATATAACTTATATTTAGAAATGAGAATTAATCATTATTATAAGAAATCTAATCTAGTTTTTTAGAAATGAAGGATAATAAAAATAAATAAAACAAATGAATAGAATATGTACCGTGTTCAAATTAATGATTAAAGCCGTGTTGAAAACTTGATTGAATCGAATATGTTGAAAATGATGAATAAAGGAGAAACTAGATATATATATATAGTAAATGAAAATATTTTTGATTGCGTTGTATGAAAATGTAGGTGGGATTTTAAAAAGTTAAATGTACGTTGAGAAAAAAATTGAAATTTTGATCCTACGTTACTCTTTGGCATCAGTTTTTTTTGAAACCGATGCAAAAGAGGATTTACATTGGTCTTTTGGCGTCAGTTTTTTAGAAAACCAACACCAAAAATGCCAATCGATATCCTTTTTGGCGTCGGTGTTTAAATAAATTGATGCTAAAATGTTTAAAAAATATATATTTTTTTTGGGTCGGTTTTTTAACAAACCGATGCTAAAAATTTAAAAATAAAAAACTTTTCATGTCGTTTTTTTTAAAAACCTATACGAAAAACTAAAAAAAACTTTTTGGCATCGGTTTTTATGAAAAATGACGCCAAAAAAATAACAATGTTTTAGATAATTTCTTAATCTTTGATTTGACTGGTCGTGGAGCTAAAATGGAGTTACAGATTAAAAGTTATGGCTTTTGAAAGTTGGACTTCTTTAAGACTTCTCTTAGAGAATATCAACTTCTGACATCCATAACATTTAATCCGTAACTCCGTTTTTGTTCCACGACCAAACAAATCGAAGCTTAGAGAATTATCTAAAACATTGTAATTTTTTTAAAATTTTATGGTGTCCGTTTTCATAAAAACTGATGCCAAAATATATATATTTTAGTTTTTTGGGTTGGTTTTTTTAAGAACCGACGCCAAAACAATTTTTTTTAGTTTTTGGCATCAGTTTTTAGAAAAACTGACGCCAAAAAATCTCCACAAAAATTATTTATGTCGGTTTATAAGAAATCGACATCAAACTGACGATGTTAAAAATCATTTTTCTACTAATGAATAAAATAAAGTTAATTTCTACTTTCTTAAGAACCTTTTTAAAGTTTATTATTCATTTTATATTACTTATTACCATGTTATAAACATTATTTAATCGTTTAAGTTAATAACGTTTGTTTTGTCAATATTTGGTACTTGAGTCAAAAATGGACTTCTTATAATTACAAGTTGTTCACATGGTCAAAAGTTCATTATATCCAGAATGATATTCATGATTTAGATATTATATATATCATATATATCCAGTCAATACATGTATTTATAATAGTACATACCATTTGGAGGTATGAAATGAAATGCACTGTTCAAAGACACGGTAAGCCGTACGTACGCATGAACGCTACTTTCATTTCTATTTCTTATTTTAATGGAATTAAAACAGAATGATACATAGGTATATTATAATTATAGTATAATATCATATATAATATCATTAATTTCATCCTTTATACATCCCACATATGGCATTAACGAGTCATATCACTTTGAGGGGACGGTAGTTCACACTTCCTCAAATGAAATTATCGCGTTTACCCATAATGGAAACCATAAAGTTATGCTATAAAAGGAAAATACAGAAGCATAAAGAAAACATAAACATAATATATATTATATATAAATACAGTTCCATCATAATGGCCACCATGAGGGGCGGTAGGAAATAATCGAACAATCATCGTTTCATGTGGCGTTAGTTTTCCATCCACGGAAACAGTATATTCTTCACCCATTAGATGGAGGTTTGTGTAAGTGTAGTTCAAATACTTCTCATAAAAATATACTAGTATATTTAGGATACTGGTGTTGTTATAAATAAAAGGAATAGAAAGAGTCTGGGGGTTGGAGAAGTAAAATAATAGAAAAGAAGTTAAGAGAAACTGTTACCTTTAATTTGGGTAACTCCCTTTGGTTTGAACCAAAAGGACTTCTTGAAGTGCCTTATGCCTAAGGTAAGGCTTCTAGGAGGAGGAGAGGGATCCTGAGATCTTATTTGGTTAGGGGTTGGATGATCCAAGAGGCTTGAGAGGTGTGAGTAATGGGTTAGAAGTGGTGTCCTTTTATAAGGGGGAGGAGGGGCTCTTTAGGAAGGTTTGCAAATATTATTTTATTATATAATGATATTCGGTTTCTAAAGGTACAAAACTAATTAAAGTCGAAGATAAGATGAATAATGGTTGAAATAAAATCATCCAATAATAATTGGATAGTTTTTGGATGTTGTTTTAATATTTATAATCTTATTTATTTAAATCATTTATTAATGAGGTAAACACTGCATCATTATTGTGTCGTAAATAATTTAATTTATTTGATTTCTAAAAATTATTAACAAAATACCATAATGTAGGAAATTTGTTTAGATTTCCAATGAATATTTATAGTCGGAAATATAACTTATATAACCCTAAGTAAAAATTAATTTACAAAAAGATATTTGTTTATGCCATTTTTACCTTTACTTTAAGTTAATTAAAATAAACTGTCATTATCACTTTCAAGTGGCTTCATGAGATCCCAAAATCGACCCAAAGATGCTCTTGGTCGTAAATGACTCAACCAATAAGGTTAAGACAAGTGTTAAGGTAATTTTGTATTGCTATAATATTCTTTTTACCTTGAATTACCCTATTTACCTTTAACTACGGTAAAAATAATCAAAAGTTATTATTCACCAAAAAATATTTTCATCTTATTGAACCAAATTTTACTTACTAATAACAACCATGTATGTCATATTTTCGAAATTCAATCCACAGAAGCGATAAAATTTCATTTAAATGAAAATTTCAGTTTTTAACTACTACTTAGTGGTTTCACTATTGATCAAAAATTGAAGTTTTTCAAAAAACTACAAAAAATTCAGCCTAAACTATATTTGATATTCTGAATTCAAAAATAATGTATATTTTACCAAATTCAAAACATAGAAGTTGTAATAATTAATTTAAAATTAATTCTCGTTATCAAAACAAATAGCGTGTTTTTAAGAAATAATAACTATCAAAAGATTGATACTTGTTTATGTCCAATTTCAAAGTAAAATTAATTCCAATGACTAACATTGGATTAAATAGTAAAAAAATAATATAATTACACTTTAAACCTAATTAAAAAGATAATCTAACCATATAAATAAATTAGATTAAAAGGCACTTTTGAATTAAAATACAGTATTTTTCATTATTCATAAAAAATGAATTTTATCAGAAAAATACCAAAAATTTACCCAAAGTAAATTTTGATGTCCCGATTCTAAAGAAGAATTTTATTTGATCAAATAGAACATATAAAAGTGACCAAAAATAGATTTAAATAGCGTTCTCCATCAAAAGGCGGTAAATCGGTCTTTTAAAGAATATTAGAGTAATTATGCTTAAAATTAGATTAATTCACATTTTAAGCCTCTAACATTTATTGGATAAATGTAAAAACATTTAAAAAACATGTATAATCATATTGTAGTTAGTTCTATTCATTCCCACCAATACAATGACTAGACGTTAACTAGCATTTAAAATAATAATATTATATTATTAGTGTGCAACGTAAGATTTCAAAGAAACCCGTTGTTGTGTATCGGGTACCCCATCGAGTATATCATCCCATTTAAAGTAAAGTTAATATTTAATTCACAAATATGAATAATTATGGAAAATTTCTTGTTCTTTATTTACCTAGGATGTTACATCCTTCCCCCCTTTTGAGAATTGTGTCCTCACAATTTTATTCACTTATCAAATAAGTGGGGGTATTTATCCCTCATAGCATTTTCAGATTCCCACATTTCCTCTTCAACCATATGGTTTTTTCACAAAACCTTTACCTTGTGAATTACCTTATTCCGCAACACTTTCTCTTTATGGTCAAGAATCTGGACTGGTTGTTTCTCATAAGAAAGATTCTCTTTCAACTGAACTACCTCTGGACTTAAAACATGAGATGGATCTGGCATATACTTTCTCAACATTGAAACATGAAAAACATTGTGTACCTGGGAAAAACTTGGAGGTAAAGCCAATCTGTAAGCAACTGATCCAACTTTCTCCAGGATTTCTTAGGGTCCAATGAACCTCATACTCAACTTTACCTTCTTACCAAAATGCATCACACTTTTCTATGGAGAAACTTTGAGAAAGACATGATCACCTACCTTAAAAGAAAGATCCTTCATCTGATTATCCGCATAACTTTTCTGCCTGCTCTGAGCTGTTCTCATGTGCTTCTGAATCAACTGAACATTTTCTTTCATATCTTCTACCAATTCTGGTTCCATCAGCTTCCTTTCACCAATTCATCCCAAAAATCTGGAGTTCGACACCGCTTTCCATATAATGCCTCAAATGGATCCATCTGTATACTGGAATGAAAACTGTTATTATAAAAAAATTCAACCAAAGAAATATGTTGGTCCCAACTTCCCTGGTAATCCAGTGAACAAGCACGTAGCATATCCTTCAAGGTATGAATTGTTCATTCTGATTGCCCATCTGATTGAGGATTAAAAGATGTACTAAAATTTAATTCAGTACCCAATGACTTCTGAAGGCCTTTCCAAAAGTTAGAATTAAACCTGGGATCATGATCAGATACAATGGGGAGGGGAACTCCATGCAACCTGACTATCTCTTTAACATACAACCAAGAAAGTTGATCTAGAGACAAAGTATCTCGAATAGGAAGAAAATGACCAGATTTAGTCAACTGATCAACAATAACCCAAATTGCATTATTACATCGAGATGTCTTTGGTAATCCCACAATGAAGTCCATGGATATATTTTCCTATTTCCACTCTGGCACCGGTAAAGACTAAAGCATCCCTTTCGGTAACTGCAGCTCTGCTTTAACCTGTTGAAATGTCAAACACTTCACAATAAAATCAGCAATATCTCTTTTTATTCCATCCCACTAGTAATACTCATGAAGATCTCTATACATCTTAGTACTACCAGGATGAACTGAAAACGGAGAACTATGAGCTTCACATAACAATTCATTCTTCAACTTTGAATCACAATGCACACATAATATCTTCTCAAACCTTAAAACACAATCTTTATCAATGTTAAATTCAGGCAAATTACCATTCTAAAACAACTCTACCTTTTTCTGTAACTCACTATATTTCTTCTGCGCTTGCTTAATTCTGTCTGATAGAGATGATTTCACTGACACCTGAAACAAAACAGAAGAATTTCCTATACCCACAACTTCTATGCCAAAGTTCATCAAATCAAAAACCAAAGGATCTTGTTCCAAACATAGCATAGTCAATGAAGCATTACTTTTTTAACTCAAAGCATCAGCCACTTTATTTGTTTTTCCCAGATGGTAATGGATCATGCAATCATAATCCATGATTAATTCCAGCCATCTCCTCTGTCTCATGTTCAATTCTTTCTGAATGAATATATACATCAAACATTTGTGGTCAGTATATATTTCACATTTTACTCTATACAAATGATGCCTCCAAATTTTTAAATTAAAAAACAACAATAGCTAATTCCAAATCATGTGTAGGGTAATTTAACTCATGAGTTTTCAATTGACGTGAAACATAATCAATTACCTGATCATTTTGTATAAGGACACAACCAAGTCCTTTCAACGAAGCATCACTGTAAATAACAAATTCACCACTTCTGGAAGGTAGTGCCAAAACTGTAGCATTCACCAATCTTCTTTTCAATTCCTAAAAACAATCATCACATTCTTTTGTCCAAATGAACTTAAGACCTTTTCGAGTTAACTTAGTCAGTGGACTAGATAACCGTGAAAAATTTTCAACAAACCTCCGGTAATAACCTACCAAACCAAGAAAACTACGAATCTCGGTTATATTTGTGGGTCTTGGTCATTCTTCAACAACTTTTGTTTTAGCAGGATCAATAGTTATGCTATTTTTTGAAACAATGTGACCAAGGAAAGAAATTTTTTGTAACCAAAACTCACACTTACTGAATTTCCCACACTGTTTCTTTTCTTTTAAGGTTTGCAAGACAACTCTTAAATGAATTTCATGCTCCTCTTTAATTTTAGAAAAAACTAAAATATCATCAATGAACACAACCACAAAATTATCCAAGAACTCACAGAAAATTATATTCATAAGATCCATGAATATAGCTGGTGCATTGGTTAAACCAAAAGGCATAACTACAAATTAATAATTACCATATCTAGTACAAAACACGGTCTTCAGAATGTATGCTTCCTTTAATTTCAACTGATGGTAACCCGATCTCAAATCAATATTTGAAAAATACTGAGCTCCCTGGAGTGGTTCAAACAAATCATCGATATGAGGCAAAGGATACTTGTTCTTAACAGTGATGTTATTCAATGCTCTATAATCAATGCAAAGTCTCATCGAACCATCTTTCTTTTTAACAAACAAGATAGGAGCACCCCATGGTGATGTGCTAGGTCGAATGAAACCTTTATCTAATAACTCCTACAATTGATTCAACTCTAAAAGTTCAATTTGATCCATTCGATAAGGGGGGTTTGAAATTGTCTTGGCATCAGGAACTAAGTCAACAGGAAATTCAACTTCCTGATCAGGTATAATACCAGACAATTCATCAGGAAAAACATCAAGGTACTCATTTACCACTGGCACATCATTAATTTCAATAGTTCCTTTATATTCAACAATATGTGCAAGGTAACATTCATTTACATCTTTTACAAGTTTCTCAGCTTCCTGATATGTTATCAAAAGAAAGAGTTCATTCTTTTACACAAACTGAAAATCTTTCTGAAAGGAAACCTCTTTAGCTCTACAGTCAATCTTAGCATGATAAATAGAAAGCCAATCCATACCCAAAATAACATCAAACTCTACTAGAGGCAAAACAATAAGGTTTGCAGGTAGATTCTTCCCGCACACAAGGACAAGAAGGTTCTTATGTTTTCTTTTTGTCTCAACATTTCCTCTAGGAATTTTTACCATAAGTTTAGGATTCATATCTTGAGATGGAATTCCCAATATACTAAAAAACTTCTCATAAATGAACGAATGTGTAGACCCCGAATCAAACAACACATTAGCATAATCTGAACAAAGAAACAGTGTACCTGATACTACTTCATTTGATGGCACAACATCTGCTGAAGTAGTTGCAAAGGATTTTACAACCCCTTTATGCTTGTAGTCCGGCTGCTTTCCCTCAGTTGAGTTCTTAATTGGACACTCATTTTCATAATGACCCATTTCATTGCACTTAAAACATTTTACTGACTATAAATCATATTTTGTCTTACCATTACCCTGCTCCTTTTTAGTGCAATTACAATCCTTATGTCCCATTTTACCACATCGATAGTACTTACCAGTTTTCAAAAGACATTCCCCAGCATGCTTTTTACCACAATTTTCACAAATTGAAAACTTAAGTTTCTTACCATCAGACTTTTTTGAAGAGTTCTTCCCTTTCGTCTGCCACCTCGGCCTCTTATTCTATTTTTTGTTAAAGAACACATAATCATTGGAAAACTCTATTTCCACATTCTCTGCACAACAAACAAGTTTTTCATAACTTTTGAACTCACGAGAAGCTAAATCCCTTCGATAATTTGGCTTTAATACTAAGTAAAAATAGTTGATTTTACTATCAAGATCTCATATGAAATTTGGAGCATACCTTGCCAATCGAGTGAATTTTGCTTCATAAGCAGCCACTGAGTCATCATCCTGCCTCAATTCCAGGAATTGTTTTTCCATCCTAAGACGAACCACCTTAGGAAAATATTTCTCAAGAAACACACCTTTTAATTCATCCCAATCAAGAGCATCAATCTCCTCACTATCCCTGATATTTTTCTCCATCAACCACCACTGATCAGCTTCACCTTCAAAACGATAAACACCAAGACTAACCTTTTGATGTTTTGAACACCCCATAACATCGAAAATTTTCTCCAGTGATTTAATCCACCCTTCTACTAGCACAGGGTCATATGATCCTCTGAATGATGGGGGATGTTGCCTCATGAAATGCTCCACTACTAACATGTTCATCTGTAGTTGATCTGGCTGATCTCGTGCATGGATACCACCACCATTTATAACTTGAGTCAATTGTGCCATCACTGCAACAAAATATTCAGTTCTGATTCTGACCATCTCAGGTTGCTGATTTGGAAGGTTGTCTTCCTCCTGATGTTGTCCCAACATAACTACCCTATTTCCTCTGCGGAAAACCATTCTAAACACAGAAATATCTTAAGCAAAGCAACATGGTAATTTGTAAATGTTATATCACTTCAATATTACCATAAATTAATTTATGGACATTAATTTAACAATATCCTAACTTCTAAAGTTATCTAAACCGACATCTAATACCAACTATAAGGACCCGGCCTTACACATTACATAATCTTGAATTAAATGAATAATTCACATTGAGGATCTTTTCAGGTTTATAGTTTTAGAGAATTAGGCCATAACTACTACATTACATCTCAAAAATTAAAAGGTAGACACTTCTACTCAGTTTCCATTTTTTTCATAAAATAAAAACTCTTGAAAAAATGAGTCATGTCAAATCCCATGTTTTAGTCAATATGTCTTTTCCTTGATCCCATCCTTGACCTTATTCATCTTTAGGTCCTGTGAAAAACATTTCAAAACTTGGGATGAGCATAAAAAGCTCAGTAAGGGTTATAAAACAAAAAAAACATTAGTTCATCATTACATACAAAACATAAGCTCTTTAACATACCTCATGAAATCATAAGATTTATGAATAACACATTGAAATCATAAATCATAAAGGTAACTTGTGGCATTCATATCATACTTACATTGTAGCTATCACGGCTACGTAGGGAGTTACATTTGGAATACCCATCACAGTATATTCCCTAAATATCATAAGAGAAACATTCATGTTTACCTCCGTCACGTTACCCAATACATTGGAGAGCCATCTCAGGCTCACTCGCCCTAGGTTTATCACAGAACCACCCGTATACGTAACAATTCCCAAGAACCATAACGTATTCATAACACATAAAACAAATATAAAGGAAAGATAACATTTCCACATTTCAATCACAATATATATCATTTAAATATATTGACATAACAAATCCATTATCAAAACCATTTTCAATACCAAAATATGTAAAATAGTATATGATATTTATTTTCCTTTTAAAAACATTACAGTTTGTTAAGGAAGCCAAAGATCAAATAATACTCGTAGTGGCGGAAATGTCGTTGTCACCACGTACGTTAAAAAGAAATATTCTTTCTTTTGTTTAGTAAACCACTTCATAGAAAAAGATTCCCTTTGAATGAAATGAAAAGTCAAAGGTGTTTATACAGCGTATAAAAGAAAATCGTGTATTAAAACAAAATATGCCTTAATGAAAGGAGATTGAGACGAAGTCCCTTACCTCGTGTCCGACTTGACTCATTCATTCTTTAATCTCTTGAATAATAAACTGAAGTTAATTTCTACTTGCTTAAGAACCTTTTTCAAGTTCATTATTAATTTTATATCATTTATTACCATTTTATAAACATTATGTAATCATTTAAGTTAATAATGTTCGTTTTGTCGATATTTGGTACTTGAGTCAAAAATGGACTTCTTATAATTACAAGTTGTTCACATGGTCAAAAGTTCGTTATATCCAAAATGATATTAATGATTTAGATATCATATATATCATATATATCCAGTCAATACATGTATTTATGATAGTACATAACATTTGGAGGTATGAAATTAAATGCACCGTTCATGGAGACCGTAAGTCGTACGTACGCATGAACGCTACTTTCATTTCTATTTATTATTTTAATGGAATTAAAACAGAATGATACATAGGTATATTATAATTATAGTATAATATCATATATAATATCATTAATGTCATCCTTTATACGTCCCACATATGGCATTAACGAGTCATGTCACTTTGAGGGGACGGTAGTCCGCACTTCCTCAAATTAAATTATCGCGTTTACCCATAATGGAAACCATAAAGGTATGCTATAAAAGGAAAATAGAGAAGCATAAAGAAAAAATAAACATAATATATATCATATATAAATACAGTTTCATCATAATGGACACCATGAGAGGCGATATGAGATAATCGAACAATCATCATTTCGTGAGGCGTTAGTTTTCCATCCACAGAAACAGTATGTTCTTCACCCATTTGATGGAAGTGTGTGTTAGTGTAATTCGAATCCTTCTCATAACAACATACTAGTATATTGAGGATACTGGTGTTGTTATAAATAAAAGGAATAAAAAGAGTTTAGGGGTTGAAGAAGTAAAATAATAGAAAAGAAGTTAATAGAAACTGTTACCTTTAATTTGGGTAACTCCCTTTGGTTTGAACCAAAAGGACTTCTTGAAGTGCCTTATGCCTAAGGTAACGCTTCTAGGAGGAGGAGAAAGATCTTGAGATTTTATTTTGGCAGGGGTTAGACAAGTCAAGAGGCTTGAGAGGTGTGAGGAATGAGTTAGAAGTGATGTCCTTTTATAAGGGGTAGGGGGGGCTCTTTAGGAATGTTTGCAAATATTATTTTATTATATAATGATATTCAGTTTCTAAATGTCCAAAACTAATTAAAGTCGAAGATAAGATGACTAATGGTCAAAATAAAATCAACCAATAAGAATTAGACAGGTTTTGGATATTGTTTTAATATTTATAATCTTATTTATTTAAATCATTTATTAATGAGGTAAACACTGCATCATTATTGTGTCAAAACTAATTTAATTTATTTTATGCCTAAAAATTATTAAAAAAATATCATAATGTAGGAAATATTTTTATATTTCCAATGAATATTTATTGTCAAAAAGATAACTTATATAACCCCGAGTAAAAATTAATTTACTAAAAGATATTTGTTTATGTCATTTTTATCTTTACTTTTAAGTTAATTAAAATAAAGTGTCATTATCACTTTCAAGTGGCTCCATGGGGTCCCAAAATCGACCCAAAGATGACCATGGTTGTAAATTACTCAACCAATAAGGTTAGGACAAGTGTTATGATAATTTTGTATTGTTATAATATTCTTTTTACCTTGAATTACCCTATTTACCTTTAACCGCGGTAAAAAAAATCAAAAGTTAATCTTCACCAAAAATTATTTTCATCTTATTGAACCACATTTTACTTAATAATAACAACCATGTATGTCAGATTTTCGAAATTCAATCTACAGAAGCGGTAAATTTCATTTAAATGAAAATGTCAGTTTTTAACTACTACTTAGTGGTTTCACTATTGATCAAAAATTGAAGTTTTTCAAAAAACTACCAAAAATTCAGCCTAAGCTATATTTGATATTCCGAATTCAAAAATGATTTCTATTTTACCAAATTAAAAACATAGAAGTTGCATTAATTAATTTAAAATTAATTCACGTTATCAAAACAAATAGCGTGTTCTTAAGAAACAATAACTATCAAAAGATTGATACTTGTTTATGTCCAATTTCAAAGTGAAATTAATTCCAATGACCAACATTGGATTAAATGGTAAAAACATAATATAATTATACTTTAAAACCAATTAAAAAGATAATATAACCATATAAATAAATTATATTAAAATGCACTTTTGAATTAAAATACAATATTTTTCACTATTCATAAAAAAATAAATTTTATCATAAAAGTACCAAAAAATTACCCGAAGAAAATTTTGATGTCCCGATTCTAAAGAAGAATTTTATTTGGTCAAATATAACATATAAAAGTGGTCAAAACTAGATTTAAATAGGGTTCACCATCAAAAGGTGGTAAATCAACCTTTTAAAGAATATTAGAGTATTTATGCTTAAAATTAGATTAATTCCTATTTTAAGCCTCTAACATTTATTGGATAAATATAAAAACATTTAACAAACATGTATAATCATATTGTAGTTATTTATATTCATTCCAACCAATACAACGGCTAGGGCGTTAACTACCATTTAAAATAATAATATTATATTATTAGTGTGCAACGTAAGATTTCAAAGAAACCTGTTGTTGCGTATCGGGTACGCCATCGAGTATATCAATCCCTTTAAAGTAAAGTTAATATGTAATTCACAAATATGAATAATTATGGAAAATGTCTTGTTCTTTATTTACCTGGGATGTTACAAACATGCTAACATGCTAATCAAATATCAAAGAAATAGCCATGGTCATGAACAATTTAATCAAAACAATCAACAAACCCATATAAACAAAAAGTAGTCATACATGCATATATCTGAGTAGTTGTCACATAATAATGTGAATTTTATTTCATATAGTTATAATCTTAGTATGTACAATCCTTATACACCACATTGAGGATTCCAAATAGGTTAACAAGCTTTATGAAAAACATGGTACAAATTATAAAATCATTATCATCTTTATATTAGTTTAGACAGGAGTTATATCAATTATATGACATATTGAGGGGTAATTCAAGGTTTACTAAAACCTTGCTAGACATAGCTGCAACCCTTACATAGGTAGTAACTAGTATACATTATCAGATTACAAAGTGATAAACCATGTATAGTACTGGTCATAGCAACGCATACATGAAGCATCCTAGATAAAGAGTTTAGAAAGGTATAATTGTTGAATTTATATCATTAATTTAAAGTATCGTTCTTCTGACTGGAAGATGAGTTTTTATTCAACAAAAGAACAAAACCAACAAAAGGAAATGTTAGGGAGGTCCAAAGTGATGGAAACCAAGAACATCCTCCACAGCAACAAAATTAAAATCTAAAAGCAAAGAGCTTATATAAGAGAATATTTGAAGGGGAAAATGAGAATCTCCCTTAGCAGCCACACTGTATCTTTCCTTGTTGCCCTCTTGTGAGGTGTGACAAATCAAAGCTTTCTGATAAGGCAAACTCTTACATTCCTAAATGATATAAGATATGGACCAATTGGCAGGGGAATGACCTTGTATATAGTTGATGAGCAAGTTTGAATTAGATTCAATCATAGATAGGGGATATTCTTATCTTTGCAAATGGAAAGACCCCCACCACACATAATGCCATTGGAGTAGGTTCCATTAGAAATTAGTTTGTAACTAGATGTGGGAGGGATGCATTTAACCTAATGGTCGGCTCTGACATCACGACCCACACCACACACAATGTCATTCGAGTAGGATCCATTAGAAATTAGTTTGTAACTGGATGTGGGAGGGGTGCATTTAACCTAGTGGTCGGCTCTTGCAACAACAGGACAACGAGAGCTAGGAAGAAGGATAAGATGACTCCATATGGTGGTGGATAAGTTGGACTCGTAGTAGAGGAGAGCCATGTTGTGGATTAAAGTAATAACTCTGCGTTTGAGATGCTAAAAATCATAGAACACTGCACTATGACGACTGGAATTTCGATGATCCCAGATGGCCCAACCACTAGTAGCTAAAGACACCTTGCAGATCAAACTTTTGGTGGAAGAGTTGTCCACGGCTTCAAACCAAGCTGTCAGGATGAGATCGAGGGAGGAGAAACAAGGGGTAATACCCAGACGATCTCCAAGGAAATACTAAAAAAACCAACCCCAATCACCATACATGAATAAATGAAGTACAGTCTCCACGTTGGGTTGGGTGCACCATTGACACTTGGATGCCAGTTGTACTCCTCTACGCTGAATGAAGATATTCACTGGAATAGCATGTCCATGCACTCGCCATATCAAGAATCTATATTTAATTGGGATGGGGTTATCCCAATAGAAATCGCCACAAGAATCATCCCCTTCATGAGTATGGATAAAGGAGTGATAGTCTTTCATAGAAAAAGAACTTGAGCATGAATGAATGAAGCATCAATGATCGTCTTCATCCGTGAGGAGTATATAATTAAACAGAGCTCTTTGATCCAAATCCAGTAATGTTAGGGAAAGAGGGATGCTCCTTAGCCATTCTGAAAATGATTTCAGGGGTTGGGTAGTAGGGAAAATAAAGGGTATTCCCCGCCTAGTTGTCAAGCCAGAAGTAGATCTCCATGCAGACAATAATCCATCATGAGTTATCAGGGAGACATTTAATATGTTCTTAGCAGGGTCGGCCCTAGGGCAAACCCAAAGAGCCCATGGGCTAGGGCAACACACGAGAAAGAAAAAAAAATACAAAGAAAGGGGCATCAATTTTATTAGTTTACTGTAGCTCTCAATGTATTTAGGGAAAAAAATTTAATGTGGGTCTGGGGCAACGGAATTCTCCGGGCTGTCATTGGTCCTTAGAGACATCTACAATGCATGAACGATGGAGAGGAATGGCGGGGAGCATCAGAAGCTCTCACATATTTAGACATGATGAATTTGGCCCAAAGGGAATCCCCTGCAATGTAGTCCCACGAATGATTTGCATGCATGGACTCCAAAAGAGAGATGTTTTCATTTATAATTGAATATGTGCCCCACAATTCTTTGCACGGAGCCACCAAAAAAGAAAACCTTGATCCTGACAGTAGAAAGAGGGGATCCATGGTAATTGTAGAATGATAAAATAGGAGAAACCGAACCCCCAATGTGTTCTCTCTAAAGGATCCATTGGGGTTCTTTTATAATGAATAATTAAGACCACACCGGACCTCAAGTCCGATGTAGGATGCAGACTCCAACACTCCCCCTCAAGTTAGGTGAACCTAGCTTGGACACATAAAGAAAAAAAAAACAAACCAAACCAATGAAGACAAAGCAATCAACAAACTGCAAACACTTCCCCTCAAGCTGGACATACCCAGCTTGATGACAAAACAAGACAAAGCAGAATAAAAGATAAAGCTACAAGGCTGCTGCTCCCCCTCACGATCGCAGCTCCCCCTTCTGGATGATGAATGAATGAAGTTGTCATGGGCGCAGCAGAGAAACCACATAGACCGGGCCTGTTGACGGAGTGCCAAGAATGCCGCACTAGTGGGGCCGGTCGATGAGACGCCAAGAAATCCACACTACCATCGGGAAAGTCGCACTTGCGGGGCCGGTGATGGGAGGCGGGGATTCCGCAGAAGTGTTGCGGGATCTGGCGGCGCCAAAGGGACCGAATCCAAGGTGGTCGAGTTGTTGCCCACAGTGGAAGAAGTGCGAAGACGTGTCAGCGCCAAAGGGCCCGGTCTGAGGCAGTCAAAGTATTGCGCCAGCGCAAGGGTGTGTCGGCGGATAGGGATGCGGCTGCCGGGAGTCGTTGGGAGATGCCGGTGACTGGAGGCAGGGATTCCGCAGGAGATGACCGACATGGAGGGAGCAGCGGTTCACCAGAGGAAGTGTCGGGCGATGAGATTCGCCGGACTGAAACTGATGAAACCGGCCGGAGGGATGGCTGCCTTGCAGAGCAACGCACTGGAGGGGGGGGGGATCCAAGCAGAACCAGAGGTCGGCTGCTGGAGGAGCCGGCAGGGGTGGAGGCCGACTGCTGGAGGAGCCGGCAGGGGTGGAGATCCGTCAGGAGGGAGGGAGGCGGGGTGTCGCGCGCAGGGTGGAGCGCGAAGAGGGCACGTCGGGCCGAGCGCGCCTGGACGAGGGCGCCTGAACGAGGGCGCCTGGACGAGGGTTGGCCGTTGGGATCATGCGGAAGGACCCACCGTGAGCCGTCGTGGGATCTGGCGGCCGGACGGAGAGGCGCGTACTGGAGGGTCGTCGGGATCGGGACGCCGGGAGTCGCGCGGGAGGGAGATGCCGGAAACTTGCGCTCGAGGTGGGGGCCAGGGCGATGGGAGCGGGAGCGACGCAGAGCGGAGGAGGCGGGGAACGGGAGGCACGAGTCGGGCGGGAGCCGGAAGCCGCCGGGCAGGACACCGTCGGGAAGAGAGGCCACGGGAAGGGCGGAAGGAACCGCCGGGATCGGGGGGCAGATTCGCCGGACAGAGGGGGAGATCCGCTGGCAAGGGGAAGGAAGTACCGGCATGGGGGAGATCCGCCGCCTGGGATAGATAGCCGACAGGGGGGCGGTAATACCTATGGCTTGCTGGCTAAGGAGGTCGCCGCCCCCCAACCGGGAGAAACCCTAGAGGCCGACGGGAAGAAAAGTAATAGATGGGAGGGGGGTCGGGATTAGGTTCCCTCTGATACCATGTAGAATGATAAAATATGAGAAACCGAACCCCCAAGGTGTTCTCTCTAAAAGAGCCCTTGGGGTTCTTTTATAATGAATAATTAAGACCACATCGGACCTCAAGTCTGATGTGGGATGCATACTCCAACAGTAATAGTGGTTAAAAAAGATTCAAGTAAAACCAGTCCACCATTCAATTGACTGAGTCTGGTTGGGGGAACAAAAATTAGAAATATACATAATTTTTTTGGATAGGATGACCCATTCCCGTCCAAAATTCCATTGAAGCTCGTGATAGATTTACATTCACCATTCAGAAAAAGAGCATGTCTTCAGCAAAAAATAAGTGGGTTATAAATAACAAGACCAGAAGATATAAAATTTGATAAATTCCTGCTAAGAGTGTCTTGAGAAATAAAAAAAAATGCTAGGAGAGATCAACATTCAGAAAAAAGAGCATGTCTTCAGCAAAAAATAAGTGGGTGATACCAGGCAAAACATATGGCATAACAAGACCAGAAGATATAACATTTGATAAATTCCTGCTAAGAGTGTCTTGAGAAATAAAAAAAACGCGAGGAGAGATAGGATCGCCTTGGCGCAGGTCCCTAGTTGATTTAAAAAATCCGAATTTCTTCCCCATCAATGAGAATGAGAACTGCGGAGAGGAATAGCAACAGAAGCAAAGGTTGCAAAACCAATTAGAAAAGCCCATGTGTTGCATGACCTTGATGATGAAGCTCCATTCAGGGGTGTCATATGCTTTTACTATGTCCACTTTTACCGTGATGTTCGTACGCATCAAATTCCTATTAATTTCAGGAATGATTTCTTAGGCAAACCCAATACCCCCCACCCTGGATGCCCTTATCATTGACAAACTCATGTTTCTCTTCTGATATCACCACGGGGAGGATAGGGGTGAGTCTATCATTGATAATTTTCACCAATAAATTATAAATAAAGTAAAAGAGGTTGAACGGATGAAAATCACTAAAAGAGGAGGGGTGCTTCACTTTATGAATGAGGATGAGGGACGTGGCACAATAGGCTCTAGATAAATGACCTCTTATGAAGAAAACTCCAGGAAGGCCATCCCTAGGGCACGGTTTGGGTTTAAATTTCTGGCAGAACCTAGCACTTCATCAACATATGGAATGAATATCATGAGGGAGTTGGTAAGATAATTAATGAAACACAAGATCATGTTGAAGAATTCCTCAGTGGTATCCTCACTTAGGTAACCTTCTTGGTTAATCTGACAACTCTCGATAATATATTAGCAAAGTGTTCAGCTGCTAGAGATCATGATACATTGATGTCACTGGTGGAAGATCCATCCTCCATCAGTATGTTAAGGTTGCCAATGAACCTCCTCTCTTTCGTACAAGCATGGAAATATGCTTTATTTTTATCGACTCCTTTAGGCCAATGAATTCTGGATCATTCATGAGCATTCCATTCTACCTTCAACAATCTATCCGCTAGAGCCCTGTGTTTAGACATAAGAGTGACAAAGGTTTCATCATTCCATGATACCTGCTGGATACTATTCAGGTGGTCAATTTCAGACTCAGAGATCATTCCTGAGATGTCTGATTTTCTTATGAGGGACCTCCCATGGGTGATCAGGCATGATTCTTTCCCAGGACGATTGAACAGTGTTCAAGAAGTCGTCTTCTAGAAACCACTGTTTAGAGAAGCATAACAGTTGGCTTTCACCACATGAACCTTCATGGGTGAGTAAGAGGGTAGAGTGATCTGATAGTGATCAGGTAATGTAAGTGACTGGAGTATTAGGAAAGAAAGAGATTCCTTGAAGATTTTCCAGGCATCTGTCAAGTCTGCTCCAAGTTCTATGATTTCCTTGATTGCTGTTACACCAGGTAAACAGGTCACAGTAAAACCCCAAATCTAATAAATTATTAGTCGCCAAGACATGTTTGAAGTCACACATAGCCTTTCTAGAATAACAATGGCCTCCGCTTTTCTCAGATTGATCGAGTATAGTGTTGAAGTCCCCTCCTAAAAACAAAGGAGAAGATCCCAGGTTGAAAGAAGAAATGGAATCCAGGATCCTTCAATTCACATTTAGCATATATGGAAGTAAAATAAATAGAGTGGTTGGGTCGAGTCACCTTGACAGTAAAATGCTGAGAGGAAGAATTGACCAGAGCCACTTGAAGATTCTCTATCCAAAAGATTCAAATATGCTCAAAGTGATTAACATGTAGCTTGGACGCGAAGGAATGAATGGTACTAGTATTATGTTTGGGTTCCAGGACAGCTAAGTGGGAAATTGTATGGCATCTACTTTCAGACAAAATAAATTCACATTTCACAGGGGATCTTATTCCCCTTGCATTCCATATGAAAAAGGAGACGATGATTACACATGAAAGGTGGCCTTGAAGACCTTTTTGTTAAGTTTCCTCTAGGCTGAGAAAGTTACTTCACGTAGGGATTTAGCATTAAGACTTGTAGTCATACCACTAGAGACCTAGGAGGCAGAAAAAGGCTTTTTTGATAGTCTTGTCTTAGAGACTGGAATAACTGGGGAGGGTACATCCATGTCTTCCAAAGCACTAAAAGAATTTGAGATAACAATAGAGTCAGCTTCAATGGATGGAGGATCCGGGGTTGGAAAATAAACAGGTAAAGAAAGAGGTGAGTCATCTTCTGAAGGGATAGGCCGAGGATTGGATTGAGCTGCCACCAATGGAAAATGAATAGAGGGGAGAGACTAACCAGTGAAGGAAGAATAACAGATAAATGAGGAATAGAAGGAAGAAAGATTTGAGCGCACACTGGAAGAGAAAACGAGCCAGCAACTTCCTTTCTAAAAACCGGTAAAGGGAAGAGGAGTCTGTGAGCGAGAGAATTTCAGACCGACCAACCAGAGGAGGACGAGAAGGGATACATACATCATGGCACCTAAGACATCCTCTTGAGAGGATTGAGAAGCCACTATAAACAACGAAGAGGAGCTCACGACCTAAGAAGACTGAGGATCCCCATAAGGAGTATGCGAATCCTGCATAATGAAGAATACGCTGCGGAAAAGGAGAGGATATGCACATCCGACCTAAGAAGACTGAGGATCCCCATAAGGAGTATGCGGATCCTTTTTTTTCACTTTCTCCTCATTTTATCAATATAATAATGATTTATATTTATTTTTATACTACGTATTTTAATCATTATATTTAATTAATTTTTATATTTGATTATTCAATTATTAATTTTTTTTCAACAATATTATTAATGTTATTTTTAATATATAAAAAATATTATTATTATTCATCTTTTTTATGCAACTTTTAATCAAATAAATAAATTATTTATTAGTAATTATTCTATTTAATTGGTTATTTATATATACACATAATGAAAGTTATATAATATTAATCATATAATTAGTGTAGAATACTTTTATAATATAATAAGTTATATATTGCATTTAGGTTAGTTTAAACTAATAATTGATAGTAGTTAAATAAACTAAAAATTAAAATAGATCATGCTATTGGTTATTAAAAGAACAAAAACTAAAATTGAACCTATTGATATATATATATATATATAAGTATACCAGGAAAGCTCAGCCAGAGACAAAGTCTCTGACCATTTATTAAAATAAAGGAAAAGTACAGCAAACAAGCGTTACAATCCAGCACTGACAACTACATGTCATAAAAGCCATACTCGTCGCCATATCCGTTGTCATGTCCAAGGGCAATTGCTTTATCTGTGGTAGCCGATTCCCATTCCGAGCTATCATAATGCTTCAGAGCCTTCACATACTTTCGTCTGAGATTTAGTTTCTCCAAGTACAAAAACCCCTCAGAAGAGTTCATCCCTTTTCCTTTGCTGATAGAAGATCTGGTAGACATCGGCTTCGACAGAGAAGAATAATCTTTCTGCTGCCTTCTTCTCGGTGGTGCTGTCATAACTCCTTCTTTCCCTACCACGTCTTTCATTCCATGCTGAACAACGTCACTATAAGAGGTTCAGACTCGACCATCAACATTCTCCTTATCACTATCAGATATATCCCCCCATTTCCGAGGGATGTTCATCACCTGATAGCAGTCATTCACTCCATGCTCCTGCTCAACGTGACTGTTAGGATCAACCAGCGCTAAACACTGTGGTTGTGCCACAAGATCATGAACTTCAAGCGCCTCCTTCTATACAAGACCTCCTCCAGATACATCGTCCTACGAACACAAGCCAATCTGCATGTTGCCACCTGCACTACTTGGGAGTTCCTCCTCATCATGAGAGATTCTCCCATGATTCAAGTCATTTTCACGATGGCAGGAGCCCTGCCCTTGCACCTTCTCAAACATGCTGCCACTTTTCTTACAAATCTGTGCCGGACCTAGACCCCCACTATCATTCAGTTCAGCATCATCAACAGACCCCCGTCCAGTAGACAGAGTAGGGGCAACTCGATCCTGCACTACTTCTAATTCCTCATTTACCAGACCATCAAAGCAGTTACTAACTTCAATACTCCCCACTTGCTGTGCAGGCTGTGTCTTCAGCCCAGGTGAGGCCCTCACCCAGCCACCAGTTTCAACTAAGGACCCTCCTGCCTGCAAATTCATGACATGTCTGCCCAAAGCCTCCTTACCCCCCTGCGAGTACCTCTTCTTGATTCCCACTGGCCACCCCAGCGAGTTGAGTTATCTGATTCATATTAGTCTCCAGACCTCCTGAATGAATCACCCCAAGATCCCTCTGCAACCTTTCAAACACCTCATCCACACTCGGATTCAGAGACTCCTTCACTGCCCCCATTTGTATGCTATTCACTGTATTGAGACTTGCAGAACAAGGCCTCATCCGCACTCCAGTACCCAGGTTCTTCTCCCTTTGCTGAGAGTTTAATTACACCACAGCCGCAACCTGTTGAGCCAAAACCACCTGTGGAATCACCCGTCTACCACTACAGTCATCCATCTGATGCCCAATTTTGAAACACTGAGAGCAGTAGTCAATCCAGGACTCAAAAACAACAGACTGTTTATATCTAAACTCCTCACTCACAACAATGAAAAACGACTTGATTGACGGTTTGGATAAATCAACTTCAACACAAATTCTAGGCGAAACCGGGTGGCATACAGCCTCAGTTCTACTGTCCGAGCATAAATAACAACCAACTAAATTCCTAATCATGCGAATGATGGAGGGGTTCTGAAATGGAAGTGGAAATTCCAAAAGTCTTACCCAAATTGTCGTGGTCGAGGAATCACGCTTCATATGGTAGTCATAAGACCATCGGAAGAGACAAAAACGGGAGCCATCACAGGTACGTAGGGCACAGGACCAAGCCAGGATCAAATCTTCTTCCGACTCAAATCGAACCATTATGTGCTTCGAATCAAGAAGATCCACAGTGGCGCGTTCCTGCAGATTCCACGATTCAAAGATAAAGCGATCAAAACGATCCACTGGCAGGCGTCGTTGCTTGAAGCGATCTATCAAAGTCAGATTCAGCAGGGAAGAGGCGTCGGTGAACTCTCGGGCCGTGACCGAGAGCTGCAGAATCCCATCATGCAACTCAGGAACTTTGGGGGAGAGAAAAATTTTCAGGAATGAAGTCAAGAAATCAGGGTTTGAGAAGGGAGAAAGCGTTGATCACCAGAGGGCTGCGGAAATCCCTCCCCTGCCAGGGGAGGAGGGATCTGCTCGGAGGCCATCACCGCCTACGGTGACAATCGCCATCTCCGAGCCCTAGCTTTCATCTGCCTCCTTCCAAACACAAAGATATTATCATAAAATAAATACTTCTATATATATAAGTATATTTTTACAAAAACGAGACAAAATACGAACATGCATGTTTACATGGACAAATAAAAGATTAAACAAAATAACATAATGTTAGCTAATAATCAGAAAGTAACACGTCAAACACAATAAATAACACAAATTTAACATTACAACAATATTGCTCAACTGGCATACAAAAAATAAAGAAAATGTATAAAAATAACAATATAATAATTTTCATTTTTAATTGATTGTTGTTTTAAATAGAATGTAATTTTTTTATTTAATTTTATATTATTTATTCATTAATAATGTTAAAGATAAAACAAAGTTAAGTAACGATAAACTAGAGTTAAGTAAATGTCAATTAAAGTTAAGGGTAAAAATAAAGTTAAGTAAGGATAAAACAAAGTTAAATAAGGGTAAATTAAAACAAAATAATGGTAAACTAAAGTTAAGTAAGGGTGTACTAAAGTTAGGGTGAACTAAAGTTAAGTAAAGGTAAACAAAGTTAAGTAAAGGTGAAACAAAGTTAAACAAGGGGGAAACCTAGTTAAGTAAGAGTAAACAAAAGGCAAGGGTAAACTAAAGTCAAATAAGGGTAAACTAAAGCTAAGTAAGGGTAGATTAGAACTAAATAAGGGTAGAGTAAAGCTAAGTAAAGGTAGAGCAGTGTTAAGTAAGGCTAAAACAAAGTTAAGTAAGAGTAAAACAAATGTAGGTAAGGGTAAACTAAAACTAAGTAAGGGTAAACTAAGGTAAGTAAGGGTAAACTGATGGTAAGTTGGGGTAAAACAAAGTTAAGTAATGGGTAAAAAAGTTAAGTAAGAGTAAAACAAAGTTAAGGGTAAACTAAAGTTTAGTAAGAGTAAAATAAAGTTAAAGTTAAGTAAGGGTAAAATAAATTTAAAGTTAAGTAAGGGTAAACTAAAATTAAAGTTAATTTTTATATTTGATTATTCAATTATTAACTTTTTCAACAATATTATTAATGTTATTTTTAATATATGAAAAATATTATTATTATTCATCTTTTTTGCATTTTTTAATCAAATAAATAAATTTTTTATTAGTAATTATTCTATTTAATTGGTTATTTATATATATACATAATGAAAGTTATATAATAATAATCATATAATTAGTGTAGAATACTTATATAATAAAATAAATTATATATTGCATTTAGGATAGTTTAAACTATTAATAGATAGTAATTAAATAAACTAAAAATTGAAATAGATTGTGCTATGGGTTTATAAAAAATATAAATTAAAATTTGACCTATTGATATATATATATATATATATATATATTTGTATATATTTATTTATTTATAAGTATATTTTTACAAAAACATGAAAAAATAAAAACCTACATGTTTACATGAACAAATACAAGATTAAACAAAATAACATAATGATATGCAATAATAATAAAGTAACACACCGAACACAATATATAACACAAATTTAACATTATAACAATAGTGCTCAACTGCCATACAAAAAATAAAGAAAAGGTAGAAAAATAACAATATAATAATCTAGTAAATTAGTATCGCTTCCCCCGATGTTGTTAAAATATTAAAAAAATGACGTTGAAGGTGATTGCATACGTGGATCTGCTAGTTTGTGAAATTTTCCTCCTCTTTTTTGTATAATCCGTGCATGTTCAGCTTGAATAAAAGAACGAACATTCAGATCACTGATTTTATTCAAATCTCGTGATAAAATTTTATTTTCCTCTTTAAACTCTTTGAAAGTCATTCTCTTTTCTTCAATTTCCATTTGTTGTTTCCTTGATTTCTCTAACATCTCTAAAAGTTGTTGATTTTCTTCTTTCAAAGTTTCAATGATAGCTTGAGATTTTTTTATCATTTTTCCTTTTTAATTTATCTTTCTTCACTCCAATGGGTTGTGCAGAATAAGAGCCACTAACATCATCATCAGTTATGTTCAGTGAAAATGATGACAAGCTAGGAGATTTGGGTGGATAAGACTCAGGAGTTGGATTGTCTGACTCAGATAAAACATTATTCTGTTTCCAAGATATCTGTCTTGCAACACTTTCATCATCTTTGAATTTTTCAAAAAAATTGACCGTGCTCCATACATGATCAAACCTAAATCCTTTCTTGCTCGTGGGATCTTGCATGAGTAAGATTTTTGCTTGATATAACTAGAAAAAATTCAAAATTTTAATGCTATGTATTTTCATATATAAACATAAAAGAGAAAAATAATAAATTACTCACAACATCTTGTTCTGATTAACCACTGGGATTCATATTCTCAGTTTGTCTAGTGCATCCATTTAATTTCTTCACATCCTTCTCGATAGCTTGTATATGACACTACAATGATCTTTTGCTTTGAAGCTCCCAGCCCTCGTTCCTGTCTTTGTTGTATGCATTTTTGATATGAGACCAGAAACAATAGGATGACTAGTAAACACCAGTAATAAGATCTTGCGAAGTCTCCATGTACACCTCACATAAGAGTATATCTTCACCAACAGAGTATCTAGAAGACCAAGAAACTATCTCTTTATAAAACAAAATAGTTATAAGAAGGTATTGGTGAAATGAAGGGAATGAACATTTGAGTTGAATGAAACTAATTGTTATTTATAGGGAGTATGATAGATAATGCATATTCAGAGTATACAAAAAAGACCATTGGGTGGATTTCATATTGATCCCAATCATTGGATGAATTTATTCTTTATCCAACCTTATCATGATTGCACCTCCATCCCAACCATTGGATGGATTTCATTTTGAAATGAACCGTCAAATGGATTTTATCTTTATGCCAACCGTATCATGATTTTACTATGATCTCATCCATCCATTGGATTTCATTTTGATCGCAGCCATCAGATGAGTTTTAACTTTATCTAACTTTATCATGATCACATATTCATTTTTAATATTTATTTATACATATTTATCGATTAATATTTAATGTTTTTAATACTGTTGTAATTTTCATAATTAATATATGTATTCATTTTTATTTTTAAAAAAATTTATATAATTAATAACTCATATTCATTCCATTAATATTTTTTTGATCTATTCATATTTTAATTAAATATCACTCGTTTTTAACATTCAAAGTATACAAAATAGACCGTTGGATGAATTTCATACTGATCTCGATCATTGGATGAATTTATTCTTTATCCAACCTTATCATGATTGCACCTTCATCCCAACCATTAGATGGATTTCATTTTGAAATGAACCGTCAGATGGATTTTATCTTTATGCCAACTTTATCATGATTTTACTATGATCTCATCCATCCATTGGATTTAATTTTGATCTCAGCTGTCAGATGAATTTTAACTTTATCTAACCTTATCATGATCTCATATCCATTTTTAATATTTATTTATACATATTTATTGATTAATATTTAATATTAATACTATTGTAATTTTTATAATGAATATATGTATTCATTTTCATTTTACGTATTAATTTTTATTTTTTAAAAAATTTATACAAATAATAACTCTTATTCATTATGTTAATATTTTTTTGATCTATTCATATTTTAATTAAATTTGACTAATTTTCAACATTCAGAGTATAAAAAATTGATTGTTGGATAGATTTTATATTGATCTCAATCGTTGGATGAATTTCTTCTTTATCTAACCTTATCATGATTGCACCTCCATCCCAACCGTTGGATGGATTTCATTTTGAAATAAACCGTCGGATGGATTTAATCTTTATGCCAACCTTATCATGAATTTACTACGATCTCATCCATCCATTGGATTTCATTTTGATCGTAGCCGTCATATCAGTTTTAACTTCATCTAACCTTATCATGATCGCATATTCATTTTTAGTATTTATTTATACATATTTATCAATTAATATTTAATGTTTTTAATACTGTTGTAATTTTAATAATTAATATATGTCACCATCTTCATTTTATGTATTTATTTTTATTTTTTAAAAAAATTATATAATTAATAACTCTTATTCATTCTGTTAATATTTTTTTGATCTATTTAGATTTTAATTAAATTTCACTCATTTTTAACATTCAGAGTATAAAAAATAGACCATTGGATGGACTTCATATTGATCTCAATCATTGGATGAATTTATTCTTTATCCTACCTTATCATGATTGCACCTCCATCCCAACCGTTGGATGGATTTCATTTTGAAATGAACCATGAGATGAATTTTATCTTTATGCGAACCTTATCATGATTTTACTACGATCTCAGTCATCCATTGGATTTCATTTTGATCGCATCCATCAGATGAGTTTTAACTTTATCTAACCTTATCTTGATCACATATTCATTTTTAATATTTATTTATATATATTTATCGATTAATATTTATTTTTTTAATACTATTGTAATTTTTATAATTAATATATGTATTCATTTTCATTTAAAGTATTTATTTTTATTTTTTTAAAATTTATATAATTAATAACTCGTATTCATTATATTAATATTTTTTTGATCTATTCATATTTTAATTAAATTTCACTCATTTTTAACATCCAGATTATAAAAAATAGACCACTGGATGAGTTTCATATTGATCTCAATCGCTGGATGAATTTATTCTTTATCCAATCTTATCATGATTGCACCTCCATCCCAACCGTTGGATGGATTTCATTTTCAAATGAACCAGTGGATGAATTTTATCTTTATTCCAACCATATCATGATTTTACTACGATCTCAGCCATCTGTTGGATTTCATTTTGATCGCAGCCGTCAGATGAGTTTTAACTTTATCTAACCTTATCATGATCACATATTCATTTTTAATATTTATTTATACATATTTATTGAATAAAATTTAATTTTTTTAATACTGTTGTAATTTTCATAATTAATATATGTATTCATTTTCATTTTAAGTATTTTTTTAAAATTTATATAATTAATAACTCTTATTCATTCTCTTAATATTTTTTCAATCTATTCATATTTTAATTAAATTTCACTCATTTTTAACATTCAGAGTATAAAAAATAGACCATTGGACGGATTTCATAGCGATCTCAATCATTGGATGAATTTCTTCTTTATCCAACCTTATCATGATTGCACCTCCATCCCAATCATTGGATGGATTTCATTTTGAAATGAACTGTCAGATGGATTTTATCTTTATGTCAACCTTATCATGATTTCACTATGATCTCAATCATATGTTGGATTTCATTTTGATCAAAGATGTCAGATGTGTTTTAACCTTATCTAACCTTATCGTGATCACATATTCATTTTTAATATTTATTTCTACATATTTATCAATTAACATTTAATGTTTTTAATACTTTTTTAATTTTCATAATTAATATGTGTATTCATTTTCATTTTAAGTATTCATTTTTATTTTTTATAAAATTTATATAATTAATAACTCTTACTCATTCTGTTAATATTTTTTTGATATATTCAGATTTTGATTAAATTTCACTTATTTTAACATTCAGAGTATAAAAAGTAGACCGTTGGATAAATTTCATATTGATCTCAATTGTTGGATGATTTTTTTCTTTATCCAACCTTATCATGATTGCACCTCCATCCCAACTGTTGGATGGATTTCATTTTGAAATGAACCGTCAGATGGATTTTATCTTTATGCCAATGTTATCATGATTTTACTGCGATCTCAACCATCCGTTGTATTTCATTTTGATCGTAGCTATTGGATGATTTTTAACTTTATCTAACCTTATCACGATCACATATTCATTTTTAATGTTTATTTATACATATTTATCGATTAATATTTAATGTTTTTAATATTTTTGTAATTTTCATAATTAATATATGTATTCATTTTAATTTTAAGTATTTATTTTTATTTTTTAAAAAATTTATATAATTAATAACTTTTATTCATTATTTTAATATTTTTTGTTATATTCACATTTTAATTAAATTTCTATCATTTTTAACATTCAAAGTATAAAAAATAGACCGTTGGATGGATTTCATATTGATCTCAATAGTTGGATGGATTTCTTCTTCATCCAACCTTATCATGATTGCACCTCCATCCAAATCATTGGATGGATTTCATTTTGAAATGAATAGTTGGATAAATTTTATCTTTATTCCAACCTTATCATGATTTCATAACGCAACCATCTGTTAGATTTCATTTTGATCACAACCGTCAGATAGGTTTTAACTTTACCCAACCTTATCATTATCACATATCCATCCTGACCGTTGGATGTATTTCATATTGATCTCAATCATTGGATGACTTTCATCCCCATCCAACCTTATCATGATTGTATCTTTATTCCATTGGATTTCTCAATATGTAAGTATCATTGTATCACTTCTTAAGAATAAATGCTTGATAAGAGTACCAAAATGAATTACAATACTGGAGGTCCTTTTGATATTCATTTTGAAATTTCATCATCATCGCCGTCTTCTTCTTCTTCATCTTCATCTAATAATGCAACAAAAAATACATTTGAAGAGATGCAAGAAGCAATACATCGAGTAGTGAAGAGGAACAATATGATGATGGTGCATTATTATAGCAAATATAATAATCGTTCTGCTCACGCCAGATCCATCCTAGGGCACATATTTATCAATCGCGATCGTGAGGCTACATATCATAATTTGTATGATGATTATTTTTCTAGAAATCCACAATATAATGCGACATTGTTCCATCGATGATATCGAATGTCCCAAAGTCTTTTTCTTCATATTATTGATGCAGCTAAAACACAGGGTCACTACTTTCAACAAAGAAGTGATGGGCTTGGTAGATTTGGATTATCAACTTTGTAGAAATTAATAGCTGTGTTTTGGATGTTGGAATAGGGCCTCCCTACTGATTCTACCAACGAATATGTTAAAATTGGTGAGTCTACTACAATTGAATGATTGAAAATATTTTTTTGTGCTATTGTTGAGATTTTTGCAGAGCGATACCTTCGATCTCCTAATGCAAATGACATTTCAAGATTGCTTTATATTGGTCAAGAACGCGGTTTTCCAGGAATGTTAGGTAGTTTGGATTGTATGCACTGGAAATGGAAAAATTGTCCTACGACATAGGCTGAACAATATGCAGGACGTTCTGGATCCCCAACTATTATTCTAAAAGTAGTGGCCAATTATGATCTTTGGATATGGAACACATATTTTGGTATGTTCAGTACCAATAATGACATCAATGTGCTTGAATCATCTTATTTGTTTTCTAATCTTGCTCAAGGTATTGCTCCTCTTGATCATTATGTCATTCAAGGAAAAGAATATGATATGGAATATTATTTTGCTGATAATATATATCCAAAGTGGTCCACAATTGTGCAAAGTATCCATGATCCATGTGGTCTGAAGAAGATATATTTTTCAATAAAGCAAGAAGCATGCAAAAAGGATGTGGAATGTGTATTTGGAGTTTTACAGTCACACTTTGCAATCATCGTAGGACCTACATGTTTTTGGAGAAAACATGTGTTGCATGATATAATGACTATATGTATTGTCAGGCATAATATGATAATTGAGGATGAACATGATCTGAATGCTCCAATTATTGATGTGATGGAAGTGTCAACTCCAAATGTTGAGATAACAACAGATGAAAAGGTTCGATTTCAATACTTACTTAGTCAACATAGAATAATAAAGGATAAGGATGATCATATCGTACTCCGTAATGCATTAATCGAGCATCTATGGCAGTGATATGCTAATTTAGAAAATTAATTGTAACTGAGTATCCATTGTAATTTTCATCATTTTTAATTGAATATTGTTTTAAATATAATAGAATAGAATATAATTTTATTTTATATTATTCATTAATTAATAATGTTAAGTAAGGATAAAACAAAGTAAAGTAAGGTTAAACTAAAGTTAAGGGTTAACAAAAGTAAAGGGTAAAACAGAAGTTAAGTAATGGAAAAACAAAGTTAAGTAAGGGTAAAACAAAGTTAAGTAAGGATAAATAAAGTTAAATAAGGGTAAACTAAAGGTAAGTAAGGATGAAATAAAGTTACGTAAGGGTAAACTAAAGCTAAGTAAGAGTAAAACAAATTTAAGAGTAAATAAAAGTTAAGTAAGGGTAAACTAAAGTTAACTATGGGTGAAACAAAGTTAACCAAGGGTAAAACTAAAGTTAAGTAAGGGTAAAAATAAATCTAGGTAAGGGTAAACTAAATCCAAGTAAGAGTAAAGGTAAAACAAAGTTAATTAAGAGTAAAGTAAATTTATGAAAAGGAAAAACAAAGTCAAGTAAGAGTAAAATAAGTGTAATTAAGGGTAAAATAAAGCTAAGTAAGGGTAAACTAAGAGAAGTAAGAGTAAACTAAAGGTAAGTAAGGGTAAATTAAAGGAATATAATGGTAAAAAAATTTTGGGTAAGGGTAAACTAAAGTTAATTAAGGATAAAAAAGTTAATTAATGGTAAACTAAAGTTAAGTAAGGGTGAACCAAAGTTAAGTAAGGTTATACAGAAGTTAAGTTGGGGTAAAACGGGGTTAAGTAAGGGTAACATAAAGTTATGGGTAAACTAAAGTTAAGTAAGGTTAAACTAAATTTAAGTAAGGGTAAACTAAATTTAAATAAGGGTGAAATAAAGTTAAGTAAGGGTAAACTAATGTTAAGGGTAAAAAAGGTTAATTAAGGGTAAAACTAAAGCTATGTAAGGGAAAACTAAAATTAAGTAATGTTAAATTAAATTCGAGTAAGGGAAAAACAAAGTTAAGTAAGGGTAAACTAAATTTAAGTAAGGGTAAAATAACATGATCTGAATTCTCCAATTATAGATGTGGTGGAAGTGGGAGCTCCTACTATTGACTTAAAAACGAATGAAAATGTTTGATTTCAGTACTTAGTCAATATAGAAGAATCAATAATAAGGATGCTCATATCGCACTTTGCAATGCATTAATCAAGAATACATGATAGTGATATGTTGATTTAGACTATCTTCAACCCACACTATTTTAGCATGAAAATGCTAAAATAATTAAGTGAATATACTCTAATCAGGCGCCATTTTCAGTGCTATTTTGAAGTAAAACTACAGTAACACACTATATTTAATGAACCATTGTTCATGAACTATCTTATTTTCAAGATTCAGTGCAAAATATAGCGCTGGTTGGACCTCCTTCCACTGTTGCTATGCTATTTTAATGTAATGGGTACTGCATTTTAACGCTGCATGTTAAAGATGGTCTTAGAAAATTAATTGTAATTGAGTATCCATTGAAATTTTCTACATTTGTAATTGAATATTGTTTTAAATATCACACAAATTTATTTTATTTAATTTTATATTATAAAATAACGAGTACAAGTTTAATTTAATTTAATCATTAAATATTTACATAGTTAATTTTATTATTACATTAAACTTGATTTTTAATATATAAATATATAATTATGATTTAACTATTTTTTTAAAAAACTTACTTAATTAATCAAATCACACACATGTATAATTATAATTAAAATACATTATATTCATTTATAATGAAAATACGGCAAAATTTATTATATTTAAATTGATATTGTTAAATAAATATTTCATATTTAATATAATTTAATTATTAATCAATATATAATATAATATAATATAATTATTAATTTTATTAAATATCATAATATATCATATTCGTTAATTTTATGAAAAAATATTAATTTTAATATAATGGGTTGAATAAAATTAATAATACAAAATATATAAAGATGAATATTCAAACAATATTCTTTTTTAAGTGCAAAATGAAGTAACCGATTGGAGTGGATTTTACTATTCATACTTCAAAATAGAGTAACCTTGCGCTAAAATGGCATTGCATGTTGGAGTTGCTCTAAAAGAGTTTCCAATGACTTTTATGAAAAAAGGGTTAAGAAATTGTAGTAGAAGGCCTAGAAGGCGAACCCAGATTGAAGATTTTGGAGAATTGCACCCTTCATGGAGAGCCATAGACCCTCTGTAGAGAAGAAAAAACTGATAATTGAAGATCCTCATTTTGGTATACCAAGATAAAATGAATTCTTCCTCCGAAAAGAGGTGAATACATGCCTTATGATTCAAAATGGAGATCTCCACAAAAGTAGATAAATACCAAGAGGAGATGAAGCACTCAAAAGAGTAAAAAGGAGACTGATCATACCTAGACATTACAATCAAAGTCCATTTGAAAAACCCAGTAGCAATGCCGCCTTATACGATGGTTGGGAAGAAAGGAGCATAGAAATAATGGAAGGGAAAGGCACAAAAGGAATCTGGGAGGGACCATATAGAAGCACTACCTTGAAGGAAGGGTGCGACAGGGAAGAAAGAGTCAGATCAGAAGCACCGGGGGCCGTTAGAGGTAGTGTCGCTGTCGTAATACAAGGAGGCCGCAAAACGATTGGGCAGAGCTATTAACGGATTGGGCCGGGCAAGACCACGAGACGGTTCAAGTGGGCTACGAATTTAATAGAGAGGATCGGTCCGATCCTAATAAAATGCGAACTCTAAAATTAAGATCCAAAACCTACCTTTGCGGGATCCACAAACTTACAGATCGACCCACATAGCTAAAAAATTATATATATATATATATATATAAATTTGATAAAAATAGAAAATAATGCAAAAAATATACATTGTAAAAAAAAGTATAGCTCATCATATTATAATAAAATAGTATTCCAAACATTAAATTTGGTTGCAATCATATACAACCCTCCTAATTTTTTTTGAATATATAAAATTGTTCATTATTCCAATAATCATGGAAAACAATAAGCAAACATCCAAGACATGGTTTTCTTGAGGAATTTGTGGGGATTTTGTGGGATTTGGGGTTCGGAGGGATGTAGAGGTATTTGCAGGTGGATTGTGAGGGATTTGGGGGATGGATTTGAGGGGATGTGATCTGATCGATGGGGACAAAGGGACGAATGATGGGAGAGGAAGGGGTGTGGCATGGTGGGATCTATGGGAATGGGTGTGGCTGACCACCTGGGTTGGGTTGGAAGGTGTATTGAAGAAGTTTTTTTTAAAAATGAAACATTTAGTCTCACAAAATGTTTAAAAAATGAATGAAAAACATTTAAAAAAAGGTTTGATAAAAATATTATATATAGAGAGAGTGAGTTTAAAAATAATAGAAAAAACACATTGAACAAAACTAAAGTAAAAAAGAACGCTATACATACAAAAAACAAAAAAAAAGGCTCATAATAAAAATAGTTTTATAAAAAACTCTATACAGAAAGAAAAAAAAGACTCATAATAAAAATCACTATATAAAAAACTCTATACAGAAAAAAAGACTCATAATAAAAATTGTTTTATAAAAAAATCTACACAGAAAAAAAAACTCATAATAAAAACTATTTTATAAAAAAACAACTCACAATAAAAATCGTTTTATAAAAAAATACAATATAAACATTTTATACAATGTTTTAGTTTAAGAAAACATATGATATATTTTACATATATTATTTTATGTGAATAATTTTTGAAAATTATTATTTATCTCATTTATTAAGGTTGTCACAATATTTTATGAACATTTATTTTATTGTAAAATAAAACATTTATGGGTTTAACAGGACCTGTGGATACCCATCGGATTTATCTGCACGAGCTGTGGATTTCATGGACCGGGTAATTTGCAGTCCAGATTTATGCGTACTTGAATATTCAAAACTCTAACCCGAAAAAATCCACAAGCTAACGGATCGGCCTGTGGGCTTGCAGTCTTTTCACACCTCTATGATTGGGAGATTTGAAATGGAGGGAGGTGTATGAAATGTTTTCAATGAAGAAAAGAGATCCATATTTTTTAGGGCCTCTAAAAATCTTATTTCTTCTCAAAGTAGGTTTTTCATGATTGGGATTTACTTTAAAAACCAAAAAATTTATTTTTAATGTTATAAAAAAAATTACGTTTTCTCCCATAATTGTAGCCTAGTGGTTACCATTTTGAGTGGTCTTGTGGGAGTTATTAGGGTCAAGTCTCCCAAAGTACTTATAGGTGTAGTAGAAATCTTTTCTTCTTTGCAATCCTCCCCACAAAACAGTTTTAAAAAAATTACTTTGAACTCTATACTTGAAAAAATATAAGGTAAAATATGTTCTTGAGATAAAAAGATTTTTAAAATCTTATTATAGGGGAATCATTTTTTATAAAATCAAGATAAGACCAAAGGATTAATAAAAAATAAGTGATGGTTTTCAAACCACTTTCCAGTTGGTGTGGGAACATAATTAGTAAAGACAATTAAGCTTAGGTTTCATATCATTCCTTTCCTCTTAAAATTAACTCATGCATCACCTCATCATCGATGAAATTCTTAATAAAAGTATTAATTATTAACATATAACTTATGCAAGTTAAAATGTAAAGAAATGATATCATCAATAATATATGTTAAAGTCACAATAAAGGATGCTTCTATTTAAATGTGGCCACACTACCCATGTTCCTCGAATTTAACGAAACTAAGAAGGTTATTCTCATGCACACAATGCACCCACAAGGGTTCGTGAGGAAAACTATAAAGTTATGTGGAAATGTCAAATCCTCTCACAATTTTATTCAATATCTTAGAAAAGGTAAAATGTGCATGTTTATAGATACATATGTGGTACTTATCGAACCCAAATTAGTTTTTTAAAAAGTTCAAACCACCAAATAAGTCATTTAAATTCAAGGTAATACATTGTCACATGACTAGTTATGTTTAGGATTAAGTCACATTTAGTTATTCTTGACCAATATAAAAATTAAGTTGTCAAACATATTATCAACTATTCGTTTTATGATATAACTTGAAAGGGAAGGGCATATGTTTTGGACAATACACGTATTATATAAGGTATAATATTTTACATGTAATATTAATATTAACAAGTTCTAAACAATACTTAAATATCATGTAAAAGTTTTTGCTTCGATTTCCCATTAATCATTTAAATCAGAATTCAAAACTAATGTAGGACATTTAGAGATTATCCCAAGAATTAATGGGCGTTTTCATAGAAAAGTTATATATATATATATATATAATTAAGGAACTCATAAAAAATAATCAATTCATATCATTGGGAAACGAGAAAAATTTGTTTTATTAGTTTAAGAAACATAGTGGAAGATGAATCCAAGAAAGACCGAAGGAATTCTATATGGGTTGGAACCACCTACCATCCACATAGCCTTGACGAGTCCAATATCATATTCCAATGACATTATAACAGCCCCTAACAACCACAAAAACAAATTTCATAATCATTTACAATTAATTACCTATGAGAATAAAAAACCTTATTGAATAATTAATCAAAAATTAGTCAAAACCAAAGAAAAATACCAAAAATAACAATTCTATCCAAAAATAGTAAGAGGCCACTAAAAAATTAGACATAAGAAGATCAAAATTCAAGTCCCAATCAAGAAATCTAGAATAAAAATGTTTCACAACCAAATCTCATCATGAAATTGAAAAAGGGTTTAGAAATAACCCACTTAGGAATTCCCTTACCGAAGTAAGAAGGAATCCAAGAATTAGAATGAATTTCACTATGACTTCAGTGAAATCCCTAATAAAAAAACCCACTAACAACAATGGAATGAGAATAAAATAAAGGGAATGAGAGAGGAGAAGATAATAAGTATATTACCTTAGCTTTTATTATAATCAAATCCATTTGATTCATCTAGGGTGTATAAATAGAGTTAAACAAAGATTGAGAGAAGTAAGGGAGGGATCTAAGAGGGAATTCAGAAAAGAAAAAATGTGGGTGATGGGAGGGAAAATATAGGGTTTAAAGAGGGAGGTGAAATTACACTTTTGAACTTAATTTAAATTTTAAGAACCCAAGGTCCCACTGGGTACTTGATGGAACCCCTGGGGACCCCTTCCTCTATTAAGCTCACCAAGTACCTAGTGACCTCCCATCAGGTACACAACGATACCTATAGCTCCAAGCTATAAGTGATACCTCCCCTATGCCTACCCGAACTCCCAAACCAACCCTAAAACCCAAAAAAACATCTAAAAATACTCAAAATATCCTTAAACTTTAATTTTGATAATTGAATACGGAAACACAAAATGAACCTTCAACTGAAATCAAAAATTCAAAACCCTCATAATTTCATAACTAAAGTTCACCAAAAATGTAATAACCATGGTCAAGGTCATTACAGCTACACTACCATAACATCGACAATAGAGGACTCTAATGACCACCTGATGAGTAATCTAAGTGATGATTAAAGCTAGGGATGAAGGGGATTAAAGGGAAACATCGAGGAATCTCTCATTTGGATTAAGAAATGGAAATGAAGGCTTCAATACAAAGTAAGGAATGAAAATTTTATAATTCAGGGGGTGAAAAGATGAATATGATGGAAAATATACACTAAAGTATTGTAATGTACCAGAATTCCATGGAATTAAACTTGTTTATTTTATTTTTGTTTGAACTATTGAAACCGTTGCAGTGAAACGGTGTGTAAAATAAAGAAACTGAAATGATTTTTCATTAACAAAACAACATAAAGACTTTGTAATATAGAATAATAGAAAAAACTAAGCCACAATTCACCATTTAATGGATTAACAAGAATCCAAGGTCAGGGGTAGGATGCTAGATTTTGATGAGAAGCCATGAAGAATTTGTTAGTGAATGACCAACGATGGTGGAATAAATGAAAGGGATCGAACCGGATGTCGGCAGTTAACAATAAATGAATGCTAGTGGAACAAGGATCAATGTGGTGATGTAACTTCAATATACTCCTTCGAGTGATCCAACTCTAGGTAGGGGTTGTGTTTTAAGTTGTTCTTCCTTGTTCTTAAATTTAACGAAAAATGCAGATCAAATCATGCGGGTTGACCCTCAGATCATCGTTCTTGATGGAGGGGTTTTATCGAGCTTGTTCCTAGGGAATTAATATTCCATATTTTTTAACATGTTTTTATTTTTCTCCATTTAAACCTTCTAATAGGAGTTGAATAACAATGTGACAAACGACAGCGGAGGATTGTTTCTCTCTTTTCTGTTTGTATTTTCTATTTCCTTCTTCCTGAATTCTTTGTGTTATTCACAGGACGACGAGCGGTTGATTATTTCACAACCGCTCTTACTGTAACGAAGACAGAGGAGTGATGAATGATGATGACAGACAGATCGAGGTGGCGTATGAGATACCATAAATCAAGCAATTTCCAATGGAAGGGATTGCAACTGAGTTTAGAAACCCCGAAAGTGAAGAATGAAACACAAGGATCGTAGGGATCCTTACGGTTCGAAGAACGGACCATCGGAGCACGTCTGGTGGTCCGAAGAACAACCGACTGGCTCACCGTCATTAGTGGTGGCACGCGGCGGCGGCTGCGTGTTGGTGCAACGAAGACTGACTGCCTGTAGGGACGGTCAAGAGAACCTGCAACATATTCCATGGGGTTTCTGGATGTGGTGAACCACCGCTTTGACACTGGAGGCACCGCATGACCGAACGTACGCAGTCAGGACACTTGCAGAAATTCTGGTCCGCTGATGCGGACTAGCTGGATGGGGTGGCGGCACCAGCTAGCACTTCCCAGTGCACAACAGACACGATTGTGCTGCGTTTGATCTGGAGGAGCCGGACCGCTCAAAGGTGGGCCATGTTGTTGTGGGCGGGCCGAGACCATTGGGTCGGGTCGGACCTAGTTCAGGTAGGTCTGGCCGGGTCAGAGCGGACCATGACCCAACCTGCCCCCGTTTCAAAAAAATGCTCGTAACTTCTAAATGGAGCATTCGTTGGATGATCCATCTATGATGTTGGGACCCTTGGTATGAGACGGTCCTTTGGAGATACTCTAAGTGAGTTTTTAAGGAAGTTAGGGGATGACCTCTTTGGTTTGAAGTGTAATATCTCCCGATACGACTAGACTTTGGGTAGAATCAGGACGATTCTTATGATGAGATGTTAGGATGGTTACTCCCTTAATGATACAAGGCGTAGGTACTCTTTATCCATCTACTTTGGTAGAGATGGTACTCCCCTCATTTTAGGGTGCAGGTTCTCATAGAAGTTCATAAAGGAAGCGTTGGTACTCCCCTGTCGTGCCAGGAAGCGAGTCCTCTATCCTTAGAGTCAGTACTCCCCTATTGGACTAGGGCGCAAGTACTCCATACCTAATGCATATAGAGTTGGTAATCCCCTAAAAAGTATGGAGTGGGCCCTCTATTGTAGGATTCAACACTCTCATGTCGTTCTAGGGTGCGATTCCTCCTTAGGTAGTGCTACGACATAGTCTGTACTCCCCTACCATGATAGGGAGTGGGTCCTCTAGCCTGGGGTCAGTACTCCCCTAACGTACTAGGGTGAGGGTCCCTCATAGTGAAAAAACTAACAATGTCGGTACTCCCCTACTTTTTCAGGGAGTGGGTCCTCTACACATGATCGAATAGAGCCGGTACTCCCCTATCGGGTAGGGTGTGAGTCCTCTATTATAGGATTAGTGTCACGAACCGTCCTCGGGGCCTGTGCTGTGACTACCCCAAGCCCGCCTTCCATAGGATAGGGGTTGGCAACTAGCACCAAAGGCATAAATCCCTAAGCTAGGAAGTAATTGCATTTATAAACACACATAATCAGAGTACACAACTGGAAGAAAAACACTAAGCAATACTGAATACAGAAGAAGTGCTGGAAAGTAAAAGGGGCTGGAAATACAAGCCCAATAGTAAAGTATAGGTGCAACAGAAAGCAAGTACAACTGAAAAGGGACCAAACAACTGAAAGGTGTCAAACATCTCCTAGATCGACCACCACGGATCCTACCTGAAGGGTAGGTACAGATAGCCTCCTCTGTGCTCCACGTCCGTCAGTCTCCTCCGGGTACTGAATCATCGTGAGGTCCTCCTCCAGGTACCATCCAGTCCTCATACACTCCGCCTCAGTCAGTGCTGTCCGTTGTCTGCATCCAAAACAACGAGGTGTGGGAAAAGCCCATGTAGGGGTGAGTATAACGATACTCAGTAGGGACCCCGAGACCCTCTAGGTCTCACTAAAATCCAACCAGGATAAACCAAAAAGTATGAGATCAACCTAAATATCTCACTTAGGTATATGCCCATACATATACCTAAGTTTATCAAATGACCCATCTCAATCATGAGGAAACACAAGAGTTACTAACTCAGCTCACACAAGTATACAAATTTTGTAGAGAGATACAGATGATCAGATATAGCCACTGAATCATCTAAGCTGTCAGACCAACACATGATCCAGGAACAACTATTCTGTTGGACCAATACATGATCTAGGAACAGAAGTCAAGACTGTCGGACCAACACATGATCCAGGAATAGTCATTAGAGCTGTCAGACCAACACATAATCCAGGTCCAGCTATTCTGTTGGACCAAAACATGATCCAGGAACAAAAATTAGAATTGTCGGACCAACACATGATCCATGAACAGTCATCGGAACTGTCGGACCAACACATGATCCAGGAATAGTCAATAGTGCACAGCCAACCACAGGGTTCCGCTCAAGTATGCTTGATTTCGGGAGGGTCCGATCCTCAAGACAAGTGTCGATACATCAACTGCCTCGTAGTCTCAAGTTGATGTATCCCGAAGGTCCGCCATGTCATAGGGGGATAACCCCCCAAAAAAGTGTCCAAGATACCAAGGACAAGATGATCAATCCTTTTACCAAAAAGTACACGGCGTGTTGGAATAAGGTACACGTCGTGTAGTCAGACCTCGAGTACTACCTGTGTGCAACGGCCTGTGCCGAAAGGCTTTTCATGTTGAAAAGTAAGTACATGGTGTGTGGTATGGTTACACGAAATGTCCATGCAACTGGGGTCGACTCCTGGTATGCTGTCCATGTGCCCGTACATGACCTCAACCCGTGTTCGCCAAACCTTGTGACCGGTACACGGGGTAGCCCATGCTACTGGCCATGGCTGGTTGTGTGGTGGAGTACATGCCCGTGTACTCCACCCCATGTCCGTGTATCTCTGGGATACACTCTGAGTCTCACGAAGCCGCTTCTGCCTTTCTGTGTAGAGAGCACACGTCTTGCCTCTTGGCCATGTATTTCTTCCCGTGTATGTGTATTTCCCATAATACACGCCATGTCTCACGAAGTCTCTTCTACCATTATGTGTAGAGAGTACACGCCGTGTGACCGGGGTCACACACTGTGTGTTACTTGTCTATCATTCGAAATTGAAGCCACAGAACGCCTAAACTACACGGCATGTTCATCTGAAGTACACGCCGTGTATTCTGGAATTTTCCAGAAATGACGCCTCCGGCCAGCACGCCTCTCGTGGTGCCTTTTCTTCATTCCTTTGTTCTGTTTTCCATGAAACTTCTGTCTCTAGGTCACCCTGATGTCCCGAAGTCGTCTCCAGTGTTTCCGGGCCTCCGATCAGCTCCGAAAACATGTTTTGATCTACCCACTCGAAGAACGGTCGAGGAACGGTCCTTTCCATTCTAGTCCGATCCTTCACCCGCTATCATCATCGCACCTCCGCTAGGTCGTTGTGATGTTGGGTCTTCAATTTGGGATCGTTGCGTCACACAACGGACCCACAACGATCCGTTGTTCGTCACCCATTAAGAATGCAAAGAACACCCCAAACATTCACAAGAACGGCGGAGGGAATCAGGCCGTGTTCGTTTGGCCCAGTTCTTCCGCGTTAGTTTGGTAGAAATCAAGTTAAGAGAAACAATCGAGGAAGGAAGAATCAATGTTGCTCAAATCAAAACACACCCCCTACCTTGAATGACGATATTCGTTGACGAAGTCACGGAAAAGGGCGGACGTCGATTCGTTGACGTCGAAAATGAAGAAGCTGAGTATGGAGTCATTGGCGTTATTCAAGGATGGTTCTCCCCCCTTCGTTCTGGTTGAAGAAGGATGAGGGTGATCATCGTTATTCATTGGCGTAAGAGGCGTTCTTCGTCGCTCTTCAACTTCTCTCCCAAATATTCCACTAAATAATTGTGCCAACAAAAATAATGGATGGAGTTTTCTAATATATGTTGGCACAACCATTCAAATTCTTGTCTTTAATTAAATGAGAAAACTAATTTAATTAATGGGTTGTGTTAGCTCAAATAATTAATGGGGGATTAAAGTGAAGAGGCTCTCCAATTAATTGGGGGTTCCAAGGGTTACAACCCCTGGGTGGTCCCCACCATGGAATATCCTCCCAAGGAAGGTTATGTGCGGGTGGTCCCCACCTCCATAACATCTCATGGGAGGTTATGGTGTGGTGGACCCCACCACTAACCTCCTCTTGGAGCCTTTAACCACCACAAATAAAAAAATTAACACTTATTTTTTTTCAATTTAATTAAAAACCCCAAAATCTAATTTCTATTCTCGTTAGAATGCAACTGCGGTGAAGGTCTCACTAAGCAATCCCCGATGTTGCGAGTTCAACGGTGCCCTAAGATTTCAATTCCTAGCACCAGTTCAAAAGATATAAAATCCCAGTCACACGTTTACTGAATGTACCCAAACAAAACTTTAGAAATTGATTCCGGGAACACCGGGCCTCAGAATCAATCGCCATCAGAAACTGCAGACTCGAAAAATTCCCATGTATTAAAAAAAAATATTTCCACAGATATTCCGGGTCTTTACATTCTCCCCACCTCAGGGCTTTACGTCCCCATAAGCTACAACTCGAACTAAGGGAACAAATGGGGGTACTGAGCACACATCTAAACCTCCCGCTCCCATGTGCTCTCCTGGAGGTTCCCGTGCTACCAGCATACACGAACCAGAGGTATCGACCATACACGTAGGACCTGCTCCTATCGATCCTAAATCTCCACTAGAACCTCCTTGAAAGTTTCCCCTTCATCGATGTCCATCTTTCCGTGGTCGATGATGTGGGACGGGTCGTGCACATATCTCCTCAGCTGAGATACGTGGAAGACGTCATGCACTTGATGCAGCTGAGGTGGAAGAGCCAAGCGGTAAGCCACCTCGCTTACTCTACTGAGGACCTAGAAAGGTTCGATGAATAGTGGAGATAACTTTCCACCTCGTCCAAATCTCCTTATACCTCGTCGAGGTGAGACCCATAAAAAGACGTGGTTGCCATCCTCGAACTCCAGAGGTCTCCGTATCCTGTCAGCATATGACTTTTGCCTGCTCTGTGTAGTCTTCATCCACTCCTAGATGATCTGCACCTTCTCCGTGGTAGCCTGTACCATCTTTGGTTCCACTAGTGCTGACTCCCCTGGGTCTGTCCAGCACAGTGGCGATCTGCAAGGTCGATCATACAAGGCCTCAAAAGGTGCCATACTGATGGTGGAGTGATAGATGTTGTTGCAGGAAAACTCCACCAAAGGTAAGTGGTCCTCCCAGCTGCGACCAAAGTCAAGGACACAAGCACGGAGCATTTCCTCAAGGTTCTGGATGGTCCGCTCAGTCTGACCATCTGTCTGAGGATGGAAGGCAGTGGTCAGACGAAGCTGTGTCTCGAAAGCTTCCTGAAACCCCTTCCATAGCTGGGAAGTAATGTGTGCTTCATGGTTAGAGACAATAGATGAAGGTACTCCATGTAAATGCATAATCTCTTGCACGTAGAGGCGTCCCAATCTCTCTACTGAGCCCTACTCTCTGATCGGTAGGAAGTGGGCCAACTTGGTGAGTCGGTCAATGATCACCTATATCGAATCATGACTCCTGGATGTATGTGGAAGACCCATCACAAAGTCCATGGATATCCCATACCAATTCCACTCTGGGACCTCTAAGGGATGAACCAAGCCTGATGGTACCTGGTGCTCTGCCTTCACTTGCTGACAAGTGAGGCATCACGAGACAAACTCAGCTACTGTCTTCTTCATACCTGGCCACCAGTGCTATCGTCGGAGGTCATGATACATCTTCGCCACACTTGGATGTACCGCTAGAGGGGAAGTGTGGAACTCCTTCAAAACTTCCTCTTGAAGTGAAACTGGTACCATGGTACGTCTTCTGAAGAGGATGACGTGCTCCCCACCTTCAGAAAATCCATCAGGTGCCTGCCCTATGGATATATGAGCACGTCGCGTCTCACAGTCAGTGTCCTAATGTTGTGCCTCCCTAACTTGCTGAAGAAGTGGGGGAGTGACTGTAAGAGACTGTATAAAGGCTGCTCTATCCCTATCCACAAAGGATATCTATAAAGCAGCCATATGATCTGTCGCCTCTCCTAGCAGCTGTATACCAGTCCTCCTACTGAGAGAATATGCAACAATGTTCCCCTTCCCAGGAGTATAGACTATCTCAAAGTCATAGTCTTGGAGGAACTCAATCCATCACCGTTGTCTTAGGTTCAGGTCCTTCTGGGAGAAGATATACCTGAGACTCTTGTGATCAGAGTACACAGTAAAATGTTCGCCCATTAGATAGTGCCGCCACATCTTCAAGGAGAAGACCACTGCTGCTAATTCTAGGTTATGGGTAGCGTAGTTCTGCTCGTGCTATCTCAGCTACCGAGAACCATACACGATCACAACTCGCTCCTGTATTAGGACACACCTCAGTCCGGTCCCTAATGTGTCACAGTAGACTACGTACCCTACACCTTCCTCTGGAAGCCTCAAGATGGGGGAACTAGTCATCCTCTGACTCAGATCATGAAAGCTCTGCTGGCATCTCTCTAACCACATGAAGGGTTGCCCCTTCTTCGTCAAGGATGATAGTGGTGCTGCAACTCTGGAGAAGTATGGAACGAATCTCCCGTAGTATCCATCCAAGCCCAGGAAACTCCGTACCTCCGTCACACTCCTGGGTGGATCACAAGCAAGTACTGCCTCGATCTTCACTGGATCCACCACTACAGGATAGCTCGAACTCTCCACATCAACTGCTCTAAGGGTAAGGCAGGCCAACTGGTGAGTGACCGGCTACACCCTCCTCCAAGTAAGTCTTTCCTGTGCTGCAAAGGTTCCCTTCTTGCAGGTGAAGGTAAACCTGGTCCCATCCGTGTGAACACATCGCACTTTGGGACTAATATAGTCAATCTGACCATGAACTATAGATAACCAGTCCATACCCAAGATGATGTCTTAAGGCCTCGACACCGCTACGAGGAGATCCCAGCCGAAGCTCTTGCCTCCTAGAGTAAGCTCACACTGCCGACACCAGTGCGTAATCGTTGAGTCTGCTCCTGTAGGAGTCTCTAGCCATAAGGATCAAGCCAACGACTCCGTCGGAATTTCCAAGCTCTAAACTATGGCAGTGGCTATGAAAGAGTGACTGTCACCTGTGTCTATAAGAATTGCAGCTAAGGTGGAGTAGACACAGATCGTACCTCGAATCATCTCCGGAGCACCATGGTCGTATGCCTCAGCTGCCTAAAGTTGAGCTCTCCCCTGTCCACCTGCTCCCTGTGGTCGGGGTGGACCCCATGGTGGTGGTGGGGGAACACCTCGAATCGTCATCAACCACCAGCTGCATGGAAAACTCCTCTTCCACGTCCGCCTGCTCCCTGCGGACCACCTTGATCAAACCTCGGCCTCTACCTGGGAGGTCCCTCATCTGTCTACTGATCGTCAGTACGGCGGGTTAGATAGTCACGAGCCATGTGACCCTTACCGACGCAAGATTAGCATTGCTTTCTCCTGGCATGACTGGTTCTATCTCGTGTGCCCCGCACAACTGAACCCGTATCCTGAGGTCATCCACCGGATGGTCTGGTCTGCTTGGACCTCTGCGAAAACTGCCAACTTCCTGCTGCAGAAGACTTTGCTACGTGATGTCCTGTAACACCTGAGACTTTTATGTTATATAAATCATCAAAGGAATCTTTTTCTACACAAAACTTTCTTGGCTTGCTTTACATGCAATCGCGACCTTCCTCGATAGCTTGCATTGTACGCAATACCGAGTTTCACTAAACAACAATATGCTATTAAAACTAGCCGTTATGAATAGTAATAACCACTTTTTGAAATTTTATAAATTTTATTTTTCAAAATGGACTTCATTTTTGGACTCAGAATATCGAAATTAGCCTAGGGTGAAATTTTGGTATTTTTCTGAAAACTTTCAATTTTTGATGAATAGTGAATCCACTAAGTGGTAGGTTAAAAACTGAATTTTGCATAAAACTTAATTTTACCACTTCTGTGAATGAAATTTCAAAAATCCGACAAACACGGTTGATATCAGTAAGTAAAATGTGGTTCAATGAGATAAAAATATTTTTTTGGTGAATAGTAACTTTTTACTTTTTTTTACCGCGGTTAATAGTAAATAGGGTAACTAAGGGTAAATATGATATTACTATTACCCTAACACATGTCCTAATTCTATTGGATAAGTTTAATTCGACCAAAAACAACCTTATGAATAAAATATGACCATTTAGGCCCACTTGAGTTAGATTATGACATTTATTATTAATTTATTTAAAGAAGGGTTAAAATAGTTAAAATCAAAGTTTAATAAGTAAATCATTTTTAATATGGGGTTACACATAAGATAAATTCGACAATAAATATTCATCAGAAATATAAAAAGATTTCCTACATAATGGTATTTTATTTATAATTTTTATACATTAAATAATTTAATTTAATTATGACACAACGATGATGCAGTAATTATCTTATTTATGAAATATTGACATAATTGATGTTATAAACACCAAAATAAATGTAATTTGAGACTTTTTATGAATTAAACTAATTTTATAGGTTACTATGATATATTAGTGTTGATTTAATCAACTTGGTTCGAACATATAATTCTGTTATGACTTTCACAAAAATAATATATCAAATAGTGTCAAAATTGACACAAAATAGTTTCTAAATCAAATATTATATTATTAATTGTTATTTTATTCCTAAAAATCTAAGGTTCGGCCAAATGACTTAGATAAGGATATATATATTAATAATAAACAATTTGGGGTTCGTTTGGCATGTTATAGTAAGTGTATTAACCATATAGTGAAAGAAAACAAAAAGACATGGTAAAAGTTAAATTATTTAACTTAGAGTTAAATCTAATTGATAAGGTTAAAATAATACCCTAAACTTGTATAAATCCTATTGGTTGATAGGAGTTCGACCCATCCCCACTTTAGCTTCGAAATAAGACCCTTTGGAACCATTATAAACCGATTTTGACTTTAATATAAAATAATATTTTGAGATATTCCTAAGGTGCCCCTCTCCTCCCTTATAAAAGGGCACCTCCTCCCCCTCCTCCTCACACCAATTTGAGCACTCAAGCTCGTCCAACCCCTGAAATTTTCTCCTCTCCACTTCCCTATAATAATCCTAGAGGTCCTGGTCTTCTTCAAAGAACAATCTTAGTTCCCTAAGTGGAGGATTCAAAGAGGCGTTCCAAAGAAGAGGTAATATCCATTACCGATCTTTTCAATTTCTTTCTTCTTCAACTTCTTATTCTTTAGTTGTTTCATGATAACATCAGTATTACTTAAATACTGATATGTTATTATAAATATGAAACAACCCTAATTTACCTTCTATCCATCCTACGAAAAAAATGAAATCACCGCACGTGCGTACGTACGGAATACCGTCTCCACGCCGTGGTGTAATCTATTTTTCCACCATCACTTTACAAGGATGGGTATAATGGCGTAATGAGTAACTATTTATGATTATTATAAAGTAATATTGATACTGAAATAATATATATATACTCCAATATAGTTCCACGATCATAGGAATGATATCATCACTCGTGCGTACGTACGGAATACCGTCTCCACGATGTGATGCGACTCGTTCTACATGATCATCATTACATAGTAATTATATAAATGAATTGAATGATTAAATATGATATATGTTACACTAATACCATTCTGGATATAAGGTATCTATAACCTTAAAAGAAGAATAAGAATGTATTCGGCAAAACACGCATAAGAACAAAAGGCAATAAAGACCCGAGTAACAAGTAACAATGAAATATTACTAACAAGAAGCTAAGAATATAACCATATATGATATCATATCAATATGTATGATTCTGGAACAAGTCAATAACATTATTTAAACCATTATACAGAAGCTTCAGACACGTACAAAGCAAATCGGACCTAAGGTAAGGGAAATATCACAATCTCATTTTTATCCGAGATTGTTTATACTTTGGTATTTACTGGGGTGTATTTTATCATCAACATCCATGTTTCATAAATATGTAATATTATTTCCATCCACCTACATTTTTTTAAATCCATTTTTACCCTTCGGTGAGTTTTTAGTAAAATAAATGAAAGGAATCTTTTGTTGTTTTTCGTACGAGGTACTTTTTGACTTTTCCGACAAAAGTACGAACAATGTTTTTTTAACTTATACGGCATGAATGGATTTCTAAAACATTATTTCCAAGAAGTTTCCTTTACAAGTATTCAAGTTTATTTTTAATCAACTTATTTTAGTTTAAAATTGTATGACATGTTAAGAAAAGAAAAGTTTTTTTGAAGTAGAAAGGATATTTTCCTCAAGAATGGAGTTCAAATGTTTTATCAAAATTATTTTCCATCTAAGATAATATAGGGTTCTGTTTTTATCCCTATTATTACACTGATTTGATTATGTTTTGAGGAAATTATTTTTATGAAGTCATTTACCTTATATGATTTGTTTTATGATGTCATGATGTTTCAAGAATCCCATTTTTGTTACATGTGTTATGCGATGATGTATGATTTATGATTATGTGGCACACATAAGAAAGGATTCATTATAAGATGGGTGAGACCTATATCTCCCTCCAATGCATTGGGTAAAGATTTATATCTCATGAGATAGACATGGCTGGAACGGAAGGTTATTTCGGTTCAGTGAAACAGTACTGAAACGAGGAGTGAACTCGGTTCAGAAATGGACTTTGTCCGCTAAGATAGTCTTGGAAATGAGTCATGACTAACAAGAAATGATTTTCCATGATTATGTGTGCATTCCACAAAGTTTCAAGTTTCATGTTATGATTATGGGGATCTCATTTTCACTTCTATGATTTATTCCATGTTAAGATATTATGATCTCTTTTGCAGGTTATGATTTTCAAAAAGATATGATATGATTTTTATTTCCTTTATTTTCCCTTGCTGAGCATTTGAGCTCACCCTTTTATGTTTTCTTTTCCCCAGGTCAGGAAGATGGATATTAAGTAGAATATGCTAAAAGGGACCCTAGATATGATGAAATAAATGGGAGACACTGTAGAAGATTTATGAACCAGTTGTTTATGTTTCCCAGTTTCTAAAGACACTATACCTATACGGTCCTTTGTGGGTTTGTAATATGTTGTAATAAGTGTGCTTCAATTTTGAAGTATTAACAATGTATGTAAAGTATGGGTCGTTATAGTTGGTATCAAAGGCAAAGGAGGTAGGAATGTATCCGATCCTTGGGAACTCTCACATGTGAGCGTTGGACGAAGCATGGATCTCCGCCCAAGGGCTTCATGAGGAAAAGGCTGCCACTGGGGATGGTGGTGTGTCCCACCCAGGGGGTGTATCCACCCATGGAGTGCCCTGATAGGTATCAATTATAGTCCACTGAAAGTAATTCCAGACTGCTATAGTTGGTATCAGAGGAAAGGTATAGTCAACCTTTGGAAACTAGGATGTGAAAGTCTTAGTAAGAACCCTAAGGATAAGTCTAAGCATAGAACACAATCTTAGTGTTTTAGAAATGGCCATGAATAACCTAGGATAAGACCTTAAGCATGAAAATTTTATTCTTGAATTATGTGGTTTTCCTATTATAATTAGTGTTGCTCACACTATTCTTCTTGGTTTTAGTCAATGGCTGGAACCCGAAGGAACCGTGTTAATGCGGAATGCGATGGGCAATGCAATGATTGTCCCCCTGAACAACCAGACGATATGGGAGCTGGAATGCAAAATCTTGTAGCCATGCTCACACAACTTTCTCAAGCTATGAATCATGCAGGACTTCCAAACGAGCAAAGGAAGGAGCAACATTCTGTTGAATCCTTCATGAGGCAGCGTCCACCTTCTTTCAGCGGGTCTACTGATCCATTAGTTGCTAAACAATGGATTAGTACTACTGAAAAGATATTTTCAGTTCTTCAATGTTCTGAACATGATAAAGTCATCCTAGCAGTGTATCGTTTGGAAGGAGATGCTGATCAATGGTGGAATCTTATTAAGAATACGAGGCAAAGGGATGAAATTGAGTCTATGGAATGGGACGAGTTCAAGAACTTATTTTTCAATAAGTACTTCCCTCGTATTCTCTGAACAAAGATGGAGAAAGAGTTTCTTGAACTGAAGCAAAGGGATGATGAATCTGTTGGTACCTATGAAGCAAATTTTACAAGACTTGCAAGGTACGCTTCTGGTATTATTATCCAACCTGAGAGTAAGATCGATCGATTCTTTAGTGGCTTAAAACCAAGTCTTCGAAGGGCATTAGCCATAAGGGACTTCAATAGCTACGAGGAAATCGTTCGATGTGCTCTCAAAGTCAAGATGGAGATTAGAGTAACCCATCAATCACATGGGTTTAATAAGAAGAGGAAGATGGAATTCAAAGGAAAATCTAAAGAGCACACTGAAAAGAAGATGAGCTTTCCCTTATGCTCAAAGTGTGGAAAGAAACATGGAGGGAGTTGTCTTAAAGGTACAAGTAAATGTTTCAAATGTGGAAAGGAAGGTCATCGGGCATTTGAATGCCGCGATAATGGGAAGAAGATGTCTAATGATGAAAACAAAGGAAGGGATACACAGAATGAACCTACTACACTTCAATGTTTCAAATGCAAGGAGATGGGGCATTATGCCAATCAATGCCCAAATCCAAGGGTTGATGATGATGGTCGACGTCAACAAAATCTTAAGGCTAAAGACAAAGGAAAGTCACATGCAATTTCTATCAGCGATGTGGAGTACGATAACAAAGTGGTGAAAGGTACACTTACCATCCACTCTAAAGTAGAAAATGTTTTATTTGATTCTGGATCCACCCACTCCTTTATTTCTAAAGAATTTTCTAAGGGTATCACTGTACTACCTCAACAATTAGATGTTGAGTTAGTTGTGACAACACTTAATGGCACAACAGTCGCATCAAAAGTTTATAATTCTTCTCCGATCGAAGTTTGTGGGAAAGTGCTTCCTGCAAATCTTGTGATCCTTCCTTTAGTGGAATTTGATGTGATTCTTGGCATGGATTGGCTTTCTCTACATGGAGCTCATATCAATTGCCAAAGAAGAGAAGTCACATTTCATATTCCAGATCAATCTACGATCGTCTATCAATGCAAGGATGAATATAACCTTCCAGTGGAAATTCCTTCCATCTTATGGGTGTTGATTACACTAAATGAAGGTTATTTATCTCAAATGGTTGGTGAGAAACTCATGATTAAGAATATGCCCATTGTACGGGAGTTTGATGATGTATTTCCGGAGGAATTACCGGGTCTTCCACCAAATCGTGAAGTTGAGTTTTCAATAGAACTCGTACCGGGCGCTTTGCCAATTTCAAAGACACCCTATAGAATGGCCCCAATTGAGTTGCAGGAATTGAAGAAGCAACTCCAAGAGAATCTTGATAAGGGATTCATACGCCCTAGTGCGTCACCTTGGGGAGCACCTGTTCTATTTGTTAAGAAGAAAGATGGATCAATGAGACTCTGCATTGATTATCGAGAACTTAACAAGATCACTATCAAGAACAAATATCCTCTCCCACGCATTGATGACTTATTTGACCAACTAAGCGGAGCTCAATACTTTTCCAAGATTGATCTTCGTTCAGGTTATCATCAATTAAGGGTCAAAAGGGATGATATACCAAATACGGCTTTCCGTACAAGGTATGGACACTATGAATTTATAGTGATGCCATTTGGTCTTACTAATTCCCCTGCTATCTTCATGGATATAATGAATAGAGTCTTTAGAGACTATCTTGATCAATTTGTGGTAGTCTTTATAGATGATATTCTTGTCTATTCAAAGAGAAAGGAAGAGCATGAAGATCACTTGAGAATTATATTGAAGACCCTGAGAAAGGAGAAGCTTTATGCCAAATTTACCAAGTGTGAATTTTGGCTTCAAAAAGTTGCATTTTTGGGTCACATAATCTCAAAAGAGGGGATATCTGTGGATCCAGCAAAAACAGAGGTTATCGAAAGATGGTCGATACCAACAACAGTAACTGAGATCCGAAGTTTTCTTGGTTTGGCTGGATATTATCGACATTTTGTAAAAGATTTTTCACGATTATCTAATCCACTCACCAAGTTGACTCGGAAAGGAGTTAAGTTTGTTTGGACAGAGGAATGTGAAGAGAATTTCAAGGAGTTGAAAAGAAGGTTATCCAGTGCACCTGTGCTCACACTGCCTTGTAGTGGAGAAAAGTTTGTGATCTACAGTGATGCATCCAAGAAGGGATTGGGGTGTGTTCTTATGCAAAATGGTATGGTGATAGCTTATGCCTCACGACAGTTGAAAATCCATGAGCAAAATTACCCAACTCATGATTTGGAGTTGGCTGCGGTAATCTTTGCATTAAAGATTTGGAGGCATTACCTTTATGGTGAAAGGTGTGATATTTATACTGACCATAAAAGTTTAAAGTATATTTTCACACAAAAGGAGTTGAATATGCGTCAAAGAAGATGGTTGGAGCTGATTAAGGATTACGACTGCTCAATCCATTACCACCCTGGGAAAGCAAACAAGGTGGCAGATGCATTAAGTCGACAAGAACACGCTAGTTTATCCATGATGAGGATCAAAAAAGATCCAATATTTATGGATTTACAAAGGATGGATCTTGGAATTATAATGGAAGGGGAAAAATCTTATCTTTCTCAAATGAATGTTCAACCATCTATACATGTGAAGATTAAAGAGGCACAAAAAGAAGATGTCGAGTTACAAAAGAAGGTGAGAAATGTTCCTGAATTCAACCTTGATTGTGATGGGATAATAAAGTTTAGGAATCAGGTTTGTGTTCCTCCCATCCCCGAATTAAAGAAGGAGCTGCTGGATGAGGCTCATAGTTCATCATTCTCTATTCATCCTGGAAGCATGAAGATGTATAGGGACCTGAAAGAGTACTTCTGGTGGGATGGCATGAAAAGAGATGTTGCTGAATATGTCTCTCGATGCTTGGTTTGTCAACAAGTTAAAGCTGAGAGACAGAAGTCTAAGGGGATGTTACAACCATTACCCATACCCGAATGGAAATGGGAAAACATCACTATGGACTTTGTCACCAGACTTCCTAAAACATCCAAAGGCAATAATGCTATTTGGGTCATAGTTGATCGTCTTACAAAGTCTGCACACTTCATTTCTATTAGAGAGGATTTCTCTCTAGATCAGCTTGCCAGGATATATGTAAAGGAAGTGGTAAGATTGCATGGAGTACCACTTTCTATTATATCTGATCGGGATCCGAGATTTACCTCAAAGTTCTGGCGAAGTCTTCAGCATACTCTGGATACAGAGTTGAGTTTCAGCACTGCTTATCATCCCCAGACAGACGGTCAGTCTGAGAGAACAATTCAAACCCTAGAAGATATGTTGAGAGCTTGATCTATGGATTTCAAAGGAGGTTGGGATCAACACCTACCTTTGGTGGAATTTTCTTATAATAATAGCTTTCACTCCAGTATTCAGATGGCTCCTTATGAAGCTCTCTATGGAAAGAAATGCAAGACTCCAACTTGCTGGGATGAAGTTGGGGAAAGAAAGCTATTAGGACCTGATATAGTTGATGAAATGGCAGAAAAGGTCAGATCTATTCAACAACACATAAGAGCAGCTCAGAGTCGACAGAAAAGCTATGCCTACAACCGAAGAAAAGACCTAGAGTTTGAAGTGGGTGATAAAGTGTTCTTACGAATATCTCCCTGGAAGAGGGTTATGAGATTTGGAAAGAAGGGGAAGTTGAGTCCTAGATATATCGGTCCTTTCGAAATACTGGATCGTGTTGGAAAGGTAGCTTACCGATTGGTGCTTCCACCGAATCTCTCTCAAGTTCACGATGTGTTCCATGTATCTCTCCTGAGAAAGTACATACCTGATCCTTCACATGTACTCAGCTCAGAAATTGTACCGCTGGAGCAAGATCTTTCTTATGAAGAACAACCGATAGAGATTCTGGATCATAGCGAAAAATTCCTACGAAATAAGACCACTCGATTGGTGAAAGTTTTATGGAGGAACCACCAACTTGAAGAAGCTACATGGGAGCTTGAGGATATGATGAGGGAGAAGTATCCTCATCTGTTTGTTACAAAGTGACGAATTTCGAGGGCGAAATTCTTTTTAAGGGGGGTAGAATGTAACACCCGAGACTTTTATGTTATATAAATCATCAAAGGAATCTTTTTCTACAAAACACTTGCTTGGCTTGCTTTACACGCAATCGCGACCTTCCTCGATAGCTTGCGTTGTACGCAATACCGAGTTTCACTAAACAACAATATGCTATTAAAACTAGCCGTTATGAATAGTAATAACCACTTTTTGAAATTTTATAAATTTTATTTTTCAAAATGGACTTCATTTTTGGACTCATAATATCAAAATTAGCCTAGGGTGAAATTTTGGTATTTTTCTGAAAACTTTCAATTTTTGATGAATAGTGAATCCACTAAGTGGCAGGTTAAAAACTGAATTTTGCATAAAACTTAATTTTACCACTTCTGTGAATGGAATTTCAAAAATCCGACAGACACGGTTGATATCAGTAAGTAAAATGTGGTTCAATGAGATAAAAATAATTTTTTGGTGAATAGTAACTTTTTACTTTTTTTTACCGCGGTTAATAGTAAATAGGGTAACTAAGGGTAAATATGATATTACTATTATTCTAACACATGTCATAATTCTATTGGATAAGTGTAATTCGACCAAAAACAACCTTATGAATAAAATATGACCATTTAGGCCCACTTGAGTTAGATTATGACATTTATTATTAATTTATTTAAAGAAGGGTTAAAATAGTTAAAATCAAAGTTTAATAAGTAAATCATTTTTAATATGGGGTTACACATAAGATAAATTCAACAATAAATATTCATCAGAAAGCTAAAAATATTTCCTACATAATGGTATTTTATTTATAATTTTTAGACATTAAATAATTTAATTTAATTATGACACAACGATGATGCAGTAATTATCTTATTTATGAAATATTGACATAATTGATGTTATAAACACCAAAATAAATGTAATTTGAGACTTTTTATGAATTACACTAATTTTCTAGGTTACTATGATATATTAGTGTTGATTTAATCAACTTGGTTCGAACATATAATTCTGTTATGACTTTCACAAAAATCATATATCAAATAGTGTCAAAATTGACACAAAATAGTTTTTAAATCAAATATTATATTATTAATTGTTATTTTATTCCTAAAAATCTAAGGTTCGGCCAAATGACTTAGATAAGGATATATATATTAATAATAAACAATTTGGTGTTCGTTTGGCATGTTATAGTAAGTGTATTAACCATATAGTGAAAGAAAACAAAAATACATGGTAAAAGTTAAATTATTTAACTTAGAGTTAAATATAATTGATAAGGTTAAAATAATACCCTAAACTTGTCTAAATCCTATTGGTTGATAGGATTTCGACCCATCACCACTTTAGCTTCGAAATAAGACCCTTTGGAACCATTATAAACCGATTTTGACTTTAATATAAAATAATATTTTGAGATATTCCTAAGGTGCCCCTCTCCTCCCTTATAAAAGGGCACCTCCTCCCCCTCCTCCTCACACCAATTTGAGCACTCAAGCTCGGAAAACCCCTGCCATTTTCTCCTCTCCACTTCCCTAGAATAATCCTAGAGGTCCTGGTCTTCTTCAAAGACCAATCTTAGTTCCCTAAGTGGAGGATTCAAAGAGGAGTTCCAAAGAAGAGGTAATATCCATTACCGATCTTTTCAATTTCTTTCTTCTTAAACTTATTCTTCTTTAGTTGTTTCATGATAACATCAGTATTACTTACATACTGATATGTTATTATAAATATGAAACAACCCTAATTTACCTTCTATCCATCCTACGAAAAAAATGAAATCACCGCGCGTGCGTACGTACGGAATACCGTCTCCACGCCGTGGTGTAATCTATTTTTCCACCATCACTTTACAAGGATGGGTATAATGGTGTAATGAGTAACTATTTATGATTATTATAAAGTAATATTGATACTGAAATAATATATATATACTCCAATATAGTTCCACGATCATAGGAATGATATCATCACTCGTGCGTACGTACGGAATACCGTCTCCACGATGTGATGCGACTCGTTCTACATGATCATCATTACATAGTAATTATATAAATGAATTGAATGAATAAATATGATATATGTTACACTAATACCATTCTGGATATAAGGTATCTATAACCTTAAAAGAAGAATAAGAATGTATTCGGCAAAACACGCATAAGAACAAAAGGCAATAAAGACCTGAGTAACAAGTAACAATGAAATATTACTAACAAGAAGCTAAGAATATGACCATATATGATATTATATCAATATGTATGATTCTGGAACAAGTCAATAACATTATTTAAACCATTATACAGGAGCTTCGGACACGTACAAAGCAAATCGGACCTAAGGTAAGGGAAATATCACAATCTCATTTTTATCCGAGATTGTTTACACTTTGGTATTTACTGGGGTGTATTTTATCATCCACATCCATGTTTCATAAATATGTAATATTATTTCCATCCACCTACAGTTGTTTAAATCCATTTTTACCCTTCGGTGAGTTTTTAGTAAAAGAAATGAAAGGAATCTTTTGTCGTTTTTCGTACGAGGTACTTTTTGACTTTTCTGACAAAAGTACGAACAATGTTTTTTTAACTTATACGGAATGAATGGATTTCTAAAACATTATTTCCAAGAAGTTTCCTTTACAAGTATTCAAGTTTATTTTTAATCAACTTCTTTTAGTTTAAAATTGTATGACATGTTAAGAAAGGAAATGTTTTTTTGAAGTAGAAAGGATATTTTCCTCAAGAATGGAGTTCAAATGTTTTATCAAAATTATTTTCCATCTAAGATAATATAGGGTTCTGTTTTTATCCCTATTATTACACTGATTTGATTATGTTTTGAGGAAATTATTTTTATGAAGTCATTTACCTTATATGATTTGTTTTATGATGTCATGATGTTTCAAGAATCCCATTTTTGTTACATGTGTTATACGATGATGTATGATTTATGATTATGTGGAACATATAAGAAATGATTCATTATAAGATGGGTGGGACCTATATCTCCCTCCAATGCATTGGGTAAAGATTTATATCTCATGAGATAGACATGAATGGAACGGAAGGTTATTTCGGTTCAGTAAAACAGGACTGAAACGAGGAGTGAACTCGGTTCAGAAATGGACTTTGTCCGCTAAGATAGTCTTGGCAATGAGTCATGACTAACAAGAAATGATTTTCCATGATTATGTGTGCATGACACAAAGTTTCAAGTTTCATGTTATGATTATGGGGATCTCATTTTCACTTCTATGATTTATTCCATGTTAAGATATTATGATATCTTTTGCAGGTTATGATTTTCAAAAAGATATGATATGATTTTTATTTCCTTTATTTTCCCTTGCTGAGCATTTGAGCTCACCCTTTTATGTTTTCTTTTCCCCAGGTCAGGAAGATGGATATTAAGTAGAATATGATAAAAGGGACCCTAGATATGATGAAATAAATGGGAGACACTGTAGAAGATTTATGAACCAGTTGTTTATGTTTCCCAGTTTCTAAAGACACTATACCTATACGGTCCTTTGTGGTTTTGTCATATGTTGTAATAAGTGTGCTTCAATTTTGAAGTATTAACAATGTATGTAAAGTATGGGTCGTTATATTTCCGGTGGTGGGTCTCACTGTTGGTGTCTTCTTAGCAAGGAAAATCTCCACTAAGAGGGCTCGCTCCAACACCCCCACTTGCGTTGGGATACTGAAGGAGATCATCGAAGCTCAGATCTCTTTCCTGATCCCCTGATCGAAGGTCCAAGCCCTGAAGAATGGGTCCCGCACCATATCAGTGGAGTAGTGCGAGAGGTCGGTGAACCTCACTGAGTACTGTGCCACTATCATGCTACCCTGCTGCAGATGAAGCAACTCCTGTATCCGCACCCCACGTAGGGTGGCTGGGACAAACTCCACCCGTAACAGGCTCTCGAAGTCTGCCCAGAGCAATGTATCCTCATCATACACCTAGGGCATCAGGCTCCACCATCTGCCTACTACTGCCTGAAGGAGACTCACGGCAAGGATCACCATAAGTTCAGCTGGTGTCCCTACTAGCCTGAAGACTCTCACCATAGCCTCCAGCTAATCCTCAGATGCCTGCGAGTCCATCTTTCCCCTAAACCTGGGCGGCCTCTGGTGCTGGAACTCATGCAAAGCACTCAGGTGGCGTGCACTCTTTGTTGCTGGGGATGGTGGCATCGGTGGCCTAATGGGTAGTGGTACCGTTGGTGCCTCCGCTATGATAGGACCCTGCATCGAGGCCTCATCGCTCGGTGGGATGTCATCTCATACAACTCTCGGAACCATGGCTAGCTGTTTGCGTGGAGGCATCCTAAAAAGAAACAGGTGCACCACGGTCAATAAGTTATACCTGGTGAGCTGACTCAAAGAGATCACAAGGAAACTATTGAAACAAACACACAATCAGTGTTTTCGTGCACTGAGTCGGAAATCAGAGGTCTGGGTCCTGGTGTATGGATACGTCGGCCGCCACACCAACATTGGACTCCCTGAACTGAAGACCACACTTAGTACCCTTAACACTATTGCTTCATAGAAAATAAAGATCAGAGTCTTGAGTTCTACGGTAGAACCGACTCATCTGATACCATTTTTTCATGACCCATCCTCAGGGCCTGTGTCGTGACTACCCCAAGCCCGCCTTCCATAGGTCAGGGGCTGGTGACTAGCACCAAAGGTGTAAATATCTAAGCTGGGAAGGCATTGCCTTTATAAAAAATAAACACACACAATTTGAGTAGACAACTAGAAGAAAAACACTAAGCAATACTGAATACAGAAGAAGTGATGGAAAGTAAAAGGAGCCAGAAATACAAGCCTAACAGTAAAGTATAGGTGCAATGGAAAGCAAGTACAACTGAAAAGGGACCAAATAGCTGAAAGGTGTCAAGAAGCTCCTAGATCATCCACCATGGATCCTACCTAAAGGGTAGGTACGGATAGCCTCCTCCGTGGTCCACATCCGTCAGTCTCCTCCGGGTACCGACTCATCATGAGTTCCTCCTCTGGGTACCATCCAGTCCTCTTACACTTTGCCTCGGTCAGTGTTTTCTGTCATCTGCATCCAACACAATGAGGTTTGGGAAAATCCCATGCAGGGGTGAGTATAACGATACTCAGTAGGGACCCTGATACCCTCTAGGTCTCACTAAAATCCAACTAAGATAAACCAAAAAGTATGAGATCAACCAAAATATCTCACATAGGTATATGCCCATACATATACCTAAGTTTATGAAATGTCCCATCTCAATAGTGAGGAAACACAAGAGTTATTGACTCAACTCACACAGGTATACAACTTTTGTAGAGAGATACAGATGATCAGATATAGCCATTGAATCATCTAAGCTATCAGACCAACACATGATCTAGTAACAACTATTCTGTTGGACCAACACATGATCTAGGAATAGAAGTCAAGACTGTCGGACCAACACATGATCCAGGAACAGTCGTTAGAGCTGTCAGACCAACACATGATCTAGGTCCATCTATTCTGTTGGACCAACACATGATCCAGGAATAGAAATTAGAACTGTAGGACCAACACATGATCTAGGAATATTCATAGGAACTGTCAAACCAACACATAATCCAGGAATAGTTAATAGTGCACAGTCAACCACAAGGTTCTGCTCATGTATGCTTGATTTCAGGAGGGTCCGCTCCCTAAGCCAAGTGTCTATACATCAACTGCCTTGTAGTCTCAAGTTGATGTATCCCGATGGTCCATCACATCATAGGGGGCTAACCCAAAAAAAGTGTCCAAGATACTGAGGACAAGATGATCAAGCCTTTTACCAAAAAGTACATGGCGTGTTGGAATAAGGTACACGCCGTGTAGTCAGACCTTGGGTACTACTCATGTGTAATGACCCGTGCTGAAAGGCTGGTAATGTAGAAAAGTAAGTACACGACATTTGGTATGGTTACACGTCGTGTCCATTCAACTGGGTTCGGCTTCGTGTATGCTGGCCATGTGCCCATACATGGCCTCAACCCATGTTCGCCAAACTGTGTGGCTGGTACACAGGGTAGCCCATGCTACTGGCCATGCCGTTTACTCCACCCCGTGTTTGTGTATCTCCGGGATACACGCCGAGTCTCACGAAGCCGCTTCTGCCTTTCTATGTAGAGAGTACACGCCATGCCTCTTGGCCGTGTATTTCTTCCCGTGTCCTTGTATTTCCCAGAATACACTCCATATCTCACGAAGTATCTTCTGCCATTCTGTGTAGAGAGTACACACCATGTGACCGGGGTCACACGTCAAGTGTTACTTGTCTATCATCCAAAACTAAAGCCACATAACGCCTGAACTACACGGCGTGTTCATCTGAAGTACACGCCGTGTATTTTGGAATTTTCCAGAAATGATGCCTCCGGCCAGCACACCTCCCGTGGTGCCTATTCTTCATTTTGTTGTTCCTTTTTCCACAAAACTTCTGTCTCTAGGTCACCCCGACGTACCGAAGTCATATCCAGTGTTTCCGGGCCTCCAATCGGCTCCGAAAACACAATTTGATATACCCTCTTTAAGAAAGGTCCTTTTCGTTCCGGTCTGATCCGTCGCCCTCTATCATCGTCGCACCTCTGCTAGGTCATTGTGATGTTGAGTCTTCAATTTGGGATTGTTGTGTTGTATAATGGACCCACAACGATCCATTTTTCGTCACCCATGAAGAACGCAAAGAACACACCAAACATTCACAAGAATGGCGGAGGGAATCATGCCGTGTTCGTTTGGACCAGTTCTTCTACGTTAGTTTGGTAGAAAGCAGGTCAAGAGAAATAATCAAGGAAGGAAGAATCAATGTTTCTCAAATCAAAACACACCCCCTACCTTTAATGATGATATTCATTGACAAAGTCGCGGAAAAAAGGCAGACGTCGATTCATTGACGTCAGAAATGAAGAAGCCGAGTATGGCGTTTTCAGCATTCATTAAGGATGGCGCTCCCCTCTTTGTTCTATTTGAAAAAGGATGAGGGTGATCGTCGTTCTTCGTTGTAGGAAGAGGCGTTCTTCATCTCTCTTCAACTTCTCTCTCAAATATTCCACCAAATAATTGTGCCAACAAAAATAATGGATGAAGTTATCTAATATTTGTTGGCACAACCATTCGAATTCTTGTCTTTAATTAAATGAGACAACTCATTTAATTAATGGGTGGTGTTAGCTCAAATAATTAATGGGGGAGGAAAGTGAAGATGCTCTCCAATTAATTGGGGGTTCCAAGGGTTACAACCCCCGGGTGGTTCCCACCATGGAATATCCTCCCAAGGGAGGTTATGTGCGGGTGGGCCCCACCTCCATAACCTCTCATGGGAGGTTATGGTGTGGTGGCCCCCACCTCTAACCTCCTATTGGAGCCCTTAACCACCACGAATAAAAAAAATTCAACACTTAATTTTTATTCAATTTAATTAAAAACCCCAAAATCTAATTTCCGTTCTCGTTAAAATGCAACTGCGGTGAAGGTATCACTAAGAAATCACCGACATTGTGAGTTCAATGGTGCCCTCAGATTTCAATTCTAAGCACCGGTTCAAAAGATATAAAACCCCTCTCTCACATTTACTGAAGGTACCTGAAAAAAACTTCAGAAATTGATTTAGGACACATCGGGCCTCAGAATCAAGCGCCGTCAGAAACTGCGGGCTCGAAAAATTCCCATGTATTAAAAAAAAAATTCCACAGAAATTCCAGGTCTTTACAAGTAGGTACTCCCCTATTGTACTAGGGTGCGGGTCCTTTACACATGAACTAACAGAGTTGGTACTCCCCTGTCATACTAGGGTGCGGGTCCTCTAATCACCGAGTAGTACTCCCCTACCAGGTAGGGTGAGGGTCCTCGATTATAGATGGAGCACCCTCAACTTTCGGACACAATACCAAGGAGCGAGCCCATCCACTTGATGAAAGCGATGCCTAGATAGAAGCTAGTTATCCCTCTATGGACTGTGGTGCGAGACACTCCTTATATGAGCAATAGAGGGTTTTTAAGATGGTTAGGGGCATGGATCCCTCTTATGTGTATAGTGGTGGGGGAGGGCCTCTTCACTTGTGTTTCCTTAGTCTTTCATCGAACTCAAGGCTATGACGACTAGACCTCTAGTGTTGGGCGCTAGATTTGGACCTAGTAGAATGTTCCCGATGGAGAATATTCTCCCGGACATACCATTTGGAATGGTAGGATTATACATGATGGAGTGTATCCCCCAAATGAGTTCCATCAAGGATGGTGAGCTTATGGAGCATGTACTCCTAGTTTATATGTTACACCTTGAGCCTTCTGTGAGAATCCTGATACTGTCTATAAGGTTGGACCTTATTCATCTTAGTAGCTGAGATGAGTATATCTAGATGTTCATGGTATATGTATGGGAATATACCCGAGTAGAGATGACTATGCATTCCTTTGTGGTTTTTATCTTCTACTTTACCTTTGTGGTTTCAGGGTCCCCTATTGAGTATTGTTTTACTCACCCTTGCACGGGCTTTTCCCACACATGTCATGTGTTGTGCAGAAGACCGATGCTTTGATGGAATCTAGGGAGGACCACGACCCAATAGTGTTCAGTAAGATCAGATAGATGAAATGTACTTCTACAGCTTCATGCAGTTACCTTTCACCTACCATCCAGGTAGGATTCCCGACGAATGATCTTCAGGGACTTGGAGTTTTAATTTTGTACTATTTTTCTTTTGGTGGGCTTGTATACTATCCCGATTTTCCACACCGTACTTTAATTTCTGTTGTACTCTATATGTGTTTACTTAGTGGATCGCATGCACGATTTCCTTGACTTTACTTTTTAGTACCTTTTACGAGGAGTTGTGTGCATGTGTATATGTACTTAGGAGAATGCCTCCCACTTGTGGAATAATGATTTCAACACTAGTCACCATACCCTGGACTTTGGAAGGTGGGCTTGGGGTAGTCACAACATGGGCCCCGGGGGACGGTTCGTGAAAAATTGGTATCAGAGGTGGTCAGTTCTACCTCAAAGACTAGGGGTCTGTTGTTTTTGGTTTTGGGAAATAATCATATATGTTTAGAGTTTGGATTTAAAGCTAGGGATTCTAGTGTTAGTGGGGCAGTTGATGTATCCATACACCATGACTCTAGACACCTACTTTTCGACTCAGTACATGAAAAAATTTGTTGTATGGAAATAAAGGTTACATGCATCATATAAGAGTGGTTGTGCTTTCCATATCCTTCTTGATTCATCTCTCTAGATATACTCATTAACCGTAGTTCATCTTGATATATTTCAGGATGACACCACAAAGACATCCAAATAGGATTCTACAACATGATCATGATGATGATCCACCTTGAGTGGAGACTTCAGTGCAGGGAACTGAATCTATGGCATTACCTCTAGGTGGTACACCAGTGATGCAGCCACCCGTCGATCAAAAGTTGCTACCAGTGCTACTAGTGGAGGATGCACATAGTCTGAGTGCACTACATGAGTTCCAGAGGCAGAGACCTCCCAAGTTCTAAGGAGAGATAGATCCTCAGGTAGCTGAGGATTGTCTTGAGGTGGTTATGCGAGTCTTTTGCCTAGTGAGGATGCCTCTCAACCATATGGAATTACTAGTCGCAATCCTTCTAGAGGGATCAATGAGATGATGATGGAGATTAGTGATCCAGAAGCAAGATGAGGTGAACCTCACCTAGATTGAATTTGATCACCTCTTCAGGGATGAGTTCTTTTTGGTGACTTTACACTCTGTGCATATATAGGAACTACTGCACCTACAAAAGGGAAACATGATGGTAGAAAAGTAATCGGAGAGATTCACAAATATTTCTCGCTACTCTATAGATATGGTGTGGGACCCTTACCCAAACCTTCAACTAGGGACTACGCCAAGAGATCAAGGTGTCAGTGATATACATATGTTGGGGTGCTGGAGCCAGCCCTGGTGGTTTAGAGATACCTGTAGAAGAAGAATATGGATATGACCTACAACAGAGGTCATGTAGTAGAGGCATCTGATAGAGCTAATAGAAAACTGGAAACATGATCACAATGTAGAAGGCATACCCATGACTGAACACAGACATGTAAGTCAATGGCGTAGGAGCAGCGCCAAGGAGTAGATCAGCCATAGGAGAGGCAATGTTACGCTTTCAATGGATGGTGTCATCTCACTAGATATTGTCTGACCCATCGTGCCATTGAGGGGGATCCTGAATATGAGCCTCCTTGGTAGAGACAACGCTTGGATCATGAATTTCCGCAGGTTGAAGGATGAGGTAGAGGAGATGGAAGAGCAACAAGAGGTGGTCCAAGCCAGGATCAAGGGGCTGTAAGGAGAGGGAAAGGATAGCTGCATGCGGTCATGGATTATCACAAAGAAAATCTAGGATATATTTGAGGTATGATCTGTGTCTTTTTTTGGATTCCCCTTCTAAATATACATAGGTTCTAGTTGTTCTCCTTTTTCCGCGAGTTCTGTTTGAGACTTTGAGGTTCCGGTTGGACCGTAGACTTGACCCTTACGCTTAGAGACTACTTCTAGAGGAGACCCATTGATCACACACTGAAACTGATAGTGTGACCTGACTCTTGGAGGTGGGAGTTTTGGTTGGGATATCTTAGTCATGGAGTCAATGCCTTATAACTTCACTATTGTTATGAACTACTACTCTTCATACCCTGATTGACTGTATTAGACAAAGGATGCAGTGTGTCTGTGATAGTGAAAATAGGATTTCCTTTTTGTGAAAGGAAAACTCATGCAACACAGAGTGGAATCTCAAGAAGATTCATGCTTAGAAACATTCCATGGTGGCAGAGTTAGAACCCATAATGTTTCTGCAGTGTGAAATAGTTGTTTACCATCTATAATCAGCTAGAATACCACTAGTGAGTGTGGTAGTGTTCCATTTACAACAAGTTGTGTAGCCGCTGAAGATGGTAGAAAAATGTCCTAGTAAGACCCAATGTTCACTTATGGGCATCCCTGTTTCCTTCGTAACTACCCTTGTGCATTTAGCGTCAAACTTGAATGCATAATGCTTTTGAAGGATTTAGCACAGTTTATCTAGGGATGGATGTGAACTATGGATTTCTGTTTGTATCTAAGTTAGGTTAGCATGGGGGTGAGCCACTAGACCCCATGAATACAAATGGATCAGATTACTTAGTGTTTTTCCCACTTTTCGTAGCTAAAGAGACATGTGCCTGTTGTTGCATGATGTTCACCTAGCAGAAGATGGACATGAAAGTGGTCGATCTTGGTGGTTCCTTGAGGTGCGTGCTTGTAAGTAGTGCAAAGACCCTTGATGAACTCAGTTTTATTCCCTTGAGTTTAGGCTTTTTCTTTTCTAGGATGAAAAACCTTAAGGTGGGGAGCATGTAATGTCCCATAATTCCATGGATTTTTTTTTTCAAATTTAAATGAGATTTTTACAAGACCAAACTATGAGACGACACATAATTCCGAGACCTATAGTGTCCAAAATGGATTTTTGAACTTTTTTTTAAAGTTTATTAATTAAAATTGTGAGCGAGTTTTCTATCTTTTTAACCGGTGCTCAGATTAAAAATTCGAGGGAACCGTTGTGTCCGGAATGATGACATTACCTAATAATGGACTCAACATCGATTGGCACGATTCGACCAAAAAAGATAGTTTTTGGACTTTCAAGAAAAATTTAAAATAAAATAAACTTGTTTATTTTATTTTTGTTTAAACACTCAAAACCATTGTAGCGAAACGGCGTGTAATGTAATGAAACCGAAACATTATTTCATTAATGAAATAGAGTAACGACTTTATAATGAAGTGTAACAAAAAACACTGAATCATGAATTTCCATTTAATGGCTTAGCATGGAACCAAGGCCAGGGAGAGGATGCTGGATTTTACTGAGAAGCCTTGAAGAATTCATTGGTGAAAGACCAATGACGATGGGATCAATGAAAGGGATTGAACCAGACGTCGGAAGTTGAAAATCGATGAACACTGGTGGAAAAAGGATCAAACTGGTGATAAAACTTCAATATATGTCTTCAAGCGATCCAAACTCTAGGTAGGGGTTGTGTTTTATGTTGTTCTTCCCTGTTCTTAAATTTAACGATGAACATAGATCAACTCACGCGGGTTGACCAGTAGATCATCGTTCTTGTGGGAGGGTTTTTATCGGGCTTGTCCCTAGGGAATTAATATTCCATATTTTTCCCAGGTTTTTATTTTGCTTTGTTTAAACCTTCTAATAGGAGCGGAATAACACTGTGACAAATGACAGTAGAGGTTCATTCCTCTCTTTTCTATTTGGATTTTCTCCTTTCTTATTTCTGCGTTCTACGTATTCATCACAGGATGAAGAGCGGTTGGTCATTGAGCAACCACTCTTGTTACAAAGACGACGGAGGAGTGATTAATGATGATGAAAAACAAATCAAGGTGGCGTGTGAGATAATGGAAATCAATCACTTTCTGGAAGAATGGATCACAAAAGAGTTTTGAGCCCATGGCAATGAAGAAAACAACACAAGGATCACAAGGATCCTTCCAATTAGAATAACAGACCACCAGAGTGCATCCAGGGGTCCATAGAACAACTGGTCAGAGCGCTGTCACTGACGGCTGCACGCGGTGGCGGCTGCGTGCTGGTGTGATGCAGACTGGCAGCCTGTAGCACTGGTCGGGAGAACCCGCGACATTTGTTGTGGGGTTTCTGGACGCGGTGAACCACCGCGTTGATCATAGCGATGCCGCGTGACTAGACGCACGCAGTAGGGCCATGTTCAGAAATTCTAGTCCCCTGATGCAGACTGGCTGGATGGGGTGGTGATGCCTGCTGGCATCGCCTAGTGCACAACGAACGCGGTTGTGCCTCGCCTGATCTGGAGGAGCTGACCCACTCAAAGGCGGGCCGGGTTGCTGCTGGAAGGACGTACCCAGCCAGGCTGGTAGGGCCGGGCCCAACCAGTCTGGTCTGGTCCCATTGGGTCAGGTAAGACCTGGGTCTGGTCGGACCAGACCCTGACCCAACTAGCCTCCATTTCACAAAAATGACCGTAACTTCTAAACGGAGCATCTGTTTGAGAATCTATCTATGGTGTTTGGAACCTTGATATGAGACACTCCTTTTGAGATACTCTAAGTGAGTTTTTGATAAAGTTAGGGGATGAAATCTTTTTTTTGAAGAGTAATCTCTCCCAGTACTTCCAGACTTTGGGTAGAATCGAGGTTATTCTTATGATGATATGTTAGGATGGTTACTCCCTTGATGACACAAGGCGTGGGTACTCCTTATCCCTCTACTTTAGAAGAGACATGAATCCTTACATTTTAGGGCATGGGTTCTCAGAGAAGTTCATAAAGGAAGAGTCGGTACTCCCCTGTCGTGCTAGGGAGCGAGTCCTCTATCCTTGGAGTCAGTACTTCTCTATTGGACTAGGGAATATGTACTCTATACCTAACACATATAGATTCGATACTCCCCTACTGGGTAGGGATCAAGTCCTCTATTGTAGGATTTATCACTCCCCTATCATTCTAGGGTGTAGGTCCTCCTTACGCAGTGCTATTGCAGATTCGGTACTCCGCTGCCATGCCAGATAGTGAGTACTCTATCCTAGGGTCGGTACTCCCCTAACGTACTAGTATGAGGATCCCCCATAGTGAAAAAACTAATAGATATGGTACTCCATTTCTTTTTCAAGGCATGATTCCTCCACACGTGATCTAATAGAGTTGGTACTCCCCTACCGGGTAGGGTGCAGGTCCTCTATTATAGGAGTTGGTACTCTCCTATCATACTAGGGAATAAGTCCTCTACACATGAATTGATAGAGTTGGTACTCCCCTGTCATACTAGGGTGAGGGTACTCTAGTCACTGAGTAGTACTCGCCTACCGGGTAGGGTGTGGGTCCTCGATTGGAGATGGAGCTCCCTCGGTTGTCGGACACAGTAACAAGGAGCGGGCCCATCCACTTGATGAAAGTGATGCCTAGATAAGAGCTAGTTCTCCCTTGATAGACTGATGTGTGAGACACTCTTTATAGGATCTACGAAGGTTTCACAAGATATTTAGGAGTATGTCTCCCTCTTACATGTACAGTGGTGGGGGCGGGCCTCTCCACTTAGGTTTCCTTAGTCTTGCATCAAGCACAAGGCTGTGAGGAATAGACCTCTAGTGCTGGGCACTAGAGTTGGACCTAGTAGAATGTTCCTAATGGAGCACGTTCTCTTGAAGGTACCATTAGGAATGGTAGGATTATACCCTATGGAGTGTATCCCTTGGATGGGTTCCATCAGGGATGGCGATCTTGTGAAGCATGTACTCCTAGTTTATGTGTTACAACTTGAGCCTTCTGTGAGAATTCTAGTATAAGCTATAAGGTTGGACCTTATGCTTATTAGTGTCTAATAAGATTATATCTGGATGTTCATGGAATATGTATGGACATATACTCGAGTAGAGATTACTGTGCATTCCTTTATGGGTTTTCTCTTGTGCTTTACCTTTTTGGTTTCAGGGCCCCCTACTGAGTATTGTTTTACTCACCCCTGAACAGGCTTTGTTCGCATGTGTTTTGTCTTGTGAAGATGACTGATTCTTGAATGGAGTCTAGGGAGGACCAAAACCAAGTATTGTTCAGTAAGATAAGACATATTAGGTGTACTTCTACAGCTTTAGGCAGCTACCTTTCACCTATCCTCCAGGTAGGCTTCCCGGTGGATGAGCTTCAGGGACTTGGAGTTTTACTTTTGTACTGTTTTTCTTTTGGTTGGATTGTATACTAGCCTGGTTTTCCACCCTATAATTTACTTTCCATTGTACTCTGGTTGTGTTTACTTAGTGGATCACATTCATGGTTTACTTGTCTTTACTTTCTAGTACCTATTTTCTTGGAGTTGTGTGATTGTGTACAGGTAGTCAGGAAAATGCCTCTCACTTGTGGAATAATGCCTTCGACGATAGTCGCCATCCCCTAGCCTTTGGGAGTTAGTCTTGGGGTAGTCACAACATGGGCCACAAGGGATGATTCGTGACAAGTATAGGATACATGTTGGTGATGGTCACCACACAGTGGTGGAAGTTTATTCATGGTATTTTACACCATGTTGTGGTGCATGTGAAAATGGTATGAGATACCATTTGATTGATTCTTCAACCACGGTTGTCTTTATTCATTAGTTAGATACACATATTGCAATGTTGTGAAAAGATAAATTGAATATTGAAAGAGTTTCAAAATTCAAATTAATCAATAAAGGAAATAAAAAAGTGTTTGGTCTTTATATAGTGATTGAAATTTTAAAAAATGAAATGTGAATATGCATTTGATGTATGAGTCCTATAAAAGGTAGTTCTAGAACTTCATTGAGGATATATATGTAACTTGATATTATTATCACATGGATAAAACTCTCTCAAATTATCAATTCTCTATTTTTATTAGAGTGGGTTCTAGAAATTAATTTGAAGAAAATAGGTCCTTATGAAGCATTCAAAAATTCAAGTGGACGGTGGATACCTTCTAAGGAAATAACTCATTAGTTGTTGTAGAGGGAACTTGATCAACCTCACTGGAAATGAATATTGAAATATTGGATAGTGAGTTATGCATGTATTATCATTTCATCACTTTTATTCTATCAATTCATCTTGATTGGATCATGGGTTCATAATTCATGTAATATTGCACTGAAAATGGAAATTTTACTTTCCCATGAATACCATCAATGGTATTAGAGAAAATACCTATGGGAATTTTATAGTATGAAGATCCATTGAGAAAAACTAAATTTGAATTTACCCAGACAACATGATATTGTCCCTTCAAAATGGTCATTATTTTAGAAACCAGGTTTTCACCTTTAACACTTTGAACCATTTCTATATAAATTTCTAGATTTAGTCGCTCAAACAACGTGCAATTCTGAGGCCTAGTGTACCCAGAATAAATTATATAAAATTTAAGTATATTTTATACTGTTCACACAATGGAAATGGGATAACTCTTAAATGGTAGCTCAGATTAGAAATCTGAGTCTATGGTTGAGTCCGTAATGTGGCGTTTATCCTAAGTGGGGCATAACTTTTGTCAGTGTAGGACTCATATAGAAAATGATATCTAGGGTAAGAATCATAATTAAATGTAACTATTTTACCCCTGATGTCGTGCTAAATAATTTTCAAATGGAGGCATGGATTGGAAATATGAGACTACCGTTGAGTTTGGAATGGGATTTTTTGGCTAGGTCTGACATAAAATGAGAGGGCATGATGGTTTTAGATTCTGTGCCAAGAGGAGATCCTATAAATAGAATGTTAAGTGTCTAGGATTATGGGTAGTCCTAATCCCTTATCTCTCTAGAAAGTCTCTCTCTTACTCTCAAAAGAATTATTTTTCATTCTTCACCGGATCAAGGTCCAAACTCTTCCAAATCTTTAGTAGATCAAGGCGAGAGCACTGTGGACGCATTGCCTACAACGAATGGCCAGATCAGGGTAGGATTTATCACATTTTTGATTTCCATTTCATTTTATCCATTTAATATTCAATTTATGGGTATAAGTTTGTTGTTCTATCATCAAATCATCGATGTTCTCAAGAATAAATCCATCAATCTGTGTTTAAACAGTCATTTTGTGTCTGTTCTTTGGGTTTTTGGATGATGAATTTTGGGCACACAAGATCACCGGTGGATCATCGATTTGAGACTGTTGCAGGGAATCCACTATCACAAGGGTCCTTGATCTACTTATGGATTCACGATTGGGTGACTGGATTCAGCCTAGTGGTGGCACCGCGGTAGCGGCAGTGCCGCAATGTGGCTATGCCATGTGGCTCGGTTGTCGGTCGGGCGGGGTCGTGCCAGGTGACCCTAGGCAGCGACTGCCGCAATGAATCTCGTATGGCCGATTGGCCATGTTGACACCCGTAGAGACTAGATCGTGGTCTGGACCCACCGTCGATAGCAGGCTGGGTCACACCGAGCGACCGAGCCGAGCTAGGTGATCAGGTCGGATAAACGGGCAGGGTCCAACCTGGTGGGTCAGACCCAGCGAACTAGGTCCAATCCCAGGGTTAGATGATGGTCAACTATCACGGTAACTGCCGCATTATGGGTGTGGTAGGCCGGTCGTCTGTGGGGTGGTCGACTGCAGGCCAGACCGACCATGATAGTAGGTGGACCGACTATGAGTTGATCCACCAACCCCACGACCCTCTTCTCATTTTTTCAAACTTCCATATCTTTTGAACCAGACGTTCGTTTGACAACTCATCTATGGAAATGAGACCCTCTCACCGAGACATAAATTTTGAGGTAGGTTTGAGAATTTGAGTTCAGGGTTGGATGCAGGCCCCACTTTGACATGTTTAGGTGTCTTGTGGTGAAAAGTTCCCTTTTTACTGGTTGACCATTTTAGGAAAATACATATCCAATCCTTCATGTTTTTCCACATAAAATAAGATGGTGCCCTCCATTTTTACATTCAAGTTATGAAGCGAGGTGTTATGAAATCGACGCATCCTCAGGTAGTGTTCGATGGCAGTAGTGATCAAATGACGATATTAGGGACTTACTAGAGTGGCACCCTCCATCCAGGCTAGAAATGAGTCCTCAACCTACTAGAGTGGAACCCTCCAGCTGGGTTGGGAATGAGTCCTCAACCTACTAGAGTGGAAACCTCCAACTGGACTGGGCATGGGTCCTATAAGACTCTAGAGTGGAACCTTCAAGCTGAGCTGGTCATGGGTCCTCAACTTTAGATGACTTATTTTCTACGGATCAGTGATAAGTCATGTTTTGATGATATATTGGGATCACAAGTAAGAGGGGTGCTTTCCCCACCAAGACGCATCATGGTGATGTAACCTAAAACTGTGAGGAGGAGCCATACCCATTCAAAGATAATAGTATTAAGGTGTGGTGTTTGACCCCCTTTGACTTGCAATTCAGGGTAGATGAGCGGACTGTGGGCATCGATGGTGGTTACTCCTGGAACTATTGGATGCTCTTTACCTCGGCTGAGCTTTTAGATGGATATCCCCTTACTCCCTCTTATTTGGGTTTCTTTGGATTGATAATATATATATATATATATATATATATATTACACCATATTGTAGTTCACACTCCTTGGGTTCTAATTACTCTCCTTCCAGGAGAGGCAAAGATGCGCGGGGTATGCTAAGTGCTTTCTGTGTCTAGATTCTTGTGGTTGGATGAGTCTACTATCCTACTATAAGTAATGAAGATTTGATGCGAAGTTAACCTCCTCACCATCTCTAGATCCTTGTGTTTGGATGATATTACTTAACTTTCCTTGTTGGGTTGAGCTGCACTCGTTTACTATACTATTGTTTTGTTTACTGTACTCAATTCTCTCTTGTATCTCTTATCACTCCCCTTATTTTTGGGGCATCCTACTGAGTATGTTTATACTCACCCCTGCATAACATTTTCTCACACATATCATGCTTTATGAAGATGAAAATAGTTTTGATCAAGACATCACGGAGCTCAGGATTGCAGGTTCCTAGACCATGTGTAGTGGCCATAGTCAAATCCCTAGAGCAGGTCTTCCCCAGTAGCTTTACTTTCAGTTTTCTATTAGGTTGGGACATTGTACTAGTTGTGAATATTTTTTCCCATTTTTTCTTTTTTGTTTAATTTACTGTACTCGTACCATTTTAGTGGTCCATGCATTCTTGGGTTTACTTTTACCACATGATACATCCTTTACTTTTTTTCCCTCTACAGTTTGCATCGAGTTGGATGCATGTGTGTGTATAGGTACTTAGGCAAAGACCTCCCCATTTTTGTTGTTCCTTTGGTGCTAGTTTCCACCCCTAGCCTATGGAGGCAGGCTTAGGGTAGTTACGACTCAAACCCCAGTATGGGTCGGGCTATGAAAATGTGGTATCAAAGGTGGTTTGACCCTTAGGATGTTTTTCATACATTTCTATAAAATGGTTTTGGTTGGGTATAGGTCCATACTATAGACATGTCTTGAGTGCGGCTCTCAGACTAGGGAGTCCAGTGATGGTGCGACGGATGATGTAGCTATACAACAGGACCCTGATTACCCGCTTGTCGTCTTGGCATGCCGAGACACTTGTTGTAGGGATTAATGGTACATACATCATATAGGATTGAGTCTTTGACTGTCCTTGTTGAGTAATCCCCCCTTTGTTGTTGTTCTTTATATATATATATGCTCATCTAACCATGGTACTCCTTGATAAATTTCCAGGATGTCTCCACATAGATAGCCAACCAGGTTACCCGCTTCGACCCATGACGACGACGTCGCAAGTGATGAGGCCTTAGTTCATGGTCCATTACATGATCTCCTTCATCTAGGTAGACCAACAATAGTATGTCCACCTACAGAGTAGTAGTTAGTGCTGGAAACACAGGTTGAGGACGAGTGTAGGATGAGAAAGTTTTGTGAGTTCTAGTGGCAGAGAACACTAAGGTTTAATGGTGATCCAAACCCTCAAGCAGTGGAGGACTGGATAGAGTTAGTGATCCACATTTTCAGGCTGGTGAAGACATCATAAGACTAGATGGTATCCTTGAAAACTAGCCTTTTTCTCAGGCCAACTGGGCACTGGTGGGGTTTAGTTACCTAGATGCATGATGAGGTATCTCTCTCATGGGATGAGTTTCAGCAGCTGTTTCATGAGGATTACTTCCCCTCGAGCTTACGCATCACCACGATTCAGAAGATTCTATAGTTGTAGCAGGAATCCATGACAGTAGCTATGCACACAGATAGATTTACTAATCTTACCTGCTACTCCCTAGATATGATCTGTGATAGTTACTTATGAGTGCAGAAGTTCGAGTAGGGTCTTCGTCGAGAGATTCATGCGAAATTATTACCCATGTGCATCTATACCTATGTTGGGGTATTGGAGAAGGCACTCATGATGAATATTTTCTTAGCAGTGGGGCGCCAATCAGCTAGGACTGGCAGTGGTCTCTTTAGAGTGAAGATGTCTACAGTAGGTGGTAGACGTCAGATACAAGGGCCGCGACGTAGGAGGCCTACTGAGGATCACCCTCGACCACATGGTCAAGAAGCTCTAGGACCATGTAGAGTGCTAGGTTAGCCCGGAGAGGGGTGGTGTTTTATGTGTGACAGTCATTGTCACATGGCATGAGACTACCTAACCCAACGATTTGAACATCCTGGACAGGTAGGAGGCGGACCACCATGGAAGAGGTAGTTCCATGATCAAGGTGGTCCCCAGGGAGGTAAAGCTGATAGAGGTGTAGGAGTAGGAGGACCAGTAGGTGGGGGACTATGTTATGAGTTCCCCCATCCCACCGGTCAGCCCAAGTTAGGCTCAGGGAGCTGGTGGTTAGGGCCATTGATAGCTTCAGGTGATGGATGTCCATGATCCTCCACCAAACAAGATGATCTGTGGTACGCTCTATGTTTATTCTACTATTGCATAATTATTAGTAGACATAGGGGCTATCCAATATTTTATCTTATTACTCTTGGTATGGGAGTTAGAGCTCCCAGTAGAGGCACTATCACATTGGCTTTGTCTCAAGGTTCCTATGAGAAGTGCCTCTTATGTATCTTTTATCTGATGGAAGTACGAGCTCTAGTTTGGAGGAGAAATGTTCCCATGGGACTTACTGGTCATCACGATGGAGCCTTATGATGTCATCTTAGGCATGGATTGGATTTCCATGTTTTGAGCCCAGATTTACTATCACCGTATTCTACTCAGATGTCTACACACTGATGGGATGAGATTCACCTTTGTTGGTGAATGAGGCCTCATAGCAGTGTAGGCGAGTGCTGTGAACAAGGGACCACAATTTTTTTCCCATCAGTTGGTGAGTGTGACCCTTGGTGTAGCAGAATCTTTAGGCACCTGGGTTCCTTCTATTGTAGAGGATTACATGGACATATTCCCCGAAGATGTCCTGAGACTACCTCCGATATGACAGTTGGAGTTCTGTATTGATTTGCAACTGGGGACTACTCTGATATCTTTTGTGGCCTATCATATGGAACCCGATGGGCTTTGTGAGATACGTTTTTAGTTGGAAGACCTTTCTGAGAAGGGTTTTTTTGGACCCAGTGTGTCCCCCTGGGTAGCTCCGGTTCTGTTTGTAAATAAGGCAGATGGGAGTGTGTGGCTTTGTGTAGATTATTTCCGCCTTAATTAGGCCACGATAAAGAACAAGTACACCTTACTGAGGATTGATGGCCTCTTCGACCAGTTGTATGGTGCAAAGTGGTTCTCCAAGATTGATATGAGATATAGATACCACCAGCTACAGGTATGCAAGGCTGATATCTCAAAGCTGTCCTTTTGTTGTCGCTACCAACATTAGGAGTTCTTAGTAATGCCCTTCAGTGTGACAAATGACCCTGCCGTTTTCATAAACTTGATGAACCAGGTCTTTCAGACATATCTAGATTGGTGTGTAGTTGTCTTCATAGAAAACATAATTTTTTATTCAGTGTCATAGGAGGAGCACTCATAGCATCTGAGGATGGTCCTCGATTTGCTTCAAGAGCATAGGATTTATAGAAAGCTCTCAAAGTGTCAGTTCTGGATACACAAGGTTCACTTTCTATGGCATGTCATATCTGAAGAGGGTTTAAACATAGATCCCATGAAGATCGAGGCAGTGATTTCTTGTGAGTCACATAATAATTCTTCATAGGTGTAGAGCTTTCTCAGTTTGGTTGGGTACTATTGGAGATTTGTGGAATACTTCTCCAGGATCGAAGTCCCTTTGACCACTCTGATGTAGAAGAGACAACCCTTTACCTAGTTTGAGCAATGCCATAAGTTCTTTGAGGGGTTGATGAAGAGGTTGACAAGCACTCCAGTTCTGAGTCTACCATAGTAGGGCGTTGAGTTCGTAGTGTACTTCAATGCCTCAGGAGTTGGACTCGGTTGCGTTTTGATGCAATGACAGGAAGTCATCGAGTACAGGTTGAGGCAGTTGAGGTCCCATGATAAGAACTATGCAACTCATGACTTGGAGATCATAGTGGTGGTCTTCACCTTGAGGATATGGAGACACTACCTCTTGGGTGAGCACTTTGTGGTTTACTCAGTCCACCAGAGCCTCTGGTATATCTTCACTCAGAGATATCTGAACCTTAGGAAGTGATTCTAGTTGGAGTTCCTACAAGACTATGACTTTGCGATCATCTATATAATGGGGAAGGGTAACATTTTATTAGATTCAATTATCAAGAAGTTACAGGCTTTCCTAGCGCATGAAGCTTTAGACCAGTTAGCTTCCTTACAGCTAACCCTAGTGGAGCAAGAGGGTACAAATTTTCTACAGTCGATGGTGCTAACGCCTTCACTCCTTGATCAGGTGAGAGAGACCTAGCTAAGTGATATCAACTGTGAAGTTCTACACGACCAGATATCCAAAGGTGATGCACCTAATGGGTATTATGAAGGAAGAAATTATGAGATCTTGTTCTAGGGGCGAACAATGATTCCAGTTGCGATGAGAGAGGAAGTGATATAGGAGTTCCATAATTCACCCTTAATTGTACATCCTAATGTGGGGAAAATTTAAAGGGACCTTCAATGTCAATTTTTGTGGTCCGTCATGAGACGAGGTGTTGCTGAGTTTGTCTCCTAATGTCTTACCTGTCAACAGGTGAAGGTTGAGAATCAGGTTCCAACAGGTTTGTTGTAGCCTCTCAACATACCAAAGTGGAAGTGGGATGACATATCCATGGAATTCTTCATAGGGATTCCACACACAATAAAGGGCCATGAATCCATCTGGGTGATAGTTGACCGACTCACCAAGTCGGTTCACTTTCTTACTATCAGGGAGTATATTTCAGTGAAGAGTTTGGGGAAGCTGTACTTACGGGAGATTGTCCGCCTCCACGGAGTACCCTTGATGATTGTCCCTGATTGTGATGCGTGGTTTATGTCCCAACTATGAAGAGGCCTACATGAGGCATTTGGGACCCTATTTCAGATGAGTATAACCATTCACACCAATAATAATTGTCAGAATGAGCTGACTATCCAGGTGTTATAGGATATGCTGAGGGCCTATGTGCTAGATTTTGATCGGAGCTAGGAGGATCACCTTCCGTTGGTAGAGTTTACATACAAAAACAGATATCACTCTACCATCGGCATGGAACCATATGAGGACCTATACGAGAGGCCTTATAGGTCACCTTTGTGCTGGAAGAAGGTTGGGGAATTGTTCCTTGTGGGCCCAGAGTTGGTGTGGGCCATGACAGAGATGGTGTCAGTCATCTATGAACAGATGAAGATGACCCAGAGTAGAAAAAAATCGTATATAGACCATCGTCATAGGCCCTTGGAGTTTGAGAAGGGAGAATAAATCTTCTTGATAGTCTCCCCATGAAGTAGAATGTGGAGGTTTGGATAGGGAGGAAAGCTTCCCCCAAGGTTAATCGGACCATTCAAGATCGTGCAAATGGTTGTAGAGGTTTCCTACCACCTTGACCTACCCCCACATCTAGAGAGGATGCATGACATCTTCCACATGTCATAGATTATGTGATACATGCATGATCCTATGCATGTCGTCGACTGGGGTGAGATGGACATCAAGGATGGAGACACCTTTCCAGAGCACCCAGTGGAGATTGAGGATCTGTAGGAGCAAACCTTATGAGGATAGTCCATTCCCCTAGTTCGCGTCCTATGGCATCACAAAAACATGCAAGAGAGTTTTTGGGAATGGTAGATCCAGATGAGGGATCAGTATCCCGAGTTGTTTTCCTAGTTTTTGATTTTAGGGGATATAAATATTGAGGGAGGGAATGATTTAGAAACTTAGTTTTCAACTTGTAACACTTTGAAATATTTCTATATATATATTTCCAGAGTTAGGTGCTCAGACGGCGTGCAATTCAGAGGCCTTATGTGCCCAGAATAAATTATATAAAATTTAAGTATATTTTATACCATGAACACAATGGAAATGGGATAACTCTTAAATGGTATCTAAGATCATAAATATGATGCTATGGATGAGTCCAGAACATGGCGTTTACCCTAGGAAGGGAAAAACTTTCTTCGGTGTAAGACTCCTGTAGAAAATGCTATTTAGGGGGATAATCATAATTAAACATAGCTATTTTACCTCTAATGTCATGCTAAATTACTTTCAAATAGAGGCTTGGATTAGAAATATGAGACTTACATTGAGTTCAGAATGTGGTGTTTTTCCTAGTTGCGATATGAAATGAGAGGGCATGGCGGTTTCAGATTTCGCACTGAGGGGAGCTCCAATAAATAGAATGTTAAGTGTTTGGGATTAGGGTTAGCCTTAATCCCTTATCTCTATAGATAGTCTCTATCTCTCTCTTAAGATATTTATTCATCGTTCTTCACCAGATAGAGGACCAAAATTCACCAAATCTTCAGCGGATCAAGGCAGGAGAACCGTGGACGCATCGCCTAAAATGAATGGCCGGATCGAGGTAGGATTTATTGTGTTTTTGATTTCCATTTCACTTTATCATTTTAATATTCAATTTATAGGTATAAGTTTGTTGTTATCTCATTAAATCATCGATGGACGCATGAACACGACTATCAATCTGTGTTTAAACTGTCATTTGGCCTCTGTTCTTTGAGTTTTTGGACGCACAAGATCATGGGTGGATCATTGATCTAAGACCATTTCAAGGAAGGCACTATCTCAAGGGTCCCTGATCTATTGACATATTCATGATCGGGTGACCAGATCAAGCCTAGAGGTCCACAGAGCAACAGTGGCACCGCGTCAGCGGTGGTGCTACGACGTGGCCATGCCACGTGGCTCGACTGTCAACCAGGCAAGGTTGCGCCGTGTAACCCTAGGAGGAGACCGAACCACAAGACATACCTACTTTCGGTAGAGGGATGGGTCATGCCAGGTGACCGCGTCGGGCTAGCAGCCCGGGTCGGGTCCAACCCTGCGGGTCAGACCCAGCGAACCGGGTCAGACCTGGGTTGTATCCTAGGTTGACCTAGGGTCAACTGATGGTCAAACGCCCACGTTCAACCAACGTGGCAGCTACTGTGGCATGGGTGTGGTCTTCTAGTCGATTTTAGGCCGACTCGACCGCGACTGTAGGTGGACCGACCACGAGTCGGTCCACCAGCCCCATGACCCTATTCTGGGTTTTTCAAATGCCTATATCTTTTAAATCGTGCATCTGTTTGATGCACCTTCTATGAAAATGTGACCCTATCACCAACACATAACTTTTGGGTTAATTTTGAGAATTTGAGTTTGGGGTCGGATGTGGGACCCACTTTGACCCATTCGGGTGTCTTACAGTGAAAAGCATCATTTTCACCAGTTGATTATTTTGGGAAAATACATATCCTATCTTATGTGTTTTTTTACATAGAACATTATGGTGGACTCCATTTGGATATCTAAGTTATGAAGTGAGGTGTTTTGAACTTGACGAATCCTCAAGCAGAGTTCGATGATAGTAGTGATCAGGTGATGATATGAGGGACCTACTAGAGTGGCACCCTCCAACCAGGATGGGCATGGTTCCTAAACCTACTAGAGTGGTACCCTCTAGTAGGGCTAGGAATGGGTTCTCAAAGACTCTATAGTGGAACGCCCCAATTGAGTTGGGAATGGGTCCTCAACATGAGATGACTTCTTTTCTACGGATCAGTAAAGATGCATGTTTTGACTATATCTTGGGCTCACAAGTAAGAGGGATGCTTTCCCCACCAAGAGGCATCCTGGTGATGTGACCTAAAAATGTGCAAATGAGACAGACCCGTTCAAAGCAGATAATATCAAGGTGTGGTGTTTGAGCCCCCTTGACTTGCAGTTCAGGGAAGACGAGTAGATTGTGGGCATCGATGGTGGTTACTCCTGGAACTGTTGGTGACTCATTACCTAGACTGAGCTTTGAGATGGAGATCCCCTTACTCCATCTTGTTTGGGTTTCTTTGGTGTGAGAATATATATATATATATATATATATATATATATATATTTACACCCTATTACAGTTCCCACTCCTTGGGTTCTGGTTAATCTCTTTCCAAGAGAAGCAAAGATGCATGGGGTGTGCCACATGCTTTCCGTGTATAGCTTCTTGTGGTTGGACGAGTCTGCTCTCCTGCTATAGGTATCAAAGATTTGATGAGAAGTTAACCTCCTCTCTATCTCTAGTTACTTGTGTTTGGATGATCTTACTTCACTTTCCTTATTGGGTTGAGCTGCACTTGTTTACTGTACTATTGTTATGTCTACTATACTTCTTTCTCTCTTGTATCTCTTATTGCTCCCCTCCTTTTCAGGGCATCTTAATGAGTATTTTTATACTCACCCCAGCATGGGCTTTTCCCACACGTATCCTACTTTATGAAGACAATGAACAAGTTTTATCAATACATCAGGGAGCTCATGATTGCAGGTGCCTAGACCGTGTGCGGTGTTCATAGTCAGATCCCTAGAGAAGAGATTCCTCAGTAGTTTTAGTTTCAGTTTTCTATCAGGTTGGGAAACTATACTGGTTGGGTGTGTGTTTACCCCCTTTTCCTTTTTGTTTACTTTACTGTACTCATAACATTTTAGTGGTCCATGCATTCTTGGGTTTACTTTTACAACAGGTTTCATCCTCTACACTTTGCATCGAGTTGGATGCGCATGTGTGCACAGGTACTTAGGCAAAGGCCTCCCTGTTTTTGTTGTTCCTTCAATGCTAGTCACCACACCCTGGCCTATGGAGGCGAGCTTGGGGTAGTTGTGTCTCGGACCTTAGTACAGGTTGGGTCACGATAATTGTTGTTCTTGATTTTGAGGGACCACAACATGGTTCTCCTAGAAAAGGTTTTTACCTCATAAAAATTATGAGGCTATGTTGTAGTCCATATAAATATGAAAATTTTAGACATCTCTATAAAATCATAGAAAATTGTGCACTATAAGATGATTCTCTATGTCCTGTTTAGTTGTTTTCATCCTTTCCTAGATAAGTAGGGGTTGACTATATGTGGCTCTAAGATTACCCCTATGGGGATTATTACTTTCATATTATTTTAAATCTTTATATGAAATATTTTTTTATACCATATAAATGTGATGAATCTTGATATGTGTAAGTATGTTTAGATTCTATATTTGGGTGAGTTACACAATCTGTGAGTTGTGTAAGGAGTCGTACATTAATATGGTTTGAACATATTAATTTGGGGGATGGAATATAGATTCTAAAACTAAATAATTAGAATCATTCATACATATAGGAATATAACATGAGATAATAGAAAAATTATGTGATGTTATAGTTATTAATTTAATATGAATGTGATATATATTAAATTGGGTATAATTTAAATAAATCCTCTTAAATACTAACTTTGAGATTCCTTCCAAAATAAATATATGTCAAAACATCCATCAATAAAATAGGTAGGTTCACACCAAAGTTGTGTGCCCACAAATTATCTTGGTAAAGTCATTGTAGATGCAGCTAACCCTTAGATTAAGGTAACCATACCCCACTCTGATATTTGGGTGATAATTAGTTGGGAAACCATAAGGGTTAAAATATAGACGGAATAGAGTTAAGTATTATTAGTATTATGGATATGGGAAAAGAGTTTCCCACTGAACTACCTAAGAGTTATATATGATATTATTCAAAAAATTTCCCTACTAAGTATCTAAAGTAATGTAGTTCAAGAAAAAGTGGGTCATGGATTTGTAAAATATGATTCTTAGGAAAATAGAGGCAATGATGTAAATGGTAATCATTTTAGTGGGGGTAATTTCATTAAAATTTCTCATTGAAAAGATACAAAACATAAAACTCACCCATAGAATTGTCTTTGTTATAGATTATGGCATGCATCATGTTTCATTTTGATATTTATTACAGGTATAAACTATGAAATATTTATAGATGGTATCTAATGTTGAGAAGTTTTCTCAAATATAATAATTTCAGTATATATATGTGAATGTTATAGAAATAAATTTCTCCAGCTTCGAATCATGGGTATTAGACACTCAGTGTTTATCACACTTTTTTTGAAAATTAGCATATACTTAGAGATAAGATAGAATTAAAGAATATGAAGTAGATATATGTGTTAGAAATAGGGAAAGAGTTTCTATATTTTAATCCATAAAATATGATCTATGTCTATATAGTGGATAGTTCTGGAATTAGAAAACTGTTCTTATGTTCCTTCCATTAATATAAATTTGATTTCTTTATATTATTTGGACAAGAAGGAATTTTAATTGATTATTAAGGGCAATATTTTTTCTATATATATAAATGAAATATTTCTTGGCATTAGGAATATAATTAATAGATTATAAATTTTAGATATAGATAATTCTTCCTATAACATTTGAATAATAAGGTCAATGTTTATTTTAACACCACTTATATTTAGAAATATTTACTTGGACATATAAATGAGAAACACATTCAAAGAATCCATATAGATGGATTATTATAATCATTAGAATTTTAATAGTTTGACATATGAGAATCTCATTTATTATAAAAAATGAAGAAATCACATTTTAGTGGAAAAGTTGAAAGAGTTAGTGGACTATTGGATGTTATACACAATGATGCATGTGGACCATTGATTACTCAAGAAAGTGGTGGGTATGAGTACTTAATATCCTTTTCTATTGAATTCAATCTTTATGTTATTATGTTTTTGATGAGACATAAGTTTAAATCCTTTGAAAATTTCATGGTATTAAAAATTTAAGTAAAGAATCATCTGGGAAAAATTATTATGATTCTCTAATTAGATCGAGGTGATGAATACTTAATCCAGGAATTCACTGATCAATTGAGAGATTTTGGAATTTTTTCACAACTCACTAAATATAGAACACTATATTGGAATAATTTATTTGATATATGGAATCATACCTTGTTTTAAATGGTTTGATTAATGATGAGTCAGTGTGACCTTATTATTTCATTCTTGGGATATTCTTTAGAAACTACATCATTACCAATTATTTTAATTCCAACTATATAAATAATAAAGACACTATATGAGGTATGGATTAAGAAACATCCAAATATAACCATTATGTATATTTGGGGTTAGTAAGAAAACATACAACATTTTTATTCTAATAAACTTTAACCTAATCAGAATGGTGCTTATTTCTTTGTTATCTCAATGAGACTATGAGTATAATTTCTATAATATTACTGAACACAACGTGTTTATGGTCTGATATAGTATTTTCCTTGAAGGGTAACACATGATTCATGGATACAGTCAGAATAAATTTGAAATTTTAGTTGATCATGAACAATAAATAGGTGGAGTTCCTAATATAGAAATTGATATGGTTCCATAAAGAGTTGAAGAAAAATATTCAACTCAGGTTTCAAGGGAACTTGAAAGGATTGGTAAGATTTTTTAGGATTATAAGAGACAAAAATTTCTTATAGAAAATGATGATGAATTAATATTCGTAAATTATGATCTTACTACCTACCAAGAGGACATTAAGAGTTCAAAATCAAAGAAACGGTTAAATTCTATGAAATATGAGATGAAATCCATGCACACTAACTAAGTTTTAAAAATAAAAGATGAACCTGATGTGGTGAGACCTATATAGTGAAAATGGGGGTTTCAAAATAAAATTGATATGAATGGAAGAGTGCATAACTATAAATTTCACTTGGTACAAAAGGGTTATAAATAAATTCATGGTATTGACTATAAATAAATCTTTCCTTTAGTTATGATGATAAAGTCTACTCAGATATATCTAGCTATAACAAATCATTATGACTATGAAATATATATAATGGATGTCAAATACAATTTCCTTAATAGGAATCTATCCAATGATATGTATATTAAATAACCTGAATGTTTTGAAGTATAAAATAAACATGATATGTTTTTAATGTTATAATGGTCTGTTTATGGATTAAAGTAAGATTTTTTAATTTAAAACATCTAGGTTGATGATGAAATAAAAGATTTTAGTTTCATTAAAAATATGGGTGATTTTTTTGTGTGTAAGTGGGTTAGTGTATGTGTTGTGAAGTTTTTTGTGTTGTATGTGGATATAATTCAACTTATAGTAAATGATGTCCTGAATTTACATTATATAAAGGTATGGTAAGGAAAATGATTTCCAATGAATGATATGGGTGATGTAGCCTACATACTGGGTATAAATATCTATAAATATAGAGAAAATAGGTTTCTTGGACTGATTCAAAACACATATATTGGTAAAGTGATAAAAATTATTAACATGGGAAACCCTAAGAAGGAGTATTTAGCAGTGTTTCATGGTATTAATATTTGGAGGATTCAAGATCCTTATAAAGAGTAAGGATGGAAAGGATTCATTATGCATATATCATATATTCTATCATATATTCCATGTTATATACTCAATCTTATGTTACATATGATTCAATTATAAAATGTAGATACCAGTAAAAACCAAGTGATATTAAATTTTTTTCCATTAATAAAATACTTATGTACTGAAGAAGAAGTAAGGATGTATTCATGGTCTATAGAGGCGAGGATTAGATCATTATAAGGGGTTAGAAAGATGCTAGTATCTGATTTGAAAATATTATATAGGATCACAATATGGTTTCATGTTTTTCCAAAATAGTGGATCTATCCATTGGAAGGGTTTTAAACAAGCCACAATTACCAACTCCACAAAAAATAAGGAATACATCAATGCATTAGATGTTGTGAAGGATGTTTTTTATATCAAAAAATTAATTAGTAAAATTAGGGTTGTTCTTAGAATGAGGGATTGATCAAGAATTATCGTGAAAACAATGGATCTATTTCTTAATCTATGGAACCCTAGCCTCAATAGTGGACCAACCATATCCTTTTAAAATACCATCTCATTCGAGTGATTATTGAGAGAGGTGATGTAAATATATGGTGGGTTTCTGTAGATGAAAATATTATAGATCAATTAATAAAAACATAAACACAATAAAAGCATGAGGGTCATGTTGAATATCTTGGTATTACATACATGATGTATTGTATATAATGGTTATAAAATGTATCTTGATTTAATAATAAAGAAAATATATATTTATCATTCATTCATATGTGATATATATATATTATATGAATAGTCGAAAAATAATTTCACCAAAAATTATAACATTATGTTTATCTTACTCAATGGTCATCATATAGTATTATGGGTTTTGATGACATGTTTTGATTAGAATGAGTATAATCTTGTAGTCAATACAAAGAGTTTTATGTGATACAGAGAATAGAATCATAAGATAATAAGTCAAGAATTATTATCTAGAATAACCTATGAAATTATATCACATAAAATTCTATATGGTCATTGAGTGACATGTAATGTGCTCAACTACTTGGATGAATGAAATTTGATGTATTTATTGAAAATTTTCAGTCTATTTTGGAGAATCATGAATATACAAGTTGGACTATACTATATTGACATATCTCATGTTTATTAGTCACCCAGTTTCAATTATATAGAGATTATATAATAATGAATATGATTTATATAGATACATCTTGTGGTGAACTTGTTAATATAGAGATATGAGTTCATTTTATTGAGATCATGCTAGACCCCATTATAGCTTGAGCATCACTGATGTTTTTATAAAGGCTGATCATTGTTTAAAATTTTGGATTAGGGAGTTCATAATTTTTTTAATGTTACAAATCCTCATAAGGTTACTATTTTCAATGAACCCCAATGCCCATAATTTTTTTTAGTCACTGTGGACTTGCTTTCCAAAGGTAGGTGGTCATTAGGATATACCAATGAAACATTAACTTTTGAATTGGTCAAGAGGATGGAAGATTGGACTATCCCTTAAGGGGTATTTATTTTTATTATGGGAATATATTAAGGATTTAATACATGTTTGCAAAACCATATCAGTAATAATATTAATACTAGATACCTATGAAAAAGTGATCATCCAAATCACACATCATTGTATATATCATAAGTTCTCCATTATTATTTTGATATAAATTATAATATGTATTAAAGATGTATATATGGGATATTTTTAATTTATTATAATCTATGGAGGTAGTAGGTGTTGTTTAGTTGAGATCATACACATGGGAGGGTCTTATGTGTACCACTATAAAGGGAATTGGAACCTATATAGTTCGGTGTTAGTTTATTAGACATGCCATACCCTTGAAGGATGTGTGATAAGAAACATTATGGTCCCTTTTAAGGTCATTCATCTATGAACTATTGTAGTTCCTTTTAATATAGTGCACCAATGACCCATTTTTTGTAGTTTAACATAATGTGGAATATACTATATTTCATGCAGTTTAAAGTCATGTAGTTGGAAATAATAGGATAATTATACCTAATAATGGTAATTGTTGGATTTATGCATGATAATACCTTTGGGTTTCATCCTATTTTTTGGTAATTAAATAGGTGAGGGTATTATTGAGGCTTGCACTAGGTAGGAGGCCCAAGATATGGTCATGCACCTCATGTTTGGTAGTAATAAGAAGAGTATTGAAGACATGACTCATAGAGAATATGGACCAGTGAGGATGGGTTAGGGCCTAAACCAAAGAGTATTCCCATTATGGTTAAACCTAATTGATAACTTATTTTAAGGTTGTTTTTTGGACTTACACTAAATTGGATATCCATTTAGAGGTATATGGATCATTGAGTGGACCAGGGAGTCCAACTGGATGCTTGGTCAACCATGACGAGCATCATAAGCCAAGGGGATTTGATTAATATAACAATTATTGGGAACCTGATTATCATGATAATAAATTATTTTTATCACCCCTATGGTCCTATTGGTGAGGGAGGAAAAATCCATGAAAGTTCTGTAATGGGAAGACAAATCCCTATAATCAAATGAATGCATGATCAGAGGGAAGCACTCTGGCGTGCGCAACCCAGTGATGTATCTCATGTGGTAGTATAGAATGATATTATATAATGAAATTTTTAGGGATTTAAACTTTTAAAAAGAAATATAATGAGGTCATTTGGGTAAATTTAGCCCTTGTAGGTGACCTAGGATAAGAAGGGGTGTAAAAAATGCCTAAATATACATAATAGAGTTCCTTTATGGAGTGACCAACCATAAATAAAATAATTCACAAATGTAAACCATTTAGAAGAGTAAAATATACAATTTTTAGGACCCAAATATCATATAAATTTTTTAGTTTTATGTGATTAATTATGGTTCTCTAAATTAAGTATTTTAAGAATGTTTTTTGTGAAGGAAATTACATGAGCAGACATCCATGATGGAATCTTACGGGAATCCTTCATGAAGCACTTTATGTGGTTGGCCCCATGAAGATCTTATTTGGGAGGATAATTATTGTGAAAGTATTATGAGATTATCACACATTATTCTATTTAGTTAAAATTTGGATATTACCTGAGAGTTTTCTTTGAGGACTTGTATAAATGAAACCCTCTATAAATGATGTGATTTCTCTCTTAGAGTCTGTTCCATAAAAGAAGAGAATTACTCAAACACTATAGTTATATAAATATCTATACTTCCTTTATAAAAGTATATTCACCCATATAATAGTGAATTTTGAGTATTTATTGGCAGTGATTTATAGCCACCTTCTTGGAATATGTAGTCACATTGGATGTTTGTGGCCGTATATAGTCATTGTGATGATCTTGTAAAGCGATGACTGATTGAAAAATGTTACATTTCCATAAGGCATCTTAAATATATTTTCATAAATAAATAATTTATTATGGTAAAAAAAGATAATATTCTATGTGGTGTAATTTTAAACACATCCCTGAAAATATTTTTTGACCATAAAGGATTGTCGTGTTGATGTCACAAACGATGGCCGGTCATAAGGGTGTTATGTGGGTATGAAGGAGGTATCCCTTATCTCAGTAAAGATATGCCCATCCATGAAGATATTATATGTAACACCTCAATATTTTGTGAAATATTTTTTTTAAATATAATATTTTTGATACTTTAAGTTAAATAAAACACTGATTTAGCTTGGGTTACATGCAAGAACAAGTTTCCTCAATAGCTTGCATTACACGTAAGACTGAGTTTTACCGAACAAAAATATATTATTAATATTATACATCACCTAACTGTTGGAATGATGGGAATGAATATAATTAACTAAATTATGAAAAAAATATAGTTTACACACTTTTTTTAGTTATCTATTAATTATAAATAAAATTATAATCATATAAAAGAAAAACAAATGTTTTCTGAAAAACTGTATTTTTTTGAAAGATGGTTTAGTCATGCTTTGCACACATAATTTAAAATTAATTTTTAAAAATTTTATAATATGAATATTATAAAATAAAATTAATTTTTGGAATAATCATTTCAAAATTATCTTAGAGTCCATTTTTGGTATTTTTCTGAAAAGTTTTATTTTTTGATGAATAGTGAAAAATACTAAATTTTAATTGAAAACTACCTTTTTGTTTAATTTATTTATAAAGTTAAATTATATTTTGAAATTATTTTAAATTAAAATTAGTATAATTTCATATCCAATAATATAATTTAGTTTTTTTAATTAATTTCATATTGAACTTGTATATAAAAACAATTTAGACTTTTGAATGTTTTCTGTTAAAAAACCCGCTTTCTTGTCGCGTCTATGAGATTAATTTTAAAATATTTTTTTAAATTTATGTGAATTTAATTTTTTAAAATGGATTAATTATTTTTAATCATAATAATTTATAATTTATAATAAGCTAAACTTAATTTTTTACCAAAATGAATAGTGAATGCAGTAAAAATTAACTACCACAGTTAAAGTAAAAATGTGTTTACCTGGGGGTTAAACTAAATTATAAGAGTAAAAATGACCTAAAATATTTTTTAAATGAATTTATTAAGATATATTTACATAAAATTATCTTAAATATGGAAATTTATTGCCACTTTCCTTTGAATATGACCCATATAATAAGTTAAGTTAAGAAAAACCAAAAAAAAAATATTTTTCTTACTTTTAATATCTTTAAAGTCTTGGGATAGGGGAAAAAAACATATGTTATGTTATATATAAACTATTGAAATATAAATTAGTTTTTTTATCATGATAATTTATTTTAATTTTTTTGAGATGGAATAATTACTTTAAATGCTTAAGAAATGCCAACACAGTAATTATTTAGTTAACAATAAAATAAAATAAATGATGCTAAAAATATTAAAAGTAAAGTAATTGGAATTAATTACTATGTTTAATTATTTTTTAGATGAATATACCATGATACACTAGTATTAAGACAATATATTTGAATTCCATCAATGTCTTGATACTATTAAAATTGAAATTAAATGAATAATTTCAAAATTGACATTAATGTTATTTTAAAATAAATGTTATTTTATTAAATGATTTAAAATTAATAAAAATATTATATTCTGCCAATTTATTTTTAAATATTAATAAATATCAAATATGTTCTATTAATGGGCCAATTTTTCTATTATAATGACTATATAGACTATTAAATAGTAAAAACTCAGTTAGTGCAGTTAAGGTTAAAGCAATGTTTTTATACATTACATGAGATTATATTAAAATTAATTAAAAAACGAATCATATTTATACTTTATAAATTATATATAATATTTATAATCATTGGGTCCAAATTATATAGTAATTCTCACTATAATTTAGTCTTAATAGATAAATTACCAAGGTTAGAAAACTACTTACCCTTGTGAAATACCAAAATGGTAAAAATAGGGATACTTAGAAGTTAATGAATGAAATATATAAAACATGAGTTTAATTGTGTGTTGGATATATTTATAAACCATAAAATCCCTAAAAACCTTTAATTATTATATTTTTAGCTACTTGAGGTAATATTGAAATCCCAATACTAAATACTTTTGAGTATTTACAAGAATGCCACTCCTCCTCAACTATAAAAGGAAACTCACTATCCCCACTTATTAACACCTCTAAAGCCATTTTTATTGAAAAATATCCACAAATATTACTTACCAAAATAAATCCCTTCATCCTAGAAGCCTTATTTTTGATATAAATCCAACCAATAAAGGCTATAGTGTAAACTTAATGAGGATACCCGAAGAAGAGGTAACATTCCTTAACAAGAGTTTTCATTTTATTTCTTCCTCCAACCCATTAAATTGTTATGATAACATAATTATATAATAAAATTAGTATATTAAATATAATTATATGTTTTTATGTTACTATTATGACCTATAAACATACACACTTCCATCAAATGGGTTATGAAATCATCATTCGTGTGTACAACAGACTATCTCCTCACGACCTGATGTCATTAATTTTTCCATTACCACCTCTTTAGGATATAAATAATGATGTATATATTATATATATATATATATTATTTTTATGATTTTATTATTATTCTATAATTATTATACCACACATACCTTTATATTTTTCATTTTTTATGAATACAATAATGTTGTTCGTGTGTATGACGAACTACTGCCTCCCGAAGAGATGTGATTCATTCATGCTTTAATCAGAAGGTATTAAGGATAGTTTTAATGAAAATATATGATATATATGACATAAAAATGATTCTGTAATTATAATATATATCATTTAGTTTTCTTTCTTTCAAACTAACAAAAAAATGAAAACAATATTCATGTGTACGTATGATCTATCATCTCTATGAACAATGTATTTTATTTTCTATCACTAAATTATATGGATTAATATAAATAATGTATAATTAATATATATGATATGTATATAATGTTCACCAATATTTATATTATGTAACCATGATATAATTGAGAGGGACAAAAGTATCAAATCAAAACACACATGAAAAACAAAGCGGTTATTACCCAAAGCACAACTTTAACATGAAATTGTTAATAAATGGGTAATAAAAGGTCATAAGAAAATAATATATGGTATTATATATATTAATATGGTCCTATAATTTTTTTATAATAATATTATATCTATTATACAGGATGTTTGAGCAAGTACTATGGAAGTCAAGATTTAAGATAAGAGATTTCTGTCTCACTTTTATTTTTATAGGAGAAACATTCTATATTCACCAAATGTTTATTTTATGTGGTATATATACTGAACAAAAAATTATTTTATAATGAATATAATTAAAATTTTTGGTATTTAAATATCAATTTTTATGATCTCTCTTTCACGGGGTTTACAGTTCAAAAGTTACCAAATTGGCAAGGTATTTTTGTCTCACTTTTATTTTTCTATGAGACACATGCCATAGTAGCCGCATGTTTATTTTATGTAGTGTTTATAATTACCATTAATGTATTTTATGATGATTCTACTTGGAATTATTGGTATTTACATATCCATTTTACTATCTCTCTTTTATAGGGTTTACGGTTCATAAGCTATCAAATCGGTAAGGGTTTTTTGTCTCAATTTTCCTTCTTTGAGATGTACATTATGTTATACACCTATATTATTCCATGAGGTGTATATATATCCCCATTGAAATATAATATCATGATTTTATTCTAAATCAGGATATTTTATGTTTTATTTTATGTTATTCCTTCATGGGGATTATTATTCAATGTTACCGAATCCATAAAGATTTTATGTTGCAATCTCATCATTTATAATAATTATATATGAATAAGTCTCAAATATTGAAATATTATTATCTACCTATCATGATTTCAAGTGAATTTTATTCTCCTTTATTTATTCATGATATATTCAATTAATATTACCATTTTCCCACTCTTTGGTACTTAATATAATTAATAAAATGTTTTTAAGAAAATCTGACTTATTTCTATTTTTAGTCAGATATCTATTTTATTCCAAAACCATGTTTTCTAAAAATGTTTTCATTTTTTTAAATTATATTTTAATGTCATTTTCAACGAAAATTATTTTGTTTTTTTTACATTTTAAAAAGTGTTTTAAATGATTTTCAAATCTTCTTTTATAATTTTTCAAAGGCCGTTTTCAAAGAAAATGACTTAAAAAAATTTTATTTGTTTAAAAAGTGTTTTAAATTATTTCAAATGATTATTTTATAAGTTTAAATGTTTATTTTCAAAAAAAAAATTTCAAAATTTTTTATGTTTTAAAAATAAGTTTTCAAAGTGGAAATGATATTTTCCTCAAGAAATATTTTAAATGATTTTTAAAAATTATTTTCCATCTAAAATGACATTTGTTGGTGTTAACTATGCCTTAATGGGGATATGATACAATGAAACGATTCACTTTATTTATCTAAATGGTTTATGTTTTTATGAAAAGTTGTTTATAAAACTCGTTTCTCTTACCCAAGTTTTACAATGATAAAATAATTATGAAACCCATTTCTTTCCATGGGTTATTCTATGATGAAATTATTATAAAACCTATATATTTTACATAGGTTATGATATAATGAAATGTTTATGATACCCATTTCATTTCATGGGTTATGTACGATGAATGTTTATGATCTTGTAGCACACATATGTATGATTTCATTATGTGGTGGGTGGGACCTATATCTCCCTCAAATGAATTGGGTAAAGATTTTTAACTCATGAGATAGATAGGAATAGATTAGGGAGTGAACCTAGTTTTATAAGACAAGGATAGAATGGGGGGTGAACCCAATTCAGTAAGACAGGGATGGAACGAGGAGTGAACCCAGTTCTGTAAGACATTACTGGAATAGGGGGTAGACTCAGTTCAGTAAGAAAGGGAAAAAACATAAAGTAAACCCAATTAATTAAGGGGATTTATCCACCATGATGGTCTTAGGAGTAAACCTTGTATAATATTTAAATTGTTTTATATACTTATGTATATGCCAAAAATAAATGTTTTATTCCAATGTTATGCTCTCATGACTCATGTTCTTTTATTCCCCTATGATTCATGTCTTATGAACTGCAAATATTTATGCCATGAATCATAATTATGATCTATGATATTCATGGTATGTTTTAAAATGTTATTCTCATGTTCTCATACACTTATGTTCATGTTATGCTCATGCATCTCCTTTATTTATTCATATAAAGCATTTGAGCTCACCTTTCTTATATTTCCTTTCCCTAGGTTATGAATCAATGTTTTAAGTATGAGTAATAAAGGGGAATATCTTTATGTGAGACATTGAATATCTTTCACATAGTTATAATATTATGATTCCAAGTTTCCAAAGGCACTAAACTATTATGGTCCTCAGGCGCGTGTTTGTGTAATGTAATGAATATTCATAAAAAATGATGTAATATATACATGAGAAGCCTGGGTCACTATAGTTTCTATTAAAGGAAAGGTTTAGTTAACCTTTATAAATTAGGATTAGAAAAATTTAGTGATATCCCTAGGGATATTTATAATGATATGTCTAGGTATGTCTCTAAGGATAAGTCTAAGGATGAGTTAAATTATAGGAAAATGTCCAAGAATATTGGTAAAGGATAGAGTGAGTGGTTTTCAATCCATTACATATATGTCAGGATACTACAAGTGGATGTGGATCTTGAATAAATGTAATTTTTGGTAACAACCTCAAAAAAACCATATTGATCTAAACTTGATTTGGAATTGGTGCATGACAACGAGCCTTGCTGCACACCTGGTTTGATACTCATAGGGGATATGCTTTGGAAATTCACAAACTCTTTACGAATCATCATGAAGGATTTAAATATATGATGACTATGAATAAACTAAGATAAAACTCAGGTTTAATAGATTAAAGAATAAGGTGTCATGGCTTATATGTACTATAAGTAATTTTTATGATTATTCTATTTCCTATTATGATATGTGTTGCTCACACTATGTTTTTTAGTTTTAGTCAATGGAGGGAACCAAAAGGAATTGTGTAAACATTAAATTTGAAGGAATTTTTTTATGAGTAGCCAAATGAGATGATCACTGGAGTAAAGGATGTTGTGATTATGCTTAATTAGTTTTCATAGAACATGATTTATAATATTTATCTTGACCAAATCTCTAACTCACCAAATAAGAGAAGGAAAGAGTTCTCTTAGAGTTCACTGAGAGTTCGGGTATTGGAGATCATGGATAAGAGAATATTCAGTTCCCTATGTGTATAGAACATGAGAATAAACACCAAAGTGAATGTCTTATAAGAGTGGGAAGATGTTTTCACTATGGAAAAGAAGAAAACAAAACAAGTAACTGTAAAGGGAAAATGAAAAGTTTAGTTAATGCAATGGATGAGAATATTGGTCTCCCTAAGATATAAAAAACTATTGAATTATTTAAATATGGAATGTATGGTAATTATGAAAATCAATCTCCTAAAGGGAAATATCATGAAGAAAATTAGAAATGTTATATGTGTAATGGGTATATTTCTGATGAGAAAGAGACTACAAATGACATATGAAAGGAAGAAGTGTTAAGGAATAAGACAATGAAGCCTGGTTAATGGTTTATAAAGAAAGTGGAATGAATGATGTATTTATGTATTGGGATTCCAAGAATTATATTTTTATCAATGGAATTTTTGTTATTATAATCACGAAACATAAATGTATTTTTCCATAGTATATTTTCATTAAAGAGTTTCAAGAATATGTTAAATGGTACCGATGGAATAGAAAAGTGATTGAATGGAAATGCGATATTATAATTAATGTATGATAACCCTTAATATGTTCCTGATGTTTATAAAATGGTGTTTAGTTTGGTTAAAGAGATGTTGGATATGAATAAAGTAAATTGGTTAGTACTGATTACCTTGGAACATATTAATGATTTGTTGAAAAAGTGGTTTATACTATCATGAATGTATTTTATGGCATTTTTGGATTTAAGGAATATATTCAATAATCTCTGTTATATATAAGGAATAAATAAACATTTATGTTTTTAATATGTTTTTATGGTAATTCACGTCATTATCATGTTTTAAGAGAATACATGATGCATGTATTCACATGCTGGGTATGTGACAATCAAGAGATACTTTATGATATACAGGGGATCAATGTAAAGATAATTTTGAGTAATTTAGTGACCTTATTTATAAAGTTTTTGATTTTCTTATTCCAAAAGGGTAAAAAGGTTAAAAATTTATGAAAAGGTTTATGTTAAAATTTGTTTTAGGTTTTATAGATTAATTCATTACTTCACTATATGAAGATTTATGCATATTAGATAACCTGTACAAAATATTTTGGCGTGATGATAATTAAAGATATATGGAATGACTTATCATTCTATTTATAGATCTTATGATCTATTGGTGATTCATGAATAAAAAATTCAACTTCATTTTTTGTGTAAGATATGAAGTAGAAATTGAGCAAGGCACAACCAATGTGTGAGATTGTGCATATGAAATGGAATGAAATTAAGTAAGTACATCTTCTTGTGAAAATTATTCAACCATAGAAAAAAAATATTGAAATAAAATGTTGTCCCGTTATCATCATTTTTGATGATATAAATTAACCTTTAAAACTTATTTGGTTTATCATTTTATGGTCACTAACCTTCTCTGGATCATCCACTTTCTTGTGATCAGTGATCTCTATCACTCTTTATAATTATTTATGATTTTATTCCATTAAAAAATATTCACTTACCACCTATTTGGAAACCTAGTTATGAGATAATTTGGGTAATCATTATGTTTCCAACTTTCCCTTTTTAAAGGAAGTTTTATTATTCATCTGTACCATGTGGGTTTCTATGAAGTAATTTTTAAATTTTAAACCTTCGATGACCGAGATGAATTTCAAGGGTGAAATTCATTTTAAGTGGTGTGGAATGAAACACCCTAAGATTTTTTGAAATATATTTTTCAAATATATTTAATATTTTTGATATTTTATGTTACATATAACATTAAGTTATATTTAATTACACATAAGAATGAGTTTCCTTAATATCTTACATTATACAGAAGGCTGGGTTTTACTGAATGAAAATATATTATTAAAATTATACATCTCATGGATGTTGGAATAGAATATATGTATAAGATTAACTAACTTATGAAAATATATATTTTACACAATTTTTTAGTTATATATGTATTATAAATAAAATAAGAATCATTTAAAAGAAAAAAAAATGTGTTCTGGAAAACTGTATTTTTTTTTTCTAAAAGATGGTTTAGTCGCGCTTTACGCACATAATTTAAAAGTATATTTTTTACCAATTTTAGAAAAATTAATTTGATAAAAAAATTAATTTTAGGAATCAACATGTTAAAATTATCTTAGGGTGATTTTTTTTGGATTTTTATGAAAAGTTTCATTTTTTGATGAATTGTGAAAAAGAATTAATTTTAATTGAAAACTGCCATTTTATTTAATTTCTTTATAATGATAAATTATATTTTATTATGGTTTTAAAGTAAAATTAGTTTAATTTTATACACATCAATATGATTTATCTATTTTAAATAATTTTCAAATTGAATATAGATATAAAAATATTTCAACTATTTCTCTTTAAAAACCCTCTTTCTCATCGCGTCAATGAGATTAATTTTAAATTATTTTTTCCAATTTTTTGAAGTGAAATTGGAAAAATGAATTATATATTTTGAATAAAAATAATTTATAATTTCTAATAAGATCAAATTAATTCTTTACTAGAATGAATTGTGAATGCAGTAAAAATTAATTACAGTGGTGAAAGTAAAAATGAGTTTACCATGGGTTAAACTAGAAAGATAAGAGTGAAAATGAACTAAAATACTATATTAATTTTATTAAATGAATTATTTTGATATTTTAAATAAAAATATCTAAAATATGGAATTTTGTTTCAACTTTTCTTTGAATATGACCCAAATAATAAGTTAAGTAAAGAAAAAGGCAAAAAGATGCTTTTTTACTTTTAATATCTATGAAGCCTTAGATAGGAAAAAAACATATGTTCAATTGTATATATTATTTTTAAACATAAATGAGTATTTTATCATAATAATTTATTTTATTTTTTTTGAGAGGAAATAATTACTTTAAATGCTTAAGAAATGATAACATAGTAATTATTTAGTTAATAATAAAACAACATAAATGATACTAAAAATATTAAAAGTGAAGTAAATTGAATTAATTATTGAATTAAATTATTTTTTAGATGAATATATACTGATAAATAGGTTTTAATATAATATATTCAAATTACATCATTATCTTATTACTTTTAAAATTGAAATTAAATGAATAATGTCAAATTGGAATTCATATTATTTTATAATAAATGATGTTTTATTAAATGATTTAAAATTACAAAAAATAAAATATCCTTCCAAGTGATTTTTAAATATTAATAATTACCATATATGTTCCATTAATGGACTAATGTTTTTATTATAATGATTATATTAACTGTTTAATAGTAAAAACTCAGTTAGCGTGATTAAGGTTAAAGCGGCGTTTTTGCACGTTACATGCACTTATGTTAAAATTAATTTCCAAAATACATAAGATTTATATTTTATAAATTATATATAATATTTATAATCATTGGCTCTAAATTATATAGTAATTATAACTCTAATATAGTCTTAAAGGATAAATTACCAAGGTTAGGAAACTAGTTACCGTAGTGAAAAACTAAAATGGTAAAAATATAGATACTTAGAAGTTAAGGAATGAAATGTTCAAAAAATGTGTTTAATTGTGTGTTGGAGGTGTTTATAGATCATATCATCCATAAAAATCTTTAAATATAATATTTTGATCCACTTTAGGTAATATTGATCTCCCAATAGTGAATACATTTGAGTATTTACAAGAATGCCATTCATCCTCAACTATAAAAGGGAACTCACTCTCCCCACTTTTTCACACCTATAAATTCATTTTTATCAACAAAGATCTACCCAAATAACTTCTCAAAATATCTCCCCTCATACCAGAATCAATATTTTTAATAGAAATACAACCAATCAAGGACTTAGTGCAAACCTAAGGAGGATACCCATGGAAGAGGTAGCGTTCATCAACAAGCAATTTGGGTTCATTTCTTCCTATACCCCCTTTAATTATTAATATAACATGATTATATAATAAAATAAGTATATTAAATATAATTATATATTTTTATGTTAAGGTTAAAATCTACAACTACACACACATCCATCAAATGAGTTACAAAATCATAGTTCGTGTGAATGACAGACTACTACCTCACGATCTAATTTTGTTCATTTTTCCATTAACATCTATATAGGGTGGAAATAATGATGTATATGTTGTTTATATATGATATATATATGTTTTTTATGATATTATTAGTATTTTTTAATTATTATATCACACCTAACTTTATATTTTTTATTTTATGGGAATACAATAACGTCGTTCGTGTGTATACCGGATTACCGCCTTGCGAATCGATGTGATTCATTCATGCATTACATGGAAGGTATTAAGGATGGTTTTAATGAAAATATGTGATATATATGACATAAATAAAACTATTTAATTATAATATATATCATTTACTCTTTTCTTTCAGTCTGATAAGAAAACAAAAACAACATTCATACGGACATACACCCTACTATCTATATGAACAATGTATTTTATTTTCTATAATTAAAATATATGGATCACTATAAATACATATATACTTAATATATATGATATTTATATAATGGTTATCATTATATAGATTATGGAACCATTATCTAAGTAAGAGGACCAAAAGTAACAAATCAAAACACACATGAAAAACAAAGCGGTTATTACCCGAAATGTATCTTTATCACAAAATTATTAATAAAACAATAATAAAAGGTAAGAATAAAATCATATATGGTATTATATATATGAATATGGTCCTATAAATGGTTTATAATAAACTTATTTTTATTATAAAGGAGTTTTTAATGAGTATTATGGAAGTCAAGACTTAAGGTAAGAGATTTCTATCTCATTTTTTATGAGACACATAACATATTCACCACATGTTTATTTTATGTGGTGTATATAATGACCATGAATGTATTTTATAATTATTATAATTAAAATTATTGGTATTTACATATCCATTTTAGGATCTCTATTTTATGGGGTTTACTATTAAAAATTTACCAAATCGGTAAGGTATTTCTGTCTCAGTTTTATTTTTCTATGAGACACATTCCATATTCACCACATGTTTATTTTATGAGGGTGTATATACTGACCATGAATGTATTTTATTATTACTATAATTAACATTATTGGTATTTAAATATCCATTTTAGTATCTCTATTCCACGGGGTTTATAGTTCAAATGTTACCAAATCGGTAAGGGATTTTGTTCTCAATTTACCTTTTTGAGATGCATATTATGTTATGAACCTATATTCTTCCATGATTTTTATATAAAAAAATTCGAAATGTAATATCATGAATTTATCCATCATCGTGATATTTTAAGTTTCATTTTATGTTATTACTTTATGGGGCTTATGATTTAATTTTACCAAAGTCATAATTATTTTATGTTACAATCTCATTATTTATCAAGATTGTTTATGATTAAGTCTCAAATGTTGAAATATCATGATATAAATCTCTATATTTATAATGAATTTTATTTTCTTCTATTTATTCATCATAAATTAAAATAATGGTACCATTTTTCCAGTCTTGGGTACAAAATATAATTAAGAAAATGTTTTTAAGAAAATCCAACCTTATTTCTCTTTTAAGTCGGAAATATTTTTTATTCCAAAACCATGTTTTCTAAAAATGATTTCAATTTTTTAAATTATATTTTAATATAATTTTCAAGGGAAATTATTTTTAAAATGTTTTATGTTTTAAAAATTGTTTTAAATGATTTTTAAATCTTCCTTTATAAGTTTTCAATGGTTATTTTCAAAGAAAATTATTTCAAAAATGATTTATGTTTAAAAATTATTTTAAATTATTTTCAAAGATTCATTTATAAATTTTCAAGGTTATTTTTAAAGAAAAAGTTTTCAAAATTTTATATGTTTAAAAAATAATTTTTTCAAAGGGGAAATGATATTTTCCTCATGAAATGTTTTAAATGATATTTTAAAATTATTTTCCATCGAAGGTGATATTTTTTAGTGTTACCTATTCCTTACCATAGATATGATCCAAGGATACCATTCATATTATTTATCTAAATGTTTTATATTTTGATGAAATGTTTTTAATAAAACCCATTTCTCTTTCATGAGTTATATGATGAAAAAATGCTTATGAAATCTATTTCTTTCCATGGGTTATGCTATGATGAGATGATTACGAAACCTATACCTTTTCTATAGGTTATAATATGATTAAATATTTATGATACCCATTTTATTTCATAGGTAATGACATGAGTAATGTTTATGATCTTGTGGAACACATATTTATGATTTTATTATATGGAGGGTGGGACCTATATCTCTGTCTTATGCATTGGGTAAATATTTATACCTCAAGATATAGATGGTATTTGAATAGTTAGTGAACCTAGTTCATTTATAAAAGGCTATAATGGAGAGTGAACCTGATTTAATAAGGCAGGGTTGGAAAAGGGAGTAAACCTGGTTCAGTAAGGGACTTTGTCCACTATGATGGTCTTGAGAGTGAACCTTGACTAATATAGAAATGATTTTATATGCTTATGTTTATTCCATAAATATATGTTTTATGTCAATATTATTATCTCATGGATCATGTTCTTTGATTACCTTATGATTCATATATTATGAACATCCAATCTTTATGCCACAACTCTTGATTATGATCTTTGATATGTTGGGTCTGGTTTTTAAATGTTATGCTCATGTTATCATATCCTTATGTTCATGTTATGCTTACATATCTTCTTTATTTACCCTTATTGAGTATATAAGGTCACCCTTTCTTATGATTCCTTTCCCTAAGTTATGAATAAAGGTTTTAAGTAGGAGTACTAAAGGGGAAGATCTTTATGGGATACATTGAAGATATTTTACCAAGTTAGAAGATCATGTTTCCAAGTTTCCAAAGGCACTAAACTATTATGGTCCTCGGACATGTGTTTTTATAATGTAATGAATATTCATAATTTTTTTGTAATATCCATATATGAGAAGACCATGTCACTATATTACAAGTTTATAAAGGAGTTAAAGACCAAAACTATTACTAATGACCCTATATTAATGATTATATTTTCTTCATGGAAAATATAACTTTTCTATATTTTATTTATTTCCTCTATACTTTTACTTTTTATCTTCTTCATGGTGATATCAAATTTTATGGGTGTTAATAATTAAACCCCCCTTAGAATTAAATCTAATTCGAACAAATATGATTCAATTATATGAAATTAATTTTTCTATAAAATTTGTATGCCTTGAGTATAGGATTATATAGTTTACATAAGATACTTTCCCCTATATATAGGTTAAGGGGGGACCCCAATCAATAATTATCACTCCTTTGAAGCTTCTTATCTATTACAGATTGGTTTTTTATTTTGTGAGCTACAAATAAACTAATTTAAAAAAGAATTGCTTTATGAAAAAGAATCATTAAAAACTAAACTCATGAGGTAGTAGTATAATTATTCTTTGAAATTTCTCCCTTGATTAGTACTTATGTGACCTACATAATTTTGATGCGACATACACTTCACAAAATTTATATGTGAAATTTTACAGTTTTCTATTTTCAAAAATTATTATTTTTTATACCTTTTGAAATCCAGATGCCCTTTTTATTTTTTTTAAAAAAATTAGAATATAATTTTTGAACTACCACCATGGGGTGAATGGAGAGTATCAACAACATTAAAGATAGTTAGTGCCATCATGTCCACTTGAGAAATTTACTTCTCCTAAAGATGATAAGAGAAGGCCTCTGAGACTACTCAATATATGATAGATTACATATTTATAAATTCAGGTTTCCAAGTTATATACCCATTGTTTTACCATGACTAGTGAATCTATCATGAATTTTGATCAGTTCTCATTATAAAATAGCCTAAAATAACATTTTGGAAGGGGGATGTTTCATCAGGGAGGCTGACCATGAAAAAAGATTCATTCCTAGATATATTTCCTTATCTCAAGATGAAGGAAAACACATTTCTAAATCTAATATCTATAGTTATTCATCTATATTATATAATTACACCACTTACCAAATATTTTTATGTGAATCAAGATGGGATTTTCACCTCGGAAGCATATTTGGTATGGACTAGGGCTCTCCCTTCTTGGTGAGTCAATGTTTCTTGGAGTTTGGATTGGAGAAGAGTGAAATTAGGATATATAAAGTGGTTATGGTATCACAATATTTATTCAATCACAATAAAAAAATCATCCCAAAAATGATTAATAGGTGAAGATTGAACATTAACATATTGCACTTGATTTTTATAGAGGTCGGGATAAGCCTATAGAATGTGAACATTATTAGTGGGGATATAATTTTATATGATATGTATGGAAAAATACATTACATTGAATTTTATTTTAGATTATGCATTAAGGATTCACATTCTTATAAGTGAGCTATTCCGATTGACATGGAATACCATGGGACAAGACTATTTCCCCTGAATCAATGTTTTGTTCAACATATAGAATGAGATCCTTTTCATATATATTGTTAAAGATATAAGGTAAAGGAGTCCCATAAGTTTCCAAACCTAAAAGACTCGATGGATTTATGGTTCCTACTGGATAACATTAGAGGAAGGATGTTATACTAAATAGGGTTGGGAAGTTAACCCTGGGTAAAATGGCTAGTCCATTTGGAAGGCTTTTTGGTCATGTTCATCAGTGAATACCACAACCTAGAGCATGATTCACATACTTGGGTTAGGTTTAGGACTTTCAACATGGAGGATCAAATGGAAAGAAACATGCAGATCAACCTAGAAGTGCTAATGTTGGCCAATATCAAATAACGCCTTGGGAATATGCGGAGGGGGAATGTCCTGTTCATAATTTTTAGACACTTTCATGTATTATGAATTTTAATTAAAGACCATATGGGAGGATATAAATTTTTTAATGACTAAATTATTATGGGAAAAGGATAATGATTTATCACCAGATTATAGATAGTGTTAGACCATTCCCACTTAAAGACTGAGATATGGGAAACATGATAAACATCCAAAAAAATTTCATATTTATTCTAAATCATCTCTAATTAATGTAATAACTAAAAATATGGATGATATCCACCAATGTTTTTCATACTAGGTATCATTGAGAGAGGTTTTTCTAGTGTCTAAGATCAAGGGAGATACTATTTAAAATGGGCATGTGCCCTTTAGATTTGAGTGACAATTCTTATGTGTATAAATAAAATGTCTCACCCCACCTAAAAGTGAAAAAGTTGAATTATATATTATGGTTGAATTATAGTTCTATATAATACTTATTTTGGAATAGATATTCATACAAATCACCCACCTGTATTTCAATGCCCCAATCAGGCTATCAGCTGATAATGTTGAAACTTGGGTTTGGTCATACCTTGGTGGGCAGTTAGCTAAATTGGTGCCACAATTATAAGGGTCTATCAATAACTAATTATAGAGAATAAAATAAGTGACCAATGGTGGTAGGAATACCTTTTAAGATACTTTCCACAAGGAATCCTTTGGTGTCTCAGATGCTTAGAAAATGGGTGAGAACTCTAGACATATATCCCTTAAAGGGTGGCATGGATCTTCTAAAACCCTTCTCTATTAGTAGTAAATTCCATGAATCCTTGAAACATTTCAACTATGGGAGGATAAACTCATCCATGAAAAATATATATTATGTATTATAGGTTAAATACATCATCTAAAAAAAGTTTGGGATGGTTACCACATTTTATGTCAACACCTATGAGGATGATCCCAAAAAAGTAGAAACTCATATAAGGGAGATGAGGATATGATCTACTCATTAAAATGTGAGATTTTATATGGGGACTTATTACTCAAGATGATATATCCCAGGTTTAATTAGGATGATGATGATGATGATGAAGTTCCTTAAGAGGAAAATCAAGGAACTGATGATGAAGTGGATGACCAAAGCACTTCTTGGGAAGATTTAAGATACCTTCCTATATGTTATTAACATGATATCCTTGATGTATCTATTAACCTCTTCATTAATTTTTTTTAAAAATTTGAAGGATCTTGGTCATCAGTGATATCTATAGAATATTTAGATATAATAACATTGATTAGCCTAAGTTATTACTTGGGATATTGGATCAAATAAAAAACCTCCCCTATCTAAATGAGATAACTTCGGAAAGTTTCTTCTGACCCTCTGGAAGTATTCAGTGCCGCTATAACACACCTAGATTTTGTGATTTTTTTAAATTCTATTTAATATTTTTTATATTTTAAGTTACATGAAACACTGAGTTTATATTGTGTTACACACAATACTAAGTTTTTCCTGTGTTACACAAAATTATGAGTTTATCTTGTATTACATACAACACCGAGTTTAAACCAAACGTGACATACTATTTAAATATTATTATTTAAGATGATAGTTATCAACTAGAAATTGGAATAGAGGGTATGAATAGGACTAAATAAACTATAAAAATGGTTTATACATTTTTATATAATTTTTTTGTGACCAATGAATTATAAATTAAAATATAACCCTTTTTAAAATAAAATGAAATCTTTTCCAAATTTTTTTATGCACACAAGTGTGTTTTATATCAATAAATTAACCAAATTAATTTTGGTTAATGATTTTAATGAAAATTTTATATTATATATTCAATAAAATGTTTAACATTCATATTATATGTTTTCCAGATAAGAGATAATAATAAATCCAGTTTTACGCTTAAAAACTGTATTTTTCTAAAAAGTTATTTTGTTACCTTTTTATTGCACACCTATTTTAAAAATAAATTCTGAATATTTTATAAAATTAATTTTATAAAATAAATATAATTTTATATCAAAATATAAAAATTATATTAGGGTGACTTTTTGTGATTTTTCTGAAAAGTTTTGTTTTTGATGAATAGTGAAAAATACTGAATTTTAATTGAAGATTACATTTTTGTTTAATTTATTTATAAAGTAAAATTATATTTTAAAATGGTTTTAAAGTAAAATTAATTCAATTTTATATAAATTAATTCAATTTAGTTTATTTTAATCAATTTCATATTTAATTTGTATCTAAGAACAATTCATTATTTTGATTTTTTTTCTCTTAAAAAAATCTTACTTTCTTATCACATATGTGAGATTAATATTAAATTAATTTTTGCCACTTATGTGAATGGAATTTAAAAAAAAGGATTCCATATAAGTAATTAGTATAATTTATAATTTATAATAAGGCTAAATTAATTTTTTAACAAAATGAATAGTGAAGGTAGTTAAAATTAATTACCACAGTTAAGGTAAAAATGGGCTTACCGGGGGGGGGGGTCAAACAAGAATGATAAGAGTTAAAATAACCTAAAATGTTATATTAATTTTATTTTTTGAGATTATTTCAACCTTTTACATAAAATTATATAAAATATAGAAATTAATTTCTGCTTTCCTTTTAATTTGACCCATATAATAAGTTATGTAAAGAAAAAGACAAAAAAGATACTTTTCTTACTTTTAATATCTATAAAGCCTTTGGATAGGGAAAAAATAACACATGTTTGGTTATATATATAATTTTAAAATATAAATTATTTTTTTATCACGATAAATTATTTTAATTTTTTTGAGATTAAATAATTACTTTAAATACTTAAGAAACACTAACAAAATAAATATGTAGTTAACAACTAAATAAAATAAAAGATACTAAAAATATACAAATTGAAGTAAATTTAATGAATTATTGTATTAAATTAATTTTTTATATGAATATATAATTTTACACATGTTTTAGCATAATAGATCCAAATTAAATAATTTTATGGATATTTTGTTTCCAGATTAAATAAATAATAAAAAAATTGACATTATTGTTATCTTATAATAAATGATATTTTATTAAATGATTCAAAATTACTAAAAGTACTATATTATTCCAACAAATTTTTAAATGTTAATAAATATAAAATATTTTTTATTAATTGACCAATTATTCTATTAAAATTACTATATTGATCTTTAAATAGTAAAAAATCAGTTAGTGTGGTTATGGTTAAAGAAGTGTTTTTGCACGTTACACGTGCTTATGTTAAAATTAATTACCAACACACATAATATTTCTATTTTTTAAATTGGATTTAATATTTATAATAATTTTATATAAATTATTTAGTAAGGATCATTTTATTTTAGTCTTAAAGGATACAATACTTAGATTAGAAAACTAGTTAACTTAATGAAAAACCAAAATAGTAAAAACAAGAAAACTTATGAGTTAAGAAAAAATATATTTAAAACATGTATTTTATTGTGTGTTGGAGGTGTGGAGAGACCATATAATCCATAAAAACATTAATTATTATATTTGGATCCACTTTAGGGAATATTGACCTCCTGATAGTGAATACTTTCAAGTATTTACAAGAATTCCATTCCTCCGCAGCTATAAAAAGACACTCACTCTTTTCAATTATTTACACCTATAAATCAATTTGGATAAAAAAATATATGACCAAATAACTTACCAAATTCTATACCCTAATCATAGAAGAATTATTATGGAAAAAACCCAACAAATAAAGGATTTAGTGCAAACTTAAGGAGGATACTTGAAGAAGATGTAACGTTCATCAACAAGCATTTTTATTTTATTTCTTCCTCCACCCCTTTCAATCATTTTTATATAATGATTATATAAAAACCTTAGTATATTAAATATATTTAGATATTGTTATGTTAAGGTTATGACCTAAAACCACACACACTTCCCTCAAATGGGTTATAAAATCATCATTCGCATGTACGGTGGACTATTGCCTCGCGAACCAATGTCGTTCGTTTTTCCATTACCAACTTTCAAGGTTAGAAATAATGATGGAAATACTATTTATATATATTATATATATTATTTTATTATTCTTTTGGAATTATTATATAACACATACCATCATGCTTTCCATTTTCCAGGAATACGATACTGTCGTTTGTGTGTACGACAGACTACCGCCACACGAAGTGATGAGATTCATTACATGGAATGTATTAAGGACGAGTTTAAATAAAATATGTGATATATATGAAATAAATATTATAATGGAATTATAATATATATATATATATATCATTTAATTTTCTTTCTTTCAATATAATAAGAAAATGGAAATAACGTTCATGTGTACGTAAGGCCTACCGTCTCCATAAATAGTGTATTTCATTTCCCATCACTAAATATTATGGATTAATTTATATAAATAAATAATGAATATATATGATTTTTATATCATTTTTATAATTATTTAGATGATTAAATCACTATCAAAGTAAGAGGACACAAAATAACAAGTCAAAACATATACGAAAAAACAATGCGGTTATTATCCAAAACATCACATTAACAAGAAATTTTAAATAAATGGATAATAAAAGGTTATAAAAAAATAATATATGGTATGATATATATGAATATGGTACATTAATATATATATATAATAAATTATATTTATTATATAGGAGTTTAAACTTGTGTTATCAAAGTCAATACTTAAGGTAAGGGATTTCCATATCACTTTTTACATTATAAGACACATGTTTTATTCCCCACCTTTTTCTTATATATGGTGTATATACTACCAATGAGTGTATTTTATGATGATTATACTAAAAATTATGGGTGTTTACATTTCCATTTAATTTTATATCTTTCATTAAGTTTACAGTTCAAGAGTTCCAAACCGGTAAGGGAATTTTGTCTCAATTTTCCTTCATTGTGGCGTACATTATGTTATGCACCTATATTATTTTAAAATGTGTATATACAAACCATTTTACATGTAATTTCATTAATTTCTTTATCCTAATGATATTTTATGTTCCATTTTATGTTATTTCTTCATGGGTATTTTGATTCAATGTTATCAAAGTGATAAATATTTTATGTTACAATATCATCATTTATTGGGATTGTTTATGATTAAGTCTACAATGATGAAATATCATGTTACAAATACCAATAATTATCATTATTTTTTCTACTATTTTTATTCAATATATTTTTTAGTAATGGTACTATTTTCCATTGCTTTTTTACTTAATATAATCCAGAAAATGTTTCTAAGAAAATCCAGTTTCTTTCTCTTTTTGTTTGAAAATATGTTTTCCTTCAAAAGAACGTTTTATAAAATTGTCTTAAAAAATGTTTTATTAATATATTATTATTTTTTAAAATTAATTTTTACCCATGTTTTAATTTTTTTAAAATATTTTTCAAGGAATATACATATTATTTTCCAAAAAAATTCCCATTTGGATTTCACAACAAATGTGAAAGGAATCTTCATTTTAATATGCACAACATGAAAAAAATCATGATGTCATGAACAATAATTGATTGAAATATTAATTTATAATATATCAAAGTTATTTTTAAATAAAATGGTTTTCTAAATTTTTTATTATTTAAAAGGGGTTTTTTCTAAGCGAAAAGGGCATCTTCCTCAAGAAATGTTTTAAAATATCTTTCAAAAATTATTTTCCATATAAGATAAAATATGTTGGTATTACCTATTAATTAATGGGTATATGATCCAAGAATACCATTAATATTATTTCTATTAATGTTCTTTGTTTTTATTGCATGATATTTATGAAACTCATTTCTCTTCCATAGGTTATACCATGATTAAATGATTATGAAACCTACTTCTTTTCACGGGTTATGATATGATGAAATGATTATGAAATATATCAATTTTTGGATGGTTATAATATTATTAAATGTTTATTATACCCATTTAATCTCATAGGTTATGATATTATGAATACTTATGATCTTGTGGAGCACTTATGTATTATTTCATTATGTGAAGTGTGGGACATATATCTCCCTAAAATGTATTGGGTAAAGATTTATATCTCATGAGATAAAAATGGGAAACAAGTCGATGGTCTTGATCCACTATGGGAAACAGGTGTGTCATGATCCACTATAGGAAATAGGTGTGTCCTAATCCACTATGGAAAACAGTTGTGTCCAGATCCACTATGTGAAACAGGTTCATCCTGATCCACTATGTTGATGGTCTTAGTAGTTAAACTTGACACATGAAGTGTTTTTTATATATTTATGATGGTGCCACACTTTTATGATAATAGATTATGGTTTATGAGTTATTTATGTTGTTTTATCACCCTTAAGGTCCATATTTTCAAAAATGATAAAGTTTTATTCCACGAATCATGTTTATGATCTATTACAGGCTGAGTATGAACTTTTTAAGTAATATTCATGATCATATACCCTTATGATTATCTTATGATTTCATATGATCATAGATTGATATCTATCATGTTTACCCTTACTGACCATCTGATATTACTCTTTCTTATGTTTCCTTCCAAAGTTTATAAAGAAAGAATTAAGCAGTGTATTCTAAAGAGGAGTACTACATGAGAATATCATTATGGGAGATGTTGAAGATATTTCACTAAGTTATAAGATTATATTCCATGTTTCCCAAGGCACTAAACTCTTACGATCCTCAAGAGTGTTTTTTTGTAATGTAATTAATATTCATCTAAAATTATGTAATATCCATGTATGATAAGCCTGGGTTTCTATAGCTACTATAAGTGATCCCTCCCATGAAGCCTTCTTTTGAGGAAATACATAAGCGGAAGATGTAAAGTTTTTTGAAGATTTGAATCCACCCATGATTGAAATGTAAATGTTATATATGCACACATAATCCCCTATTAAATTTTATAACATCACACTAATATATAGATAGTCCAAACATTTATCCAAGCTTTATGGGTTCTGAAAACATAGAAATAGATTATACTTAAGTAGTGATTAGTGAAGTTCAAGAAATACCAAATTCAAACCATGACCTAAATGTGTTAGTTAGTGTCCTAGATGGCTCGATATTAGTGTATGACCTTATGAATGTTCAAGAACCCATTAAGCACCCTGAATTAGTGGTCGATGCATTGTTTGAATCTTTATAATAAGGTGTATTATCTTGATAAATTCAATTTATTTACCAATAAAAAAATCAATGTTTACTCCCATGTGTATCCCTCTATGGTGTTGTTCAGGATGCTCTTGGTCTAGAAATTACTTTTATGTGTTTACCTAATCTAAATATACCTTTATTTTACATAATATACATAAGTTTTACATTACATCTAACAATTATCTCACAATCCCAAGAATGAATGGTTTATTATCTTTGAGGATCAGTTATACAAGAAACATATTTTATAATTATTGTGTACATTTTCCCCTAATAGAACAAAACGAGACCCCATTCTAGAATTCTCATTAGTTATACCCATCTTTATAACTTGGGGAATAAAAACACAAGAAAGGGCTTATCTAAAACACTTATTAAGGGAAAACTTATTAACGAATCATAATGGTTAGATCATAAATAAGAGGGAAAACATGGATATGGGATAAATATCTGATTAAAATATCATTAGATCATAAATTTAAAGCATTAAACTTCTTTTAGAATTAAGGATCATGATATAGAAATATAATACCACAAAGAGGTCATAAAATAAGAATAAAAATTATTACATGGCTTAGAAGCATATAACAAATATCTTGAATCATGGGAGAATAATATGAGAAAGTGTAATATCATAAAAATATGACAAAAAATAAGCATAGGAAATCAAAATATTGCAAGAAAACCTATGATTACCACACTTTGTGTAGTGATAAAACCCATGATGACCAAACTTTATGTTGTGATAAGACTACTGATTCCCACAATTTAAGCTATAAGAAAACCCTTGATTCCCACACATTATTTTGTGAACAAACCCATGGTGTCCACATTTTAGTATCTCATGAGATATAAAATATAAACAATGCATTAGAGGGTGATATATGATCCCAACTATTAACATATATACATATATGTTCCATAAGATATCAATAATTCATCATACCATGAAAAACCACTAAAAGAAAATGGGTTTCATATGATTTTGATGTGGTATCACATAACATGATATCAATTGTAGGTCAGTTGATAACAAAAACTCTATCACCCAAAATGAGTATTTCATAAATGAATTTAGTGGGTGATTCATAAAACATAAATCCATAAGAAATACATATTTTGGAGTTAAAGAGGAAAATGGAAGAAAAATGTAGAAGATTCCTTAGAAAACCATTCAATAATGGATCCTTGAAAAGACATAATGTTTATCCAAAGGATATATAGAGTGGAATATAAAAAGGAAAATGTCACACCTGTCATCTTTAAATAGATTATTTTATTAATTTTCTTGGTATCGGGTAGTTCGGGTTAAAGCCCAACTTAATTTTTTTAGTTTCTATCTAAAAACTCATGTTTTGGCCTTGGCAGCATCCAGTGCACCGCGGTCGAAGGTGCGTGTCCTCATCCGAGTCACTACAAGACCTCGTTCGGTTCACTGCAAGGTCTACCCAATGTTCAATTAATTAAATAAAATGAAATGAATATTAAAGTGAGAATAAAAGAAAATTAATAATTTGGAGTAGAATAAATTTTAAAGAATTGTTTTAAATAGTATTATTATTTGAGAAAACATAATATTGTTATTAGATTAAAGGATATGTTTTTATTATTATTATGTTTGGGTATCATTATTTTGATTATGAGTTCATTTAGGATTTTAGTTTTTATTTATTTATTTTTAGGTTTATTTTTACCTTTTTTTTCTTCTTCTCTCTTTATTTTCCCCCTCCCTCCCTCTCTCTCTACCATCGCCCCCCCTGGTTCGAGCTGCTCCCACCCCCTCTCCAAACCCTTGGCCGGTGCCACGAGCTGCTCCCGGCCATCCTACGACACACCGAGCACCGCCCTTGTCTTTCGTCCAGCAACCGTTGCCCCGCGCCCTCCCCGGCCAGCCTTTCCGTGCGCGCGCATCCTGCGCCGATCGCCCCTCCGCCGGAATCCTGAATGGCCGGTGCTCCCCTTTCCTCGTCACGAACCGCCGAACTCCTCCTCCGGTGACCACGATTCTTCCGCCCTTCCCTCTCCCTCTGGTAAGTATTTCCCCCCTCATATTAGGGTTTCGATTTTAGGGTTTTTTGTGTTTTGGATCGTTTTGATACTAGTGGTTTGACATATTGTTTTTAGGGTTCACTTCGCGTCCCTCATGGTGCGACTAGGGTGTGATTGATGTTTTCCTACCAATTTTGTGGTTTTTTATGTTGAGGTAGGTGGTTCCATGCCCTTAATTTTTTTTGATAATTTAACTTGTTTGTTTAGTTAATTTTAACATGTTATATAATTTAATTTGATGCTGTAAACCATGTTTTAGAATTTTATTGGAATACTAGTTTGATGACATTGAATTTCTTAAATAATATAGTCTTCTCACATGTGAGTGTTATTATGTAAATGCTTGAAATTGTTTAGTGAATTGTTTGAGAGATGAAAAAAATGTTTTCATGTGCACTTTATTTTTAAAATGGTTTTTTTATGTAAAAATTGTTGTGTGTTTTTTATGAGACCTTGTGTTAAATCTTGCTGTGCCTTTTGGGTGTTTTATAAATTGTGTAAATGGTTTGTTTAATTAATTGTGTAATGCGAAACATGGTTGGAAATGTTTTCAGGTTTTTTTGGTTGGTGCAGAATGTGTTTTCAAGGCACTTTGGGTACGTGTGTATTTAAATGAGATTTTCAACAAAGTGGAAATTATGAGTGAAAATAGATTTTTTTAAGAATATTTGGTATTTTGTAACATATGGAAATTTTTTGAGCACAAGGGAAACCCTGGGTATCTAGGTGGGAGGACCGTAAATAGTACGCTAGTGAATGGAGGGGTTTTGACCATGGTTCACTTAGCAAGTTTGACGTTACAACACTAAAAAAACTAAATTGGAGATGATTGGGGACCACTAGGTTATGGGTATGCTCCCTACTAGTGGCTCGTGTATGAGAATAGATATTGTTATGGTTACTTTTCACTGAGGTACGAGGTTCTAGGGACCCACAGGATCTAGATTACCCTTAGGGGATTTACCCATGGTGCTCTACTATTCATGACATGGTGCTTTTTTTCAGCATACGGAGGACCACTCGGGTGTGTGTGCTCTTTATAAATTTTATTTTCTATTTTAAAATAGTATTTGTGAAATGGATTTTCATAGTGTTGCCTTTTTTCCTTAGTTTCAACTTTTAAAATATTTTCCTTAAAAACAAGTGTTTTAAAAGAATGGCTTTAAATAATCATGTTATATTATCTCTTTAATGTTGTGGCATGGAATCTTTTATTTGGTGGTATCCTACTAGGCCTTTAGCTCACACCCTGCATACACCTTTGGGTGTATGAAGAATCTATTGTCTCTTTGTTTCAGGTTGCAGTTGGTCTTCTCATTACAAGTTGGTGTTGATGTGGTCTCTCTTGTTTCCGGGAATTTTGGGTTAGAGTTTTAGTTTGGTTTCTTTATTTTAGTTTCTGTTGTTGTATTTTATTTAGTTGAGTTGTAAACTTTGAATTTGAAATGTGCTAAGGTTCGTTTTGGTTGTATATAAATCTTTTTCTTTCCGTTAAATAAATTAGTTGTTTATGTTTATTATTTCAGGTAAATCGTTCCCACATTTCATTTTGATACCCGGGCACTTGTGCCAGCCCGTGGGGATCGGGAACGCCCCTCGGGTCTTGTCGCGGAACGGGTCGGGTGCCAGGTTGGATGGCGAGCCGGCTTGGTTCGTGAAAAAATGGTATCAAAGGCGGTTTGATCTTTTGGGCCGTGTTCTTTTGGGACGGATTCACGGTATAATATACTTAAGGTTGTTAGAATGCGACGTTCTGGCTATGAGTAACACACCTCATAGCGGGACTCGAGTTACCAAAGTAAGTTGAGGTTTGTCTGAGTCTTTGGTTATTGTGATTATTTTGTTTAGTGGAAATGAAAAAGGGAGTAGGGTCAGTGGTCTTAGTGAGCTCACAGGGTCTGGAAAGCCTTGTGGAGCCGGGGAAACTGTCCTAAAATACTCTCCATGTCCAATGGCGTGATTGGTATATGGTCTCCAACCATATGCTCCAACCACCCACTGACACTAGTTTCCTCCTAAATTGTTTCTCGTCTCTTTGTTTTGGATTCGTGGAAATTTGGTATTTAAGTAAAAATGTTTTGGTCTGGGATTTTTTTTTAAAATGAAGCACTTTAAAAATGAAATAGCGTGTAAGGTTTGAAAAGCATGGGTTGAATGTTTTGGTTTTGAAAAATGGAAAGGTTTGGTTTTTATTCTTGGTGTTCTCAGGGGCAACCACATGCATGAATGTATATAGAAAAGAGAAAGGGTTAATGGCACGGGAGGATGAGTGCATGGATGGACATGAGGTGGGTACGAGTGTGGCACAAGAACATGCATGTGTGAGGCCCATGGGACACCATTGGTGGTGGAGAAATCCACCAGCTTCATCCATTTTCAAAAAGTTTTGTTAAAGGAAAAGTTTGGTGTTTTAAGCAACCGATGCTTGTGTGGTGTGTCCTTGTGTTTTGGAAATGTTGGGTGTGAGGCATTTTGAGATGGGAATCCTATTGGCTGATTTGTGTATTGAGTTTTAATTCTTATTCGTGAGTTCATGTGCAAACATGTAGTTAATGGTTTATTTCGAAAAGTGTTTCAGGAAGTCCTTGCAGCGGTTCCCCTTACATGTTTAGCGATCACTTGCTGTATGTCTTGTCCATTGGACCAGTTTGATTGGGTCCAAATTTCTCCTTCTTAGCTAGTGTATTCCCCCAATAAAGAGTTAATGTGTGAATGACGTGCGGCCACAGATAGTTCTCCATTTGTCGACCCTCCAGTTGATTAAAGTAAAGACTCTCCCTTTTGGGTGATAGTGCTAAGTATTTTCCTATTCCTTTCAGTTAAGTGGATCCTCTCGCAGTAGGATGACATATGCGAGGGGAGATAAAGGGAGTTTCAGTCTCTTTGAGTTGTCTAAGTCATAGGGTATGAAGTTTGACATCGTTGCGTCTGAAGGTTCCCCCTTGAAATGGTGAAAGGAATTCCAGCAGGGAAAGGGTGAAGGAAGTTCGGAGTTATCGGTGCTGACCAATGTCTTGAAAGGATTGTAGTGATTTTATCGGCCGCAATGGTCATGGTTAGGTGACATCTTGCAGTGTGAGGTCCCCTTGATAGTCAATAGTTGTTTGGAAGTGGTAAAGGAGAATCCAGTGAAGAAACGGTGGAAGAAACCCAAAGTTGTTGGTGCGGTCTATTGTTCTAAATGACCTATGGTATTTGGTTTGTTTCGTTTAAGAAAAGGTTTGTGTTAGGATACTAGTTTGGCAGACCGATTCATATGAGGCTGCTATGGTCGTTTGCAGGAATCACGTGTTGTTCAAGACGCGGTTTAAATTCTTTCTCACTGTAATGTTTCTCTTGACAATAATGATCATGCTCGGTGACGATTTTTGGCATCATGTTCTCATTTAGTGTAACAAGGGGTGATGCACATGTACCATCTAAGCTCTCATTATGGTGAATGTTCAGTGTGAGAGTAATTGGATGTCATGATTTGTTATGTCTGATGGTGTTGTCTCGAGTGCAGTATGATTGCATGTGACACCAAAAGGAGAAGATCCGCTCGGGAGTCTTCAATACCTGACTCTGAGGCAGGAGATTCTTCAAACATCAGGGCTCTAGCCATAGGCCTCGGAGTGAAGCTGGCGCGTGGTCAGGAACCTCGGGAGTGTAAGGGCCCCCAACTTTTTTTTTCTATCCTTGGTATTGAAGGCGAAGGAGGTTTAAATTGTTTTCTGTGATTGTTCCTTTCCGAATGACCCATTTGGGTGTGTGGGGTTTCTCGTGGCTATGTGGAGGCATGTTTGTCTCGTTACCTTAAATCCTGGGGGTTGCATCCCACCAGATGTAATCGCTTTTAGTGGTCCTTATGGGGACTGTTTGGGCGAATTGGTCGCAAAGTTGAATGGTGCTCATCCAGGAATGTGGAAATGTTGGTTTGTCTTGGGTCATGCTTTTGATGCCCCGGTAGTCGGGCCCCTCCCTCCCCGCCCCTTGTGGTGGGGTGTTTGGTCACCATCAGAAATTTTTTAAAGTTCTATATCTCCTATTAGTTCTAATAGTGGGGAGACCCACGTTGGGTCTCGCACAAATGTCTCTTGAATGAATCGATGTTGGAATTTTCTTTAATGGAAGGAGGTCTGCTCGGACCTCCCTGTTTCAGTCTTCCAGTCTCGCCTTGGGCGTCGGTAGGTTCTTAATGGTGGGGATCCCCTTGGGCTTCCCCATATTGACCTTTTGGTTCTGTTTCTAAAGGTAGCTTGGTGATAAGTGATAATAGTGTTCCTTGGACGTGGTTTGATCTTGTTTGTTCATTCTAGCCAAATGGTGTGGTTTTCATTTAATAGTGCTTGAGATGTCTCAGCTTGTGAAGTTGGTTTCCATGGGTGTAAGAGTTCTTTTCCTTGATCAATAAACTGGAGGTGTTCTAACTCTTTGGGGCAGGCGACACATATTAGAAAGTATTTTTATAAGTTTCTTGAGTTTTTCATTTTAGTCACCTTATCTGAGCATGATGTGTTTGCCTCTCTATGATTGTTTTCATAGGGATCCTCTTGAACCTTAAGGGAGTGTCATTTCCTACTTTGGGTCTCCGCCTTAGTTGTGGATTTCCAGGGACGAAAAGCTTTATGGTGGGGAGAATTTTCACACCCGTCATCTTTAAATAGATTATTTTATTAATTTTCTTGGTATCGGGTAGTTTGGGTTGAAGCCCAACTTAAATTTTTGAGTTTCTATCTAAAAACGCATGTTTTGGCCTTGGCAGTATCTAGTGCACCGCGATCGAAGGCGCGCGTCCTCGTCCAAGTCACTGTAAGACCTCGCTCGGTTCACTTCAAGGTCTGACCGATGTTCAATTAATTAAATAAAATGAAATGAATATTAAAGTGAGAATAAAAGAAAATTAAGAATTTGGAGTAGAATAAATTTTAAAGAATTGTATTAAATAGTATTATTATTTGAGAAAACATAATATTGTTATTAGAGTAAAGGATATGTTTTTGTTATTATTATGTTTAGGTATCATTATTTTTATTATGAGTGCATTTAGGATTTTAGTTTTTATTTATTTTTTTTAGGTTTTTTTTACCTTTTTTTTCTTCTCTCTTTATTTTTTCCCCCCGTCCCTCTCTCTCTCCCATCGACCCCCCTGGTTCGAGCTTCTCCCGCCCCCACCCTCTCCAAACCCTTGGATGGTGCCGTGAGCTGCTCCCGGCCGTCTGACGATGCACCAAGCACTTCCCTTGTCTTCCGTCCGGCAACCGTTTCCCCGCGCCCTCCCCATCCATCCTTGCCATGCGCATGCCTCCTGCGCGGATCGTCCCTCCGCCAGAATCCCGAACGGCCGGTGCTCCCCTTTCCTAGTTGCAAACTGCCGACCTCCTCCTCCGGTGACCGCGATTCTTCCGCCGTTCCCTCTCCCTCCGGTAAGTCTTTCCCCCCTCATCTTAGGGTTTCGATTTTAGGGGTTTGTGTGTTTTGGCTCGTTTTGATACTGGTGGTTCGACATCTTGTTTTTAGGGTTCACTTCACGTCCCTCATGGTGCGACTAGGGTGCGATTGATGTTTTCATACCAATTTTTGTGGTTTTTGATGTTGAGGTAGGTGGTTCCATGCCCTTGCATTTTTTTTGATAATTTAACTTGTTTGTTTAGTTAATTTTATCATGTTAGATGCTTTAATTTGATGCTGTGAACTAAGTTTTAGAATTTTATTGGCATACTAGTTTGATGACATTGAATTTCCTAAATAATATAGTCTTATCGCATGTGAGTGTTATTATGTAAATGCTTGAAATTGTTTAGTGAATTTTTTGAGAGATGAAAAAAAATGTTTTCATGTGCACTTTATTTTTAAAATGGTTTTTTATGTAAAAATTATTGTGTTTTTTTTGTGAGACCTTGTGTTAAATCTTGTTGTGCCTTTTGGGTGTTTTATAAATTGTGTAAATGGTTTGTTTAATTAATTGTGTAATGCGAAACATGGTTGGAAATGTTTTCAGGTTTGTTTGGTTGGTGCGGAATGTGTTTTCAAGGCACTTTGGGTGCATGTGTATTTAAATGAGATTTTCAATGGAAAATTGATTGTTTTGATGTGTTGAGATTGTTGTGCACCATTGAAATTGTGTGAAAAAAATGTTTAAGTGGTTTATTGAATCGTGAATGTGATGAAAACCATATTTGAAACATGTTGTGATGTGAGTTTTGTTTTAATGAGGTGATTTGAGCGTGTTTTTGGTGTAAAGTCGTGTTGCGCTTCTTATAAGTGTTTCAAAAATTATGTGTATGGTTTATTAAGTTACGTGAGTAATGCGGAATACATTTTTGAAAGGTTTGGCATGTTATATGTTTTATGTGTGGGGTGCGGGTGAGTTTTTGTGCGTGCAAAGCCATGTGGGATTTCTTGAAATTATTTTATAATTTTTCTTAGTGCCTTATTTAATGGTGAAAATGGTTCTTTAATTGCGCAAATAGTATATTGAATTTTTAAGTGATGAAAATGGTGTTTGAAGAAATCATTGGTGTGTGTATTATTTCAAAGTAGAAATTATGAGTGAAAATAGCATTTTTTAAGTATAGTTGGTATTTTTTAACATATGGAAATTTTTTGAGCACAAGGGAAACCCTGGGTATCTAGGTGGGAGGACCGGAAATAGTACGCTAGTGAACGAAGGAGTTTTGACCATGGTTCACCTAGCAAGTTTGACGTTACAACACTAACAAAACTATATTGGAGATGATTGGGGACCACTAGGTTATGGGTATGCTCCCTACTAGTGGATCGTGCACGAGAACATATATTGTTACGGTTACTTTTCACCGAGGTACGAGGTTCTAGGGACCCACAAGAGCTAGATGACCCTTAGGGTATTTACCCATGGTTCTCTACTATTCATGACATAGTGCTTTCCGTCGGCATATGGAGGACCACTCGGGTGTGTGTGATCTTTATAAATTTTCTTTTCCATTTTAAAATAGTATTTGTGAAATGGATTTTCATAGTATTTCCTTTTTCCTTAGTTTTTACTTGTAAAATGTTTTCCTTAAAAACAAGTGTTTTAAAATCACGACTTTAAATAATCATGTTAGATTATCTCTTTAATGTTGTGGCATGGAATATTTTATTTGGTGGTATCCTACTGGGCCTTTGGCTCACACCCTGCATACACCTTTGGGTGTATGCAGACTCTATTGTCTCTTTGTTTTAGGTTGCAGTTGGTCTTCTCATTTCAAGTTAGTGTTGATGTGGTCTCTCTTGTTGCCGGGAATTTTGGGTTAGAGTTTTAGTTTGGTTTCTTTATTGTAGTTTCCTTTGTTTTCTTTTATTTAGTTGAGTTGTAAACTTTGAATTTGAAATGTGCTAAGGTTCGGTTTGGTTGTATATAAATCTTTTTCTTTCAGTTAAATAAATTAGTTGTTTATGTTTATTATTTAGGGTAAATTGTTCCCACTTTTCATTTTGATACCCGGGTACTTCTGCCAGCCCGTGGTGATCGGGAACGCCCCTCGGGTCTTGTCGCGGAACGGGTCGAGCACCGGGTCGGATGGCAACCCGACTTGGTTCGTGACAGAAAAACTTTTCAAAATTTTAAAAATACATTTATTAAAACCTACATTATAAAAACATTTATAAATATTCCATAATAAGATATATAAAATAGAAATTTTAAGATCACCAGAAATAATACTTATTTGGTTTTCAATGTATTAAAGGAGAACATTGGTGTTAATAGTGAATATTTATGTGGAAGAAAAAGTACTATTTGGAAATCATGGGAATTATTATCAACATCATCAACATTTGCGAAGAGATAAATCCATAAATGAATATTTATTTGATGTGAAAATGAAATTACATAGAAAATAAGGATTAAAGGAAATATAATATCATCATATGATAGAAGAAAACAATCTTATAAAACTATATTTAGAGAAAATTAATTATTAATCAATAAAAGAAGTGGATTCGAGAAACCTCTTTATATTTTACTCCTGAATTCCATGGAAACTATTTAAACAATTTTATTATAAACATAACCAGATTAAAAAATTATTCCATGACCTTATTAATATGTATTAACCTCTATAATAATTTATTAAAATTAATATTTTTACATTTATTAGTTATTTATTGTTTATCTTCATCATTAGATGTTAGAATTTTTTTATTATTTCATGATTACATAAAAGTGTCGATGGGAATAAACATTATTTTATACCAATTTAATAAATAATTTTTTTTAATTTTTTTAATATATTATTTATAATTATTTATAAATTTTTAATTTCATTCAATTATAATTTTTATCACAATTTGTGAAGACAGAAATAATGATGAGTTTATTTTGGTAATTTTTATCGAACAAAAGATGGTATACTAATAATGAGTTAAATATAAATATAAAATTTAGAAAAACTTAATCATATCATATAAATAATTTTAATTCATTATATAAATTTTTAGAACCATACGTGTAGTATGGAGATGAAAAATTAAATACGTCATTCCATAGAGGTGGCCGTGAACCTATAAACACATATGATGTTTTCATTTTCCAAAAAATTGAAAGAAGGTAGAAATTGATTTATATTTTAAGAATCTTAATTATATTATAAATATCATATTAATTCATTAAATAAATACTTATAACTAACTGTTTGAGGTGGTGATGAAAAATGAAATATGTTATTCATGAAGGCAATTGTTTGTACACGCGCACAAGAAACATTTTAATTTTTTGAATGATTGGGAGGAAGGTAAAAAATGAATATTCCATTAATATAATAAAATTTAAAAATATTTATTATATTTATTTATTTGTTTTATCATGGGTAAAATATATTTGGATGAGTAAGATAGAGAGAAAAAAAGATTAAGGGGTTGATAATACTCACATTGAGCAATTGAACCTTCACTTGGAAGATCCTTTGAAAATGGAGGACTTAGGGATTGTTATTGGAATAAGTGGATACCAAAATAGAAATATTACTATAGTAGATGTAAAATGGGTAGGTATGAAATAATTATTCAAATGATAGGTGTGTCTTAGAGTAGGTGGAAGTGTGCTTCTTTTATAAGTGAAAACGAGGGACGTTTCCTTGGAAATGAATGTTATGTAAGGGGTAAGAGTGTAATTTCATGAAATTTAGGTGGGGAAATTTTGGTGATACATGTAGGATGTAATTTAAAACATAAAAAAATTATTCTACAGGGTTTTTGTGTTAAGTTAATTTATTAAAATTTGAGCCACTTTTTGTTACTAATTTTTTACCCATATTAATCTAGATTAAAAATTAACCATGGTGATTATTTTTTTACTAAAAATATAATATGTCCCATATTTTATAATTTCAATATGATAATTATGAATTCAGACTCCATTTAATACAATTCAACTTATAAATATGATAAAATTTACTTTTAAATTAAAACATATCATATATAAAAAATTATTTTTATAGAGAAATGAATTTTTAAATATTTACATTCCTTATTATTATATCCTATAAATTAATTATTAAATTAGTGTTAATATATTAGTAATATACAAAATATATGTTATTATTATAATATATTTATTTTCTTAAAATAAAAATTCACAGGGCATAAAAATCCATTTTAAGAAAAAAAAATACAATTTTAAGCATAAAATGACCATATTTGTTGTCTAGCTATACTAATTGAATTTCATCAGTGGATTAGTATTAAAAGTGACCTTTATTTTTCAATATCTATATATTTTATAATGTTTTCACCTATATTTATACCCACTAATTCAATTATTACTTTAAAATTATTATATTTGTCTTAATAAAATGTACTATGATTAATTTTGGTTTGGTTTTGCTTGTGAAACAAGCTATTTTACACAATTTTTATTTTAAGGATTTCTCACTAGAATTATGGGTCATTAGATTCTACCCCTTAAAAATAATTTCACCCTAAATTTTTTATCACTTGGATGAAAAAATTTAGTATATTTTTGTCTTATTACATCCTTAGGTTCCCATATAGATTTCTAAAACTTATTATTACACCAAAGAACAATAACAAAATGGGTGGTATTGTTATGAGTCACATTATTTCATTGATATATGATTTCCACTTGTTATTACTCATATGATAGATCATTTTACAGTTGAATGAAATCTAGGTTCATTACATGTGAATGGTATGGTATGTACTTCTTCAAAAGCGACACATAGAACACCCAATGTAATTGGGAGAGGTATGTAGGGAGTAATAAGTGATAATATACAACCTAAACATGATCATGGATCTTGAAGGGACTAGTATACCTAGGGATTAAATTACCTTTCTTCTCAAATCTCATAACCCACTTTCAAGGATTTATTTAGTGAAACACTATGTCACCAACTTTGAAATCTAGATCTCATCGATGTTTATCTACACATATCTTCTATAGACTTTGTGAAATTTTTCATATTCCACTAATTGGTTTGAACATTATTTATCCCCAAATGTCCTTAAGTACTTATTTTTATTTATTTTTGGATAATCCTCCTTTTAAGGGTTGAGGGGGAAACCTTACATGACCCGTAGGCCCAAGGCACAAGGTCCATACATAACCTGAAGGCTAGGAGGCACAAGGCCCAATACATGACCTTAAAGGTATAAGACCTAACAAACTTAAAATAGCCCCTCCCCATCATTTGAATCTTAAAGGTACCTATCTCCCCAACTCGATGGTTGATCGACTATCATTGCCCAATGTAGAGCTGCACAGTGCTTGGTCCCTGTTGGTCAGAGTGGATACTCAAGAGGGGGGGTTAATTGAGTACCTACTAAAAATTTCTGATTTAAAATACTTCTATTAAAATCCCCCAATTTAATTAACAAGATAAACTGTAGTGAATTTGTAATATAGTAAAGTTTCAGTTATGTTCTCAAAAGATTGATTAGTTCTCAGTTAATCTAATATGAAGATTAGATTAGATTTTGAAACTAACCTACTTGTTTACAATAAATACAAAAACTTTCTAGTTTAACTATTAGAGTAAATTTAAAATAGATTTATATTTAAAGTACTTAGCAGCGTAATATTCAAAATAGTTTTAAATAAAATAAAAATGGACAGTAGTTTTAAACAAGAGGTTCAGTCTCAAGAAGAGACTTAGTTCTCTCAAACAATTTTATATAAACTATGATCCACACCCTGGATTGGGGTTTTACAATAATTCACAGACTGTCTAGGTTCTTAGACCTCTACCACATTTCTATGTGGGAAAACTAAACAACAGCACACAAGCTTTCCAGGTCTCACTTGACCTCTACCACTATCCACAGTGGGATACAAGAGTGTAAGGGAAAGATTGAGTGAGGATTTAGAAATCCTCCAGTTCAGCATAGGAGATAGTGTGTGCTTAAAATACAGAGCACACACACTGATCAAAGTGTAACTAAATGAAACACAATAGATCTAAACAAATAGAGATTATTTTATAATGCTCTATGTGTTTTCAGTGAAGCTCTGGACTCCTTGGTTTGATCAGAATTTTCTTTGATACCTTCTCTGGTTTTTGTCAAAAAGATGTCGTTTGTTTTTCTTTGACTTCCAGGTCCAGCTTGATCATCTTGATTAGCTTGAGTGTAGGTGTAGTCATTACAGATCTCCACTCCTTGAATTTTCAGGTTCTACAGGTTTAGCATGTGTTCTTCCTTCTTCATCTATGTATGTATGTCCTCATGCATGTCCAGAAACTTGTTTCTTATGTGTGTTGAAAGACTTGTTCTCTAGTAGCTCAAGGTTACCTTTTTTATATTCCTTGAGCTCTGAAAATAGAAATTATTTGTACGAGGTACAGTTCTTGACATGCCAACAACTATCATTAATTAATAGCAGATGCATTAAATTAGCAAAATATGACCATGGCTTATAATAAAAAAATTAAAAGAAATGACACAGTGTTGGGTGTCTGGTGGTCTCTGTAATAGTAGCTGTATATAATGGTAGCTCCTTCTAGCGGTGGCTCCAAGTACCAGTGACTATATGTAGCGGTGACTTCCTTTAGTGGTAGCTCTCGGTAGTGGTAGACTTATGTACCAGTGACCCATACCGGTGAGCTTGTAACGGTAGACTTTATAACAGTAGCTGTTACTCTGTATCGGTCAACTTATGCATACTGGTAGACTTACTCTATTGGTAGCTCAGGTGTAATGGTAACTGTCTGTATACCGGTGACCTTTCTGTATCGGTAGCTTATCTGCATACCAGTAACCTTTTTGTATCGGTAGCTTATCTGCATACCAGTGACCTTTCTGTATCGGTATCTTATCTTCATATCGGCGACCTTTCCGTATTGGAAGCTTATCTTCATACTGGTGACCTTTTTGTATCGATAGATTATCTGTATATCGGTGACCTTTCTGTATCAGTATCTTATCTACATATCGATGACCTTTTTGTATCAGTAGCTATTTTTATGTTTATGCAAACTATCCACAGATTAAGTTAGGATAAAACATTACAAAGTAAACGAACATTTGATTAACCGAATGTTCTTGAATGAAATATATATCATTTGAACTTATTAAACAGTATTTATATTTTGAAATTAATCACTTAAACAGTAACTAAAGTAATGAAAATTTGAATCAATAAACATCATTTGGGATTATCAAATAATAATTAATCATAATTGAAATTATCACAACAGGTGAGTCCAAAAATCTCCCCCTTTTTTATAATCACAAATTATGGTAGGTAATATAAATGTATCAGACTAAAATACAATTGTTCTTATTTATCAGTGTGTTCCAACATAGGTAAAATATGTTTTAGAGATAAATAAAAATTGTCAAGTTCAAATGTATCAGAGAAAATTGAGTTAGAAGAGAAATAAAATATTAATATCCATGTGTGACATATGTCCCTATTTTAATAAATAACCCTCCCCCTTTATCATTTCTTCCACTTGGGAAATATTTCTCCCCCTTTGGGATTAGAAAAAATAAGGGAGGTATAAGATAAGGATGTAAGGAATGTATCAGAGAATAGAAAAGATGGGAAATCAGAGGTAAAATATGTGAGATAAAGTTGTTTATCAAAGGGAAATTAGACAATACAAGTATAGAACAGAGGTAAAAAACAAAAGTGTAAAAGTAAAGGAGAAATAAAGGAAGTAGGCAACATAGGTAAAAACTGAGATAAAGAGATTGAAAAAGAGGTATATATTAAGAAGTAAAAAGTACATAAGGATTACAAAAACAGTATACAAGGTACAAATGATCCCTATAAAATTCATCTAGACCCACTCAATCCACTTACTGAATGTCCACTTTGGATTTTCCTTTAGGATCTGAGGTAGAATCAGGCTGGGTAGATTCAGTTGAAGGCTTGGGAACTCCAGAAATGACCATTGGAGGTTGAGAAACTGAAATTTTTCCTGGACGGTAGTGGGTACTCCTTTGAGTAATCATTACTGTCAAGCTTCTGATTGCTTGAGCTGGGGTCATCTGAAAAGGGGAAGCAGTAGAGCTAGATGCAGGTAAAGCTGGAGGTACAATCACCGACTGAGCATCAACATGAAAAAAGGGTAGTAAGAGATTTATGAAATCCATGATAATCCCTACTCCTCTCTCCATAATAGAAATGAAGTCATCCTTGTTCTCCAGGAATTTTTACAAAGCTGGAGTCAGCTCCTTAAGCTTACTCACTTGCTCTATGAAGGCTTGAGTCATAGGAGGTAATTTCAAATTTTCTAACAAAATTTTGAAGTGATTTTTCAATTGATTTTTAGTGTAGACCCTTTGGAAATAGTAATCCACCTTGTCCTTTACTTCTTTATAAGAAGTAGTGGCCTCCCTCATAAAACCCTGAACAATTTTTCTTATATCACTAGTGGTAGTCACCACTTGGGTCAAAGAAGCAAAGTCTACAGAGTCACTGGTGGAAGACTGTCCAAGCTCTTCTCTCATCATAGATCTAATATGATCAACATATAAAGAAGGCCTGGGAGCACTCAGAGGTGTAACAGTAAAAGCTACTGTTTCCTTAAAAAATTTAGTTATCCCACTAATGAGATTTTTCACAATAAGGTCCTGGGTGCTGACATGCTGCTTCATGGAATTCTTAAATTCCTCAAAACTGATACCATCTGGCCAACTACACTTTTCACAAATGTCAAATCCTTGTCTTCTTGAGATCTAGAACTCATATAAGACTCCATAGAGACAATTGATTTCTTTAGAGATTCAACATCCTCTACCAAGATTGAAACTTGACCCTGGAAGGTCTTGACTTATCCAAAATACTAGATAATGAATCAGTCATAACAAATTGAATGGATGATATTAATAAGGTTTCCATTCTTCTCATTTATTTCAAAAAACAGGTCTTAAGATCAGACTTCAACTGGTCTAGGTCATCTTTTCTTACTGAATCTTCAGGTAAAGTCTCAGAAAGGATATTATAACAGACATGTGGTATTCTGATGGGTGTCTCATCTTCAGAATCAGGATAGTCCAACCCAAAAACTACAAAACCAGGGTCTTCTACCTAGTCTTCAATCTCATGAGCAACTGATACCATACCATGTCTGGCGGGATGCTCCCCCTCAATTTGTGCATTCTCCTATACATGTAAATCAATAGCAGCCTCAGCATGCAGGTCTTCCTCAGAATAATCATCCATAATCATCTCTATTTCAATAACAGGAGGCTCATCAGGGATAAGTACAAGTTCTGTCATCTCAACCAAAACAGCCTCTACAGGCATAGCAGAACTCCCAATTACTGGACTCAAACTCAAAGTGCTCTCATCTGAGCTATCAGAATCAGATTCCCTTATGGGTAAAGTAGCTGGAGGACTAGCCTTTCCATAAGAAATACTTTGAGGTGCAGGGCTAGGAGGTAGGTCAGGGTCTCCTCCTTCTTCCACTGAAGTCTCTTCATCCTCATCATCACTATAAGCAGGTTTATCTTCATCAGGTCCTAGACATGGATCCCTCTCATCCTTAGGCCTAGAAGGATGGTCCACATGATTAAATTTATCATAAAATTTACCATCATCATTCCCCCATTTTTTCTTCCAAGGGTTCCATCCTACTTTCATATACTTGCAGATAGTCTTAGTAATGTAGAAATTGTCTTTAACAATAATAGTTTCATCCCCAAATTCAGAAATACCTTTGACTTTTATCATAATGGAAATCATCTTAGAAAAGAACAAGGTATTTGTTTTTGATTTAGGTCTGGTCATATATTTTATCTAAATCATCAATTATCTGCATAGATTGACCTTCACTCCATGCCTAAACAAGTACATCAAATATATATCCTAAAACTTTAGGGTTGAAAAATATCCTCTCCTAGGACTAATCACATGTTGAATAAACTTAAACAACAATCTATTTTCTCCTTATATTTCAGCAACAATCACTTTTCTAGGCGATCCATTCCCAGTTAAATCAAGCAAAGCAACCTCATACTCAAAATGGTCACTAGATGCAGGTACTGATTTAGATAAAAAACCATAATCTCCTTCATGAGGTAATTTTAGACTTTCATCCCATTCAGCAGATGAAAAGGATATCTTTTTATCATTTACCACAGAAATCATTCTGTTCTCATCTTCATTCATTTCAAATCTAAAAGACTCATAAAATTCCTTAACCGGTTTCATGTAATAATACCCATTTTTGTTTGAAAAACAATCTAGCCATCCTTACTCTTCTAAAATCCTCAAAATCAGAGACTTGATTGACATCAACCACTCAACAAAAATATCTTTCTCAATCACTATTTCCCTCTTCGATAAATGTATATTCTCAGACTTTATCTTCTCTTTACTAGTACCACTACTACTTCTAGTGGCTCCGGAACCGAATTTTTGTCACTTCGCACTCATCTCATTACCTTCATCAATTATTGGTCGCTTAACCCAGGATATTTCCAAATCAAGAAACTTAGGGTTTGTAAGATTTCAGAGGCTTGGGTAGGTGAGGACTTGGAAGGGTGGAGTTTGTGGTGGATTGAATTTTATTTAGACTCGGCTTATATCATTTAGGAATCAAAACATAATAATAAAAAAATATACATTAAAACAATAAAGTGTCTCGGCTTTAAACATAAAAATTTAAAACAACGTGATATATCGGTAACCATTCTACCGGTGAGGATTATAATGGTAAGCACTACCAGTGAGGTATCCTAACTATGAGATTTCTATAACGGTGAGGTGTGTATAATGGTGAGGTTTTTCTAGTGGTGAGGTGTGTCGAACGGTGAGGTTTGTCTAACGGTGAGGTTTGTCTAACAGTGAGGTTTATCTAATGGTGAGGTTTGTCTAACAGAGAGGTTTATCTAATGGTGAGGTTTATGGGTAGTTGATCATTCTTAATTCATGTCTAATGTAACTTAATCTCTCTGAACTTAAAGGTTTTGTAAATATGTCATCTTTTTGACATTCAATGCCTATAAATTCAAGAGTTATATGACCCTTTTGATAGTGATCTCTTAGAAAGTGGTGCCTTACATCAATGTGCTTAGTTCTAGAGTGAGATACAGAGTTCTTAGAGATATTTATTGCACTAGTATTATCACAATAAATAGAAACATGTTTAAAATCATATCCATAGTCCAACAAAGTGTGTTTTATCCATAGAATCTGTGCACAACAACTACCAACAACTATATATTCTGCTTCAGCAGTAGACAATGAAACTGAATTCTGTCTCTTACTGCACCAAGATACTAATGATTTTCCTAATAAATGACATGTTCCAGATGTTCTTTTTCTATCTAACTTGCAACCAGCAAATTCAGCATCTGAACAACTTATTAAATCAAAGGATTGTCCTTTTGGGTAATATAAACCTAAATTAGTAGTATGTTTAAGATATTTGAAAATCCTTTTTATAGCAAGTAAGTGTGATTAATTTGGATTAGCTTGAAATAGTGCACATATACATATAGTAAACATAATATCAGGTCGACTAACAGTAATGTATAGTAAGCTTCCAATCATACCTCTGTAATTGGTTTGATCTACTGGTTTCCCAGATTCATCAATATCCAACTTATAAGTGGTACTCATAGGTGTATCACTTCCCTTATTAATATCCAACCCAAAAAGTTTTAATAAATCCTTTGTATATTTACTTTGATTTAGAATAATACCATCCATATTTTGAAAAATTTGAAATCCAAGAAAATATTTGAGTTCTCCCATTAAGCTCATTTCAAATTCATTTTGCATAATCTTTGAAAAATCAGTACATAAATAATTTTTAGAAGATCCAAAAATAATATCGTCAACATAAATTTGTACTATAAAAACATATTTGGAAATATTTTTGATAAAAAGAGTGGGATCAAAAATTCCTTTAGCAAAACCTTTTGAAATAAGAAAATTAGTAAGTCTATCATATGAAGCTCTTGGAGTTTGTTTTAAACAATATAAAGCTTTATAAAGTTTAAAAAAATGATTTTGAAAATGTGTATTTGTAAATATAGGTGGTTTTCAACAAAAAAATCTTCAATTATATAACAATTTAGAAAAGAACATTTAACATCCATTTGATATAACTTGAAATTCAGATGAGCTACATAAGCAAGTAAGATCCCAATGGCTTTAATCTAGCTACGGGTGTAATGGTTTCTTCATAATAAATTCCTTCTTCTTGAATGTATCCTTGTGCAACTAACATAGATTTGTTTCTAATAATGTTTCCATATTCATCAACCTTATTTATAAACACCCATTTTGTGCCTATGGTAAAAGTGTCCTTAGGTCTTTTAACTAATTCCCAGACTTTGTTTCTTTCAAATTGATTTAAATATTCTTTCATATACATTAACCAAAATTCATCATTGACAACATCATTGATATTTTTAGGTTCTGACTATGAAAGAAAAGATTGATGTTCAACCTAGTTTCTTAGAGAATCTCTAGTATGTGTCCCTCTATCAAGATTACCTACAATAGCATCTAAAGGATGATTCTTTATAATCCTAGTTGATCTAGTAAAGGTAGGACTAGAAATTTTAGGTTCTTCTTTAGGTTCGGGTTCACCAGTAGCAGATTTTGAAATATTTTCAGAATTGGTTGTCTTTACAACAGGTTCACTGATTTTATCATTAAGGTTTAGAACAAACAAATCTTCTTCAAGATTTATAAGAGAAGGTTTTGGTTCATGTGGATCAGTTTCATCAAATTTTATGTGAACAGGTTCATCCACACATTTGGTTATTTTATTAAAAGATTTATAGGCTTTGCTAGTTAAAGAATAACCAAGAAAAATTCCTTCATCACTTTTAGATGAAAACTTATCTAGATTATCATTAGTATTCAGAATAAAAACTTTTCAACCAAAAACTTTAAAATAAATAACTTTAGGTTTTCTATTATTCCATAATTCATAAGTGGTCTTCTTAAGTACCAGTCTAATCAAAATTCTATTTATAATGTAACAAGCTGTATTTACAGCTTCAGCCCAAAAATAAATAGGTAAATCATATTCATTAATCATAGTTCGTGCAATTTCATGAAGAGTTCTATTTATCCTTTTTACTACACCATTCTACTGAGGTGTCCTAGGGGAAGAGAAGTTGTGATTGTAGCCATTTTGTGACCAGTACGATTCAAATTCATGATTTTCAAACTCACGACCATGATCACTTCTTAAGGTTTTAATCTTAATCCCACTAAGGTTTTCTACAGACTTGGAGTATTTAATAAAGTAAGAGCAAACTTCACTTTTTTGAGCTAGAAAATATAACCAAGTATATCTAGAAAAGTCATCTACAAGGACATAGACATAGTGCTTCCCATTTAAACTAGAAACTCTGGATGGTCCAAACAAATCCATGTAAACCAACACAAGAGGTTGAAAAGTTGAAACTTATTTCTTTTATTTAAAAGAATCTTTAAGTTTCTTTCCCTTTTGACAGGGATTACAAACTTTGTCAGCTGAGAATTCAAGTTTAGGTAGGTCTCTAACTATGCTCTTCCTAGCTAGTTTTCTAAGTGAGTGTATATTGAAATGTCCTAATCTTCTGTGGCAAAGCCAATATTCATTATGAAAAGCATTTAAATAGGTAATATTTTTCTTAGCTAAAGAATTCAAATCTATAATATACACATTTTCATTTCTTAATGTAGTAAATACCAAAACATTTTTTGAATAAAAAACATTACATGAATCATTTTCAAACTTAACATTAAATCCATCATCACACAACTGAGAAATGCTTAACAGTTTATACTTTAGTCCATCAACAAATAAAACTTTAGAAATTAAAATTGAATCAGTGTTACCAATCTGGCCTAATCTGATGATCTTTCCTTTTGAGTTATCCCCAAAGGTGACATATCCTCCATCAACTTTGAATAAGCTTTTAAAACTTGAAAAGTCTCCTGTCACATGTCTTGAACACCCATTGTCTAAGTACCATGTATTCCTATAGGAACTTTTTAAGCAGGTTTCCTACAACACAATTTTAGATAGAAAATGATTTTGGTACCCATATTTTCTTGGGTCCAGACAGGTTAGCATGTAAAACTTTTGGTACCTAGATTTGTTTAATGGATTTTATATAATCAATAGATTTAAAATATTTTGAAATATAAACTTTATTTGATCTATAACTATGTGAGTAGATAGTTGAGACATAAGAATTTACAGAACTAAAACTAGCAACATACTGTCCAGACTTAGGAATGAATCTATTCTTTGTAATCTGTCTCTATCCAGCCTGATAGCCTAAACCAGTAGTATAATTTGGTGCTACTTGGTTTCCTATAATTTTTGTAAGAGTTTCCTTTACATTAGTAATTTTTTCTAAATCTTTCCTAAGTTGATCATTAAACAATTTCAGTTCAGTATTCTCTTTGAGTAGTTGAGCATTATTTTCCTTTTCTACTTCTAGTGCGGATTTGACAGTGCTAGTTAAAGCATGATATTTCTTTAAGGCTTTATACTTGTCTTTCAGCTCATTGCAGGTATCCTCTAGCATGTTACAGTATTCAAATAATTCTTCACTAGACATGTTTTCAGATTCAGAATCATCTCCATAATAATAAGAGTTTAAAGCAGGAGTATCCAATGTTACCTCAGATGTATTTGTAATGAAACAAATATTAGCTTTTTGAGATTTTTCATCCTGAGTAGAATCAGAATCACTTGAACTGTCTTCTGAAGCACTCAAGGTAGCTTTCATAGCTTTCTTATATTTTTTGTCCTTGTACTCATATTTCTTCTTGTAGTTTAACTTTGGACAGTTACCTTTCACATGGCCTTTCCTCTTGCATTTGTAGCAGATTATGTCATCACTTTTATCAGTCCCTTTTTAATCCTTCTTATAATGACCTTTATTTTCATAATTTCCCTTGTAATTTTATTTTTTGAAAAAATTCTTTTTCCTATAAAACTTCTTAAATCGTCTGGCTATCTGAGCCATTTCAGCATCACTGTCATATGCACTCTCTTCACTACTTGAAATATCACTTGCAGATTGAATTTTCTATTTGTATTTGATTTTTGAAGTAGAGGTCTTAAAGGCTACAGATTTATTTCTTGGTTCATCATATTCTTCTTTGTTTACCTTTAGCTCTTCTTCATACATCATCAAATTACAAATAAGCTCTTTAATAGCCAGTGAACTTATGTCACACAATTATCTTATTGAAACTGATACGCCTCTCTATCTTTTTGGAAGACATCTGAGTATTCTCATGATTTTCTCCTTTGTTGGAATAGATTTTACCAATGAGCTCATTGTATTAACTATCTCATTAAACCTGATATACATATCAGAAATAGATTCATTAGATTTCATTTTAAAATTATCATACTTAATAGTGTATGTATTTAGTCTCATTTTCTTAACATTGGTTATTCCCTCATGGGAAATAGCAAGAGTATCCCATATTTCATAAGCAGTCTTACAAGCAAATATTTGATTAAATTCTTCATATCCTAAAGCACAATACATGGCATTCATTGCTTTACAATTATTATTGTAAGTAGATTTCATAGGTTCATCCCAATTAGTTCTAATAGTTTCCAGAATCTTATACTGAGTCTATATAGTAGTCCATATGTCAAATCCCATACTTTCTAAGTGAATTTTCATTTTTATTTTCCATTGGGCATAATTAACACCATTAAAGAAAGGTGTCCTGTTGGTAGATACACCTTATAATCTGTTATCCATAATAACTAAGTTTTAAAAAAATATATAAAGATATAAAAATTTATAATTAACAGAAATTTTGAGATCTTTAAGATACAACTAAAATCATAGTTAAAAAACAGAGTGTTTTGAAAAACTTTTATCCAACCTTCCTCTAATACAAAATGTTGGTCAGAGTGGATACTCACGAGGGGGGTGAATTGAGTACCTACTAAAAATTTCTAATTTAAAAGATTTCTATTAAAATCACCCAATTTAATTAACAAGCTAAACTTTAGTGAATTTTTAATACAGTAAAGGTTCAGTTAGGTTCTCAAAAGATTGATTAGTTCTCAGTTAATTTAATCTGAATATTAGATTAGCTTTTGAAACTAACCTACTAGTTTAAAATAAATACAAACACTTGCTATTTTAACTATCTGAGTAACTTTAAAATAGATTTATATTTAAAGTACTTAGCAACAGAATATTCAAAATTGTTTTAACTAAAATAAAAATGGACATCAGTTTTAAACAAGAGGTTCAGTCTCAAGAAGAGACTTAGTCCTCTCAAATAGTTTTATATAAACTATGATCCAAACCCTGGATTGTGGTTTTACAACAGTGCACAGAATGTCCAGGTCCTCAGACCTCTACTACAGCTCTACGTGGGAAAAATAAACAACAACACACAGGCTGTCCAGGTCTCACTTGACCTCTACCACTATCCACGGTGGGATACAAGAGTGTAAGGGAAATATTGAGTGAGGATTTAAAAATCATCCAGTTCAGCATAGGAGACAGTTTGTGCTTAAAATATATAGCACACACACTGCTCAAAATGTAACTAAATGAAACACAATAGATCTAAACAAATATAGATTATTTTAGAATGCTCTATGTGTTTTCAGTGAAACTCTAGATTCCTTGGTTTGATCAGAATTTTCTCTGAGTCCTTCTCTGGTTTTTGTCAAAAAGATGTCTTTTGTTTTTCTTTGACTTCCAGGTCGAGCTTGATCAGCTTGATTAGCTTGAGTGGAGGTGTAGTCGTTGAAGCTCTTCACTCCTTGAATGTTTAGGTTCTACAGGTTCATCATGTCTTCTTCCTTCTTATTCTATGTATGTATGTCCTCGTGTATGTCCAGAAACTTGTTTCTTATGTGTGTTGAAAGAAATATTCTCTAGTAGCTCGAGGTTCCCTTTTTATATTCCTTGAGCTCCAACAATAGGAATTATTTGTACGAGGTATGATTCCTGACATGCCAACAACTATCATTAATTAATAGTAGATGCATTAAATTATCCAAATATGAAAGTTTCTTATAATAAACAAAGTAAAAGAAATGACACAGTGTCGGGTGTCTGGTGGTCTCTGTAACGGTAGTTGTATGTAGCGGTAGCTTCTTCTAACGGTGGCTCCAAGTACCAGTGACTATATGTAGCGGTGAATTCCTTTAGCGGTAGCTCTCGGTAGTGGAAGACTTATGTACCAGTGACCCATACCGGTGATCTTGTAATGTTAGAATTCATAACAGTAGCTTTCATTCTGTATCGGTTGACTTGTGCATACCGGTAGACTTACTCTATCAGTAGCTTAGGTGTAACGGTAACTGTCTGCATATAGGTGACCTTTCTATATCAGTAGCTTATCTGCATATCGGTAACCTTTCTGTATCGGTAGCTTATCTGCATACCGTTGACCTTTCTGTATCGGTATCTTATCTGCATACCGGTGACCTTTCTGTATCGGTAGCTTATCTGCATACCGGTGACCTTTCTGTATCAGTAGATTATCTGTATATTGGTGACCTTTTTGTATCGGTATCTTATCTGCATATCGGTGACCTTTCTGTATCGGTATCTGTTTGTCTGTTTATGAAAACTATCCACATATTAAGTTAAGATAAAACATTGCAAAGTAAATGAACATTTGATTAACCGAATGTTCTTTAATTAAAGATATATCATTTGAAAATATTCAACAGTATTTATATTTTGAAATTAAGCAGTTAAACAGTAACTAAAGTAATGAAAAGTTGAATTAATAAACATCATTTGGGATTATCAAATTATAATTAATCATAATTGAGATTATCAAAACAGGTGAGTCCAACAGTCCCGATGGCAGTTTCCATACCCTCTCATTCTTCTAATTCAGTTATCTTTACTTTGGTGGTTGCTATTTTTACTCTAAATCCTCATCTGGGTCTACTATTGTGTGTTCTGTCCAGGTTGCTTCTTGGTCTTTTCTATGGCTCGAAAGCCTTATGGCCTGAATGCCATTAGTGGTCCGAAGGCCCTGAGACCCGCAAGACCAAACTGGTGGTCCAAAGGCCCAAATCAAATGAATAGTGATGGCTACTATAATACTGAATAGTAGCTACTACAATAACTACTACAATACCACTACAGTAACCCAGAAATCCACCCCTAGATTTGATCCTAGGTCTCTTTTAGACAATGTTAGTATATATTAACTTCCTCTCTCCAACTTCATTTCAGCATGTTGACAGATCCTCATATGATGCCATATAAATTCTAGAAAACTATTGTTATATGAGAACTCTACAAAGGGGAGGTTTTGATACCAACATCCTTGGAAATATATTGATAAGTATCTCAATATATCCTCATAAGTTTTAATGGTCCTCATAGACTGAACATCTCTCTGAGGGTGATAAGCAGTGTTGAATCTCAACTCTATCTCGAGTTCTTATTGAAGAAAACTCCAGAACCTCAAGTTAAACCTCATATCTTAATCAAATACAATGGATAAAGGTACTCAATTCAACCTCGCCACTTTCATTATGTATATATTAGTGAATTATTTATGCAATAAATATAATTTTATGGTGATAAAATATACTTAATTTGTAAGACAATTGACTATAATCCAAATAGTATTATTGGTACCCCCTAGACCCACACTCCCAGGACTAATGCTAAAAAAACATTCTTTATAAACTGTAATTGATTCCAAGTGAGATAAACCAAAATAAAAAAACACTTATGAACATTTTTCTATAATCACACAATAATGGATCCCCTTATAGACATATCCTAGGTATTACTTATCTACATAACTTGGGGAGTGGGAAACATAATAAAGGGGTGACATCAAGTGATTTGTAAGGGAAAAAACATACCAAAGATTCATCAAAAGGGTTAGATCACGAACTTATGAAAAACACAAGAAAGATATAAATATCTAATTAAAATAAAAATGAATGAATAATATATTTACATGAAATAGAAGGAAATGTAATCTCAAATGATCAAACATAATCCATAGAATAAGAGTGTGGTAACATGAGACAATAAACATGTTCCATGGAGCATAAGATAAGCATATAACATATAAAGTGCATTAAGAATAATCATGTGTAATCATAACATTATATATGTTTTAAAATTAAAAATGATCTATGTATAACATTTATAGGCTTGATATAATGACTCATGTACCTTATTGGGATTGGGCATACCAACTATGTACCCTTGGGCTTGGGCTTACCACCCATGTAAACATGGCCTTGGGATGACCTTCCATGCAACCCTTTAAGATCATGAGATATAAACATTAAATATAAATTATAGAGTGATATAGGACCCCACCCATATCATCCATACAAATGTGTTCCATATGAAATTAATTATATACTATATCATGAAAAATTCATTTAATGAAAATGGGTTTAATATCATTTATAAACGGTATCACATAACATGAAATCAAGACTAGACCAATCGATACAAAAATTTAATCACAAAAAATGAGTAAAATATTAAGGGAATTTAGAGGATGAATCATAAAAAAATACTTAGAAGATATATCTTTTTAATCTAAATAGGTAAATGGAAAAAAATGTAAAAGGTTCTTAAAAAAAATTCTTAAAATTTTCATAATGATAATAAGTTATGAGTCACTTTTGAAAATATCATTTTTAGTAATTAAAAAGAATAACATTTAAAACATTATTTAAAATTAAATTTAAATAAAAAATATTTAAAAATACATAAATTTTATCTAATGTAAATGTGGATTGGAAGATAAAATGTATGATTGAAAATGAAAAAACTTTAGAACATTTTTAAAATAACTTTACAAAAATGAACATTATAAAAAGGGTTAATAAAACTTCATATAAAAATGGGTATAGGGTGATATGATGGTAAAATGAAATAATATATATTATATTTCAATATAGATAAGGATATAGTTAGTGGGAATAAAGAATATGGATATGGAGAAACAATGGTCATGAAAAAGGATGAGAATTATTCTTAACATCATTATACTTTTACGAGAAATAAATTCATCATGGAAGAGGTTTGGAATTAAAAATATAAATTTACCTTGATATAAAGATAAATTATGATATAATAAAATATTTTTTTGGAAGAAAATAAATGTATAAGAAATAAGTTCAAGGTGAATCATTATAACTCAACGAAATGTAGTTTAAGTCAACAAAATCCCTAACAACATTAGTATCTCCGGAGTCGAATTCATATAAAATATAGAACATGAGATAGATTTTTTTAAATCCCTTGAATTACATGAAATTATAAAAAAAATATCCATAGGGTAGTATATAAACCAAATAATATAAAACAAGTGGTGAATATGACATATCTTTCAAAGAAAGAAAACCGAGGTGAGAAAAACCATATCCTTATTATTATTAACTTCTAAAAATGCTCCTTAACATACTATATACTAAAAATAACCATATAAATAAAAAATTTTATAACCTTATTCATATATATAAAAATTTATAATCTTTAATTATAATAATTTATTATACACACATTAGTTATTTATTATATATCATTATCTTTATATGTTTGTAATTTTGATTATTTCACACATGTTTTGTAAGCGTAATGTCGAAACCCATGCATTGATACTAAGTTCATCATTACTAGACTAGAAAATATAATGAAATAATTTTGTTAAAATTATTTTGTAATCCCTATTTTCATTTTATGGATTTTATAGGCATGGTTCTAGAGAACACGACCAATGACTATTTGTTTTCAGGTAATTTGTGGATATCAAAAGATTACTTTACAATGATATCAATTTTTGTGTCATTTTTAAAAACCATATTTTTTAAATATGTTAATCCTTAAAATCGTATAAATTTATAAAATATATTTTTATATTCATACATGTAAGGTGATAATGAAAAACAAAACACGTCATTTATGGAGGTGGTAGTCCGTATATAAGCACATGCAATGTTTCCATCTATTCAATATATTAAATAAATGAATACAAATAATTAATTAAATTTATAAAATCAAAATAATTTCTTGTATATTTTTTTATTTATTAAATAAATTTGTTAAACTATTCATTTAATGTGGTTATGAAGAATAAAACAAGTCATCTATAGAGATGTTAGTATGCATATACACATGAGTGATGTTTTCATTTTTCTACTTAATGGGAGGGAAGGAAGGTATATAATTATTTATCTTTAAAAAATGCTAATTTTTTAACAAATAAACTATTTTTTCATTAGATATATTATTATAACCTTCTATTTGAGGCAGTGATGAAAAAATAAATACATAATTCATGTAGTTGGTAGTTTTCATATATGAAAGAGCATCATTTTCATTTTTTGAATAGTTGTGAGGAAGGTATGAAATGATTAATACATTAACATAATAAAATATAAGTATAATTATGATACGTATGTAACTATTTTAGAATTTATATAATATATTTGTAGGAAGTATAAGATGAAAGAAATGAATAGAAATGAAAAAAGAGTGATTAATAGTTTTTACCTAACTCCTCAAAAAAAATCATCAAGCCTTATTAAGATGGATTTATGGTGATACTAGAGCCTATAGAACATGGGGGAGATATTTGTTAATGGGTTTTGGAAGTAATTTTCTTTAGATACAAGGCATTTGGTGTGTTGATAAGTGGGTTGGTGGAGGCTACTTTTATAATTGATAGGGCCGACACTTTTGTAATTACCCATAACTTTATGTAAAATGTATTTTACTTTCAAAGGAAGGAGGATACAAAAGAGAAAAATAATGGAGAAGGGGTATGTTTTGATTGATCCAACTCTCATAAAAATTATAAAAATATAATTTTGATATATTTTTGGCTTCTCCTCCTGTTAATTTAGCCTTTTACCATAATTTACTTTTACCAATGACAAATCATTTTCTAACCTCGGTAACTTATTTTTATGAATAAAAATAAAACAAACCTTATTAGATAAATTGGATATATTTATTAAAAATATTATTATTATTTCATAATATTAAATTTCTAAAATTTTTAAAAAATAATTTTAAAATAATAAATTTATAACGCATAAACATAGTTTTAGAAAAAATATAACTTAGGTTCTAAAACATAAAACATTGGTTTAAAATTTAAAATAAATATTTTCAAATGTGTAATTTCACTTATTAAATACATATTTGGTTCAAAAAAATGTTTCATAAATTTTTATATAATGCTTATATCCAAATTATGGTACAAAAAACCATGGTATTTGAAAAAATGGTATTTTTTAAATTTTCACATAAAAATCAATCAATCCATAAAAATCCCAAAAAAATATCCAAAGATAATATTATTAGGATGAATAAAAAATTAAGGCCATTTTGTAAAATTAAAATTCTAAAATTTTGTGTTTTAACTTTTAAGTGGAAATATAAAATATTATAGGAAAATATTTTTATAGGAAAATGGTTTTTTAACATTAAAAATTATTTTTCTTGTTTCATATAATTTAATAATTAAATTAGTGTTTATATATTATTCATACAAATTATATATTTTATCATTATTTAATAATAATATGTTTATTTTATTAAAACAAACATACAATTTTTAGAAAAAAATAAATTTTTATCATAAAATGATCTTATTAGTTATTTAGCTATACTAATTGAATTTTATCAATGAATTATTATTAAAAATGGATTTTTTCTTTCTGCATATATTTCATAATTAGGTTACCTCTATATGTACCTTTAAATTCAAAAACTATATTAATAACAATCATATTTAATGTTTAAACTTCTATCTTAATAAAATATATTGTGGTTTATTTTGGCTCAGTGTTACATGTGAAGGAAGCTATTTAAAATAGTATTTAATTAAATAAATATATATATGAAAATCTTGGGGTGCTACAATCATTACCTTTACATATCTTGGGGAGTCATATGATTTTTTTTGGGTGATGTTTTCCCATTTCTACAATGGTATGAGTAGTCATTGAATCATCCCCTTATAATTATATCATTCATCCTTAAAGTAATGGCATACTAAGAATTAATATATGTGTTTTGTAATATCCCTCTTTATATTATACCACAAGTAGTTTTTATTTATTTATTTATACATCTTCATGATTATTAGATAAATAGAGAATGACTAGCTATGCAAATCATCCAAAAGTTCCATATTTATTTATGGTTTTGATGAGACACATATCTGGGTTAAAAAACTTATAACTTCATATTTATCGAAGTTTAACTCTTTAATATTTAATAATTTTTTCAATAGCTCCATATCGTCTTTATAACCTTATTTTATCTTCACATGGATGGATGGTTGAGTAGTCATTTGATAAATATAGTATTTATCCCATTCCCTTATGACTTAAAGATACATCATTTGAAAACCCATGAGTATTTGGTATTCTTAAACCTTGATCATGGATAAGGTAGCATGATCTGTAAGATATTGGTTTTTTCTATGAGATAACAATTATTTTATTTCTGATTAAACCCTTGTTTACATTCTATTTTGGATTATACCCTTAAGCTGAGACCATGGGCCAGTTGGGTTCTTTTGGGAAAAGTAGGAAGTGGGGACTGAAGCCTACTTATAGGATAAATACACAATGTGTATTTAGAATACATGGAGTGTATTAAATACACGACATGTAATGGCCTCACCAGGATAATTCACAACATGTAAAGGATTTTTCCCAAGGGGAAGACCCCAATATTTACATGACATGTAAAGAATTTAAACATCATATAAATTCAAAAGATTAGTTTTTAAAATAAAAAGCAAGGCCTCCATTTTTTTGACATAATCCCCTCCCTCATTTTTCCCCACATGCATAAGAGAGAAATTGTATGTAACATCCTAGCTCTACTAGACACTAGAATGGTCACCGGACCGATGGGTCACATAGCCTCAAGCATGTCTCCCCATATACAATATATGAATGCATGTCCTGATTTTGATACATAATCTAAAATAATAGACAACAAGATACATTACAGTACAAGAATAAAAAATAAATAAAGTCCCCAAGGGTGATCTCCATGATCTTCCTGATCTCCTACGCAGTCATGTGATTCTAACTCCCTAGTACAAGCAAATAAACACAATCAAGAATACATGGTCCTATGAACATAAGGTCTACTCGGGTACCCTAGTGAAATGGAGGCCTAAGAAGGTTTTGAGAGATAAATTCTAGTAGGTTACCAACAACTGTGTCTACAACTAAAACTAGTCCATGAACACAAGTAAGCAGTGTTTAGGTATAAAAAAATAGGAAAAACAATACTGAAATAAATAACCAACAAACCGCTCAAGTTTCTTAAGGAAACCTGGCGGCTCCACCTACTTCAGATCATGGCTAGAATGAGTGTCTGAATAGTAACTATATTTACATAGTAATAGTATATACATAGTATAGTTATATATTTAATAAACTTATATGAACCAAGTTCGTGCATATGTAAGTGGATATATACATGGAATAATAGGTGGTGGATGGACCGGGGCGTAACTCACTCATCCATAACCAGTCTGAAAGATACTGTAAGCTAAAAAATGGGTATGTTCCCTATATCTTAAAATGAGTGGGAGAATTCATGATCATCACTCAAGATAGAGAGTGTGCCATCTTGTCAACAATCAAATATTAGTGAGTGCGCGGTCATTTCAACACTCATAATGGATGAGGTTAATCATACCCACCATCCATATAGTATCACTGGTGCGAGACATCATTCTTAAAACCCGATGTAAGAGAGCATGATACCTCCATGATCAACAACACCCATACCATCGCTCTATAACCTATGTCAAGGAATAATCACATTTATAATAATAATTTAATCCTTGAGGCAGTACCTCTTATGATTTAAATTTATCAAGACATTATAATCAAGGATTCAAAATAATAAGAAACCACATAAGTCATTCTTATTTAATTATAAAAATAGTCATGGTCATGCCACCCAATTCAATTCCATTTCAATAAATTCATTTAATATGTTCAAGGAAAACATGTCATCCTAAACAAGATAATCAAATTAATACATTCTATTTAATTCACTCATGGAAGGAAATCCATCAGGTCAATCCATACCATTTATTTAAATAAAAAAACCATCAAGAATAAACTACTCAATTAATAACATGCCATTGAATCTATCAAAACATGTAAATTCATTTATTAGGGCTCAATTAGTTACTTAGAAGGTACCATGGTCTAATAAGTAAATTATCTACATGGAAAATCCCATTCATTAAGTAAGATAATCCCTTAAAAAGAGATTGATCCACTAGTCATTTAGATAGGAGTGGTCCATGCCATGAACTTAGATGGTGTATTGGTTTAATAACATTTACAGAGGAAGATGGAAACTCCATTTTTAACATAAATAAAGGCCATGTCAAAAACATTCCATATACCAAACCATGACATTAAAGCATAGTAGAAGGGACAAATTAATAAGGCCAAGCACACTATAAACCACTACTCATCACTTTTTAATTTCGAATACAACGCACCTCATTCAATGGGTTTTATTGTAAAAACACGACATTGTTTATCAAAAATTCATTTATCAGAATTAATAATATAATATGAGAGTCATAACTCAATTCAATTTAAATAATCATTTTAGAAATCGAACATACCAGGCAATCAAATACAACATTCAACATGGAACTTAGGAGGTTCCATTATCATTTGGGGTATCAACTACAAGAGGAAAACCATTTATTCTCCAAGATGAATGCTTAGAAGGCATTCTAGGAATTTAATTTATTTAATTAAAAAGGACCAATTAAAGTTGGCACACCCATTGGGTGTCCTTGATCAAGGTTCACATCCTCTATATACATAAAAAATCTTAACAAGATCAATATAAGGTGCTTATAAAAATTTAAAACAAAGAATTCAATTTTAGGGAAACACACGACAAAGGAAAGTGTTAAACTGAACATAAAAATTTATACATCAACATAAATTTAGGAAAAAATCCATAGAACACCTACCTTATTTTTAGGACATTCCACTCATCCAATATCAAGGTCTGATTCAATCTGGTTTGAAAGAAATCTAGGAAACATACATCTTCCCTATAAATAGGTCAAAACAACTTTCACCTCGATAACTCAGTTGCGATGATATTAAACAAAGAAAGATTCAAAATGGATCAAGAGTTTACCGATGCAGATCTATAGAGACCACCAATGGTTTATTTAGACAATGGATGGAGGAGATCCATTGAAGACAAGATTAGGCATTGGATGAACCCACTGAGGAAGAGGAGAGGGCATACCTACTAGATGAATAAGAAAGAAAGAAGAAAGGGGAATTAAAACTCATTAAGGTATTTTTGGTCATTTCACACTTAAAAACTAGGTCGAACGGTTTGGCATCATAGTTTGGTCAAACCTTGTTCCAACCGTGCCACTACCACTACCTATGAAACCCAGCTCACATAGTTGTGTTGCATAATTTGTCTAATCATGTGCCAATCATGTGACAAATAGTCCTTAGGTATTTTCTAAGCGGCACTAATCATGCGGTCTAGGTGAACCTCTTGGGTAAACCATGCATAAACTATGTGACAACTTATACTCCTCATAAATAGGCCGTATGGTTTTCTTCTAGTAGCCACATGGTTTCAAAAAAACTATGTACCCTGTGAAAACCATCCAAACTTAGCATTTTTAGGGCCCGATGCTCCCAAAACTCAACGAGACACCTGAGGGACCCCTCAAAAATTTAATCAAGTATAAAAACAACACTTTGAATTGTTCCAACTCTCAAAATTTCACTCTGAAGCTCGGTTCAAAGAATGGTCTGTCCACTAAATTCCAAAATTCAAATTCCCTTGGAATTCTACCTTGGCTAAAAAACACAGGTCATTACAACCTGACCAGCTTAAAACTTCTCATCCCTAAGATGCCTTCAAGAATAATTAAAACATCACTTAAACTACAAGGTTTGTGAAGTATCATTCAAATGGTCATGTTTCATTCCCAAATTCCCAATTCACCTTTGAGTATGACCTTAAGAATACGATACTTAAGGCACCAAGACCAGATCCAATGCTCATTTTCTGAACGAAACATTGAAACAGAGCTTACCCAAGCCCATTTAGATAGATACACAATCATCTCACTATATTTTTAAACATATGTCCAAATTTTCTCCCCACCATAGGCTCTAACATTAGAAGTGGTGAATTCCAAACCACAACACCTCCACTATCAGGATTTTCTTAGAAAGCACACCCTAAGAGTTCTAGCAATTCTCCGGACATGATTTTATTAACTGGGCGAACCCGATTACTCTTGAGGTCATATTAGGGACCTCAATGTAAATAAATAGTTGAATCCTGATTGAACAAACATGAACTGGACTTGGAATCTTTCCTTGAAATAAACAACCAAACTTTACACCACATACTTCTTAACCTGATGACATCCTTAAAAAAAGTTTCCATTCAAGCCACCTCCAGCTAAATTATATCCAAGATTCCCAAATTAGACGTCCGGTGTATTTCAAAATTAAATAAATGACTTATTCCAAGGCATTTTATGTTTACAATGAGCATGTTCACCAAATTATATACCTGAATTCCGATGAAGTTCTCTGACCAAACCATCACCCTATCATTTAAACCATCACGACTCAGTACAAACAAGGTTCTAACCCAAATTTAGGCCACTGGAATCAACACCATTTTTAAATTTCACTTCGGTGACAAAAAAAGTCCGATATAACCTTATAATTTTTGAACTTGATTCCAAGTAACTAAACCAAAATATTCTATACTCCATGTTTACAAGTGGGATGTCGGTACAAGGCTAAGTTGTCCACTTTAGATTATTGAATGAGCATAGAGAAGAATCCATCTAGAATTGAAGTCAAAGGAAAAATTGGTGTCCAAGATTCCATAAAAGGAATTCCTATATAGGAACCTAGGTTTTAATACTAACTAACCATGCTTCAAATAAAACCATATATCCAGCATGAAACTCTGATGAAGATCATGTATCAGGTTCAACAGCTTTTAAAACTATAGTGCGGCGTAAGACCAACACTCTCTTAGCACACCAAGGAAAAAGTCAAGATAGGGTACATACTCATCTGTTTTAGAATATTACACTAAGAGGAAACCAGAATAAGAACATTCAAACCACTAATGGATGACTCCTTGAAATAAGCTCGACTTCTCCTTGTCGACATATCTCTATTAACTGATCACAAGCCTTTACCACCCGAGGCATCTCGTGATCATTCAATATTTACCACCAAAGTCCATACAAGACCATAAATGTTTACAAAGGTTTAATACATATCCAAACACATCAACTTTGTGCTATCGAGCAAGCACTGAAATGATTTAAAACTTGCAAGCCTCAAGGGAATTCAGACAAGGCCAACCATTTCTAGAAGGTATTACACAATTGTGTTACTTATGCTTGGAAGGAAATGTATTCACCAAAAATAACATGATGATACCCACCTTAGCAGTGTCCTAGTTGTAAAAATAAGGGATATACCATCCACTCATAATCATGCTAGATCAGATTTAACTTAACACATGCATAAAACTTTCCTGAGTCACAATCGCCTACGTCATAAGATTTGGAATAAGGGCCAAAACTAACCCGATCAATGTGTAAAAACACTAAATCCTATTGTAATTTCATCTCAAGAATTGGAATGAATTGATTCTCTTAAAATTGTAGGTCACTATACTTGGGAGACGACCCAATAATGCACTCAATAGCACAAATCCTAATGATTTCACCAAACTCAGCCGGTTCGTTACATCATTTAGAAACTAGATGGGTACTGCATATATCAACATGTACTACCATAATATTATAGAATTATAAAAAAACATCCTCAACACTATCCATAGGATTACCACTCTATGAATCAAGTATAATATGGACCACACAAAAATCTAGCTCAAGTTGCATCATCCCATACGACTATTAAATAGACTGATGACTTCTAGATTCGCCCAAGGAAAAAGGGAAGGGTCATGAGACCTAATAAGTGGTGAAAATTCCCTAGGAATGTATAACCTACTGAAACTGAGTATTACTTGATGCTCACACCCATAACAAGGCCAATGATACAATGAAAACCTGTTAAAACAATGGTGTCATTAAAAAAACTAAGAGTCCTACCAGTGACAATGACACCCGAATGACAATATAAAGTAGAATTTTCATGAAATTTAGAAAGGAATTTAAGCTCTAATGGTAATACCAACCTTAGGATATCTCCTTACAAAAAAATATACGCCAACCCTATAACTAGGTCACACCAACCAAAAATACACTAGGCTTAAGAGTCCACCATTTAATACATTTCTAAAAAGAAAAGGGACTACAAAAAATTATCATGTTTCAATTCCAAGGTAATTCAAAGATAAGTTTAAACCACACTTATGTGAGGATTTAAACTAAATAAACAACTCTAGGTTTTATTTTAAGATCATTACATTGATTTAAATTCAATGTTTAAAAATTTAAAAGATTAAAAAAAAACACTAAGGCATTCAGGAAAGTCTTATCAAACTTCTTTTTTAAACATTAAACATTTTTAGACATCCCTTCATAATTAGGGAATTTATGAATTAAATTTATTTTTAAGTTATAACAATAAGGTGACCAATGAGGGTCCTGAAAACCAACATGGGTTCATCATAATGCAAGCCAATAGCAGTTGTTAAATTAATAAAGTTTCAAAACACCCATAGAGGCTTATCTCATAAGAAACACGCCCCAACTAACCAAATTGGGTCTAGTTGTGCATTTAATAGGTTAATCACATGATCTTCATGCTCTTGTTATAGTTTAAGAAGGCTTTATAGAGGTAACCGATTCATTTCAACTCAAAATTAAACAAAATTTATATTTATAACCATTCCAAAATACAACATGGTCATATATCATGGTTTGATTATATGGGTTTCCATTCCCCAATCCATAAAGTGATCATAAACTTTATAGATTGCAGTCTAGTTCCCATTTAACCAAAACCAACTCACCTTAAAATTCAAACTCTATAAGACTTTACATTTTAACAAAAATCTCAAATTATTAACAAATCTCAAGGATGGTTTGAGTATATGAGTTACCTTTTACCAATTATAAGGATTCCATACAACTTATAACTGAAAATTGGTTCCCATTTAATTAAAACAAATAAATTCATCCCATGCAACCATTTACATATATAAAAATCATAACTTAGCATGTTATTACAATTAGTAAACATAGAGAAACATGCTAACAAGAATAGAAGCATGATACATAAAAAATAAATGTTAAATAAACTAGAAACATGGCATATAATCACATGATCAAGTTATAAAACTAGGTATACTAAAGAAAAGAAATGAATGGAATATCACTCAAATCACACAATCCAAATCAGTAAGTAGCCTAAAAATGAAACTACATGACATGGCATATGCATAACATGTAAATTTTTATGTGCCTGTAATGATACATCTAATGCTTCATCCTTTCCATACCGGGCCAAGAAAAAAATACCATAAATTCCATAAATCAATAAGTAGTGGAAAGTAAACCATTCAATCAAGGTAAAATCATATCAACTGTAATAACAAATAGCATGAATACCAATCCTAACCCTGTCTATTTGAAATTTTCTCCATGGGTGGGGTGATTAGTCCCAGACATGAATATTTACCATGAAATGAAACACTCCTTGTTTCCTATATACCAGTCTAAAAAGGTAAGAGAAAGGAAATTAAACACTCTGTGATATCAATTTGTAACATCTCGACCTAACTGACCACTATAATGGTCTCTATACTGGTGGGTCACATGGCCTCAAGTGTACCTTCCTGTATGGCAGAGGCTACCAACTAGAAGTGAGGGTTTAAAGAGGTGATAGTGGAGAGAATATAACCTAATGATCAGAGTATCATATTGGTATAATCGATAATAAATAATATAAAATAGTGGAAGTAGTAACAAAATAAATACAGTGTAGTAGAAAAATAATACAAGATTAATATAAAGGATGAAAAATGAAAATATAAAATAGATACATGAATGTATTGATGATGATACATAATCTAAAATAGTAAACAACAAAATATAATATAGTATAATAATAAAAAAAATTAAGGCCCCAAGGGTATTCTCCATGAGCATCCAGACCTCCTGCTCAGTCATATGCTCCTAACTCCCAGGTATAAGAAAATCATCATAAATAAGAATCCATGGTCCTACGAACATAAGGTCTACTCAGGTACCCTAGTGAAATGGCAGCACATGTAGGGTGTGAGATATAGGTTACCACCCACAATTTCTAGAGCTAAAACCATTATATGAACATAAGTAAGTATTTTCAAGGTATAAATATAATAGGAAAAGAAATACTAAAATAAATAACCACTATCCCACTTAGGTTCTTTAAGGAAACCTATAGGATCTACCTACATTGGCTCATGGTCGGAATAAGTGTTTGAATATTAACCATTCATATATAGTAATAATATAAACATAGTATAATTATATATTGAATACACCTATATAAACCAAGTATGTGAGGATGTGAGTGGCCATATACCTAGAATACTAGGTGATGGTTGGACTGGGGTGTAACTCGGTCATCCATAACCATTTTGAATGAGCCTATAAGATCAACAAAGGGTATGTTACCTATTTATCACAATGAGTGGGAGACATCATGGTCATAACTTGATATGCAGAGTGTAATGTCATGTCAATACTTGAATAGTAGTGAGTGTGCCATCATGTCAACACTCATAAGGGATGAGGTGAATCATTCCTACCTTCCACATAGTATCACTAGTATGTGATGTCATGCGCAATACCCAATGTAAGAGAGCATGATACCACTATTCTCAATAGATCCCATACTATCCTTCCATATCCCATGTCAAGGTGTAATCACATTTACAATAATAATTAAATCCATGAGGCATTACCTCTCATTCTTTACATTTATCAAGCCAGTATAATCAAGGCTTCACAATTATAAAAAATCAGATAATCTGTGCTTATTTAATTACAACAATAGTCATGGTCATACCATCTAATTCAATTATATTTCAATAAATTCATTTAATATGTTCAAGTAAAATAATCCATAATGAAAAATCTAATAAAATTAATAAATGATATTTAAATCACTTAATGAAGTTATTATATCATTTCAATCTATCCCATTTATTTAAATAAAATAACCATTAAGAATAAACTACTCAATTAATAACATGAAACTGAATTTATCAAAACATGGAAATTTATTTATCAAGTCTCAAGGAAGTACTTAGAAGGTACCATGGTCTAATTGGGAAATTACCTACATGGTCAATACCATTCATTAAGAAATCTAATCCCTTATAATGATTTTGGTCCATTAGTTATTTATATAGGAGTGTTCCAAGTCATGCACTTAGATGGTGCATTGGGTCAATAACATTTATAGAGGAAGATGGAAACTCCATTTTTAACATCAATAAAGGCCATATAAAAACCATTCTATATACCAAACCATGAAATCAAAGTATAGAAGAAGGACCAAATCAATAAGGCCAAGCACTCTATAAACCACTACTCATGACTTTTTAATTTCGAAGACAACACACATCATTTGAGGGATTTTATTATAAAAACATGAAATTGTTTATAAACAATTAATTTATCAAAATTATTCAAAAGATATGAGATTCATAACTCAATTCAATTAAAAGAATAATTTTATAAAGGTACCATAACAGGAAATCAAATATAACATTTAATATGGAACTCAGGAGGTTACATTATCATTTGGGATATTACCTATAAGGTGGAAACCATTTATACTCTAAGATGAATTATTAGAAGGAGTTCCAGGAATTTAATTTATTTAATTAAAAATTGAAAATTAAAGTTAGAACACCCAAGGGGTGTCCATGATCAAGTTTGAAATCCTCTATATACATAAAAAGGTTCAATGGGAGTAATATTAGGTGCGTATAATAATTTAAAATGAAGAACTCAATTTCAAGGAAACATACGACAAAGGCCAGGGTGTGGCATGAAAAAAATTTATATATAAATAGAAATTTAGGGAAAAATCCATAGACCACCTACCTTATGCTTTGTATATTCCACTCATCTAATATCAAGGTCTGATTCGGTCCAGAATGGAAGAAATCTATGAAATGGACATCCTCCATGAAAATAGGGAAAAAGAGATCGCACCTCAATAACTCGGTCAAGAGGATATTAAATGAAAAAATATTCAAAATGAATAGATATGTTACTGATAGAGATCCATATGGATAAATAATGTTTGATTCAGGTGATGGATAAAGGATATCCATCGAATCCTAGTTTAGGCATTGGAGGAACCCATGGAAAAAGAGGAGAGGGATTAACTACTATAGGAAGAAGAAAGAAATAAGAAAGGGGAATTAAAACTTAATAAATTAATTTGGCCATTTCAACATTAAAAAATGGGTGTACAGTTTTTCCAAACCATGTGCCAGCCATGTGGCTCCAACTTCCTAGGAAACCCACCTTTCACAATTGTGATGCACAATTTTTCTAACCGTGAACCAACCATGAAATGAATAGTACTTACATTATACCTAAGTGGAACTAACCATGCGAGATAGGTGTATTGTTTTGATAAATTGTGTACAACCCATACAATACCTTACTCTCCTAAAAAATAGGCCACACGGTTTTCTGTTGGGGACCACACAGTTTCAGACAAACTATGCCTGTACAGACCTTCCAAACTTGGGATTTTTGGAGCCCGATGCTCCTGAAACTTAATGGGACACCTGAGGGACCCCTAAATCCTTTAACCAAGTCTAAAAACAACACTTTAAAGTGTTATACCTCTCATAAATGATCTCTGAATTTTGGTTCAAAGAAGGGACTATCCACTTAAAACCAAAATTCAAATTCCCATGGAATTCTACCTTGGCTCAAAAACTCTGATCGTTACTTCATAGGAGATCCCCCTTCGATCCTAACCTAGTATTTAGTTCTATTTTGAAATTTGGAATCCGATTCTTCTACTATAAGTCTCATTGGATCTAGACTGATGATTTCATCATTGATCTTGTTACTTTGGTCGTTTTCCTTCATATCAAAAAAATTATTTTTGTGCAAGATAATTTCCCCCATTTTTAGGGTATTCATTTATTCTTTATTTTTCTCTTTATCTTGACCGAATTAGAGGTTGATACTAGAAGAATATTCTACCATGGGTATACGGTAGGTGTTCTATACATTTTACCTTATTCCTTGGTTGTTTTATAGATTTTCACAGTTGTTCCATGCACTAGAACTTCAGGCATTGCCCCTAAAATTAATTTAACACCTTGAATAAATTTTTGGAACCTAATTAGGTTTCCCAATTAGTTTTTTTTCATCATTGGTGGTTGTTATCCTTAACCTAGGCCAAACATGGGGTGTACCTTTGTATCTTCCCTATTTTATAAGACCCCTCTAGGTGAGTGGGAGCTTGCCACTTATTTTGGGAGCCTTATTAAATTGAATGTGAATTGAATGATTGATTAGAAGAAGGATATTCATCCTTAACATGTGATTACATGATGTTTAGTTGGTTGATTAATTAAATGGAATGAGTGGACATGGGTTAGATGAAATCATGGATTTTATTTGATTTTGAAATGATTAAGTAATTAACTGGTGAATTTATAATGGTAGTAGATTCCTTAGACAAGCTCATTGGATCATAATTCCATTGAATTACATGGAAATTTATACCCCATGGATTCCAATTATGGTAGTGGATTCCATGGACATTTATACACCTCATATCCTGACTCCATAGGATTACATGGACATTTTTAATCCATGGATCCATAATTATTATTGTAGTAGATTCCTTGGTCTTTTATACCGTGGATTATGATTCCATAGGATTCTAATGGCATTGCTACCCCTTAGATATAGACTGCTTAGACTCACATTGGACATGATCTGTGAAAATGATCCTTGTAATCAACTCAAGTTGTTACCAAGTTTACATCAAGATGATCCATGGACTTGATGAGGATGCCTTGGTCTTCTATACCTTTGATCCATACCTTTGTGGTCTGACACTAGATTACAAAAAATAGACCATTGTAGATTTTATACACTTTATTACATGGTGAGTCCATTGTTGATATTTTTCTAGGCTTACAAATAGCCCCATTATGGGTATTTGATTATAGTTGTTAGACTGGACAATATCACACATTCTTTTTATGATTTACAGCTACCCTTGTTTATGGGAGCTTGACTATTGATCACTAGGAGTCATTTTTGGATGGAAAGGATTACATATGAATGTTAACTTTTACATCCATTACTACTATACCCATGATATATTTCACACTTCTTATATTTATATTACATAGTCTGTACTTATTATAGAAACTTTTGGTTGTGGCCTACTGAGTGTTATCTCACACCCTATTTGGGTAATTATTGGGTACCCAGATACACTTCATGGATGTAGGTAGGGAATAGGGAAATATCCCACATTATTATGCTTGATATGATAATTTCTTAGAAATAGAGGAGAATAGGACCGAGCTATACTTGTGATTCTATCAGGGGACAATACTTTTTATTTTTTTGGTAATTTTGATACATGTGTCGTACTGTTTCCATGTTTCCATGTATTAGATACTAGTTTGTATAGAGACATGACATGATCATCATATTGTACATGACATTACTTTTGGTTACATTGTTATTGTAGTATTTTGGATTTTTATCTTCTGTTAGTGATTTATATATTGATTCTGCTTATTTTTTATGATTACACCACTACATTACACTATAACATGATATAATCGTCTTTACACAGACATAACATAGGGCCTTACTGCTAGTCAGAATCCATTTTCATATAGGCAGTAACGCTTGAGGCCACATGACCCACTGTCATGGGGTACCGTTTAGTGGATCCTAGTTTGGGATGTTGCAAAGTGGTATCATAGAATTTTCTTTTATGGATTTAATATTTTCAGAAAATAGACAAGATATTAGGAAAGTATTGGAATTTTGTAATGAGCTATTCTTGGGAGTACCTATCCCATTTATAGGAAAAATACAAACTACATGGGATGTATATTGCTATTTTTTGGATTTTTATTATTACAGTTGATTTGATTCCACCATTGGGTTTCACACTTCAGGTTTGATTTTTATCATGATTATGAATTTTTATATTTCATAATAAGATGAGGGTATTTCTTCTCATGCATCATTTTAGGAACTTATTAGAATTCACATTCCATGCATTATTCCATGCTATATAGGATGCATTTATCGACTACAGGACATTATTATGCATGCCTTGCATGATAAAAATTGACATCTAGTTAATGATTTGTGTAGAAAATTGAGAAACATAGTTGTCATATAGAGTTCCTACCATAACCTAAATACTGTTTTCCCACATAGGCTATAACAGACACCCTAAGTATCCAATTACAATATGTTGAGTCATGGACCATTGATTAGATGGACTAGAACGTGTTATGGTTTAGATTGAATGGATGCCACACTTCATTTTATGAGGTGTATGGGCCCTTATATATCAGAAGCGGTGATCCATTTGCTTCAAAAATTTAAATAGAATTATAATATAAATATAAAATTAAAATGACTTAAAAAATTATGAAATAGAGAACTTGAACTAGACCCAGCTTTAGAGTGGGATGTAGGTAGAGTCTATAGTACTTTTTATAGTTTTTTCTATTACCTATTCCAAACTTTAGGAGTAGTCAGAAGGGTTTGACTTGGTTATAGTAAGTCTTCAACTTGTCCTATGATTTTATCTATGATTTTTCATCTACTCAGTTCTTTTATGAGGCATGTGTTGGCATTATAGAGATATTCCACCACGAAGACCTCCAGTTGTGTGCCATGAGGGTGGTGATGACCATGCTCTAGAGGTGGTAGGCCATGAGCCACCAGTAGAACCTCCAATAGTTCCATTTGTGGCACCATCAGTTATACCAAACATGGGTGATTATTCTGAGTTACAAGAGAGTTTCATGCATTTTTTGTAGAGCATTTAGGGAGCCCCAAAACCTGCCTAATCTATGAAAAAGCTGAAACATATGTTCTAGTAGCAACAACCTCCCACATTTTCAGGGAATGGAGGTCCAAAGGCTACTGATCTATGGCTTGAGACCACTTTATCAACTTTCAAACATATAGAGACACCTTTTAATTAGAGATTTAAGCTTTCTATATATATTATTCATGAGTAATTAAGTGCTCGTGGGGTATTTTAAACTTGTCCAAAAAGATTCTAGATATGGTTTGGAGGGATTTCCAATCCATGTTTTACAATTACATTTTTTTTGAGAACCCAAGATATGAAAGGAACAATGATTTTATGCATTTAAAGTAGGGTGAGATTACTGTTATGGAGTATTTGGAACACTTCATAGATCTTTAGTGTTTTGTGATGATTTATCTTTCTGATGAGCCATTGAGGGAAAGACGCTTCAAGGAAGGTCTCAGACATGGAAATCAATCATAGGTAAACATGTTTCAGTTGAATAATATTACCGAGATAGTGAATTAGCTACTTATTAATGAATGTAACCTGAGGTAATCTTGAGGCATAGAGAAAGGAGGTTCATCCTCTCAACCTAGTGGTTCAACTTCCAATGGAAGGAAGAGACATTTTGGGAATTATCATGAGGGGAGTACCACCAAGGATGTTAGTGATGGTAGTTCTATATTCTTTCATCATTGTGGGAGATGGGGATATATGAAGAACCAATGTGATAGAGACCCATTCGAGTGCCGAGCATGAGGAATTATGGAATATGTATAAAATTTTTGTAGGAGCTTCCATTTATTAGTCAGTGGAAGGAGATCATCTCCAACTCCAGGTTCAGGAGTGGGATTCATATCTCTATGTGAGGTTGGGAGATGGAGTAGTTCCATTCATTCAGAATGAAGTTGTGGTCATGTTTGAGGTACCCAGATACCATTTGTACCTAGATAGTAGAGTGGTCCTACTCCGAGTAGTGAGGTTGTTTCTCAGGTCCACAACTTTGGCCAGATATATCATGTGAAGCTTTCCACCAAGGATAAATATGTTGTGCAGTCTATGGTGAGAGGTATGATCTTAATATCCTCTACTTTAGTGTTATATCTTTTTTGATATAGGTTCTTCTCATAGCTTCAAATATGTACCTATTGTAGAGATCCATAGGCTCATTATTCAGTTTTTTGATTGTTTTATGACTTTTGATACTACATTGGGGATCAGAATGGAGGGTATATTCCTATGAAAGGAGTTCTCCCTTGAGGTTGGTGGGTGTCACTTCATATGGAATCTTGTTGTATTCACGATGACATGGATTTATGTCATACTCTAAATGGATTAGATAGCTCATTATCATGCCTATATCGACTATTATCATTCAAGGGTGACCTTTACATAACTAGAGGGTAGAGTTTTTATTCAAAATGGTGAATGGGATGTCCAGGTGAGCCGAGATGGACCAGAGAATTATGGGATGGGTTGAATGACAACCTATATTGCTAGATTATATCTTTATGATCAGGGAAAACATCAGACTGAATTCCCCCTAGTGGTTGATCTTTTTAGGGATGTCTTCCTGAATGATTTTTCTGGTTTACCAATTGAGATGTAGGATGAGTTCTCTATTGATATAGTACCACGAGATTCACTGATATCCATTACTTCTTATAGGAAGGATACTACAGAGTTATAGGATCTCAAGAGGAAGCTAGAGGACTTGTAGGAAAAGGGGTTTATATGACCCATTACCTATCTAAGGGGTTTTTTAGTCCTATAAATAAAAAATGTGGATGGTACCCTTAGGATATGTGTGGATTATTAGAATTTGAAAAAGTTTATGGTTAAGAAATGGTATCCCATTCCATAGATATACGATCTCTTTGACCAGCTCCGTGGAGGTCGAGTGTTCTCGATGATTGATTCAAGTTTAAGATATCATCAGGTGCGTGTTCGAACTATAGACATACCTCATACATATTTTCATAGTAGGTATGGTGTATAAAAGTATCTGGTTATGCCGTTTGATATCAAAAACATGTCAGTAGTTTTTATGGTGTTGATGAACCGAGTTTTCTATCCTTATCTATATTTGTTTGTGGCGGTATTCATAAAATATATCTTGGTGTATTCTCACAATTGACATGACCATGAAAAACATCTTGAGATCATTTTAGATACACTAATAGAGAATTGGTCATATTTTAAGCTCACAAAGTTCCACTTATGGATGAATGAGATTCACTTTCTGGGTTATATTATCTCAGAGAAAAGAGTATCAGTTGACCCAGTGATGGTGAGAGCTGTAGTTTCCAGGGAGTATCACAAGAATGTCTTTGATATATGAAGTTTCTTGGGACTATCTGGATATTATAGGTGGTTTATATAGTACATATCATGATTATAATAACCTATTAAAATCTTGACTAAGAATGGTGTGAAGTTCGTATGGTTAGATACCCATGAAATAACCTTTCAAGAGTAGAAAGGGTGGATGAATTTAATGTCAACCCTAATTATGTCAGATCTAGGAAGAAGCTATACTATTTATTATGATACATTATGTATCATGATAAGATTAGTTCTATTGTATAGAGAATTATTTTTAGAATACGAGTCTCATCAATTGAGGCCACATGAGAGGAATTACCCGACACATGATCTCAAGTTAGCCACTATTGATCATGCCTTACGCCATTAGAGACATTATTTTCTAGGAGAGATTTTTTTGGTTTACATAGACCAAAAAAACCTCAAGTATATATTTATGTGGTGTAACTTGAATCTGAGGTAGTAAAGGTGGGATGAGTACCTACATTATTTTGAATTTGAGATTGCATATACACCTAGAAAGGGAAATGTAGTTGTTGATGAACTGAGCAGGAGGACTCAGATACAGACAGTTCAAGAGGCCAGTAGCTAGTGAAATCTCATGGAATTATTTTTAGAGATTAAATTGGAGGTTAAGGATGGTCCTGGATAGAATTTTCTCTCATCATTATAAGTGTCTCACACTCTTCTATATAGATTGAGGATGAAGAAACTATTTGATTTAGAGGGTCTAGTCTTATAAGAGAGTGTGGTAGCTGAGGACCTGCCTCCTAGTTAGACCATGGGTAAGGATGAAATTCTATATATTCATGGTCACATTTAGGCAGTGAAAGAAAAATGTGAGGAGATAATGTGGGAGTTTCATGAATCAGTTTGGGTAGTACATCCCAATGTTACCAAGATGTATTGTGACATTCACTATCAGTACTGGTGGCTGGGGATGAAATGAGAGGTAGTTAGTTTTATCATGAGGCGTTTCACCTATCAAAAGGTGAAGGTGTAAAAACATTGAATAACTATTATTTTACACTATTTACTGATTTTTGAGTGGAAATGGGATGATGTTGAAAATTATTTCATGATTGGGTTTCTGAGGTTGCCTTGAGGTAGTGATGTTGTATAGGTCATTATGGATAGGCTGACGAAGGTCCCTCATTTCCTACTGATTAGGGAGACCTTCTCATAGATGATATAGGGAGGATTTATATCTATGAGATTTTTTTACCTTATGGGGTTACTCATACCATTGTATTAGATAGGGAAACCTAGTTTACATATAAATTTTGAAAGATTTTATAGAGGACGTTGAGTACACAGGTGCTTCTAAGCATGAAATACTACCATCAAACTAATGGCCAGTCAAATAACACTATAATGGTTTTAGAGAAAATGTTTAGTTCATGTGTCCTCAATTTTGGAGGCTATTAGAATATGAATATACCTATGATTAAGTTTTCCTAGAATAATAGCTATCAGGAAATGATACAGATGGAACCTTATGAGGCTTTGTACTGTATGCCATGATGATAACTTATGTGCTGGGTAGAGGCAGGAAATGTTGTGTTGTTCAGAACTCATCTAATTTAGGATACTTAGGAGTAGGTTTATCTTATCATAATGTGGTTGGATAATACATAGTCTAGAAAAAAAATCATATTCTGATATCCATCAACGACCTTTAGAGTTAGAGGTCTAGGATCATGTTTTTTTGCATATGTAATCAAGGATGGGGAATAGGTGGATTGGGATACAGGGTAAGATTTTATAACAATATGTTGGGACATTCAATATTATAGAGAGAGTAAGTACGATAGCCTATTGGTTGCATTTAAATAAAAGTTACTAAGCCATGAATGATGTATTATATGCATTTCAGTTGTTCCATTATCAGTTAGACCCATCTCATTCTCTTTAGTTGGATGAGGTTGAGTTACCGGTAGATGAGTCCTTTAAAGAGGATCCTATTCCTATAATTTATAGGAGCATGTAGGTTCTCTAAGTCCAATCAGTTCCTCTAGTGTGGATGCTATGACAACATGACCATTTATAGGATAAGACTTGGGAGCGGGAGGCTGATGTACGTGCTTAGTGGCTAGAGTTATTCTCAGATGATTCTTAATCAACCTTGGAAGGAAAATTCAGGGATAAATTTATTTAAAGGGGTAATATTTTAAGATATTGAGTTTTTCTATGAGGTATGAATTATTTTGTTTTTGGTTAAAATCTTATTTATGTTTTCTTTTGGCTTAGACCCTTAAGCCAGGCTCAAGGGCTAGTTGGGTTGTTTTGGGAAAAGAAGGAATTAGGGGAATGATGGTTCCTTTAGGAAAAATATATGATGTGTATTTGGAATACATTACTTGTATTAAATATATGATGTGTAATGGCCTGGTAAGGACATTTCACGATGTGTAAATGGGTTTTACAAGGGGGAAGACCTCGAGCTTTACACATTGTGTAAAGCATTTACTATCATGTAAATTCCCATGATCAGTTTTCAAAATAAGAGGTAGGGGATAAATTTTTGAAATAATCCCCCTTAACTCATTTATTTTACCCTAATGCATAGGATATCCACTATAGGAGCTTCCCCATTGAGCCTAACCTTGGATTTTGTGATGTTTCACAATTCAGAATCTGATTCGTCCACTACTTGTATCGTTAGATTTGCACTGGTAAGTTCTTCATTCATATTTCTCATTTCATCACTTGACTTCATATAAATACCATTATATTGGTGAAATATAATTTCAACTATTTCTATATTATTTTACCGTTCTTTATTTTTCTCTTGATATCAACATAATCAGAGGTCGATATTAAATGAGTGTTCTACCACGAGTATAGGGTAGGTGTTCTATACATTTTCCTTTATGGTTTGGTTGTTTTATAGCTTTTAATAGTTTTTAAACATTCCAAACCTTCCAAAATTTCCCCTAAAATTAATTTAACACATTGAATATTTTTTTGGAACCTGATTAATTTTCCCACTTAGTTCCTTTTTACCATTGGTGGTTGTTATCCCTAACCTAGGCCACCTATGAGGTGTGCCTTTGTATCTGACCTATTTTATACCACCCCACTAGGTGAGTGGGAGCTCGAAACTTATTTTGGGAGCCTTAATAAATTCAATAAGAATATAATGATTTATTAGGATAAGTATATACCTCATTTCCATGTGATTACATGATGTTTAATTGGTTGATTGTTTAAATGAAAAAAGTATAAATGGTTTGGATGAACTCATGGATAGTATCTTATTATGAAATTATTAAATAATTGTTTAGTGAATTGATAATGGTAGTGTATTCCTTGTATGAGATCCTTGGATCTTGATTCTATTGGATACCATGGAAATTTCTACCCCATAGATCCCGATTATGGTAGTGAATTCTATGGAAATTTCTACTCCTTGGATCCTGATTCCATAGTATTCCATGAAAATTTATACTACATGGATCCATAATTTTTATGGTTGTGGATACCTTGGTCTTTTGTACCTTGGATTCTGATTCCATAGGATTCCAAGGGCATTGCTTCCCCTTGGATCCATCTTTCTTGGATTCATACTGAACATGATCTATAGACATGCTCCTTGGACTCCACCAAAGTTGTTGCCAAGTTTACATTGAGATGCTCCATGGACTCTAAGAGGATTCCTTGGTATTCTATACCTTGGATCCAGAGCTTCGTGGTCTGACACTATATTAAACAACAAAGGACATTATGGTAATACTCACCCAATTTTCAAAATATATGAATAATAATTCATATCATGTTGAGATCCTAAATGAAAAAAGGAAGGATAAACTTTCTATAAATTATTTAATTTGACAAAATATACCCTATTTAAATGTCCCTTCTAATCCACATATTATCAAGAAATGAATCAATGCAATGTAAAAAATATTTTCCATTATTCATATTGGGACCGAATTTTCTAGAAGTTGTTTTTGGAAGCTAGAAGAAGTTAATGTTGAAAGAATTTTATTTTTTTTCAAATTAAATGAATCAATTCACTTTGTAAAGTTTTTGGATAAATAGAATCACCATTGTATTCATAGTTTCATACTCAAAATTCTTTAAAAAGTATATTCACCCGTAATAATGTTTTCTAGAAGAAAAGGTTCATAGGTCTCACATTTGGTCTATAATGAAAGTTTCAATCATAATAAGAAAATATTTTAGAGTTTTCATAGATATAATGTAAATATGAAAATTATTTTCTGATCTTGGAGTTTTTATAAATCAAAATCTATCTAAAAACTTGTGATGCAAGACTTATGAAATAAAGGGGGAGAACAAGTGCTACCAACCTTATTGAGGTTTGGTTGGGAATAAAGAAGTATCTAGAAGGATTGTAAGTTATTATAATTTATAATTTAATTAATATTATGATACTCCAATATTAAATGTTTTCAAATTCATAAGAAATTCATGTTATAAGATAATGTTTATAGAAGAAGACAGTTTGTGAAGGAAAATTTTTACGGTCTCAACTTATCAGTGTGAATATCACCAAATACAGATATGTTTGAAGGCTGAGATGTTTTGTTCATAACTTGAGAAGATGAAGATACTAGTTTTCATTTAGACCAATAATACTCAAGATATAAATCATTAGAGAAATAATTTAATGAGATTCATAATCAAAAAAAGAAATAAGTTGCTAAATTTTAAGATACTAACACCAGTCCATTAGATACAGTGTGCCACCAATCATTAGAGTAACTATTAAACCGATCATTATACTTTGTGATGTTTAAAAAATAAATCATAGGAAATAGATTTTTTTGGGAATGATGAAGAAGTTGAAGTTTTTGAGACCAATGAAAAATGGAATCAAATACCGATCAACAATATTCCATTTTCATCAAGATGAATTGTTGGTTGTTTTCAGTTGGGTCAAGAGAAAGGAAATTCTCTAATTTTTTATCAAGTGGGTGAATATAGAAAGAAGAATAGTTTATTTTGAATCATATGGGTCACAGTCATAAGATTATACGTGGTGATGAAAATCATACTATAGGTGACACTGATTCATCATAGTGAAGCATATACCGATTTATTAGGCGTAGGTTGACACCGATAACATCATTGGATGTAGGATCATTGATCTAAGGAAAATAAGAAAATAATAACTTCTTAAAATAGTTACAAAAGTGTTGTTAAGGGGGATTTAAGTTTTTAGAGTTTATAGAATATTTTTACTAAATAAGTTTTAATCCAGTCTAGATGTGATGCTGAGAAGTGTTAGAATCTTTAAAAGTTTCCACTATGTTTATAGAAAAAGAAAAGGCAACTGAAGTCTAATGAAGTAGAAACAATGTTTATGGTATAATGTTTGTTCAATGATTTATTTCTTTTTAGTTGGTATCAAGCATAATATTTGGATATCTATTTTTATTTGGTTCTGAGCATCATAATTAGAAGTAATATATCTTCCATATGTTTCAATTGGTGCGGAGAAATGTAACAAAGAATCTATTGCCTTTATCATAATTGGGAAATTGGAATGAAAAATACTAAAGTAAAATGAAGTTGTGAATATTTGAGAAGTTTTGAGAAGAAATGAGAATAGTTGAGAAGATTTGAAGAAATAAAATATAAAGTTGATATTTTTAGATAATTTAAAGATTAGGGAAATTTGGTTGAGTGGGAATGTTTTTCAGAATCCCTCCTAAACAACTTTTGGTGCACCTATAAATAGTGGAAGTAATTTTTAATTTCTAACACTTGTACTGTTAATATAAATAAGAGAGAATGCGAATCACTAAATGTTTCTAGAGAGGAGTTTTTGGATTAGGATTTCCTAAAGAAGTTTATCGAATAGAAGAAAAAGAATATAGAGGATCATATTCAGTGTTTCCAGATTAGACCAAGCTATTGGATTGAGATTTATAAACTAAGGCAGAAGTAATTCAGATTTGATTTAGTGGTATTCTGATAGAGTTATATTTTCTAATTGAGCAGTCAGAATAGGAAGATCGAACTGGGGAAATCAAAATTATTATCATTAAAAAGTCTATAAATTTCTTACCTATTTTTGGGTAGGAATGTATAGAATTATTTTGAAGAAAAAATCTGTGAAAGTTGACAGGTAAGCATAATAACATGTTTTGAAGCAACTGGTGAATGTTTCTTAACTTTTTACACAAATTTTATTACATCATTTAGTACTACTTAATGCACATGAAATTTTGTCTTGAGCATAATGCTACATGAGTATAAGGGAATATCATACTCATTGTATCTTCAAAAAAGGATTGTTTTCTAGTGGATTGTGTGGTATTGTATTGTTTCCAAACTGTACTAAGTACATAAAAAATCTTGTTGAGTAGTGAACCTTGTAAATTATTGTGTTCCTATGGATGTGTGACTGTTTTGTTTTTATCAAGGTAAAAACTCTTTAATAGGAGGTGAAATTTGTTTCAAAATAAATAAAACTTTAAATAAAAAGATATAATTGATTCACACCTTCCCCTATCAGTGATACTTAGATCATGGTCGGGCACTTTCAAGTTGTATCAGAGAAAAGATTCACTTCATTTGATATTTTTTTTAAGTTTTTGAATAAGTTGTGATGGAGAATATGAATTGTGTGAATGGTAAATGGATTCCGATATTTGATGGTAAGAACTATCAAATATAGAATGATAGAATGTTTCTTTACCTTATATCTATTAGGTATGATGTTTTTAAAGTTTCAATAGATAGATTTCCTACTATTGATGAAAAAGTTCCTCTCACATCTATTTATAAGAATCATTTTTAGAATGATAGAAGATCAAATAATTATTTACTACCATCACTTTATGAAAGTGAATTTTTAAGAGAAAAGGGTGTTTTCACTACTAAAGGTATCTGGGATAAGATAAAGAACATTTATGAAGGCAATAAAAAGGTGAAGAAGGACATGTTAAAATTCTAGAGGCTAAATTATGAAGATATAAAGATGGGTGAGTATGAATCTTTTGGTGAACTCATTACCAGGGTGAACGACATTTTCAGTACTATTAGATGTCTCTGTGAAAAGTTGGAAGATTCTACTATTTTTAAAAAGATCTTGATAAATATTTCTGACCTTTTTGATGCCAAAGTTTCCTCATTAGAATATAGAGATCCAAAAACATTATCTATGGATTATTTCCATATTACTCTCATTAATTATGAAATGAGAAGGGATAAATATACAAAAGGAAAGAAAAATTTTATAGAGAAATGTCCTTCAAGGATTCCAAACCAGGTTAGTCTAAGAAGGTTCTTTAATAAGAAGTTGTTAACTCTTATTATGAAAATGTGGTATGTAAAAATATTGATGAATTTTTACCTTTTTTTTTAAAAATGTGAAAAGAGGTATATGTAAATATAAGGGAAAAATTACCTTGAAATGTTTTAAATGTGGATACAATGGTTACTTTACTGCTAATTGCCCTCCAAGAAATAAATAAGATAATAGTGATGAAGATGAAATAAGGAAAATAAGATCATTGAAGAAACATGGTGATAAGGCTAAATTTGTTTCAAAAGGTAAAGATAAAAAATTATTCAAATCCAAAAGGAGAAGTTTCTTATCTAAAGAAGATGAAGAAGAAAACAATGAAACTGATTCCAAAAAATATACTAAGAAGGTTGGAGAGAATACTTTCATTAAAATAGTTAACAATTTAGAGTTTAGAATCAATAGTTCTGAAGAAGAAGAAACTCAATTATAATTTCATAGAAAATAAAAACTGAAAGAATATTTGAGAAAGATTGAAAGGCTTGAGAAAGAAATTAGAAAGTTAAAAAATTAATATTCCAATACAAAAAATCAAGAATGTTTTTAATGATAAAATTAAGCTGTTGGAAGAGATTTATGAGTTAAAGAAATATTTTTAGAAAGAAAATAATCAGAATGGATACATATAATTAAAGTTAAATAAAAAAGAAGAAGAGTTATAAATTTTACAACAAAAACTTTTTAAATCTGAGCATAGTTTTAAAAGTTTCAAAAATTCTACCTCTAAATTTGGTGAAATATATGGATAGGGAAAACCTAAGAAGGATCAAAAGTTACATTAAAATTTTGAAAAGAAAGTTTAAACTTTTTCTTAGAAGAGTAATAATGGGAAAGTTATGTATATAGATAAAATAAAAAAAGTGGAGAAGTCAAAAGTTTTCAAAATTTATGAGTCTAAAAAAATTTATATTAATTTTGGTTCTGATAAGGCTAAAAAGAAAAACGAGATGAAAAATAATATTTTAGTTGATAATAGAAAATTTGGTGGTCAACAAAATTCTGATAATAAAGATAAGAAGGTTTCTGAGAAACATTCTCAAAACTCTAGACACTATGAAATATTTAGAGGAAAATATTCTTTATATGGATACTGATAGTATTTTAGTGGATTTGGGAACATAGAAAATATGTTTTGGTTGGATCAAAAATATTAAAACTATTCCCAAAATTATATAAGATAATGTTTTTGGAGGAGTCAATCCTCTAAAAGAAAGATGTCAGAGAAATATGTTTTGAAGAAAATTGGAAAGGATGGTTTGAAAGTTGAAAATAAGTTCCAAATTTTGGAAACTATTTATGAAAGATGTGATCAAATTAAATATCTTAAAAAAGGTTTTCTTGTTTTTTTACTATAATAGAAAAAGTTTTTTAAAAAATCTAATTAGACGTATGTGAAAAAAGATAAAGGGAAAGAAAAGGGTATTCTTCTAGAAACCGCTCTCAAAGAAACAAAAGGAGGACAAACTTAGATTCTTGATAGTGGATATTCTTCTTCTATGATTGGAGATTTGAAATTGTTGAATAATGTGAAATATTTCAAATAAAAAATAGTGAAATTTTTAAATGTTGAATCTCTCAGAATCAAAGGTGTTGGAACAACCATCTTTGGGGAAAAAAGTTAAAATCTAAGAAATATTTTTTTGTTGATGGGATAAAACACATATTTTTGAGTGTTTTAATTTTTTTTAATGAAGGTACCAAAGTTATTTTTATAAAATATAGGTTTGTTTTGAAAAGTAAGGAATATGTAAAAATTGTTACAAGAGGCCAACATACAAAAGGAAACTTGTTCCATGTTAGTGAGGGTCAAAACTCTTGTTACATCATCATTGTAGAAGATAATCAGTTGTGGTGTAAAAGTTTAGGACACATGTGTTAGAGAAGAATGATAATTTTATCAAAGCGATATAGTGTCTGTGGAATTCTTGATATGTCAAGAGGAAGAGATTGGTGTTATACAATTTTTTAAAAAGGAAATATTATAAATTCTATGCATAATAATGTTGAAGTTTGTTCAAAAAACCCATGAAACTTATTCATTTTGTTATCTGTAGGCTAATGATAAAACAATAAATTCATAGAGATAACAACTTCATTACTTTTATTGATGAATTTACTTGAATTACTTTTGTTATGTATATGAAACATAAGTTATATTCTATAAAGTTTTTTAAAAGTTTTAGGAGGAAAGATGAGAAGGAATGTGAGTATTCTATAAATAACTCGAGAATAGAAAATGTTGGGGAATGTAAAAATTAATAATTTGAAAGTTATCTTTAGAAGAATTAAATTTGGAATGAGTTCATTACACCATAAAATCCTCAACATAATGGTGTTATTGAAAGAAAAAATAGAAGTTTGGTTGAAATGGGGAAAACTTTGTTACTTGAATATGGTGTCTTTCATTACTTTTGGAGGGAATCCATGAGCACTATTGTGTATATTCAAAACCAATGTTTGTATAAGAAAAGTTCTGATATGAATCCATATGAAATGTATTATGAAAAAGCTCTATGTCATAAAAACTTAAGAGTTTTTGTGATTCCATGCATCATAAAGAAGAAAGGTGGAAATCTTGGAAAGTTTGATCCAAGTGGTAAAGATGGAATTTTTATTGGATATGTTCTAGAAAGAAGAGGATATAGATGTTTCAAAAAAGTAATAAGAAGATTAGTTTATTTGTTTTATGTAAAAGTTGTTGAAAAATATGGGGAATATGATAAACAAAATCATGATAATAATTAATATAAAAAGGATGAAATACTGTCAAGTAAAAATTATGATAAGGATGCCAAAAATGGTAATCCTACCCAAAAAGAAGAATCAGACTTAGCTATTTCAAGTGATAAGGAAGAATATTGAAAATATCATCCTAAGATGAGGAATAAAGTAGAATGTGAAAACATAATTTATGATCAACATCAAAAGGATAAAATAATAATAACATAGAAAACTATTATACATACTTCCTTGTATTCAAAAGTTGAGATGAAAGATGTGAATCAAGCTTTTGAGCATCCAAAATGGGTTCAGGATATGAATGAAGATATTTATTAGATAGAAAAGAATAATACTTTAGAAATTATACCTAAAACAAATAAAAAGAATGTTATCAGTACAAAGTGAATTTTCTAGGAAAAGATTAATTAATATGGTGAAGTGATTAGAAAAAAGCAATATTAGTATATAAAGGTTACTCAAAGATAGAAGTCATTTATTTTGATGAGATTTTTTCTTCGGTGGCAAGGTTAGAGACTATAAGAATCTTTATTTCTATTTCTGCACACTAAAGTTACAAATTTTTTTAGATGGATGTGAAATCATTATTTTTGAATGGTGATCCTGATGAAGAAGTTTATATTGAACAATCATGTGGTTTTTCTCTTGGGAAGGATGAAATTTATGTTTTCAAGATGAATAAATCGTTTCATGGGATAAATCAAGCTCTGAGGGCATGTTATTCCAAATTGGATACCTGCTAAAGAAATATGTGTTTTAAGAAATGAAGAGTTGATAACAATCCATACATTAAATAAATTCAAGATTTCTCTCTCATTATAATTGTTTATGATGATGAAATTATCTTTGCTGGGAATAATTAAATAACTTGTGAAATATTTGCTGAAGAGATGAAAAATTTGTTTGAAATTTATATGCTCGGATAAATAAAATACATTCTTGGGTTACAAATATCACAAAAGAAGAAACACATATTTATCTCCCAAGAAAAGTATACCAAATAACTTCTTAATAAGTATGTCATAGAAAATTTGAAACCTATTTTCATACATACTTCAATGGGAACCATGTTGAAAAAAGATATAGAAGGTAAGAAAGTTGAGTCTAAAGAGTCTCAGAAGCTGATTGAAAGTTTTTTGTATTTGAATTTCTCAAGACCCGATGTTATTTATGATATTACCTTATATGAAAGATTTTAGAGTTATCTAAAAGAGTTACATATATTTGTTGGAAAAAGAATTATCAGATACATCAAAGGCACTGATTTTTTTGGAATCAGGTATGATATCTCAGAAAGTATTTACTTGATTGTGTATTCAGATTCTGATTGGGTAGAAAATGTTGATGATAGAAGATCCACATCTGTTGGAGTTTTCTTTCATTTGAAAATTTCTGTTGGTTGGAATAAAAATAAATAAAATTCAGTAACTCTTATCATGGATGAAGGTGAGTATGTTACTTCCAATCAAGATTCTACTCAATATATATGGATGAAGACCCATTTGGAAGACTTACTTATTGAAGTGAACTTACCCTTTCTCTTAGGTTGTGATAATCAGAGTGACATCAAACTTAATAGAAATCTGATACAACATTATCATTCAAAACATATTGATATCAAATACCACTTCATTTAAGAGTATGTGGAGAAGAATTAATTAATGTTGGATTATATTCTTACATATGAACAAGTTGCTTACATTTTCACAAAACTTTTACTAAAAGAAACATTTTATAAACCAAGGTTGAACATAGGGATCATTGAATTTCTCATCAAGGTTGAGGTATATGTTGTTATCCCCTCTCTCTTCTAGTATTTGGAAATTATTTTCAATGGGGAGAATTGTTTCATAAATCTATCCATTGATATGTACTAAACATTTTAAGGAAGCATGTATGTATGGGGAGTTGAAGGTGAGATATGATCTCATCATGTAAGTGTGTAAACTATTCTAACTTATTTTTGGAGTGGTTGTAGGACACTTTTGTTTACATGAAAGTTGAGGAAGTGAATAAAGAAAGTTGTGATAGAAATTTGGAAATATGATGAAGTTTCATGAGTCTCTACTTTTAGAAAACATGGATTTTATGTCAATAATTCTTATTTCCTACAATGATTTAGATCACTTATACATATAATTATTAATAAAAAATATATTTCTTAAGATTACAAAGTTTAGTGATTTATGAACCTTAGTTGAAAAAAAATCAATAGGGGGAGATTTTTGGGACCAAGCTATCAAGAAGTTGTTTTTAGAAGCTGGTAGAAGTCCGTGCTTATAGAATTTTTTTTATTGAAGGAAAGAAATCAATTCATGTTGTAAAGTTTTTGGATAATCATACACAACATCTCATTTATAGGTTTGGAATCAAAATGCTTAAGAAAGTTCATTATCTCATAAAAAAGGTTTCTAAAAGAAAAGGTTCATCAGACTCACCTCATGCCAAGAATGAAAGGTTTGATCATAATGAGAAGCTGTTTCGGAGTATTAATGGATTTTATGTAAAACTGATGATGATTTACTGATCTTGGAGTTCTCATAAATCATAATTTATCAGAATTTTTTTAATTAAATCCTTATTAAAGAAAGGGGGAGAACAAGTGCTACCAATAATATTAAGGTTTGGTTGGAAATAAATAACTTATTGGAAGGATGGGAAGCTAAAATAATTTCAAATTTAAGTTAGATGATTCTATATTAATCTTAAACATTTTCAAAGTCATGAGAAAGTCATGTTACAAGATGATGTTTATAGAAGATAGATGTTTATGAAGGCAAAGTTTTCCGGTCTCAGCTCATCTGTGTGAAGATCACCAGATGAAGATATGTTTAAAGGTTGAGATTTTTTGTTCAGAACATGAGAAGATAAAGATGCTAATTTTTAGTTAGAATAATAAGACTCAAGATTTAAATCTCCCAATAAAAAAATTGATGAGAAATGTAATCAGAAAAATAAATAAGTTGTTGGAGTTAAAGATGATGACACCAGTCCATTATACACGATGTTCCACCAATCATCAGAGTAATTCTAACACCGATCATCATACTTTTTTATGGTTGAAAAAGAAATCAGAGGAAGTAGAGTTGGTTGGATTTGATAAATAAGTTAAAGTTATTGAGACCAAAGAAAAATAGAACCATAGACCGATCATCAATATAGTTAACCAATTTCATCAATATATTTTTTTGATGTTTTTAGTTGGTTCAAGAGAAAATAAATGCCTTGATTTATTATCACGTGGGTCAAGAGATAAATAATAACAATTTATTTTGGATTATATGGGTCAAAGTCATCAAATTATATTTGGTGCCAACCATCAGACTGAAGGTGAAATTGATTCATCAGAGTGAAGTAGATACCAGTTTATCAGACACATGATGACAATGATAACATCATCGTTCATAGGATCATCGGTCCGAGGAAAATAATAAAAGAAAAACTGCTTAAAGAAGATACAAAAGTGTGGTCAAGGGGTATTGAAGTTTTAAGAGTTTAGATAAGATGTTTATCAAGGAAGTTTGAAGCTCGTCCTAAAGGGATTCCAAGAAGTGTTGGAATATTTAGAAGTTACCACTATGTTTATATAAAAACAAAAGGTAACTAGAGTCTAACGAAGTGGTAACAATGTTTATGGAATAATTATTTTTCAATGTTTTATTACTTTTCAGTTGGTACAGATCATCGAATTGTTTTTTTAGTTGGTTCTGGGCATCATAATGAGTAGTCATATGTTTTCCATATGTTTCAATTGGAATGGAGAAAAATAATGAAGAATTTGTTGTTTTTATCATAAATGGGTAATTGGAATGGAAATTGGAATTGTACTGAATATTTTGAATAAATTTTGAAGATAACTTAAGTTTTGAGGATTCAACAAGGATCAAGAAGAAATAAGAATATTTAAGAAGCATTGAATTTTTCAAAGTTAAAGCTAAGATTTTAAAAAAAATTTAGGATTTGGTAAATTTTGTTGAGAGGTAATATTTTTTACAGTCCCACCTGAACAACTTTTTTTGTACCTATAAATAGTAGAAGTACTTTTTACTTTCTCACACTTGTATTGTTCCTAGAAATAAGAGGGAAGGCAGAGTGCTAAATGCTTTTAGAGAAAAAGATTTTCCAGATTGGGATTTCCTGAGGAAGTTTACTGGATAGAAGAAGAAGAAGACTAAGGATCATATTCATAATTTTTGGATTGGACTGAGCAATCAAATTGGGATTTTCGAACTGAGGAAGAATCAGTTTAGATTTTTTTAGTGGTATTTTGACAGAGTTTTATTTCCATAATAAGAAATAATATGGGGAAACTCAGACTATGGAAATCAGACAGATTTTCATTATGAAGCCTAGAAATTTCTTACCTTCTACTGGTTAGGAAAATGAAAAATTGTTTTGAATAAAAAATATATGAAAATTGAAAAGGTAGCACAGTAACATGTTTTGAAGCAACTGGTGAAATTTTCTTAACTTGTTACAAAAATTATATTATATCATTTCATTCTACTTGACGCACATTATTTATTGTATTGAACATAGTTCTACATGAATTTAAGGGATATACTACTTGTTTTATCCACACAAAAGGATTGTTTTTAGTGGATTTTGTGGTATTGGATTGTTTCTAAACCATAACAAGGATATAAATACTCTTTTTCATCAGTGTTTATGTTCTTGTAGATGTGCCATTATTTAGTGTTTATAAAGGTAAAAACTCTTTAATAGTAGGTGAAATTTGTTTCAAAATAAAGGGAACATTAAAGAAAAATATATCACTGATTCACCCCTCCCCCTATCAGTGATACTTATATCGTGGCTATTCACTTTCAGTTTAGTTCTTAGAACATGATCTAGTTGTTCTAACTATTTATCATTTGGAAGGTGAGTCTAACCAATGGTAGAATATCATTAATAATATAATAAAAAAGTTATAGGTAGACTCTATTTAATAGGAGGAGTTCAAGAAATTATTTTTCACAAATTATATTCCTTGAAACCATTACATGAATATTGATAGAGTTTTCATGGAGTTGAAACAAAAGGAGGATAAATCTATTATCACTTATGAAGATAACTTCACAAGGATCTCAAGGTATTCATCTAGTTTTATATCTAACCCTAAGAATAATATTAATCATATATTTAGTGGATTAAATCCAATTCCTCAATAGGAATTAATAAGAGACTTTGGAAGCCATAAATAAATTACTCAATGTGTACTAAAGTTAGAGATAAAAACTAGAGAGTCAATGAAAAAAATGAATCTATAGTGTTATGGAATATTTAATGGTAATTAATATTGGGGAAAGAATTTCTAACATACTATATGTCAAAAATTTGGGAGGAATCACCTGAGTAATTGCCTCAAGGGATTAGGGAAGTGTTTTAATTATGGTAAAGAAAGCCACCAAGCCCATAATTTTTAAAGTAATGCTAAGATTTCAATTTATAAAATGGAGGATAAAATGTCCTGAAATAATGATCCACCCACACTTAAATTATCCAAATGAAAGGATTTTTTACATTATAAAAACCAATTCCCTAAAACTAGATCTAAAGAAGGGAATAGACATTAGTAACCTCAAAAACTAAGGGAGCATGGAAGAACATATGAAATCATTACTACTAAGGTGGATCATGATAATTAAGTGATGAAAGGTACACTCATTATCCACTCTTTATCTACAAAATCTTTATTTGATTATAGTTCTTTACATTCTATAATATTAAAAAAGTTTGATAAGAATATTGACTCACTAACTCAATCTTTGGATATTTTTTTATCTATGAAAACACTAGATTTCATAATGATCGCATTTAAGATATAAAACTATTCTTTGATAAAAATTTGGGGAAAGCTATTTTTTTCCAATCTTGTTATTCTTCCCATGGTTGAAATTGAAATAATATTGGGTATGTATTTTTTTCCCTGTATAGAGTACATATCAATTTTTGAAATATAGAAATATAATTTCATATCCTAAATCAACCTGTTATCCTTATAACCCATTTTTTTAAATCCACTTTATGGTTAAGTGGGAACCTCACATTCAATTGATTAACCCAAAAACCCACATATACAAATTTGAAATACAAAATAGAGAAAAAATAATTCCATATTTGAAATTCAAAATTCACGCTCGAACCAAATGTCAAAATGCCTCAAGTCATGAGATGTCAAGTGATGAGACACCTCAAGAAACACCCATGACAGAAAAAAACACCTTCATCATTACCACTACCAATAGAGAACCACAAAAAATTGTCCCACTGGATCTTCAAACCAAACACACTAGATACAAATTCAACCTCTCCATAACCATATCATGAATTCACCTTCTAATAAAATCAAGATCCTAAACTAGAACCTACTTCGGTATCAACACCATATGAGAAAAACATCATGCACCAAAAATGAATCAAACCAGAGTCAGAGACATGATATATGAATCCATTACAGAACTTGTATCATCTTTAAACATCAAAAAATTAAACAAATAAAAAAACTAATCCACCTTGTTAGCAATACATAACCTTCAAAAACCCAACATCCCTTAACAAAACAAGCATCATGCCAAATCAGTGTTGAACAAACCCATTTTATCAATAAAAAAAATAAACATCTGACACCACTGTGACATAGATCGAAAATGATGAAGGGATCACCTCCTAGAACACCATATACTGAACAAAAATCACATCCAAAAGCTTCTTGAACCCACCACAATAGACTGAATATAAGAGAGATGAAGGAGAAAGAAGATAGAGTAGATTTTTAAGTAGTAGGGTCTCCATGAAGAAGCTCATCCTCACCTAGAAGCACTAACCCAAACCAATGAATCCACCACTGGGAAGATCACACCAAACAAAACACCAAGAATAAATGACTTCCATGAAAGGGGAAACCAAAAAAAGATGATACCAAACATAGTAGAAATCTTAGGACATAAAAATGATTCAACCAATACATCCAAATCTTACCTAAGAAAACCAGCGCACCAAACCAGATGTTTTTGGAAATGAGGTAACCAGAAGGAAGGTGTAGGGGGAAAATGGACAGGGCTTCAACATGAAGCCAAAACAACATACAAAAAGAAAACGAGCGGGGGAAGAAAAGAATGAAATAAAATGATTAAGTGATAGTGAAGTAGAAGAACAAAAGGTGGGGAAATAATAGAGGGAAGGAATAAAGGAATAAGGGAATGGGGAGACGCCACCGAAGAAGTGGCATGCAAGCTTCCCCCAATCAAATTTCCATCAAAAAAACCTTAGTTCGGGGGAGAAGTGAGAGAGAGTCTTATTAGAGGCATAAAGACCAATTTTTAATTCTATTATGTAATCAATTATCAATGTAGGGATGTTCATGAAATCCCTTTGGAAGAAATTTCTATAATATGTGTCATGATACCCAACAATGATGTAATTAGAACTCAAATGATTATAGAGTAAGAATATAGTAAGTTTCATTTCTATTATGAAGGAATATACTAATGTATTAGTTGATTAACTATATAATATTAATCTAGACCATGAGGTTGGTTTTTTTGGTTGAAGTCATACTTGGATCCATGCATATCTCAAAGAGTCCATATAGAATATATTCTATTGAATTTAAATAATCACAAAATAAGTTACAAGAGAATATGGATATGGGTTTTATACTCTCTAGTGCCCCACCATAGGGTGTACAAGTCTTCTTTGTAAAAAAGAAGGATGGATCAATGCATATTTTCATTGATTATCATGATATTAATAAAATAATAATAAAGAAAAATTATCCTCTAACCTATATCGATGACATATTAGATCAACTTAGAGAATCTCAATACTTATTATAGATTTATATTTGGTAAATATATAATCAATTAAGGGTCCAAATAGAGGATATTTCCAAGGTATCTTTCTATATGAGGTATGAACACTATGAATTTATAGTGATAAAATTTATACTTACAAATCCACTCACCGTATTCATTGATCTAATGGATAGGGGTTTTTAGACTACCTTGATCATTTATTAGTTTTCTACATAAATGAATTTACCATAAATTATATGAGCAAGGAAGACCATGAAGATCATTTGTGGATTGTGTTAAAGACCTTAGGAAAGGAGAAAATGCATACCAAATTTATAAGTATAAATTATACTTTTATAAAGTATAATTATTATGTCATGCAATCAAAAGAAATGATATATATATAGATCCTTAAAATATGTAATATATTTAACAATTTCCTAAACTAACCATAGTAATTGAGATATATAGTTTTCTAAGGTCAGTTGTATACTATTGAAACTTTGTGGTAAATTTTTCATAGATATAAAATCAGCAAACTAAGTTAACATAAAAGGGAGTTATATTCCTTTGGATAGAGGAATGTAAAGAAAGAATCAATGAACAAAAGAATAGGTTAGTCACTGCACCTGTACTTACATTACCCTATTATCGATAAGGGTTTATAATATACAATGGTGCTTAAAAGATAGGATTGGGATGAATCCTCATGGAAAATCATATAGTAATTTTTTATGCCTAATTTCAATTAAAAACACATTAATGAAATTACCCAACACATGATTCCATAGGATTCCAAGAGAATTTATTCGCCTTGGATCTAAATTTATTGGACTCACATTGGACATGCCCTATGCACATGATCCTTGGACTCCACCTAAGTTGTTACTGAGTTAACATCGATATGCTCCATGGACTCAATAAGGATGAATTAGTCTTCTATACCTTGGATCCACCCCTTCATGGCATGACACTAGATTAAATGAAATAGGCTGTTGTGTATGTTATACACTTTATTACACGATGAAGCCATTGTAGATATTTTTTATATTATTATAGACAGACCATTATGGGTATTTAATTACAATTATTAGACTAGAAAAATATCACACCTTCTTTTATGGTTTATAGATTCCCTTGTTATGGGTGATTAATCATTGATCATAGGGAGCAATATTTGGCTAGGCGGGATTACATATGACTTTGACCTTTTACTTTCATTACTTCTATACATATGATATATTTAAAAATTATTCTGATTATTTTATATAGAACAGATTTATTATAGACACCGTTGGTGGTGGCCTACTGAGTGTTATCTCCCAAATTGTTTGGGTCACTATTGGGTACCTGGACAGACTTCATGGATGCTGGTAGGGACCAGGTCAAGCGAACACACTATTATTAGGGGTGATAATACTTAAGTTAAATATATATAAAACAAATTCTATAAGAAATTATTCATAAATAATGTTTATATCTCAACATATGAATCCCTAGGATTCAATCTAGTTTATCTATAGTAATTTTCCTATTTGGTTATCTCACTAAAATATATTCAAATACCTCAAAATGGTTCATAAAGAGTATGTGTATCACCAAATCACATCCCTTAAGAGTGTCATACTTGGTGTGTAGTTATTCCTCCTTTTGGTGTACTAGGTGAAGTTTGAGTTAATACCTAACCAAACTTATCAGAGTTATCACCCATAGGTTCATCTGTTATATAGTTTGAATCAACATGTTTTTATCTAGAAAAACTATATTTATTGGAAATATCTTCCAATTTTTTTATCTAAGAATAGTTTTATATCTTATATGTGATCATTATGCAACCAGGTGTTTTCATAGATAAATAAATACCCATTTATTGAGGCAGTGAATCAATATTCTTAGAAAACTTGTATAATATTATAGAATGAAAATAACCAGAATCAAATAAAGATTTTTTTGATATATGGTTAAGAATTATTTTACCTTTGATCACTTTATTATCATGATCCACCTCAGTGGTAATCATTTCATATGTTCTTCCATGTCCCCTTGGTTTTCGAGGTTGTAAATGCTTATTACCTTATTTAGATCTAGTGTTAGAGAATTTATTTTCATAATGTCTAAACTCATTTCATTTGGATAATTAAAGTGAGGGTGGATCATTATTTGAGGCCTTTTTATCATCCATTTTGTGAATTGACCTATTAAAATTACTTCAACAAATTTGGGATTAGTGGCTTGCTTTACCACACTAAAAACACTTCCCTGACCCCTTGATGAAATTACTCAGGTGCTTCATCCCACATTTTTGACATGTAGGATATTGTAAAATTTCCCCCCAATATGACTTACCATTAGAGCTTCCATGACACTATAGTTTCATTTTTTCCTTCCTTAATATCAAGAGTCCCTAATTTCTATTTATAAATTTAGTATACATTGAGAAATTTATTTATAGCTTCCAAAGTCTCTTATTAATTAATTTTGAGGAATTACCTTTAAGCCACTAAATAAATGATTAATTTTACTCTTAGGATCAGAGATAAAACTAGAGGAATACCTTTAGAACCTTGTGAAGTATTATTCATAAGTGATAATGTATTCATCCTCCTTTTTTTTTTCAACTCCATGAAATGTCTCTCAATATTCATGTAATGGTTTTAAGGAAAATAATTTGCGAAAAATAATTTCTTGAAATCCTCCTATTATATAGATTCTACTCCCTCTTTTTCATTATATTCTTAATGATATCCCACCATTAGTTATACTCACCCACCAAATGATAAAAATTCAGAAAAACTATCCCATATTATGATCACTAAAAAATGGAAAATATTTTTTCCATTGCATTGATATGTTTCTCAATAACATATGGATTAGAAGGGCCATTGGAAGAGGGTGTATATTGTCACATGAAATATTTGATAACAAGATTCCCCTTAATTATTTCATTTAGTATCTCAACATGATATGTGTTATTATTCATAGATTTTGAAAATTTGATGAGTATTTCCATAAAGTTTTATACTCCTAATCATATCTCATTTAGTTTTTCATTGGGATAATCGCTACATCATTATTATCACTCATTGTTATCTTGGTTCCTACTAGTTATAACTATTACATAAATAAAAAAAGGATTAGGGGTGAAAATATTTAAATTAAATGTATATAAAACAAACTATATAAGAAATTATTCATAAATAACATGTATATCCAAATATATGAATTTCTAGGCATCAATATTGGTTATCTATAGTCATTTTACTGTTTGTTTATCTAACTAAAATATATTCAAATCCCTCATAATGGTTAATAAAGAGTGTGTTGATAACCAAATCATGTACCATAAGAGCGTCATTCTAGGTGTGCAGTTAGGCCTTTTTTTCATGTATTAGATGAAGTTTGAGTTAATACCTAACCAATCTTATCAGAGTTATTATCCATAGGTTCATATATTCCATATAATTCATCAACATATTTCTATCTAGATAGGAATATTATTTCTAGGAAACCATAAAATATCTCTTTTACCAAAACTTATGGATGTTATCCCATATGTAGACTTATCCATAGGGGTTTAACTAATGTCCTCTCATAATAATCCCCCAAAATAACAAAACTAATACTAAAAAATAACCTAACCTTCATTAAAAACCAACTGAGGTAATTCAAGCTAAGAATATATTTATTTTATATCATTTCCATAATTTTTAAATGAAATGTTACAGATAATCTCATATTCCCAAGAATTGAAGGTTTAGTGTCCTTGTAGGGTCCTGAAAATCCAGCAAAGGGAAGGTAAATACTCCCACATGGCTAGTAAGTAAAATGGATACAAATTAAATTGAAAAATTATGAGGAATTTAAAGAAATAAAATTTTGAAAAGGAATCCGGCTTGGCCACATACCGATTACCAAGAATGGTTCGCAGAAGTAATAAACCGGAAACCATTCGGTATGTGTAAGGCCTATGACGTGCTGGCCTGTGAGGTGCTGGCCAGAAAAAGAAGCAGTCTGCGGTGAATTTCCACCTGTGAACTAAAGACACTGTGAACTATTTTCACTGGTGAGAATCTGAAAGAGATATGCCCTGAACACCATACCTACAAATGATGTGGTTCACATATAAGTAGAATTTGACGGCATATCGCAACCTCTGCAAACCCCAGTTGACCGAGTCTTCCATGGGTAAATATATCTCCCCATAGGATTCTACAGAAGGTGTCGCATGAACCATAGATATCGATTCCTCAACACTCTATATAATGACCATTGGGGGAACTGAAAAGAGGGGGGAGGAAAGGAAGAATGGGATATAGAGCTCTATAACGGGTGAAAAGTGGACAAAGAATGTAGAGGGTGCAGGAGAAATTTCTTCTGCACTCGAAGTAGTCCGCGTGACTCTATCCTGTATCTGAAACAGTTCATAGAATCCATCCCATGAACCATATGGAGAAAATAGTTCACCGAAGTTCTCCCCGCGAACCATATTTGGAATACCCTCCCACAACCAACCAACAAAACAATAAAAAATTATAATAAAATGGTTCGTGGATACCCATATGTGGAAGACGGTTCACGGACACCCATATGTAAAAGACAGTTCACGGATGCCCATATGAGGAAGATAGTACATGGAAACCCATATGTGGAAGAAAGTTCATGGAAAGATCCTTAGTATACCATCATACGTAGACAAATCCTCTGCATACCATCCTATACGGCCAACCCCTTCGCGAATAGACAGTACGCGACCAGCCCCTTCGCAAATATACAGTACGCGACCAGCTCCTATGTGACCAAGGTCTATGCGGAAAATAGTTTGCACGCACTGGTCCATACCACGGGGGCTATGCCCATACACCCTACTTGGGATTAGTGCTGGGCTATAGTTCCAGCCCTCTGGGATATTCCCTTAACTCCTATCACTGACCCCCATTAAAAATGGAGAGTCACACCACATACTTTTCAGGCTGGGTCGATTACTTTTTACATTCTGCCCTTATGCCGCACAAATATCCATCCCTTAAATACCATGAGAAGAGACATTCCTCATGCACCTCCTGAAAAGCACTCTCACCTGCCTCCTATGCCAGGTTGACCTAGAAATCCCTGGAAAATCATAGCATGAGTGTTTCTTAAATGCCCTAGCACATCCTTTCCATCCATCAAAATCTATGTCTCTAGTGATTCTAGATCCTCATAAACCTCCATGTCCATTATAAGCAGAAGGCTAGTGTCCTGCAGACACCTTTATTTGACTATGAAAATCATGCCCTGGTGGCTCTACATATGAATCCTACAAGACAACCGTCAATCAAAGGAAAATTTATCCTTAGGAGAGTCTTTTCCTACCTCTATACGCCTCAATGGATTCCATGCACCATATCATTTTTCCTGATATGAGAATCCCTAAAGTCACAGTTTACATATTACTTCCCTCTCATGTTCGAGGCATGTTAGAATATCCCAGACTGATTATCCTTCAATTAATAATGGATCCTTCCCTCCATGGTCCAAACTCCATGACCTTAAAATATGAGTTATCATCCTTAAAACATGATGTTAAACCATATGATAATATTCTTATCCACATGATGTTAAAATGTGATGCTATCGTAAAAACTATATGAATTTAAAATGTAGTATACCGAGTGATTTCGGATCTTCATAAACCTCCATGGCCATCAGAAGTGGAAATCCAGTGTCCTGCGGACACCTTTTTTTGACTATGCACATCATGCCCCAGTGGCTCTGTATATGTTTCCTACAAGATGACCATCAACCAAAGGAAAATTCTTCCTCAGGAGATTCCTTTACTACCTATGTATGCCTCAATAGCTTCCATGCCTCATATCATTTCTACTGATCCGAGATCCTCCAGAATTAAAAACCTCCATGGACATCAGAAGAGGAAGGAAAATGTCCTCAATACATCACTTCTTGATTATGCACATCATGCCCCAGTGGCTCTGCATATGTTTCCCACAAAAATGGACTATCAACAAGATGAAAATTCATCCTCAGGAGAGTCCTTTCCTACCTCTGTATGCCTCACTGGCTTCCATGCCTCATATCAATTCTCCTAGTCCAAGATCCTCCAAAATCATGGTTTCCATGTTCCTTCCCTCTCATGCTTGAGGCATGTCAGAACATCCCAACATGATTATTCTCCAGTTAATCATCATCCATGCTATATGACTTTAAACTGTAGTATACCTCACATGATATTCTGGGACCTTCCAACTAAGGTAATTCCCCAATCTTCCAAGGCCAGGTTGCATTACCTTTAATGCCATCTCACAGGGAAAGGTTCATTGCTCCGTGCCCTCACCCACCGTCGCCCCGACCTCTTCCGCCATAGGATCTACCTCCCCCACCAGCAAGGTAGGAGGTATGTGCATTGTTGGATCTTTCAAATACTTTTGTTTCTCACACCGAGCATGACTCATGTGGGCTTATAGGTTTGTGAGGATCCCAACATCAGCACACATCTGAACTACAAGAACTCTGATTCCTGACCCAATCAGGATACGTAAGACGTTTACCAGAAGGCCTAAGCTCAAAAGGGTTACCTCCCATGAAGGTTCCACCCAATCATGCATGTCAAATGGGCATATCCCATGCATAATCTCCACACCCATCTGAACTATGTGGGTTCTGATTTATCTCCTGAGGATATGTAAGAATCCCTCCTTGTGGCCCTGATCTAAACATCAAGTCACCTTCCACCCCCTGGATGACAATAAACTCCATAACACCTTATAATATTGCTAATTTAGCATCACCTTCATGGCGTCAAACATATGCATGCTCACAATGATATTTTAAACCAAGGGTATCCTGTGGATACACTCTTTGGGAATGAACCAAGGATTCACAAACATATGAACATGACTTAAATCTATAAGAGAGTTTCGGAACAGGAAACAATCATCCCTTGGAAGGGTGTGGTGAGCCTGACCTCCCATCCTCTCAACCAATGGAGTCCTTAAGTGTCACTGGCCAAATTGTCATCCAATGAGCGCCTTCCTTTGGAAATTAGGTCCATGAATCATGGATACCAAGGCCTTTGGGTGTTCTTGGATCCATGAATAAACCTGTTGGAGACTATATAAGGAATTTATATTCAAGAAGGACTAATTTCATGAGCACTTGACCCCAACGCAATCACCCATTGGGACTAATAGTTCCCCACATGGTTAATTCATCCTTATTTAAAGGATAATGACATTGAATGGGTCGAAACAAAGGAATGGTAAAATCAAAAAGAGCCCGTCTCTATGAAAAATGGGACTGGTGATGATCCTCATCGTGCCATTTCCGCATCCCCCATAAACGCGTCACCTCAGAGGAAGAACAATCCTTGATTATCAGCCACATAACCAAACTATTTTATAATAATTGTTTGAATTTTACCATAATTGAACCACACCAGGCCCCATTCTAGGCTTTTTATAAGTTATAATCATATTCAAAACCTGGGTAATGGAAAAATATGAAAGGGGTGATCTCAAACACTCAATAAGGGAGCACTTATCAATAAATAATTATTATTAAATAATAAAAAATATATAAAACATGGATAAGGGAGAAACATATGATTAAAAGATCATGAAATTATAAATAGAAATTAGAAAACTTTTTCTAGCATTGAGAATCATGATATAGGTCCATAAGACCATAGATAGGTCATCATATAAGTAGAAAAATTATAATAAGGCTTAGAAGTATATAACAAAAATATTGACTCATGGGAACATAACACAAGGAAGTGAAATATCATAGAAATATGGAAGAAACATAAAAATAGTAAATCATAACATTTTGGGAAAACCTATGATGACCATGCATTGTGTTGTGATCAAACCCATGATTCCCATTGTCTAAGTTGTGATAAAACCCCTGATTTCCATAATTTAAGTTGTGATAAAATCTATAATTTCAATATTTTAAGTTGTGAACAAAAGAATGATTTCAATTATTTATTATCTCATGAGATATAAAACTTAACTAATTAAATGGAGGGTGATATTGGATCCCAACCATCAATATCCTTACATGTGTTCTATAAGATATCAATCATTAATTATACCATGAGAACCCATGGAAATAAAATGGGTTATATATTATTTCCAAGTGGTAATGCATAATGTGATATCAAAAGTAGACTAGTTGATAACAAAAATTTGATCACACAAAAGGATTATTTCATAAAGGAATTTATAGGGTGATTCATAAACATAACTATATATGGGAGAGATATTTTGGAGTTAAATAGGAAAATATAAGTGAAACATAAAAAATTATTCAAAAAATATTTCTTAACATTGTTGTAAGGTGAAGAAGTTATGAGCCACTTTTAAAAATATAATTTTTGAGAAACAAAAATGATTTTTTTTTCAAAAATTATTTTGAAATAAATTTATATAAAATATAATTGAAAATATGTAATGTTTATTCATTATAAATATGGAGTGGAAGATGAAAGGAAAAACCTTTTTAATAATTTTAAAATACCATATTAAAACTGAAATCATAAAAAGAGAGATAAATATTCCATTTTAAATTATGTAAAACGAATTTTGAAGATCACTAGAAATAATACATATTTATAATTTAAAATAATAAAGGTAAAAATTAGTGGGAATATAGAATATGAACTTGGAAGAACAATTTATTTTTCAGATAAGATAGAAATTACTCTTAACATCATCAAATTTTATGAAGAAAGAAATCCATAAAAGAAGATTAATTTTATGTTAAAATTTTAATTCCATAGAAAATATATAGTAAAGGATATATAATATAATCATATTTTAGAATCAAATAATCATGTAAAACAATATTCAAAGTGGAATAATTATGACTTAATAAAATATGTTGAGTCTGGAAAGCCCCTTACCTTTTACTCTCAACTTCCATAAATTCCCTTTAAACTAATTTATAATAAAAATTAACATATTAATAAATCATTTCATATAATATTAATATCTATCACCTTATATACTCATCAATTATAATGATTTATTTTACATTTATATGTTTGTTATTGTTTATTTTCATCAATGGATGTTAGTGATTTTGATTATTTTGAACATGCTTTAAAATATCGATGTAGGTCCCAGTTCTTCGATACCAATATCACAATTTAAATATTATAAAATGAATTGTAATAGATTATTTATGTTTATTTATAATTTTCTAATTTAATTCTATTATAATTTTAGTCAGGATTCATGAATACAAAATTAATAATGATCTTGTTTCTATAATTTTAGACGAACAAAAGTCGGTAGACTAACCATGATTTAAATATTAATATAAAAAATATAAAATCTTAAAAATTTAATAAAAATAAATTTAATTAATTATATAAATTCTTAAAATCAACCAAGTAGGGTGGTGATGGAAAATGAAAGATTTCATCCTATGGAGGAAGTAGTTTGCACATACACGTATAAGAGATTTTTGTTTTCCATAGAATGAAAAGAATGAAGAAATTTGTTTATATTTTAATAATATTAATCATGTTATAATTATAATATTTATTCATTAAATAAATTATTATAAATTTACATGTGATTCAATGATGAAAAGTGAAATACTCTATTCATGGAGGCAGTAGCTAGTACATACACATAAGAGACATTTTTATTTTTTGAATGGTTGGGAGGAAGGTAGAAAATGAAAATTACATTGAAATAATTATATTTTAGTAAAATTATGATAATAATATAATTATTTTAGTAAATGTATAATATATTTTTAAGATGATGATAGAGAAATTTTTTTAAGGAGTGGATAATACTCATGTTGAGAAATTGAACCTTCTTTTAGAGGATCTATTAGAAAGGGAGTACATTGGGATTATTCATGGAAAAAGGGGATTCCAAATATGGATAGGAATATAGGAGAAGTAAAATGGGTAAATATTAAAGAGGAAATAAAATTAGAGGTTTTTCATGGAGTGGGTGGAAGTGTGATCCATTTATAAATGAAAAGTGAGTCTTTTCATTGGAAATGAATGATAGGTAAGGGGTAAGAATGAAATTGCATGTGAGTTCATAGAGTTTGGTGAGGAAATTTACGTGAAAAATATAGTTATAAATCTATAACCTAATAAATTTCTTCAATAAATTGTTTTTTTAAGTAATTTAGTAAAATTTTATCCAATTTATGTTTTGAATTTTTTACCCTTATTAACCTTGATTAAAAAATAACCATGGAAATTTTTTCCCCTAAAAATATAAAATGAACTATCTTAAAAAATTTCCACAAGGTGATTCCAAATTTTAACCCCATTTAATCTAATTCAATTTATACATATTATAAAATTATCATTTAAATTAAAACATATGATATATAGAAAAAACCATTTTTATAGAAAAATGAATTTTTAAATATTAATATTTATCATTATTTTCTAAAAATTACTAATTAAATTAGTGTTAATATATTATTCATAAAAATAATATATTTTATTATAATAATATATTTATATTATTTAAATAAAAATGCATACCGTATTAAAATACAATTTTTAGAAAAAATAAATTATAAGTATAAAATGATCTTATAAATTATTTAGCTATACTAAATGAATTTCATTAGTGCATTAATTTTAAAAGTGACATTTATTTTTATTTATACATATATTTCATAATTTTATTACCTTAATTTATACATTACAATTAAATAACTAAATTACCATCATTATATTTATCTTGATTAAATGTATTGTGGTTATTTCTGGTTCTCTATTGCATGAAAAATAAGTTATTTAACACAATGATTTTTAAGGTGTAATTTTCAATAAAATCATGGGTGTTTTAACTTTTGGAATGTAGATCCACTGGATGGTTTTGTGCACTCATAGACACTCGAAGCACCCCAAATAATTATGCAAGAACCACTGTGAGAGAACTCTCATATTGCACCTTTTGATAGGGTGGAAATGGTTGAGAAGGTAAATGTAATAGTGAATAAAGGTGAATATCCCCACCTTATAATATTTTTAATTATTTCAGTTTTACTGACTAAAATGTTTTAGATATTAGTTTCAATGTATCTACCTTATATTATAGAAACCCAATGGATCATTTCTTTGATGTACCAATTGATTAAAGTCTTGAGAGTCATTTACTAGTTTAGTGCCAACTCACTCAGGGGATGTTGGGATCATAACTTCTCGTTGTGATTTGGTTCCATATTATGTTCCAATACCCATGATGGATTTTGATTTGGATATAGAGTAAACCTTAATTCAATATAGGACACAATAATGGGTATGAAGGAATATTTGGGAGCCAATTCATGAAACCCCTCACAATGATCTAAGAGACTGACTATATCATCTTAAAAAAATGTTAATTACTATGGGCTACAAATATAATGATTATTGAATTCTACATATTATCATAAAGTGAGTGATTGACACTTGAATTGGTGGTAGAGAGGCAGAAATATAAAATAATGAATGGAAAGTCCTTCTTTTAAGGAATATTCTAAGAGGTATCCACCACTAATAAGGTAGTATATGATTGGAAAATTATGATCAAAGAAGTTTAGAATGTATGGATATATTCTACTAAAAGGAGGAGGCATTCTAGATTGATGTAGAGGTATATTCAATAAAGCTAGATATTCTATTTCAGGTCATAAATGAATCATAACAAGTAATTACTTAACTAGGAGAGTCCATAGAGCCTAACTTATGATGACATTTTAATTTATCCATTCTTTGTACTTGGTTATAAGGAGAGAGAGAGATTCTAGATTGTGAATGTTCACATCTTCCAATTTCATGAATAAAAATTACATTTCATCATTTTATTAAACTATTAATATTATTTATTTCTTAAAATATTATTTTTCAATACTCTTTAAACTCAAAAATAATAACATTATAGTGAATAAACCAATTTAAACATTATATGAAAATTCATTAAGTAAATAATGACTTCCGAAAACTTGTTTCAAGGATGAAGTGTATGAATAAACCTATTATATCTTAAAAATGTTCCCTAGAATAGATATGGATAGTCTATATATGGTATCACATACACCATTATTATAATCCAAGGTATGGATATGAGATAAAAACTAAAAATTTAGTTTCCTCCCAAGCTTATTTCCTTTTATGGATATTAGAAGGCTGAATATGGTGACACATTTTTTATTATAGTAAGCCAAGGATAACTCATTTCAATATGAGATGTGGCTTACTCCTAGAATCATGATATTAGAGGGATATTGGAAGAAAAAATATGGTAGACTATATACCATATCCTTAAGCTAAGGTTAATCTATTAATATATGAGATTTTGGATAAATTAGTATAATGAAAATCATAAATGTGGATTTGGGAATGGAGATTCTATTTATCAAAAGGGACCAGGTAACCTAATATTACAAGTTCATGTATTTCATGCAAATCATATAAAATAGTATCTTAGGAGTATAATGATACTCTCACTTTTTCCTTAATCAATGGACAAAGAAAGTGTAACTTGACTATTTAAATTTCAAAATGGCCATCCCTATAAGATTTATGCCTTTTTAATATAATTCTAAATATTTCCTAAACTGTGGATGTGAAAAGGTATAATGTGAAGGAACTTGTTTTTTTCTCATACTCCCCTTTTTGAGTTTTCAAAATGATAAATTTTATATTGTTATCAATTTATAAAAATCTTATTTTTTTCAAAGGAAATGAAAGGTGAATACTAAGTGAGAAGAGGCTTGAATTTTTCCCAAGATTCCCATAATGGGTTTTTGACCCATCGAGTATTATGTATATTATCTTCGGTTTTTTAAGGACTTTCAATTAGGATTAATAAAGTTGGTGTTTATGTTTGATATTTTTTTTAAAAAAAATAAGATTTATTATATCTAGAAAATTAAAGGTGATAATAAAATGTTAATGAGATCCCAATTCTAATATAGCTCAATAGAGAGAGGGTTTTATGATGTTTAAGGTCATGGTTCTCAGAACATGAGAGAAGGGTGTGATATGGTATAATAAATAGTGATTATGTTCCAGGTGTGTCCTAAAAACTTTGAAAAAGGAATGAAAATGATATAAATAATAGCCTGAGGTATTTGAGTTAAAAAAGTAATGATATAGAAAAAGTATGATGAGGATGATCACTAACCAATATTCAAATTATGGGTTCCAAAAAATTCCATTAAGTGTACATGGGGTTAGATAAATATAACTATAGAATGAAACATGACTCCACTTAGAAGGTTATATATAGTGGGGCATATATCATTACTCAATAGAGGTTTCATTTTTGAGTTCAATATAGTTGTTACCAATAGCCATAAAATTTTTATCAGTATTAAAACACTCAAGGAATAATGTCTGGTCTATGAAAAAAATATATTTAAAGGGTAATTAGAAGGACGTGGTCTTGAACTAACCATGGATGGGATGCTATGAGATTTTGAGTGGGGAATAGAGGTGGATAATGTTTTATGTCCAGGTTCATGATATATAGTCAAGATTTTACTATGTATCCTAAAATAATAGGAATCAAGATTCACATAGTTCTAATAAAAGACACATTCTCCCATTATAGAGATTATTATAAAAAGAATTGATGTTAATGAGAAGACCATGTGTCAGGAAATGAATTTTAAATTTATGTAATGTAAGACTAGACCCAATATAATTTATAATAATGTCACTACATACCCAGTGACAAAAGGAATCAAGCCACACATAGTTACATTATAGATAATTATTTTATTCTTGTATAATATCAAAACCATAATAAGCTCTATGAGAATACCTAAGAAAAGTTATAAATGATTCTAAATATAGTGTCCTAAGGAATGTTCATGGTAGGAAATTGATGTGAACCTGGATAATATATCCTAAGATATTTTTTCTTGAAAGTTTCATCTGTGTTTGGGTTCAAGATAGGTAGTTTGGACATCCCTACACATATTTAAATAATAGCAATCAAACTGCATGTAGTTATTATAAGTAGGTTAAATGAGTTTTTCAACTCTTGGAATTTATTTTGTTAAATAAAATTCATATCTCGATATTAAGGGGATATAAGCACAATATTTCATAATCACTCTTTCAAAATTGGTATGATACATAAGTGCACAACATTAAGGGTATTTGAATCCACTTAAATAGTTTGATTATGTAATGTGTAAAACATAAATCAAGACATTTAAATCAAGAAATTATGGGATTAAACAAGCATGATAAGTATGAATACTATCCAAATTTAAGCGAGAGGTCCATGGAATCTCTGTTAGGGGTGCATGGGGTAAGAGGACCATCTTCCTAGAAAAAAAAGATAATTATTGTGGGAAATTTGGATATAGTGAAACATATATCATTACAAATAAAATTTGTACTTTTGGAGTCATATACACTCATTAATAATATCCATGAGAGGTTTATGATGATTCAAACACTTAATGAATGAATTAGGTTTTATGGAGAAATAGAAATCCAAGATGGGTTTTATAACCCTAATGGTTATCCAACTATGTATTGAACATAATCTCAAGGGAATGGGATATAGAAGAAGATATACCAAGTATATAAACACCTTAATGATAATATTTTTTATATAAATATATGGACTTTTCTTGAATGATAATATACAGATGGGTTAGTTTATACTTCAATTAAGGAAAATAAAAAGATCATATCTAACATTTTCCTAAACTAGTGGGTCTAGTAACAAAAACTTACATTTTTAGGGTCAGGTTTTGGACCCTATAATATTTTCCCTTTCAATTTTTCACTCTAAAATTTTACTAATCCATGAATGAAAACATCTTAGTGAGTGGAGACTATAAATTTTCCCAAACCATATTTATGGGGTTTCCATGAGACGAGTCTTTATATATCTTTTATTTTTCAGTTTAAGGCCTTGAATTATAGACCATAGTGTTTTGGAGTTTAAAGTTATAAGAAATTAATAAAAAGTATCTAAATTTTATGTTTATGTAAATTTTAACATAGTGAGGTGAAATATCTAGTGATATAGTATAAACTTTCTCAATGTTAATTGGTAGACGTCACATCACTAGGTCTGAATCAGGCATGAGAATTTATGACCGGATGCAAGATTACAACATCACTACATATCTTGAGATAATAGAAATAAAAAAAAACTATAGTTATTTATAAAGATATATCATCTCAATGTAGAATTTAATATATAATGACCATATTTTATTTTAGAATATTTCACATTGGTTCAGAGTTCTAAAATTGATGGAAAGTGGTGGCTGAGCCTTAAATGAAATATCATGACTTCAATATAAATATTTTGATAACATAAATCATTCCAAAAATAGTTTTTGAGAAGAAAAATCTACACAATTTTTACTCATATATATGAGGGTTGGTATAGTGATTCCATCCATGGGATAAACAATTGAACAAAAAAACCCAGTGAAGGTTTTGAAAATAAAAAATTTGGAAAAAATATCCCAAGGATGAAGTAATTTTATCCTTATATTGGTTTGTAAGTAAGGATACATAAACCAAGGTCTCTTACATGGATATAAATATCATGTAAGGGAATTAAGTCATACAAAACTTAGTGCTATGTATAGTTTAATGGTCATATGGGGTGGAATGTATGTCACATTGTTTAACATCATGTGACTATGACTAAAATGTTGAAAAATTTAATGTTGTATGAGGAGTGTATTATCTGAAAGGATTTTCATAGACTTGGATTATATATAAAAATGAAATAGCCCTGTATTAGTTTTGAACACAAGGAAAAAACCTGACACGAATGAGAGGGCCCAAAATAAATGACATGAGAGTCATTAAATGTCCTATGATAATTGTAATCAATCCATATATAGTTTTGGAAAGTGATATATATAGATCATACTCATGTATATGGGATATGATAATGAAAAGGATTGTTATAACCACATTATAAGGGAAGAAACCTGATGTTAATGGAGTCTCAATACTAATACATAATGAAGCATTCCCTTCATAACGAATAATAATAGAAAGACATGATGTAATCTAGTGTAGGTATCATAAAATGGGTTAGGCATATAATCAAGATGGAATCTATGGATGGGATTGAGATAATATATATTGGGTTTAGTACAATTCCTTTTATAATAAAAATAAATTCACATGTTGTTATTAAAGGAGGTATTTTTATTTTATTATGGGATTATAACTATAAGAAGCTCCATACTTTTACCTCAAATTTGAGATCCATGTTTTGGTATATGGTATCTCAACATATGGATATTGTAGAAAACCATTCATGAATGGGGATACAAAAAATTATGGGTATTTTAATAAAAGTAAATTTTGTCACTTGGTATGGGATAAACGATCTTTATGTAACTACCTATATGATACAAATAATAATCAAGTAACTTGTAGTTCTGGAAATTGGATTTTTTTCATGGGTTAGGTGAACCCTGACATTATGTTCAACAAGTTCAACCATAAAAACCAAATCCAATATAAATGAAAACACTCATGTGGAACTATTTGTCTCATATTGTGTGGGGGTGAAATTTTTGATTTCAGGTCTCATGAAATAGTCCCCACCACGAAGTTTATGGTCTTGTAAATAGGACCACTCTAAATAATTTAAATTCATGTGGAATGGAATAATATTTTATTCAGTTTAATGGAATTCAAGAATAACTAGATGTCATGTAGTTTCAAGGTAGGATTGTTTCCAAGAATATTAGAGTGATGCAGAATGAATTTTATGCTATATAGTTTGATATTTTTCAATAAGGACTACATTAATCCACCATGAAATTATTAAAATTATTTATTAAGAAACCATAAATTAGAAGTATGTGTGGTTTTATATCTAACCATTGTATTCAAGGAATAAAATACCTCAGAGTAGAACTTATATATGGCGTAGGGTTCTTCCCATTTCATTTATAGCTATATGAGTTTCCACCTAGGTATCATGGGAGTTGATCGGGATAACACAATTTACAATTTGATAAATTAGTGGAGTTGTACATTCTTGTTGAATTATCATGTGACTCGATTATGATGAATTTCAAGGTTTTGAAACATGAATAACCTTTTATCATCAAGTCTTTCTAGGTTTTCAAGTTGTATATGAGATTTTTCATATTCATATTGTTGATTATAGATGGAATTGTGAAGTGAAGGTAATTAGAATTTAATAGGCAAGAGTGTCTCTATCCCATATACAAGTGATTATTGTGTTTCTTGTATAGCATTATAGGTCATGCTGTGATAATAACATAGATCATATAAGATATTATCTGACTAATATTTCTTGTCTTTTACCCCCGTATTATAAAGGAAATTAGATATATTTTTGTTGAAGACCTCTAAATATTCATTTGTAGCTTCATAAAAGCTAGATGAGCGGTCAAAATGAATATTATACTATGTGTAACCTCTTAAATTTTGAAGCATAAAAATTTATGCCATTTTCCATCAATATTTTTTGAGGGAAACTAAATCTAGTAATGGTATTAGAATTTATAAAGTTGATGATAGATTTTGTTCTTACCTTTTTATAGGGAACTGCTTCAAACCACTCAGAGAATAAGTTAGTGATATAAAGGTTGTACTTGAATTTTATAAATATGGTTGGAGGGTAAAAACCCATAATATATATTCCTCATATGAAAAATATCATAGATTTTTTTAGTGTGAATTAATTCTAGAGTTTTTTGGAAAACGTTAGAATGCACCTAAAATCATGGAATTTATTTGTGACTCCATATAGTCTAACATCACTGATGGAAAAAATTATCAGTATTTTGATTTTATTGAATACGTTGGTTCTTAATAGGTGAGAACCACAAGAAATAACAAAACATCCTACATAATAGTGAGGGTGTCTCCTCCTCTGATGAAACTAAGGAGGACTCCTTTGAAGCCTTATTTCTATAAGACCTTATAGGAATTCATCCCAACAAAAAGGATGAAGTTTTCTACCCTCTTCTAGATTAGTTCCATCTGGGCTTGATAAAATGAGATAATCTATTCTCAAATATATTATATTATTTTGGACATCAAACTAACTATGGCATTAAATAATATGGATATAGGCTCACCTTGACCCAAAATGGCATTGATTTCCTTGGTTTCCTCAATATAATTATTGATAAATGGAGAAACCACACTATAATGTGTAATGAAATTGACCATCTCATCCTAATTTGTATCTTTCAAGAATTTAGATCTATTTGATTTTTTATCTTCTTGGTTATTTTGTGAATGCATGATATGATATAGTTCTAGATCATGCGGAAATATTTCCATAAACCCTCATATATAATCAATAAATTGAATCAACTTTACCTTATTGATAGCATAGTAACCATTAATTTTCTTGATCACTAACTATAAATCACCAATTATATTTAATAAGGTCATATTAATCTATAGGTACATCTCTAATAATATAATAATGTCTTGATATCCACCCTAACACTCATTGCATCCTTCTATTTTCATGAAAGAGTACATATAATATTTTTTTTTCTAGGGTGACAAAAAAATTCCCCAAACTAACCAGGTTGAGCTCTGAGGTTTCCATAATTATACTTGTTAGACTCTTAGAGGCTCCTTCTAAGTATATTTACCATGATTTTAAAGTTTAATGGATTGATAATACCTATTCATTGAGGAGATCTATGTCTAATAATTATTTTTTTGGGATAATGTGTTCCATGAGGAGGTTTACTAATTTTTGTCCCCAAATTGCATTTTGAGGCATGAATTTGATGTCAAATTAGTATAAAATGATTTCCCATCATGGTAAATTCCAAGTTATCATTGAGATACACATGATATACTAAATATTATTAACAAAATATATTATATGTACCACAATGGTGCTGTAAATAATGTCGTAGTTTCTTCATTATGAGGAGGAATGTAAGTCTGTTTCTTTTGAGGTTTGAATACTAGGTCTCTACACCCAACATTATCTTTATGATATAATAGAGTTTTATTTCATTACAAGAAACATTTATATGAGAAAATAGGTCACTAATATACCTCTATATGGTTTTTATATATATGATGAGATTCTTTCCATTAATATGAATCATCAAAACCGGTGGGTATCGAAGGTTCTACTTAAGATCATTGAAGGATTTATGACAATATTTATCCCTGTTATAGGTGAAAATTTTCTTTATCAACTTTGTAAAGGGAAGACACATGCCAATATGTTTCTCTTTTACATTAATAATAGAGTAAAGATATCCCTAGATTCCCCTAAATGATTTAAAGTTTCAATGACATGGAATATCAAATGATTCACTTTTATTTCCAGGTTCAACATCAATGTCTATGTGGCGTACCAAAAATCTAATGAATTTACTTGGTTTTACTTGAAAAACACATTTAAGATGACTTTAATTCAAGATTTATTAACAATTTTTTCATAAAAATATTTTATGATTTGAAATATGATCAATGTTTTGTTGAGATTTGACCACTAGATCATCTGCATAACACTCCATGGTCTTTCCCCCAAAGGACTTGAATATATGACATAGGGAATACTGATATGTATGCTATTATTCTTCAGGCCAAAGGGTATTAATTGATAAAATTATACACCTTGGGGTGCCCAAAATGTGGTGACCTCTTCATCTTCAGGAACTATTTAGGTACTTTTATATATCAAATACCCATCGATAATGGAGAGGTTACGGAAGATTTCTATTTCATTGATTAATAATCCCATGATTAGTATTAGGAAATCATATTTTAGATAGTTATGGCTATGGTCCCTAAAATCCATAAAGAATATTATTTTAAGATTATTTTTCTTTATGTAAATAATGTTGGTGATCCATTTTGGGTATTGAGTTTCCCAAATTAAGTTATAATTAATCATGTTATCATCTTTGGATTCCAATTTTGTATCATGGGTTAGATGCACGATCCTTGTTACATGTTAATACCAATGATGGTCTTACGATAGACCCAAATTATTTTTGGACACCTAAATGTCAAACAAAATAATTAGTATATAATTATATGAAAATATATCTCAATGTTTCTTGAGGAAAAATATGCACTTGTTCTATTTTTTGACAGTCATGGTGGCACTTATCATTATAGGACATTGATCATCCTTTGTACCCAAATTAACCTATATGAGTTTCTCAATGATGGTTGGAAAACCTTCTTTGAATACTGGAGAACCATCCTTGATATCTTTCTCATATTAAACACCATTATTTGGAGAATAAGATTTATTAACTTCTTGAGATATACAAAATTACAGAGGAGTATTATTATTCCCCTTATAATTAAATATTTTTTTGGAAGGCGACATTCATATGATATAGTTAATACCATAATATTGGGATTGAATGTGATAAATCTAATGATATTCTTATTTTTAGATTCATATCTAGTTGATTTAAGAGCCTTATCAATGTTATCTAAATATAATTAAAACCCATATTGATGTATATACACTTAGGGGAAAGATTGATCCACATGAACTATCTTGAATCCATTTCCTTTTTTGGAAGAAATTATTCAATAGAAGTATCCAATTGAACACAATATTAGTGTAATGTAATTATAGGGCTTAGTTAACCAGATATTTTAACCAATGTGACCAATTAATTCCCAAATATTATGTTTTCACCTCATTTTAGTTGATAATAAAAACATAGTCTTGATTGAGTTCTATTCATGGACTAATAGAAGAAATATCCCAACCATTTGGGTATGAAAAATTAATGTCTTGATTTACCATTGGATTATTCCCTTTTATTTTATAAAACCTCGAATCTATATAATGAAATTCACTAGAAAAAGGGGGGAAATATGACCATATAGTACCCTAACTTTCTCATTAATAGAGTATTGTAGGCACTAATGATATGACACTGACAATGCTGCATGTATATAATGATAAAAACTTCCAAGAAAGACATTGAAACCTATATATCGATGAACTAACATGAATTTGGATTTAGAAATTAAATCATCAAATTAGGTACTCAACTTTATTTTCCTAAATGGTATTTGATCACTCTTGTCATACCCATGGACTGTTTGGTTGGGAAGTGATAATTTATCTTCACTATATCCCAAGAGATCGAGGGTTCATATAAGGATATGACATATCCCAAAACTATTATCAATTAGGGATTTATAGATGTAAATATTATACATATTTCAATATATTTATAGAGACATTATATTCCTATATATGGAATATTCCCAGTGATGTTCTATGATATAATTTAAAGTATGACATTTTTTAGAGCCAATCCCTGTGCAATACATCTCATCTATTAAAACCTCTTTCTCAAACTATTTAGGAATTAAGTGGGAATCAATTAGGGGATTCCTAAGATCCTATGATAGGTTAAGGTAATCCAAAATGGAGAGCTTAACTATAATTGTAGAAATATTCTTTAGAATGTTTCACTTCTAAGACAAGGTCCTGCAATTACTACCTTGAGGATTATCTATGCATTGAGTCTTGGAGGCCGAACTTAATTATTCCAATAACCCATTGGCTTGACTAAAATTGGAGGACATATTTATGGTATATTGGTTGTATTTAATCACCCTTCCCTTATTTCCTTTCTAACTAAACAATATTTTTTATTCTAGTTGGTCATTTGGTATAATTGATTCTAAATGAGCATTGGATGATTCAAGATTAGACCTATGTTCCTGTTTACCTCTTTAAGGTGACTATATTCATGTTTTATCATTGTATATTTCTTTAAAAGAAATAATTCCAGAATGTTTGAGTCCACTGTGACATTGTTTCATCAACCACCTCAGTCTCTATAACTTCACCCATAATTATTAGTGGGAGAGAGAGGTTCAAATTAGTCATCCACATCAATATAGGGGTCTACCATGTGAATTCTATTGACCAATCAATATTTCAACTTCTTATCTGATGAAGTTCCTATTAAATGTGGTGGTTCCCATCCACCCAATGACAGGGATAAGAAATTTTTGAGTGTCTAGTTCGGCCGAGTTACAATCAAGGGATCCTATTTCTATTCCTTATTTTCCTAGTACTAGTTTTTTTGACTCATGGATAATTATGATGATGATGATATTTTCTATAGTATCATAGAGGGAACTATAGTCACAACTAGCTAATTTGTTTTAACCTTAAGTATTTCATGTGCTTATTTGACCAATTTATTGGTCATACAATCATAAAATTTATATATAGTCTTATTTGTAACATTATTACAATCATCCTTTTCTCTAAATAGAGTGGTAGAGATACAAGTCACCTATTCTTGGGGTTTAACCAACTTTATCTATCTAGTGGAAACCATATTTTGGATTATATATTAAAAAAGTAGTCTTGAATATTTTTCTCTAGCATTTACTAGAAGGTAAAATAATAAATGTGATCATTTATCCCAACATCATTGTGCCTTCTGACCTCTAATAATTTTACTAGGTTCTTTTATAGAGAAGCTATTATGAACTTAGTAATATGATCCTTTTGGAAGGAATATACCGTACAATTTAAATAATCTATATTTATGAAATTATTTTCCTCCATTATCATATAAATAGGTTCCTACTATTTCTATTTTTATCCAGAAGTAAGAACTACATGATATTGTGAAGTTTTGGAAATTGGATTTGGTATTGGTTGGAGTTTGAGAATGATAGACACAATATCTCATCTATAGTATTTTTTTTCCTTATGATGATTTCTTTGGCTGAGATATAGCCTTATAAAACTGAAAAACATCTTTCAGTCATTGAGAGACTACTATAAAATATCAGAAACTTCTAAGGAGCTCAAAGGAATTCACAATGTTTTCAATTAATATAAAATATTTTATATTCTTATATCTAATAGTTTCAATTTCATAATTTATATTCAAGTAATAGTTTAATCCAATCTACCTAGACATGAAATATAAAAACCTTTAATTTTCACACTATTTTAAAATCAAGATGATGAGTATAGTTGTATTCCTGATCATGGGGATTAATTAATAATTTACTTATCACTGAAGATATACCCAATAGGTGAAAGACCTAGCTAGTAGGTTTCTATACAAAATTATTATTAGTAATTATAGAGTTTTCATGAAGCATGTGAGCATTGTTTTATCCTTCTATTTTGGTGTCCCCATCATGGGGTCGCATTAGGGAATGAAGTGCATGATATTCTACTTTGGATTTACTGTACCCTCAAATATTGGTGAAGTGGGATTCCAAAGTTAAGTGGGATTATATCCAAGTATTCCAAACTAGTGTAAATATTCCCTTCTAACTACACTATTTCAAGTTACCCCTCTATGGATTACATTTGAGTGATAGGGGACATGATAGAGTTAAGTATTTCTAATTATACTTTCACTAGGGATGATGCTTGAGTGGTGGTAGTGGGTGGAACCTAATTGTGTAGGCTCACCTATTTATACTATTGATATCCCTATTCATTCATCTTGTGATCACTATTGTAAATAAGATATTTACCAATGGTTTTGGGAAAACTGTTGGTATAGTCCACTAATTTGGACCTATACCAACATTTTGGAAAAAAACGTTGGTATAAGTCACTTATATGGACATATACCAATGGTTGTCCCAAAACCATTGGTATAGGTCACTAATTTGGAGCTATACCAACAGTTTTGGCCAAACCGTTGGTATAGTTCACTAATTGGGACCTATACCAACAGTTCTAGGAAAAGTATTGGTATAGGTCCATTATAGAGACCCTATACCAATGGTTTGACCTCAAACCATTGGTATAGGTCCCCCCTATACCAATGGTTTGTCCAAAACCATTGGTATAGGTCCCAAAATCAATGAATCTATACCAATGGTTCTAAAAACCATTGGTATAGGTCTATACCAATGGTTTTGAGAACCGTTGGTATAGGTACATGTATTTTTAATGGAATATTCCTCTAGAGGACATTAAATAAATCAAAATTTAAAATACTTATGATAATACATATATATATATTTATGAAATTATTTTCACAAAAGTAATTTAGGTTAGTGCTTAGGTCGTTCAATCACAAACCGGAGGTGTTGGGATCAAAACCAACTAGGTGATTCTTTTTTGAATTATATATACCAACGGTTTTATGGAACCATTTTTATAGATTTTCATATTACTTATACCAACAGTTTTGAAAACCGTTGGTATGGGTCTATACCAATGGTTTTTCCAAAACCATAGGTATAGACCTATCCCCATGGCTTACTAGACAATGGTTCTCCAAGCCATTGGTATATGCTATACCAATAGTTTGCAGGCCTATACCAACAGTTCCAAACTGTTGGTATAGGGTATTTTTCTAGAAGTGGATATCTTACTTGAAATAGAGTTGGTTTCTAAATTAGGGGTTGATATTATTGATAGTTTGTGACCACCATTTCTAGATAAATTAATTTTATAAGCCTTGAGTTAGATAGTTAATTAGACTCTTTAATCATTGGGTGAGTAGATACTTATCATTGAAATGGAATATCTTGAGGAGGAAAAAAATCCTTGGATTAAGAGTTATACTTAGTATGAATATTTTATTTAAAATTTTCAGAATTTTACTCCTTCAAATTACCAAGCTCAATTTAATATTGACAAATCACCTCCTCAGTGATGGGAGGTTTGACTTATTAGGGTGGTGGGTGGGATATAGGCACACCTTTTTATTTGTTATTAGACGAGGCATGTTGAGTAGGACACAACTGGATATTTGGAGGTTCACACATATCTTGAGTTTTCCTCTAATGCATCAAACACCTTCCTTATTCAAGTGTTTCATTGAGGACCATATTTTGGACATATCCCTCCTTATCACATTTTTGTGTGTTGTGTCTTGATCCATGTTATTAATGTGGATAAAATTATTAATTTACATAGATTTAATGCATTTTGTAGAGATAATATCCTCATCATAGTTATATATGAATTTATTATCCTCTTAATATCTATAAAAAAATCACAATCCTCCTTGATAGCTACCTTATTAGTTGACTAATTTGACTAGATTACCATGTGTGGATTCACCTTTTCTCCCTAATGTTTCTCAAGAAGTGGTTTATAAATGTTAATTGTAAGTTTTTACCCAATATAATTCAATGAATACACTTATAATGAAGGAGACTAATCAAAATGTTGAATAAACAACAAGGTTGTTTCCCCTAAAGTCCCTAACATTCTAGAGAATACTAATTTTATTAGAGGAGGTAAAGGTAATAATAACCCCATACCTATGGGATGGTATGTATTTATCCATACCACCATCAAATCCTAGATCTTATTTGGATTTTATGATCATAGGGGTGGTAGTGGTGGTCAAAATTCCCCCAGCCCTATGGGTTGGGGTTCTTTCCATAGTGATGGTAAGGAAACTACTATCATAAACATTATATATTTATAGGACTCTATTAAGGTATGATCTAAAATAAAAATATTTTTAGGGGTAGAACTTCTCAATTCCAAAAGTTGTTCCACAACATCATGTTTTTTTCCTCATATAGGAGGCCTCTTTGACTTTCTTTATACTATGATATTAGATTCTATCATTGGGTTTCTCCTACTGAGTATGATATTTCTAGAATTTATGAATCTAAAGTCTTTTTTGGATGATCTAACTAGAATTTTTAGACCTAGGACCTAAGGAATGGAATAAATCAATGAAATTACATGTTGCCTTCCCCAATGAATTGCTTTGAGTGGTGAACGAGGTGAAATGAAGAGAGTTATATTCATCCCACCCTCTAATACACATATCCAATGGGGTGTTAGTGACTGTTTGGTGAAGTGATTATATACTCTTAAGGTTTACACACTAGAGAAACTTATTATACTTCACTAACATAAGATTTAATGCCACTAAAAATGTGTCTAGGTTGATATTAGGACAAATATCATCAAACATCTTGAGATGATTGACATACTATTCATAAGATATATATTTATTAATAATATGAGTGAGAGTATCTAATAAGTTATACAACATATAATGTCTATAATACCTTTTTATTGATTTAGAATCTCATATTGGGGAGTGGATATAGGATAGAAAAACAAGAGTATTTTTTCACCATTCAAGTATTCCCACATGACCATGGTGCTTTCTTTATCCTCTAAGTAGGGTTATTCAACCTGATTTGACCAAAAGGGTTTCTTACCTAGTTATTTTTCAAGGGGATTAGAATCATTAAAAAATGTAATTAGTTGCGTAAATGGTTAAATGATCCGAGGGAGGTGAAGATGATGACCATTACCAAATAATATCTTTTTAATGGAATGATATATCTCTACTTAGTGATAAGGTTCATATTGAAACCCACCTCAATTTCTAGAGTGCCTCTTGGTATGAGGTCATGATCAGATCATATTTGACATGGGGAGGACCTTCATGTTATGAAAGTTAATCCTCATGATTAGGGTCTTTGAAACGAGCACCATGGGACGTACCTTAATTGATACTGATTTAAGATTCATCATCATGGGGACAACCTCTACTTTGGATGTTTCATTTGTTATAAGGAGGAACTATATAACATATACCATGGGGAGGACCTCTAGAGATCTTATCTTGGTTCTTATATAGAGGTACTTTATGGTTACTAGTTTTTGATAAGTTAACAAGTGAACAACCTCCTTACTGGTTTATTTTCATACTATGGGGAGGACCTCTATAATTAGTTCCATGTGGAGGAATTATTCATTTGAACCTCATACTAACATGGGGAGGATATCTATGGTGGGTAATATAGGCAGGATCTCCAGATATGTTGATCACAATACCATGGGTAGGACCTCTATATCCATAGCTTCCTTCTCTAGTTGATGATGAACTAGAAATATATTAGAAGGTTGTTAGAATACATAAAATCATGTAAATAATATCAGTGTCTATAGGGGTGTGAACTATATCTTAGATTGAATATATATATATATATATATATATATATGAAAAATTATTATTGACATTCTCGACCAGGTTATTGGGTTTGAAATCACGATCCAAATTGGGGTAGCTCAGTTTTGAAAACTACCCTCATTAGTTAGATCCCTATTTGGTGAATCATCAATTATTATAATAATATAATGATAGAATTATTTAGAGTGATTAGGAATATGTTACTACTATATGGTTTCCACTAGGATAATCTGATATGCTTCTTAAGATAGGGAAGTAATATAGTCTATCTCCCTAGATTCACCAAAATATACCGGTAATCTTCCTATGTATGGATGATAATAGGGATATGAGATTGTTCATAATTTTCCACCAGAATATGTTGATGTTCATCAAATATGTTAATGGGAATAGGAATGTGATTTCTCAAAAAATATTCATTTTCCTATAATATATTAGGATGGTCTTCATTAGTGATAAAATGGATATAAGTATACTCTTAATCTTTTTTATCTATCTTCCCCTGATGCACTGTCCTTATAGGGGTCCTGGTTTAGATAACTGAGGCCTGGATCTCTAGGGATTATTTCTTAAATATATTCCTGGGGAGATGGAACCACATGGTACTGGTGATGAAAAAATTTGACAGGATCCCTCTTAAGATTATTTTAAACTAAAATAGGGAAGTATTTGATGTGCTCCCCAACCTTCCCAAGGTAATAATGGTATGTGTTGATGTAATTTTGAGATAGACTTTTGAAACATTTTTTTATAGAAACAAATACCTCACGCATCTATGAAGTCCATCTATTATAGGGAAAATAATGAGGATTCTTCTCCTAGAGTCTCTCACATTCTACATTCAAGGTTAATATAACACCATTGATATGGTACTCCTATATAAAGGCATTCACCAATTTACACTAGAGGTACTCTATCAGATATAGGGTACATTGGAGATCTAGGGCCGTGATCTTCATGGATACTATAGAAAATATTTGGTGCATTGATTGGTTGTCCAAAATAGAATAAGGTTACTCATTACTACCATAATCATTTCTAAGGAGCTTGGAATTCAATGGGGGGGGGGGGGGGGTATTTGGTGATTCTATTTGGATGATAAGGAATTTCTAAGAGAGAAAAACCACAAACAAGGAACCCAATAATGAAACATCACGAAGAAACGTTCATGGTTGATTAATCTCATTCAAGGTAAAGTAATTCACATTAGGTTCACCATTATATTTTTTATTTTCTCCCATGTTCATGATTTTTTCGATTTAGTGAGAACATGTTTTCTTAAGGTAGGCGATCATTGGGACTAACTAGATAAAATTTAGCCTACACATTGGTCATGAAGATAAGAGGTTGTTTCATACCTAAATGATTTTTTATTCCTATCCTGAGAAGATATTAAATATTTAAGACAAATTTATGAATCTTTTATAGTAATAATATTAATAATAGTTATCTCCATGAAATATATCAATAAAAACCATCTATAAATGTGAAAATCTATATGTATCATAAGTTCTCTATTATTATTTTTCATAAATTATACCATAGCTTAAAGCTTTCCGACTAGGATATATATAATTTATCACTATTCAAGGATTTATTAGGTTTATGGAGTTTTGATAAGGCCCATGATAAGGGAGTACTAAAAATACATTTAAATGGAATCAGAACCCACATAGTTTAGTTCTACATAATAGGAAACATTGTACCTTTAAGGTTGAGTGACAAAGACCACTATGGTGCCTTTTATGGTCATGAAACATGAACTATTGAATTAAATTTTAGGTTCATGCATCTAGAACCTATTTTTATTAGTTTAACATCATTTTAAATAGATTATATTATATTTAGTTTAATTTTATGCATGAAAAACTACTAGGTGAAAAGTACCTAACAATGATTGGTGTGGGACCTAGCATGAGCATACCTTTTGGGTTTATCTTGTGTTTTGGTAACTAAATTAGAGAGGTTGTGATTAGGTCTAAAAACTAATAAGAGGCCAAGTATTAAGAAGGTGAAATTTATGATTGGCAAGCAGAGTTTGGAATTATTAGGAAATGTGGTTTCATTAATCTATTAATGACACAAAACCTCACTATCAAGGGAACCCATGATTGTTATTACCCTGAGGGACCTATTATTTTAGGAGAAAAATTTAAGAAATTTATGTCATGGTAGGATCAATCCATTTTATCAAAGGAATACCTAATCATAGGGTAGAAATCAAGTGTGAAAAACCCATTCATGTATATTAGGAGGGAATGGAGGAGGTCATGCTGGAATGTCAACATTTTAACCATAGATAATAGAATCCCATGAGGTCATTTGGGTAAATTCAACTTGGGTAAATGAATAGGGTGAAATTTGGTGTTTAATTTAGGGTTAAATACCTATATAAGGGTTCCTTTAGAGTGTGACCAACCATAGATAAAATCTTTCATAGTTAGGGACCATTATAAAGAGGCCAACCTATAATTTTAAGAACCCAAATATGACATAAAATTAGAGTTTTATATAAGTATAAATGTTTCACTAAAGTCAGTATTTGAAACATACTATCCACGAAGGAATTTATGTGAGTGATCCTATATAAATTAATATCCTAGGAATCATTCAAAAATAAATTTATGTGGGATACACAAAAAATATCATTTTCAAGAGGATAATTATCTCAAAATCCTTACATGATGCTCTTCCCCCTCCTTCTCTCCAGTTGAATTTCAGATATTACTTTATATTTGGGGTGTCTATGGGCTGATTTATATTGTTTTTTGGAAAATTATTCACCTGAACCAATAAAAAGTGGTTAGGTTGGGTCATAGATTTTTTTTGAAATGACCCAACCTTACCCAACCATTGGTGGGTTGAGTTGGGTTAGGTTAGGTATGTCAAATCAAGTAAAGAAAAATTAAAGGAAATAATAACAAAAAATCTATAAAACTATTGATTAAATTAGAACTAAACATATTTAAAACATTTAAACTCAACCAAATACAAATAGATTAATAATATCCATTAAATTTAATTAATGTTTTAAAATATTTTACTTCAAAAAACTAAGAAATACATTATTAAATGGAGAACCCAAACCATTTCTACTAGTTAAAAAAATTAGCTATAATGTATTAATAAATTAGGCATGACCAATAAAATTACTTATAAGTTATATCATCTCGAATAAAAAACATAATTTCAAATAAATGTTCATCCAAAAAAATTCAATAAACATTTATATCAACTGAAAAATTCATATAAATAAATTAAATAAACATTTATTGACTTTATTTTCAAATTACATGTATTATATTTGGATATTTTATAGATAACCAATAAAAAAAATTACATGTTACTATAAAATTCAATAAATATTATATTTAATGTATAAAAAATTTATATCCATCAATAAAACATTCCTTCAGGAAATAATCTATAAATTTTATAACTATAATAACTATTAAATTCAATAACATTTCACTAACCAAACATATCTAAACAAATTATTTATAGGGATTGTAAAAAAAACTCACATGCAATAAAAAATTGGTCTATAAAAAACATAATGCAGCTGAAACAACACTACGAGAGTCTTATTGGGATGTAAAAAATTTTGTTTGAAAATAAAAATTCAGGATGTACAAGTAAGTATGCCAAAATTATACCCAAAAAAAGAAAACAAAATAAAAAATTTATCCTATAATAACAAACCCAAATAGTTTATTTTCACTATCATAGTCTACTATATAAATAAGAAAAGTTAAATCTAGAAATCTTAGCTACTAAATAAGCTAGAGAAAAATTGAGAAAAAAATTAACACGAATCATCGAAGGAAGAGAGAATCGCCGCACACATAACATGATTTTTAATTAAACTAGAATGAGTAGAATCAAATATGACTCACATACTTCCTTGTTAGGGTTAAATAATTTCTTCATAAAAAATAGAAAAAAATCCATTATATAAATGAATTAAATTTCACTCTGAGCCCATTACTTATCTGATATTAAATTATAAATCATATATTTTTGGATTCATACATTCAAATAACACTGATACAATAATCATGATGGTAAAGTGTTCAAAAGGGTAAGACCTTCCTTGAAACTCAATTGAATCAGAAAAATGGGTGAAGTGAATAATTTTAGACAAAAAAGAGTGAGTGAGGATCCTATTTCATAGTGTGATTTACAATTCTAGTTATTACTAACTTGGAAAAGAGCACACATAAGATCAATCAGAGTAAGAATATGTGTGGATGAGAGGGTAATCAAGAAATTATGGATGGGTGAACATTAAAAAATAAAGAATAATATGGATGATGACTGGGTGCGCACAATACTATGAGATTAAGTATATAAATAAATTGGGGTTGTCATTAATATCAATAGAGGGAGGAAGAATAATTGGATGAACATCTAGAGAGAGTGATATTTGGAGAAAAAATCCACACAACACCAATTATTGGATGTAGGTTAGTGTTTTCAATGTATTGAGTGAGAGAGAGAGAGGAAGAAGACAAAAGTGGAGTGGCCACGTGAGAATTTTCTATTTTCCATGAAATGATAAGAGGGAAGTGGAGATCCCAACCCCTATAGAAAATAAATTAAGGATTGGTTTGGTTGGTTAGGTTAAGATGGTTCATTATTTTGACAACCCATGAACCGACCCAACCCAATCCTAACTATACCAAAATTAACCCAACCCATAAATATACCCTATGTAACCTGATCCAAACCAAACCAATACGATTAGGTGAGGTCTAGTTTATCGGGTCAGGTCAATTTTGGACACCCCAAATAGAGATTTTTCATTAATGTTTTATTAAAATGAAATTCTATATAAATGATGAGATTTCTCCCTAGGTGTGAACATCATATAAAAAGAAAAATATTTTAATTATATGCTTATATTGAAGTATATATTTTTTTAAAATATATACCCTCTACTCGATGTGTATTCCAGGTATTTATTGGCAGCGATTCATAACCTCTTTAATAGAATATGTGATCACATAGGATTCCCATGATTTTGTAGAGTCATTGTGATGATGCCTCAAAGATATTCCTAATTGTGAAAATGTTACATGGTCTAAATGATATTATATAAAATTTTGAAAATAAATAATGACTTATGGTGATGAAGGATCACCATACCAATGGTTTAAAGAGACACACATTCATTAAAATATTACATTAACATAATGAATCTTTTTTTATATAAAAAATGATGGCTGGTCATGAGGGTGTTATGTGGGTGTGAAGGAGTTACACCTTATCTATGTAAAGAAATTTCTAACCTTGGAGATGTTACATGGATTTTAAGGAGTAATGTGCTGATGTTGCAAAGGATGACCTTCCACAAATGTCCAGATTTTCTTCATGTAAAATTTACCTTTTCCATATTTCCTTTTTTATTTTGAATATTTTATTATAACATTATTTATAGTGATTTAAGTTTTTTTGGGTGTCAATAGTCGCAAATAATTCCCCAGAATGAGTATTAATTTTAGTTTAGATATTTTTCAAAAAATTTGAGATAGATTAAGATAATCTTTTCTAAATGAGTTTGGATGGATCCAAAAAGTTTTTTATAATTTTTTATAGATTCTATAAGGTATTTTTAAAGTTTTATATTATTGGAAATTATTCACTAAATTATAGACCAAAATGTAGTGATGGTTAATACACTATGGTTTATATTTGGTTTGGGTATTTTACACTAAATCATGGGGAATTTGAGAATGGTATGAGACACCATTCAGTTGGTTCATCTAGTGTGGTTAACATTCATCATAATATAGATACAAATCATAAGAAGATGTGTAAACATAAAATGATCACTGAAATAGTTTCAATGTTTAGATTGATCAATGAAGGTTATCTAATTTTTTCCCATTACATAACATTTAAAACATTATTAATTCGAATTAGAAAATAAAATTGATGTATGAGTCCAATAACATGAAATTATAGCACTTCATTAAGGTTAAACATGTATCTAGAGAATATGTTTTCATAACATACTCTCTAAAACTCTAGATCCTCCATTTTACCTTGAGGAGATGTTAGCCCACCATTCAGAAAAAATATTTCCTATTGAAGTATTCAATGATTCAAGTTTTAGGTTTTTATCATTAGAGTTGAGAACCCATTGGTTTTTACCGAGGGAGCTTGATCAAAATCACTGTGAATGAAGATTAAAATCTTGGATAGTGTGGTGTGCATGGAATATTATTATATCATTTTATTCTGCCATTTTACCTAAAAGTATATTGGATTTGGAATTCATTTAATCATAAACTAAAAATAGTCATTGTGATATACCATGGATATCATCATGTTCTACCCATAAAACTAAAAAAATACTACACCTATCCTTTTAAGAAGTATGTATAGGTCCACTGGGTACCTGGTGGGCCTTCCATGCTTCTAATTTATTCTACTACCACAGGGTACCCAGTTCTAATCCACTAGATATCTTATGGTTTTTAACACCCAAATTACATTAATTCTTCCTCTATCTTTACATTTGAGGACTCAAATACCTTCTAACCCTTAAATTAAATTAGAAATATTATCAAGAGGCAAAAATAAAAGGAGTAAACTATCCAAGAAGTGTTTGGGTCTTTATAACCTCCCCACTATCAGCTTATGGTCTATAATAATCTTTCAATAACTTTATAAGGTATGTGACTTGGACACTTGGCCTTTATATGTAGTTTATTCTCCCATATCTCATGCAAAATTTTCCCACAATTCCACCATATTCGTACTAAAGGAATATACTTTACCTATAATGGGTTCTCTCTTTGGTAAATGATATAAACTTATTACACTACAAAAATACTATCAAAATCCAACTTCATATCACCATACTGAATAACATAAGTTGTACTGGGTATAAACATTGTAAATCCTGAAAGATAGAAAACTTCATGAATTGAACTATACCAAGGAGGAAAATCCAACTTTTTATCCAAATCCTCAACATGATCCCAGAACTCAATAATTATAATGTAATAAAGATCAAGCTTCCCTTTTTTACCTTGTCTATGATCTGTCCAAGTAGATAATCAAATAAACATGTGATCACTAACCTGAAATTATAATGCTAATCACCTCTGATAAGCATAGGATTACTACTGAATTTGAGCCATCGATAATTGGTTCCTATAGTTTCACCCATCCATAATTTCCTTAATTATTATAGGACCAATAAATGGTGAATTTATAATATATTTTAAATTTTATGAATAATTATATGGTTCACTATCGAGTGGTTTAAATGGATCCATTTATATAGATACTTAATATATGTAAAAATAGGTGAACTCTATGAATGGTTATTGAATCTCATAAGAGTAAAACAAAAATGTGATGCTGGCTCATAATATATATTCTAAAATATAAATGGTCCTTTATGATTGACCATCATTCTAATGGTGATATAAAATACTCAACTTCATTAGTGATTCAAGGGCTTTTTGTAACCCTTTCCAATAATGAGTGAAAAATGTTAGGTTTTTGTCTAATATGGTACTATCCATAACCCCATAGAGTTTCAAAATATTTTAAACATAGTTATATTCTAATTCATTAACTGAAGATACCTCTTGAATAGGCATGAATTGTGGTTCCTTGGTTAGGTGATAAAAATCACAAATACTACATTATTTCCTTTTGATGAATGGGGTAAGCTTTTTACAAAATCCATTGTAATTTCATAAAATTTATAGAAATTCATATGGAGTGGTTATAAATTAATTATGGGTCATTGAGGTTATAAATTAATTTGATAACATTCAAGAAATTGAGATATGAATCCTTTTATATCCCATTTCATGTTAGGACACAAAAACTATATGAACATCCCTCCGTACATCTTAGAAATTATGGTGTGTACTAGCTAATGAGAGGAGTGATATTCCATTATAACCTATTACCACAAGTTATCATGAATCACTAGCCTCCTGTGAATATAGTAGAACAAATTCAAGTATTGATTCTATCCTTCCAATATCTCCCCACTACCGAGTCTCTCTCAAATGATGTTTTAGTTATGGTCATAGATATAAGAATCATTCACTTATTTTACAACCATTGATTTATGATATTTAGGATATAAATACACCCTATCCTGATCCTTGATAAAATCATGATGGATGTCATCTATCATATAAATAATCAAACATTAATTCTTATCCTCATACATCTTCTAGGGTTGTGACCTCATACTCAGAGAATTAGCTACAACATTTCCCTTACCCAGAGAAAAAGGGAGATTGAAGTAAATGGAATTTTGGAAATTAACTCACCAAAATTGACTTAAATAAATATCACTTTGAGAGAATATTTACTTTAATATCTTTTGGTTAGTATATATTACAAAATTTTCACTGAATAACTACTTCCTCAAGTATTTTAAATCATGAACCACCACAATTAGTTCTAGATCATGTGTTATGTAATTCTTCTCATGTGGTTATAGCTAAATTGAATTGTAGGATACCTCATGATAGTTCCACATTGGTACACATCCAATAAACATGTTATAGGAATTATAATAAACCTCATAACCCTTTATTAAATTTTTAAAAAATTAGTATAGGTCTTGATGTAATCCTCCTTTATAAATGTTGAAAGATTACCTAACACTACTCATAAAAAATGAATTTCACTCACTTTATTTATTATAATAGACATATAAATACTAGATGAAATTATGGTAATACCTAGATATACCTAAGCGAATCCATACCTTGAATATTTTATCATGAAATTTTCAAGACATCACTACATCCATAATCCTAGGATCTACTACAATCCCAACATTCAACACCACGTGGCCCAAGAATTTAAACATGCAATTGAAAATAAACATTTCAAAACATTTGAATACAAATTACTCTCCTATAACTTTATTGAAACTACCTAAATATACCTTCAATTATCTTCTCATGTCTTTGAATACACTAATATGTCATCCAAAAAAACCACGATGAATGAGTCTAGGTATAAATAAAATATTCCGTTCACCAGGGCCATGAAATCTTCAAGTGTATTCGTCAAGTTGAAAGGAGTAACTTAAAAATAAAATTCCCCATACTGAAATTGAAATTATATCATTAAAAATTCCTTAGATATCACAAGAAAATTATGATACACTAATATAATGTAAATATTTAAAAACCATTTCACCCCTTTTTAATTTAAGAAAAAAATCAATTCTAGGAAATGAATATTAGTTATTACTAGTTAAATTCTTTAATTTTAGATAATCAATGAAAAGTCACAAAATCCCTTCAACCATAGTGGAGAAGAGGATTGGGATACCCTAAGGAGAAACCCAAGGGAGAAATTTTGGGCTATATATAACCCTTAGACTATATATCCTAAATATAAACTTTCAATTCTGTTAATTATATCAGTTCCATATAGCATAATGGAATTAATATAATCTTAGTTATAGGAAGTATCTTGAATAATAAATCCACCTAATTATTTAGATACGTCAAAAAAAGTTCCCAAGGAAATAAATCTAGAAATAACTCTACCACTTTAAGTATCAAATTAGACCTATATTATTAAACCACTCTAAGAACTAATCATTTAATTTGAGAGGTAATATTTAAAACCTTCTCTTAGTATAATCCATCTCTAATTTTTTTGTAATACCATTCGCCCATAAGACCATAATGTTTTCTATAGAGAGAAGATAACTAGAATCACCTATTATAAAAATAAATGATATATTTGAATTAAATAAACTAATAAATTCCCAGATGTGGTCAAAGAGATTCATATAAAGGGTGGAAAAATCCCAATGATTTCAAAACAATATCACTATAAGAGGAAAACAAAGACTCTTATTTTTCTATAATATATTACCCAAAGGGGTATCAATACTCATGATACACTGATTTATTTCCACCTATAAACCCAAATGGGACACCCATTTCTTATAAATAAAATAATAGAAATCTATTATATCAAATAAATCATATAAAAATGTAGAAGAGACCATAACAGTACCTATCACTATCTGAGGAACTTCCCCAGGATTAGCTTTTGACTTCTTAATCATAAAAACCTTACCTATACTATATTGATTATTTTGTTCTTAGGATAATTTCACTTTTGATAGTTCCACTAACTACTATATCTACCTTGCCCAACCATTACCATTCTTAAACCTCCTTAAAGAAGGTTTATTTATTACAAAATATTTACCAAATTCCTAAACCTAGAAAGTTTGAATTTTCTAGGTATGTTGGACTATATTTTCAGATAGTGTAGACTAAAATAACCTATTAATATGACCTTAATTATTTCAATAGTTCCATTAATTCAATTTATAGGGATATTTAGGCCTGATTTTCCTTACAAAACCATATTGTAAGCACTAAATCGAAGAAAAATAGTCAAAATAAAACATAGTACACCTCTAGTAGATAAATATTTAACCAAAATTATACTGGATAGGAATATTTATTAGTAAATTATTAATCCCTATTTAGGAAATATGTTGACCAATTTCAATCCCATAAACAAGATCCCTTAAGTCACTTTGATACAATTTTATAATTACTTGACAAAGATACCAAAATAGAATCAATCTAGAGTAGTACACGAACTCAAGATTACCTCTTAATCACTTGAGGGTGGTGTAAAAATTGAGGTATAATGAAAAAAATAAAGGGATATAATTTACCATTATTGATACCAAACCAACTGACCATTAATAATCATGAAGTAAAGTAGAAATTCTAGCATCAACTATTGGATTGATGGACCTAAAAGGCCCAAATCTGATTATCCATAAGAGGATCCTTACACAAAACTTATGTGATAAACACATAGTATAACAAATATATGAATATTCATATATTTCATAACATAGACAAAATATATCCACAAATGCTAAAAATTGGGTGAAACTAGAGAAAAATAAAATATATACAAAGTGCCACCCAAACACCCCCTCAGGACAGTAAAATAAGGTATTTTATAGTTATAACCCTCTATATGAATTAATTTAGATATACCAATTTCATCCCTTCTAAACATCCACTGGAGAATCCAAAATGATCAATAGAAACATCACACACACTGTGTAGTGACCCCCATGCTCCGGTATACTCATCCCTTGTATGTGAGCACTTTTACTTTACTTGGGTCACAAAAAATAGAGAATACATGAATCCACATTGGATTATGTGTAAGGTGAGAGTACATCATACCCTATGTAAGTCACCACATAACCTCAGTATGCCTTTCATAAATGTTAGTGTGTAATGTTGGAATTTAATGTAAGTGGGTAGCAAGTAAACAATATAAATCAATCAAAAAATTAAAAATTAATAAGTAGCAATGATGAACACATTGACATGTACTTTGAATTAAAAAAACGCTAAAATTATTTAGTAACTCTTTAATTGTTTTTATCCACACTAGAAAAACCTACATTGATCCATGTTTAGAATACAAGTAGGATACCTATCCACCTTAAGTAATCTATTCATCAGATATTCTTGACCAAATATATCCTCTATAGAAGGTTCTATACATATAAATATGTATATCAATTATATATATATATATAATCATCCTCCCAGGGAGGAACGTATACTCACTTTGACATGGGAGGTTAACTATACCTTTATAAGGAGTTACCATGTATCATCATCCTCACATAAGAGGCACCACATTCTCATATGAAGTAATGTGTGTATATATATATATATCATGATTTTAAATATATATACTATTTCATCCCTCTATATAAGGAAATGAACTTAAATATAGGTGATATTATTGTGTTTTAGAAGTTCACATGCATTAATCTAAAGCCTATAAGATAAGTCACAACACCCACATATACTATACATTGTAACAAGGCTACACATGTACAATAACAATAGGAATCCCACAAATCTTAAAATCTTGTTACATATATAACATAACACATGAACATATCACATTACAATAAAAGATCTGGTTAACATTCTATAAGGTATCACACTTAATCATAAATAGGTTATTTATAACCATTGGAGTCTCACAGAAACAATACAATTAATACCAGGAGAGGGAAGTCCAAACATTTCATATTAGGAATGAGATTTCACTTAAAATCCCATACAAACATCTACTTAAAGTACAATTTATATAGAATCCACTATTCATATCCTAACAAAATTTAATTTCCCCTAAAAAGGGTAAAAAATGAAGTATATATATGTTATTATTATAAGGAATCCTCTATCACATTTTATCCATAATCCATATATGTCCCCAACATTACACACTTTAACACACAATTAGGTTAGCTAAAGAATAATGGGAACATGTTTAAGTTTTTTATTTCTAATGAAATTATAAATCATTTTCATAGACCTTAATTTACTCAAATTCAACTCATAAAATGTTATAGAATACATGAATCCTATATAATAACTCACAACATGGTTTGTACAACATCAAGACACATGAGAATACTGATGTATGAAAATCCAAGGAAAAATTATTGAATTTAAAGGTTAATCAACTAAAAAACTCCAAAAAATTCAAAACACATAAATAAAACCATTAATAATTTTTTTTAACCATTATCAAAAATGTATAGAATTTCCTATAATGGTTTAACTATCACTAGATACTAAGTGAAAAACCATGGCAGTTTATTCTAGGGATAATGCATCATGGGACAATAAGGTATAACCCAATTAACCATTTTTCATCATGATTATTTTATTCTTAATTAAAAATCATTAACTGGGTGTCCATCACTGTACCCCATTCCCCTACATTATCCATAATTCACAGTATGATAAAAAGAGAATAAAATCACCCACCTAAGGTAATGAAAATTAAATTACCTAACATTGTATGGAAATTAATGACTCCATCGACTAACTATAGAACTTTTAGTTTGGATAAAATGTGAATTTATACATTTCCCTAATCAAAATTCATGAATCTAATGGTTTTTGGTACAAAATTACCTCAAAAATAAAGACTATGTACTTTTAATACCCCCTAGAGGAATATTAGCCACGTGTCGACTTTATATCTAAACTCTTAAAAGGAAGTGTGGTTATGAAAGACATAAATATTTTCTAAATATCTTATAAAAAAAGAGAAATATAGCATCTATACCATATATCTAAAAATAAAGGACTCTCATGGTTATCCAATGACACATCCATGTGAATATTATAGCTAGGAATGAATGAGAATAGAGTGGAAGCTCTCATCTAGAGCTTGAAATGGTAATAAAGTGGTCAATACCATGTTAGGGATAAAATAGGGGTAATTTATGGTTGAAATGATAGTTTTAACCCAAAATATTAAAATAACACTTTAAAATACAGGGTTCCTGATACTGTATCACATAGTACTTAGTGGGAATGACAGTGATGTTCTTACACTACTAATATGAGTGGGTATTTAGTACAAAACCACATGGTACCTAGTGGTTCCCAACATAACCCGTGAGATGTTACTACCAAATAATCTATGTAACATTTCATTATTTTCCTTAAAATGGACTTGAAAATATGGTGCATATAATGTTTTTAAGTAGATCCATTATTCATCAAAATTATGAGCATTACCAAATAACAATATACCCCTTGGGGTTCCTTAAAGGCAGTGGATTCTTTATCCTCCTAAGTCATTCAAATATGATTATATCTGGGTTTCCCACCCATTAATGAGGAGGCCTACAAACTGGATGTTACATCAATTAACAATTCCATGATAGAAGCTTGGTAGTCATAATTTGAACAATAATGATTCAGTTACCTAAAGCCAATGTAGATTCTAATTTTATAGTTTTTTTAATAGGGATGATGTTTTAAAGATAATTTGGATATTGGACCTCTGAAATAATGTTATTTTTAATCAAAATTTTGACTTTGGCTTCCACCTTAGTGACATGAGTCAAATTCGTTATTTTTTTCTTATTATTTATAACAATTTTGGTTATTTGGTAAACCTATGTAATCAATGTATACCTAGGGATCACTCCAAGGAATGTTTATATAGTTCAATATAAATGCATCCCAATTATGTTTTAGGAATGAAATATACCCCTATTTTTCATCTATGGTTATGGATATGTGGATCATTGTGGGATGTAGATCTTCCTCAATTCCCATATTAACCTACCTAAGATAATCTATGGTGGTGGATAAACCCTCCTTGTAGGATAGTACAACATCATTAATCTCTTCCTCATTATCATTTTCATGAGTGGAAGATGGATCCACTTATTATGATATTTTATATAATACATAAGTTTCATAATTTTCATTGAGGCCACACTCATATAAATGGTGTGATATTTTTAATCCCAATCGATACCATATAAATAAAGGTAGAAAAAACCTAAAACTCATGTTCTTATTTGGTGGAAGATGTACAACTGATAAAAAATACATGTTTTTTTGATTTAATATTAGTTAATCCCGAATTTCAGTTTAGATTCTTAGAATCTATATCAATTCACATATATTTCATATGACTCACTATGTCTATCTATATGTCTTGCTCAAGAAAGAATATTTTTAAACATTCTAGAAGAGACTGGTAATCAGAGGGTATATAATAATGGGTTTTACTAACCTATAAATTCCTAAATTCAAATTCCTTTATTCAATTTGGTTAATAAGGATTAAAGAATCTATATCAATTATATCCCATAGATTGATGGGAGTAACTTCCAAACTAATATGGGAAGTGATTTTTACAATGCAATTCATCAATGATGGATTCCCCTATCATTTTTAGTTTCATTTTTTGATGTATTGAGATTAATAGTATTCAAATATGGATCTTCCACTATTGAGTACACTAAAATTTCCACCAACAAAATAAGTTAGGAATTAGTGGTAAAAAGAGGAAAGTACTACATGATAGTGAATAAAATTCCTTCCCAATAAGGAATTAAAGGTTTTGTTTTGATGGATTAACATGAACTCATAATCAAATATAAGGTCTTAAAACTTGTTAACATATTGATATTTCCAGGAGGGTTCTATTTTTTTTTGTGACCTTGGATTTTAAATTTGAAAGGATCTAGATCAGCCTCTTAATAACCCAAATGGTAGATATTTCATATAGAATCGAGGTTTTGACTGGAAAGTTCATTCATGACCAGATAAATTCATTCAAACAGTTGAACAATTTCTTATTCATATGCACATAACATTTCTATGCATATCATTACAGAACATTATACCATTATTCTCCTTATTTAGATGGACAAATATAGAAACAAATCACCTGAGCAGTAGGATTTTACATTTTAACTATCTTATTGTCTATATTCTTTTGAAGAAAGTCCTTAAAGAAAAAATAGTCTTGTATATTATGAACTAACATCATATGTCAAATTAATTAATCTGGGTGATCATCCAATCACACATCATGTACTTTCTCACCTCCATTAATGTGCTTTCTCATTTACTAAATAAGAGAATTTTTTCTTCCTATTTTCAATGTTTTGTAAATTCTATTCCTTCTTTTCCTCATGGTGGGGGAATTGAAATTTATTTTTAGAAGAAGGTACTACTTTATATTTGGAAGGATTAGGAGTTAAATATGGTGATGACACCAGATTGAGAGTGATTGTTTCATTATTTTTCTATATTTCTTTCCCATATTTAATGGTTTCATCTAAGATTTAGATTTGGATCACTGAATGCCATTTTATAACCATTTTTCACTATAATAAACTCACAAAACACAATATGATATTTTAATTTAATAAGTGATATCTGAAACTCATCTCAATTATTCTCTTTATTTATCTCCAACATGCATTATTACGGGAGATAAATCTTTAGGGAATAGTTTAAACCTTTCTATATAGATATTGAATCTATAACCCTATAATTTTCATATTTTTTTTAAAATTTAAATATAAATAATGTCTATCTTCCTCATCAAAGAACTGAATTGATAAAAGGATTATCATTTAACATCTTTCCAACTAGAAAGGGATATAGTCATCAAATTACTGTACTAGAGAAATAAAGGTCCATATGAAGTGTGCATAATCTAATAACCATTACTTCTTATCGCTATTGTGTTACGAGAATAGTTATTCATTGATATTTGAAATTTATAAGATGATATTACGAGTCTCCCATTCAATTGAATTTTTGGAAATTAGGGTTTCTAATGTTTGGTTTAGTAGTAATTAGGTCCATACACAAAAGGTATGAGATTATATCTAGATAAATTTGCATACACTGAACCTCCATAGTTTCTATGTGAAGAGTAATGGAATCTAGACACTCATGTGATAAATTTAGTGGAGTGTGACATGGATGTCCTATATATACCTGTTGTCAGTAGTGATCCTGAGTCAGTGTAGGATGGATGTCCTAAACTAGTGTTTATTATTTTTATAGTGGAGGGAATTATTATTAATCAACTATTGTTGGTGTCATTTAAATTGGTTTATTTGATCTCAGGTTGTCTTGATGGATCTGGTCCTCACTTATTGGTTGAAACATCTACTCATGTTAAGAGGGATCTGTATCATGAGGGATCGCTATTTTTCCCACTAATTTTTTTTATGGATGTATTTTTATTAAGTATCTTGAAATTAAGCTGTATAATATTTTCCATATTGAATTAATACTGGTCAATACTTTTAATAGTAGATATATACTCAATATCTTTGGGTAGTGGGTGGCCATGGATGTGGCCACACAAACCCACTTTTCCTTCATAGTGGTTCATTGATTAGGATGAAATAGAATGTTCAAAGGATCTCCAAAGTCTAAAGTCTTCATTTGATGTCAATAGTGAAAACTATTTTCTTACACATTGGTGTAAATAAAATTTTGAATAACTACATCCTCATTTTATTTTACCTCTCCATCACTATAATTCTCTAGGTTATTTTAGGGATTATATCAATGAAATTAACAAAGGTGAGTCTTGTAATAATAACCAATTCCTCATCCACATCAAATTGATATGAAACCTTATCATTATTAGAATATACCTTAGGGTAAAGATTATAATCAACCTAATATTTTTATATTATGGATGATTTTTTTGATTTACAGCCTCTACAAGGCTTAAACCTAGTTGTTTGTAACTCCCCTTATGATTAAACAATGGGTGAATCATGTAACATGTTTTTGACTGAATCTTATTCAGTGTTCACTTAATGAGACCATGATGGAGGGGCCAAACAATGAAATTCTAGCAAAGAAGATTATGAGATAATTATTTGTGGGGATTCCACTTGTCTAGAGAACATAGATATTCTCATAGGAGAAAGTAAAAATTCTCACATCCCTATGGGTTGGAATTATACCTATGTTGTTTAAATTATAGTGTCACGACCCGTCCTTAGGGACCATTCTGTGACTACCCCAAGCTCGCCTTCCATAGGCCAGGGGCTGGCGACTAGCACCAAAGGCGTAAATCCCAAAAGAAGGCAAGACATTGCCTTTATGAAGTAACATACACAATAGAGTATGCAAGTGAAGTAAGCACTAAGTAAAACTGGGTACAAGATAAGTGCTGAAAAGTAAATGGGCCAGTATGCAAACCCAACTGAAAGTACAGTACAACTGGAAGGAAAGTACAATAGTAGTAAGTAAAGCAGCAACACCGAGTCGTCCCCCGGAAATCCCACCTGAAGGGTGGGTACAAATAATCTCCTCAGCTCCTCGGGTTCAGCCGCCCACTCCGTGTACGTCCCACCAAGTGGTCCACCTCCGGGTACCGTCCATCTCCACAAGCCTCCACCTCGATCAGTTCTGTCCGTCATATGTATCCAACACAACATAGTGCGGGTATAGCCCGTGCAGGGGTGAGTATACAATACTCAGTAGGGACCCCGAGACCCCCGAAGGTCTCTCAGAATCCATGAAGGATAAACCAAAAAGGAAAGATACAATCACGAAGTATCAAAAGACTCTACTTAGGTATATTCCCATACATATACCTAAGTCATAAATTACAAAATGGCTCCAACTCTCGAGCCCAAGCACAACCCAGTCCACACAAGAAAACACAACCCAGTCCACATAGGAAAGCAAGTCAATCACATCGATGATAATGATTGAGAATCAAGACTCATCTCACACAGGTATACACTTCGTAAGGCGATAGAAATGATCAGATGTAGCCACTGATTCATATAATCTGTCAGAACCACATAGGATACAAGACTAGCTAAGCTGTCGGACCCACAAAGGATACAAGACCAACTACTCTGCCGGACCCACACAGGATACAAGTACAGAGGTGAATACTGCTGGACCCACATAGGATACAAGAACAGTAGTCATTGCCATCAAACCCACTGAGGATTCCATTATGGTCGTCATCACTAACGAACCCACAGAGGATCCAAGTACAGTTGTCCTCGCTGCCGAACCCACAGAGGATCCAAGTGCAGTCGTCATCGTCGCAGTTGCAGCCGACTCTAGGGTTCCCGCACACATCATGCTCGATTCCGGGAGGGTCCACTCCTCAAGAAAAAGAGATTTGATAAATCAATTGTCACGAAGTCCAGAGTTGATGTATCCAACAGTTCTGTCTCGTCAAAAGAAACCCAAGGCGACAGATAGCGTGTCAATCGGACGCCCGGTCTGAGAGTTATTGGATTTTCCGCTCCTGGGGCCCGATTGGTTTTTAAGCTAAAACCAAACTGACCGTAATCCAAATGTATCCAAACCTCAAGTGGAATAATCCAAATGAACCATCTCAACAAAATGATTGCAACTCAATTGACGACACATCAATCAGACATCCGATCCTTAAGATATAAGCGTTCCCACTCCAAGGGCCCGATTGGTTTCAAGTATGAACCAACCTGGGCATACCCCAAACTTTTCCGAAACCTTGAGTGTAATATACCGAAATGAACTTCTCAATCCAAGGATTCCTACTCAACTGATGGTGCGTCGATCTTAGGTCCGTAGCTCAAGTTATGGGAAAAAGACCTAAAACGGTCCGAAGTGGGGGGGGGGGGGGGTCAGGGCCTGGTCCGACCCGGCCCAACTCCCCCTGGGTTGGCCCGGATGGGCGTGGCCCAGCCTGGTCCACACGACCCACCCCAGCCTGGCCGGGGGGTGCGCTGGCTTGGCCAACGGGCCGAGTAGGGGGGACGCAGTCCCCCCTTTGTGTTCCGCAGATGCGGCGATCGATGCTGTGTCTCCCCTGGATCCCGCGCGGCCGTGGGATCCTATGCCTCGCAGCCGCGGCGGGCTCCTGTCGGCGGCACGCCGGCGGCCCGCACCGGTGACCTGCACCGCCAGTGACTTCCGCGGGCCACTAGAGTCATTCCGGTGGTCTGATTTTGCTCCCGATTGCGCCTACGGTCGCCTCGGGACCCATACATCACTGCGAAGGCCTCCAATCGCCATTTCTGTCCAGGTTCGTCATTTCCAAATATTCCGTACATCAAGAAACAAGCAGCGGTGGGTTTGGAATTGTTCGTTATTCCGCACCCACCACGTTAGTGGTTCTAAACATCACCAATCCAAAATAATTTCCAAGCACGAGGGTATAATTCTCATAAAGAAAGAATATACAAATTTTCCCCTACCTCAATCAAGGAAGATGATCGTCAGCGTCGCGGTAGATGGCGTCGTGGGGAAGAGGATCGTAGGCATTGTCGGGGTGCACCGAGGATGAAACAATGTCTCCTCTCTTGTTGCGGGGAAGAGGATTGGTGGAATTTCATTGTTATTTGAGGAACCGGCATTCTTCGTCGTTCTTAGTTGAAGAATGGTTCGCCTACCTTTTTAATTCTTTATAGAGCCTTTCTCAAAAGTGTTTTTCCAATGACCAAAAGATTAAGGTGGCTCACAAATTAATAGAATTGTCATGCAATTCTTATTAATTTCAACGTGTTGCCACATTAATTTACACTGACATAAATTAATTGGTTTGCACGTTTAAATGGATGAGGGAGGTAGGAAGGCTCCATCATAATCAATATGTGGAGTTACCAAAGAATTAAACAAGGGGTATTAATGGGGGGAATTTTCAAAGGAAACAACATGGGAATAAATGAGGCCAGAGGAAATTAAATGGCGGGGCTCATGTGGTCCCCACCTCTCTAACATCCACACTTGGGTAGTTAAATGGATGTGGGCCCCACTATTAACTACCCATGGGAGGAAAAAAACACCTTATGAAATAAAAACTATTCCAACAATTTTTATTTACTTCTTAAATAAACCCCCAAAATTATCTTCTCCTCCTTTGCGAACACAACTACGGTAAGTGTCCCCTTAAGCAATTACCGGCGCTACGAGTTCATCGGTGCCCTCAGATTTTAATTCCGAGCACCGGTTCAAAAGATAGAAAAAACAGCTCATTCGTTCACTGAACGTACCCGAGGTAAACTTTGGAATTTGATTCTGGGCACACCAGGTCTCAGAATCAAGTGCCGTCAGAAGCCACATACTCTTAAAATTCCAAAGTATTTTTTAAAAAGAATTCCTTGAAATTTCTGGGTCTTTACATCACTCCCACATTAGGGATTTGCGTCCCCATAAAGATACAACATAAACTAGGGGAACAAATGAGGGTACTGAGCACACATCTAAGTCTCCCACTCCCATGTGCTCTCCTGGAGGTTCCCGTGCTGCTAACGAATGAGCACAAGAGGAATCGACCACCCACGTAGGACCCGATCATGTCGATCCTCAATATCCACTGGGACCTCTGCAAATGTCACCCTGTCATCGATGTCCATCTCCCCGTGGTCGATGATATGCATCGGGTCATGCACGTATCTCCTTAGCTGAGATACTTGGAAGACGTCGTGCACCCGGTGAAACTGAGGTGGAAGGGCCAGGCGGTAATCCACCTCGCCTACCCTGATGAGGACCTGGAAAGGTCCGATGAAGTGTGGAGATAACTTTACACCCCGGCCAAATCTTCGTAATCCACGTCGAGGTGAGACCTGTAAGAAAATGTGGTCGCCATCCTCGAACTCCAGTGTTCTCCACCTCATATCAGCATAGGACTTCTGTCTGCTCTGTACAGTCCTCATCCACTCCTGGATGATCTACACCTTCTCTGTCATAGACTGAACCATCTCTGGTCCTACGAGTGCTAACTCCCCAGGGTCAGTCCAACACAGAGGTGATCTGCAAGGTCGGCCGTATAGTGCCACATATGGTTCCATCACGATGGTGGAGCGGTAGCTGTTGTTATACGCAAACTCCACCAAGGGTAGGTGATCCTCCTAGCCGCGACCAAAGTCGATGACACATGCATAGAGCATGTCCTCGAGTGTCTGAATGGTTCTCTCTATCTGGCCATCCGTCTGTGGGTGAAAGGCAGTGATCAGGCATAGCTGTGTCCCGAAAGCCTCCTATAACCCCTTCCAAAGCCGTGAAGTAAAGAGAGAGTCTCGATCGAAGACGATAGACGATGGAACACCATGAAACTGTACGATCTTCTGAACGTAGAGGCGTCCCAAGCTCTCTACTGATCCCTGATCTCTGATTGGTAGGAAGTGGGCCGACTTGGTGATTCATTCTACGATCACCAAGATGGTGTCATGTCCTCTGGAAGTACGTGGAAGCCCCGTCAAAAAATCCATGGATATCATGTCCCACTTCCACTTTGGGACCTCTAAGGGCTATACCAAGCCTGTTGGCACCTGGTGCTCTGCCTTGACTTGCTGACAAGTGAGGCATCGAGAAACGAACTCTGCCATAAACTTCTTCATACCCGGCCACCAGTACTGTTGTATGAGGTCCTAGTACATCTTTGCTACCAAAGGATGTACCGCTAGAGGGGAAGTGTGGAACTCCCTCATCACCTCCTCTTGTAGTGCAAATGGTACCATGGTATGTCCCCTGAAGAGGATGACGTGCTCCCTACCTTTAGAAAATCCATTGGGTGCTAGCCACGAGGATATCTGAGCACGTCGCGCCTCACAGTCAACATACCCACGCTGTACCTCTCTGACGCACTGAAGAAGTGGATGAGTGACTATGAGGGACTACAAATAGGCTGCCCCATCTATATCCACGAAGGATATCTACAAAGCGGAAAACTGCTCTGTCGCCTCACCAAGTAGCTGAATGACTGATCTCCTACTGAGAGCATCAACCACAACGTTTCCCTTCCTAGGAGTATAGACAATCTCAAAGTCATAATCCTAGAGGAACTTGAGCCATCACCACTGTCTCAGGTTCAGGTCCTTCTGTGAAAAAATGTACCTGATAATCTGGTGGTCAGAGTAGACTATAAATCACTCACCCATTAGATAGTGCCGCCACATCTTCAGGGTGAAGACCACTGATGCTAACTCCAGGTCATGGGTGGCGTAGTTCTGCTTGTGCTGCCTCAACTGCCGTGAACCGTAAGCGATCACTGCTCGCTCCTACATCAGGACACACCCGAGTCCGGTCCCTGATGCATCGCAGTATACTACGTACCCTATGCCGTCCTCTAGTAGCCTCAAGATGGGCGCACTGTTCAATCTACACCTCAGATCTTAGAAGCTCTGCTGAAATCTGTATGACCACACGAAGGGTTTCCCCTTCTTCGTCAAAGCTGTAAGCGGTGATTTAACTCTGGAGAAGTTTGGCACAAATCTCTGATAGTACCTAGCCAGACCTAGGAAACTCTGCACCTACGACACGCTCCTGGGTGGCTCCCAAGAAAGTAATGCCTCGACCTTCACGGGATACAAGACAACTCCCACCTCTGAGATGACGTGCCCCAAAAAGTGAACCTCTCGAAGCTAGAATTGGAACTTTGAGAGCTTACCATAAATATGGTGCTCTCGGAGTGTATCCAGTACAACCCGTAAGTGGTAGGCATGCTCCTCCTTGGTTGTCGAGTAAATCAGTATGTCATCAATGAAGACTACGAAAAACTGATCGAGGTAGGGCTGGAAGATCCTGTTCATGAGACTCATGAACACTTCTGGAGTGTTGGTCACACTGAAGGGCATGACCAAGAACTCATAGTGGCCACATAGACACCTGAAGGCTATCTTCTGCACATCATCATCCCAAAATCGAAGTTGATGATAGCCTGACCTGAGGTCTATCTTCAAGAACCAACGTGCTCCATTGATATGATCGAAGAAGTTGTAAATCCTCGGAAGCGGATAGTTGTTCCTCACGGTCACCTGGTTTAGGCGACGGTAGTCGACACATAGTCGCAAGCTCCCATCTGTCTTCTTGGCGAATAGAATCGGAGAAGCCCAGGGTGAAACACTGGTTGGATGAAGCCTTTCCCCTATAAGTCCTCCAGCTGTACCCGCAGCTCACGAAGCTCGGCGGGAGCCATCCGATATGCTGGAGTGGATATCGGTGATGTCCTAGGGTACAGGTCTATATATAAATCTACCTCCCTTCGAGGAGGTAGTCCTGGGACATCGTCAGGAAAGATGTCTGCATACTGATCCACCACAACAGAAAATCCCGGACTACGCACGTCAACTACTATGAGGATGAGACTACCCAACTGATGTGTGATCGGCTGCCCTATCCTCTGTGTAAGTCCATCCTGTGCTGTGAAGGTTCCCTTCTCGCCGGTGAAGGTGAACCTGGTCCCATCCGTGCAGACACACCGCACCTTGCGCCTAATATAATCGGTCTAAGCATGGACTGTAGATAACCAGTCCATGCCCAAGATGACGTCGTAAGGCCTCGACGCCGCTACAAGAAGACACTAGCCGAAGCTCTCGCCTCCTAGAGTAAGCTCACACTGTCAGCACTAGTGCGTAATCATCGAGTCTACTCCTGTAAGAGTCTCTAACCGTAAGGATTGAGCCAACGGCTCTGTCGGAATCTCTGAGATCCGAACAAGGGTAGCGACAATAAAAGAATGACTCCCACCTGTGTCAATAAGAACTGCAGCAAGGGTGGAGTAGGCACAGATAGTACCTCGAATCATCTCGGGTGCGCCATGGTCGTAAGCCTCCACTACCTAGAGATGAGCCTGCCTCTGCCCGCCAGCTCCCTGTGGTTGGGGTGGACCTCCTAGGGGTGGTGGTGGTAGAGCCTCAAAGCGTCGTCCACCACCTGCTCCTCGACCAGCTCCTCTGCCTCGTCCGCCTACTCCCTGCGGACTGCCATGGTTGAACCTCTGCCTATGCCTGGGAGGTCCCTCCACGGTCTTCTACTCATCTTCATGATGGGTCGGGCATTCACGAGCCATGTGGCCCTGCCCGCCGCATGCATAACACTATCTGCTCCTCGTAAGGCGGGATCTGCGCCGTGTGCCCCACACAGTTGAACCCGAATCCTGAGGTTTCCCACCTGTCGGCCTATTCTACTTGGACTCCTACGTCAATTTCTGACTACCGTCTGCAGAAGACTCCGCTCCGTGCCGTCCTACGGTGGGTCTCGCTGCTGATGATTGCTCGACGAGAAAGCTCTCCACTAACAGGGCTTGCTCCAGCACCCCCGCCTGCGTCAGGATGCTGAGGGTAATCGTCGAAGCTCTGATATCATGCCTCAGCCCCTACTCAAAGGTCTAGTCCTGGAAGAATGGGTCCCGTACCATGTCCATGGAGTAGCGTGAGAGGTCGGTAAATCTCACTGAGTACTGGGCTACTGATATGCTGCCCTGCCGCAACTGTAGTAACTCCTGGATGCGCACCGCACAGAGGGTATATGGAACAAACTCTGAGCGAAAGAGGCTCTCAAAGTCTGTCCATAGAAGAGATTCCTCATCGTGCACCTGGAGCATCAAGCTCCACCATCTACCAGCTTCCGCGTTCAGGAGAATCGCAACAAGGATCACCATGAGGTTTGCTGGTGTCCCTACCAACCTGAAGACTCTGATGATAGCCTCCATCCAATCCTCGGCTGCCTGAGGATCCATCTCTCCACGGAACCTGGGCGGCCTCTGTCTCTGAAACTCGTGCAACGCGCTCAAGCGGCGTGCACTCTCCGCCTCTGGGGCGAGTAACATTGTTGGCTCAGCGGGTAGTGGTACTGTTGGTGCCTCCGCTGTAATGGGGCCCTGTACTGAGGCCTCGTCGCTCGGTGGGCTTCCATCCCACACGTAACTGGGAACCCTAACTGGCTGTCTTCATGGGGCTATCCTGAAAAGAAACAGGTGCACCACAGTTAGTACAGTATACCCGGTGAGCTGACAGAAAGTAATCACAAAGGAAAATTTTGGAAGCAAACACACATGAAATCAGTGTTTTTGTGTACTGAGTCAAATATCAGAGGTCAGGGTCCTGGTGTATGGATACGTCGGCCGCCGCACCAACACTGGACTCCCTGGACTGAAAACCATACTCAATACTCTTAACACTATTGATTCATAGAGAAGAAATTATCAGAGTCCTGAGTTCTATGGTAGAACCGACTCCTCTGATACCAATTTTTCATGACCCGTCCTCAGGGCCCGTTCCATGACTACCCCAATCCCTCCTTTCATAGGACAGGGGCTGGCGACTAGAACCAAAGGAAAAAATCCCAAAAGAAGGGAAGAAATTGCCTTTATGAAGTAACATACACAACAGAGTATGCAAGTGAAGTAAGCACTAAGTAAAACTGGGTACAAGATAAGTGCTGAAAAGTAAATGGGCCAGTATACAAATCCAACTGAAAGTACAATAAAACCAAAAGGAAAGTACAACAGTAGTAAGTAAAGCAGCAACACTAAGTCGTCCTTCAGAAATCCCACCTCAAGGGTGGGTACAGATAATCTCCTCAGCTCCTCGGGTTCAGCCGCCCGCTCCGTGTACATCCCGCCAAGTGGTCCAACTCCGGGTACCATCCAGCTCCACAAGCCTCCACCTCGATCAGTGCTGTCCGTCATCTCCATCTAACACAATGTAGTGCGGGCATAGCCCATGCAGGGGTGAGTATACGATACTCAGTAGGGACCCCGAGACCCTCGAAGGTCTCTCAGAATCCACGAAGAATAAACCACAAAGGAATGATACAATCACAAAGTATCAAATGAATCTACTTAGGTATATGCCCATACATATACCTAAGTCATCAGTTACAAAACATCTGCAACTCTCGAGCCCAAGCACAACCCAGTCCACATAGGAAAACACAACCCAGTCCACACAGGAAAGCAAGTCAATCGCATTGATGATAATGATTGAGAATCAAGACTCATCTCACACAAGTATACACTTCATAAGGCAATAGATATGATCAGATGTAGCCACTGATTCATCTAAGCTGTCAGACCCACATAGGATACAAGACCAGCTAAGCTGTTGGACCCACAAAGGATACAAGACCAGCTACTCATCCTGACCCACACATGATAAAAGTACAGAGGTCAATACTGCCGAAACCACATAGGATACAAGAATAGTAGTCATCACTATCGAACCCACGGAAGATCCAAGTACAGTCATCCTCACTGCCGAACCCATGGAGGATCCAAGTGCAGTCGTCATCGTCGCAGTCGCAGCCAGCTCTAGGGTTCCCACACACAACATGCTCGATTCCGGGAGGGTCCGCTCCTTGGGAAAAAGAGAGTCGATACATCAACTATCACGAAGTCCAGATTTGATGTATCCAAAAGTTCCTTCCTGTCAAAAGAAACCTAATGCGACAGACGGTGCGTCAATCGGACGCCCGGTCTGAGAGTTATTGGCTTTTTCGCTCCAGGGGCCCGATTGGGTTTTAAGATAAAGCCAACCCGATCGTACTCCAACTGCATTAAAACCTCAATTGGAGTAAGACAAATATAACTTCTCAACAAAAGGATTCCAACTCAATTAACGACACGTCAATCGGACGTCTGGTCCTTAAGATATAAGCGTTCCCGCTCTAAGGGCCCGGTTGGTTTCAATTTCTAACCAACCCGTCCGTACCCCAAAATTTGCTGAAACCTCTATTGTAATATACCGAAACGACCATCTAGAATAAAGTATCCCTACGCAACAGACGGCGTGTCAATCGGAGGTCTGTAGATCATGTTATGGGAAAAAGACCGAAAACGGTCCGAAGTGGGGGGGGGGGGGGTCTGGGCCCGGTCCGACCCGGCCCAACTCCCCCGGGGTCGGCCTGAACGGGTTAGACCCAACTCGGGTCTGGGTTTGGCCCGGAGGGCGCGGCCTAGCCCCGCCCGGTCCGCGCGACCCACCCCGGCCCGGTCGGGGGGTGCGCTGGCTCGGCCAGCGGGCCGAGCAGGGGGGACACGGTCCCCCCTTTGTGTTCCGCAGACGCGGCGACCGACGCCTTGTCTCCCCTGGATCCCACGTGGCCATGGGATCCCATGTCTCGCCATCGTGGCTTCTTCCGTGGCGGGCTCCTGCCGGCAGCGCGCCGGGGTGCCGCCGCCTCTGGCCCCGGTGACTTCTGCGGACCACTGGTGTCATTCCGGTAGTCCGATTTTGCTCCCGACTGCACCTAAGGTCACCTTGGGACACGTACATCACTGCGAAGGCCTCCAATCACCATTTAGGCCCCGCTTAGTCATCTCCAAATATTCCTCATATCAAGAAACAAGCAGTGGTGGGGTCAGACTTGTTCGTTAGTCCGCACCCACCGCGTTAGTGGTTCTAAACATCACCAAACCAAAATAATTGCCAAGCACGATGGTATAATTATCATAAAGAAAGAATATACAAATTTTCCCCTAACTCAATCAAGGAAGACAATCATTTACGTCGCGGTAGATAGCGTTGTGGGGAAGAGGATCACAGGCGTCATCGGGGCGCGCCGAGGAGGAAGCGACATCTCCTCTCTTATCGCGGGGAAGAGGATTGGTGGTGCGTCGTTGTTCTTCGAGGAACCAGTGTTCTTCGTCATTCTTCGTTGAATAACGATTCTCCTCCCTTTTTAATTCTTTCCAGAGCCTTCCTCAAAAGTGTTTTTCCAACACTCAAAAGATTAAGGTGTCTCACAAATTAATAGAATTGTCATGCAATTCTTATTAATTTAAACGTGGTGCCAAATTAATTTACGCTGACATAAATTAATTGGTTGGAACGTTCAAATGGATGAGGGAGGTAGGAAGGCTCCATCATAATCAATATGTGGAGTTACCAAAGAATTAAACAAGGGGTATTAATGGGGGGAATTGTCAAAGGAAACAGAAGGGGAATAAATGAGGTCAGAGGTAATTAAATGGTAGGGATCGTGTGGGCCCCACCTCTTTAATATCCACACTTGGGTAGTTAAGTGGCTATGGTCCCCACTCTTAACTACCCATGGGAGGGAAAAACCACATTAAGAAATAAAAATTTTTCCAACAGTTTTTATTTACTTCTTAAATAAACCCCCAAAATTATCTTCTCCTCCTTTACGAACGCAACTACGGTAAGTGTCCCTTTAAGCAATTACCGGCGTTACGAGTTCATCGGTGCCCTCAGATTTTAATTCCGAGCACCGGTTCAAAAGATAGAAAAACCCGCTCGTTCGTTCACTGAACGTACCCGATCTAAACTTCGAAAATTTATTCCGGGCACACTGGGCCTCGGAATCAAGTGCCGTTAGAAGCCACAGACTCGTAAAATTCATAAGTATTTTAAGAAAAATTTCCTTGAAATTTCAGGGTCTTTACATATAGCTACATCCCTTTTTATATTTTCTAACTATAAGGTTAGATGTGAAGGTAAATATTTTGCTGCCCTATGGAATGGGGTTCCCCCTAGGTCATTATTTCCATTATTTACACAACTCTCTTGGATTTTCGGGGTTGTATCTAAACAATATCTAAGTAAATTGTGTTATTTATATATTATATATGATAGTTATTCACTATTGAGAGTGTCTTTATTTTATCAGGGTTTTCCATCTAAGGTTAACTATATGTTTTATTTTTTTGAATAATTGATGTAAAATACTATAGATCAATCTCTCCTATAAAGTATACTTTTTATGTGCTCTCATAGAAGTATGGTTATATTTAATCGATCAAGTATCATGACCAAAAAATGGGTTTGAAACATGATTCGAAGTAATGACATTACACACCAACTTATTTGGATAACCCTGATGGTTAGTAATGGAGGTGAAATGAAAATCTTTATCTTTTACCCATAATATAAGATGAATTTTAGGCTAATTATAAATTATTATTTGGTAGAGTTCCCATAAACCATTTAGAAAAAATTATTATAGATGCCCGTGATGTATTCCCAATTTGGGGTTCAAGAATACTAGAAGAATGAACTGATCAATATGGAAACACCTCACATCTAATGTCTTAAGGTGATTGATATATTACTTATAATGTATGTATTTGGATTTAGGGAAATGTAATATTTCTTATAGGATATAGTGATGAATAGGTAGGTATTCCTATTTCAAAACCATATGAATGTTGTCACATCCTGATATTTCAGTATATATATATATATTTCTTTAAATAGTATCGTGTTTGACATCTTTATTTACACACACTAAAATGAATGTCATGATACATTATTAAATTAAAATAATCATCTTTAAAACATCATTACAATAAAATATAATATATCTATATATGATATAAAATATTAAAATTTATTAAATTAGATAATTGTTATGAAATAATATTAGAAACACTTAATATTTCAGAAGGTATTTTTAAATAAAAGTAGTTTATTGTTATATATATTTTCCTATTAAAAGTTAAATGTATATTTTTTAGAAATATAATTATATAAAATTAAATTTTGTTTCAAATTTATAATATCAAAATTTACTTATTCTGATTTTTTTTGTATATATTTTGAAAATATCAAATTTTCGTTAAAAATATAGTTTTTACAAAAAATTATAATTTTCATGACTTTATCGATATATAAGAACGAACTAAAAGGAAATACGGGCATTTAATTTATTAAATATATATTTTTAAGGTATAATTATGAAATCTACAATATTATTTTGAACTTATAAATTCTATTTGTAATATTTTAGGACTTAAGAAAAATTTTATTAGAGCTTAATAAAATGCTTTCATTTGTTTCTTTTAATTAAACCTTTTCAAGGTGAAATTTGGTTTTGGATTGATTTTAAATCCAAATAATTTTTTTATAATAAATAAATTACTGTCATGAAAATTATTAACCATAAAAAATTTATCTTATATATAATTTTAAAGTTTAAAAACACGTTTTATTTTATTTTTTTATGTGTTATGTGCGTTTAATTTAAAATTATGTTTTTTTTTGAAATTAGTTTGGTTAAGTGGAGCCCAAATTTTGGAATCATCCTGTCTAAATTTTTTAATAAGGGTTCACTTATATTTAGTTATTTATGGATAATATAAAAGAGGGATATACTATGAATAAATATCCTAGTTTTAATAGAACAATCTATGATCATTGGGGAATTAAAATAAAAATTCATCTCAAAATACTAGGTTTTAAAATATGGAAAACCATTGAAAATAGAGATGAATTACCTAAAAATATATGTGGTATATGGGATAATAATACTAAATAATATTTTAATAGTAATAATTGTAAATCCATGAATGTATTATACTTTTCTTTGGGTGATTAGGAATTTAATTGAATTTCTTTCTATATACATATTTTTGAAATTTGGGACACTTTAGTTGTTTCTCATGAAGAAACATATAATGTCAAATAAATGCACCTAAATACTTATATCATTAAATATGATACTTTCATGATGAAATGTAGTGAACCTTTTTTTTTTGATTTGTATATTCAGTTTAATGAGATAATAAACACAATGCATTCTTTGAGAAAATCCATTTCTAATAAAGATTAAGTGATGCGATTTTTGAGGTGGTTTCTAGATAGATGGAGAGAAACATTATTCTCAATATTAGAATCAAGTGATATAAGAAAGTTTCTTCTTATGGAGTTGATAGAAAAATTTATGACATATGAGGAAGAAATCAATGAAAATAGAGAAGAATATGATGAAATAAGAATAAAATTTGTATCCTTCAAAAAAATTTCTTCAAAACAAAATAAGAATATCAAATTAGATAGTTCAAGTGATGAAGAGTCACCCATTGAAAGTGATAAAGAAATGTCCTATTTGGAGAGAAGATTCAAAAAATTTGACAAGAATAAGAAGTTTTTTTGGAAACTAGGTTATAAAAGAAAATATGATAATCATGGAAATTAGATAAAGGACTAGAATAATGATGATATTATGAAAGAGATAGTTTTCTATGAGTGAAAAAGGAAAGATAATTTCAAAGCTAATGACCCTAAGATAAAATTAAATAAGAAATATGATTATAAGGACAAGAGATATGATAAATCCATGAAATAAACCTTGAGTACTTATGAATACTGCTCAAGTAATTCAGACTCAACTCAATAGTATAATCATGATAGACCCAATATGTGTTTTATGATAAATTTGCTAATTCTCCATTCATATTTATAATAATTATAGAGATGAAAAAAATGATGAGGAAATGTCTACGGAGGATTATTTTTAATATTTTAATATTCTAGAAGATAATTTTAATGAGGTTAAAGATAAATATAAAATATTATAAAAGAATCATGCCTTAATTACTAGTTTTAAAACTGATCCTAGTATCGATAAAGGTAAAAATGATTAGTTATTGAAAGAGAAAAATGAGTTGAAGTTATTAATGAGAAATTAAATAATGATCTGGAAAGGATTGAAAATGAGAGAAATACACTTTCTTAAATGGTAGGAAATAAAACATCTCCCAAATACACTACTGAAATATGCTATCATCTTGGTGAGAGGAGGATAATTAAGAATATTTTCATTCCTAGTTTTAGTTATTCCAAACCTTTCACTATTTTTTATTCAATTTGAACCATCAAATTTTATATTTCTAAAATTTTAAAATCATCTTATAGAAATCCTATTAAGTAATTACAGGTTCCTAAATCATTAATTACTAATATTTCTAAACCTAAGAAAATTTGGGAACCAAATTCATTTTTGGAAAAATGTTTTTATAGGAAAAAAGTTTTAAAATAACTTTTAATAACTTATGGTACTTGTAAAGTGGCTATTCTAGACACATGAAAATATATTATTCAAGTTTCAATAATCTGAGAAAGGTTTATGGTTTTCATGTCACTTTTGGTAACAATATCAGAGGAAAATTAATTAGCCTTGGCCAAATCAGTAATTCAAATACTATTTTAATTTATAATGTTTTATTTGTATATGGATTAAAATATTATTTTCTTATAATATCACAACCATGTGATTATGGTTTCCCTGTTATGTTTGAAAATAATTTCTGTAATGTTTTTTAATCTAAAAATTATTTAGTGTTTACTGCCTTAATAAAATATAACATTTATGATATTAGTTTATATTTATTATTTTCTCAGAATTTTTACTATCTAAGTTCCTTTCAAAAATTATCTTGTCTTTGGAATAGGATAAAATGCAATTGCATTATTCATTAACTTAGAAATCAAACTAGGAAAGGGTAAGTAAAAGATCTACCTAAATTAGATTTCCCAAATGTTAAAGTTTATAACCCTTGTAAAAAAATAGAATAAAAAATATATTTCAAATAAAAGAAAGAAGTTTCAACTTCTCAACCCCTAGGGTTGGTTCAAATGTACTTTTTTGGACCTTCTTGAGTTTCTATCTTGAATAGGAAACACTATTTTATGTTATTTTTGATGAATTTTCTAGGTATAATTGGGCATTATTTATATCTCACAAAAGAAAATATTGTTCTTATTTTACCAAGTATGATAAATCTATTGAAAATATTAGTATTTTAATAATTAAGATCTTAAGAAGTGACCATGGCCATGAGTTTGAAAATAAATACTTTGAATCTTTTTGCTTAAAAAATAGATATAGATATAACTTTTTTTCTCATAGGACCCCACAATAGAATGGTGTTGTAGAATTTATAAATAAAACTCTTTAAGAAATCACCCAGACCATGTTCAGTGAGTATGTCTTACCTATTTATTTTTGGATAGAATATGTAAATATAACTCATTACATAATCAATAGAGTTTTAATTAGCCATCTCTTAAAGAAAACTCCTTATGAATTATAAAATAGTAGAAAGCCCAAGGTAAATTACTTTAGTGTTTTTGGTTAATTTCGTTTATTTTTAATACTAAGGATAATCTTGAAAAATTTTCTTCCAAGAGTAATGAATGAATTTTACTTGGTTATTAAAAATCTAGTAAATCAAAATGGGTGTTTAATAATAGAATAAAGATTGTAAAGGGATCTGTTCTTATCAAATTTGATGAAATAAATCCACATGAGCCTAAGAACCTATTAGAAATCATTGAGTATGGTCTATCAAATCTGAACATCATTTCAAAACCATCTTATAATTTTGTAAAACAAGAAAAAAATCATCTAGTTATAAGACAAAACTAGAACCTATAGAAGATAATGAGATTTTTAGCCCTTCTTTTCCTAGAACTATTAGGACTCGTAGATACCATTCTCTATATGCTATCATTGGAGACCTAGACAGAGGAATACAAACTAGATCTTCTCTTAGAAATAAATTTAATCATAAAGAATTATTTTCATATCTTTAACCTATGAACATTAATGATGCAATTAATGATGAAATCTAGGTGATGGAAATTAGAGAAGAAATTAGTCAATTTGAAATAAATAGAGTTTGGGAACTAGTAGTTAGACCTAAATATACTATGAATAATGGAACAAAGTGGGTATTTAAATACCAAGTTTATTATTTAGGAACAATAGTAAGAAATAAAGTTAGATTGGTTTCACTAGGGTATATTTAATAATAAGGTAATAACTATGATGAAACCTTTGCACCAATGGATATACTTAGATCCATCAAAATAATTATTTTCTATATAAAACATTTTGATTTCAAACTATATCAAAGTAATATCAAAAGTTCATTTTTAAATGGTTATATAGTTGAGATTATTTTTTTGGAACACCCCATGGATTTCAAAATCCCCATTTTCCAAATAATGTTTTTTAATTAACAAAATTTTTATATGGTTTAAAATAGGCTTATAGAGCTTGGTTTGATAGGCTCAACTATTTTACAATTTCTAAAGTTTTTTTTAAAGGAATAGCTGATCTAACTCTTTTTTAAAAAAATAATTTTAAAATATGTTTTAGTAGTTAAAATTTATGTTTATGAAATTATTTTTGGATATTCTAAAAATTCTTTTTGTAATGATTTATCAAAATGATGTAAAGGGAATTTGAAATGATTTTAATGGGTTAACTTTAACTCTTCCATGGTTTTAAATTTTTTCAAAATAATGATGGAATTATTTTAAACAAAAGTAAGTACACTAAATACCTTATAATTTTTTTTGGTTTGGATAATAATAAAAGTAGTGATACCCCTATGAGTACCACCTGTAAGTTGGATCTTGATGAAAATGAAAAGCTAGTGGATAAAAATAATTACATAGGTATAATTGAAGGATTACTATAATTAACTTCTAGATGGATAGATATTATGTTTATTGTGTGTATGTGTGCCTATTTTTAAACAATTCCTAAAAATCCTTATTTAGTTTCTATTAAAATAATTTTCAAATAACTCAAATATACAACCAATTTTGTATTATTCTATCCTAGAGGACAACTATTTGACTTAGTGATTTATTTAGATGCAGATTCTTATGGTTTTAATTTAGATTGGAAAACAACCTTTGTAACATGTCATATTTTGGGAAAATATCTAGTATCTTGGTGTAGTTAGAAGAAAAATTCTCTTTCAATTTCTAATACTGAGGAATAATACATAGTTGTAGGAAGTTATTGTTCATAGACTCTCTTGATGAAATACACATTCTTAGACTATGGATATCAATTTAGACATGTCCCTATAAATTGTGAATGTAAAGAAAAATAAATATTTCTGAGAATAATTTGTTTCATTCTAGGATAAATCATATTTATGTAAGATATCAATTTTTGAGAGATCATTTACAAAAAATGGTGATATAACTCTTAAATTCATAGGAATTGAAAATCATCTTATTTATATTTTTAGAAATCCATTTAATTATAAAACATTAAGATAAATTATTCATGATTTATTAATGATAAATTTCGATTAGCCATCCACCATTGGACAATAAACAGTTAGAAAAGTCACCATTGGACAACCCACCATTGGAAAACCCACCATCAGACAAGCCACCATTGTACAAGACATTATTAGAAAAGACACAATTAAATAATCCACCATTAGATAATCCACCTTTAGATAATCCATCATTGGACTAGCCTCCATCAGTTATACACCTTTGATGAGACACCATTGAGTGATCCACTATTGGTGATCCACTATTGGGTGATCCACAATTGGTGATCCACCATTAGGCGAGCCACTATTGGTGATCCACCATTGGAATGATCCACCATTGGGTGATATACTGTTCTCTATTTCTAATTTTATAATAATCATATTTTTTATTAAATTTTTTATTTTATTTATCTATTTATATTTTATTATATTTTTGAATTTAAAACCCTAAATGATAAAATTAGGACATAAATCTGATTTTGGGTCACTATCTCATTGCACCTTCCCCTATAACAATTTCAACTTCCCTTTATCTATAAGGTCCCATCCTTAAACGTTACATACTCTAGTTAATTAAACTAGATTTCACTTTATTACATTACTAAAGATATTTTCAATTTAAAGTTTTAGAGAATTAGGATATAATTCATAAAAATCAACCCATAAGAATAAAAAGTGGGTACTACTAAGACAATATCCATTTCTTCCATAATAAAAAAGTTTTTAATAAAACATGAAAAAATTTCATGAAAAATATTTACAATATTAATATTTTATTATTCTTTCTCTTACCCATCCTTAAAACCTATGAAAAACATTTCAAAACTTGGGATGAGAACAAAAATATCAATAAGGGACATAAAAATCAGGAAAGAAACCATTAATTCATGAATACTTATAAACATATGAAATAATTTCCATAAAGACATACTTCACACCCATAAAGTATCATATACTTACTTTTGGAAAACAAGATATTTTCATAAAACATAGAAAACATAAATAAAACCATAAAGGTAACTTGGGAAATTACTTACTTAAGATTGTAAAACTCACGACTACCATATGATTTTCAACCCTCATGTATAGCTTAAAATGTAACCCTCTTTACTACCTTATGATGTAGCCCTCGTGGCTAACTAATGGTGTAACCATCACCATTACACATGGAATAACCATTATAGTAAACTTATAACATAAACATACCCAATGCATTGGAGGGAGATATAGGTACTACACTTCATCATAAAAATTTCCCAAGAACCATAACATAATCACAAAAAATGAATTATTTCACCATAAAAATTAAACAATCTATAAGGCTTTGGATGTGTGAGAAGAAGAGGTGGTGAAGTGTGGTATTTATAGTCAAGGAGAGAGGTGTTTTTTGATTAGTTTATTCATTATATTATTATTTTGGCTCAAGAAAATGAATATTTTGAACCATATCACTAAATATATTAATATATTGAAGTAGAGTTTGATATTTTGGGCTTACATCATCCATATATCATCTATTACTCAATGATTAATGTATTTAGATTATATTTTAAATTATCATATTTCACTTTTCACAAAAATTAAACTATTTCAGAAAATCCCAAAAATTCAACTTAACCATTTTTGACACGTAGAATTAAAAAATAAACTCCATTTTATGAAAATAATTTTCTAAATATGAGAAATTTATTTTTTAATTAAAATAATAATTTATTTGAAAATTATCAATTTTTAAATTATAACTAATTTTATGACACTTTGAAAAATTAAGTAAGTTCTGATAAAATTATATTATAATCATAAAAGTAAAAAATATTAATTTATAAATATATTTTATGAATAAAAATTTTATTTTAAATCATCATATTAATTATAAAATTGTAAATAAAAATTTATGTGTCACAAAAATACAAACACTTAATTTATCAGTTTCAAAACATTTATTCACTTATTCCATGATATAAATATACAATATTTTCATGTATAAAATAATTAAACTTTATCATAGGTGAGATTAAAATTATATTTGTATAGATTCCTTAATTTCTGTGAACACCACTTATTTCATTATATACTTGTAATTAATTTCACTATTTAATTCCAAAATGAAAACAAATTATTTTATAAGAACCTGAGTTATTACATTCTACCCCCTTATAGAAATTGCATACTCTCAATTATTCAATTATTATATAAGTAAGGATAGCTTTCCCTCATAGTACTTTTAGATTCCCATGTTGTTTATTCAAACATGTGGATTATCTATAAAACCTTAACCTAGTGAATTACTTTATTCGACAATAATTGCTCTCTAAGATGAAGAATATGAATGAGATTTTCCTCATAAGAAAGGTTCTCTTCGAACTAAATTACTTCTGGGATCAAAAACATGAGATGAATTTAAAACATACTTTATTAACATCGAAACATGAAAAAAATTGTGTACCTGAGATAAACTCAGAGACAAAGCTACTCAGTAGGAAACCGGTCTAACTTTATCTAGGATTTCATAAGGTCTAATAAACCATGGACTTAACTTTCATTTCTTACCAAAATTCACAAAAATTTTCCAAAGCATGATTTTAAGGAAAACACAATCACCTACCTCAAAAGAAAAGTCTTTCCTCCTATTATTTTCATAACCTTTCTTCCTACTCTGAGTTGTCCTCACGTGTTTCTAGATCAGCTTCACTTTCTCAGCCACTTCCTCTACTAATTTTGGTTCTATAAACTTTCTTATACTGAATTCACACTAAAATTATAGAGTTAATCACCAATTTACACATAAATCCTCAAAAGGTTCCATCTTTATAATATAATTAAAACTACAATTATAATAAACTCAAGTAAAAAAGATGTTTATCCAAAATTCCCTGATAATCCATTGAATAAGCACGTAACATGACTTCAAATGTATTAATTATTCACTCAGTCTGTCCACATTTTATTTTTTCTCTATATTTTTTCTTTACTTTAGTATAATGTGATATTGTACTCTATTTATCTATACACACTAACTCCTATTACTTAACTGGAGTGTTCTAGAAACACTCTCTCAAATATTATCTATTTTTTATACCAACAAAAACTGTAGAAGAGGTCTTGGTTGGATTGTGCTATTTTTCTTCCCATGAATAATTATGAAAGAGGCTTTGAGCCCAAATAGCATGTGTGATATTATTTATATATCCAATACAGGTTGAGGATCATGTTATTGATATAATAATGTACTTGGAAATTGGTGATTGTCTAGTAGAGGGGATTAGGTTTTTACATGAGACTGAACACCTTATTTATTCCACAGTGTGTTCTTTTAGTTTTTTTCTACATTTTAAAGTTAGAATTTTATCTCGTTTTCTATATGCAAAAAAAACTTATTCTTTGATAGTTAGTATTAAATAGTATTTATATAAAGGATTTATTAATTAAATCAATTTAAAAATTAAATTAATTTCAATAATATTTTAATTTTTCCCTAATCCCACTTTAAGAAATATTTTAAATGATCAAACATATATCATACTACTATTTTGATTAATTGGGATGTTTTTAATTAACTTGGTGGATTTTATTTTAAATTATTTTAACATAAATTTTTATTAGGAACTCAATTCACCCCCTATTGAGTTACTCACACCAAGAAATAGAACATAATCATTTAGGGAAGTTAACTAAATTAGAGTACCTGACAGTAAAATGACAATAGATAACCAAGATTGAGGATAATGACTCAAAAGTTATGGTATGAACATAATTTATGAATTATAACTTACATTCTCATAGTTTCATATATTTAAATTTACTTATTTAAGTATTCTAATCCAAAAAATTACTTTTAAAGTAATGAATGGAGCAAGAAGGAATGAAGATAACAATGGACAACGCGGTGATCACCCCCGCCTGCATTCTATTGGGATAAGATAAATAGTTAGAATGACTGAGAATTATTTTTTATTAGAGTTTTGGGAAAACCATACAAGATTTGGGGGATAGGGAATAGAGAAACCCTTTAAGTATTATGGGAGACTAAAGTGATGAAGGCCGAGTGCGTCGCCAAGAATAATCTGGTTGCAACTCTTTGGTAAGGAACCAATACAACTATAAACAATAAGTTGCTCCTTTTTTCTTCCCTCCCTCACTAACGAGTCTGTTTCATGATTCCCTCCATGCCATGTGTGATTGATAGACATTTCTTTATTTATTTTACTCATGCATTGAAAAACCAGGTAACAAATCTCCCAAGGTGGATCCGACCTTCCTTGCATCAACTGGACGGAAACCACATCATCTTACTCAATCTCCTCCACCTTGCTATTAAAGTGCTCGTACAATGATAAAATAGTGACCATGGCCTGAATCTCAGCACCCAAGGACCATACCCTTCCATAGAACACACTAAAGGTAAAGATGACTGACCTGCAGGGGTTGCGAACCAATCCTCCACCCCTCATCTCCCTATTAATAAGAGAGCCATCAATGTTAAGTTTCAAACCTCTCCAAGGTGGTGTCCACTTCACCCATAAACCCTGGATTGTGGGGTGTGGGATGAGAGTAGGATGAGAACTAGTAGAAAACTAGTGAAGCATAAAAATATGAATATATTCTAAGTACAAAACACATAAAAAATTTGGATGGTGTCTCATTAAAGATTAAGTGAAGAAAATGATGAAGGAAAAATGTTCAATTTTCATAATGTAAAAATTGTTGAAAGAAACACAGTTAAAAATGTATCAAAGGAACTATAAAATTATTTATGTGTATTAAATGATGACATAAACCATATTATAATGTTAAATAATGTATTTAGTTTACCCGATAGAGGAATAAGATTTTTCTTCTAGTTTCACTGAATATATTAATGTAGACATTTCATTTGGAATTTTATATTTGGTGATTTCCATCTTATTAACATCCTTAATTAATTTATTTATAATTTTTTTGAGAATTTAATTAATTGAATGGGTAGGGGGGATGGGAATTTAATATCTTTATATTTTAGTATATATATTGGTCATTTAAATAATACTAAATTCAAAATATTTCTTTACACACACTAAAATGAAGGTTGTGATACATTTTTAAACTAAAATAATTAAATTTAAAAGGTAATTATTGTAACATATAATATATTTATATATTATATAAAATATTAATTTTTTTATGTATAATATTAGCAAGGAATAATATAATAATCACTTAATTTTAAATAAGGTCTTTTTAAATAAAAGTACTTTATCATTATATTTTGTTTTCCTATTAAAGGTTAAATATATAAAATTTAAAAATAGATTTTGGTAAAGTTAATTTTATTTTTTAATTTATAATATCTAAATGTACATAGTATGATTTTTTGATCATTTCTTGAAAATATGGAATTTTAGTTGAAAATGAGATATCTTAAAAAATTATAATCCACAAATTTATCAGTATATAATAATGAATTAGAAGGACATTAAACCATTTAATAAATAAAAGATAAATTTTAATTGTATAATTATGAAATATAAAATATTATTTGTAACTTTAAAATTCTATTTTTAATATTTTAGTACATAAGAAATTTTTTATGAAAATTTAAAAACTATTTTATTTACTTCTTTTAATTAAACATTTTCCAGGTGAAATTCAATTCTAGATTTATTTTATAGCCACATAAATTTTAATTATTTATAATAAATAAATTATTATTATGAAAATTAGTAACAACAAAATTTTTTTCTTATACATAATTTTAAATATAAAAAAACTTTTTATTTAAAAGTAATTTTTATGTGTCATGTTTATTTTAATATAGATTTATATTTTCCCATATTTGTGAAATTAATTTGGTTAAGTGGATAAAAAATTCAGAGTTATCATGTAAAAATTTGATAATAAGGGTTTACTTATATATTTTTAATAAAATAATTAGTTTAATTAATATTTAATTAATATTAATAAGTGTTTAATTTACTAATCTAAAGTGGATCAAATTTTCCTAAATTAACATGACCTTTAGACCTTCAAGAAATACTTTTTGTGGTTTTAAAGTCTTACACACACACACACACACACACACACACATATATATATATATATATATATATATTACTTTCCTTAATTCACCCATCTCACCAAACTTTCATTCCATTCCAATACTAGCCCTTATAAAACATTATTTCTATGGAAAACTCCTTTCCCTTTAGTTATAAAAGGGACCACTTACACCACTTCTTTATACACACATCTATCAAAATTCCTTTATGAAACTATAACATGAAAATATTTTATGATATATTTCACATTAAATAAATATAATTTATTTTATATATTTCTTTACATGCAACACCAAGTTCAAATGAACCACAAAAAACTATTGAAATACTATTATATGATAGTAATCTAGTCGGTGGATTGGTAGGTACAAATAAGATTATATAAATTATATAAAATATGTATAAAAATTTTAATTTATTTAAATTTGTTGATTCACTCTTATTAAATAATTATTCAATTCTGAGTAAATCCATTTTATACTTTAATATTATGTTTTCTTCAAAAATTATTTTTATTACATTTTGTTTTTGGATATTATAATTAATTTCATCCACTTATAGAAATTTAATTTTTTAAAATTATATTATTTTTTAAATCATCATGTAAATATTATCTTAAGTTTAATTTTTTATATTTTTCGGATATTATATTTTAGGTGAATTGTGATAAATACTACTTTTTGTAATAATTTCATTTATTTTCTTTAGATCATTTAATTTAAAAGTGACATTCTATTTAAGATGTAATATTAATGTGATAAAAGATATATTTTATCTACAAAAATATAATTATTTCAATTATGATTATCATTTTAAAATATTTTTACGGAAGTTATTTTTAAGTCTTAAAAACACACTTTTTAGAAATCTATTTTTAATCACATTTTGAGGATTTATTTTTCAAATTAGTTTATAAATCTTCAAGTAATTGAATTTTATAAAGTTTATTTTACATATTTTGAATTATTATGTTCAAATTTGATAAATATTTCCCTTTTATTTTTAGTCATTATTATTGTTAACTTGGTTAAATATTTTTCACCACGGTAAGGGTAAAATAGTTAAAACATGGTTGAAACTCTAGAACAAGGCTTTAACATTTATATAAAAATTAACTTTATCCTATTGTATGATTGGATTTATTACATTATCATCCAAGTGTCTAATATATGGAGTCATGGTGTCATATTTCTTTGATTATATCTTTTATATTCTCTTAATAAAATGATAAATTCAAAATGTCACTTTATTAACTTTAATATCTATTCTATTTTTTCCATATGGATAAAAATAGATTATGTTCAGTTAAAGATGTATTTTTGAAATATTGAATTATTGGTTTTATCAAGGTAATTATTTATAATTTTTAGTTATTATATAATCACTGTAAACTTTTATTCATTGCTCACATAGTGCTTTTGTAAGTAGTAGAAAAATCAAAGTAAATAATTTTAAATACATTAAAGATTTTGATTTTGTTATGAATTGACATTCCACAAGAATTTTATACTTAATGTATTATTGATGGTTAAAATTATTATACTATAATAACATATTCTTGTTGACATCATTAAAGAGAAATTAAATTAATAGTGTCAAAAATGACATTAATGATATTTTACGTTAAATAATATTTTATTAAATTATTTTAAAATTATAAAATATTGAAATAGAAAAAGTGGGATCATAAATGGTTGGAAATTTCATCCCTTTTCTATTTATGATATAATTTTTAACTTATAATTAAATTTATAACCCTTTATGATTGGAAACATTATTACCATGGTTAAGGTTAGAATTGTTTAATGAAGGGGTTAAACCAATAATATTGTTTCAAAAAACACTTAAACTTGTGTAAATTTTATCATTTTAGGGGATTTCAACCATTTAATATCTTATATTAAAAATTATGTCCACATGGATCTACTTTCATATGAAAATAAATTTATTATATTTAAATGGTTTCATTAATTCCCTGCGTTTCCTTTCATTCAACATAAAAGGCACCACCACTCCTATATTTTATAAAATATATAGAGTAACTTATCTCAACCAAAACCTACTAAAAACAATTTTGAAAATCCTTATTCAAGTTTTAAAGGTGATGGAATTACCAAAAAAACCGTAAGTACTTCAATAGGATATATAAAGGAGATCATTAAATGAAGTGGAGGTTAAAAAAATTTAAAGACAAGTCGAAGTTGTGGTAAGGGATTTCATATCAATTTCCACTCCATTGAGTCATAATTGGTATTATAAACCTATTTTATTTTATATGGTGTCTATAATTCCACATATATTTATTTAACATGGATATCTATTTTTTAATAATTATTAATTTTTTAATTAAAGTTTACTATTTCAATGGGTAACAATTTAAAAGTTACTAAAGTGGTAAGAATTTATTTTATAATACCATTTTGGTGATTTCTCCTATTTTCTATTGAAGAGATATTATAATATATTATTCATGAACTCTATCTATTTTATTATCCTATAGATATTTAGTTATTTTATTTGTTTTCTTTCAACTTTTCCTCTTCTTTTTTTACTTTAATCAAGAAAATAAAAAATTAATAGAAAAGACAATATTATTTCTATTTTGATTGGGTATATTTTTCTTCCATGTTAAAAGTTTTTAAAATTATTTTTCAAAAGAACTTTTTATTTACTCAAATTATTTATTAAGAAAATTTTAATTTATCCTTGAATTTTGACATGGTTTTAATTAAATTTTTCAAATATTATCCGAAAGGGATATTTTTAACTTTCTCTATAAAAATTACAAAGGATTTTTTTTAAAAATATATGGTGTTAATAACTTTTCCTACCACTATAACAATTTTATGGTATTTAGCATATTTTAAAATATTACAATGATTTTTTAAGAAAAATATTTAATGAATGATTATTTTAATTTTATTATTCCATTTTCAATATTTATACAAAGACATGATGTTATTACAAAACCTATATTTTTTATGAATTGACAGCCATTATTTTTTTCTTATTAATTTTTTGGTCATTAACTTTCTCTTGAATAATTCACTTTATTTTGATCATTTTTCATTGGACATTACATTTATCTTAAATATCCATATTCTTTACATAATGGATATGATTGTTTACTAAACCATATTCCATTTTTACATACAGTGTATTACAATGAAAGTTATTTTTTGACTTGGGAAATATTAATATTTCATTATAGTGACAGATAATTTTCATATATAAATATATCATCTTATTATATGAATATTATTTACACAACATGACAATCTACACCAGATTTGTATAGGTTTAGTGGCTTTGGAAACTTGGATACAAAAACAACTTGTTTATAAGTGAACTACATCATCTCCCATTTAGTTTTTCATAACTATCACCCTTATACAACATATTATACATAATACCTTTCTTCATAACCTAAAAAAAGGATACATAAGAAAGGGTGAGCTCTAATGCTCAGTAATGGTAAAAAAGGGAGATATATATGACCACAAAAGCATAACATGAGTAAAATGGTATGAAAACATGAGTTTAAAATTATAAATCCATTACTTACATATCATAGATCATAATCCTGAGTCATGGAATAAATATTGATAGTTTATAAAACTTGAATCATATAATAATCAAATAATATAATCCATAGATGTATAAAATTGTAATAATATATAAAATTGTGTCATATAAATAAGTATAGAAAATCATTTCCTAAATTGTGAAATATTTTTTCCAAGACTATCATAGTGGATTAGGTTCCATCCAAAAATAATCATAGAAGTCGAGGTTGACTCCAAAAACTATCATAGTGAGTGAATTCCTAAGGAACAAGGTTTAATCCCCACTACAGTTATTTTTATATTATGTGATATCAATATTTAACGAATTTATTGGAGGGAGATATAGGTCCCACCTATCACATAATGAAAATCATACATATGTGTTCCACATGACCATAAAACATTAGTAATATTAGAATCCATGAAATAAAATGGGTTTAATAAATATTTCATCACACCATAACTCATGGGAAAAGAATGAGTTTCATAACCATTTCATCATTTCATCATAGCATAACCTATGGAAAAGGAATGAGTTTCATAAAAATATTTTCATTATAAATATAAAACATCTAAATAATGAATAAGTATGGTATCCTTAGATCAAATACCTATTATAACATATGTTAAATCAAGGTTTATTTTTTTTGATGAATAAAAATACCATTAAATTTTTTTTACTACAATATTGAGGAAAATATCCTTTAAATTTTGAAATAACTCCTTTAAAATACAAAAGTTTTGAAAATATTATAAAAAACACCTTATTTGATAATAACCATTGAAAATTTGGAATCAAGTTTCAAATCATTGACCGGTCATGAAGGTAGTAAATTATATTCATTTTTCATAAGTTAAAAAAGCATTCCTTACATACTTTTGTAAAAAAAGTTGAAAAATTACCTTGTTTGGAAAATGAAAAGAATATTCCTTTTATAATGATTTTTAAAAATTTAAACATGGTAAGAAAAGAATCTAAAAAATAATAGGAGAATATAAAAATAAATCTTTAAATAATTTTTTGAAAACATGGATATTGAATATTTTTTTTCGACCGAAGAGAGAAATAAAGTCGATTTTACTTAAAAAATATTTTCAGTATCTTGAGAAATTAAGGTGTGAGAAATGGAAAGAAAATAGGTATTTTCAAGAAATTATAATAGGATAAGAAAATTTTTAAATTTATTTATATTTACATCATATTATTTCATCATTATAAACTTAATAAAAAAAGTCTTTATAATAAATTTCTTTCCTTGAGTTCCACTTGCTTCGAAAGCGTTCTAATGTCCATTATAATAAATTTAGTTTTTTTATATTTCTATTCCATAATTACATAAATGATTATTATATAACATATATTCATTATATACATATATTTATATTCATCTATAATAATAGAGATAAAAATTTAATTACACTGTTTTTAGAGACAGTAGACCATACGTACGCATGAACGTTGTTTCATTTTTTGACGGATAGAATTATAGAATGGTAAATAATAATTCAAAATTAAATAATATTTATTATATTAATATAAATCATATATATATTTTAGATCAATACTACTTACCATCCAAGTAAAATATAAATAAAAAACTAATCACATCGCTTCATGGAGGTGGTAGTCCACACATACGCATGAGCGACGTTGTCGTTTCCCATCGATTTGGAAGGTAAGATGGTAGATATGGTATTATCATTATAGAAGACTAATTATTTAATAAATATCATATATAAACATTAAAACCATCATAATAATTATCCATGGAATATGGTGATGGAAAATGAATTGTACTCCTACATGGAGACGGTAAGCTGTATATACACATGAGCGGTACTTTCACTTCCCAATTGATGAAAAGAGAGTGGATAATGGTATTTTAATAAAAATAATAAAACTTCAGTATATTTATGAAAATTTATTTATTATTTTATGATAATCATTATATATTTTGATTATGTAAAATAAGAAATAAATTGAATGAGTTTGGGTATGACAACAACGTCTCTTTCAGGAGGCTTCCATTAGATCCTTTCCTAAATAAATTAGGGTTGTCCTTTTAAGGAGATAAAATCCTAAAAAATTTGGATATATATATTTTTAGAAGAAATATTTTCATGGTATGTGAAATCTATATATCTCAAACTAGTTTCAAAAATAAGAAGAAAGGGTGTCCTTTTATATGTGAGGGAGATAACACAGTCCAAACTTCTTCAAAGATTAAATTATAATAAAGTAATAATGAATATAAATGGTTTAAAATGGTCTATAAATTGATATGATATGTTCTTTTTAAAAATATATTTTCCCATTTATCCCATTTCAATATTTTTTTTGATTTTTAAGTAATTTAATAAAATAATATTTTGATAAAATTCCATTAATGACAATTTTGACACTATTCATTTAATTTGACTTAAAATATATAAAGATAAAGTTGTAATTAGAATATAATTATTTAAAATAAAACTAATATGTTATAATTATCTATTTTTTATAACACCTTAACTCACTAAAATTAAACTTATTTTAATATTTTAAACATTATTTGTTATAATTTTTTATTAATTTGAGAAATATTTCATCGGTGTTGCATATGAATTTAAGGTCATCATATAATTACTAAAAATTATAATTAAATTTTTTATAATGAATTAAAATTTATTAATCTCAAAATATAAACTTATGTTCATTCATAACTTTCATATTTCCCTATGTGGATGCATAATATATATTTAAAACATAGAGAGTGACATTTTGTAACTTTCATTGATTAAAATATTATATAGGTAATTTTTATAGAAAAGTGTCCATTAAACAACTACATTTATAACCTAAAGTGATAATGGTATAATTAATGTCATAAAATAATAATTAGGATGAAAAATTATGGATTTATAACTTTTTTATCCAAGATTAACCTGATTTACCCTTTACCGAGGTGATAAATTTTACCACAGTTACTATTCACATTAAACATAAATACAAGGTACCTATTTTAAAAATTTTAACTTATTAGTTCCAAATATGTAATAAATTTTATAAAAGTATATTTCTCTAAGTTTTAGAAATTAATTTTAAAATGAGCATGCAACATGCGACGAAAACCGCTTTTTAGAAAAATACATTTTTAAAAATAAAACATGGTTTATTCATATCACATGCCTAGAAAAATATTTGATGAAAGTTAATTTTTTTATTAAATATAATAGATATATCAATAGAATAATTTAATAATATTTAATAATTTAAATTATTAAGATAAATTTATATTATGAGCATAAAAATAGTTTTTCAGAAAATATCACTTTTACTTTTAAATGATTTTTATTTTCATTTTTAATTAATTGATAAATAATTAATTCATTTTAGTTATATGTAAACCATATTTTTTTAGAATTTAGTTTTTAGTATTAATACCCTCTAATATAATTGTTAGACAATAACTATCACTTTAAATAATAATATTTTAATAGTATATCACAATTTGTTTAAACTCGGTGTTGTGTGTAACACAAGATTTCAAAGAAATTAAATTTATTTGAAAAAAATACTTCATAAAAGCTCAGGATAATACATTCTAATCCCCTTAAAATGAATTTATAACTCTAAATTCATCACTATGATACAAAAAAATGAGGATATATTTTTTTCCTTACATTCTCGGTTCCCTTGTTTCTTGTTTGAATTTGTGATTTCCTCATATAGCTTTCCCCAAGTGAGTAGTCTTGTTCTATAATAATTTATCTCTATGTTCAAATAATTTTACTAGTTGTTATTCATAATAAATATTATGTTTTAGTGTTTTAACCTATAAATTTAGTAAATTTAATGGATCGAGTATGTACTTATTCATGAGATATATAAGGAACACATCGTGAACTTGAGAGAGGTTCAGTTAAAGCTTCAAGTGATAAGTTACATCCCTAATCGATCAACAATATCTAAAGGGAAAATATACCTAGGGGTCAGTATTAAATTCTTTTAGAATATAATAAAATTATTACATAGATAAATTCTTAAAAAACTTTATTACCAAATTCAAATTCAAGGTTTCACTAATGATTGACAACATATATTTTCTGTCGAGTTTGAGCTGTTTTGATGTTATGTTGAATGGATATGAATTTATTTGTCATTTACTCATCTTTATCAAGTACTAATATATTTATTTATCTAATATCATCCTAAAATGTTTTATCTCTACACTTTTTCTTTGTCTATCCTAATAAGGGGCCATCTGAATGCTTGAGTAAAAGCTATTATTGTAAGAAAACTCAACTAGAGGAAGGTGTTGATACCAAAAACTTTTTAAATCCATTAAAAAAGATCTCAACATATCCACTAGGGTTTTAAATTTTTTAGAATTACCATATATTTGATGATGATAGGCCATACTTAAACACAACTTTGTATCTAGATCCTACTAAAGACTTCACTAGAGCTTCAAGGTAAACCATAGATCCCAATCTGATATAATAGAACGCGGTACTCCTTATAACCCTAAAAATTCCTTAATATTAATTTTGGAAGGATGTTCTGGAGAAAAATATTATATAATGGAAAATAAGTATTCTTAATTAACAAGGTGATCGACTATAACCCATATAATATTATCCCATTTTGATGTTTTGGGGAGTCCAACTAAAAAATACATGGTGATGTTTTCCCATTTCCATTATGGTTTGGGTAATGGTTGTAACATCCCTTATACCTTTTTCTCTCATCCACAACTTTCTTTCATGAAAATAACTAAGATACATACTCAATAATATCTATTTTAATGTTTTACCATCAAAAATACTCTTTCCAATCTCTACACATATTTGTACTTCTAGCATGAATGGAGAATGGTTAACTCTGAGATTCATCCAATAAATCATTCTTCAAATATAGTATGGATAAAACACATAAATAGTTCCTAAACATTATCATCCCATCATAATCAAGGTTAAACTTAGGAAATTTTCTCACCTTCTTTTTTAGTTCCATATCTCCCTTATGCGCCTATATAAACTTAAATAGGATAGATTTTTGAACACTCATTTAAGAAATATAATATATATCCCCTTCCTTAAACATTTCAAGATACATCCTTTTAAAATCTATAAATATTAGATCTTTTGTTTTCCTCATCATAGATAAGATATAATGATACTTTTGAATGAGAGAATCAACCACCTTATTTTTTTCCTAGCGTGGTAATGTATTGAGCACTCATAATCTGTAATCAAATCCAACCATCTTATCTAGTTCATATTAAAAAATTTCTATGTGAAAATTTACTTTAAAATATAATAATCACTATATATATCATTCCTTTATCTATAAATATAATTCCTTTATATCTTTAATGAAAAAATTACCAAAATTAACTCCAAATAATAAGTTGGGTAATTTTTCTCACAAAACATCAATTGGCATGAGGTATAACTCTAACCATATCATTTTTCATGATGAAACATCTCAATCCCTTCTTTGATGAATCACTATAGATTAAAAACCCTTCTCCACTATAGGGAAATTTAAGAATTGGTGAACTAACTAGCCTAATCTTTATTTCCTTAGAACATTACTCCCATTTATTTGTCCAAATAAACCTGGCCCCCTTATGAGTTTACTTGGTGAGTGGATTGGAGAACTGTGAAAAATTATTCACAAATAATTGATAATATTCTACCAAAACAAAGAAAACTATGGATCTTAGTAACTTTGGTATGTCCTAGAAAACATTTAATAAGTTCTTTCCTTGATGGATCAATCAATATACCCTCTCTTGAGAATATATAACCCAAAAATGAAAATTTATGTAGCCAAAAGTTAACTTTTTAAATTTTTCATAGAAATTATATTTCCTTAGAGTATTCTATAAAATCCTCTAGTGATCTTAATGTTCTTTCTTTTTTATTTTAATATATAAGAATATTTCCTATAAATACTACCAAAAATTGATCAAGGTAATATATAACAAATCTATTAATTAAATAGATGAAGATAATAGGGGAATTAGTAAAACCAAATGAAGTGAATATAAATCCATAGTTACCTCGTATAGAATGTTGTATTGGGAATATACTCCTTATTTAACCTCAATTGATTATATCTATAATGAAGGCCAATCATAGAATAGTATTGATTTATATAAAATTGATAAAAAATCTCATCAATACGGGGTAGAGGATACTTGATCTTGATAGTGATTTGGTTAAGTTCTAAATAATCAATACAATTTTGCATTGATTTATCTTTATTCTTAACAAAAATAACTAGAGAAATCTACAGTGATTCACTTAGATGAATGAATCCCTTGTTAATATTATCTTAGAGTTTCTACTTCAGTTCATGTAAAATAATTGGGTCATTTCTATATATAGCCTTTGAAATAGGTATAAAACTAGGTATGAGTTCTATTGAGAAATAAAATTCACAATTTGTTGGAAGTCTAGGAAATTATTCTATTTTTTTTTAAAGGTTGGGGCCGAAGCCTCATTTTATTATTTAAAGCAAATACCTCTTTAGACTGGGTAGAGGGTGACCCATTACATAGCCTGAAGGCCCAAGGACAAGTGGTCTGAATACAAGGCTTGAAAGCCCATTTTTTGGCCCAAAGAGCCCCTCAGTGAATAGTGCTGCGACAATACCCGGGCTGCTACAGTCCCTACTACAGTACTGCCGCCGCTACAATTCCTGATATAGTGCCTCCACCACTATAGTGTCGCCACCGCTACAGTTCCACCACTACTACAGTAATCCTACAGTGCCCTGGTACATTGCTACTACAGTACCCCGGAAATTAGTCCCTACCCGGATTTGATCCTGGGTCTTTTGGATGCCAAGAAGGAGCCTGTATATGATGTTGAGTTTCTCCCCAACCACTTGGGAGAAATCAATTTTTATTAGGAATCAATACCCATAAAATGTATATGATTTCCATTGTAAGATCGTATTTATCACCATGCTGATTAATAATCAAAATTTAGTTTAAAATATCAAATGAAAATTCCCTTCCTTGAAAATTGATATGGGATTTATCTAAATAAATCCAATCCATTCCTAGGATTAAATCAAAATAAACCAAAGGTATAATAACAAGATTTATAGGAAGTAAATTCCCTTAAACTTCAACCAGAGAAGACTCATAAAATTTTTATGTGGTTATCATACCATATGGGGGTTTTAAAAATAAAAAAAATAACAGTGGTGGTATAGTGATACCCTTAGAAAATTCATTAGATATAATATTGTGGGTATATCTATAATAAAATAAGACATTTTCATTTTTAGAGTGGATAGTTAGTGTAATTTTCATAAAATCATTATCATACCCCTCATCAGAAATAGTTATCACATAATATTTCCCTTTCTATTTTGGTTTAAGAGGATGTTTATATTTATCATCACCATTAACCTTAATATTTGATAATCTATTGGAATAATGTCCATACTCCTTTAATTTAAACCACTGGTGTGTTAGGGGTGTATTCTGTGGTACTTTCTCTCTATTCATATCATTAGATAAATTATTTCCATTGTTTCAACATTTTTTTCATGATGAACATTCATTGCACACTTGAAACATTAACCAATTTCTTTAAGATAATTTCCTCCAAGTTTCCTTCCACATTTTGAGCATAAAATAATTCTCATCTTCTTTTCTCTATGGTTTTTAGAACTTTCTTATATCTTTATTTTATTATAAAAACCATCATATTTATGGGTAAATACTATATCAATATCTGCCTTTTTGGAACATATAATTATTTCCTCAAATATATTGATGTCCTTTAGAGATAATTTCTTTTAGAGACTTAGTTTTAATCAATGAATAATCAACCAACCTTAATTTCAGGTTAGATTATAATTCCAGAAGTTTACATCACAAGTCTTATAAAAAATACCTCATAAGTACCAATGGATACATCATACTTTTTTTATGCTCAAAGAATTATTTATCATTTTTAAGAGAAGAATATGAGGAAATACTTATTAATAAACAATATCTTAAACTCATCCCACTCCATGGATCTAATTTATTCCAATTTCCTCATGTTCTAGATAAGATTACTCTATTGATCTAATTTTCCTTATAAATGATAACATATAGAATAAATTTATTATGTTTCGAACATTGGATAATGGAAAATATATATTCAATTGTACAAACACATTACTCAGTAACCAGTAGATCAGAAGACCCAAAAAAATAAGGCGAGTGTTGCCTCATGAAGGACTTAAAAAAATTTTGTTCCCTCATTCACTCATTTGGAAGCACAATGTAATCCATATCATGATATATTTGTGTGAGCATAACAACAATATTTTTCATTCCATCTCCCATAATATTCAGTTTCATAGGGGGAAAATCCTTTCATTTTCCATCATATTTATCATTAACACGATGCCTTTGGGTTCCAACCATAGACTATAACCAAAAATCATAGTGTGAGAAAAAATGATCATAGTGGAAAACCACATAATTATGAAAAATAATTTATTGGATATATAAATCATGAAAAATTCTTCAATGAATCCTTAAGTTTAATCTAAGTCATTCATGATCATTATCAAAACTTTACGATGTTATCATATACTTGGACATATCCCTAGGGTTATCACTAAAGTTATCACATCCTAGTTTCTAAAAGGTTATCTAAACCTTTATCTAACACTAAATATATCAAAGAATACTTTTCATATATAAATATCAAATATTATTAGATGAATATTATTTATATAACATGATGATCCATACCAGAATCATATAGGTCCCATGTCTTTGGGAACTTGGATACATAAACAACTCGTTCATAAGTGAACTACATTCTCTCCCACTTAGATTTTCATAACTATAACCCTTATTAGAAATAAAATACATAATACCTTTATTCATAACCAAGGAAAATAAAAATAAGAAAGGCGTGACCTAATGCTTAGTAAGGGTAAAAAAGGGAGATATATACGATCACATATGCATTACATGAGAATAAGTATATGATATTATGTGTTTAATGTTTGAAATCCATGACCTATATATCATAGATTATAATATTGAGTCATGGAATAAATCTTGGAAATTTATAATACATGAATAATAAATGTATCAATGAAAATAGGTCATGGAAATATAAAATTGGAATGAGACATGAAATTATGGCATACAGATAGGCGTAGAAAATAATTTCATTAGTAATAAAACACTATTTCTAAGACTATCATAATAGATTTGGTTTACTCCCCAGACCATCGTATTAGTTAAGTTTCAATTCCAAGACTATCATAGTGTAAAAAGTCCCTTAATGAATTAGGTTCACTCTCCATTCCAGTCCAGTTTATCTAATGAGATATCAATATTTACCCAATTCATTGGATGCAGATATAATTCCTTCTCATAACATAATTAAAATAAAACATTTTTGTTCCAAAGGATCCTAAAACATTAATCATATCATAACCCATGAAAAGAAATGAGTTTCATAAACATTTAATCATATCATAACCCATAGAAAATAATGGGTTTCACAAACAATTCATAATTTCCCCATCGCATAACCCCTGGAAAAGGAATGGGTTTGAAAAAAATAATTTCATAATAATCATAAACCAACCCTAGAAATAAAAATTATGGTATCCTTTGATAATATCCCCTACAGGGAATAATTAAAATTCAAGATATTTCCTTTATTGAATAGAAATACCTTTAAAAATCATTAATACTTTCTTGATGAAAATATCATTTCCATTTTGAAATCACTCTTTTAAAATAAAAAAAATTTAAAAATATTATGGAATTTTTTTACATGAAAAAAAAACATGGGAAATAATAAATAAAGTTTCAAATTATTAAGTAGACATGATTATGGGAAATTCTTTTCATATAGTATAAGTAAAAAAATATTTCTTTCATTCTTTTATAAAAGAAGTAAAAAAAGTACCTTGTTCAAAAAACAACAAGAATATTAATTTTAAAAATATTTAGTTTAAATTAAAATAAGGGTAAAAATGACTCTAAATAATCAGAGAATAATAATAATAACCATATTATATACTTTTTTAGAAAACAAGTATAAGGAAGAAAAAGGATTTTCGACCGAAGGGAGAAATAAAGTCAATTTCCATTAAAAAAAATATTTTTAGTCACTTGAGAACATAAGGTTAGAAAAATGAAAGGAAAACATTTATTTTCAAGAAATTACCACATCATATGAAAATAAATAAGTTTCATGAGACCTAGATAGGAATATTTCAAAATTACAAACTTAATCACATACAATCATGATAAACAAGGAGATTATATCATAAACCCCTTACTTCTTTGGTAACACTTGAATAATAATTACCATGATAGAAATATCCTTAGATGGATATGTAAATTTCCATAATTTTCATAATAATCACCAAAAAATACATTTATATGAAATATATAAACCACTTAAAAGAAATAAGTGATGTATAAGGAATATTTCCCACAAAAATAAAAGCGAGACAAAAATCCTTTACCTTGAGTTCCACTTACTTCAAAAGCATTATATCCTACTACATAATATATTTTAACTTATTATAATTCTATAAAATAATATGTTAAATTAATATTATATTATATATATTCATTATATATATATATATTTAGATCCATCCATAATGGTATAAGTAGAAAATTAATTACATCGTTGATGAGGAAGATAGATCGTATGTACACATGAATGTTATTTTCATTTTTTGACGGATAGAATAAAATAAAGGTAAATAATATTTCAAATTTAAAGAATACATATTATATCACATAAATCATATATATTCATCATATACTTCCTACTTACTATCTAAGGAAAATATAAATGAAAAATAAATCACATCACTTCGTAGAGGTGGTTGTCCACAAGTATGCATGAACGACATTATCATTTTCCATCGATTTGGAAGGTTGTCCTAAAATACAACATATAAAATTTAAACCCATCATAAAAATCGTAAATTAAATATGGTTATGGAAAATGAATTGTACCGCTACATGGAGACGGTAAGTCATACATATGTACAAGCGATACTTTCACTTACCATTTGATAGAAAGAGGGTGGATAATAGTATTTTAATAATAATAATAAAATTTCATCATATTAAGGATACTGAATTTATTACTTTATTATAATCATCATATATTTATAGGATTTATAAGAATAAATAAATTTAAAGAGGTCAGGTAAGACAACAACCCCTCTTTCAGGAGGCCTCCTTTAAATCCTTTCTTAAGGAACATATGGTTAATATTTTAGGGAGATAAGCACCTCCAAAACTAGTATAATGATTTTTATAAGATAATATGGTAGGGTATGTTTGATATATATTTATTAATGTACTTTTAGAATAAAACAATGGGGTGTCCTTTTATAAGGGGGGGGGGGAGAGGACACACTTGAAATTTCATAAAAGATTAAATTATAATAGATCCATTCTCAATAAAAATGGTTCAAAATGGCATATAAATGGAAATTAGAAGACAATTTTGACCATAAATTATCCCCTTTATCCTATTTTAATATTTTTATGATTTTTAAGTCATTTCATAAAATAGTATTTTGATAAAATATCATTAATGTCAATTTTAACATTATTATTTTAATTTGATGTAAAAGACATAAATAAAAAATTTTAAATAGAATAAAAATATTTAAAATAACTATAAAATTTCATAATAATCTAAAAAATTTATGGAACACCTTAGTTCATTCAAATTATATTTCTTTTAATATGTTTAAAATCATTTATTATATTTTTTTACTAATTGGAGAAATACCACATTATTGTTGCATAAACATTTAAGGTCAATATATAATTACTAAAAATTAGAAATAAATTTATATCATGAATATAATTTAATTAACAAAAAAATATACACTTATATTATTTCATAATTTTATTTTATCCTAATGTGGACACATAAGAGATATTTAAAACTAATAGTGTGACATTTTGTAACTTTATTTGTTTTAAATACTATATAGGTAATTTTCATTGAAAATTGTCCACTAAACAACTAAATTTAAATCCTAATGTTATAATAGTAAAAATAAATTCATCTAATAAGAAATAGTATGAAAAATTATGGACTTATAACTTATTTTTATCCTAGATTAACCTTATTTAACATTTACTGGGGTGATAAATTTTACAACAATTACTATTCATTTTGAAAAAAAATAAAATGAAGATATTTACGAAATCTGAACCTAATAATTAAAAATATTGATTAAATTTTATAAAATTAAATTTATATATGTGGAAAAATTAATTTAAATATGTGAATGAAACACGTGATGGAAACTATTTTTTAGAAAAATACATTTTAAGCATGAAACTTGGTTTATTCATATTGCATGCCTAAAAAAATATAAAATGAATGTTAAAACTTTTGATGAACTAATATATATATATATATATATATATCATTAAAATCATAAAATATTTGTGACTAATTTTATTTATTAAGATAAAAGTACATTATGAACATAGAAATATTTTTTTTTTCAGAAAATATATCTTTCTCTTTTAAATGAATTTTATTTTCATTTATAATTAATTGATAACCAATGATTTCATTTTAGTTATATGTAAACTATATGATTTTCATAATTTAGTTATTCCTATTCATACCTACCAATTGAATGGCTCTGAGATAACTGTCACTTTAAATAATAAAAATTTAATAGTATATCATGGTTTGTTTAAACTCATTGTTGCGTGTAAAAAAAGATATCAAAGGAATTAAATGTATTTGAAAAAAAAATCATAAAATATAAGGTTTTTAAATTCATATTCATTAATCAATATGGATATTTTTTAGTAAGGAATATTATTTATGAATTTAATTGACCATTCAATATATAAATAATGCATTGGACATGTAGTGAAGGGTGGAGGTCGATTATAAATAGCACCCCGATGCATCGATATCTATCATGAGACATACTAATTTTCCAAAATTATTAAATATGTATTTTGTATACTAACCCATAAATTAAAATGAAGTGGAAAAAGGTTCTGATGGTAAATATATCATGATTTTTGAAATCATGGCTTCAAATATTATGAATTTCATTCACTAAGAATTCATTAATTATTATCCACGATATGACTACATTGATATTATCAATAGATGCACTTCACGCTCAATTTATTGATTTTATAAAACATTTTTTCTATTATTTACCTTGATATATTGATAATTACTTATGTATTCATGGTATCTCAAACTGTACGTAACCCTTACCCAGCATCTAAGATCACCATTAATTTCTTTTCCTTTTCCCAGGATACGAAGAAGGATATTATGAATAATATGAAAGATGGCATAATTTTTCTTATTCTATGTATTTTATAATTACAATGTAATATTGGAATCATGTTTATATCTTTTTCTTCAAGACTATTAAACTATTCAGTCCTTTAAGATGAGATCCCTTGTATCTTATTCTAATGTAATAAAGAAGTCACCGACTCTAGGTTACTGGACTTGAGGTTTTTACAGATGGTATTAGAGGAAATTTAGAAAAAATCTTAGGAACTATATTTTTAATGAACATATCTAACATAATAATTATGATAATCCTTTATATTATTTGATAATTTTAACCATTAGAGGATTTTTTTTTATTTTTTATTGCTAAATATTCATGATGATAATGATCCAACTGAGTGTGTGCCCTTTTTTTGTGATGGAACCCAATAGAAGAAACTTAATCAAAAATCATAGTCAATGTATGGATTTCCCTACTAAGCAATCCAATATAGATAGTGTTTCAAATTAGTATATCATGGCCATATTAGTGTAGTCGACTTTGGTTTTGACTAATATACTTTCTCGTATAGAGAAACCTGTAGTTATATTGTGTGATTCACCTATGTCAGATCACTTCATGTGAAATAATCATCCATATTTTAGTGTAACTACCAATTCATTGTTTGATGATATATATATTAAGTCCATAAAAAATATATCATTGTATTTGGAAAGTAATGAAAGTGAAAAAGTTACTCAGGTAGTGTATTATTTGAGAATATATTCTGATAAATGGAGGTCATTAATCCATAACACTAAAGAGGTTGATAAAATAAAAAGAATAGAATGAAAAACTTCTAAAATTATATTATTTGAGAAATAATTCCCTTAAGAACAATGATCTGAAATGGAGAGAATGATCCTCAATTTAAATCAGAAGGAAGAAGATGGTTTGGTGGAGTATAAGGTAAACTTTATATCATTATCTCTGTATTCTATGGACTAAATATGTAATCTAGAAAGTAAGGATGACCATTTATTTAGTGGGATTAAGATATGTCTCTGAAGGGAACTATTTTATAATTTTTTTTCATCATATTGTAATGTATTATCAAGTTATATTAAGATAAAGAAATAAATTTCATGATCCAATATCTTTAACTAAAGTCATGAGAAGAATAGGTAGACAGAGAACCGAAAAAAGGAACACATCAAAGAAGAAGAAAGGAATGAATCAATTTCAATCATATAAAAGTTATTAAAAGAGGAATAATAGAAAACTTTTTGAATGGAATAGAGTTTAATATATATTTGTATATAAATTTCATATAGTTAATAGCTGTAAGGAAAATAAATAAACTATTGCTATCTAGTGATTCAAAAATAATGAGATGGGGAATTATTAAAACCAATTACAAGTGTCAAGGTAACCTACCATAGAATAATACAAGGGGATTATTCAAAGCATATGGAATTACTATAGCTGAAGTGGACGTTTATAGCGATGCGGTGAAATGGAAACTTATCCTTCAATATAGAAATGAAAATGTTTTATTTGATTTAGGTTCTACCCACTCTCTTATCTTTGAATAATTTTCTAAGGGTATAACATCAACACCTCAATGATTGGGTGTTTGGTTGGCAGTGAAAACTCATAATGGTATGATGATTGTATATCAAGTCTATAGTTCCTCTTTGATAGAATTTTTTGGAATTATGCTTCCTAAAAATATTATTATTCTTCCTCTAGTTGAATTTGATGTAATTTTGGGAAAAGATTAGCACTCCAGTATAGAGCTGAAATCCATTATAAAGGAAGGAAAGTTATATTCGATAATCTCAGTCAACCTATGATAGTTTATATATGTGAGGATGTAACTAAACTCCTAATTGAAATTAAATCCATAATATGGGTTTTAGTACTGATTCATTAGGGATATTTATCTCAAATGGTTGGGGGTAAAATCAATATTGACGATATTCCTATTATATAGGAGTTTTTTTGATATATTTAGAGAATAGTTTCATAGTCTTACCTTGAATCATGAAGTTTAGTTTTCAATATAACTCAAATATTGTTCCTCACCTATTTCAAATACTACATATAGAATGACCCCGACTGAGTTTCAATAATTAAAGAAGAAACTATTGGAGAATATAGATACGAGATTCATTTAGCCTAGTGCTTCACCAAGGGGTGAAATTGTTATTTTTTAAGAATAAAGATGGATTGATTCATCTTTCCATTGATTATAGAGAACTTAAAGAAATAACTATGAAGAACAATTGTCCTCTACCACATATAGATGATCTTTTGATAAATTAATTGATCTTAATATATTTCTAAGACTAATCTTTGATCTGGATATCATCAGCTAAGGGTCAAGAAGGATGATATACCCCAGAAAACTTTATTTATGAGGTATGGTCATTATTAATTTATATTAATTCAATTTGGACTTACTATAACAACATGATATTTTAAAATAACACTATGTTCTATTGTATATACTACACAAAACATCGACCTTAAACGAACCACACAATATAATTATATAAATATGATTGTTATAACATAGTCATTAAATTGGGGGGGGGGGTATGAATATGATTAACTATTATATATATATATATATAAATTCAATAATAATTAATAATTTATCAATTAATTATTAAGAAATAAACACTCGATTGTTTTTTAAATTCATTTTATTCTTCAAAAATAGGTTTTCTTCAAAAATGTTATTTATTTATTTTTATGAGAAAATAATATAATTAATTTTCTTATATTTTAGAAAATTTATTTAATAAAATTAAATTCATGTTTTAAATCATCCTCGAAGAATTATCTTAGAGTGAATTCTTGGATTTTTTTTGAAAAGATTGATTTTCCAATAAATAGTGAAAAATACTACTTCTATTAAAAATCATATTTTTGTGAAAAAAATGTACAAAGTTATATTTTTTATTATTATAATGGTTTCAAATAGAAATTATATATCTTGTATTATATATTACCTAATTAATTTTATTTTAAGAAATTTTATTGTTTAATTTGGTAGAAAACCATTTTTATAATTAAAAGGGTATTTTTTTGAAAAACTATTTTTCATTATGTTTTTTGACTTTATCTTAAATTAATTTATTCCAATTATATAAATTTAATAGTAAAAAATGGATATAATATTTGGAATCATGAGGTCCAATTTTTTATTATTATTTCCCTTTATTTCTTCTCCACAAAGTTATTTTTTTTCTTTCAAAACACTTTTATGGAAAAATTGTGAAACCACCAAGTCAACAAGGCACATAAAACACTATAAAAGATAACAAAGATATTAAAATACCACTTGAACCTATTAGAAATAGCTTCCCTATAATTTTTCCAAGAAATGTTAGTTAGCTTTTATTTCTTCTCATTATAAATAGTAACCATAGTAAATAATTGTCATCATGGTAAGGGTAAACTGTGTAATTTAGGTTAAAAATAATACGACAAGGACTAAAAAATGAATCACACTTTCCTTAATTTTATTGGATGAGTTTATATCATCAATAAACATCCAAATTTAAAATATATTACCTTTTATTGTCATTTTCTATTATTTCGATCATTATAAAATTTATGTGTGAGATAAAGATAAAAATATCACTTTTCCTCTATTAATATTAAGAATATTTTATTATAGGAAAAAATTCAACTCATTTTTTGTTATAAATATTTATTTTAAATATAAATGATTTATATTTGAAATTTTAATTTAATTATATTTTTATTGATTTAATAATTACCTTAAATGTTTTCCCAACACTGACACAACATTTATTTAGTTAATAGAAAAATCAAATAAATGATTTTAAAAATACTAAAAGTAATATGATTTGAAATATTTGTTATGTTACTTGAATTTTTAGAAAAATATAATTTATTAGTGATGTTCTAAAGTATTATATTCAAATTAACTCCTCATATTGATAAAATTAAAGTCAAATTAAATGGATAGTGTTAAAAATTTCATTAATGATATTTTATAATAAATAATAATTTATTATATGAGTTAAAATTTATTAAAAATATTATATTAATCTAAATTAATGTGATATGGTTTTAAACATCAACCATGAACCATTTATTTGTGGTTTTTATTTTATAGTAAAATTATTAACCATTAAATGTTAGAAAACATTAATATTGTGGTAATTGTTAAAGTGTTAATAGGGGTTAAAACTAAAAGATAAGGGTTAAATCATACCAAAAATTATCCAAATTTTAATATATGAGTGTATTTATACTTATCCTCATATTATATTATAATTAATAAATTTTTTATCCATTTGGGAATGAAAAATCATTTATATTAATTTAATAGTTTAAGAAATTCCAAGAATGCCCTTCCCCTCAATTACAAAATACACATATCCTTTCTTTTATTTACAGCACTATGATCATTATAGATTGATAAAAGTTTGGAAATTACTATTATAAACATCCTTATGCATGTTATAGAGGTTTAAAACTTCCAAGATTCTAACCCTATATCCATTAAGAAGAGATATTAAGGAAGTCCACTGAAAAATAGATAATCCCCTTTACCGACATTTTAAAGTTTATTTCTTCTTCTATGTACTCTTTATGTGTTGTACCCATAATAAAACAATAAATAAATAATAATAAATATACTGATATTTTATTATTATTATAGGAAAAGTTTATTCTATCTCTTTTCAATCATATGAAAAGTAAAAACATTTCTCGTGCATACATTCGACTTAACGTCTCCGTATAGCGATGTAATTATATTTTTACCACTACTTTAATTGGATGGTTATAAAGATAGAAATAATAATTATATATGATATTTATGAAATAAAAATTATTTTTTAAAAATATAATCACATATACCTTCTTACCTTACAATCTGTTGGAAAATGATAATGTTGCTCGTGCGTACTTGTGGACTACCACCTCCACGAAGCGATTTGATCTATTTTTTCATTTGTGATTTTTGTGTATGGAACTAAGGATGGATTTAATGTTTATATATGATATATATTATATAATAATGATTATTTAAGGATATATTATTATTCACCTTTCTTTTGTTCCATCCATCGAAAAGTTAAAACATTGTTCATGCGTATGTATGACCTACAGACCCTATGAATGGTGCAATTAATTTTTATATCTATATATTTTATGAATTACTCTAAAAATGTATAAATTAAATATATATTATATTTATATAGTGAATAAAATTATGAATATTATGGAATAATGAAAAATACATAAGGACTGAGACCAGTGAATCAAAACATACCTGAAAAACAAAGGAGTAAACACCCAAAATAATGACAATAATAAAAGATTGTTAAAAAAAGGCGATAAAATGTTATAAATGGATCATATATGATTTTATATATATTGATATGGTTATTTTATGTTAATTATAATAAATTTAAATTTATTACACATGATGTTAGATCACCTATGAGGCATGTTAAACTTGATGTAAGAGATTTCATCTCAATTTCCACTCTATTGAGAAATATTTGTTAATATGAACCTATTTTATTTTAGGTGGTGTATATAGTTCGTAGTTGAGGTATTTAAAATTAATATCTATTTATTCATGATGATTAACTATTCAATTCATGTCACTATTTCAATAGGTATATTTAGAATAAAATATGATCTTATTTCTCTTTTTAATCGGGTATATTTTTCTTCTATATCTATATTTTATCAAAAATGTTTTATGAAAATAATTTTATTTTAAAAAATGATTTTTAAAGGATATTTTAAGTAATCATTATATCTTTATATAGTATGAAACGAATCTTTCAAATGTTCTCATAAAAGGGTTAATTTTCAACTTTCTTTACAAAAGATCAAAAGGAATGTTATTTTAATTAGACTACATCGAGAGACCTTCCCTCTACCACAACTGTTTTAAAATCATTTGATTATTATAAAAAATTACAAAGTTTTTTCAAAGAAAAAACTATTTAGAAAATTTATTTTAGCATTACTCATCATTTTGTTTTTCAAAATACATGAATTTATTTTAAACCTATATTTTTGATGATTTTAAGGCCTCTTTTATCACTTATTAATTTTTTAGTGATCAAATTTCCCTTAAAACATTCACTTTATTTCGATTATTAAAAAATTATATCCATATTCTTTGTTTCTTGGATGTGATTATTACCTAAACCATATTTCATATCAATATACGGTGTTTTACATTAATTTTTTTTAATTGATTGAGGAAATATTGATATTTCATATCCTTTACTAAATATAAATGTTTATAGATAATGAATAATGTTCATGAATTAAATCAATCATTATATATACATGGAATTAATTGGACATTAATTGATGGTTGGGAACAATAATTATACATCCCCTTGATGCAATTATTGGTCTCATGAGACAAATCAGTATGCTAGAATTAAGTGGGTTTTTTAGTATTCCTACCCATAGTTTAAACTATCTTGGAATAAGGATCTGATGGTATATATATCATAATGTCTAAGATAATGCCATACAATACCAAGAATTTCTTTGATTTATAATTTATTTCTTAATATTATCCATGATATTACTACATTTATATTATTTATGGTCGATTTTTTTACTTAAATTGTTGACTAAATGGCATGTGGTTTCAATTATTTACCTTTTGATATTGAATATGACTTTTTATACTTAGGAAATATTCCATTATACATGACCCTTACAAATAATCTGAGATCACCCTTTTATTTTTTTCCTTAGGTTATGAGGAAGGATATTATGAATAATATTGAGGATGAAATAATTATTTTATGTTATGTATTTTATATTTAAAATGTAATATAAGAACCATGTATGTATCTGTTTCATCAATACTACTAATATATTTGGTCCTTTCGGATGAAATGACTTGTGTCTAGTGCCAATTTAATAATGTAGAAACCAACTCTTGGTTACTTGAGTTGGGGTTATTACAATTGGTATCAGAGAAATTTTAGTATAAAACATGAGAATTAGATTTTAAATGATCATAACTAACATGAGAATTATTAAAATACATTATATTGTTTGAGAACATTTAATATTATTGGGATTTCACTTTATGGATAAATATTCATGATGATAATCAGATAAATCTTTATGTTTTTTTATTTAGTGATGGCACCTAATGGAAGAAAGGGAATCAACACCTATAGACAATGTAGATATTTACCTATAGAAAAAATCCAATACAACTCATATTGGAATTGATAAGATCATAACCATATTAGGGCATCTTACTTAGGTCATGGAAAATAACATTTCCCATATGAAATAAACTATTGTTCCATAGTGCGATTAACCTATATTTGATATCTTCATGCAAAAAATTCCTACATATTCTAATGGAATTACTAATCCATTGGTATACGAGAAATAGATTAAGTCTATTGAAAAGATATTTCTCACCTTGGTATGTGATGAAAGTGAAAAAATTATTCTAGTAGTATATTTTTAAAAAGGATATTTAGATAAATGGTGTTCATTTATAAAAAACACTTAAGAGTCAGATGTAATATAATGTAACACCTCAATATTTTTATGAAATATTGTTTTATAAATAATTTGATTTTTTGATGTCTTACGTTACACACAATACGGTCTTAGCTTGCGTTACATGCAACACTGGGTTTCTATAAGACATCATTTGATTATTGTAATTATTTAAAAAATTTATAAACTATATATTATAATGGTGGTTATTAATGGTATTAAATGAATTATGAAAGTATGGTTTACACATGTAAACCCCTTTTAAAAATAAAATGATTTTTTTCCTGAAAATTTATTTAATTGCACACCAGGGTGTTTTATACCAATAAAATAAAAAAATAACTATTTTTGGATTATATTAATGATATATATATATATAATATAAAATATACTTTTTAACATTTATCCTATGTGTATTTTAGGCAAGATATAAAAATAAATCAAGTTTTATGCTTAAAAATTGTATTTTTCTAAAAGCAGTTTTATCACCTTTTAATGGTGACCTTGTTTTAAAACTAAAATTTAAACCTTTTTAAAATTATATTTTAAAAAAATATTATTATTTTAAATAGGGGATTTTTTTTTTACTTTTTTGATTTTTTGGTATTTTTTGGATAAATTTCTTGTTTGGATGAATAATGATAACATAGTGAATTTTAATTGGAAGAAGTTTTTCGTCTAAAAAATATATAGTGTCAAATTATATTATTGATTGTTTTTAAAGTATAATTAGATCAATTTTTTACCCTTTAATCCAATTTATTTAATTTTAATCAATTTAACATTAAATTTTAATATAAAAACATTTCATTCTATTAAACGTTTTTACTAAAAAAAAATCTGTTTTCTCGCCCCATCAATTGGATTAATTTTAAATTAATTTTAGGCACTTATGTGTATTGAATTTTTGAAAAATGTTTTACATATCTGGAATCATTATGTCAAAATTTTCTATATAGTCATCTTTTATTTTTGGCTAATATGAATAGTAACATTGGTAATTTCTGTTACCATGGTAAAGGGTAAATTGGGCAAACTAGGTTAAAAATAAAGTGACAAGGATGATAAAAGTATCCTAAAACTTGACCAAATTTTATTGGATGTTTTTAATTGTACAATTAAAACCTATTTTTTGAAATTAAATTATTTAATAGACACTTTTCCATGAAAATTACTTAGATATTATTAAAATCAAAGGGAGTGAGAAAATATCACACTCTTACTTTTAATTAGTATAGTATTTTTAATATAGGTATAAATAGAATATATGATCTAATATATATATTATTATGAAATATAAAAGGGTAATATTCATCATGGAAATTTATTTTCAATTTTTAATGAAGAAAATTTTATCATAAATAATTACGCAATGATGATGTATTAATTATTCAATTAATGAAAAATCAATTACATGATATTAAAAATATTAAAAGAAATATAATTTGAATTAAATATACTGATCTATGAACTTTATAGGTGCATATAAAATATTATGGGTGTATTAAATTAATTGGTTTAGAGTTATCTATCATGAATCCCTCCCTCTAAAGATGCCCCTCTTGATTTGGCAATAAAGAAAGAGAGATAATAACCCCCGAGTACCACCTCGAATAGGCCTCGGGGTGGAAACCATCACCAAGGTTATAGAAATATCACAAAAATGAGAGGAATTATCCTTTTTATAGTAACTAATATTGGGAGATAATATGTATCAACCACAAAACAACTCTAATACATATATAAAAGAAATCCAAAATCCATCAAACATGCATGTTTTAAAATATATGTGCTACAAAACAAGAGTATCCGAAGTAAATACCAATAGAGAAAGGCTAAAAGTTGACACAAAAAATTTCTTCCCATATGAGCCAGTAAGGCCCAGTAAGGTCCCCATATTTCTCCTAGAAACCTGAAAATAGTTTTATATACGTAGGGTGATCATACAAGTATACTCATTAGGGAAAACCAAAGTCTCCTATGCACAAGAGGAGAAGCATACTAATTCCCCTATGGGAAACAACAGAAAACAAAATCACACAAGAAGGCATATTAGCCACCCCAACCTCACCAAAGGGACACTCACCAAATAACACAAGTAAAGTAAAGTAATATAGTAAGCACATAAATGATAGGGTACCTTGCACCACTTTCCCACTAATTAGTCTCTCTCACAACCTAATAGAAAACATCCTGGTGCTCCCACCTCTTCTGAAAGAACCACGTCACAAGCTGCATGAACACACCTGAGATACATACCACATGTCATCGTTTCCACGCACAACTGGGACACAAACCACACCACATACAACAAACACATATTAACACAACATATCTCACCCCAAAGATGCATGGGAACACAACACACCTCATCCCTAAGACTCCTGGGAAAACACATCTCGCCAGCACACACCTGGGCCTCACAAACCACTACCTGCCTAAAGAATCTTGGGCTATAACCACTAGGAAGATGGAGTAGGGAAGATTGGGTGGCCAGCCATCCATCCTCCAACCAAGATGTTTGGGAAAGACACCCTCCCCTGTAATAATGGGGGTGTTCAACACGTAGTGCTCAACATGTTTGGGGTGTACATAGAATCATAAAAAAGTACAAATATGTATATATAGGTACCAAATACTCAGCCCAACCTATTCTCATGTAAACAACCACCTCATAACATTTCCACCTTTTCAACTAACTCTAAATTCACATATCATGATGAATAACGGTGACTTTCAAAGTTTATAAAAGAAATCCTCTCAACACCCAATCATTTTGATATTATTAAGAAATTACCAGTTATTACATCGATACCCGGGAAACTAACAACCACAAAACACAACTAACCTCACAACCAAGACAAACAAAGGAATAAATCTATGATAAAACACCCCACTTCAAACTTCCTCCCCACTTATTACCCAAGACAACCACTTCAATTATCATTCTTTAAAGTAATGTCGCCATGTCCTTTGTATCAATAAGAAAACCACCAACTTACAGCTAAACCATGCAACACACCTCATCATAACCATAATTGGTAGCCCTACTGCATAATAACACCATACCTTGTATCATAAACATAGAAAACCCCAAATCTACAACCCTACTTCCCAACCACTGCCCATCCATTCCACAATCAATCAATATCTCAACCTAAGATACTATATTACCACTCATATCACCCCATAAACACCCATTATATTAACAATAGAACCACACAACCCATACAAATCAGATACATAAAAGATCCACAAACATCATGTATCTACACCAAATAAGGAAAAGTGTATTTAGATTTAGCACACTCGTTTTTTAATTTCAATTTGATAAATTAGGGGTTATCACATAACATGTTTGATCCCAGGGAATCCATTTATTTAACTAGGTATACATAGTTAATCAATTTCATTATTCTATCTGTTCAATATGGGATCCATAAAAAGTGTAAAGAATCACCAGTATGCAAGCAAAGAAATCCAATGACCATGATTTTTAGAAGGCATACAATTCAAAAAATGGATCAATGATAATAGATAAAACAAACATCATCATTATTATCTTCCCTACCCCACATTTATTACTAATGTAATGAAATTCATTATCATAATAGGTTCAATTATATTTATAACATATTAGATTACCTTCATAATAACCTTAATTAAAATTTGGTATTCGACCATAATCACAAAGGGACATTAGCACACCCACCCCAAATGATACACAATTAATGAAAGATTAAGGGATAACTACCTTGAAGAACAGATGATCAGAAAATCCCCCTTGTTCCAAAATAAGGGGTCACACAAGAAGCAGGAAAGAATCTAAAGAAAAAATTGAATGAAATTTTCAACACAGATGTGACTCCTCAGGGAAGAAAGGTTTTAAACGCATTAAGAGAAAATACAAGGGTTCAAGGAAGGGAGGTTCTTAGGTTTAGAAAAGTCTAGATCCAATATCAGTAGAAGGGAGATGATTTAAAAGTACATAAAATTTGGATCATGTTCAAGAACACGTTGCTTGGCTGTTTAAAATTATTTAGGTCATTTTAATACTAAAGATACAATTATTATCCTTTTAAATTACTTCAGTAATGGTCAAAAAAGGTTTAAAACTCAATTTACATCAAATAGAACATAAGAGGAGAAAAACTAGAAAAATTGGGAAATGTTGGAAATGACTCACCATTGGGTGAGTCGTCGATGTAAGTCACCAATGGATAAGTCACTGTAAGGTGAATCATTGTTGAAAAAGTCACCAACGCGACCTACTGACATGACCCACAGATGCCACCTACTGACTCCATGAACCGAATCCTCCTACCATATCCACCTATCGATGCCACTCACTTATTCCACTGATACCACTCACCAATTCCACTCACTGATTCCACTCACCTACACAACTCACTGACACCACTCACTGATGCCACTAACTGAACCCACTCACCGATGCCACTCATAGATGCCACTCACCAACACCTGACCTACCTATGCCCAACCAACCGATGCTTGACCTACCTACGCCCGACCTACCAACACCCGACCTACCGACTCTCGACCTACCGATGCCTAAACTACCACTAGAGAACTAGAATTTTTTGGAAGACTCTTGAAATGAGTCACCGTGACTCCATAGAACACCACAAACATTGAATTTTGAAAAATTAATGAACTGGAGGGGTATGATCCATTACATCAGATACCTCTCAAACTATTCTCTCCCACAAGAATTAAAAACCAAACAAAGAAGAAAGATTGGTCTGAACAACCTCCTCATGAGATACCTCTCAAGGATCTTTCTACACTTGAAACATCGCTACTGTCATCAAAGTTCAATGATAAACCACACCGTCTTGTTCGAAAGCTACAGTGAAACCTCTACATGCAAGAACACCTACCCCAACATCTACTACCCCAAACAACTATAAGACACACCACACGATCACCAAAACCACACTTTTTGGACACATCAATTACGAAATTCCTCCCTCCATGTCAAGATACTATCCACTTTGGTCATCACTGACTCTCCCACACAGGTTTAATCACATCTCAAATAATGCTTCTCGATTTGGAATATCATCCTCCCCTTTCCACATGTTAGAACTTCATTACACATTATGAAACAAGGAAGAAAATAATATTATACAAAACAAGGTTCAAGCATTACATCATAAAGAAAAACTCAAAACAACTATAGGAACTGGGCACACATCTGTGCTTCTCACTCCTAAGTACTCTCTTCCAGGCCACCATGCCTCCACAACACAGAAAAAGAGGAATCTTCCATCCATGATATACCTTCTCCCTATGATTCTGGATCTCCACTAGCCACTCCAAAAATGTTGCGTCACCCATGGTATACAACTCTCCCTAGTGAATGACATGGGAGTTATCATGAATATACTGACGAAGATGGGAGACATGAAAGACATCATGGATCCTATCAAACTATGGTGGAAATGCTAACTATTATTCCACCTCCCAAAATCACAAAAAAATCTCAAAGGGTCCAATGATCCTTAGAGAAATCTTGCTCCCTTTTCCAAACCTCATATTCCCACATCGAGGGGAAACCTTTAAGGAAACGTGGTCCCCAACCTCGAACTATAAGGGCCTCCTCCTAAGATCAGAATATTACTTATTCTAGTCCTATCCTACTTTTATCCTCTCATGAATAAGAAAAACCTTCTTTGTCATGCTCTACAATACCGCATATCCAATAACAATTGTCTCCCCAACCTCTCTCCAGCAAAAAGGTGAATGACACAGTCTCCCATACAAGTCTTTGAACAGAGAAATACCAATGGAAGAGTGATATATATTATTGTAAGAAAACTCTATCAAGGGAATGTTTTTTACCCAAGATCCACCAAAGTCGAAGATGGATTCCCACAACATGTCCTCCAATGTTTGGATGGTTTACTCTATATACGCATCTGTCTGAGGGTTGAAGGCAGTGCTGAGGTGCAGTTGAGTGCCAAAAGAATGATACAATCCCCTACAGAATCATGTGGTAAAACATGAATCCTAATATGAGATGATAGATCTTGGAAAACCATATAGTCTTACCACTTTATCCACATACCTCCTCACCAAGGCATCCACCACTCTCAACTAATTAATTGCTAATATGTGAGCCGATTTTGTTCAGTCGGTCCACCACTACCCATATAACATCACATCCTCCCTATGCTCGGGGTATCCCTATTAGAAAATCCATCGATATTTCATCCCACTTCCAATTGAGGATATATTGGGGCTATAAAAAACCACTGGGAAGATGGTAATTAGCCTTCACCTATAAATATTTCCAAAAACACCGCCACTACCTACATCATCCTGGGCCAAAAAAACTATTCCCTCAAGACATGATACATCTTGTTAAATCCTGAATGTACTGCTAGGGTTGAGCTATGAAACTCATGTAGAACCCCCTCAAACATCACCACATGAACAAATAGATTCTCACAGAACAACATCCAATTTTGAACATCATGTAACCATCCCCTTGGAGCGTCACCCTGGTCATTGCGATCACACATCACCTCCGCCACTGAGTCTCCCCACTGAGAATCTTCCTCCTCCTGCCTCAAAGATGACTGCATCATCATCTAAAATAGATAGCCTCAACCTCCATCCATTCTTACATCTAAGTGTAAGGTGACCAACTCCTTCATCGCCTTCTAAGAATCCATAGATTCTTGAAAAATCTCCTTCCACGATTTCCGGATCAAAGCATCAACCAAAATATTCCCCTTCCATGAGGTGTAAGAGATATCAAAATCATAATCTTGAAGAAAATCCATCCACCTCCATTTTTATAATTTTAGATCTCACTGGGAAACGATATACCTAAATATCTTGTGATTTTTGAACACCAAAAATTTCTCTCCAATGAGGCAATGCCACCACAAATTTATCTCAAACACGACCACTGCTAGCTCCAAATCATGGGTGGAATAGTTATGTTAATGGTGATGTAACTGTTTATACCCATAAGATATCACTCCCCATTGCTACATCAACACACCCCTCAATACTAGATGTGAAGTATCACAAAACACCTCGAACATCACCCCATCCTTGGGAAACCAGAGCACTAGAGTGCTAAATAACTCCCCCTCAGGTAGCTGAAAGCTACATGACACTGCCCACTCCACACCAAGGACTAGTCTTTTCTGGTCAGAGCTATCAACAGAGCTGCAAATTGAGAAAAATACGGTACAAATATTTGTTAATATCCTGCCAAATTGAAAAAACTATGAACCTCTATGACATTCTTGTGTGCTGCCGAAAAAATAACTACCTTGAAATTTTACGGGTCCACTGCTACACCCTACTGAGACCCCACATTCGTAAGAAAGTGTACCTCTCTTGTCCAGAACATTAACTTGGAAAACTTCCCATAGAGTTGGTGGAATCAAAGTACTTCTAAGATAGTCATGTGATGCTTGAAATGATCCTCCTATAACTTTGAGTAGATCCAGATATCATTGATGAATACGATGACAAAATAGTCTTGGAACTCATGAAATATTGAGTTCATGAGATCCACTAACATGGATGGTGCATTTGTAACATCAAACGACATAACCACAAACTCGAAGTGCCCATACCTACACCTGAAAGTATTCTTTGGGATTCCAGCCTCCTTCACCCTCAATTAGTGATACTCAGACTATAGATCGATCTTAGAAAATCAACTTTCTCCCCTCAGCTGGTCAAAAAAATTTCTATCCTCAGGATTGGGTAAAGGTTCTTGACTGTCACCTAATTCAACCACCAGTAGTCTATGCACAACCTTAAACCACCACATTACTTCTTTGTGAAAAAGACCAGAGCACCCCATGGAAACAAACTAGGCTTGATAAATCCCTTCTTGACCAAATCATCAATCTGAATTCTCATCTCTCGTAGCTCAGAAGGTTCCAACCGATAAGGATCCATCAAAATCATAGAAGCACTGGGCTGGAAATATATCTCAAACTCAACATCACATTGAGGGGGTAGAGTCACAACCTCCTTGGGTTATACATACATGAATTCCCCAACAACGTTGGGAACCTCTGTCATCTCAGCATCCACTGATTCCACTAACATCTTGGTCAATAAGGAAAGAAGAGGCTCTACACATCACTTACCCATCTGAAGACTCTCCTCGCCAATGAAAGCCACACGTTGGACATCCATGTCTAAAAGCAAGACCCTTCTCCGAAATTATTCAATAAAATCTTGCACAGATTACAAATAAGAATGACATAATATGGTTGCATATGTAATAAGAAAAGATTCCCATGGGACGTATACAACCCCATCATTAGTATACATCCCCATTATACATCAAACAAGCTGGTCTGACCTCTGACTGGTGTACTCAACACCAGGTTTATGAAAATACTCTCTATTTCTAGTCCTAGATCATGAACTAGAGTAGGTGAAATTATGGAGTGTGAAGCTTCCAAATCAAACAAATCACAAGCAAGAGTACTAAACAAGTTAATCATACCTTGAACGATATCTGGACCTACTAGAACTGCTGCCTCTGCAGTTTGAAACTGACCACACCCATATCTTCTACCCCTCTAATGATGACCACCTTTATGACCACACCTAGGCCGAGTTCCTCAAGGAACACCCTGAGGTCGGCCTCCACCTACTTCCTCTCCCCTCAGTTGAGCAGGAGCTTGTTGTCGTTTCTGCTAAAATAGCATGGAAGACAACTGTTGATGAGGCGGGTACTGAACCTTCCCACCTCCACCATACTGAGATCGAATTGGGAACTGACTTGAATGGTTCCCATGGCCTCCACAATAGAAGCACCTTGGACCCAAGCTTATGGGAAAATCAAGAGGACCCAAAGGTCTAAACTGAAATTTCTGAGGTTGACTCACTAACGGACGAAACCTCAAAGGCCCTGGTGCATGATACCTACAGCTGGTATCTTATCCCTTCGAATAACCCTATTGGATCCCCTCTTGTAGTATAAATCATCATGAGTGAATTATATCAAGTACTTCCACCTTCTTCTGGACCTCTAGGTATGTTGAAAAGGTGAAGGGAGTAACTGCGAACTAGATAGAAGGAAGAAGTGCCTCCTCTAAGTGTCTATCCTGAGAATTCTCATCCATAAAGAGATCTATAGTGAAGAGAAGGAGATACTTGAAATTGATACCCAAATCCCATACCGACATACTACCCTACTGGAGGGAGAGTATCTTCTATTTCTGCTCAAACTTCATGGTCAAAGAAAGTAATTCTATATGGAACTCTTTCTCAAAATTGACCTATCGAACATCACCCTCCCTTATCTTCCCCAGGTACAACGTCCACCACAAATGTGTAGCTCCCATCATATGAATAACCTTCAGTGGAACCTAGTAATCTGTGGGAGCCCAGATCAGGCTAAAGGTGATGTCATGCTCCTTGAGCCATCTCTCTATCTCCATGTCCAAGACACTGCCCTCGTACTTTCCCAAAGTCTGCCACTGGAAATAACGTTATGTTCTCTACCACTAGTTGTCCTCCTCCTATAGATCAACCCTCCACTGATCAGATGGATCAGACTCCTAAGCCTCTACTTCTTGAGCCACTCATAGACGATGATTGGGATCTATAGCTAAAAGGTAAACAAGTAACTCCTAAGACTGAGCAGTATGGAATTTTGTTTAAGAATCATTTTAACTTTTTTATTTATTTTAACTACATGAAACACCCAAATAAAACAAAAATACAAGTCATCATGATGCATGTACCTATCCTAGAGTATCTTCCCTGCACACAATATAGCCTCACTTGGCTTTTTGGTAAGCTTAGTGTCCTTGCATCAGATCATGGGGGGCTCTAAAATCTTGGGTCCTAGCCAGTATTCCTTGGCCTATGTCACACACCAACATATCCTATCACTATTTACCTACTAACCCATTAAATCCTCAATGTTCCTAAATCACAACTCAATCCTATCTCTAAAACACCCTTTTATACAATTCTATAATGACCTATACCTCTAAAGATTCCCCTCTTGAGCTAGAAATGGAGAAAGAGAGATAATGACCCCCAAGTCCTACCTCCAGTAGGCCTCAGGGTGGAGACCATCAAAAAGGGTATAGAAATCTCAAAAAATGGGAGGAATTACCCTTTTATAGTAACTAAGATTAGTAGATAAGATGTATAAACCACAAAACAACTCCAAGACATATATAAAATAAATATTAAATTTATATCACATGCATGTTTAAAAAAAAGTTCTACAAAACAAGAGTGTCAAAAGTAAATACCAAAAGTGCAAGGCTAAGTCACAAAAAAATAACTATCCCCTTGTCTGAGAAAGTAATGCCTAGTACGGTCCTTGTAGGCCTCCTGAAAACCTAAAAATAGTTTTATATACATAGGGTGAGCATACAAGTATACTCAGTTGGGAAAACCAATTCTCTAATGCACAAGTGGAAAAGCATACTAATGCCCCATGAGAAATAGAAGAAAAAAAAGCACCGAATAAGCTATTCTAGACACCCCATAATCACCAAATGTAAATTCACCAAATAACGTAGGTCATATAATGTAATATACTAAGCATATAAATTATAGGTTACCCCACACCACTTCCCCACTGATTAGCTTCTCTCACCCCTTAATGACAAATGTCTTGGCACTCCTACCTCTTCCGAAATATCCAGTTCACAAACCACCCACACACACCAGGGCTATATGCCATAGATCATCCTGCCCGCACATACCTGTGCCACAAACCACACCACATAATGCACACTCCTGGGAACAAAACACATCTCATCCTGAAGACACCTAGGAACATAAAACACCTCATCCTGTAGACACCTGGGAAAACACATATCGACCACACATACCTGGGACACAAAAACCACTACCTACATGAAGAATATTGGGCTATCAAAGCCTAGAAGAGAGAGCATGGAAGATAAGGTGGCCCACCATCCATCCTCCCACTAGGGTGTTTGGGAAAGACACCCTCCCCCATACAAATGGGGGTGTTCAGAATGCAGTTCTCAACCAGGGTGGGGTGAATATGGAATAAAAATAAAGTATATATATATATATATAGGTACCAAAATCTCAGCCCAACCTTTGGGTTCTATAGAAAACAACCAACCCATAACACTAGAACCTTTACTACTACCTCTAAATACACGTATCCGGACAAAGGACTGTCACTTAAAAAGTTGATGAAGGAAATATACTCAACACCCAATCATATTTACGTTATTTATCATTTACCATTCATCACACACCTACTTAGGAAACTAACAACCACATCAAAAAACCAGCCTCGTAACCAATCCAAACAAAGGAAGAAAACAATGATAAAACACCCCACTCCACACTTCCTCCTCAATCAGCACCCAAGCCAACCACTACTATTATCATTCTTCAAAGTAATGTCGCCTTGTCCTTTATCTCAATAAGAAACCCCCTAACTTAGAGATAAACCCCAAAACACACCTCATCACAACTATATTCAGCAACCCTACAACATAACAACGACACACCCAATAACATACACATAGCACAACCTGAATCTGCAGCCCTACTTCCCAACCACTACCCATCCATTCCACAATCAATCAATATCTCAACTTGAGATACCATTTTACCACTCATATCACCCCAGAAACACCCGTACTCTAAAGAGAAGCACCACACTACCCGTACATAGCATAGACAGAAAAGATCCACACAAAACACAAAAGCAAACCAAATAAGGAAAAGTTTATTAAGATTTAACACACTCGTTATTTAATTCCACATTGATAAATCAGGGGTTATCACAGAACACTTTTGATCATGGGGAATCCATTTTTTAACCAGGTATACATGTTTAATCAATTTTATATTTCCAAAACATCAACAGGGGATCCATAAAAAGTGTAAATCATCACCCATGAACAAACAAAGGAAAATAAAAAACTTGATTTTCATAAGGCATACAATTCAAAACATGGATCAAATATAACAAATAAAACAAATGATCATCGTTATCATCTTACCTTCCTCTAATTTATTACTAATTCAAGAAAAAACTTTATCACAATATGTTCGATTATATCTATAATAGATTAAATTATCTTAATAACAAACTTAAATTAAAAGTTGGGATTCGACCACAGTCACAAAGGGAAATTAGCTTACCCACCCCACCTAATAAACAATACAAAAAGACTAAGGGGTCATTACCTCAAAGAAAAGATGATCATAAACTCCTCCTTACTCCAAAACATGGGGTCTAAGATGTAGAAGGAAAGAATTTAAGGTAAAACTTTACCTAAATATATAGTAAAGATGCAACTCTTTTGGTAAGAAAGGTTCTAGGCACACCAAGAGAAAGCAGAAGCGTTCAAGAGTGAATCTCAACTTTAGAAAAGGACACATACTATATCAATGGATGAAAGACAATTTCAATGTACATAAAATTTGGATCATGATCAAGACCACATGTCTTGGATGTTTTCAATTCTCCAGGGCATCAAGATATTAAAGATATAATTAATATCCTTTGGAACTACTTCAGAAATGGTCAAAAAAAGTTTTAAACATGATTTACATAAAATAAAACATAAGATGGGAGAAACTAGAAAAAATGAGAAAATATGGAAATGAATCACTATTGGGTGAGTCACTGATGCGAGTCACCGATAGATGAGTCACCATCAGGTGACTCACTATTGAATATGTCACCGATGTGACCCACCGACATGACCTATCGACACCACTCATAGATGCCACCTACTGTCGAAACCTACGGACACCGCTCACCAATTCCACTCAACGAATCCACTCACTGATTCCACTCACTGATGCCACTCACCGATGCTTGACCTACCAACGCCCGACCTACCAACGCCTGACCTACCAACTCCCAACCTACCAACGCCTCACCAAACACTAGAGAACTATATTTTTTTAGAAATTTTTTGAAACGAGTCACCGTGACTCCACAGAATACCTAAAACATTGAATTTTGAAAATGTAATTGATAGAAGGGGTTTGAGCCATTAAATCATCTTTCTTTATTGATTTTATTAAAGATAATGTAATGAATTGTGTGAAAATTGACCCTAATGATATTTTATGAATAATATTTTATTAAAATATTTAAAAATAATAAAATCCTAAATAAGGATGAAGGGTCTAAATTATGGTCTAAAATATCATAAATTTACTATTTATGGTTTAATTGAAAACTTATAAGTAAAAATTTCAACCTTTTAACATTGAAAAAGTTGTTACCATAATTAAAATTAAAATAGGTTAACTAAGAGTTAATCAAAATGATAAGGTTTAAAATTAAACAAAACATATCTAAAATATATTGGGTGATGGGATTAACAAACAATCCCAAATTATCTTCTAATACCCTTTCATTTAGAGGTATTTGGATTTATATTTAATTTATTATAAATTAAAATTTTTAGAAATTCCAAAAGTGACCCTCACATTCATTATAAAAGGACACCTCATACCTCATCTCATTTACCCACATTGACTCTTATATATAGATAAAACTCTAAAAAATTCTATTCTATAATTCTTAAGACACATTTTAGAGTTTTTATAATTCCCAAATTACTAACTCTGGAGTCCTTTAGGGGAGATCTAAAGGAGCCATTTTGAAGAAGTGTTAATTGCTCTAACCAATCACTCTCTTTTTCTACTCTTATATAACTACATGAATTATATTATATATATCATAAAATAATAACTTAATCACCATAAATATTCTTAAATATTATTATTATTATGATAAAAACATTATACAACCCCTTTCCTATCAAACAAAAAGTTAAAGTATCACTCATGTGTACGTACGACTTACCATCTCCATGTAGAGATACAATTAATTTTCAATCACCATAATTTATGAATTGAAATTATTGTGGGTTTAACGTTTTTATATAATATTTATGATATAATTATACTTCTGTAATGATAATATCATATCTACTTTAATACCACCTAATCTGTTAGGAAATGACAACGTCGCTCGTGCATACGCTTGGCTTACTATCTCCACGAAGCAATGCGTTTTTTCATCTATATTTCACATGGATAATAATAAGGATGAATTTTAAAAATATATATATAATATATATAACCTAATAAATATTTTGTAAATAATTTTACCAAGACCAAAGTATAAGTACCGAGACTTCCAAACCGAAACATGCTTGGAAAACAAAGCAGATATCACCCAAAACTGTGATTTTAAATTACTAATAAACGGGTGAAAAGATGTTATAAAAATTATAATACATGGTATTATTTATATATATTTATGTAATAAATTTATAATAAATCTATATTTATTATACATAAGGTTTGAACACAGATAAGGAAAGGCGATACTTGTGGTAAGGGATTTTTGTCTCACTCTTATTTTTATGGGACACCTATCTTATACACTGATTGTTTCTTTATTGTGGTGTATATACCAACATTAATGCATTTTAGGACTCTTATAATAAAAATTATGGTATTTACATATCAATATAATATTATCTATTTCATGGGGTATACTATTCAACTGATTATAAATTGGTAAGGTATATTTGTATCACTTTTATTTTTATGGGACACATGCCTTATAAACTACTTGTTTCTTTTTTTGTGGTGTATATAATTCCCAAGAATTTAATATATTATAATTATCCTTAAATTTATGGTTATTTAAATTTCCATTTTATGATCTATATATCATGGGGTTTAAGTTTCAAATGTTACCAAATTGTTAAGGTAATTGTGTCTCAATTTTCCTTCTTTGATACACATGTTATGTTATGGCCTGATATTATTTTATGAGGTGTATATACTGATATTTGAAGTTTTTTTCATAATTAAACTTATTTTATGATATTATAAGTTTCATTTAATTTTATTATCTCTTTTTATATAAAAAAACTCTTTTTTAAAAACCATGTTTTCTATAAAGGTTTTTAATTTTTTTTGAAATGATCTTTTAATAATTTTCAAGGAAAAAGATTTCAAAGATCTTTAAAATGGTTTTAAAGATTAATTTATAATATTTCGAGTTTATTTTCAAAGAAAAATTTTATATAAATGTTTTATGATTTAGAAATCATTTTTCAAAGCTGAAAGGATATTTTCCTAAAGAAATGTTTTAAAAATATGATTGATTTTTTTTAATTTAGGATGACATCCGTTGGTGTTACTTATACCTTATAGGGGATATGATCCAAGGATACAATTCATATTATTTAATTTAATGTTTTATGTTTTTATGGAATTATTTTTATGAATACCATTACTTTTTACTAGGATATTCTATGATAAAATGTTTACAAAAACAATTTCTTTTTATGATTTATGACATGATGAATGATTTATGATATTGTGGAACATATATGTATGATTTCATTATGTGATAGGTGGGACCTATATATCCCTCTAATGAATGGGGTAATTAATTATATATTATTATATAGTTAAGGGAAACAAGTTCATTTTATAAATCTGTGATGGGAAACAAGTTGATGTACTTGATCTGTTTATGGAAACAAGTGATAAGGCCTGATCTGAGAGTCTTGTTAGTTAAACTTGAAATATGAAATAGTTTTCTATACATATGATGATTTGAAAAAAATTTATGAATTGAAATTATTGTTCATGACTGAGTTATGATGATGTTTCATTCTTATTATGCATATATTTTGAAATGTTAATGTTTTATGCTATGACTCGTATTTATGACCCATGACAGGTTGGGTATGAAAATTTTAAGATATACACATGATCACTTACTCATATTTCTTATATTATGCTTTTATAAAATAATTAGCTAATATCTTCTATTTTTTACCCTTACTAGGCATCTGATCTCACCATTTTATTATGTTTCAATTCCAAAAGTTATGAAGAAAGCTTTTAAGTAGGGTACTAATGGGGAAGGTCTTAATGGAAAACATTGAAGATATTTCACCAGACTAGAAGTTTGTTTTCCAAGTTTCCAAATGCATTAAACTATTACGGTCCTTAGGAATATGTTTGTGTAATATAATGAATATTCATCTAAAAGAATATAATATCCATGTATAAAAAACATGGGTAGTTGTAGTTAGTATTAGAGAAATGGTTTAGTCAACCTTTGGAAACTAGGATGAGAAAACCATAGAAATATCCCTAAGGGTAAGTCAATGTATAGGTTACAATCCTATAGTTTTCATAATGATCATGAATAATACGAGATTAAACCTAAGGTGTCACAGATTGAAATTTTATATTTGATTTCCCTTGATTATGTTGTTCCACCACTATGATTATTGTTTCTCATCTTATGATTTCTAGTTTTAGTCAACGGATTCAACCCAAAGTGATCACATTAATAATGAATGAGACAGTCAGTGAAATGATTTTCCTCTAGAGAAACTGAATGTAATGGGAACTTTAATGCAAAATCTTGGTGCTATGATCACAATTTGTTTTCAAGATATGTATCATGATGGAACTTAAAATGAGTAATGGAGGTAAAAAAACTTTATTAAGTCCTTTATGAGGCAACCTATGCCTTTTTTCAGTGGGTCTTATGATCCAATAGTGGATGAGAAATGGATCAGTACCACTAGAAACATATTTTTGGTTCTCTAATGTTTAGAACATGACAAAGTCATTTTGGTTATATATTATTCAGAAGGTGAAGTGGATCTAGGGAGAAATCCTATCAAGAATATGAGGTAATGAGATGAAATTGTCTCCATAAAATGGGAAAAGTTCAAAAAAATATTTTTTAAAAAGTAATTTTCTCATATTATTTATATAAAAATTTAGAAAGTGTTCCTTGAGCTAAAGTAAAAGGATGAATAATATATTGGTACTTATAAGGAATATTTTACAATACTTATAAGGCATGCTTATGTTATTATCATCCAACCTGAATGTAAGGTTGACTAATTCCTTAGTGGCTTAAAACTAAGTCTTCAAAGGGTGTTACTCATAAGAGACTGTAGTAGCTATGAATAAATTGTTTGATATTACCTGAAAGCAGAAATTTAAATTTAATATACCCACTATTCCAATGTTTTAGATAAGAAAAGAAAGATCAAGTCACATGAAAACTCAAATAAATCATTTGTTGGAAAGAAATTATAACCATTTACATGCCAAAAATGTGGGAATAAACATCATGGAAAGTGTTTTAATGGAACATATAAGTGATTTAAATATATAAAGGTAAGAAATAAAGATCATAAATTTTAAAAGATGATAAATAGGATGATTAATTCAATAGAGGAAAAGAGGATGCTGAATGATGCACCACCCACAATTCAGTGATTCAAGTATAAATAAAATGGGAATTATGAAAACTAGTGCCCAAATATGATGGTTAATGATGATGATATACATCAAAAACCACTTAAAACCAAATGAAAAGGTAAATATCATGTGCTCACTATTTCTGATGTGAAGTAAGATAATGATTGGTGGAATAATTGAGTGCTTATGTCTTGTAATTAAAAAAATAATATTATATAATTAATTATATAGTATTATGGAATAATTAATTAATTAAATATTAGTCCACTATAGTTTTCCTTAATAATTTTAAATAATATTTTGAATGGTATTGGTAACTAAGAAAAGTGACTAAGGCGGTACAGAGATATTGGAAGGGAAAGATAAACCTTAATATGTGCATGATGTTGGGATAATGGAATAAAGACATGTTTTATTGTGATAAAATAAATGGGTTAGTATTGATGACCTTGGGACTGATAAGATGACAAAGTGGTTTATGATATCATGGATTGATTTTATATAACTTTTGGATTTATGGTATAAAAAATGAGTTAATTTTTAAAAGCATGCATTTTTCACTAATATTTTATGATAATTCAGTTTATTACCATGTTTCCAGGGAATAAATGAAAAAGGTCTTCACATGTTTTGTATGTGATAATTAATAGATACATAATTTTTTTGAGGGATAAATGATAAGTTTAGTAACCTTATTTTGAAAGTCTTGTATTTTAAAGTTTTGAAATTTTCATAAGGGTAACCATTTAGGAATTTGTTAATGCACTACTAGAAAAACAGGTATTTGCGACGGGGCATTTGCGACGGGATCCCGTCGCAAATGTCTTTTTTGCGACGGGGTCCCGTCGCAAATAGCTCGTTGCTGAAAACAGCGTCGCAACAACACTTATTTGCGACGGGCCCGTCGCTAAATCCTTTTTTTGCGACGGTAATTATTACTAATTATTGGTAATTAATACTAATTATTGGTAATTAATACTAATTATTACTAATTATTGGTAATTACTGGTAATTATTACTAATTATTGGTAATTATTACTAATTATTGGTAATTATTACTAATTATTACTAATTATTACTAATTACTGGTAATTATTACTAATTACTGGTAATTATTCCTAATTATTACTAATTGTTACTATTTATTACTAATTATTACTATTTATTACTATTTACCGGTAATTATTCCTAATTATTGGTAATTATTACTAATTATTGGTAATTATTACTAATTATTGGTAATTATTACTAATTATTGGTAATTATTACTAATTATTGGTAATTATTACTAATTATTGGTAATTATTACTAATTATTGGTAATTATTACTAATTATTGGTAATTATTACTAATTATTGGTAATTATTACTAATTATTGGTAATTATTACTAATTATTGGTAATTATTACTAATTATTGGTAATTATTACTAATTATTGGTAATTATTACTAATTATTGGTAATTAATACTAATTATTGATAATTAATACTAATTATTGGTAATTAATACTAATTATTGGTAATTAATACTAATTATTACTAATTATTGGTAATTATTGGTAATTATTACTAATTATTGGTAATTATTACTAATTATTGGTAATTATTACTAATTATTGGTAATTATTACTAATTATTGGTAATTATTACTAATTATTGGTAATTATTACTAATTATTGGTAATTATTACTAATTTTTCCTAATTATTGATAATTATTGGTAATTGTTCCTAATTATTAGTAATTAAATGAATAATTACTAATAATTAGGAATAATTACCAATAATTACAAATAATAACATTATTAGTATATTTTATTATTAATATTAAAATAATATAATTTTCTAATTTATATACAGTTCTCCTTTCATCTGTGCGTTTTCTATCTCCACATACAAATAATACATGTAAAGACAGCAGACACACAGATGAAAAGAGAACTGTATATATATAAAAAATTATATTATTTTAATATTAATAATAAAATAGACTAATAATGTAATAATGTTATTATCCCTAATTATTGGTATTTATTACTAATTATTAATATTTATTCTTAATTATTAAAAATTATTACTAATTATTCCTAATTACTATTAACTATGAACAATACTAATAATTTAAATTTATTAAGTAATAAAACAATATAAACATAATTAAATTACAACTAATTAAGAATAATGGAAACTAATAAAAAATTAAAAATAAATATTAAATTAAATTGAACATAAATACCTTGAAAATTGATCTGCTCTGATCGTTCTTCAAAACTTTAATATTAGCTCCGGAGAAAAAAATTAAACTGAAGAAAAACTGAACTTTAGAAATATAACTTTGAGAGAAGAAGAAGATGGAATTTGAGAATGTTTTGAAAAAAACGGATGGGGGTATTTATAGGTTAGATTATTTGCGACGGGATTCCCATCGCCAATAGTATTATTTGCGACGGGACCCGTCGCAAATACCTTAACCGACATTTATTACGGTCAACGGGTAAATAGTTATTTGCGACGGGACCCGTCGCAAATAACCACCTGCCGACATACTATTTGCGACGGGGGAATATTCCCGTCGCAAATAGTTTTCCCGCGATTTGGCGCGCAACGCGCGCCAGTTCTTTTGCGACGGGGAAAGAAATCCCGTCGCAAAAGCCTACTTATTTGTGAAGGGTAAATACCCCCGTCGCAAATAAGTTTTTAACAGGACTATTTGCGACGGGATTTATTCCCGTCGCAAATAACCCGTCGCAATTGCTCATTTTTCCCGTAGTGATGCTAAACATTTTTATGAGGTTTTAGAGATGAATGTTTCCTAATATTAAGTTTTATGGATATTGGATAACTTGTTCTAAAAATTTTATTGTGATGATAACTGGAGAAAAAAGGAATGAATTATCTTCCCACTATGAAACTTATAATCCATTAGTTATTCAAGATTTAAGATTTCAATTTCATCTTTTCTTAGAGTAAGAGATGAATTAGAAATTAATAAAGTCACAACCATAGAGTGAGATTGTACTTAGAAGATGAAATTAAGTAATTATATCTTCTCAAAGTATTTTTAAATAAAATATTATCATCTATTTTTATGATATCAATGACCTTTTGTAGAACTATTTGTTTTATAGTTTTGTGGTCATTAACTTTATCATGAACTTGTTCTCTATCACTATTCACCAGAACTTGATAGTTTGTTTTCAATTCTATGTACATGTTTTCACTTTCTATATATGTTTTCCGATGTGTAAACCAAGTTATGAGTTACCTTGGGTAATCATTAAGTTTCCAACATTCCTTTTTTAAAAATAAGTTTTAGAATTCAATTTTACGACGTGGGTTTCTATGAAAGTAATTTTTAGGTTTTAAAACATTAATGACCCCAAAAAATTTGAATAGTGAAATTCATTTCATGAGGGGTATAATGTAACACCCATATATTTTTATGAGATAGATTTTTTTAAAGTAATCTAACTTCTTTGATATCTTTCATTACATGGAACACCGACTTAGCTTGCATTACACGCAACACTGAGTTCCTACAAAACATAATTTTATTATTGAAATTATTCAAAAAAAAACTATAACCTAGTAATTAGAATGGTGGGTATGAAAATGATTAACTAAATTATGAAATTATGGTTTACAAATGTAAAACCCTTTTGAAATTAAAATATAATATATTTTTGAAAAACTTTTTAAATGCACACTAATGTGTTTTATACCAATAAAATAAACAAATCAATATTGTTGGAATATATTAATGATATATATATATATATATATAATATTCAATATAATTTTTAACATCCATCCTATGTATTTTCTGGATATGATATAAAAATAAATCTTGTTTTATTCTTTAAAACTGTATTTTTGTAGAAGTGGTTTTATCGCCTTTTAATGGTGCAATTGTTTCAAAACTACATTTTGACACATTTATATATTATATTCTAAAAAATAAACTTATTATTTAAAAAATGGATCTGAAAATCTAATTTGTTTTAATTTTTGGTTATTTTGATAAGTTTCATGTTTTGATGAATAATGAGAAAATGATGATTTTTAATTGATTTTTTAATATAAATAATTCATAGCGTTGAATTATTTTTTTTGATTTTTTTAAAGTATAACTATATCTGTATTATATCATTTAATCCAATTTAGTTCATTGTAATAAGCTTTACATTAAATTTTGATATAAAAACATTTCAATCTTTTGAATGTTTTTACATAAAAAAACTCATTTTCTTAGCTAATCTATGGGATTAATTTTAAATTATTTTTGAACACTTATGTGTATTGAATTTATAAAAATGAATTCCATAGTTTAAATCTGAAGGTTAATATTTATTAAATAGTTTCATTTTATTTTTGGATAATATGAATAGTAATATTGGTAATTTTTGTTACCACGGAAAATGGTAAATTGGGTAATTTAGGTTAAAAATAAAGCTATAAGGAAAATAAAATTACCCAAAAACTTTCCAAAATTTTATTATATGATTTTAATTTCACCCATAACACATATTGTTTTAAATTTAATTATTTAATGGACAATTTTCCATTAAAATGAAATAGATATTATTAAAATCAAAGGGAGAGACAAAATGTCACTTTTCGTTTAATAATTATAATATTTTTAATATGAATTTAATATAATATATGATTGAATATATATATTATTAATAAATATAATAGGTTTATCTAAATCATTTTTTTTAATTTTTTAGTGAATAAATAATTATCATAAATAATTACACAATGATGATGCAATAATTATTAAATTAATGGAGAAAATCAATTAAGTGATATTAAAATATTAAAATAAATATAATTTGAATTAAATAAATTTATAAATAAATTTTATAGGTGAATATTAAATATTAAGGGTGTATTAAATGAATTTATTTAATTTTATCTTGTTGTATTGGTTTTCTTAATGTCAATGCAATGAATAGTGTCAAAATTCACACCAATGATATTTTATTAAATTATTAAAAAATAATAAAAATCCAATATAAGGACAAATGGGATAAATTATGGTCTAAAATATCATAAATTTACCATTTATGGTTCAATTTAAACCTTATAAGTAAAACTCTCAACCTTTTAATTTCCAAAAACTTGTTATTGTAGTTAAAATTAAAATAGGTTAACTAATATTTAATCAAAATAACAAGGTTTAAAATTACAAAAAAAATTACCTAAAATATATTGGTTTATGGGATTTCAACCCTATACCACATTATATTCCAATCACTTATCATTTGGATGTATTTTTATTGAGATTTAATTTATTTTAAATTAATATTTTAAGGAATTCCTAAAGTTCCCCTAACGTTCATTATAAAAGTACACCTCATACCTCATATCATTTCATGAATTTGAGATTTCTATCCAGACCAAAATATACCAAATTATCTTATAAACTTACCTATCCAAAATATAGAGGTTTTGGAATTATAAGAGGTCCAAATCTAGAGTCCTTTAGAGGAGATGTAAAGGAGTCGTTTCAAATAAGAGGTAATCACTCTATCCAATCACTCTATTTTTATAATCTTATATACCTAATAAAAATAAATGATATATGTCATAAAATAATAAATTCAAAATCCTAAATATTCTTACATTTTTTAATGATTATTAACATTCCATAATACATCCCCTTTCCCATCGAACAAGAAGTGAAAGTATTGCTCGTGCGTACGTACAACTTACCATCTCCACGTAGCGATACAATTGATTTTTAATTACCATATTTTACGAATTGGAATTATGGTGGGTTTAAGGTTTATATATGATATTTATGGCATATTTATAATTCTATAATTATAATATTATATCTACCTTTTTACCAACTAATAATTGTGGAAATGATAATGTCACTCGTGCGTATTTATGGCTTACCATCTCTATAATAAGACATGATTCGTTTTCCATCTAAATTTCACATGGATGGTAATAAGGATGAATTTTATGAATATATATGATATATATAACATAATAATTATTCTTTAAATTATTTTACCATGATAAAATTATAAAGACCAAGACTATGGAACCAAAGCATGCTTGGAAAACGAAGAAGATATCACCCAGAATAATGATTTTAAATTATTAATAATTGGGAGAAAATGTTATAAAAAATAATACATGGTATTATTGATATATTTTTATGTAATAAATTTATAATAAATCCATATTTATTATACTATATGTTTGAACATGAATAAGGAATGGTGAGACTTGAGTTAATGTATTTTCATCTCACTTTTATTTCTATAGGTCACATGCCTTATACACTACTTGTTTATTTATTGTGGTGTATATAATTCCCACGAATTTAATATATTATCCTTATCCTTAAATTTATGGTTATTTACATATCCATTTCATGATATCTCTTTCATGGGGTTTAATATACAAATTTTACCAAATCGATAAGGTAATTTTCTCTAAATTTTTTTTCTTTGAGACACATGTTATGTTGTGCACCGATATTCTATTAAAAGGTGTATATAATACCATTTAACATTATTTATCATGAATATACATATTTTTCCTGAAATTACAAGTATTATTTAATTTTATTATTTCTTAGGTCCAAAATTTTCTTATTCAAAAACCATATTTTCAATAAATATTTTAACATATGTTTTAGAATGATATATTTAGATTTTTCAAGGAAAAGGATTTAAAATATGTTTAAAATGGTTTTAAAATATTACTTTATAAAATTTCAATTTAAATTTCAATGAATGTTTTTTGATAAATGTTTAATGATTTAAAAAGTGCTTTTCAAAGAAGAAATGATATTTTCCTCAAAAAATGTTTTAAAAAGATATTTCAAAATTATTTTCCTTCTAAGATGAAATTCCTTTGTGTTAATCATTCCTTAATAGGGATATGATCCAATGAAACAAAAAATATTATATCACTAAATGAATTATTTTTTGATATAATTATGTTTATGAATTCCGTTACTTTTCAATGAGATATGCTATGATGAAATATTTACGAAAAACATTTCTTTTCATAATTTATGGTGTGATGAATAATTTATGATCTTTTGGAACATATATGTATTATTTCATTATGTTAAGGGAAGGACCTATATCTCTATATAATTAATGGGGAAATGAATTATATATAATGAGATAATAACGGTAAAAAAGTATATTTTCTTGATCTATGATGGGAAACAAGTCGATGTGATTGATCTGTTAGAGGAAAAAAGTGATAATGACTGATATAAGAGTCTTGGTAGTTAACATTGAAAGTTATAATGGTTTTATATACTTATGATGAATCCAAAAATATTTTTACTTGAACTTATAGTTTTTGATTGAGTTATGATGATGTTTGATTATTATTATACATATATTTTTAAATATTAATGTTTTATGCAATAAATCATATTTATTATCCATGATATGTTGGGTATGAAATTTTTAAGTTATGTTAATGATCACATACCCATATTTATTATCTTATGATTTCATAAAATTATAAATTTATATATTACATGTTTTCCCTTATTAAGTATCTGATCTCACCATTTTCTTATGTTTCCATTCTATAGGTTATAAAGAAAGTTCCTAAGTAAGTTACTAAAGAGGAAGATCTTTGTGGGAAACATTGAAGATATTTTACCTGACTAAGAGTTTTTTTCCTTGTTTCTAAAGGAACTAAACTATTACGGTACTTAGACATATTTTTTTTTATAATTTAATGAATATTCATCTAAAATGATGTAATATCCATGTATGAAAATATTGGTTCCTTATATAGAAAGCATGGAATAGGGAATTTTTAAAGTGATTTATTTTACAAATACTTACCTCAAGAATATAGATTTGAAATGGAGAGGAAGTTACTCTCTTTAAAGTAGAATAAAGAAGAAATATTGGAAGTGTATAATGGTAACTTTACAAGATTATCCAAGAATTCATCACACTGTATACTTAATATAGATTGAAATATTGAAAAACAATTTATGGGATTAAGCCAAGTATTTTAAGGGCACTAGCTTTTCAGAAATTTGTATCATGTGATGATATGGTAAAAAGTGTCATAAGGATGGAGAAAAAATTACCCAAGTCATATATTTTCCATGTAAATCAAGATAAAAGTGGATTATTGAACACCAAATAAAAATAAATAAGGTTAAGGAAAATAAGGGAAGGATGGAACCTCCCACATGTGAAAATTTTGGAAAGAAACACCTTGGTATTTTCTTTAAGATAATGGGAGTTTGTTTCAAGTCTCGTGAGAAATACCATCTAGAAAGTTAAAAAAGGGTAATAAATAAACCTCTAAATATTAGTGTTTCAACTAAAAAGATATGGGTAATTATTGAAAAAAATATTCCAAGTATCAAGGAAATTTACCTTATAAGAAGCCAAGGGGAGAAGGCAAGACTTATTTTATTACTGTAAATAAAATGGAATGATTAAAGTTATTATGTACATGGATTAAAGAATTATGTAGAAGTATTTTATCAATGATATTTTGGTTATAAGACTCATGAAGCATCTACAGGTATTGAAAAATTAGGCTTATTTTAGTATTTAAAAGCATATGTTTAATTGTATCGTTAATAATGAAAAGTGATTTTGTGATATTTATGTCAGGGAAATATAACCCCTAATTTTTTCCTAATATTGAGTTAATAATGTTTAGTCGAGAATAACAGAAGATTTAATTTTAATAATTAAATGTGATTGTTTTGGTGACCATGAAATTGGTTAGTGATTTGATGAAAAAGTAACATATGATGGAATTTATTACATTTTGGATTTATAGAATATATTTGATAATTTGGGATTTTATTTATGGAATAAGGATAAAGTTAATTTTTAAAGTCAATTATGTTTTATTTAAGGTCTTATGGTGATTTAGGTTATTAGTATGTCTTAAGAGAATAAACAATCAAGGTATTCATATGTTTGGTATGTAACATTATGGGATACTTTATGCTATATGGGGATAAAATTTTGATCAAATATTTGTGTTTTTTGGGTTTTTAATTTGGTTGGACATATTTTAATGGAGTATTAAGGTCAAATATATATGAAATTCATTAATTTGAAATTTAGAGGTTTGTATTGAATTTATTATATGATAACTCATGCTAACCATTTTGGTTTTGTTAAATACTTAAAAATATGGAATGAATTTTTATTCTTTTATTGATATATGATATATTAATACTTAATTTTAGTGATTTAGGAATAAAAAATTCATCATGAATACTAATTTTTTTAAGAAATTATGAGTTTTTAGTGGGTATTAATTAATTGATAAAATAATACTTTTCAAATAAGTATATTTCCTTATGTTATTATTCTATATTATAAATTAATTCCTGAACTTTAAGAAAAGGATCTTGAAATAATTTTTTTATCCTATTATGATCATTTCAGATGAATTGATGGTGTTTCTCCCATAACAAATTTATGGTCTCTTGGTGGTTAAACTTCTCATGAACATATTCTCAATCACTTTATATTAATCCTTATGAATTATTTTTCTCTTACATGTCTATATTTTCACTTCCCACTAATGTGAATTTAATTAACCCTTTTTATGATGTGAGTTTTCCAAATATTTTTTAAAAAATTTCAAAACATTCAGTAACGAGAAAGTGGTAAAATTTGGATGATTTAATTTATTGATGTGGGTGGGGAATTTAACACCATGATATTTTAAAATAACATTATGTTTGATAGCATATGCAACACACAAAATTAATCTTAAACGAACCACAAAATATTAATATTTAAAAATGACTATTATAACTTAGCTTTTAAATTGGTGGGTATAAATATAATTAAATGATTTATGAAATATATACTTAATGTTCATGCTTAATAAAAATTTATTGATTAATTCTTAGGAAATAAAAAATAAAATTTTATTAAAGTCATTTTATTATTCAAAATACGTTTTCTTCAAAAAAAATTAATTCTTTTTGAAAGAAAATAATATAAATATTTTTTTACACTTTTATAAACATTATTTGATAAAATGAACATAATTCTTTAAATTATAATATCAAAATTATCTAAACGTTATTTTTTTGGTTTTTTCGGAAAATATTGATTTTTTAGTAAATAGTGAAAATACTACTTTTACTAAAAATTGTATTTTCATTTCAATCATGTTAGAAGTTACATTTTGTTTTAAAATGGTTTCAAATTAAATTTAGATATATTATATTATTAATAACCCATTTATGTTTATTAGAAGAAATTTTATTATTTAATTTGGTATAAAAACATTTTTATACTTAAAAATATTTTTTCGTGAAAAATATTTTTTCATTGCATTATGTGATTTTATATTAAATTATTTATTAAACTGATAGGAATTGAATAATGAAAAAATAGAAATAATATTTGGAATCATGATTTAAAATTTTGTAAATATCTCACTTTTATTTTTAGTCAATATGAACAGTAACCGTAATAAATAATTCTCACCACGGTAAGGGTAAATTGGGAAATTTCGGTTAAAAATAATTTGATAAGGACAAATAAATGACCCTAAAACTTGGATTAATTTAATTTTATGATTATATATCTTAAATAGACATCCAAATGTCAAACATATAATCTTTTTTCTCAATTTGGACTTGATTTTGACCTTTATAATATTTAACTCTGAGATAAAGACAAAAACATCACTTCTTTTTTTTAATATATACAATATTTTATGATAGGGATAAATAAAACTAAAGTTAAGGTATAAATATTAATTTTAAATATAAATAATTTATATTTATCATATTAATGTATTTGAAATTTTTAGTTATATAATAATTACTATAAATTCTTTCTCAAAGCTGACACAATATTTATTTAATTAATAAAAAAATAAAATAAATGATTTTGAAAACACTAAAAGTAATATAATTTGAAATATTTATTATGTTTCAATTTTTTAGATAAATATAACATATTAGTGTTATGTGAAAGGATTATATTCTTATTCCCTCTATTTCTTTCTGTATTAAAAGTCAAATTAAATAAATAGTGTTAATAATGACAAAGATGATTTTTTATAACAAATAATATTTTCTTAAATAATTTAAAATTCATAAAAAAATTATATTTGAAAACATGAATGGTATATGGTTGAACACATAAACCATGGTAAATATCCTTTTCTTTTTTCTTTTTATAATAACTTTATTAACCCTTAAAGGGTAGAAAACTTTAGCATTACGATAATTTTCAAAAGGGTTCACGTTGGGGGGGGGGGGTTAAAACTAAAATATATGGGTGAAAACATATCCAAAAAATTAAAATTTTTTATGAGATTATTTAGACCTTTTATCATATTATATTTTAATTATATTAATTTGGGGCCATTTTTTCTTGAAAAATAATTTATATTATTTTAATACTTACAGAAATTCAAGAATGCCCCTACCCTCAATTATAAAAGGACAACTCTCATTTCTCTTATTTACAACACTTTGAGAAATATATCTAGAGAAAAACATTACCATTACTCTTCTAAACATCCTTAAACAAGTTTTAGAGGTTTTCCCTTCCAAAAGACTAACACTGGGTCCCTTAAGAAGATATCTAAATGAAGTCTACCGAAGAAGTGGTAATCCTCTTCATCGACTCTTTTAAGTTTATTTATTATTAAATATCCTATTAATGTTTTTTAAACTTACTAAAATAATAAATAATGTTTCATAAATATAATGAGATATTATTATTATTATGATAGAACTATATTTAATCTTTTTTCCATCCTACATAAAGAAAAAATATGGATCATGTGTACATACGACTTATCGTCTCCACATAGTAGTTTAATTTTCTTTTCATCACCACTTTACGTGGATAGTTATAAATATAGAACTATTTAGTATATATGATATTTGTTACATAACTATAATTATATAACTATAATATCATATATACCTTCTTACCATCCTTTCTATTGGAGAATGATAACATTGTGCATGTGTACATGTGGACTACCACCTCCATGTAGTGTTGTGATCCATTTTTTCATTTATTAATTACGGGGATAGAAATAAGGATTAATTTTATTACTATATAAGATATATATTATATTATAATGATTTTTGAAAGTTCAACTATTATTAGCCTTTATTTCCATTCATCCGTCAAAAAGTGAAAACAACGTTCATGCGTACGTACAACATACCATATCCATGAATGGTGTAATTCCTTTTTCTATCTTGATATTTTATAGATGAATCTAAATATCTATATATTGAATATATGAGATATTTATATCTTTAATAAAATTATGGAGATGATGTAACCATGATAAATATTCAAGGACTAAGACCACTGAATCAAAACAGACTTGAAAAATAAAGAAGTTGACACCCAAAATAATGATAAGAATAAAAGATTATTAACAAACAGGTAATAAAATTTTATAAATGTATCATATATGATATTATAAATATCAATATGATTTTTTTATTTAATTATAATAAATTTAAATATATTATATAAAATTTTATATCCCCTACGAGGTAGTTTGAACTAGATTTAAGTGATTTCATCTCAATTTCCACTCCATTGATACATATTTGTTCATATTAACCTATTTATTTTTATGAGGTGCATATAATACCCATTTTAGGTATTTAACATTAATATTCATTTATTATTGATGATTAATGATTCAATTCAAGTTACTATTTCAATAGGAATTTTCAAATGAAAATGCAATCTTATTTCTCTTCTTGATTGGATATACTTTTCTTCTATGTCTATTTTTTTCCAAATTAATTTATGAAAATAATTTTAGTTACAAAAATTATTTATAAATTATATTTTAATTTATCCTTATCTATTTACATAAAATTAAATTAAAACCTATAATGTTTTCCTTAATGAGTTCATTTTCAACTTTCTTTAAAAAAAGTCAAAAGGAATGTATTTTTAACTTATATGGTGTTAAGAGAACATCCTCACACCATAACCATTTTAAGAACATTATCTTATTCTAAAGGATTTTAATCTTTTATAAAGAAAAAATTTTTGGTAAAATTTATTTTAACATTTATCATCTATTTTTTTAAATAGAATAAATTATTTTAAAACCTACATTTCTAATGAATTGAAGGAAATATTTTGTGTCTTATTATGTTTTTGGTCATTAACTTTCCCTTGAAACATTCAATTTTTTATGATCATTTGAAATTATATACATATTCATTATATCATGGATATTATTATTTCTTGAACCGCATACCATTTCTATATAAGTTATTTTACTTTTAATTTTATTTGATTGACTGGGGAAGTATTGATATTCTATATTCTTTACTCAATATAGATATTTTTTGATAAGGAATTTTGTTCATAAATTTAATTGACCAATTGATGTATGAGGAATGAATTGGACATGATGTGATGAGTGGGGCCCTGAGTTATATATCTCCTCGATGAATTGATAGGTCTTATAAGGCAAATAAGTAAGTGATAATTAAATAGTTTTTGGTGTATTCCCATATATAGTTTAAATGATCATGACACAAGTATTTTACATTATAGATGTTATGATGTATGAGGTCATGATATTCAATATTAAAATTTTCCTTCATTGATAATTCATTCATTATTATTATCCATGGGATTAATGTATTTAAATTATCTATGAATACATTTTTTGATAATGTTATTTACTAAATGTCATGTGTTTTTATTTATTTAGATTTCCATATTATTTATTCCTTATTTAATCATGATCGTTTATCTTGTACATAACCCTTACTAAGAATTTGATCTCACCATTTAATTTGTTTTCTTTTCTCTCATATTTGAATAAGGATATTATGAAAAATATTTAGTATTAAAGAAAGATTTAATAGTATGTATTTAATATTTAAAATGTAATATGGAATCATGTATGTATTTGGTTCTTCAATACTACTAAAGTATTAATTTATTTGGGATGCAATTATTTTCATCTAGTTCTAATGTAATAAATAAGAAACAAACTCTAGGTTAATGGAATTAGGGTTGTTACACTTACCAATTTTCTAACTAACTTCATTGATTTAATAAATATATTTTTAGAGATCACCCTAATCAGTTTGTGTTATTCTTTATAGATGATATTATTATATATTCGTAGATAAAGGAAGATCATGATGAAAATTTGATGATTGTGCTGACAACCCCAAAGAAGGATAAACTATATAGAAAACTTAACAAGTGTTAATTTCAAATAAAACATATCTTATTCTTAGGTTATATAATTTCAAATGAGTGAATATTAGGGGATCATTCAAAGATAGAAGTTATTGATAAATGTCCAAGACTAACCACTGAAATTGAGATCCATAGTTTTATTATCTTGGATGGAAACTATCAATGATTTGTGATATATTTCTCATAAATATCTAATGCACTCATCATGTTGACCCAAAAGGGATCCTTGTTCTTATGGATAAATGAAAGGTAGGTGAATTTAAAAGAACTGAGAGAAGTTCAGTCAATGTGCCTATGATTACACTTCTATGTAGTGAAGAAGGGTCTGTAATATATACTTATGAATTAAATTAGGTACTTTGATGTGTCCTCATGTATAATGATATGGTGATATCCTATGTGTCCTGATAATAAAAAATTCATGAGAAAAATTACTCAACTAATGATTTAGAGTTGGTATTGGTAATTTTTACATTGAAGATATGGAGGCATTATCCGCATGGATAAAGGTGTGATAGATATACTAATAATAAAAACATTGGAGTATATAATTACATAGAAAGAGTTGAATATGATCATAGAGGCTAGTGTATGTTGATTAAAGATTAATGCACAATAGATTTCCACCTAGGAAAGATGAAAAAGGTGGATGATTCTCTTAGTCCAAAAGACTGTTCTAGTTTTTCCATGATGAGGATTGAAAGAGATCAAATATTTATGGATTTATAGAAGATTGATATAGAAATATTCAAGAAATTTGAAATACATTATCTTTCTTAGATGAATGTTCGACCATCTATCCATGAGAGGATTGAGAAGGCACATAAGGAAGATGTCTAATTATAGAATAAGGCGAGGAATGTGCATGTGTTCAAACATTACCATGTTAGAATGATAATGTTTATAAACTAGGTATGTGTTTCATCAATACCATAATTTAATAATGAGATATTGTATGAAGCTCACAATTCTTCCTTATCTATTTATCTCTAATGTATGAAGATTGATATATATATGAAAGAGTATTTCTAGTGGGATAACATGAAAAAAGATATTATAGAGTATGTATCCAGATGTATGGTGTGTCAAAAATTTATGTCTAAGAGATAGATGTATAAGGGGGTGTTACAACCACGAACTATACTATAATGGATATTGGAAAACATTACCATGTATTTCATTATTAGACTCCCCAAATATAATGGACTCTTCTAGACCACGATCATGATATTGTTCGCTTTGGGACTAGCCCTCACAGTTTTTCTTTCCCTGGGCTTGGGATCTCAAGCATTCCCCAAGAAAAGGCCTCATAATGGGAGAGGTATCCACACCACACATGAAATGGACACTAGCTCTGATACCATTTTTAATGGCCTAGTCCAGCCCACAATCATGATATTGTCTGCTTTGGGGCTATCCCACACAAATTTTCTTTCCCTGGGCTCTGGAACTTAGGCATCCCCTTGTAAAATGCCTCATGATGGGAGAGGTATATGCATCACCTTATAAAGGGGTGTTTTTTACTCCTACTAAATTGATTTGGGATAGCTATAATACACAATAGAGCCCAAGGATATTCATAATAGAAAAAAATATAAAATTATGGGGAGCCCCTGTACCAAAAATATAAGAAGATAAAACTAAGGAAACTTGAATCATAACTCTAACCGTAGAGGGTTTAGGATCCTGCTCTTACTGGGTATACTCAATCACAAAAGTTTGACATGTACCGTGGCCCTACGACCCAACATGACTACCCTAAACTGATCCACCCTACTGTCGCTGAAAACCTACCATCTGGATACCTTGTCCATGACCTAATCCTCAGCTTTAATGGCCTGACGAACTCTAGTTCCTTGACTAATGAGAAACTAGTGGTACTTCTCCTGAACATGGAGTCATTATAGACCCCCATCACTTTCTTCTAGTGATAACATTCTACAAAAATGTTAAAGATGACCCATATTTCCAAAAGATCGGCACTCGACTGGGTCCCTTGGGTAATGTGGTCTTGTATACCCACTATTCCTGCATTGGTAGCATACCACATGGCTACCTGAAGAAACATCGTGTGAAATCTCCATGCGGTGCTTCCTACTATATGTCTAAGGAGTACCAGCCCAGGATGTTGAACTGCCCTGGATCACAACTCCTAACTTCCACATATTGTGATTGGTAATCAGTGCCTGGTTTTCTATAACAGTTACCGAAGTTAGCATGGATACATTAACCTGCGATCGGATATCATACCTAATACCATCCTCAAATCGCCTATCCAAAGATAAAGCTTCACCTCCCAAAACAGGTGTGAAGCACTGAATCTGTGTATAACATGAAGAATAATCCATCACCTAAAGACAACCTTGCTCCAAATGCATGAACTCTTGGGCTCAATCAACCCTCAACATCTCGGAGTAGAAGTAATCATAGAAGGTTCTCTAAAACTCTTCCCAAGACATATCCCGATGATATCCCACCCTTGAGATAACATCCCACCATCTCTTGGAAGAATCACATTACATGTACATCGTGATCTTCACCCTATTCTCTGGAGGTATATACAAATTCTCAAAGATACAAATCATGGCCTCCAACCAATACTCTACATCCTATGGTCCTACATCCCCTAAAAAAGTGGGAGGATGATACTGCTAGAACACCCAAGTCAACTATGCCATAGTCAGGGTAGGATGTGGTGCTCCCTGAAAAGTTTGAATCATCCTCAAAAAGCCTTCACATAACTATACATCAACACCTGTATCCTGTATAACATCTGGTGAAAAGATGGGCATGATGGGAGGATCTGTTGGTAGTCCCTGATCTACCATTTCGGATGTCTGATAGTCACCCTACAACTAGCGTACAATCAGAGGACGTCTTAGTGGAATGAATTGGTAAGGTCAAACACGCCCCTTAGTACAAGATTATAAAGGACTACAACTTATAAGTTCAAGAATGGAACATGAGGAAGAAGGAATTCATGTTTTACAAAATAGGGTTACATGACATGTAAAACCACTACATGGTGTGTTCCCTTAATCCTTAACATGGGAGTGTACCTCTACAAACCTAGATGTGTAACACTCCATAGACACGGTGTGTTTATCCTTTGACACGTTGTGTACTTGAATTTTACCTCCTGCCCAAGTTCTTCTACACGACTATAACTACATGGTTCTCTCTTGGTGTAACACTATACAGTGTGTTCACCCTAGACACAACTTTTATTACTTAAGTTCTATCCACCTATGTCATTAGTCACATGGCCAGATACATGGTCGATTACCACATGGTGTGTACAAGCTAGACACGATGTGTACCATCTGAATTTCATCCACCCGTGTCATTAGTCACATGGCCAGACACACAATCCACTATAGCACGACGTGTACTCCCACTACACGATGTGTTCCAATGATGATTTTTCAAGCCCATGACTCTAACCACACATTCAGTCACACACGCCATGTACTAAATAAAAGTCAATTATTCCAGAATAGAAGAACACATAGTGTGTGTTCATAACATCACATGTTGTGTTGTCTAGGTTTCTAGAAAGTAATCCTCTGAAACTTCTCCAAAAAACATAAAAACATAAAATTTATCCAAGGCATGAAAAATTATGACCTGTGGGAGGCTATACTCCCCACAAATCAGAGTTTTACATCTTTTTCATGTCATATCATAGAATAATTCAATTAATGTTCAAACATGATCCACCAAATTCCGATCCAAGAGGTCCTATAACACCTCAGGGACCAAATCTTGATATCCATACAAATGAAACTTTATATATACCAATACCATATCAAAATAGAATGTATTCTATCATGGTATCTATCAAAACAACATGAATATCTAGCACAACATCTATCACACCAACATAAAATCAGTAATTCACCCTAAATGGCATGACAAGAATGCATGATATGTGATATTTTGAAAGTGCCTATATGATGCATGAGATGGAATACCCACATCTCATCAGGTTGAAACATAAATATAACCACAATGATATAATTCATAACAACACAAAACAAGTGAATCACCAAATGGTGAAATCAAATCAACTATAATAATTGAAAAACCCAGAAAAATAGAAATATTTGTGGTAATATGGATTTTCCCTCTACACGGTTTAGCTACTTCCAAGAACAGCTAATTACCAACTACATATTCCTTCCTCTATTATTCTATATGCTCAAAATAGTAAGGAAAACTAGAATAGAATACCCACCTCTAATACCACTTTGTAACGTACCAGTTTTGGGTGCCGCCCAAAGGTGCCCTAAACCCAGTTGGTCACATGAACTTAAGAACATTTCCCCAAATGCCAAAGGGTGCCAACTAGAATTGAGGGCCACAATGTGCTAATAGGGAAACTATGACCTCATTGGAAGAGTACACAGTGGGAAGAAAATATTAAAAATTGTGGAAGCAGTAATACCATACAAAAGAATTAAACAACATAAGACTGATAGTAATAAAACAACTGGAGCATATATAAATGATGCATGTCACATGTTTCTAGGAAAGAAGCCAAACAAGTCACAATGCTGGAAATACAATACAAAACACAAAGTACAAAGAAGTAAGTAAACTCCAATAGCATCACAAGCCTCAACTTAGTCCAATGATCTCTATCTCCAACAACAATCAAGTACCTGATGAAGAAGGGTGCTTGTCCTTATCTATACCTACAACCATATAATCTGTTTGGGTCCAAAAGCGTGACCCAAATTGGGTGTGAGACAAATCAAAGTAAGAAACCACCAAAATATCTGGGCCTAACTATCAGTTAATATATATATATATAGCAGGTAATATGCAGAAATGAAGTAATAAACTAGGAAGTATTCAAAAGTAAACAATCCCACAGTTTTCAATTACATGCATTTAATTTTTTTAATCAATCCATTTAATCATGTAAACATTGAGATCTATCATAATCTCGGTATCCCCTATGTAATAGTTACAAAACATATGTCTCCGAAAACCATATAAACAATTAAGAAAGACTGAGTCCAAGCTTGTGATTTGGCTTAAAAGACTCATCAAAATCAATACCCCTTGGTCAACATAGCATCAATAAAATATAACAACCACCTAGAATCCCTCACAGTCAATCCCTAGGGTATACAATTCATTTAATCAAATAACAATGATCACGAGGGTAGCTCTCACAGTCTAACCCAATTAATTATAAATGACCCCCTTGGAAGATCTCACAGTCTAACCCCATTGGGGAGATCTTATAGTCCAATCCCCTTTGGTCAACAATCAAAATGCATAACACAAGAATTTTATATAATTAAAAACTCTATCCTAACAAAATAAGTCATGAAAATGAGGCAATCCTGCAAGAATCCTAGACCAAATGACCATAAACAATCAAACAAGGGAACACACCCATGGGGTGTCCCATAACAAGGTATAAAACCTTATGCATAAACAATAACACTCTCTAAATAAACAAACCATAAGAGGTATTAAACATGGTTAAAATTCAAATATACACAATACCCCAAACATGGGTATTCAGAACTTAAGTATATATAATCCAAATACGAACACAAAAAGGAACAAACCACCTAAATTGATGTCGTATGATCAATAATATTTAACATCATCCCTTGAATCTTCCTAGAATAGCAAATATCTACAAAAAGGTGAAAAAGTTCAACCTTGAGTAACTCATAAGTGAGAGGAATAATAAATAAGAAAGGATCTAAGAGAAATAATAACTCATCGGTGGGATTCCAATGCACTCAACGATGCCTAAATTAGATGTAGGATAGAGAATTTGGAGGGGTATGAAGTTATTCGGCATTCCGTCGCTCTCCTGTATGAACCAAGAGGATAAGAAGACATTTATGAGGATGAGACACGACCTCACTATGATTTATCAAATAAGAACAAAACTACACAACATGTTAATTAAAGGCACACGCCGTGTAGTAGCCTTAACTAGCCTATGCCTTATGAATTCTACTAGGTCACCTACACAGCTAGGTACTTGGTCGTTACACAGCCAGTACGTGACTGTATGCGGTACTTGGGTACATGGAATGTACTCATAAGTACACAACGTGTACTTAGATAATTCTCATTTCTTCCTTTTCCCAAAAAAACAACCCGAAATAAAGATCCATACCTGAAATGAAGATTCAGGTTCTTACACCAAAACACATAAAGGGAGTGATTCTATTTGGTTTATAGTCAATCACGCTATGAAATCATCACATTTTTTCATCATTATAGAATATTTACATCTTGATATACATACTTGGATATACATTAAGTAATTTATGATATTTCATAGAGTATCACTCAAAATCAAATATGATTGGGTTATGAGATTTACCATGAAGTTCTGGATAATCCTTTATAATGATTTGGATATAGAATAGAGTTTTAGTACTTCTTGTCATCCCTAGATAGATGGACAATCCAATAGGAGCATTCAAATTATAAAAGACATGTTTATAGAATTATATATATATATATATATTTAAAATTTGGTTGGGATAAATACCTTCCTTTGGTAAAAGTATCTTAAAATAATAGCCTTTAGTCAACCATTTAGATGAATTCATATTAAGACCTCTATGAAAGGAAGTGCATAACTCTAATGTGTTGGGCTGAAGTTGGAGAAAGAAATATATTAGGACCTAAACTAATTGATAAAATGAAACAGAAGGTTATATTAATTGAACAACACAAAAGTGAAACACATATTTGACAAAAAATACATTCCATAAATCATTTGGTGAGATCTAGAGTTTGAATTTGGGGACAAGGAGTTCTTATGAATATATCATTGGAAAAAGGTTATGATATTTGGAAAGAAGGGAATGAAGAGCCCTAAATTTATTAGTCCCTTTAAAATTATTAATCATATCAGGATGAAATCCTATCACTTATAAATTTAATTAAATCTCTCTCAAGTTCAAGATGTATTCCATGTATCTTTCCTAAGGAAGTACATACACAATCCTTCACATGTAGTGAAATCAGAGTTCATAAAACTGTGGCAAGATCGATCTTATAAGGAAGAACTAGTTGAGATTTTGGATCATAGATAGAATGTTCCATGAAAAAAGACCACTCTTGTGGTTAAAGTTTAATAGTGAACCCATAAATTTGAGGAAGCTATGTGGGAACTCAAGGGCATGACGAGGCAGAAGTATCTGTAGTTTTTTCTATCAAAGTGGAAAAAATTTGAGGTAGAAATTTTTATAATGGGGTAGAATGTAACACCACGGGATTTTTGATATATATCACTTTTATAAAATCTAATTTCTTTGATAGATTACTTTACATACAAAAAGTGTTTAAATGAACCATGAAAAACTATTCACTATAAGAAATGTAGTAAATTGTGATGGCTTTTAGCAGTGGTTTAGGAAACTACCTCTAAATAAAAATTTATAATATTCACCTATTTTTTAATGATGATTTTAAAAATCATAAATATTTGGAAGTAGTTTAAAAAATGACTTCTCAATAATTTTAAAAGAAATTTCACTCTATTTTTCCATTATAACATTCAATAAATGTTTTTATAAAATTCCATGACCCCACCCCTCTCCCTCTCATCCTCCCCCACCCGCATGCTTGAGGGCATCCCTCACCCCTCACCCATATACCCGATGACCTCCCTCACCCCCGCAATAAATGGACTCAGCCTCTGACTCCCCCTCACTATTGTTTAATGCTAGGATCCTATCATCTTTCCCCTATGAGGCTCTCAATGTCAACCCCCATATTGGACACCCACCCCCTTAATATCACTCAATGCTGAAACATCTTCCCACTCACCCTTGAAGCTGGATCCCCCTCTTTAATTTCCTCTCTTCCTCTATGACACTAGTCCAACATTGTGAGTGAGGGTGAGTTTTATCAGATCCATTTTCCCTTATTTTTAGGTAGTTGATTATATGCTATATTTTAGGTCAAAATTCTACAATTGATTTAGGTTTAATAATTTATCTATTCTAATTCTCCTTCAAATATTGTAGTTTAATATATTTTTTAATTATTTGTGTTTTATGGGTAGTTTGAGATTGATTATTCCTTTTTAAAATTAAGTATATTTTATTTTTATATATAATAATATAATTAATTTTATATTTTACACTATATTAATTCAATTATATATGGTTAAAAGTTGTATTACCTTACCTTTTAACACATCTCAATATTCTATAGGTCTGAAAAAGTTTTTGTATTTTGCAATTTAAAATCGATCCATGGATGGAAGAATAAAATGTACATTTCCTAATAGAAAATTCATAAAATGGTAAAAGAGGGATGAATTATTTGAACATTTTATATTGAAATAATTTCCTAATCATTATATATGTTGGATTCGACTTGGAGAATTTAATTAAATAAAAAATCGAACAATTTTATATACAATCAAAATGAATAAGTGAAAGCTCGGATATGGAATAGTGAAATGAAAAACTTGGTAAATGATATTTTTTTCATAGTAGAAAAAAACATCAATAATGTAACACATCAGTTGATCCAATTATTGATGTTGTAGTTCTTAATGATTTTTTAGGAACTACAAGACATCCTAATGAAGATGATAACATACTAATGTATAATGATGAGGAAACCAATACAAGGGAAAAATCAACTGAGAGAAAAACATAGTTTTCTAAATTAGTTCTAGATGGAAATAATAAATTGTATGAAGGATGTGTCAAATATTCAATGTTTTCTTTTCTAATAAAGTTTTCCCACATCAGAAGTTTATGTGTAATTACAAATAAAGAAATGTCTATGGTATTATATTTTTTATGTTATGAAATACCTGAAGCTAAGATACCTATATTAGTTTATAGGACGAATTAGATTATTAAAAATCTTGGAATTAAATATATGAAGACACAAAAATTTCCCAAGGATTGTATTATTTATTGGAAAAAATATTCAAATAGAGAATAGTGCAAAATATTTTTTACTTCTAGTTGGAAATAAAAAAATAATGATGTTAGTTTTAATCCTCATATTAACACAAGGAAATAGAAAACTAAAATTACTACAACAATTTTACATTAATTTCCATTAAAACCATGTTTGAAACAATTTTTATTTCATATAAAATAAATAAACATATAAAGTGGAATTATTTTCATAATAATAATTACGAGTCATTGTGATAGCCAAGAGATTCAAAAGATTGGAAGTCCATCGATTCATTACAACAGATTTCAATTCTAATCCTCAAAATGTATGTTTGGGATTGGAATCTTATAAATTAAATCTTTTTGTGACTGTAATTAGTAATTATAACATTTGGAAAGTTTTTTTGATCCCTTATAATCTACCTACCTAAATTTGTATTTAATAGAATTAAATAATCATATAGAAGATTATTCCTAGAAGTAAATTGCAATAAATGACATTAATGTTCCCATTTATCCTCTTATTATAGAATTAAAATAGTTATGAAATAATGGTGTATAAAAGTATGATGCAAGTAACATGAAAATATTTTAAATACATGCTACCCTTATGTGGACCATTAGAGATTTTCCCAAAATAGGAATTTTTTTTGGTTGGAACATATGCTCTTGTTTGGATTGTCTAGTTTGAAACATTAATTTTGATTCTAAATGGATACCTTATAGAAGAAATTGAAATTTCATGTTTTATCATTGCTTGATACATCTCATAGATTTCAGTTCGACAAGTCATGTTTAAATGGAAAATTTTATTTGAGGCATTCAATAAAGATTTTATTAGGATCAAAGATCTTGACATAATTATAAAATGTTGGTACATATTTTGGAAAATATTTTCATCTAAATAAAAGTGTAAAAAGAGTTAGATCACCATTAGTAACAATTGGGGGACAATAATGGATGAAAAAGAGAATATTTTTCAAACTTCCATATTGGGAATTTAATTTTCTATGTCACAATCTTGACGTTATGCACATTGAGAAGAATGTGTGAGATAATGTGCTGTTTACATTGCTTAATGAGTAGGGAAAATCATAGTATCATTTAAATTCTTATAAGAATTTGGAAGAAATAAATATCAAATATGATTTATGTCTAAATGAGAATGGGAAGTATCTCGAAGCTATATTTTCAATGAAAACCCATTAAAAAGATATTTTCCTTTGATGATTAATCTTTTTTATGTGCCTAATAGATATTCAAGTAATATTTCAAGATGTGTTGAAATGAATCACCGTAAGATGAATGGATTGAAAATTCATCACTCACATGTATTTAAAAAAAAATTTCTGCCTTTGGAAATACATAATTTATTTCTTGATAGAATAACTTCCATTAGAATTTACTTTTTCAAATTCATTAGATAACTTTATGAGAATACATTAAACCTCCATGAATTCAATAAACGTTAGGAAAAAATTGTATAGATGATATTAAATTTTGAGATGTTATCCCCTCATTAAATTTTCACTATGATAATTCATTTGACAATGATTTTTTCTAAATAATCTAAAATTAGGGGATCATACATTATTGATTCATGTATTCCATTGGGCGATATTTAAATTTAATTCTTGTTCATTAATTTTTTTTAATTTTGTTGGTTAATATTTAAAAACACTATTTATTAATTTATTACCTTTAAACATTATGTATATTAGCCATTTAAAGTATTCCATGAAAAATAAATCTCCTATAAAAGGGTCCATTATTAAATTTTACCTTGCCAAAGAGTGTTTAACATTTTGTTAAATTTATTTGGATTCGATAGAGGCAAGATTCAATTGAGTGAGATATGTTGATGATAATCCAAGTTAATTGTGGGCTAATAATGATTCATCAATGTTTCTAATATTAGGTCGAAAAGATGGAAAAATATCTTTATCTTCATTGTTGGATATGAAATAAAGACAAACAAGTAGATATCTACTACTCAATACTGATATTGTTGATCCCTATGTTAAAGAATTAAGTGTACGAGTGAGAATATACCTTAGGATCTGAAATCATAATGAGACAAGGATAACAAAAGTTGGTAACAAAGAAATTATTGACTGGTTTGCACATCATATAAGTTATTATTGTATTATGTAGTTAGAATATGTTAAAATTCATCATAGTTATGTATCAATTTTTTATATCAACTTCTATTGGTAATGAATGACGATAATCAATCTAAACTATTTAAAGATTTAAAGTTTTGATCTTGAGGTAATTTGAAGAATACGTTGAGATTCAATGCTTTCAATATTAATGGTTTCAAGTTTCATATTATTGATCATGAGGACAGATTAAAAAAAAAGTAGAATATTCAGAGTTTTAGGTCAATATTACTATGTAAAGTGGGTTGATATTATCGATTTAATATATCATGGAAAATTCAGAGTGGTGTTATTTAAATGTAACCATGTCAATATAAATAGGGGAATAAAAAACGATTCATTTCAATTTACTTATGCCAATTTCTCTCAATTGATTGATACTGGTGAGTGAGAAGAACACAATCCATATATTATGGATTCCCAAGAAAAAATAGTATATTATATAGATAATATAATGGATGATAGTTGGAGTGTTGTTTTCAATATTAAACCAAGAGACATGTATAATATGGGTGATGAAGGTGAAGTAATTTGTGACTACGAACCCCATTAATAATAATATACAATTTTTTTTACATGATAATATTGAAAATTTTAGTCTTGTGAGGGAGAGTAAAGAAGAAGAGAAAGAACGAATAGAAGAAGAAATAATGTTAACAATGGAACCTAATGAAAACATGACCAACTAAGAATAGTATTTTTATGTTTTTTATATCAATAAATGAGATGAATGTTTTTTATATTAATAAATTCAAGTATTATTTTATTTTATATTAATAAATGAAAATAATATCTTTTTACTGGTATTTCATGCCAAAAGAGCTATAGTGCCAACACCTTCTCTAAGTTACATGGTTCTGTTTATTTTTCTATAACACAAGGTAAAATTCATCAGATACCTTGTACACTTTTTTGATATCATTTCATCTTATCCTAATATACTTTAATTAATAGTTATTAATTCTACTGATGATGTCAAGGAATCATACAAGACATAGAAAAATTGTAGAATTTATTAAATTTACACATATTTTCTATAATTTAATTGTTTTTTTGTTCTTTAAATTTTATAAGTCAAATGACATTAAATATTTTTTTATTATCCTTCATAAAAATAGATCTTCACTTATTTTAATAATTCACTTTGTAATCATGTGATAATTATCCAAATTATAGAGTATATCAATGTTGTGATCAAACCAAGTGGTGTAAGAGATAGTGTACCTAAAAATAATAATTTATCTAAAGAGACATTTCCATTATTATAATTGTGACAACCTTTGATAACATTATATTCTTTATCATTAATATAAAAATTTCTAATTAGGATTATTTTTGGAGGCTATAAATTGAAAAAGGTTAAGGAAATGCTTTATAAGTTTGAAAACCACTACTGAGTTGATGTTTATACTTTCAATAATATATGAGAGAATGATTTCAATAAATAAGATGTTTAGGAAGTTGATTTTTTTTAGTTTTAATATAATTGAACAATTTTTTGTTATTGAACATTTAAATTAATTAATTATAATCAAATTATATTTTGAGTCTATAAATGTAAAGTTTGTGATTAGAGTTCGATCGTCAATTTAATTATCCTTATGATTATAATTATTGGTTTAGATGGTTACCATAACTTGAAACTGATGAAGAAAAGGATGACTTAGTTTTTGAGAATATTTAAGATATAATCCTAAATAAAGTTATTATAATTAATGAATTCTAGATGTTTAAAAAAAATATTGTATGCTAAAAAAATATTGTTTTTTTCCATACCATACCATACCATGTAGCTTTTAAATCAAAAAGGTAATCGTATGTTATGATAATCCAAGGAATATAGATGACTACAAATTATTATTTTAATTATTTTACTATTAATTAAATATAATTTAAATCAAATGATATATTGTTTGAATTGAATTTTATTTATTATTCAATGAATACACTCATTATTGATGTGAAGTTAACTACGTTAAATAAAGGCACTAGAGGTAGGAAGTGGGTAATGAGGGGATGGGTAGTATCATGATCTAGTAATGGATGGTTAGGGGTATAAATCTTAATATAGTATCCATAACTCATGGTTGTGTTTTTATCTTTGTGAAACATCATATTTTGTAAAATATGATGTAATTTGTATAGTATTATCTATAATAGAATGTTTGTTGATGAATGGATGTTATTGTTTTAATTATATTGTAATAAGTAATTTTTTATTTAAAATATTTGTTTAGATGATAAAAAATTAATTTCTATACTTTTTTGAGATCACATAAATTGTGGTACTTGTAACTGCCACTAATTGTTTATAGGTAGTTTTAGCCACCATAAATAAAGTTACGTATCTTAAAACTTCCCTAAATAAGGAAAATATTCATATTTAGCAGTAATTTTAACTAACCCTAAATAGTTATTCTATAGATATACTTCCACTAAATTATAAAACCGTGACTAAATTTTTTAGTAATAATAACCGCCACAAATTTAAGAAAAACCAATAGGAAACACTCAAAAATAGAAACCATCGTGAAAAATAAAAAACCATAATTAAATATTTAATGACTATATGTTTGGTGGTATTTTAATAAAACCAACTCAAAAACATATTCAATATGGTTAAAACACCAGGTAAATCCAAAAAAAACTATTGGTAAAGTCAGTTTACTAATTGTGATTGAAATATTGTTATATGATAGTTATCGCCTAGATTTTGGATTGGTGAGTATGGATGACATTCACCAGAAAATAAAAATTATGTATAAATATTATATTTAATTTAAATTTATTTATTAAATCATAGGAAATAAGTATACTATTTCGAGTAACACCATTTCATGCTTTGATAATATTTTTTCTTGAAAAATGAATTTTATTAAATTTTGGGCATGGATATTATAATTAATTAATTCCAATTTTATAAATTTAATTTTTTAAAATATAATAATATTTTAAGTCATCATTTCAATATTTTATTTGGATTATGTTTCAATATTTTTCTAAAATGATTTATTTTTTAGTGAACAGTGAAAAAATACCGATTTTTGTAAAACTGTCATTTTTTAAATCAAGTAATTTAAAATTATCATTATATTTTTAATTTGGAATTAAAGTAGTATGATATATATTTAATTTAAAATAATATAATTAATTCAATTATCATAATTATATTACAATATTTTGATATAATTTAATTTTTTGGCTTAAAATCACATTTTTTTCTAGAAAATCATTCTTCATCACATTTATAGATTTATTTTTAAAATTAGTTTATAAAACTTCTAGAAATTTAATTTGATAAAATGAATTCAATATTTTGATTCAGGAGGTTCAAATTTGATAAATAGTTCAATTTTATTTTTGGTTATTCTGAATAGTAACCTTGGTAAATATTTTTTCCTTGGAAGAAAATATGTGTAAAACGAGATTAAAACTTTAGGATAAGTCTTTAAAATGTCCCTAACACTCTCCATTATCCTATTGGATGAGTTTATTGTTTACAATTGTCATAAATTTTTCGAATATATATCTTTTTGGTGCGTTTTTTCATTGATTATGGTCTTTATATTATTTTAATAAAAGGATAAATACAAAATACCACCCTCTTAACATTAATATCTATAATATATTTTCATATGGATAAAAGATATTATGTATACTTATAAAATTTATTTAAAATAATAATTAATTATTTTTATTATGGTAAATAATTTTTAATTTTTAGTGATTATATAATTACCTTAAATTCGTATACAATGCTGACATAGTTCTTGTGAAAGTAGTAGAAAAATCAAAGTAAATAATTTTAAAAACATTAAAACATATTTATGTAGAATGAATTATATTTCCATAAGAATTTAAAAATAATATTTTATTTATTTTTGAAAGTATTATATTTTAATTCCATATTTTTCATGATGTTTTAAGGATAAACTAAATGAATAATGTAAAAAATGACATTAATGATATTTTATGTTAAATAATATTTTATTAAATTATTTAAAAATTATAAAAATATCTCAAGAGCACAAGTAAGATCATAAATTTTAAAAAATTTATACATTATCCATTTATGATCAAACTTTTACATTATTATTTAAATTATAACCTATTAATATTGAAAAAGTCATCACCCCATATAAGGTTAAAATTATTTAACAAAAGGTTAAACCGAAAGATATAGATTAAACTACCAATTAAATGTGTAATTTTTTTTATATCAAGATATTTCAACCATATAATATTTTAGATTTTAAATTTTAGCCACACGGTTCCACTTTTATATGATAATGAATTTATAATATTTAAATATTTTTTAAATTCCATGTGTGTCATTTAATTAACTATAAAAGGAACCAGATCTCTTCTCTTATATACACTATATACATTCACTTATCTCAACCAAAATCAACCAAAAAATGTTTTGAAAATCATTATCCAAGTTGTAGAGGTTCTAGTACTCCTAAAACACTAATCCTAAGGCCCTTAAGTAGAGATATGAAGGAGCCGTTTCAAAGATGATTAGGTCAATAACTCTTACAAGGAATGTAAAACATGAGGTAAGGGACTTCATCTAAATTTACACTATATTGAGATTCATTTAGAATTAAACACCTATTATTTAATTTTGTGTATATAGAACCCCTTATATTTCTTTTAAAATATTATCTATTTATTCATGGTGATTAAAGTTTAAATTCAAGAGTACTCATTCAAGGTGTTACAATTTAAAAGTTACCAAACCAGTAAGAATTTGTTTTACAATCTCAATTTTTTAGGATTTCTATTATTTTCATTTAAGGGATATTATTAAATATCATTCCAAAATAACATATATTTTCTTATCCTTTGTATATTTAAGTAGTTTCAATTTTTTTCTTCCAATATCTCTTCTTTCTGAAACTTAAATCAAGTAAAAAAAATTTTAAAGGAGAAGCCAATATTATTTCTCTTTTGATCAAGAATAATTTTCTTCTATGTCCATATTTTTATTTTTTTGTATAATAAATTTTTTATTTATTCAAATGATTTATCAAGGAAATTTTCTATTATCCTTTAATTTTTAAAAAGTTTGGAAGGAATATTTTTAATGTTATCCAAAAGGATTATTTTTGACTTTATTTACAAAAAGTAAAAATCAATGTTTTTTAATGTATATTATATTAACATATTTTTGGTATTCTATAATAATTTTATGATATTTATATTCTTATACAAGATTTCAATGGTTTTATAAAGAATACTATTTAATGAAATCTTATTTTAGTGTTTTTCTTTAATTTTCTTTATTTCTCCAAAGGATATGATTTTACTAGAATAAAAATATTTACAATGAATTGATTGCAATATTTTATCACTTATATTTTCTGGTCATCAAATTTCTCCTGAATGATTCTATTTCTTGGGATCATTTTTCCTAGGACATTACATTTCCCTCAAATATGCATATTTTTCATCACGGATATGATCATTTCATTAACAATATACAATTTTTTACATATGGTGTTTTACTATGAATGTTATTTGATTGACTGGGGAAGTATTAATATTTAGTGTTATTAAATCTATACAAATATTTTTTGTAATTAATATTATTTATGAATTAAATTTATCATTCAATATATGAGGGATTCATTGAAAATGCTGTGATGGGTGTGGACCGATTATAGATTACCCCTCAATGCATTAATTCATATCATGAGATAAACTAGTTAAAAAAACATATTAAATGTGTTTTGTTATATATTTAACACCCAAAAATAAAAAATAAAATAAAAAACTTATATTCGATAGTGAATGTGAACACAACATCGATCTAAAACAACCCATGAAATATATTTCTTTGAATTTAATCTCTTCGATATCTTACAGTTAAAACAACCCAGAGTCTTAATGAACTGTATTATAATATAAAATGATAACCTAACCATTAAATTGGAATTTAAGAACCCGGTTTTGCTATAAAATACTTTGTAATATTCTTGATGTTATTCTAGAGCAACACCTTCAGACGGCGTGCGATTCCGAGCCCCGGTGTGGCCGGAATAAATTTTCAGTGTGTCCACACTGGACACAGAAAATAAATGTGATAACTCCTAAACGGTAATTCAGATCCTAAATCTGAGAGTACGGATGGGTCAGAAATGGGGTTTTTACCCTAGGAACGACATAAAACATGTCGGTGCGGGACGTTGGGACCCCTCGCCCGTTATCGGAACGTTAAATGGATAAATAAAATAATTAATTAATTCTTTTAATGGTTAAACTAAATTATCTCTTAAAAGGTGGCTTGGATTGGAAAACCAAGGGAACTGTTGAGTATGGAGAGTGCCGTTTACCCTAGGAGGGGTGTAACTTTCGCGGGCGTGGGCCTTCTGTGAAAAATGCCTCTAGGGGTGTTTTTGTAGTTTAGCAGCATCAGACATTAAATTTTATAACTTTTTAATGGAAGCTCAGATTAAAATTCTGAGACTTCTGTTGTGCACGAGAGGTGGTGTTTACCCTAGGGGATGCTTAACCTTGACCCCGTCAAGGGTTGGGGTACAGGTCCACTGGTGGGAGAATAAACTTTATTTAAAATTAATTTAATTTTCCTACATAAGTCCAAACCCATCTTACTCCCTTGACATTCTCTAGCGAAGGAACTCCCAAGAAACCAAGGAATCCCTACCATCCCTCTAGCTTCACTCTTCCCTCCGGCAAGGCGGTGACGGCACCGGTGGTTCGACGACAAAGCTTTGGGCTACGCCCCTGCAGGTAGGAGATTTTTGTTTTGCATTTTTAATTTTTGAACTCTTGTATCAAGTTGAGTTATGGCATCGATTTTATGTTTGTTTGTAAAGAGAATCCATTAATCACGTATTATATTTTATGAGCTATCAAACACATCTTTCGGATTTAAAATCCGATTTTTGAGGTGATCGTAGTCGTCCGACAAAGAATGCGGGTTTTGGAGGTTTTCTGGCAGTTTTCAGGACGGTCTGGTGGCACGCGCGGCGGCCTGGCGATCCAGCGGAGGCGGCGCAGGCTCCCTTCAACAGAGGCGGCATCGGCGGTTGGATGAGCGCGGAGTAGTCGGGCGAGCGGGGGTCTACATCACGGTCGAGTGGAGGCGTGAGCTGGGGGCGACGGCGAGCGGGCGGCTTGCAGTGCGGTCGGCGGGCGATCTTCAGCGGGAGCGGCGCCGACCGCCGTGGTTGAGGGAAAGCCCGAGGCCTGGCCTCAGGCATGCAGAGGAAGCCAGGACACGCAATGCGTGGGTCCCGCTGTCATGCTGAGGAAGGCCGAGCGCTTGGTCGGTATTCTAGGGGAGCGAGGACCCGCAAACCACGGGTCCTACTGGGCGACGCGCGGAGATCGGCCGGTTTTCCGGTCTAGTTAAAAAAAATAAAAAAATAAGTTTATAACAACAACAACAACAACAACAACAACAATAATAATAATAATAATAATAATAATATGAAATTGATTTATTAATAATAAATCATCCTCAGGGCGTCCGACTTGGGCACCGTTTACAGCTACAAAATCCTAGAATTGATACTGAAATTTTAAGATGGTTTCGGGGGGTTTTAATTCCAGAAATGAGGGGCCTCTGAGGTGCGACACACCTTTAAGTGAATTGAAATTTTTCTGGGGGTTTTTGTTTTGGATGGCATGGACACATCCGAGGTCCATTTTGAGCTTCATTAGCAGCGTTGCGACCCTGGCGTCGAGTTGGAGTTTTCCAGAGGGTTTTCGGGCATCGAAGCCGGAGTTGAGACGTGTGCCCCATGACCCATCTTTTAATCTGCAAGCTGCATTTAGCAAATTTTTCATCGGACGTCCATTCAAGGCGTGTGAGCAATCAATTTTGTGTGTTTTTCCAAGGGCATTGCATTGGCGCAATTCACCCGCTTTAATTATGCATGATGGTGCGGGCCCCACGAAGGCCGTTTTGGGAGTTGGCGGTGATTTCTAACGTTATCACCAGGTTTTCATTTCGAACAAGTGATTAGTAAATCCGATGTACTTTTTTGAGAGGATCGCAACAGTGTGATCTGTTCGTTGTGCTTCAGGACCGGGATGCGGGTCCCACGAAGCACCGTTCATGTGCGGTATGGTGAAATGCATCTTTTTCCCAGGATATCCATTGCACTCATGTGAGCATTTAATTTGACGTTTTTTCCTGAGGGAATCGCAATGGTGCGATGCACCCGACTATTTTTGGGGCCGAGGCTCGGGACCACGGGACGCCGTTTGGGTGTAAAGCAGTGTTGAACAAATTTTACATCAGATGTCTGTTGGAGGTGAGTAAATAGTTGTTCTCACATGTTTTTATGTGAGGATTACAATAGTGTGATCCGTTTGGACGTCTGAAGTCTCATTTGAGATCTCATTTAAATGGGGAAGCATGAAAGGTGCCCCAATGGCGGTTCTTCTTGCTGTGTTCAGAAGAGAAACATTGGTGTGAGATCTCGTTCACTCCCATGTGAGTGAAGTTGATGTCTAAAGAGACATGGTTGGACATTCTAGGGCCGTGGAGGAAGAAGGTTGGCAAAATTACATTTTTTCCCTTTGCGTTGACGTTGGGTGTCATGTGCATGATAGCCTTTGGGATAGAGATGTGGTATACTCTGGGAGCTTGGGAATGTCTTGAGGTACATGTTGTGGTTTTTACCCTAGGATGTTGGTGCGCTTGGTTCAGAGATAAAATAGGGCCACACTTCGTGTGGGCCCCTAGTGTGTGCCATGTTCTACTTTACATACCTTTGACCTCTAGCGACGTAGATGATCCTCTTATTCTCGATGGTTTAGACCATCAGGATTGAGTGGTTTCACCTGGTTTTGTTTTGGAGTTAGACGGTTGCGCGATACCTACTCAGTGTTTTGTTGGACAGTGTTGTACCATCCAGTAGGGATGGACAGAGCACTTCCGGGTTTACCCTCCAGCAAAGACTGGGCAGTGGGTTACTCATCAACTTTTCAGGTTTACCCTCTAGCAGAGACTGGGCAGTGGGTTGCTCACCGACTTCTTTGAGTTTACCCTCTAGCAGAGACTGGGCAGTGGGTTGCTCATTGACCACTTAGGGTTTACCCTCCAGCATAGACTGGGTAGTGGGTCACCCGAAGACCTCTTAGGGTTTACCCTCCAGCAAAGACTGGGCAGTGGGTCACCTGAAGACCTCTTGGGGTTTACCCTCCAGCAGAGACTGGGTAGTGGGTTACCCAATGGCTTCTTTCAAACTCAGTCTTTTCTACGAGGCTAGTTTCTGGTTTGATTCCGTGACTACCGGAGCGGGACCCTTGCGTTGAAGTTGGGTGTCGTGTGCATGATATCCTTTGAGCTAGAGATGTGGTATACTCTGGGAGTACATGAATTCCTAGAGGTACATGTTATGGTTTTTACCCCAGGACATTGGTACACTTGGTTCGGAGATGACATAGGGCCACACGTCGTGTGAGCCCCTAGTGTATACCGTGTTCTACTTTACGTACCTTTGACCTCTTGCGATGCAGAGGATCCTACTGTTCTCTATGGTTTAGAACAGAAGGGTTGAGTGGTTTCCCCTAGTTTTGTTCTGGAGTTGGGTGGTTGCGCGATACCCACTATGTGTTCTGTTGGCCAGTGTTGTACCATCCAGTAGGGATTGCTAGAGCATTTCTGGCTTTACCCTCCATTAGAGACTGGGTAGTGGTTTGCTCATCTACTTCTTTGGTTTTACCCTCCAGCTGAGACTAGGCATTGGGTTGCTCATTGACTTCTTCGGGGTTACCCTCCAGCAGAGACTGGGCAGTGGGTTGCTCACTGACTTCTTTGAGTTTACCCTCCAGCAAAGACTGGGTAGTGGGTTTCTCATTGACCACTTAGGGTTTACCCTCGAGCAGAGACTAGGTAGTGGGTCACCCGATGACCTCTTAGGGTTTACCCTCTAGTAGATACTGGGTAGTGGGTCACCCGACGACCTCTTCGGGTTTACCCTCCAGCAGAGACTGGGCAGTGGGTTACCTGATGACTTCTTTAAAACTCATTCTTTTCAACTAGGGTAGTCTGTGGTTTGATTTCGTGACTACCAGAGCGGGACCCTTGGTTGTACGGGTCAGTGATGTGACAAATTTGACTTTGAGAATACCTATCGACTGTGTGACAGTGACGAGGTGTGGCTTGACGCTCCCCCAGAACTCTCAAATATGAGGGGAACATTCCCCACCGAGACACGTCCTTGTGATGCGAACTAAAAACCATGAGGGTGAGTTAGTGCCTCCCAAAGATGATAGTATCAAGGTGCGGTGATTTGAGCCCCTTGACTTGTAGTTCAGGGCAAACGTGTGGGATACTGGGCATCGATGGTGTTTGCTTCTGGGACTTTTGGCGACTCACTTTCTTGGGCTAGGCTACGGGACAGAGATCCCCTTACGATCTAGTTCAGGTTTCATGACAGAGCATATATATATATATACCTTGTTCCAGTACCCACTTCTTGGGTTTTGGTTACTCTTATTCCAGGAGAGGTGAAGACACACTGGGTATGCCACATACTTTTCATGTCTAGCTTCTCATGGTTGGACGAGTCTACTCTCTTGCTATAGGTAGAGGAGACTCGATGAGAAGTTTATCTCCTCACCATTTCTAGCTCCTTGTGTTTAGACGAGTCTACATCCTTTGTCTTGTTTGGTTGAGCTGTACTATTTACTGCACTCTTGATTGTACTACTTTACTTTTCCCTGTTCGATCTACTGCTCACCTCTTCAGTACCTCCTTTGTTGCTCCCTCTAGCCTTCGGGGCATCCTACTGAGTATTTTTATACCTACCCCTGCTTGGGCTTTGCCCGCACTTGGTGTGACCTTGCAGACGATGGAAAGGTTGGTCGTGACATCAGTGGAGCTTAGGAGTTCGGGATCTCAGACCGCGTGCGGTGGTTATACTCGGGTTCCAGGTGTGGTACTCTCTTAGCTATTTACTTTTGTTTACCTGTTGCCGGGTTGTGGCACTTTTCTGGTTGGCCACGTGTTTTCCCTTTTCCTTTCAGTTTACTTTCAACACTTTCTTTGTACTGTTTAGAGGTCGATGCACTTTTGTGGTTGTTTATAGCAGTCAGTGATTTACTTTTCCTTTTACTCTGCACTTCTGCATTGAGTGGGCTGCGTGTGTGTGTACAGGTACTCAGGCAAAGGCCTCCCCGAGTTGTTTAGCCTTCGGCACTTATTGCCAGCCCCTGGCCTATGGAGGCTGGATTGGGGGGTAGTTGCGGCTCGAGCCCGGGTGGGCTTGAGTCGTGAAATTAAAGGTATGAATAGTACAAACTAAAATTAGAAAATTTGGTTTATCTATTTATTATAAATAAAATAATAATCATTTATTAGAAAAAAATATCTTCTGAAAAACTATGTTTTTTTAAAAGAAGATTTAGTCACTCTTTACGATGGTTATTTAAGATTAATTTTTACCAATTTTATAAAATTTACTTGATAAAATCGATTTTTTTTTTAAATAATAACATAAAAATTATCTTAGGTTTTTTTTTTTTGTGAATTTTATGAAATATTTCATTTTTCAATTAATAGTAAAATATACTGAATTTTAATTGAAAATAACCTTTTGATATAAATTATTTTTAAAGTTAAATTATATTTATAATTTTTTTTAATGTATGATTATTTAAATTATATATCTATTAATCCAATTTATTTCATTTTAATCATCTTCAAATTGAAATTTGATATAAAAAAACTTATGATCATTTTCTCTTTGAAAACCTGATTTCTCCACATGTCGGCATGATTAATTTTAAATTAAAATTTACCACTTATATGAATGGAAATTTTCAAAATGAATTCCATATTTTCATTCAAAATTATTTTTATTATATAATAATTTCATCTTAATTTTTAACCAAAATGAATAGTGAAAATTGTAAAAATTATTTATCATGGTTAAGGTAAAAATGGATTTACAATGGGTTAAACTAAAACAATAAGTGTTAAAATGACCAAATAACTTGTCTAAAAAATATTTATGGTCACATTTGTCCCTTATAATGTACAAGGGTAGAGAATAATCCATTATGGACCCTTTTTTCATGTGAGAAATGTGAGTACACCATTTTCCTTTCAACAAATTACAAGTGTGCCACTCACCTCACTTATAAATAGCCAAACATTTCCTATATTATTCACACCTTAAAACCATTTTGGTTTGGAAAATACATACCCAAATAACTTATAAACATACATCCTATCATTATAGAAGACTTAGTTTAGTTATAAAGTTATCCTATGAAGACTTTTGGTTCTAACCTAAGAAGGTTACTCGAGGAATATGTTATGTTCTTCAATGAGCATTTTTATTCTATTTATTCCTCCACAAAATTCAATTCATATTATAACATGATGATATAATAATCTCAATATCTTACATAAACTTAAATTTTGTTTTTTAGGGAATGACCTATAATTGTCCCCACTCCCATCAAATGGGTTATGAAATCATCATTCATGTGTATAGTGGATTACCAACTTGAGAACCGATTTCATTTTTTTACATTATCAAATATCATAGTTGGGTGTGATTATGGATATAAATTATATATGTGATTCCATTCTGTATTAGATATGACATTTTCACTCATGTGTATGGCTGACTACCACCTCGTGAAGTGATATGATTCGTTTTTTACTAATGCAATACATGGAAGATAATACAGATAAAATTATTAAAAATATGTAATATACATGAAATAATTATGATATTAATTAAATATATATCATTTCAAAAAGTTAATATATAATTTTATGCCTCACAATTTCACTCACTAAAATACTATTACATCATTCGTGTACTTGTGGATTACCACCTTCACAAAGCAATGTGACTCTCTTTTCATCTCCACGCCCCATGGATGATATGTATAAGTTTACTTAGGAAATAATATTATATTGTTATCATTATGGAATATTAAAATTGTACTCACCTACTTTAGATAATTATCATTGATAAATGGAAATGTTACTCATGCATATGTACAACCTACCATCACCATGATCGTAACATACTTCATTTCTCAAGACCATCTCTCATAATCGCTCTTAAAAGTGTAATTGATTTATAAATAGGATAATTATTTCATCATAACTATTCTAGATATTATGAAACTATATAATATTTACAATAACCATATCTTTTATTATAGAGCATAGATGGGAAAACATGGCAATTAACACCTGAAAAATGAAAATAATGAAATATTATTAATGAGTGGGTAATAAGATGTTATAAAATGATCATATATGATATTATAAAAATCAATATGGTTATAGAATGTATTAATAACATGTTTAAAACCACTAAAAAAGGAATTTAAATCACATTCAAACAAAAGAAAGTGTGGGGTAAGGGACTTCATCTTAATTTCCATTTATTGAGTAATATTGTAATGTTATGCACATAATTTCTATCATATGATATATATACATTCAATTTGATATTTAATAACATTATTCATTAATAATTTATGTTATTTTAAGTTTAAATTTGAATTATTTCATCTAAAGAGATTTGACATGAACATTTCCAAGTGGTAAAGAATTTTATAACTGATTTTTTTTTCATTGGGTTATATTAATTATTTAGTGTATTAAATATTCTATGACTATGTGTGTATTTAATTTTGAAAATATTATTCTTTATATCTATTTATTTTATATGGACTTAAATTGGACACACATAATCGATTCATTGGTTAATTCTTATTTAAACATTCTGATCTTTGTATGGGTTTATTTCACAATCTCATTTTAATTGGGATTGTTTATGCTTGATTTTAAATTAAAGGAAATTATTTGATATTTTTTTAATAAACCATATCATTTTCTTTTCCTCTGGTTATTAACGAATTTTTAAATTACTGGTACTATTTTCCCACATTTGGTACTTAAAATACAACATCCCAGGTAATTATAAAATAAGACAATTTCATATCCATTAAAATTTATGAATTACACATTAAGTTTAACTAAAATGGGATTTTACGTATGATAGTATACTTGACCCGCATCAACAATTTTCTCTGAAATCTTATATTGCACACAATACCGAGTTATACCGAAAAATAATACATTAGTAGTATTATTATTTTAAATGGTTGTTATCACTTAACCATTATATTGGTGGGAATGAAAAATGTAACTATATTATATTTACACAAGTTCAATAAATGTTTTTAATTTCATATAATAAATTTTAGAGTCTTAAAATGAGAATAAATCCAGTTTTAAGCATAAAATTCTCTAATATTTTTAAAAGGTAGTTTTACCGCCTTTCGATGGAGAACCCTTTTTAAATCTAGGTTTTGTCTCTTTTATATGTTATAATTTTCAAAATAAACTTTTTATTTAGAATAGGGACATCAAAATTTACTTTGGTTTAATTTTGGTATTTTTATGATAAAATTCATTTTTTAATGAATAGTGGAAAATACTGTATTTTAATTCAAAACTAAATTTTCTTCTAATTTATTTATATAGTTAGGTGATTTTCTTAATTGGTTGTAAAGTGTAATTAGACTAATTTTTTTTATCATTTAATCCAATTTTGGTCATTTTAAGCAATTTCACATTGAAATTTGATATAAACACATGTCAATCTTTTGAATTTTTTTACTTTAAAAAACCCATTTTCTCGTTTTGACAACAAGGATTAATTTTACATAAAATAAAAAAAATTATGTATTTTTAATTTGAAAAAAAAGATTCAATATTAGGAATCATAATATACAAATTATTTATACAAGTCCCTTTTATTTTTAGACATTATGAATAGTGACTTTAATAATTATTTTTATTTACCACAATTAAAGGGAAAATCAAGTAAATAAAGGTAAAAATAATATTATAATAATATAAAACTACCACAAAACTTTTCCTAATCCTATTAGATTAGATATGGCTGACCAAGACAAACCTTGGGATGAAAAGCTGTCCTTTAGAAGCCACTTGTGTGTGATTATGACACATATAACTTTTAATTTAAAGTAAAAGAACATATGTTATAAACATATATCTTATAACTAAAACAAATTTAATATCGGTTTATATAAGTGATATATTGAAATATAAATATTCATTTGAAAGATATACATATTTCCTATATCATGGGATTTTATTTATAATTTTTTTACATTAAATAATTAAATTTAATTAGGATGCATTGATGATGCAGTGATTGCTTTCTTAATGAAGGAATCAAATAAATGATATTATAAATATTTAAATAAATACTCTTTTACACAATTTATGTTATACAATATTTTTCTAGGTTACTATTACATGTTATAAAAATAGTAAATAGTTTTTTTGAAGTTATATTTTTGTTTATATTTTATTTAAATTCAATAAAATGAATAGTGTAAAAATTGATATAATCAATGTTTTATAAAAATAGTAATTTATTAAATTATTTAAAAATCCTAAAAATATTTTAAAATAAAAAATTGACTATTATAATGACTAAAAGTTCATTATATTCCCTATTATGGTAAATTTATCTCATATAAGTAAAATTAATAGCCTCTTAATAATTAAAATGTTGTTACCACTTTTAAAATTAAAAGAGAATAATTAAAGGTAAACTAAAAAGATAGGGTTTAAAATAAAATAAATATATGAATTAAAATTATTGAGTAAGAGGATTTAAAATTATACTCATATTATCTTTGAAATATTTCAGTTTTCATTCTTTTGAATTAAAAAATTAATTTATATTAATTTAATATTATAAGATTTTCTATGGGTTCCCCTCACCTATCCTATAAAAAGGGACCCTCTCTTCTCTAATAATCAAACTTTAAAATCATTTTGTTTCAGTAAAACTCTACAATAAACCCTTACTATAATCCCTACCCACATAATTGATTCCTTAATTTAAGCATAACAACCTTCTTAGAGGTGTTAAGGTGTTCTTCAAAAGTGATCAACCGAAAAAGAGGTAATGTTTTTAAGAGTTTTTATTTTATTACATATTCGACTTACATTAAATTATATTATTCTAAGATTAAATAATAAATACAGTATTCTAAATATACTTATATATTATTATGTTAATATCATCCCTTAAATATATCTCTACTTCCATCAAATGGGAATGGAATTAATCATTCATGTGTATGTGTGAATTATCACCTCCACGAACTAATTTAGTTCATTTTACATTACTGTCAATAAAGATCAGTTATAATGATGGAATTGATATTAATATGTAATATTCATGGAATATTTATCATTTTAAGGGAATAATATTTCAATTATGTTCTTACCTTCCATGCACATAACACAATAACGTTGTTCGTGTGTACGTGTGAACTATCACCTTCACGAATCGATGCGAATCGTTTTTATTTACCACATTACTTGTATGATATATATAAGTATATTTAAATGATTATTATTATGATAATAATATTATGATATCTATATAAATATAAAATAATAATTATCTTATTTCCATAATGATCAATGAAAAATGAAAACATTACTAATCTGTACGTACAACCTATATTCTCCAAGAATATAATATTATTCATTTTTCATAACTATAATTAATGGTTTTATTTAAAAATAACTATTAATGTATAAAAGTGATGATTATGTCATAAATACTATTCTGGAGATGATGTAATAATGACCACAAGGGAAAGTTAAATCAAAACCATGTTCATTTTCGACTTAAGTACTAAATATCGGCAAAACATTAGATATGAACTTAAATAATTATATAATTTTCATAAAATGGTAATAAGTGAGATAAAAGAAATAATAAACTTTAAATTTTTCTCAAGAAATTATAAATTAATCTAATTGTATTATTCAAGAATATAAATATTGTGCGTGATGAGTTAGACTCATGGTAAGAGACTTCATCCCAATATCCTTTCCTTATGCTATATTTCGATAATATACACCATTTTTATATAGTGTATAATCAACCCCTTTGAATATTAATTTCATTAAAAAGTTTTCAAAAGGAATATTTTTTATATGAATTGTTTTACTAAACCAAAAAAGGAATGTTTTTTAAGATATGCGGTGAGAACGACCTTTCCACCGCCATGACTATTATTTAGAATTTGGCTTCCTCTACAAGACGTAATGTTTTTAAAAGAAAAGTAAATACCAAATTCCCTTTTTAGGTATTTTGATATTGAAAATGGTTTTGATAATGAATTTATTATATCAATATCTTGAAATGATATCTTATTATTTCAATGTGGCAATGTTATTTTTATTTTATGAATGGTATTTGTGTTATGATTATGTTTTGATTATTGATAATTTATTATGTATAGAGGTGGTTTCATGATAAACCGAGGGTGGGTGAGCCCCTAATAGCTCTCCAATGCATTGAGGAATGAGACAGAGTTAAACAATAATGTTTATCATAATATATTTAAGAAACATACTGTGATGGGTATTCCAAACGCAATCATGAAGGTTATACCCTATGTAACTGTGAAAGATAAAATGTAAGTACGATATGAATTCCACAAGTTACTTTTATGATATATGATTTCTATGATGTTTTAAGGATTCTTATGATTTCATGGGTTCATAAATATTCATGGACTAATGTTTTATTGCCTTAATTTATATCCCTTACTGATCTTTTGTTTTCACATCCCAAGTTTTTAATTTTTTTTCACAGGGTATAATGATAGGTAAGAGAAATAAAAAAGTCAAGAATATTTTTATCAAGAAAAAAAGAAATATTTACTTTTAAATGTTTTATATTGTGGAATAAATGGATACTATTGTAGTAGTACCCACTTTGTATAAATTTGAGCTATTATGTATTGGTGATTCCCTAATTATCTAAAACTCTAAACAAAAAAATATCCTCAACGAGAATTCTTGACTTAACTGAGGATTATGAAATGTTTAGGGTTGAGGCTTTATAGTTGGTATCAGAGGTTGATTTAGATAAATTCAGGGTTTAGGATATTTTTAATAGAATATCGACAAATGAGTTTTAATTTATGGTCAAATTGAAATGATATAGAATTTTAAGATTACCATGTTTCTTCCCCTAAGATATGTTTTTTCAGAATGGTTTTACATAGAGGAAACAAGGAAACTACACTGGGATGACATCAAGAGGAAAACAACCTTCCAAATCAGTAACTTGAGATAGTTGAAAATAGAGATGAACAATTTTTTGCAGGGATGGAACAATTGACTCAAGCTATAAATGGTGATGTTATCAATCCCTGAGATCAACCATATCAAAAACAGAAGAACATGTTAATAGTCAATCATTTCATGAGGAAACATTCTCCATCATTTAGATGATCATTTTACCCTGTGCTATCTGAAGGGTGGATTAAGGTACTAGAAAATATTTTTGATGTTACGAGGTGTTCAAAAAATCTAAAGGTTAGTATTGATGTTTACCATTTTGAAGGTGAATCTAATCAGTGGTGGTCTATGGGTAAAAATATCAAGGACATGGATGTGATTGATTCTCTCGATTGGGATGAATTCAAAGGAATGTTTCTTGAGAAATATTTTTCTTTGAGAAGTTTGACTTAGTATGGAGAAACAATTATTAGAATTGAGGCAGGAGGATGAATTAATGGCTGTTTATGAAGAAAAATTCACTAAACTAGCAAGGTATTCCCAAAATTTCATCAAATATATTGATAGTAAAATCAATCATTTTTAGTTAGGATTAAATCCAAATTATCAAAGAGAATTGGCCTCTTGTGATTTCAAAATTTATGAAAAGATTTTTTGATGTTAAGAGAAGGTGGAAATGGACTTTGCTGATGATTAGGTGTTCTTTTAAAAATAATATAATAAAAGGTCTAGGTGGAAGTAAAAATGGAATAATTATTCAAAAAATTATGATGGTAAGAAAATTAAGTTTATGGTTTGTGAAAATTATGGTAAAAAGCACACTAGGGAATGCCTTTTGAATTCTAGTAAGTTCTTATGATGAGGCAAAATGGGTCATAAGGATCATTATTTCGATGGAAAATATTTGGGTAGTGGGAATTCAAAATCTAATTTACTGTCAATAAACTTTTTCAGTACAATGAGATGGTTCATTATGAAAATGAGTGTCCGATGAAGAACTCAAATGATGGGAAGCATACAGACTATAATCAGAAATGTGTGGTGAAATCCTTTGAAATAACTTCAACCATTGTTGGGCCATAAAATGAAGTGGTATCAGGTATATTTTTTTTATTAAGATTAGGACAATGTATTTTTTGATTCTATATATACACATTCTTTCATTTTGGAGAAATGTTCTGGTAAATTTAGAATTCCACCTCAAGAAATGAATCCAGAACTTATGCTAAAAACAACTAGGGGAAATTTTGAGACAAAAAGAAATTATAAGAATCTTCTTGTCCTTTTATGTAGAAATAATCTACCCAAAAACCTTATTGTTTTTCCAATTTTATAGTTTGATGTTATTATGGGCATGGATTGTATTTTTTATTATCATGCTATGATTTACTACAGATCTAAATAAGTTTATTTCCAAAAATACATTCAGTTTATGTATAAGAATGACCCCTTACCTATGATAACATATTCAAAAGTTGAGAAACTAATAAAAGATGGAAATGAGTGCTACCCTGCACATATTGTTAAAAATAAAGAAATTTTTTAGATTAATAATGTGCCAGTGGAAAATGAGTATCTTGATTTTTTTCTAGATGAGTTGCCTGGTATATACCTGACCGAGAAGTTGAATTTACTATTGAATTAGTTCTTAATGCTAAGCCAATTTCAAAACCATCTTATCGAATGACTAAAATTGAACTTTTACAGTTAAAGAAGCAGTTGAAAGAGTTATTAGATAAAGGATTAATTCATCCTAGAACATCATGATGGGGTGATCCTATCTTGTATATTAGAAAGAAAGATGGTTCAATGAGACATTTCATTGATTATAGAGCCTTAAATAGCATCACTATTAAGAACAACTATCCTTTGCCTGGTATCAATGATTTTTTGATCATCTCCAAGGAGATAAATATTTTTCGAAGGTTGACTTGAGGTCAGGGTACCATTAGTTGAAAATAAAGGAAGAAGATATTCAAAAACTATATTTCGTACTAGATATGGCTTTTAGGAATGGTAGTTATGTTGTTAGGGTTAACTAATGCACCTACTGTATTCATGGATATTATGAATAAAATATTCTATGAGTTTATGGATAAGTTTTTGGTTGTGTTTATTGATAAAATTTGGGTATATTATAAAAGTAAATAGGGTCATGAAATTCGTTTGAGGGTTGTATTTCAAACCATAAAAGAAAATAAATTTTATGGGAAATTCAACAAGTGTGAGTTTGGGTTATAAAAAATTTCATTCCTTGGTCACATTGTTTCTAAATATGGCATAACTATTGATATTGATAAAACAAAATTTGTTGAATAAGGACTAAGACCCACAAATATAACCATTATTCATAATTTTCTTGGTTTAGAAGGCTATTAATGGAGGTTTTTTGAAATTTTTTTATGGTTATTTATCCCACTAACTATGTTAACTCAAAGAGGTGTTAAGTTAACATGGATAAATGGGATGATTGTTTTCTAGAATTGAAAGAAGATTGGTGAATGTTACAATTTTGGTATTACCTTCTAGGAATAGTGAATTTGTTATCTATAGTGATTATTTGTTGAAAGGAGTTTGTTGTGTCCTAATGAAAAATGATCAGGTAATTTCTTACATTTCATGTCAGTTGAAAACTCATGAGTTAAATTACCCTACACATAAATTGGAATTATTTTTGAATGTTTGTGCTTTAAAAATTTGGATGAATCATCTGTATGGAGTAAAATGTGATATATATACTCAAAAAAAATGTTTTAAGTATATATTCACTCATAAATAATTGAATATGGGAAAGAGAATATGGTTGGAACTAATCAAGGATTATGATTTCACAATTCATTTCCATAATATAAAAGAAAACAAAGTATATTATGATTTGATTCGGAAAGGTAATGCTACATTAACCATGATATATTTGGAATGTTATCCTTTGGTTAATGATTAGATGAATGTTGTCTTGGATGTTGTTAGTGTATAAAATTCCTCTATTTTGTTTTAGGTGTCAGTGAAATCATCTATATCAGATAGAATTTAGAAAGTGTATAAGGAAGATAGTGAGTTTTAGAAAAAGGTTGAATTGGTTCATAAGGGTAAGTTTCCTGAATTTAACATTGATAAATATTGCGTTCTGAGATTTTGGAAGAGGTTATGTGTTCCTTGTGATTTTCATCTGATGAAAGAGTTGTTACGTGAAGCTCATAGGTCTCCATTTTCTGCTCATCATGGAAGTACTAAGATGTACAAAGGCCTTAAGGAGTATTACTTATGGTATGAAATGAAAAGATATATTTCTAACTTTACTATGAATTATTTTACTTGTCAGCTGGTGAAAGAAGAATGACAGTTTCCAAAAGTGATGCTTCCGCCATTACCAGTACTAGAGTACAAATGAAAAAATATATCCATGGATTTCATAGTGGGATTACCAAATACTTCTCAAGGTAACAATATGATTTGGGTTATTATTGATAGATTGAATAAATCTTCTCATTTTCATCCTATTCAAGATACACTATCTCTAGATCAACTTTCACAGTTGAATCATAAAGAGATAGTTAGGTTATATAGAGTTCATCTCCCCATTGTATCTGATCATGATCTCAGGTTTACTTATAAATTTTCTAAAGGCCTTCAAAAGACTTTGGGAACTGAATTAAATTTTATAACATCTTTTCAAACTCAATCTGATGGGTAGACAGAACAAACAATTCAGACATTGGAGGATATGATACATGCTTGTTCAATGGATTACCAAGGAATTTGTGACCATCATCTTTCTTTGGTTGGTTTTTCTTACAATAATAGTTTTAATTACAGTATATAAATTGTAAAATTTGAGGCTTTATATGGAAAGCGGTGTTTAACTCCATCTTTTTTTGATGAATTAGGTGAAAGGAAGTTGATGGGACTAGAATTGGTAGTAGATATGGAAGAAAAAGTTCAGTTGATTCAGAAACACATGAGGATATCTTAGAGAAGGTAGAAAAGTTAAGTGGATAACTGGAGGAAGGATATTTTTTTTGAGGTAGGTGATCATGTTTTTCATAAAACTTCACGATGGAAAAGTGTGATGCATTTCGATAAGAATGGAAAGCTAAGTCCACAGTTCATTGGACCCTATAAAGTCAAGGAGAAAGTTGGATTTGTTTTTTACCTATTGACTTTACCTCTGAGTTTATTAAAGGTACACAATGTTTTTAATGTTTCAATGTTGATAAAGTATTTGTCACATTCATCTCTTGTTTTGAGTCTATAAGTAGTTCAGTGGGAAGAAAATATTTTCTTATGAGGAACAACAAGTCCAGATTCTTGACCATAGATAGAAGGTGTTGCGGAATAAGGTGATTAATTAGGTTAAAGTTTTGGAAGAAAAATATATGTTTTAAGAGGAAACATGAGAATCTAAAAATTCTATGAGAGAGAAATACCCCCACTTATTTGAAAAGTGAATAAAATTGTGAGGATGCAATTTCCAAAAGGGGGATGGATGTAACAACCTATGTAATTATAAAATTGGAAATTTTCATATCTATTAATATTTATGATTTAGATATTAAGTTTACTTAAAAGGGGATGCTATGTATGATATCATATTTTACATGCATCAATGGGTTTCTCCGAAATCTTATGTTTCACACAACAATGAGTTGTTCATAAAAGTAATACATTATTAGTATTATTATTTTAATTTTCAGTTATCACCTAGACGTTGTATTGGAAGGAATGAATAAAACTAGCTATATTATGTTTAAATATGTTTACTAAATGTTTTTACTTTCATCTAATAAATTTTATAGGCTTAAAATGTGAATAAGTCCAGTTTTAAGCATAAAATACTCTAATATTTTTAAAAGGTCGTTTTTCTGCCTTTTGATATTGAACCCTTTTTAAATATAGTTTTTTTCACTTTTATACGTTATATTTTTTAAAATAAACTTCTTTTTTATAATTGGGTAATCAAAATTTATTTTGGTTTAATTTTGGTATTTATATGATAAAATTTGTTTTTAATGAATAGTGGAAAACACTAAATTTTAATTCAAAAATGATTTTTCTTCTAATTTATTTTTATAGTTTGGTTATCATTTTAATTGGTATTAAAGTGTAATTAGACTATTTTTTATTGTCTAATCAAATTTTTTTCATTGGAAGTAACATCACATTGAAATTTGATATAAACACCTATCAATATTATAATGGTTTTTTACTTTAAAATAAAACCATTTTCTCGTTTTGACAATGGGGATTAATTTTACATTAATTACTACAAATTATGTGTTTTTAATTTGAAAAAATGGATTTAGTATTTGGAATCATAAGATCTAAATTATATAAATAGGTCCTTTTTATTTTTGGACATTATATGTAGTAACTTTAGTAATAATTTTTATTTACCATGGTTAAAGGGTAAATTTGGTAAATAAGGGTAAAAATAATATTATAATAACATAAAAATACACTAAAAACTGTCATAATCATATTTTATGAGATATGTCTAACCAATAAAACCCTTGGGATGAAAATTAGGCCTTTGGAATCCACTTGGGTGTGATTATGACACTTATAATGTTTGATTTAAAGTAAAGGCAAATATGTTATAAACAAATATATTCCTACTAATTTTTTTAACATGGGTTTATATAAGTGATATCTTTAAATATAAAAATTTATTAAAAATATAAAAATATTTCCTACATCAAGATATTTTATTTATAATTTTTATACATTAAATAATTACATTTTATTATGACACATTGATGATGTAGTGATTGCTTTATTGCTGATGGAATCAAATAAATGATATTATAAATTTTAAAATAAATGTTATTTTACATTATTTATGTCATAAATTTTTTTATAGGTGAATATTATATGTTATAAGACTATTAAATGGGTTTTTTGAATTTATATCTCTATTTATATTTAATTTAAATTCAATAAAATGAATAGTGTAAAAACTGACATAATTGATGTTTTAAAAAAAATAGTAATTTATTAAATTATTTAAAAAACCTAAAAAAATTACAATCAAAAAGTTAATATGATAAGGTATGAAAGTTTATTATGTGTCTAAATATGGGAAATTTTTCTCATATAAGTAAAATTAATAGTCACTTAATAATTAAAATGTTGTTACCACTTTTAAAATTAAAAGGGAATAATTAAGAGTAAAAAAAAGATAAGGTTAAAAAAAACTCCATACATGTATACAAATTATTTTATGAGAGGATTTCAAAATATAATCATTTTATCTCTGAAATATTTCAAATTGGTAGATTTTGGATATAAAAATTAATTTATATTACTTTAATATTGTAAGAATTTCCAAGGGTGTCCCTCCCCTATCCTATAAAAAGGTACCCTCTCTTCTATAATACCACACTTCCAAAGACTTTTTTCATCTAATCTCATCCCAATTTTAAAGACCCGAAATTCCCATGGAATTATTTTTTAAAATACATGGGAATTTTATGAGTACTCAGTTTCTGATAGTGCTTGATTCCGAGACCCGGTGTGCCCAGAATCAATTTCTGAAGTTTTTTTCAGGTACGTTCAGTAAACGTATGAGCATGTTTCTATAACTTTTGAACAATTGCTCGGAATTGAAAACCGAGGGCACCTTTGAACTCGCATCGCCGATTTTCTCTTAAGAAGACTTTCACCTTGATGACAGTTGATCGGGTATGAGAGTTGGTTTTTAGGTTTCACGTGGATTAAAAAAACAAAATAAGTGACAACTTATTTTATTTTTGTTGAACCCACGCCATGTGGTAAAGTTGGATAAAAGCTCCACACGGGAGTTGGTGGTGGGACCGCCACACCCTAACCTCATATGGGAGGATAATTGGGGTGGGGACCACCCGAGAAGCATAACCTCCCCACACCGACCAGTTTCCCCGCAGACACGTGGTCCCCACCCTGGGGCCCACCCATATTCACAAACAGGTTATATGACTAATGATTATCCCCACATGCCAACACATGTCATGTTCAGTGTGCTTTTTCCTCACTCGCATACACCCTAGGAAACTTCCCAGAAGGTCACCCATCCTGATCAATACTCCAGGTCATGCAGGCTTAACTGTAATGTTCTAATCATAAAGACTCCTGAAAAGGAAGGTGCACCTTGTTGACATGAGTCATATAATTTATTCATTTAACCCTTTATCATTTGGGGTGTTACAATCACCCACCCTTTAGAGCACAACGTCCTCATTGTGGGCCCTACATCTCAACCCAGACAGTGCACTCCACTTAATGCTGGGTACCACCTCTGATACCAAATGTAAAAGGGTTAAATGATTAAATGATATGACTCATGTCAACAAGGTTCACCTTCCTTTTCAGGAGCTTGTCTGATTAGAACTCTACAGTTAAGCCTGCTTGGCCCAGAGTAGTGATCAGGATGGGTGACCTTCTCGGAAGTTTCCAAGGGTGTGTGCAAGTGAGGACAAAGAAAAATGAAAAGGACATGTGTTGGCCTGTGGGGATAATCATTAGTCATATGACCCATTCAGGAACGTGGGTGGGCCCTAGGGGGGACCACATTTCTACGGGGAAACTAGTAGGCGAGGCCTAGTTGTCACATTTAGTATCAGAACAGTCGGTTCTACAACAGAACTTAGGACTTTGATATTTTTTTCTATGAAGAAATATTGTTAAGGGTACAAAGTGTGATTTTCAGTTTAGGGAGTCCAGTGTTGGTGCGACGGCCAACGTATCTGTACACCAGGACCCTGGATACTGATTTCTGACTTAGTACATGAAAACACTGATTGCGTGCGTGTTTCCAATTTTTTTTTTAAGTCAACTAAAACCAGGTCAGCTCACCAGGTATAACTTTTGACCGTGTTAGATCTGTTTAGGATGCCTCCACGCAGACATCCAGTTATAGTTCCAAGAGGGTACATGATGACGGCCCACCGAGCGACGAGGATCGGGTGTAGGGCCCTCTTACTATGTTGTCACCTTCGGGTGGTGTACCAGCAGCAGCACCACCTGTTGGGCAACAGATTCCACCAACCGGATTAGAGGATGGTGCACGCTGACTGAGCACGTTGCACGAGTTCCAGCGGCAGAGGCCTATGAGGTTTTGAGGCGAGACAGATTCCCAGGTAGCAGAGGACTAGGTGGAGGCGATTATTAGAGTTTTCTGCTTAGTTGAGACACCCGTAGAGAAGACAGTGATCTTAGCTACTAGTGTTTTCTAGTGAGTGACCAAGAGGTTGGTCTACATAGTGATGAGACTTCTATACATGGACCATTACCCAAGATAGTACCTCCGGGTAGTGTGTCATCTATATCACTACATGTTGGTCAACAGTTGCAACCGGAACTACCGGTAGAGGAAACTTGTAGGATTAGTTCCTTACACGTGTATCAGCATCAGATACCCCTCAGGTTCTGAGGCGAGCCCAACTCACAGGCGGCTAAGGACTGGCTTGAGTAAGTGGCTGAGAGTTCCCTAGAACTTCTACATCTTCGGCAGGACGACGTGTCAGTAGCTGAGTATTCATCGAGGCATACCAATATTTCTTGATAATTGATGAATATGGGATGATCAGTGCTTTAGGGATCGAATTTCCGAGCGAGGTGTGTTTAAAGGACATCCGAGCCAGCACAATTCCTCTATGCATTCCTACTCATGTTAGGATTCTAGAGAGAACCTTTGTGGTTGGTTGTTATTTGGATAAGAAGATACAACCAGTGAATGTTAGATGTGGGAAAGCAGGAAACCAGTGCCAGTTTTAGAGACTTGAGCATGTAAAAATGTTTCAAGAAGAGGAATTGTTAAGGACAGATGAATATACATGGCAGAAGATATGGAATCAGAGCTATTAGAGCATCATGGGGTGGTGTAAATTTCTACATGTTACCCTGACAGGCTCAGGGAGCTGGAGGGAAGGGGAAGAAATTAGCTGCATGTGGTCAAAGAGTGTGACCCAATGGCTTTAGGAATGATTCGAGGTATGGTCTGTGTCTACTACTAGCTGCCGTATCAATAGATATAGGTACCAATCCTTCCTTCCTTCCATGAATCTTGTCCCATACCTAGAGTTTCTGGTTAAACCATTGACTTGTCCCTCATGTCTGGAGTTACCTTTGGAAGGAGAATCGATAATCACACTTACGCCGACGGTGTGATCTAACCCTTAAGGCGGGAGTTTCAGTTGGAACCTCTCGGTGGTAGTGTTGAGGCCTTACAACGTTAGTTTGGGTATAGATTGGGTAACCACAGTTCATACACAGATTGACTATATTAGGAAAAAAGGTTGTGGTTATCTACAACATTGGGATGAGGTTTTCCTCAGTCGGTGAAAAAAAGGAGACCCAGGCAGCATGTTAAACTGATGCATAGGAGGGTGTAACCGATCACTCTTGAATCGACCAAACTTACCCTTGTGGCAGAAAGAGTTCTGAGTTTTCAGTTCCAAACAGGAGTGACAGAACATGGGGACATCTTTTCAATTTTTTTTCTAGGATTACCCCTCAAAGGGGGGAGGGGTGACTACTTTGGCTGAATACTACTGGAGATTCATTCCAGATTTCTCCAGAGTTTCAGCACCACTTTCAGCCTTGATGAAGATGGGGAAACCCTTTGTGTGGTTGGAGATATTCCAGTAGAGCTTTCAGGAGATGAGGTAGAGGTTGACTAGTGCCCCCATCTTGAGGCCTCCAGAAGAAGGAATAGGGTATATAGTCTACTGCAATGCATCAGGTATAGGACTCAGGTGTGTCCTGATACAAGAGCGAGCTGTGATCATGTATGGTTCTCAGAAGTTGAGACAGTATGACCAGAACTATGCTAAAAATGACCTGAAGTTAGCAACAGTGGACTTTGCCCTGAAAATGTGTCGGCACTATCTTATGGGTGAACGTTTTTCCATGTAATCTAATCACAAGAGTCTCAGGTATATCTTCTCTCAGAAGGACCTGAACCTAAGACAGAGGCGGTGCCTTGAGTTCCTCCAAGAATATGAATTCGAGATAGTCTATACTCTTGGGAAGGGGAACATAGTAGCAGATGTGCTCAGTAGGAGATCAGGCATTTAGCTGCTAGGTGAGGCGACGAAGCAGCTGGCATCCTTACAGTCATCCTTTGTAGATAGGGATGGAGCAGCCTATCCATAGTCTCTTACAGTCACTCCCCCACTTCTTCAGCAAGTCCGGGAGGCACAGCTTGGGGACACTGATTGCGAGAAGCAACGTGCTTAGATATCCATAGGGCAGACACCTGATGGATTTTATGAAGGTGGGGAGCACATCATCCTCTTTAGAGGATGTACCATGGTACCAGTTGCACTTCAGGAGGAGGTGTTGAGGAAGTTCCACACTTCCCCTCTAGCGGTACATCCAGGAGTGGCGAAGATGTACCAGGACCTTCGAGGACAGCACTGGTGGTCAGGTATGAAGAAGGATGTAGTAGAGTTTGTCTCTCGGTGCCTCACTTGTCAGAAAGTGAAGGCGGAGCACCAGGTACCAGAAGGCTTGGTTCAACCTTTAGAGTTCCCAGAGTGGAAGTGGGATGGGATATCCATGCACTTCATTAACGGTATTCCACATACATCTAGGATTCGCGACTCGATATGGGTAATCGTTGACCGAATCACCAAGTCGGTCCACTTCATACTGATCTGAGAGAAGGGATCAGTAGAGAGCTTGGGACGCCTCTACTTGCAGGAGATTGTGAATTTTCATGGATTACCATCTTCTATTATCTCCGATCGTGACACATGGTTTACTTCTAGGATATGGAAGGGGTTGTAGGAAGCTTTCGGGACACAGCTTCTCTTGAGAACCACCTTCCATCCTCAGACAGATGGGTAGACTGAGAGGACCATCCAGACCCTTGAGGACATGCTATGCGCATGCGTCCTCGACTTCAGTCACAGTTGGGAGGACCACCTACCCTTGGTTGAGTTTTCCTACAAAAATAGTTATCACTCCACCATATGGATGGTACCTTTTGAGGCCTTGTATGGATGACCATGAAGATCACCACTGTGATGGAAAGACACAGGGGATTCAACACTAGTGGGACCAGAGATGGTTTGGGATACCACAGAGAAGATGCAGATCATCCAGGAGTGGATGAAGACTACACAGAGCAGGTAGAAGTCCTATGCTGACAGGAGACAGAGACCTCTGGAGTTCGAGGATGGTGACCACATTATCTTACGGGTCTCACCTCGAAGAGGTATACAAATATTTGGCCGAGGCGACAAGCTGTATTCGAGATTCATCAGACCTTTGTAGGTTCTCAGCAGAGTAGGCGAGGTGGCTTACCGCCTAGATCTTCCACCTCAGTTGCACCGGGTGCACAACGTCTTCCACGTATCCCTGTTGAGGAGATACATGCACGACCCTTCCCACATCATCCACCACGGGGAGATGGACATCGATGATGGGGAAACTTTTATGGAGGTTCCAGTAGAGATTGTGAATTGACAGGAGCAGGTCCTGTGTGGACGATCGATTCCTCTGGTGCACATTCGCTTGCAGCACGAGAACCTCTAGGAGAGCACATGGGAGGGGGAGGCTCAAATGCATGCTCAGTACCCCCTTTTTTGTTCCCTTAGTGTGAGTTGTAGCTTACAGGGACGTAAAGCCCTAAGGCGGGGAGAATGTAAAGACCCAGAATTCAAGTGGATTTTTTTAAAATACATGCGAATTTTACAAGTCCGCAGTTTCTGATGGTGCTTGATTTAGAGCCCTAGTGTGCCCGGAATCAATTTTTGGAGTTTTTTCAGGTACGTTCAGTAAATGTACGAGCATGTTTTTATAACTTTTGAACAAGTGCTCGGAATTGAAAACCGAGGGCACCGTTGAACTCACCGTTCCTGTTTTCGCTTAAGAAGACTTTCACCTCGACGGCGGTTGATCAGGTATTAGAGTTGGTTTTTGGGTTTCACGTGGATTAATAAAATAAAATAAGTGACAACTTATTTTATTTTTGTTAAACCCATGAGATGTGGTAAAGTTGGTTAAAAGCTACACATGGGAGTTGGTGGTGGGACCACCACACCCTAACCTCCCATGAGAGGATAATTGGGGTGGGGACCACTCGAGCAACATAACCTCCCGCGAGAGGTTATGACGTGGGGTCCACACAGGGCTTAACACCCCATTTAATGGGAGGGGAGGAAACCTCTCAACTCTCACTCATTAATGAGGGAGAGCCTCTTAGTCTCTAACAACCCTCTTAATGGAGGAGGATAAAACCTCCTCAAAACCCCCAATTAATGGAAGGAAACCCCTTGACCCTCTTCATGTTTAATTAGGTGGGGACCACCCAGGCCTCTAACCCCCTCGAAACTCCCCAAATTTAATATTCCAACCTCTTGTTCAATTAATTTTGTGGAGCCTATCCTCTTTTTTTGAATTTCGAATAATTGTGCCAACAACATGAACTTAATTAAGTGGGGCCTACATAATTAATTCACTCCAACGGGCATAATAGATTAAAATATATTATTTTGGAACGTTTATTGTCTCTTTAATGGAGAGATTGGGAGAATAGAATCCTCCAACGAAGAACGCGAAAACGCCGGTGAAGACACTTCTTCCTCAGAACCCCCCTTCCAACGTGGGATCTCTTCAACAACCCTTCTTCCTTCCTCTTCGTCATCAATGGACCGATGTATGAGCTCAAAAGTGGAAGCGTAGGGAGAACAATGACAACATCATATTCCCCTGCGATGAACGGATTCCTGACAAATAAAAAGGTAGGGGTGTGTTTTAAGTTGTTTAACACTTTATCCTCTCATGTTGAATCAACTTAATGAGCCACTTTCTATCGTTCTAACGTGGAGGGTTCGGGCCGAATGAACACGACCCAAACCCTCCGTAACCTTTATGGTTTCAGAACCTTGAGTCGACAGCGATGTAATGATGACATGGAAATGTGGCGATGATGATGAAGACGACGAATAAAGGTCACGCTTTCTGCGGCCTCCGCGAACCATGCCGCCAGCCAAGCGGCACCCGACCCGCCTAAACGTGCGTTGCCCGACGCGCGCCCCAGCCGAAACCGCGGCCTGTCGGCACCCTTCCCATGCAATGTCGGCGCGCCCTACACCCTGCCTGATTCCCCGTACGCCTGCCCTGCACTTAGGCTGCATGCCTGGTGCCCAGGCCACCCGCCCGGTGCCCCCCGGTGCCCTACCCGATGCCCAGGACGCCTGCCCGGTGCCCCCCCGGTGCCCTGCCCGGCGCCCAGGACATCAGCCCGGTGCCCAGGACGCCTGGAAGATTCCCCGAACGCCTGCTTGATGCCCCCCGACACCCTTCCCAGTGCCCCCGTGCCTAGGCCGCCCTGCCCGGCACGTCCCGACACGTAGCCCGTGCGCCCCCGGTGCCCTGCCCGGCGCCCACATGCCCTTCCTGGTGCACCTGCGGCCTGCCCGTGCCCCCGCGGCCTACCCTCGACCCACGCAGCCTGCCGTTGGCCTCTCGGGCCGAGTTGCGCCCCTCATAGTGCCGTCCGTATCCTGCCACTGGCCTTCAGGCCGAGTAACCCACATGGCGACTTCGGCCCTTCCACGCAGTCCCCTGGGCTGGGCCCAGCGGACTAGGCCAAACTGAGCAGACTAAACCATCCAACAGGCCGGGTCAGACCCAGCAAGTTAGTCTAGGTCGACCCAGACCAGGTTGACCCAGACTGGGTTGGGCTGATTCGGTCCGACTGGGTCGGACCGGACCCAGGCCCATACCGTTTCCTTTACTTTCTAGGGCCATATCTTTGGCGCCGGACGTCCATTTGACGAACCATCAGTGGTGATGATATTATTGGAGCATATCTGTCCCTTTGAGTATACACCACTGGAGTTTGGGGTGTAGTTGAGTCATGGCCAGGTTGGTTCTTGCATGAATCCAACCGGGCCCCTGGGACTAAAATGCTAATAACTAACAGACAGGGCGTCCGATTGACGCGCCGTCTGTTGCATTGAGACCCTTATGATGTAGAATACCTTTGAGATACTTCTTCATGGGAATTCATTACACTTGGAGTATCTGATTGTAGCTCGTGGAGAGAAACCTCCCGAAGACAAGCGAGCAAAGTACAGAGACCTAGTAGCTGGATGAGACCTGACGACTGCTTGATAGATTCGTTTCGGAGTGAATCGACTAGCCTAGTGGGGAGTGGTATTGTGGGAGGCGGAAAACCCATGGCAGAGGAGTGCCACTGTGTGAGGTGGAAGACCCGCGGTAGTCGACAAGAGGAGTACCTATGTAGGCTATTAGGGGGAGCGCTACTGGGTGAGGCGACAGACCCCAGGTGGGAAGCATCTCTGTGTGACGTAGCTGTCCCACGGTACTCGATATGAGGATTAACTCAAAAATATAAGGTTAGTGAGTAGTGACTCATAGTCACGATAGGGCCACTGTACTCGACATAGGAGGAGTTCTCTAGTATCCGTGGTTTCGTTAATGAAAATTCTAGTTTGATCTAAGTCAATGACCATTGTGTTTTCCCCATGATTGAGATGGGCTACTTGATAACTTAGGTATATGTATGAGAATATACCTAAGTAATGGTTATCCTTGAAATAATACCTTATGGTTTATCCTTGTTGGATTTTGTGAGACCTTGAGGGTCTCGGGGTCCCTACTGAGTATCGTTATACTCACCGCTGCACAGGCTATGCCCACACCTCGTTGTGTTGGATGCAGACGACAGACATCGCTAACGGACGTTGAGAGCACCAGGACTGGACGGTACCTAGAGGAGGACCTTATGACGTATCGGTAAACAGTGAAGTCTGATGGATGTGGAGTGCTGTGGAGGCCATCTGTATCTACCATTCTATTAGGAACCCCAGAGGACGATCTAGGAGCTACTTTCACCTTTCACCTGTTTGTCCCTTTTTCAGTTCTACTTCTTTTCAGTTGTATTTGTACATTATAGTTGGTCTTGTATTCTGGCCCCCCTTTACTTTTAGTGATCTTGTTATGCATATTTTTACTTAGTGTTTTCTTCCTCTTGTACTCTGGTTGTGTGTGTTTATGATTTATAAAGGCAATTCCTTCACAGTTTTAGGGAATTACACCTTTGGTGCTAGTCTCCGTCCCCTGATCTATGGAAGGCGGGATTGGGGTAGTCACGATACGGGCCTTGGGTGACGGGTCGTGACACCAATACCCTTCCTAGAATCCCTACTCATATTTTTTGCAGACTTATTTTAGTCATAACACCCTTATTAGAGGTGTTCCTTAAAGGCGATGAACCAAAGAGGAGGTATCATTTTTTAAGACTTCCTATTTTATTTCTACTTCTAATTCCCTTAAATATCATTCTTCCAAGATGAAATAATAAATACAGTATCATTAATATATATCATTTTTATTATGTTAATATAATCTTTTAAATCTATCTCTACTTCCATCAAATTGGAAAGGAATTAATTGTTTTTGCGTTCATGTGAATTTTCATCTCCACAAACAGATTTAGTTCATTTTCCATTATTTTATATCAAGATCGGTTATAATAATGATATTAATATTCATATGTTATATTAATGAAATATTTATCATTTTAAAACAATAATATTTCAATTATGTTATAACCTTACTTGCACATAAAAATAATAACGTCGTTTGTGCGTACTTGTGAACTATCACCTCCACGAAGTAATGTGAATCAGTTTTATTCAACACTTCACTTGAATGATATATATAAGTATATTTAAATTATTATTACAATGATAATAATATTATGATAATTCTGGAAATATAAAATAATAATTAATTTATAGTCATAATGATCAATGAAAAATGAAATCTCTAGTCATGCGTATATATTACCTACCATATCCATGAATATAACATTGTTCATTTTTCAAAATAATAAAGAATTAATTTATTTAAAAAGTATTATTAATGTATAATATTGATGATTATTTCATGAATACTATTCTGGAGACTATGGACTTATGACCACATGTACTAGTGACATCAAAACTCTATTAATTTTCGACTCAAATACCTAATATCGATAAAACATCCGATATTAACATAATTAATTATATAATTTTTATAACATGATAATAAGTGATATAAAAGAAATAATAAACTTAAAAATGTTCTCATGAAAGTATAAATTAATATAGGTTTATTATCTAGGAATATAAAAACTGTACGTGATGAGTCAGACTCATGGTATGGGACTTCGTCTCAATATCCTTTCATTGAGGTGTATTTCGATAATATAAACCATTTTTTTATATGATGTATAATCAGACCTATTGAATTTTAATTCCATTGAATAGTTTTTAAAAGGAATTATTTTTATACTAATCATTTTTCTAAATGAAAAAAGAAATGTTTTCTTCACATATACAGAGACAACAACCTTTTCTCCTCTATAACCATTATTTTGTATTTGAAATATCTACAAGCCGTAATGTTTTTAAATTAAAAGTAAACACCATAATAACTTTTAGGTATTTTGTAATTTAAAATGGTTTTGAGAATTAATTGATTATATCAATATCTTGAAATTATATCTTATGATTGTAATGTGGAAATTTTATTTTTTCTTTGTGTGTGGTTTATGTGTTATGGTTATCTTATGGTTATTGGGTATTGATTATATATATGGGTGGTTCCCTGATAAATCGAGGGTGGATGAACCCATGATATCTCTCTAATTCATTGAGTAATGAAATTGGGTTAAACAGTAAGGTTTATCCTAATAGATTTAGGAAATATACTGTGATGGGTATTCCAAATGTAACCATTAAGGTTACTCCCTATAGAGCTATGAAAGCTACAATGTATGTATGATATGGATTCCTCAAGTTACCTTTATGATTTATGATTTCTATAAAGTTTTTCATGTTTTTTATGATTTTATGGGTCTATAAATATTCATGAACTAATGTTTTCTTTCCATATTATATATCCCTTACTAAGATTTTTGTACTGATACCAAGTTTCTAAAATGTTTTCACAAGGTATAAGGATGGGTAAGAGAAATGAAGATGAAAAGAATACTTTTATCAAGAAAAAGAAATAATTTTTACTTTTAAATTTTTTATATTGTGGAAAAAATGGATACTATTGTAGTGGTATAAAATCTGTATAAATTTTTTTTATTATGTATTGGTTATGTATAAATTACCCCACTACTGGAAATGTCATTTTTACCAACGGTTATTTACCAACGGTTTGGTTAAACCATTGGTAAAGATGGTTTAGGGAACCCTTTCCCAACGGTTCACTAGAACCTTTGGTAAAGGGGTGTTTAAGTTACCCTTACCCAACGGTTTTAGAACCGTTGGGTAAGGGTACCATCAACAACCCTTTGCCAACGGTTTTTAAAAACCGTTGGTAAAGGTTTTCCCCAAATACAGTCGGGCCGCTGCTCTCCCCCATTCACGACAGAACCCTAAAATCAATCCGGCGCTCTGCTCCTCTCATGAACTCCCCCATCCGAACAGGTGAAAAACCATCTAAATCATCTCAAATCAGGTATTTTATTCTTTATACACATATGCTACCTTGTTTTTATTGTTATTGATCTAATATTTTAGTTTTATGTTTGGATTTTTATGTGATTTCACCGTGAAAAATAGGGAAATGAACGAATATTTTGTTAATTAATTAGATTCCCATGAAATATCATTTGTGTTATAATGTCCATGCTAAATAAATGGGTAATGTAATAAAATACCTTGAATTAATTGTGGAAGTTGGGGTATGTTGCTTCTATGAGAGGTTTTTTGTTATGTTTCATTGTATTTTGTAGGTTGTTGTATGGTGATTGAGGTGACCAGTTGGGCTTTGTGATATGTGGGGTTGTAATGTGATGGTTAGTGGGAATGGATGTGACATGTGAAGTTGTGTGATAGTGATGATGTGTGGTGGTGTTGTGCTGTGTGGAGGTGTTGTGTGATGAGGTTGTTGTGAGGTGGTTTTGGTTGTGCGGTGGTTTGTGATGTGCAATATTTTTGTTATGATATGTGGCTATTTTGGTGAGATGGTTGGCCGATGTAACATGGCAATGATGCTTATTGTGATATGGTGAGTTATTGTGTGGTGGTTTTATTAGTTTCCTGGTAATCTATGGAATAAATTATGCTATTAAAACAAAAAAAAAAGATAGTAAATAAATGAGATGGAATAGAAATGGATGTGTGGTAAATGGATTTAATTAATTTAACATTAAATGAATGGACAATGTAAGTGTGAATGAAGTGTCTTATAAATGAAAGTGGGAAATGCTATGCGTCTTGTGTGGTGGTGGTGTGGTGTGTTGCATATAGTGGTGAAAGTGGTTGTGATGGTTTATGTGTTGTAAGGTAGTAGTGAAGTGTGTGATTATGTAGTTAATGTGAACCCATAGGTTGGGTATTTTATACTATCTATATATCATGTATTTTATGTTATTTCTACACATTCTCAACTAGAGTTGGATAAACTTACCAACGATCAGACGTTTTGAGTTATATGTATTTTTTCTAATATCTAGGATGGTGGTTATATGGTTGGATAGCTTCCATGTCTTCCCTACTCTTCCTTCATAAGTGATTGACCATGTGTTTTTAGGAAAGATGCGATGTGATTGTCCATGTGTCTTCAGGTGAGATGTATTATGATTTCCCTTGTGTTTTCAGGTGAGGTGCGATGTGATAAGGCTATAATAAGATATGTCGTGTGGTCGGGGTCATGTATGGTAGGAGGATGGCACAAGGTTGATGTTATTCATGTTCATGATACCCTACTAATATGGTTATGGGATGAGGCATGCTGTGATGTGATAACACATTAAGTTCTTGTGGGTTTTACATTTTTTCAATAACACATTAGTATGTTTTTTTCACATGTGTAGTTGATACCTTGATTATTTTATTCCATTATCATTTACTTAAATGTATTTTATATTAAAGTTTAATCCTATTGAATTTTTTATGACAAAATGACTTATATAAATTCTTTTTACAGAATGGACAAAAGTTGGATGTATGAAACCGATCGGATGTCAGGCGATTTTCAAAACAATTTGGAGAGCTTTATAGATTTTGCATTTCACAATGCTTCAGATAGTGGTCGCATACACTTCCCATGTTCCAATTTTGGTGGTAAACCTTGTTTGAGCCGTGAAGAAGTCAGCTACCAGATAACCAAAAATGGTTTTCAAGCAAACTACTTTGTGTGGTATCACAATAGGGAGAAAATGAAATCTCAAATTGGTGATGATCGAAGTGAAAGGACTAGAATGGAGAATTTGTTAGATGATCGATTTCCATTTATTAGTCATCATGAAAAAGAAAGGATTTCAACTCAAGAAGACTTCGATATGAGTACAACTGATGCATCTAGTGAAAATGATGATATTGATAGGGTGAAAAAATTGAATGATGCTGCCACGAATCTAGTATATCGACAATGTGATAAAATAAAAAAGCTGAAATTTTTAATCCGATTGTTTCATGGGAAAACTATGTATGAGATTTCTAATATATCAATCAATTAAATTATTGCCCTCTTGAAGGATTTACTTCCAGATGATGCAGATATTCCCTCAAACCACTATATGGCATGGAAGTTAGTTGAGGAACTTGGATTTTCAAGAAACAAAATTCATGCTTTCCTGAAAGATTGCAGTTTATTCTGGGAGAAAACCGCTGAATGAAATGATTGTATAAAATGTGGCACATCCCGCTGGAAGTCAAAATTTTATGGAACACCATCCCGCGTTCCACAGAAAGTAAAGTGGAACTTTCCATTGATCCCCAGACTCAAGAATATTTTTATGTCTGATGACATATCAATAAAAATGAGATGGCATTATACCGAGAGAAAGAAGATTAATTATGAGTTGGTTCATCCTGCAGATGGATTTTCATGGCATAGATTTGATGCTCGACATCCTAATTTTGTAGCTGACATGCGTAATGTGAGGCTGGGTCTTTTATGCGATGGTTTTAATCCGTTTGGGTAGATTCTTACTTCGCACAACACATGGCCAGTTTTTATACACATTTATAATCTTCCCCCATGGTTGTGTATGAAAAAACCTTTCACTTTCATGAGTATACTCATATTTGGTCCTTCTGATCCAGACATTGATATTGATGTATACATGTAACCTTTAATAAAAGAGTTGAAACTTATTTGGGATGTGGGTATGCGCACATACAATGCATGTTCGAAAGACATATTTCAGTTGCGTGCTGCGCTTATGTGGACGATCAATGATTTTTCGGCTTATGCAATGATGTCTACATGGAGCACGAAGGGAAAACTGTCATGCCCAGTTTTTATGAAGAATAAACGATCCATAAGACTAAAACATCGTTGTAGTTTCAGTTTTTTGGGACATCGATGATTCTTACCAATGGATCATCCATATAGATTGAATCGTCGAAGATTTGATAATACCATAGAGACCGATGATGCACCTCAGCATATGTCTGGAACTAATGTGCTTAATGAATTGATAGATTTCAGTTTTTCGTTCAGGAAGGGTCAAATGAAATTTGGAAAGAGAAAGAATGTTTCCACTGAAACCTATTAGAATTGGAGGAAGAAGAGTATCTTTTTTGATTTTCTTTATTGGTCAACCAATTTGTTACATCATTTCTTAGACATAATGCATATTGAAAAGAATATATGTGAAATGTTTCTTTCAGTTCTTCTAAATGTCAAGGGGAAGACAAAAGTTGATTTAAGATCTCGGTGTGACTTGGTGGATTGGGGCATCAGACCAGAATTGCATCCTGTGCGTATAATTGAAAATAAATGGCAACTTCCATGTGCTTTTTATGTGATGAAACCTATGAAAAAAACAATTTCTGGAAGTATTAGAGACTATTAGAGTTCCTGATGGCTATTCAAGAAATATATTTAAACGGGTCAACAGAAGAGAGTTAAAGCTAAAATCTTTGAAGACTCATGATTATCACGTTCTACTGCATGAGTTGCTTCCAATAGAAATCCGCCATCTTTTGTCCAATAATGTAAGGGTGGCTGTTATTCGATTTTGACATTTGTATAGAAATATTTGTGCTAAGAATTTGTCCAAGTCTTTCTTGCAAAAAATGTTGACAGATGGCCCATTAATTTTGTGTGAGTTGGAGAAAATATTTCCTCCATAATTTTTCACATGCATGATGCATCTGACTGCCCATATTCCCATAGAAATACTTCTCGGAGGACCTGTTTCTTTTCGTTGGATGTATCCAACTGAAAGAAATATGTTCACATTGAAGTCTTATGTACGAAACAGAAATCAACCAGAAGGTTCTATCGTGAACGGTTACCTGGCTCAAGAATGTATGGCTTTTTGCTCGATGTATTGGTTTGATATTACTACAAGATTGAATAGACCAATGAGTAATGAAGAAGAACAGTATGAGAAAATTGAACCTAGTTTTCCATCACTTCCTCAAACAGGAGGAATTCATGGATCATATACATTGAATACATTAAGCCATGAAGAGCGGGAGATGGAACATCGCAAAATTTTGTTCAAATGTGATTTGTTCGATGACTATATCAGGAAACTAAATTGATTATGTATATATTATATATATATCTATTAAACTATTCATATTTTTTTATCTACAGGGAACATAAAACAATGATAAATAGGAAGCATCGTTCTTTATCTTTGAGAAGAAGAGAGAATTTTCATAGCAAAGAGTTTTCTGCTTGGTTAAAATTGAAGGTAAAAATATTACTATTTAAATTAATTATTTCAATATTTAATTAAGTTTTACAGTCATTTACATTGCAAGTATTGAGTTTTTCTGCTAACTCTATCTCTGAGGAAATAAGATCTTTGGCTTTTGGTCCTAATACCGTGGTTTGTGACTGTAAATCAATTGTTATCAATGGGTACAAATTTATTGTCACAGAACGAGAAAAGAACATGAGAACACAACATGATGGTGTTATGGTTATCACCACAACATATTTTTATGCCAGTGCATCAGATAGTAGACCGCGATTTGAAAATGTGGGTCATTATGGAGTCATTGAGAAAATAATAATACTGGATTATTACTCTCATGGACGAGTCACAATGATGAAATGCCATTGGTTTGATTCTATGATGAGATATGGCATATTTATTGATGATTGTGGATTTCAAGTAATTAATATGACTCACACTCTTGCTACCGAAGAACCATATGTGTTGGCATCAATGGATAAACATGTTTTTTATGTCAAAGACCAACTTCGACCTGAATTTGGTGTCATAGTTGAAGTAATTTCAAGACATATTTTTGATGATGGAATTGAAACTATCCCTATTTCCATTGGAACCAATCCATTTATTTATTTTGATGACTCCAATAGATCAATTGTCATAGTTGATTGTGAACCTGAAGTTGTGTTTGAAAATATATAGAATCATTCATCCATGTTCTGAATTCTTTTGGTTTACCTCGAGTTAGGTTGTTAAGGTTGGTAATATTCAAATTGATTTAGTATTGATCACAAATATGTTTTAGCTAACTTGACCGTTATGTGAATTTTCATTTTTTATTGGTTGCTGTTTTATTTGAATTGAATTTTCTAATTTGGAAGTGCATTGTATTCAAACCTAGTCAAACAATATTTCTAACTTGGTTAACATTACAACTTGTATGATTTATTAAATTCATTAAAGCTCTTCTAAAATCATTGATAGCTAAATTATCAATGAATCCCCCAATTCCCTCATATATTTTGTTTTTTGGTTTACACATTAGTTTCCTTTTTCTAATTAATTACATATTTGTTTTTAAAAGCAAGAAATGCAGCCAATTGAAGAGAGACGAAGGAAAAAAATGATGGAGAACAATCGCCGGATGACGGAGATGGGCGTTCCACCATTAGTGCCTATAGTGAGTACTTTATTTCAAATATATATATATTTAATGAACATATAATGTCATGTGATTAATTTTTTTGTAAACATTTTTGTAGGATCCACCTATACGTCGACAATTATTCGACGAGGAGCCTAGTACTGGTCCTAGTACTCAGGCTGGTGGTATGAGGAGGGTTCATACCAGAGGTGGATGATCAGCTGCGCGTGCCTGACTAGACCCTGCCCCTCCCACTGACATGTCATACTTCCCACATTCTGATCCTGGTGTTTCGTTAGGGACACACGAGATATTTAGGCCTCCCATGTTTTCGCTACCTTCTGCATCTTCTTCCCCATCATTTTCACATCCCATGATGATTCCCACTCCCCAGTCAGAATCTGGTCATACTATTATCCCATCTTCTTTTCCCTCTACTTCTATCTCTCCGAGCTTCTATATTCCATCGTCTTTGACTCCTGTTCCACCACAGGGTGTTCCATCAGTTTCTATGGATCCAGTGGTGCTCAGCGATCAGACTGGCACATGTATATTTATAAAACCCTAATTTTTTTTATAAAAATATTTATTTTCATTATAATATATTTTGATAAAATATTTATTTTTCTTTCATGACAGACACATGTACTGATAGGAGGCAGGGGCGGGGGCGTACATTCATGCGTTCAGTGTGGAACCGCCGCACACAGGTTATGGTGCATTACCATGAAGACAACCAAATGGGTGAGAAATCATGGAAGCAATGTCGGAGTATTTTGGAAACGCTTGCCAAATACTCCGACATCATTCCCGTCAGCCCGCTGTCATGGAGACATTTTCCACACGAGGTCAAGGATAGAGCTTGGGAAGATATATGGGTAAAAAAATCTGTTGTATTTAATGCCATGAATTATTTTTGTATTTATATGAATTAATATTTTGATGTCAGCTTCGATTTAATTTTCCCAATGGTGAGAGTGCTCGAGCAGAACGTCTAATGGATTTAGGCGAGCTTTAGAGAGCCTACATGAATGAGTTGTATATGGGCTGGTGTGCTAGAGTTGGAACTGAGTTATAAGCGATACCAGTCGCGAATTATTGACTTATAGAGCAGTATCGTCAGATGATTACTCATTGGATGAGTACTCAGTTTAAGGTATGAATTACATTTGAGGTATTTAAATAATAACTTTCATGTTTTACATTAATATTATCCTTTGTATTATCAAATTTTATTTAGGAATCATCTCGAAAAAATAATAAAAACATTGATGCAAAAAAATACCTCCACACACTAGGACGTACGACGATGCCAGATCATGAGAGGAAGCAGGTATGGCAATTTTTTATAAGTTTTCTTTATGACTTACATTTTATTTTGTTTTCTCAATTATTTAATCGTTTTATAAAGTTTTCATGTAACTTTAGTTTTCAATGTCATTGTAGAGGAAAATATAGAATATTGAAGGACGTGTGCCTCGAGAAAAACTGTTTTGCTCGAGTAGATGGAAAAAGGATGGAAGTGTCGTCAACGAAGCGACTCAGCAGTAGATTGTAAGTTTTAATCTATTGATTTTATATTTTAATACCTATTTTTTAACTTAATAATATATTTATATTTGTAATAGGTTGATTTAGAGGCCCTCGATTCCCAAGAACCAGACAATTTTGGGCCAACAGATCACTTACATCAGGTGTTGGGAGAGGAGCATCCTGGCAGAGTATGTTGTCGACCTAGGATAGCCCAATGAGGTATTGGACCTCCTTAGGTACAAGATGTAGTGCCACCAAGCTGCAGAAAGTTAGGGCCCAGGAATAACAGGCTGAGAAACGGGCCACAGAGACGGCAGAACAATCCGCTAGGGCAAATAGTGCGTTTATGAAATTTATTGAAGTTATACATCCAACACTTCAAGTAGAGGCCATCCCAGCTTTTGATGAGTATATGTCGTCGATAAATTCTATATATGGTGCACCAGGTGGAAGTTCTAGTGGTGTTCAGGATGATGTTCAGCTTGATGATGATGATGGCGAGGAGTCTGATTCGGAAGAGGAGGGACAGGAGGAGGGCGAGGTGGGTGGTGAGGGAGAGGAGGAGGGAGAGGGTGAAGAGGAGGGCGTTTAGGAGGGCAAGGATGATGATGGGGACAAGGACTAGGGTGATGATGATGGTGATGGTGATGTGGGACAAATTGATCCATTACATTTTTGACTAATATTACTGAGATTTGATATTTAATCTATTCTAGTTGTTCGTTTTATCTAGACTCATAGTATAGTATTGGAGTTGAGTTATTTTTATATATTATCTATTTTTATGGATGTTGTTATCTTTTAGTGGTTATGATTTTGGGAACCCCCCTCCTTCCTGGACCCTGAACAACCCCCCACCATCCTCCTTGGACCCCGGACACCCCCCGGACAGCCCCCAGACAGCCCCTCGAACAACCCCCCGGACAGGCCCCCACCCTCTTCCTTGGACCCCGGACAACCCCCCAAACACCCCCCGGACAGCCCCCCAAACAGCCCCCCGGACACCCCCACCCTCCTCTATGGACCCCGAACATCCCCCCAAACAAAACCCCAGATAGCCCCCCCGGACATCCCCCACCCTCTTCCTTAGACCCCAGGCAACCCCCCAAACACCCCCCAGATAGCCCCCAGACAGCCCCCCAAACAGCCCCCCAGACAGCCCCCACCCTCCTCCCTGGACCCCGGACAGCCCCCCAGACAGCCCCCCCGCACATCCCCTCAGACAGCCCCTCGGATAGCCCCCCCACCCTCCTCCTTGGACCCCGGACTACCCCCCAAACAGCCCCCCACACAGCCCCCCACCCTCCTCCTTGGTACTTGGACAGCCCCCCGGACACCCACCAGACAGCCCCCCGGACAGCCCCGCTGGACAGCCCCCCACCCTCCTTGATTTCATTTACTACTATAAAATCTATAATTTATATTTTATTTATTTTCATCATGATAATCAATGTAAATCACAATTACACATCTAATCAATATCATAGATTCTTGGTGTGTTATAAAAAAGATGTATTCATTGGGCATGACATTGTTAGCTTCTAAATGTTTCATAGCATGATAAACTAAAATCTAATCCATACTAAGAATGAAATAAAAATATTTTATATGAATGTCCAACAAATTTTAAGTAAATACCATTCCACTAATAGACACATGAGGATTCTCATAAAATGGACAACATTTTAAGTACATATGGAAAACCGACCAAACACATTCGGTTTCAGTTAAAACTTTAGGAGAACGATCCATGGGTCATATGTGAAGTGTATGAATCAACCCTCACCTCAATCTGAGACGCAGTGTGGCCGAAACCACTCAAAGTGTATGTCTTTTGTTTCAAAAGGATGTCATTTTAATTGAAAAACATCAACTGGCATACAGAAAACTGACAAAACACATTCAGATTGTGTCGATACTTTTTCACAACAATCCATGGGTCATATGTGACGTGTACGAGTCAACCCCGCCTCAATTCAAGGCATGGTGTGGCCGACACCATTCAAATTGTCTCTCTTTTGTTTAAAATGGACAGGATTATAAGTGAAAAGAACAACTGACATACGAAAAACCAACCAAACATATTTTAAATGTGTTGATGATTTAGGAAAACGATCCATGGGTCATATGTGATGTATACGAGTCAACCTTATTTTAATCTGAGGCACGGTGTGGCCGGAATCACTCTAAGTGGCTCTCTTTTGTTTAAAATGGACAACATTTTAAGTACATACGAAAAACCGAACAAACGCATTCGGTTTCCATTGAAACATTAGAAGAACGATTCATGAGTCATATGTGACGTCTATAAATCAACCCCGCCTCAATCTGAGATGTGGTGTGGCTAGCACCACTCAAAGTGTCTATCTTTTGTTTCAAAAGGATGTCATTTTAATTGAAAAACATCAACTGGCATACGGAAAACCGACCAAACGCAATCGGATTGTGTCTATACTTTATAAAAACAATCCATGGGTCATATGTGACGTGTACGAGTCAACCCCACCTCAATTCGAGGCGTGGTGTGGCCGACACCATTCACAATGTCTCTCTTTTATTTAAAATGGACAAGATTATAAGTGAAAAGAACAACTGACATACGCAAAACTGACCAAACGTATTTGAAATGTGTTGATGATTTAGAAAAATGATCCATGGGTCATATGTGATGTGTAGGAGTCAACTACGCCTTAATCTGAGGCACGGTGTGGTCAGAATCACTCTAAGTGGCTCTCTTTTGTTTAAAATGGACAATATTTTAGGTACATACCGAAAACTGACCAAACACATTCGGTTTCCGTTGAAACTTTAGGAGAACGATCCATGGGTCATATGTGACGTGTAAAAATCAACCCCACCTCAATCTGAGATGAGGTGTGGCCGGAACCACTCAAAGTGTCAATCTTTTGTTTCTAAAGGACGCCATTTTAATTGAAAAACATCAAATGGCATACAGAAAACTGACCAAACGCATTCAAATTGTGTCGATACTTTAGTAAAATGATCCATGGGTCATATGTGATGTGTACGAGTCAACCCCGCCTCAATCCGAGGCGTGGTGTGGCCGACACCACTCTAACTGTGTCTCTTTTGTTTAAAATGGACATGATTATAAGTGAAAAGAACAACTGGTATACGAAAAACTGACCAAACACATTCGGAATGTGTTGATAATTTATCACAACAATCCATGGGTCATATGTGACCTTTAAGATCCAACCTGGGCTCAATATGAGTCGCAGTGTGGCCGAGATCAGTCTAAGTGTCTCTTTTTTGTTTAAAATGGACACCATTTTATGTACATATGGAAAACCAACCAAATGCATTCGGTTTCTGTTGAAACTTTAGGAGAATGATCCATGGGTCATATGTGACGTGTACGAATCAACCCCTCCTCAATATGAGACGCGGTGTGGCCCACACCACTCAAAGTGTCTGTCTTTTCTTTCAAAAGGACGTCATTTTAATTGAAAAACATCAACTGGCATACAGAAAACCGAGAAAACGCATTCAGATTGCATCAATACTTTAACACAACGATCGATGGGTCATTTTTGATGTGTACGAGTCAACCCCGCCTCAATCAGAGGCATGGTGTGGCCGACACCACTCTAACTGTGTCTCTTTTGTTTAAAATGGAAATGATTATAAGTGAAAAGAACAACTGGAATACGGAAAACTGACCAAACACATTCGGAATGTGTTGATAATTTATCAAAATGATCCATGGGTCATATGTGACCTGTAAGAGCCCACCCGGGCTCATTCCAAGTCGTGGTGTGGCCGGGATCAGTCTAAGTGTCTCTCTTTTGTTTAAAATGGACACTATTTTAAGTACATACGGAAAACTGACCAAAAGCATTTAGTTTCTGTTGAAACTTTAGGAGTACTATCCATGGGTCATATGTGATGTGTACGAATCAAACCCAACTCAATCTGAGACGCGGTGTGGCCGACACCACTCAAAGTGTCTGTCTTTTGTTTCAAAAGGATGTCATTTTAATTGAAAAACATCAACTGGAATATGAAAAACTGACCAAACACATTTGTATTGTGTCAATAATTTATCACAACGATCCATGGGTCATTGGGATGTGTACGAGTCAACCCCGCCTCAATCTGAGGTGCGGTGTGGCCGAAACCATTCACAGTGTCTCTATTTTGTTTAAAATGGACAAGATTATAAGTGAAAAGAACAACTGACATATGAAAAACCGACCAAACACATTCGAAATATGTTGATTCTTTAGGAAAATGATCCATGGGTCATATGTGATGTGTACAAGTCAACCCTGCCTTAATCTGAGGTACAGTGTGGCCGGAATCACTCTAAGTGGCTCTCTTTTGTTTAAAATGGACAACATTTTAAGTACATATTGAAAACTGACCAAACACATTCGGTTTCCATTGAAACTTTAGCATAACGATTCATGGGTCATATGTGACGTGTATGAATCAACCCCACCTCAATCTGAGATGCGGTGTGGCTGGCACCCCTCAAAGTGTCTGTCTTTTGTTTCAAAAGGACGTCATTTTAATTGAAAAACATCAACTGGCATACAGAAAACTGACCAAATGCATTCGGATTGTGTCGATACTTTAGCACAAAAATCCATGGGTCATATGTAACATGTACGAGTCAACCCCGCCTCAAATTTAGGTGCGATGTGGCTGAAACCATTCACATTGTCTCTCTTTTGTTTAAAATGGACATGATTATAAGTGAAAAGAATAACTAACATACGCAAAAACAACCAAATGTATTTGAAATGTGTTGATGCTTTAGGAAAACGATACATGGGTCATATGTGATGTGTAAGAGTCAACCCCACCTTAATCTGAGGCACGGTGTGGTCCGAATCACTCTAAGCGGCTCTCTTTTGTTTAAAATGGACAACATTTTAAGTACATATGGAAAACTGACCAAACGCATTCGGTTTCCAATGAAACATTAGTAGAACGATCCATGGATCATATGTGACGTGTAAGAATCAACCCCGCCTCAATCTGAGATGCGGTGTGGCCGGCACCACTCAAAGTGTCTGTCTTTTGTTTCAAAAGGACGTCATTTTAATTGAAAAACATCAACTGACATACGGAAAACTGACCAAACACATTCATATTGTGTCTATACTTTAGCACAATGATCCATGGGTCATATGTGACAAGTACGAGTCAACCCCGCCTCAATACGCAACACGGTGTGGTCGACACCACTCTAACTGTGTCTCTTTTGTTTAAAATGGACAGGATTATAAGTGAAAAGAACAACTGGCATACGGAAAACCAACCAAACGCATTCATAATGTGTTGATAATTTATCAAAAAGATCCATGGGTCATATGTGACCTGTAAGAGCCAACCTGGGCTCAATCCGAGTCGTGGTTTGGCCGAAACCACTCAAAGTGTCTGTCTTTTGTTTCAAAAGGACGTCATTTTAATTGAAAAACATGAACTGACATACAAAAAACTGACCAAACGCATTCAGATTTTGTCAATACTTTAGCACAACGATCCATGGGTCACATGTGATGTGTATGAGTCAACCTCACCTCAATCCGAGGTGCAGTGTGGCTGACACCACTCTAACTGTGTCTCTTTTGTTGAAAATGGACAAGATTATAAGTGAAAAGAACAACTGGCATACAGAAAACTGACCAAACGCATTAGGAATGTGTTGATAATTTATCACAATGATCCATGGGTCATATGTGACCTGTATGAGCCAACCCGGGCTCAATCTGAGTCACGGTGTGGCCGGGATCAATCTAAGTGTCTCTCTTTTGTTTAAAATGGACACCATTTTAAGTACATACCGAGAACCAACCAAACGCATTCGGTTTCCATTTAAATTTTAGGATAACGATCCATGGGCCATATGTGATGTGTACGAATAAACCCAGCCTCAATTTGAGATGTGGTGTGGCCGACACCACTCAAAGTGTCTGTCTTTTGTTTCAAAAGGATGTCATTTTAAGTGAAAAACATCAACTAGCATACGGAAAACCGACTAAACACATTCATATTGTGTCGATACTTTAGAAATATGATCCATGGGTCATATGTGACGTGTACGAGTCAACCGCACCTCAATACGAGGCACCGTGTGGCCGAAAACACTCTAACTGTGTCTCTCTGTTTTTTAAAATGGACAGGATTATAAGTTAAAGAAAAACTGGCATACAGAAAACTAACCAAACGCATTCAGAATCTGTTGATAATTTATCACAAAGATTCATGGGTCATATGTGACCTGTACGATCCAACCCGGGCTCAATCCGAGTCGCGGTGTGACCGGGATCAGTCTAAGTGTCTCTCTTTTGTTTAAAATGGACAACATTTTAAGTACACACGGGAAACCGACCAAACGCATTCGGCTTCCATTGAAACTTTAGGAGAACGATCCATGGGTCACATATGACGTGTAAAAATCTACCCCACCTCAATCTGAGACGTGGTGTGGCTGGAACCACTCAAAGTGTCTGTCTTTTGTATCAAAAGGATATCATTTTAAGTGAAAAACATCAACTGACATACGGAAAACCGAGCAAACGCTTTCGGAATATGTTGATACATTAGGACAACGATCAATGGGTTATTTGTGACGTGTATGAGTTAACCTCGCCTCAATCCGAGGCATGGTGTGGCCAGTATCACTCCAGGTGTTTGTATTTTGTTTAAAATGGACGTCATTTCAGGTAAAAATATATGGTATACAAAAAACCAATCAAGTTATGAATTGAATTCTGGATTCCACATATAATTGTAATCTAAATTTTAAATTTAATTCTAAATGAATTATGTATGTTTATAATTATGATATGGATTCTAATTTAATTATGGATATGTATAGTTCCAGGATGCATTATATGTTAAATGTGTATGAATTATTTATCTATAAGTATGTGTTAGTTGGTTATTGCAGGTACAATAATTTTATATGTATGTGTTAGTTTATTGCAGGTACAATAATTGGATTGAAAATGGGAGGGGATGCATAAAATGAGGGCTGCTGTCAAATTGCAGAGCTGCTGTGCAATTTTCACAACATAGGCTATGACAACGGTTTCAAACCATTGGCATATCATATCTGGTGCTTTTTTTACCAACGGTTCAATGAACCGTTGGTAAAAATCCTTTCCCAACAGTTTAGAAACTATTGGGAAAGAGGATAATTCTTGGTATTTCCCAACAATTCAAGCCAAAACGTTGGGAAAAACTATCCCAACGGTTTGGCACAACTGTTGGGATAGGTTAGCTTTGACCACCCTATATAAACGGTTCACAGTAAACCATTGGGAAAATATTTCCCAACGGATTAATTCCCTACGATTTACAGAACCATTGGTATAACATATACCAACAGTTCTGCAGCCTTTCCCAATGGTTCAGAACCGTTGGGAAAGACTGTATTTCCAGTAGTGTCCCAAACTCTAAACCTGAAAAGATACTCAATGTGAATCCTTAACTTAACTCAATATTATGCAATGTGTAAGTCTAGGTATTTATAAAAAATAATTTAGATAATGTTTTTAATAAAATATCATTTCATTTCTCTCTCCATTTAAAAATCCATTTTCTTCCAAAATCTTGTTTTCTAAAAACATTTTCAAAATTGTTTTTATCTTTTTCAAAATGATTTATTAAATACATTTGTTACCCATGTTTTAATTTTTAAAAATTTCTTTAAAGTAATATTCATGTCATTTTTAATACAAGGATCATTTGTATTTTATCAAAAAAGTGAATGAAATAATTATTTTAACGTACTTGGAATGTATGAAGTTTCCTACCATCATGACCGCTAAATTTCATAGAACTTATTTTATGATTTAAAAAGATTATTTTCCAATAAAAATATTTTCAAAATATTATTAGAACATTCAATTTAAAAGTTATTTTTAAAATGAAATGGATATTTTCCTTAAGAATGTTTTTAAAGATATTTTTATGGTATTTCTAATAGTCCACAACAACAACCCTTCATTTTATATATACTCCACTAGGGATATGTTGTATTGAAACCATAATTATTCTTCCTATGGATGGTTTATGATCATCTTGACCAAATAAATATTTAAATTCACTTTCTTGATTCATTTTTTGTAGCCATTAACTTTAAGATTAACTATTCACTTTACTATGATCAATGGATATTAAATTTCCCCAAAATATCCATATTATTTATCATATATATTATTATTGTTTAAATAATATCTCATTTCTACATGCGGTGTTTTACTTTAAAATTTATTTGATTGTCTGTGGAAATATTGATTATCCATATTAATTATTCAATATGTATATTTATTGATAAGGCATATTGGTCATGAATTAAATCAATTATTCAATTTATAAGGAAATATCTGAAAACCTAGATATGGGTGAGGACCGGTTATAGATATCCCCTTGATGCATCAATAGTCTCATGAGATGAATTAGTTGGACAAGATTATTTAAATGGATTTCTGGTGTATTGCTAGCTACCAATCAGTTTAAAACCATCTTATGAAATGTCTTAAGGGTATAGGTATCATGATGCTTTAGATCATGATTTCCAATAATTAATCATTTCATTAATTAATAATTCAATTATTATCCATGAGGTTTTTGAACATATATTATCCTTGGATGCATTTCATTCTCATTTGTTTATTAAATGGGGCGTGTTTTCAGTTATTTAACTTTCTATATTGATTATGACTTATCTAGTTATAATATTAAAGCTATTGATTAAATATATTGTGTTCTCAGTAATTTACCTTTCCATATTGATTATGCCTTATCTAGTTATGATAGTCAATTTATTGATTAAATTTCCTATGTGTTTAGTTATTTACCTTTCTATATTGATTTTTTATTATCTAATAATAAATTTCAAATTATTTAAATGGAATGTGTGATCAGTTATTTACCTTTACATATCATTTATTCTTATTGATTCATGATATATTCCACTGTACTTAACCTTTACTGAGCATTTGAGAACACTATTATTTTTTTTCCTTTCCAAGGAATCCATGAAGGGTATTAAGATTTTATGCAAGGATATGCTATAAGGAATAATTATACTCACAAAAGTACTATGTTGTATTTTTTTTTTCAATTTTTATATGAGAATCAAGAATGTATCTAGTTTATGAATAATAAAAAACATTTCGATCCTTTAGGATATGATTCCTTGTATCTTATTACAATATAATAAAGTATAAACCTTATCTGGGTAACTGGGGTTTGGGTTTCTATATTTCTTATCCATGGAATTTTAGTAGAAAAAATTCGAACTTGGATAATAAAACCATAGATTATGGAACATAACCCTATGATACACTTTGATGATAAGTATATAAGAACATACCAATGTTTTTTTAAGGATGGGACTACGAGTTTTTCTTAAAAATAAATTCATGTCTAGATAGTACAAGCGGACTTGGTTTTAGAAAAAAGGTACCTAGGTGAAATAACTCCAAAAAGGGTGCATTAGGATTTTCTTGATCATCACATAGTTCATGATAATAGGCCTTACTGCAAAACTGGTTTGAAACTATAGGGGGATATTATTTGAATAATTCACATTTGATTTACAAACCATTATGAAAGTTTTCAATAGATTATGAAAATGAACGACCTAGGTTAAATCTAAGGTGTATTAGATTAAAAAATGGGTGTAATAATTTAAATAGTTTATAAATTATTATATAGTTTTACAACTAAGATTATTATTTCTCAAACTCTATTTTTTGGTTTTAGTTGATGGATGGAACTTGAAGGAATAATTTTAACATTGAATATAAAAGAAAAGGTGATGACAATGGGAAAAAAATGTTATGCTAACTAAAGTGAAATATACTATGATTATTCATAATAAATTATCCCAATTTATTATTAATAATACATAACTTAACCAAATCCTAGACTCACAAAAAAGTGAAGGATGGAGTTCTCTAAGAGATTGAGTAGTGGATACCATGGAGATAAGAAGGATTGATTTAATTCCTGTTAGAAATATGGAAGGGTACACATAATAAAGTGTCTCAATTAAATGGTAAAATGATTTATGCATAGAAAATATCATAAAGAAAATAGTTTCTGAGTAAAAATGAAGAGAAATATGGAAGGAAATAAATCTTATCATAGGGATCCATTTATAGGTCATTGTCTTAAATGTGGGGAACCTAGACATTAGCCAAGACAATACCCTCTTCTAAAGGTTAAACCCGAGAACAAGGAAAGAGCTACGTGGAAATAAAATAGATTATTTATTTATGTGTTGGGGTTAAAAATTTAAATTTTAGAAGTATTTTTTTACTATGGTATTTCAGTGATAAAAATTATGAAACATCTATGGATTGTTTTAAACTTTTGAAGTATATAAGTCTTCATTAACATAAAATTTATGGACAATATAATGGGTTTATAAGTTAAAGATTTATCATAAGTTTAAATTATGAAACACCACTTTTGATAATTTATGTGTGAGTAATATAACATGATTAAGGGTATTTTTGGAAAACCATTATGGGAATACAATAGATTGGTTTAATATATGTTCTAGAAAAAAACTAATTTAAGAAAGAATGTAATTAATTTTTGCAGGCATAAGTTTCAAGGTATTGTTTTCCTTTAGGATTTTTATTATCATTTATATTGAGGTAATTATGGGTTATTACACTTTGGATAATGATATAGTAATTATATCAATATGGTTTTAGAAAAAGGATAACCTACATATCGAGTGACAACCTATCATGTCCTGAAAGACTATGGGGATTAAACCCACAACCGAAAGATGATAAGAGTTTAATGCCTACTATAGGCCTACGCGATATCCTGGTTAATATTTTATTAGTTGAATTATTTTACAGATAAATATTAATGATGGACCAGTGGTGTTACAACTTAGTTTTATAGATTAATATATTATATTAGATATCTTATGCTAACCATATTGGTTTTGGAAAATATTTAGAGAAATAAAGAAAGACTTGTCACTCTTTTAAGGATCTTACCATCTTTTTAAAGTGAATTTTATTGAATTAGGCATAAACAATTAATTTTTTTATTTCATGGAGTAAGCAATGAATTGGAGATTGATCAAAGAACAACCAAACGATAAATATTTTCTTATGAAATAAAAATGTATCTAGTATATTTCCTTAAATTATTAGATAATAAAATAATTCCTAAAATTTATGAAAATTATATTGAAATAAAATTAACCTATTACATTTATATATGATGAATTAGATGGTATTTTAAATCATCATAGATTTATGGTTTTGAGGTCCATAACTTTCCATGGATTATTAACTTTATTATGATAAATTAATTCTATCATTCTCTATAATTATTTAAGATTTTATTACATGATAATATCTTCATTTTAGAGTAATTTTATTTGAAATAAAGACCAATCTATTTTACATTTATACTTCCTTTTGTCTCTTGTTAAGAGGATGTTTTATTAACTCCTTTTAGGATGATAGTTTCCCACAAAATAATTTTCAAATATCAAACCCTTGATTACTAAGATCAAGTATAAATTAGGAAGTTGAATTTTTTTTAATGTTATGAGAATGTAACACACCAAAATAATAAAAAAATAAAATTGTATTAAATAGAGTATGTGACATGCCACACCGATCTTAAACAACCCCCAAAATACATTTCTTTAAATTTAATATCTCTGACTTCTTGTGATACACGCAACACTGAGCATAAATAATCTATAAAATAATATACCATTTTTACCTAATAATTAATTTGGTGGGTATAAAAAATAATAAATAAATTATGAAAATTATGGTTATATATTTTTTAGAATCATTTAAAAGAAGAGGAAATGTTTTCTGAAATATTTTATTGTTTTTAAAATATAGTTTAGTTTCTCTTTGGGCACATAATATAAAAGCATGTTATAATAGTTTTAAAAAATTTATTTTATAAAAAGGAATTAATTTTTGAAATTGTGAGATAACAAAATATTAGGGTGATTTGTTTTGAATTTTTTTGAAATGTTTATTTTTTCAATGAATAATGTTTTTTTTAATATTAATTGAAAAATCCTTTTTGTTAATTTATTTATAAAGTAAAATTATTTATTAAGAAGGTTTTAAAGTAAAACTAGTTCAATTATATATACTTATTAATCAAATTTATTTTATATTAATATTTTTAATATTTAATTTTGATATATAAATATTGTAAATTTTTGAACATTTTATATTTGAAAACCCGTTTTCTTGTCGCGTATGCAGGATTAATATTAAATTAAAATTTTACAATTATGTGAATATAATATTTAAAAATGAATTGAATATTTCCAATAATAATAATTTAAATTATATAATTAGGTCAACTTATAGTTTTTACCAAAATGAATAGTGAAAACATTAAAAAATATTTACTATTGTTAAGCTAAAAATGGATTTACCATGGGTTAAACTAAAAAGATAAGAGTTAAAATTACCTAAAATATTATATAAAATATATTATATGGACATATTTCAACCGTATAATTTTTATGTCTCAATATTAATCCATTTGTGACCATTTTTTCATGTGAAAAACATGGGTACACCTTTTTTCCTTTCAAAACATTACATGTGTGCCACTCACCTCACTTATAAAAACAACCTAATATCCTATATATTTAACACCTTAAAGACATTTTGGTTCATCAAATATTTTACCAAATCACTTCCAAATTATCCTAAAATCATAATACTATCTTATTGTGGGTATAAATCGATCATAGGATGAATTTTTGTGCAAACCTAAGAAGGTTACATGAGGAATAGGTAACATTCTTCATCAAGTGCTTTTATTTTATTTCTTCCTACACCTATTTAAATTATTATTAAACCCTGATGAAATAATAAACTCAGTATCTTACAAATAATAATATGTTTTTGTGTTATGTTAATTACCTACAACCATCCCCACTTCTATAAAATGGTTTATGAAATCATGATTTGTGGGTACGGTGGACTACTGTCTCATAAACCGATGACATTTTTTTCCATTACCAATCTCACGGTTGGGTATGATGATGGATAATATATATATATATATATTATATATTATATGATTATAAATATTTTTTAATAATATCATATAAACCTATTTTTAGTTTTCATTTCTTAGGGGATATGGTAAGGTCGCTCGTGTGTACGACATACTACTACCTTGCAAAGCGATGTGATTCATTTTTCACTGATGATTTACAGGGAAGATAATAAAGATAAATTTAATGAATATATATGATATACATGACCAAATAATTATATTCATGTTATATTCGTCTCTATTAAAAGATACTATATCACTCTCTTTCTTACCATTTCACTCATTGAAAGATGATAACATTGTTCGTGTACGTGTGGACCACCTCCTTCATGAAATAATGTGACTATATTTTCATAACCAAACCAATTTAATGATATGTATAAGTATATTTATGGAAATATTAGTATATTTTTATCATTCTAGAATGATAAAATATTACTTACCTTTTTTCAATAATGATTATTGAAAAATGGAAATGTTACTCATGCGTATGTATTACCTACTATCTCCAAGATGCAACACACTTAATTTCTAAAAAATATAATTCATTATTGGTATTAAAAGTATAATTTATGTAAAAATATTATAATTACTTCATGATTATTATTCTGGGTATTATATAACTATATAATATGTACAAGAACTAGATCTTACATAACAATACAAGAATGAGAAAAAATGCAATTAACACCGGAAATAATGAAAATAATGAAAGATTATTAATGAACATGTGATAATATGCTATAAAAGGATCATATATAATATGATAAATATTAATATGTTTCTATAATAAGTTAATAACATGTTTTATACCACTATATAGGATGTTAAATAACATTAAACTAAAAAGGAAGTGTGAGGTACGAGACTTCATCTTAATTTCCCTTTATTAAGGTATATTGTAATGTTTTCACCTTATTAATTTTATAAGGTATATATACTACCCCTTTGATATTTAATATAATAAATCATTAAAAATTAATTTTATTTTATGTTTCCATTAGAATAATTTAATTCAATGGGATTTGGCATGAAAGTTTCCAAGTGGTGAAGAAATTCATATGTCGACTTCTTTTTATTTGGTTATATTATTACTTTATTATATTTGATATTATATGATTATGTGTGTATTTTATTTTGACTATATTAGGTTTTATATAAATTTATTTTATGTGGATTTATATTTATGACACATAACCAGTTCACTTGTTAATTATCACTTCAACATTATGATCTTTATAAGGGTTTATTTTACAATATCATTTTAATCGGGATTATTTATTCTTAAGTTTCTTTTGAAGGAAATTATTTTATAATTATTTTAATAAACCATTTAATTTTCATATACACTTTCTATTCAAGAATATATAATATACTAGTAGTATTTTCTACTCTTTTGTACTTAAAATAATTGGGAAAATACTTTTAATAAATTCCGACTTCATTTCACTTTTAGGCTATAAAATAATTTTCTTCCAAAACCATGTTTTATAAAAATGTTTTCAAAAATGTATTTAAAGTTATAAAAATTATTTATTAAATACATTTGTTACATATATTTTAATTTTTATTTTCTTATTGGAATCTTCATGTTGTTTTAAAAATAAGGACCATTTGTAATTTATAAAAAATGCGGAAGGAATCATTATTTTAACATACTTATAATATATATAATTTCATGCTGTGATGAAAAATAAATGTTTTAAAACATATTTTATGATTTTAAATTACCATTTTCAAATAAAATTATTTTCAATTTTTTTAACTTTTAGTTTCAAAATGACTTTTAAAATGAAAAGGATATTTTCATCAATAATGTTTTAAAATATATTTTTATGGTATTTGAATTCATCAATGACAAAACCCTATATTTTACATATACTCAACTAGGTATATGTTGTATTAATACCAAAATTATTATTCCTATGGGTGGTTTATAAAAATTTTGACCAATAAAATTATTGACATTCACAATATTGATTATTTTTTTAAGTCATTAACTTTCCCTTAAATTATTCAATTTTCTATCATCATTAAAAATAACATTTCCCATAAATATCCACATTATTTATCTCATATATTCTAATTTCTTAAAATGTATATCATTTCTACATAAAATGTTTTACTTTGGAAGTTATTTTATTATTCGAGAAAATATTGAAAATCCATATTCTTTCTTGCATATGAATATTTATTGGCATTCCGTATTTTTAGCAAATTAAATAAAATATTCGATATATGATAAATGATTTGGATATAAAAATACAAGTAGAGACTTGTTATAGATATCCCCTCAATGCATAAATATACTCATGAGATGACTCAATTGTATAACTTTAGTTAAATGGATTTCTGTTGTATACTTACCCATCAATTTTAATCATTCATGGGAAAGGTCATAACGGTAGTGGTATCATGATGATTGAGATCATAACAACCAATAATTAATCATTTCATTCATTAATAATTGTATTATTATTATCCATGATATTTTACTAGTGATATTATCTATAGATGCATTTTATTCATAGTTATTGATTAAATGGAATGTGCTTTCAGTTATTTACATTTTCATACTTATTATGTCTTATCTAGTTTTGATAGTAAAGTTATTGATTAAATGGAATGTGTGTTCATTTATCGACCTTTCAATTTTAATTATGTCTTATCCAGTTATGGTATTCAACTTATAAATTAAATGGAATATGTGAACTTTAATTTAACATTCCATATTGATTATGTATTATCTATTCATGATTTTAAAAATATTTAAATGGAATGTGTCCTCAGTCATTTACCTTTCCATGTCATTTATCCTTATTAATTTATGATATCTTCCACTGTACTTGATCATTACTGAGAACATGATCTCACCCTTATTTTTTTCCTTTCCCAGGAATCCATGAAGTGTACTATGATTGATATCTAAGAATATTTTATAGGGAATAATGATATTCTCACAAAAAATTATGTTATAATTTTTGTTTTAAAATATAATATAGGAATCATGTATGTATCATGTTTAGTAAGACTACTAAACAATTCAATTATATTTTATATGATTCCTTGTTTCTTATAATAATTTAAAAAAGCTGACACTGGATCTTGGTTCCTTGGTCCGATATCACTATTTTATACCTATCCATTGATTAAACAGTCTTAGAACAATGCCTTAACGGTAAAGATATCACGGTGTCTAAAATCATGATGTCCAACCTTAATATTTTCTTTCATTGAGAATTCAGTTATAATCATACCTAATATTACTACATTGATATTATCCATGGATACATTTCATTCTTATTTCATTAATTACATGGCATGTGTTTTCACTTATATATAATTATATATTGATTATTCCTTATTTATTCATGATTCATCCCCCTATATGAAACCCTTACTGAGCATATGAGCATACCCTTAATTTTTTTCCCTTTCCCCAATATATAAATAAAAATATTATGAATATAATAAAGAATGTGAGAATTTTTATTATTTTATATATTTTCTTTTTCTAATGAAATATGAGAATAATGTGTGCATCTTATTCTTTGAAACTATAAAACTGAGTGGTCCTTCAGGATGAGATCTCTAGTATCTCATACTAATGTAACAAAGAAGACATGATATTTGGAATATTGGAGTTGGAATTTTTATTTAAACTATAACCAATTCTTTATCCTAGATCCCTCTCCCACTAACCATAGGCTTTGGACACCCTAATTTAGAATATGAGATTTATTTCCAAGGATAATTTCAAGAAAAATAAAATTTCCCAACATGAGTATTACTTTCCTATTAGTCTTTATTTTTAATTTTACTATACCAAATATTACCTAAAATTGTTAATATAAAGAATTAAATATCATATATTTTCTTAAATTTCATTATATTTATGTAACATCAATTATTCATCCATTATGTACCATCTTCTAAGAATAACAAATGCATCGATCATCTGTATGTGTAGAATAACGCCCCCACGACACAATGTTGTTTAATTTTCATCACTAACTGTTATGGATGATGTCAAGGATGATTTTGATGAATAATTAGGTTTTTTATTTAAAATACATAATTTTAAAATGATCACATATTAAATAAACATTATTCCATAATTCTGTCAAGGAATGGGATTTTTAATCACACATATGTGCAGAATGCCAACTCTATAAACAATGTTTCTTATTTCAATCAAGATCATAACATATATGGGCCTCAAATTTTAAATAATTAAATAATATTATAGTTCAAACAATATTATAATTCTTAAATTATAAATTTTCATATACCTTCACTATCACACCCAACCTTTAAATTATTTTAATTTTTTACTATTTCATGGCTTTGGTTAGCCTCTATAAGGTGTGGGTCGAGCATTGGTCTACATTTTTTGACGTTTAATTTTTTTGGTGGGTTTCAGACTGGTGCGCAGGCACTGCACAGTCAGCAGTAGTTGCACAATCGGTCCAAGTTCCCATGCAGCTGGCTAACATTTAAAATAAATAAATATTGATGTAAATAAAATAAGTAAAAAAATTAAATAATAATAATAATAATAATAATAATATTTGCGTCCATAATTTTTATTATTATTAATTTTTTTTAATAATATTATTATCATTGAAATTTTTATAAATATAATTATTATTTAGTTATTAATATTTTGATTATTTAAAAATAAATTGAATAGAATTATGATTACGATTATTATTGTTATTGTTATTTTTATTAGTATTATTATGACCATTTATTTATTTGTTATTGTTATTATTATTTTTAAGAGGGTTTTAACCCACTTTCATTTTTTTTCTCTCCTCCCATCCTGCTTCCCCTCTTTTTTTCTCTCACACACCTCCCATCTCCCCCTAATTATCTCACGCAACTCCCCTATCACCTAATTCTATCACATATCTCTCCTTACCCCTCTTTACAACGTCACACCACCCCCTCGTAACCCCCCTTTGGTGCAATGGGTCTCCATGGACAGGCCTCCCCTATAGTTCCATCCATGGCCAGACCTTATCAAGGCTACAATATCCTCTTGACCACGACCTACAATTGGTGCGTACGAGCCCTCTCCTGAGTCTCAGTGGAACACGACCCCCTTCCTTGGATCTCCCTCATTCATCGATCTTGTGTTATGATTTATTTTTGTATCTCCAATGATTCATCGACATATGGTCTTTAGGCCCATTATCATTCATCACTTTGGCAATTTGTTTCCCTTTCAGTACTCGGTTTTGATTCAGCCGAAACCCTAAGGTTGGGCTAATATCTGATTGTGGTGTTATTCCTTCTATATGGTATGCAATTGATGTATCAGGACCCATTGGTCCATGTTACGGCATTCACCACCAAGGACGAGGTAGATGTGATTGTTTCGCTATGCCACCAATGTTTCAAGTATGGTTCTATACACGCCATTTTGTTTCACACCTTTATTTAGGGTATTAAAGTGTTTGTGGTTTCATAATAATTTAGTTGGGTGTGCATTGATCTTTGACACTGAGTTTTTATGGTACTTGTAGTTGTTGTAGTTTTGGACAACTTTGAAGGCATGTGGACACATATATTAAGGTATGTATATATATGATAGAGATATATGTCTTCTACATATATATTCCCTCATGGAATGGGGAAAACATGCATTATATTATGGACATATGTATATATATTAGGTATGTGTGTGAGAGTGCGAGCCGATTAGGAGTGGTCACCACCTTTTTTTCCAGGTGCCAAAGTCTTTGGCATGACCCCGTTCCCCTTTGAGGTAGGAATTTCCATCCTTTCCCTTTCTTAGAGTTTTCCAAACACTTGAATGATTTCATTTAATTTATAAATCTTATTTTCATCTTTATAAGAATGATAGTTAATATATTTTAGTGTTTTCTTATGATAGTTAGAATTGTTAAAAACAATTTCTAGATATCCCCTTGAATATGTGTAGGTGTTTTCCAAGTATTAATTTCCCAAATCATTCATTTGATGCTTGGATTTTTAATTAAATTTATAAATTTGGTTCGCACCTCTATAGAACCCATGTTTAACTTGGTATACAATTTTGGAGTTGGATTGGTTTATCAAAAATAGGATTTCAAACAAATTTGTGTGACATGTCATCATTTAAAGCACCTAGAATACTACTTTAAATATTCTTGCAGTTTGAAGTAAAATTTATGATTTTTATGAAATGTTTTGTATTAATTTTGATTTTAATGAAAATTATTTTTTTTGTGAAATTTGGTTATTTCATGAGATGCCTACCTCTTATGTTGATGCAATAAGGATATATTGTTGTGAAGTTGGTTTGGTGTGTCCAACTTGGTAATAGTGTGTTTTTAAAATGTGTTAAAATGATTTGGAAAAGGTTTTATTGTTTCAGGGGAGTGGTTTTTTGTTTCTGGAATAATGTGGTTGTTTGGATATGATTTAAAAAGTAATGTTAAGTCTTTTAGAAATGGGGCTGGAATGTAATCTTTTTTATCATTGTGTCATTAGATATTGGCACATCCATGGGTGCACTAGGCGCAAACATGGATGTGCCCCCAAATGAAAATGATGCATTGAAGTGTTGTTTTTTTATAAAACTATGTTGTTTTTTCCAAAATGGTTCCTTCATTGTCAAGTGACTCTTGTGTGACTTCTAAAAGATATCATGAATAAAAAACTCAAAAGAATGTACCCTGTTGACTATTTTTGTGCGTTATAACAAGAGTTTGGTTTTGAGGCCCATTTGGCATTGAAAATGTAACGTGGTATTTGTGCAGTGTTTTGGGTAATGCTTTGAACATGTCAAGTTAAATGCCTAGTTAGAACATTGTTTAATGTGAAATGATTTAATATATAGATATATATACATATATATGGGGATCTCCTATCTAGGGTAACCCTTTATGGGTGATTGCATAATAAACGTCTGTGTTTGTGGTAGGAAAGTGTGGTGACGACATGTTAAGGTGAGTCACACATGCGAGAGAGACCTACTTACACAATATTATTATTATAACCACCATGGGTTCCTTGTCTTCTCTTAGTTGATCAAATGATGGTTTCTTATCATCCCCGATTATATGAGTTGTTACCCACTGGTAGGTATAGAGGCTAGATGGGGAGTTCTGCTGATTTCATTTTCCGCAAGGGTGATCAGTTGGTTATAGACTATGGGGCTTCACCATACACTATCACCGCTAGAGGATGACTCACAATTTATTATGAATAACCACATCAAATTTGGTAAAGTTTATAATGACTCCCTACCATAGGAAAACTCTCCGTTGGAACCGAAATTTAAAAAATGTCGAACACACCTACCATTATACTTGAGTTTAAGTTGAGGTGACCATCCACTATAATGAAAATTTGGTAAAGTGTTATCTCACTATTATCCTGAATCACTGCCAGATAAGTCACTTCCAGACTCAAACATCGCCAGATTGTGTCTCACTGCCTGACATAGACACCGATAGAAAGTGTCACCATTTTAAAGACTCACCACCACTATTCTTATATTTATTATTTTTAATTAAATAATTCTAATGGATATATTATTGAACTTAATTCCGAAACATATTTTAAATGATTGTGCATTAACTATTTCATAATGGAATTAAAGTTTTTGTCAGACATTTAGAATGAGGAGTAGAGGATCTGACTGATTCTATTTTCTCTCTAATAATAAAAGGTAGTAAAATCCCTTGTGCATATGATTGGTAACATCAGTATATATAAAAAAATACACATACACATTGAGATAGCTGAGTTTATATGAATTGTGAATTATATAAAGCATTTGTACCAGTGATCACCTGTAGAATTAGTGAAGAAAATTGAACATCCAGACTACATCCTACACTCAGAATAGAAGGAGTTTATGAAACTCTATTATAATGAAAATATCATAAACATGACTTGAGATTCTATTCAAACTACTTTAAAGACTCATGATATTTAGATCTTATCATAGAGAGAAACAATATTTTCTCTATATCCTTACTTGCTCTGTTTGTTCATTTATCATTACATTATGAGTAGTATGTGTATAATCTGTATTTTGACGCACACAATGTCCCTTTATTTAAACTAGAAGATACTATATATATTCTAAAACACGCTTTTACCAATTTTCCCATGTGTTTTGGTAAAGTAATTTGTGTTTCCTGTTTTATCTCTTTTTCCATGATTACTGGGGAAGATGTATCTTTGTAGCTTGGACAATTTTCATATAGTTGTATACCCAATCAATGTTGTGGATCACAGTTTATATTTATATAAACTACTTGGTATCAGGTGACTGCTATATAGAGAGGACTAAGTCTCAGATTGATATTGGACATCTTGTATTCATTTCCACTTTTTGTTTTTTGGGTTTCATTTCTAAGATTTAAAACAGATTTTTTTAAACTGAAAACAAAATCCACTACTTTGAAAGTTAACCTCAATTAGTTTTTATATAAGTTTTTTATTGATTAAATTGATTTCAATGGTTAAATTAATATAATATATTGTTTTAATCAAGATATAATCAACCTTTGAGAATTATTTTAAAAAGTGAAGACTTATATGGATGTGTTATTTTCGTTAACTTAGATGTATTTTGATTAATTGGGGTATTTTATCTAAAAATGTTCTTAATAGAAATTTTATTGGGTATTTAACTCACCACCTCTTGAGATTCCCACTCAAAAGAATAATGTTTTTATAGGTTTTCACTAGACTAACAATTTTCTTTATTTTATGTCCCTTATTGAGATTTTTTTGCTTATCCCAAGTTTTAAAATGTTTTTTCACTAGGGTTAAATATTTTCAAGGAAAAATAAGATTTCAAAATGAAATTATTAAAGATATGTCATGAAATAATATATATATATTTAAAATGGTTTCCTTTTGTGAAAAATGGATATTGAGTGAAAGTGTTCATTTGTAAAGTGTGAGTTTATTAGGTATGTGTTTTTCTTAATTATTTAAAACTATGACCATAAATGATTTTTGAGAATGAAAGAAATTGAATTATAGTTTTAAAATAAATAGAATGTGTAATTTTTAAGGCTGGGTCCACTATTGGAAACATCACCTATACCCCCGATTTGGAATCATGGGTATAGCTCCAAAAAATCTGGGTATAGGCTATACACATAGTTCAATGAACTATGGCCTCTAGAGGCATCGATATAGAAAAATACCCATAGTTTCTATAGAAAATTTGGGTATAGACTTGGAGATTTCCATAATACCCATGGTTTTAGTTAAACTAGGGGTATATGTTATCACACCAGAAAAAATATACCCACCATTCATTGAACCATGGGTATAAATACCTTTCCCAAATATGTAGTAGCAGCCTTACTGCCATCCTAAACCTGTAAAAAAATACAAACCACATACAAACCACAATACATGGTTGATATCATGAGTGAATAGAAACAATTGAGTCAAGTTTACAATCCTATTAAATCTATCAACATGAAATAGTCTAACCAAAACTCAGTCTATTTGAGTATAGTTTTGTTGGATTATGACATCTATCATGTTTTTGTGAATTTATCACTGAACTATTTCCCACACTACATGATTATAGTGTTAGAACTATAAATTGTGTATTTAAAAACTACTCCATAGCCACCCACATTAGGTTTCACCCTGATCCAGGAATTTGGGTTCCAAATAGAGGTTGAGGTGAGTTTCTAGAGTTCCCTGTCGGTGTCGTCCGGTCAGTTTTGCTACAATAGGTTAGAGTTACTACAGTAACCCAACACTTGGGAAAGGGGTCATTTGGTTCCAAGAACCCTAGAGTTGGGGTTCATTTCCCACTACAACACCCAACAAAGGTTTTAAAGGTAAATAATATAAATAGAATTTATCTAAAACCTATCATACATCAATGAAGGTTATACTGGGAATTTCAAACAAAACTATCCATTGTATGATAAAGTATTTTTTGTACCATGTTATTTCTGTAGTTGCATTGAGATGGAGTCTAATCATCAATTCCATCAATGTATAGTAGCTCATGATATGATATCAAATTATAAAATTGGTTATGAATGCGAATTTCTATTTAGTTGTCCCAATGCATTACCATTTCACCACCTATTATACCCATTGAATTTCTAAAATCAATATATATTGCCTTGTCACCTACATCTCCTCATTATAAAATAAAATATATTTAATCCTTATTCATGACTATTCACAATTAATCACTATACATTCTCAATCCTTCCCTAGTAATTCTATGTTTCTTAGGCTTTTCGATGGTTCCAACATAATAATGACCTAGTTAGAATCTAATATTGGAATAACTATGATCGACTAAGGTGTAAGGGCTACACCCATGAGATGGAACAAGTGTCCAGGAATCAAGTCATGACCAATCGAGAATGATTTCACTCACAAACAATTAATTAAAACTGCATTAGAAAATAAATAAAATTTTATAATGACCCATCCATACATCAGATGTCCACGCCAAAAGAAAAGAAAAAAAAACATTAGCAATATAGTATAAATGTAGAAAAAATTAAACACGCTAATTAATCCCTACACTACCCCAAAATCTCATTATAAAGACAACATTGTAGCTACCTATAGTTCCCTTTGAGCTCCCTTTATAGAATATAACTACCCTCTATACATAGAAATTGGTAAAAGGGATAATTGGATGATGTGATAAGGAAAAAAACTACAACATACCTGTCTCCTATGACTATACAAGTCACCACCCGATATAAAAGAACAACAATGTCCCATGGGTCAAAACATGTTTTTACAAGCAAGGGGGAAAATTATATTAGTTCAAGAGGATGTGGTTCCATCTTTTTTTTGGTTTTATTAGCTAGGATCAATTTTTCTTAGTTATGTTATTTATAGTTTAATTTTGTTGATACTGGTTATTTTTGTTTGACCTAGTTTATAGTACTATAGTTTCGTACACTTCAATTTTGTTTTATTTATTTTATGAAAATTCCAATTTATTATGTTCAATTCAATTCAGTTATGTTTTTTTGGAAATTTATTTTCAATTTATGGTTCATTTTAGGTTTTTCCATTCATTTTAGTTTGCATTTAATTATCATAAACCTGGAAATGTTGTGTCAGTTTTGTTTGATATAGGTTTGTTTGGGACATTTTTATTATATTTTTTATATTTTTTTGTTTATATTATCTTGGAAAATTACAATCATTTGGGTTTTAATTTATTCAATTTGATTATATTTGGTTCATATCAGTTTGGTTTAGTTCATTTTAGTTCAAGTTGGTTGTGTTAATTTTTGTTTCAATTAATTATATTTGGTCTAATTTTATTCATTATTTGTAATATCAGATTAGTTCAAGTTATATTAGTTTGAGTTGGTCTAATTTAGTATTATCAATTTTTTTTTTCTATTTTAGTTCTATTTTCATGATTTTGATCACTCTAGATATATTTTTGGTTGATATGATTTACATTTATACTAGTAAGGTTTGATATGTTTTTGAATGTTTTTAAAAAAATAATTGATTCTATTTTTTATTTTGTTTCATTCTATCCATTAGGGGTTTTTATGGTTCAACTTTATTTTGTTCTACTTGTTTTGTGTTTACAATTCTTAATTTTATTTTGTTTGTTTTTGGTGGTTTAACTTGGTTCATTATGTTTGATTAAATCCTATTTGAGACTAGTCAAGAGAGGTCTAACTAGATTATACTGATTATTTGTGATTCACTTTGGCACAACATGATATAATTTATTTTAGAATTGGTTAGTTTTAATTAATATGTTTGGTATAGGCTTATTTAATTTAGTATAGAAACTTTTAGTAATATTTAGTTTTACTCTTTATAAGTTAATAAAATTCAGATTATTTAGGTTTTGTCTTCTTATATGATGTCCAATTTCATTCAATTTAGTATAATTAAATGTAGATCAATTTTATATTAGTTATTTTTGGTTTTCTTCAAGTCTATTCAAGAAAATTATTATAAGAAATATATATCACTGTTTAGTACAAAAACATGGTGTCAAATAGAAGTAATTAATGATTCTTTAAATTTAAAGGCTAATTTATAAGGGGGCCTACATCAAACTGAAGGCGCTCTGCTTATGATGATGGAAACTCAAATATTCCCTTTACCATTTTCATGCATATTCACTTTTCCATATATATAAGGATTCATATCCTTTATGTAGATATTTTCTTGGCTAAATATGTACAAGGGGATCATTACATATATTATTATACTGGCATATAACCTTTTACCTTACACACCTATGCATTTTTGATATGTATACACAAGCACACCTAGGCACAATATATATATTCATATGACCATTAGTGAATATATATATGAGAGAACTTATATATGTATATTCATACCTATGAATACATGTGAAAGTCTCAATTGATATCAGAAACTTGAAACGACCATAGTAGGTCAAAAATACTCTAGGAAAACACAAAAAACACAAAAACCCAAAATTTAACAGAGAAGAAAATTTAAATGAAACAAAAAATACCCAAAACCCATTGAGAACCCCCTTCCCTTGATGGGGGATGGTAGAACTTGCCTCAACGGGACCCAAGAGCCCTAAACTTCAATAATCAACCAATAGAAAACCCCCAAAATGAGTTATGGTTTATTTGTAGTGATTGAAAATGAAATGAATAGTGAAGAGGAAACCAAAAATACCACATAAATAAATCCATCATACAGAAAACACATACTAAATAAAACACTACTACTGATTAAACATGAAATATCAAAAATTTATATATCCTCATGATATTTAAAGTTTTATTTAATGTCATTCATTCATGGGACTTCTGATTCAAATATTTACAAGGTGATAAGGGACTTTTATATAAAAAAAATATCTTTTAATTTTTTTCTTCTATATCCCTTTTTATTACATTTCAATGTTTTTAAAATGATTTTATTATGGACTTGAGATTTTCATAATTGAATTTTTTTCATTTATTTCTTTTTTTTTCAAAATAAAAGTGTATTTTTGTATAGAAAATTGGTTTCTAAAATAATATGTTATTTTGATATTAGAATGCAATTTTTATATGAGTTTTAAACTTTTTTTTAAAATGTTTTATGATGAAAAAGTTCAATCATAGAATTTTTTATTCATAGTATGATACTTTAGAATTATACACGAGAAATGGGTGCAACCAGATAATACCAGATGAGCTAGATATATAATATATGATGTGTGTGCCCCTAAAATTCTTCAATGCATTGGATAATGGTATTCATCTTAATAGGTAAAAAGGAGGGATTTAAAAAGGGGTTATCTTATGGATTTAACTGAGCTCTAGTAACTTATGACACATATTTAAAATGGTTTATGAATGTGATTCTATATATTTCTAGAAAGTGTTTTTATTTTATTTCTATGGGGTTTAATAATTTTCTTAGAACGAAAAGTGTGTTTTTTTTCATGTGAAAATTATTTATTTATTTTTCTCAAGGAACATTGAGATAAAGGTAAATTATTTCAAAGGCTTTCATGTTTTCACTAGAATAAAAAGTTTTCATTAGGTTATGTCCCTTTATAATCTTTTTTGTGCTGATACCACATATAAATTTTTTTTCACAGGGTTTATGGATGGGTATGGGAAAGGAATAAGTCAAGTTTAAATTAATGAATATTTTACCTAAATAGAAATCAGGATTTATTTCAAAAGTTTTATATTATGGGAAAATTGATAATAATTGGAAGATTCCACTTATATGTTTATGTTTTTATATATAATTTATGACCTAATTCTCAAAAACTCTAAAATTTAAATGATCTAAAAATATAAGTAAAATGAATTCTTTAATTAAAACTCAAGATTATTTAATGTTTTATGGATGGGTCCTTATAATAAAAATCTAAAAATATATTAGAAAAATACATAAAAAATGTTAAAAAAACTTAAAATTGATATTATAGAATTTATAAACCTTATCGCAACCCATAATTCATTATTTACCACTTTGGAATCCATTGAAACAAGAATAGTGTCATAAAATCATTGAAAAGTAATGGGAATTTACAAAAGTTCCATTTTCAATAGTCATAGAAGAATATCATTTCTATAAAATTTATCAATCATTTACAAATATTTGTCAAAATAAAATATTTACTAGTATCTCATATACTATATCACTATTTCCTAGAATCCTTGGTCTTTCCAAAACACCAAGATAATGAAACTTAAGTTGTTACCCAAGGGGGAACATCCAATGGAAGAGGTAATGTTCTCAGCTGAGCTCTCTTAAATCATTTATTTTTCTACCCCATAAATATATTACATATCTAAAATTGTAATAAAATCGATATTATTAATATTATTAAATTTTATTATACTAATCAAATATAAATTTCTATCTTCCTCTAAAAATACTCTAAATTAATATGTTGTCTTGCATATGTGCGGACTACCACCTCCATGAAAGGCATGTTCTATTTTTAGACTACTTCCTCACATAGATGAAATTGTAAATGAATTTACTATATAATAATGATATTTATGGAAATGTTAATATTAAATTAAGATAATATTATATATTTAATATGTTATACTAATAGAAATCAATCAAAACAAACTTAACCACAAAAAATAATAATTCTGAGAAACCATTCTTAATTTGAGTCCACTTTATAAAAAATTATTAACCTGTATAATTTTTTTAATATAATAATAATACATATAAAACAATAATATTTTCTAGGTTAGAAATATGTTTTAGAACAAGTTTTACCATTTTCGATACACTAATTACGTTTCAGAGAAATTGAAAAAACCACCTTATGTAACCACCATAAGTGAAAAATATTTTATAAATAAATAACATATAATAATAAATTAGTCTAATAAAATTTAATATAGATGTAATATTTTATTAATAATGTTTTTAATAACCACAAATTTATTATTCATGATGTTAGGGACATATATATAATGAATCACAACCCAAGGTTTGGGTTTTTGCATCTCAAATTTTCTTCCTTGAGATATGATGTATATTCAACAATTTTTTATTTTTAGTGACATATATATTGGAAATTTATTTTATTTTATTATAATTTTTCATAAAACATAAGTTATTTATAAATCAATACCATGGTTTACCTTTTATGGGTCTTTACATTGAAAGGTAACAGCGATTTAAGGGTTTTTAGTAACTCAATTCTCATTTATTGAGTTTTGATTTCTATTATTGAACTTATTTCATAAAATTTGGGTAAATTATACTCTATGAATGAGTTATGTGGTATTTTTTACTTCTTATATGGATTTAAATTTATACCAAATCAAACCCTTTATAAATTCCTCTTATTTCATTAATTATGAAATTCATAAGAGATTTGATTAACTCAAATTTAAATTCATTGAGTTACAATATCATTCCCTAATCATCAATATTCTATGTTTGATAAATTATTATATTTACTATTTAATAATTTTTTATTATTTTATATATTGTTAAAATGTTGTTTCCAACTCAAATATGCTTTCTCGATGAAATTATTTCTCATAAATGTGAAAAAAATTTAAGAGAAAAATATCATATCCTTTAAATAAAATTTTACCTAAATTTATATGTCAATTTTTTCAAAAAGAATTATTTCTTATTTTAAAATTGTAATATGTTTTAATAATGTGAGATTTAAAATTTCCAATATAAAATTTTAAATATAATATTTACTACCTCTTTTATAATGTGGGTTTTCAAAAAAGGTATTTCAATATATTCAAATGGTTTTCCATTCATTCAAAATAAAAAAATTTATCTTGCACTCCACGTTCTCTTTAGAAATAATTTATGTATTTTCAAATATCTATCACCGAATATTACTTTTAAAAGTAAATATTTCACAAAAAAAATTATTCAACCTTTTTATAAACAATATATATTTTTAAGGATATATTATTGGAGATTACTATTTTAAATAAAATTAAAGGTTTTCAAAATATTTTCACTTTACCTTTTTTATATTTTATGTTCTTTTCAAGGCTTCAATACTGATTGTCATTTTACAAAAATATTTTATTATTAATTTCTAACATCACCCTTTCAAAAATTATAATTCAATGTGAAAATAAGTTAATATATTATGTCAAATAAAAAACATCTTATAAAAAACATTTATGATTTCACTTACATTTTTATATTAATATCTATGTTACTTATTTCATCGGAAATTATTATCATGAATCACCCTCTAAATTTTCTTATAAAATAATCCTTTATAGTGATTGATTTTTTGGTAAAAACATTTATATTATTGAGGTGAATTTTTATGATACCATCTTGAAATGTTACAAAACCCATTTTTCTTTCCATGGGTTTTTTATGATGTTATTAATGAATTTTTTCACGTGTCACACATATTTATGGAATATTTATGGGTTGGTTACTATATTTATTTGCATTCATTGGTTAAGGTTTAATATCCCATGAGATGATGAATTATTTCATGGAAATGATATATATTTATTTATTTACTAGTTTTTTAAATGAACTAATTCAATAAGAATTATTCACATGCTTGTTGGGTGAATGTGATACTGTATGATTTGGTCACTAGTTTTTTATATGAACATGATGTGTTATAATTTGTTCATATGACTCTTTTATGATTATGTTTCTTCTATAGTTCCTAGTTAATCCATGTTTAAATGATATTACACATTTATATATCATATTCTTATGATTACTATCCATGGATCATGACTATTATCTCACACTTTTATGTCATGGTACATGTTTTAACATTTGATATTTTATGTCATCATTTCTTTACTTATGGACAACTAATATTTCCCCATGTTAGTTTAATAATATATCTCTCCCCAAATAATGTTTTTTTATATACATATTATTGTACCCTTAAGGAAATGTTGTTAGGTTTTCCCTTAGTGGTCATCTGATATCACCCATTTTTTATGTTTCCATTCATCATTTATGATGATGAGTATACATTATATGAAGTATAAAAGGGAGTCTAGTGTGGATCAATTATGAATAAATGTTTACAAGTATTATAAAATAGGTTTCTTATGTTTCTGATCACTAAAAAAACTAAACCTTTAACTCCAGGTATTGTGAAATTATTGTAATATTTATAGTTCAAATTATAGAAATAATTTAAAATAAAGTTATGTTTAGATTGAATCATATCACTTTGTATCTAAGTCAGTGTTTAAAGAATGTGATTTTCAAACATGACTTGAGAGTGTGGGTCTAGTGAGGCTTAGTTGGCATCAGATTGGGGTTTAGTTATTTGTTAGTGTTAATTTAGATATTTTAGGTATTATGATAATATTACTTTAGTGTAAAACCTATAGATAAGTATAATTATAGGAAAGAATCTTAAATTTTTAGAAAAGTTGGGATTATAAGGTTTTATAATAGTCAAATCCCTGTTTGGATACTATAAAGTATATATGGTTGTGAAAAAATGACCCTTGGGAGAGTTACTTGAAAAAGGATGGTTGAGTATAAACTCAATATTCACTCAAGGCTTGATTAGTGGACTCAATAATACACACCTAGCTAGACACTCCTGGGGAAATTATTTGGAATTTAAAACACACATTATGAACCATTATAGGATTTGAATATAGGAAAATAAATATAGAAAACCTAGGTTAAAATGGATGATTGACAAGTTGATTAAATTATATAATAGTTTAACTGAAAGCATCATTGGTTGAAATGAAGTCAATGGAGAAGAGATATTCGGATTGGGTTTTCATATTCATATGATCAATTACAATTATTTTATTAGATATTATTGTAATCATTTTGGTTTTAATATTTGGTTGAAAAATAAGATCTTAAAAATGAAATTATGGAATAAATGTGTCTAAAAACACCTAAGACTATATTGTAGAGGCATATTTGGAATAAATTATTGAAAATCATAATATATTCTTATTATGGGGGAACTGATATGTTACCTAGTGTTCCTATAGATAGAAAGGTTTTACCTATTCAGAAAATATATATTGAGTCATGGTTATCTTTTAGATAAGATTAGGTACTGTTATTAATAAGTGATAAGTAAAATTTTGAGGAGGAAATTTATTTATGGGGGAGAATGTAACACCATGGGATTTTAGAATATTTCTCTTGAAACTGATATTATGTTCAATAGCTTGTTTACCATGAGAGAAAAACTAAAATGATCTGCAACACATTATATGAATATTATTAATAAAATATATTAATAATAAACCTCTTTTAAATAAAAATATTGTAATAAATTTTAAATTCAAACAACATATTATTAATAACATCAAAATTTATAAAAGGACGTTTTTAAATAAAAATAAGTTATATATATTGTATCATAGTTTAAATGAAAAATTTATAAATTTATAAATTTGAATTTTATGGAATGAAATTTATTTTTTAATTAATCAAGTAAAATTTATCTTAGGGTGATTTGTTTTGAAATTTATCTAAAACTGTTGATTTTTAGGTCAATAGTAAAAAAAATACCGATTTCGCTAACAATGTCACTTTTGTGACATTATCATAACACAAGAAAAAATTAAAATATTTTTAAAACGTTTTATCTAGAAACATATATTTTTAATAACATAAATTAATTGACTTAAAAAATTATATGTTGAATTTATAACACCCATTTTCAACGTTTTGGAAACTAAGGTGATATTTCACGCTAAAAAATATTTTTATTCGCTTATAATAAATAAATGTTTTTATTAATTGTATAAATTTAATCAATTAAATGGAATTTTGAAACATATATCATAATGTTCAATTTATTTAATAATTTTAATTTAATTTTTAGGCCTAAAAATAATATTAATAGGATTAAAGTTAATTACCATGACAATTTTCAACAAATTCATTTATTAGAATTTTACAATTTTTATATAATCAAATAAATCAGTTAATTATAAATAAAAACTATAATATAATTTTAAATCCTATATATAATTATATTAAAACTCATTCAATTGGTAATCAAAAATAAATAATATTAGGAACACTAAATGAAAAAACTACATTTTTCTAAAAAATGTTCTGTATATATTAAATGTGTAAATTAAAAAGTTAATTTTATATTAATTTTAATTTGAATTAGAATATATAGAGTTGAAATTTAAGTTGAGAACCTCAAAATTTTGTAAGTTGGGTGACCTTATATTTTAAATAAAATATAAATTACTTGGGTGAAAGATAATAATCAAGGTAATAACAAAAATGGTAAAATGTATAAATCTAGTGGTAAAAGACTTGAAACATTTTAAAACATGTGATTAAATGAATGGTATATGATTTATATACCATTTCTCACAAAAAAATTAATTATTTACAATATTTGGATCCATTAACCCTTGACTATCATCATTACATCAGTCAAAAGTAATTGGTATTTACAAAAGTTCCATTTTAATCACTTATAAAGGTAGATCAACCTCAAACCTAAAGGGCATGATTTTTAATTTATTCTTGTATAGACCCTATTTTTAACTATGTTTATAGGGAACCCAACATGAATTGTAGTATAACAACCCCATATTTTACCAATGAAATTTTCTTTCTTATAATTATGTAGTGGAACTAACATTACATAGAGAACCCAATAAAAACATTATTCTATTAAATGAAGGATGAAACATTAGTAAGAAAATAAACCAATAAGAATTCCAAATATTATAATTGGACAATAAATATAAAATAATATAATAAGAATTAAGAAAATTTGGATCTATTCAATCCACTAGAATGACAACACTCACAAACAAAGATGTAGAAATAAAACATAATGTGAATAATAAAATATTCATTTTAAAGATGAAATTATATATAGATATAACCTTAATATAAATATTTATAAGAAAATTTATTTTCATAAAATTGACTCATAAATTAATATTAGGTTTTAATATAATTATAAATTAATTTTATGAGACCTTAATTAAATTTTTAAAGGGTTATAAAATCGATTATAAAATTACAATCAATATTCTTTGAATAAATGAAGATTTTATTAAAAAATTAATTTTCTTATAATTATAAAGTTGTTTCTATAAAATGTATTACATTTTTGAAATTTAAACTTCAAAAAATGGTTAGGGTGTTTTTTGGGATTTTTCTAAAATAGTTTATTTTGTGATGAATAGTGAAATACAAAATTTAACATTATAAGCCCAATACATAAATTTTTGAGTCATTCATTATGTAATAAATAATTATTTCAATCTCATATGAATTATTTATCTATATATTAATATGAATCAATAATATTGAAAGTATTGATCCAAAATAAAAATAATAATAATAATAATAATAAACACCCCTCTCCTCCCCTTATATATACCACCCACTACACACTTTAGACACATACCGTATAATAATTTTAACTTATAATTATTCTTCATAATTAACTTCCAAATAATCTAATAAACATATTTATGTTTTCAGTCTCATAAAAATACCAATACCAAGTTCCTTAAGAAGGTTTTCAAGGAGATGACATTCAAAAGGTAAAATCCTCAATCTCTATCTTTCAAATTATTTCTTTCTTCCACCTTATCCTGACCCTCTATCCAAATTGACAAAATAACTCTATTATCAAATATATATTATTTTATTTTATTTTTTTATGTAATATCCACAATCAAAACCCCTTATCTTTTACATTTATTGTAAAAATGAAAATATCATCCGTAATATGTTGGTTCACCTCCTTCTTGGACAATGAGTTTTCATATTCCATTAACACATTTAAGGTTGGTCATAAAAACATTATTGTGGTTAAATAAGGTTTTAATATTAATTTTATAACTTATTTCATATTCTATACTATATACATATACATATTATTAAATAAAAAGATACAAGTTCATGATGGTCGAAAAAACCCCCAAAATAAACTAAACAATTTTCATTAACATTTTATTAAATGAATCATCATCATAACAAGAATAAAGATGAAATATGGGAGAATTTAGAATTATTTAAGTACATTAATACAATATAATTTCACTTCTGGATTACTATTCCCAATTTAAAAGAACTACCATAAATATTCATAACTTAACTGACCATGAAATTGTGAAACGAACGCTCCCAGAAAGACGAAATTAAACATTATAACTCATTTAAATAATAATAAATGAACATAATAAAATTTTAATAAATAAAATATTTGTAAAATAGTTTCTGAATTAAATTATTAATGAATCTAATCTTATTATCCAGGACATTATGTGCGAGTCCATAACACATTCATACATAAGAAAGGAATCTCTCTGAACCTCCATATTTCATTTGGGTAACGATTTTTTTATCAATTTGCCTCATGTTATCTCATAAATTTTAATATATAATTATTATATATTCTATATATATTTCAAAAAAACACATATATATATATATATCTCAATTCATATTTTTTTGATGGGTAAATACATATTTTATAAGGTTCGCTTGTCAATTCATTTAGATATACAAACCTCATTGAAGGAAACTTCTCTATTTATTACAATTTATCATGAACACTCGATAAAATATGTTAAGTGACCCCTATTTTTTAAAAACCAATAATTTTATCAGGAAAAACTATTTTAGTTAATTTTTGGTTTTTGGGAAATAATCAATCCTTTAACCTCTTTAAATACACTTTATTATTTTCCCTAAAACTATGCTTAAGTGGAACATTTCTAAAGTAACCTACCCACACTCTTTGTTTTTCTCAATTTAGTTAGACATAATTATTCATGTTTTATATTTATCTTTCATTATTTAATGTAAAAGAATGATTTAAATCCACCCTTTTAAGTATTCCATTATTATACACCCTTTGGTTATTCCATATGACCTTATTATGATACCCATTTCACTCTATGGGTATTCTTTATGTTTATGTTTGATAATTTATCTAGCACACATATTCATTAACATGTTATGATTGGTGAACCTATATAGAACTATAATGCACTTGGTAATGTTTCAATTTCATGAGACATTATGTATGAGATTATAGAATAAACCAAATCCATCATGGGACTCTATCCACCACATGATATAGTCTTGGTAGTTATCCTTGACTCATGTTTCTATCATGATATATATTGTTTCTAAATTCCAATGTTGCTATGATCATAAGATTCTATGTTCTATATTTTATTCCTTTATCAGACTATTCATGATCCATACCTTTTATATTATTATATTATGCCTTCTAACTCATGTTCTAGGATTCATTATCAGGTTTATTCACTTACTAGGGTTTTAGATCATCCTTTTGTCTATGTATTCCCTAGGTTATACTATATAGTTGTAGGAGATCAAAGGGAGTAAGGATATGAATATGTAGATTGATAAAAATATGTTGATTTCTAGTTCTTTGTTTCCAATTTTATGTATATACTCTTACGAAGACACTAGAATTTTCAATCCCAAGTTTGTAATTGATGGATAATTATGATTAAAATCATTTAATAATATGTGAAAATTACCAGGGTCATTATAGTTAGTATAATATGAAAGTCTAGTTATTTTATAGGCATTAATACTAGAAAAAATTAGTAAGAACCCCATGGATAATTATATCACCATGGATAATGTGGATTGAGACTTATAGAATCAAAACATAGGATATATTTTTATTTTATAACATTATCCATCTATGTTATTTTTATATTATTATTAGCTAAGTATTCAATAACCCTATCTTTTCATCATTTTTTAGTTAATGGATTGAAGTAGGAGAACCTTTTCTAACAACCATGGTGATTTGAAATTTGAAAATTTCTATAAAGTGGTTCCAAACATGATGGGAACTGAAGATTAGAACTTTATGATTGTACTTTATCAATTAGCACAAGTTATGTATAAAAACATGAATTCTGTAGAACAATCTAATTCTTCTAAGAAATTGAAAGTTGTTTTTGAATCCTTTATAAAACAAATGCATCATATCTTTGTTGGATATTCTAACCCCCTCACTACAGAATAATTAATTAACTCCATTGAGAAGATATTTTTTATCCCTCATTGATTTGAAGAATAGAAAGTTTTGATTATGATCTATCATTTTTATGGGGAAGTTAATTAGTGTTGTAAAATTAAAAAAAATGAATTATAAAGAGCCAATTGATTCTATTTAATAGTAATGTTTCAAAAAAAAATCAATAGATATTTTCCCTAAACTATACATCATAAGATGAAGAGGGAGTTCCTTAGATTATAGAAAAATGAGGATGAGACCATTGGGCTTTATGAGGAAAACTTAACAAGGGTTTCATGATATGATTTTAGCTTTTTCATGAACACTAAAATCAAAGTGGTTCATTTTCATAGTGAATTAATGCTATGTTTATGAAAATCAATGGTGGTTCGAGACTTTGACAATTATGAAGATATTTTTTGTTGTTGCCTTATAGTTGAAATAGAGATTGAAGACTCTCATTGGTCTCATGATCATAGAGATAAAAAGTTTAAAATGGAGTTTAATATGGGATGATCAATAGTTAAATCCCATTGAGGTAAGAAAACAAATAATCCCATGTGTCAAATTGTAAGAGGAAGCATCTCAGGAACTATCTAAAGGGAATTGCGAGATGCTTCCAATGTATCAAATAGGGGAATCATAATAATAAGTTTCAAAGAGATATAAAGAATCCCACAAATATAGAAGAAGATAGGATGGTTTATATCAACACTCTACTAATAATAAAATGTTTCAAATATAAATAATATGGGTATTATGTGAGCCAATGCCCAATGACAAGGGTTTTCAGAGACAATCAATGACAATTACCTCCAATACAATAAGGAAGGGAATATTCTATCACTACAGTAGAGGTATATCCCAAAAATAATGTGTTAATGGGTGAACTTGGTATTCATTCAGGAATAGTGAATGTACTTTTTTATTTTGGTTATACACATTCTTTCATATATTTTTAGTTTATTATAACTATTCAAACACCACATTAAAATAGGGATGTTGAGTTATCTGTGAGAATAGATAATAAAGAAATTATTTCATCCAAAGTATATAACTCCTCCCTACTTGATGTTTGTGGACTAAACCTACCAGTAAATCTTAGATTACTTACTTTAGTGGAGTTTGATTCTATATTAGGCATTTAATTTCTTTCATTATATAAATCCAACATCAACTATTGGTAATGATATATTACTCTTCACATCCAATGCAATCCTATGATTCTATAAAAATTTAAGGAGTATGGATATCATTTTGGAATATTCTTCTCAATAATGGATACTATTTCCTTCTAGAAAATAATATCTACCTAAAATGATTGAGGCAAAGGAGAGAATCATGCTTGAAACATGCCCATTTTGACAGAGTACAATGATGTGTTCCTTGAAAAATTTCCTGGTCTTCCTCTTGAACTGGAGGTTGATTTTTCAATGGAAGTTATACATGGGTATTAGCCCATATAAAAGACTCATTATAGGACGGAAACCATTGAGTTGGATGAATTAAATAAGTAGTTACAAAATAATATATAAAATGGTTTATATGCCCAGGTGATTCACTATGGGGTGTATCGGTCCTCTCCATTTATAATAAGTATGGATCAATGTTACTCTAGATTGATTATCATGTTCTCAAAAAAACATTATGAAGAATAAGTATCCCCTACCACATATGTATGACTTTTTTGATCAAATATGTGGGGAAAATTATTTCTCTAAGGATGAATTTTGTTCAAGATTTCACCATTTAAAGGTGAAGAAGGGGGATATTCCCAAGTCTGCCTTTAGAATGATGTATGGGAACTATGAGTTTATAGTGATGAATTTCATACTCACTAATGCTTCTATAATATCCGTGGTTTGTTTTAATAGAGCGTTTAGGTATTACCTCAGAAAAATTTTAGTAGTCTTTATAGAAGATATTATGATATACTCCAAGAGAAAGGAGGGGCATGTAGATAATTTTAATATGGTTTGAAATAATTTGTGATGGGAGAAAATATATGAAAATTATAGTAAATTTGAGTTATAGATGGATAAAGAATCTGTCACGACCCGTCACTCGGGGCCAGTGCTGCGACTACCCCAATCCCTCCTTCCAAAGGCAAGGGGCTGGAAACTAGCACCAAAACGGAATATCCCTATGATGGGAAGGCATTGCCCTTAAACCTATATAAACACATGGTCTGAAAACACAACAAGAAGAAACTGTGAAGTAAAATGATATAGTAAAAGTGTACTGAATATAAAGGGGTTAGAATACAAGCCCAACTGAAAAAAGTACAAGTACAACTGAAAAGTACAAAAAAACTGAAAGGTGAAAAGAATCTTCTGGATTGTCCACCAAAGATCCATCCTGAAGGGTAGGTACATCTCTCGATCAGTAGTACCCGCATCACGTCATGCCAATGGTCCACCTCCGAGTTCCTTCCATTCTAGGCTCCATCAAACCCCAACCCAGCTGCTCGTCGTCTGCACAAGACACAATAAGGTGCGAGTAAATCCCATGCAGGGGTGAGTATAAAAATACCCAGCAGGGACCCCGAGACCCCCAAAGGTCTCTCAGAAATCTACAAGGAAAACCACAAAGCATGATCTCAATCACAAAGTACAAAGAAATAAACACAGCTCAATTAGAGTCTCATCCCATACTAGGTTTTCAGTGAAGTATAGAAGTGCATATGATTAGTCATGAAGCTATATCATCTTATTCTATCAAGAGTCACTAATTCTAACCATACAGAGTTTGACCCACATAGGATCGATAGGAACTAACCCCCACAATGATCCACAGAGGATCTGACCTGGCTATAGTTGATAGGTATCTAACCCCCAGTGACCCACACAGGATCTTACCCACAAAAGATTGGTATGCATTGACCCACATAGGATTTATGAGCATTGACGCACACAATATTGGCATGTGCTGACCAACATAGGATCGCTGATCCTTAAACATCGTATGATCTGTCTCCAACCTCCGCCTCACTTCCAGCCACTAGATTCCTCTTACCCAGTGTGCTCGAGTTCCATAGATTATGACACTTGAGATATCAGTTGTACCTAGACTACTAATAAGATAAAAAAATGAGTAAAAAAGGACCACCATGTCATAAGTATTCTAATGCGATAGACGGCGCGTCAATCGAACGCCCGGTCTCTAAGTTCTAAGTGTTTTAGTTCTAGGTGCCCGATTGGATTTGGGTTCAATCCAACCTGTCCATACTCCAACTCTCTCCAATACATAGGTGGAGTATACCAAAATGGACCTTCTCGATCCATGTGTCCCAGCACCACAGACGGTTTGTCAAACAGATGCCCGGTTCCCTAGATATAGCCCTTTATGTGATTTTGGGCCCTGTTACCCCCAGGTCCGGCCTGACCCAGTTGGACCAACCCAACCCGACCTTGTATGGGCTGGGCCACAGCAGGCTCGGCCCACTGGGCCTAAGGTCTGACCTGGCCCATAAGGGGGTATCCTGTAAAGGGTGGTCCGCAAGGGAGGCCCGACCCGTATAGGGCGGCCTGCAAAGTTGTGGCCCAGCTTGAAAGGGGGCGCGACCCGCAAGGGGCTGCCCGGTAGGGCAGCGGCCCGACCCCGGTGGAGCACAGACCGACCCGAGGTGGGGCGCGGTCCGGCCTAGCTGACACGGGGGGTGTGAACCCCTGGTCTCCCGAACACCAAAATGGTCCGGAGTCTATTCATTTTGTGAAGCGGCGACGCCGTGTTGGCACCGTAGAACCCGCTAGAGGCACGAGTTAAGACTTCGCTATGGCTTCGGTCGTGGATTCTTGTCCGCCGGCGGTGTGCTGGTCACCCCACGTCCTACTTGTAGGTGGCACATTGGTGACGCCATCCCTACTTCCATGGATGACCAAAGCACCCACTGCCTCCTTCATCGGCCGCGGCTAACGAGCCACAACCCTCTACTCCCCGTTGATGTGCGAAGGCGCGCTGCGCCTCCTCCATGGCTAGCCAGTGCCAGCCACTCCAACGACCGTCGTGGCTTTGTGCGGCGGTCTCTTCTTGAGGCGTGCGTCGATGATCTATTCCCAACGTTTCCTGTTGGTGTCACCGTGCTGGCGATCTTCCATGGAGGTGGAAGGACAACAACATAGCAGAGGGTTCGTGCCGGGTTCATTTGGCTCGCACCCTCCATATTAGCTCATAAACATGAGTGGGATTAATGGTTTAATAATCAATTGAAATAATAAAAATCAAAACCCTAAAAATATACCCCTCAATAACCTACCGCAAAAATAAATGAATTTCGGATCAACCAGTGCGTCGATTAGTCCGCGTTCTTCGTATTATTCAAGAACGGGGAAGAGGAAATCATTTAAAATGCGTAAACAAATAAAACCCATACCTCAAATAGTCAGAGAAACACCTGCACTTTAAGGTGTGTCAGTGTTCTTCATTCCCGCAATAAGCTTCCAATGATGCCGCTTGTATTCCATCCTCTGGTTCGTGGTTCGGTGTCACCCATCACCTCCCACTAGGATCAACATCGTCCCCTAAGGGTTTGGTGTCACGACACTCCTTCATCTCTTCGTTTCTTGGTGATGTTGTGTCGATACCCCTCCCCAAGCTCCATATATATGGGGGGGGGGGTAAGTAACGATGTGAGGAATTAATGGGGGCTCATAAATTAGGAACTTTACAAATTACCCAATGATTTTGTTACTTATGATTGGTTGGTCAAGACATTTATTGGCTTGACACATCGCTGGCCCCACACTTTGCTTGTCCGTTGGGGGATATGAAATAAAATAATAAAATTATTTTATTTCATTTTTTTAAATAGTCAAAAAACTTAAATTTTTATCTGGACCTACTGTAGTCAATTTAAAGCCTCCCTTAAGTGAATCATGGTGCTGCGGATTCAATGGTGCCCTCAGATTTTTAATCCAAGAAATAATTAAAAATATAGAAAATGCCGCTCACGTGTTTAATGAACGTACCCAAAAAAAGTTCAGAAAATTAATTATGTTCACCCTTGACCCGTACCGGTTGAGGTTAGGCTACGTCTAAGGGGAACACGCCCCAATGAACTCAATGGTACACTTGTATTTTCAATCCGATCTACCGTTTAGAAGTTATGTATTTTACAACAAAATAATTGTCACTTAATCATTTTATTTATGGCCAAAAACTAACTTTCACTGGTAGCCCACACCGACCAATGTTAGTACCAGCCTAAGGAAATCATACCCTCATGAGTTTAGCTGGGGTCTCATATTTTCAATCCGAGTTACTGTTTGTGAGTTATAAGAATTTGAAAAATTAAATAATTGTATTTAATTATTTTATCTACGATTATTCCGTTTTCTGATTTTCACATTGGAGACCCTTGCCAACTAAACCTAAGTGGCGCCTAGGGTAAACTAGCCATCATGAATGCAACGGTGCCCTTAGATTTCTGATTTAGGAAACTTTTTAAGAGTTATTCTATTTTTACAAGAAAACTGCTTATGCACACTAAATAAAGCTTATCAAAACTTCAACGGATCATTCTGGGCACTCCAGGCCTCTAAATCATGCCCCGTTAGATTTCATGGTTTTGAAATAATTCCATATAATTAAAAATTATATGAAAATTTTGGGACGTTACATTCTCCCCACCTTAGGTATTTACGTATTCAAAATACAAAACAAAGGAAAATCAAAAAAATGTTGGTACTGAGTATGAATCTGAGCCTCCTGCTCCTATGTGCTCTTCTGGAGGTCCCCATGCTACTACCGAACTCACACCAGAGGGATCAACCATCCATGAAGGACTCAATTCTGTCGATCCTCTATCTCCAACGGGAACTCTGTAAAAGTCACCCCTTCATCAAAGTTCAACTCACCCTATTTGATAACGTGCAATGGATCATGCACACATCTCCTAAATTGTGACACATGGAAAAAATTATGAACCTGGGGCATATTTGGGGAAAGAGATAGATGGTACGACACCTTTCCCACTCTGTTGAGAATCTAGAAAGGTCCGATTAACCTCGTAGAAAGTTTTCCACCTCGGACAATCCTTCATCATCCTCTTAGGGGTGAGGCCTATAGGAATACATGGTCTCCCTCCTCAGACTCCAAGAGTCTCCGTATTCTGTCAGTATAAGACTTTTGCTGGCTCTGTGTAGTCTTCACTTGCTGATAAGTGAGGCATCAAGATAAAAAATCCTCCACTTCATCCTTCATCCCAGGCCACCAATACTAACACAAGAGGTCCTGGTATACCTTCACCACTCTAGGATGTACCGCTAAAGTTGATGTATAAATCTCCCTCAACACCACCTCTCGTAGCACCACCAGTACCATGGTACGTCCTCTGAAGAGGATGACGTGGTCTCTACCTTCAGAAAATCCATCAGGTGCCTGTCCTGAGGAAATATGAGCACGTCGATCCTCACTGTCAATGTCCCGAAGTGCGCCTAGATGTCTTTCTAAATGAGTGGGGGAGTTAATTTCATAGATTGGAGGTATGATGATTCATCTCTATCAATGAAAGATATTTGCAATGAGACTAGCTGCTCTATCACGTCACTAAGAAACTGCAGACCAGACCTCTTGCTGAGTGCATCTGCTACCACATTCCTCTTCCCAAGAGTATAGACTATCTCAATTTCATAGTCCTAGAGGAACTCTAGACATCATCGTCGTCCAATGTTTGAGCCCTTATGAGCGAAGATATACCTAAGACTCTTGTGATCAGAGTAGACTGTAAAACATTCACCCATCAAGTAATGTCGCCACACCTTCAAAGTGAATACAACTGTTACTAACTCTAGGTCATGGGTAGTATAGTTCTGTTCATGGTGCCTCAACTATCATGAGACATAGGCAATCACTACTCTCTCATGCATCAGGACACTCCCAAGTCTGGTCCCTGATGTGTCACAATGGACTACATACCCAACACCCTCTTCTGGTAGCCTCAAGATTGGGGCACTCGTCAGTCTATGCCTTAGCTCCTGAAATCTTTTCTGACACTTCTCTATCCATAGTTAAGGATCCATCTTATTTTTCAAAGCTGATAAGGGTGTTGTTACCGTAGAGAAGTTAGGTACAAATCTCATGTAGTACCCAGCCAAACCAGATGTCCCTCTCCCTTTGGGGAGGTAATCCTAGGAACATATTTTGAAAAGATGTCCCCATACTATGCAACTCTTGTTGGGAACTAAAAATTTAAAAACTTATTCTGCCATGAGGGTAAGGATGGACAACTCAATAGTGATTGGATACACCCTCTTACACACCATTTTACCTATGCTTATTGGGTTTCCTTTTTCGTTGACCAATAAAAACCCCATTCCAATGTTTTAGATAAACCATAACCTTTTTTACTAATACAATCAATCTGAGTATGAACTATAGATGTCCAATCCATACCCAAACTAACATCGTAAGGCCTTGACGCTACCTCCAAAAGGTTGAAACTGAAACTCTCGCCTCAAGGGTCAGATCACAACATCGACATAAGTTTAATTATTGAGTCTCCTCCCAAAGGTGTCTCCAGACGTAAGGGTCAAGTCTTCGGTTTAACTGGAAACTCGAGGTCTTGAACAAGATTAATGGTAAGAAGGAATGATTGGTATTTATTTCTATTAATACAAAAGCTAGTTGTAGACACTGAACATACCTCTAAAAATTCATGGAGCCCTTGGGTCACACTCCTTTAATGCATGCTGCTACTCCCTTCCCCTGTCGTCTAGCTCCCTGAGCTAGGTGGGGACCACATTAGAGTGGTGGTTGTAACATATCAAAATGCATACCACCTCCTACTGCTATCCTAGATCCTCTTCCACGTCTGCTGCCCTGAAAATTCATTTTTCATTATAACTTACTCTTCATGAAATATTTTATATGCCCAAGTCTTTGAGACTGGGGTCAGCTTCCGGCTTCTCGACTGTTAACCTTTACTGGCTGCATCCACTCATCCAAAGAACATTTAACCACAAAGGTTTTCTCTAGTACCCTAACATAATTAGGAATGTATAGAGGAATATTGATGGCTCAGATGTCCCTAAGAACACCTCACTCGGAGGTCCAATCCCTAATGAACTTACCATACTGTATTCATCGAGTACCTGGGATGGTTGGTACGCCTCAATGAATACTCAGCTATCAACATGACATCCTACCGAAGATATAGAAGCTCTAGGTAACTATTATCCCTTAGCTATTTATGGAAAGAAAACCCCTTCTATATGGAAGGTTCCCAATCTTGTCTAGATAAAAGTATCCCCTTCGTATGATTAGGGTAACCAAAATCCTATCATCATCCTGCTCAGCAACGTAGAACGCTCCCTACCAAGACCACCATCTGATCGAATAATGCCCTGGCTAGATGGAAACTCGACCACCTAATCAAGCCAGTCTTTAGCTGATTATGAGTCGGGCTCACCTAGGAACCTAAGGGGTATCCGATGCTGAAACACTTATAAGGAACTAAGACTACAACTGTTCTCTTCCGGTACTGCCTATTGCAACTGATGACCAACGGGAAGTGGTATAGCTGTCACACTACCTGAAGGTACCATCTCAGGAAATGATCCATTTACCGAAGCTTCTTCAACCTTCAGACCATCATCTTGGTCACACACTGAAAAATACTACTAGCTATTATCACTATCTACTCTACTGGTGTCTCAACTAGAAAGAAAACTTTAGCCACTACCTCTAGCCAGTCCTCAGTTTCTTGGGAATCTGTCTCGCCTCAAAAACTCAGAGGCCTCTACCGCTGGAACTCATGAAATGTGATCATTTGGCATGCACCGTATTCTAGTTAGGTTAGTGGTAACTACTACCCAATGGGTGGTGGTGGTGCTGGTACACCACCTGAAGGTGACAACGTAGTTAGAGGGCCCTACACCAGAGCCTCGTCACTTGGTGGGCCGTCATCATATACTCTATCAGAAATCCTGGATGGCTCTCTTCATGGTGGCATCCTGGTAAGGAACAGGTGGACCATGATCATTAATTTATGCCTGGTGAGCTGGTTAAAAGAAATAATAAGAAATTTTTTTCAAAAACATACACAATTAGTATTTTCGTGCATTGAGTCAGAAATCAGAATTCAAGGTCCTGGTGTATGGATACAGCAGCTGCTGCTCCAACACTGGATTCATCGAACTAAAAACCACTCTACAAACACTTAACACTATTGCATCATAGAAAAGATCAGATTCCTAGTTATTATATAGAACCGACTCCTCCGATACCACTTTGTCACGACCTATCCCTCGGGGCCCATGCTATGACTACCCCAAGCTCACCTTCCAAAGGCCAGGGGATAGCGACTAGCACCAGAAAGGTGTATCCCTATGATGGGAAGGCAATGCCTTTAAACCTATGCAAACACAAGGCTCGAAAACATAACAAGAAAAAACAATGAAGTTAAATGCTATAGTAAATGTGTATGGAAAGTAAAGGGGTCAGAATACAAGCCCAACTAGAAAAGTACAAGTACAAATGAAAAGTACAAAACAACTGAAAGGTGAAAAGAATATCTTAGATACTCCACTATAGATCCTACCTGAAGGGTAGGTAAAGCTCTCGATCAGTAGTCCGCACATCACATCATGCCAACGACCCACCTTTGAGTACCGTCCAGTCCTGGATCCCTCAAACTCCAGCCCAATTGCTCGCCATCTGCACACGATACAACAAGGTGCGGGTAAAGCCCATGCAGGGGTGAGTATAAAAATACCCAGTAGGGACCTCGAGACCCCCAAAGGTCTCTCATAAATCCACAAGGAAAACCAAAAATCATTATCTCAATCAAAAATTACAAAGAAATAGACAAATCTCAATTAGAGTCTTAGCTCATACCAGGTTTTCAGTGAAGTATATAAGTTCAGATGATTAGTTGCGAAGTTATATCATCTTATTCTATCAAGAGGCAATGCTTCTGACCATATGGAATTTGACCCACATAGGATTGATAGGTAATAACCCCCAAAATTATCCACACAGGATCCGACCCGCCCAGAGTCGATAGGTATCCGACCCTCACTGACCCACACAGGATCAGACCCACATATTATCAGAATGCGCTGACCCACACAGGATTGATAAGAACTGACCCACACAAGATCGGTATGTGCTCACCCACACAGAATCACTGAGTGCTGAACCACACAGGATTTGACCCACATAGGACCGGTATGCACTGACCCACATAGGATCGTTGAGCGCTAAACTCTTTATGATCTGTCTCCAACCTCCGCCTCACTGCCAACCACTGGATTCCTCGCACCCAGTGCACTCAAGTTCCATAGAGTATGCCACTCAAGAAATATTTCATCCCTCAAAATATAATAATCTACACAAAGGAGTAACCCAAAGGACCGCCATGTTGTAAGGGTTCCAATAAGATAGACAGCGCGTCAATCAGACACCCGGTCTGTGAGTTCTAAGCATTTTAGTTTCGAGGGCCCTATTGGATTTGGACTCAATCCAACCCAACCATACTCTAAATGCCTCGCAAACTCAAGTGAATTATACCAAAAGGATTGTCTCGATCCAAGTTTCCCAGTACCATAGACAGTTCGTCGAACAGATGCCCAGTTCTTAAGATATGTCCCTTTATGTGATTTTTTGCCCGGTTGAGCCCGGGTCCGGTCCGACCCAGTTGGGCTGACCCAAACTGACCCGATTTTGGATGGGATATGGAGGTCTAGGCCTAATGGGCCAAAGTCCGGCCTGGAACACAAGGGGATGGACTAAAAAGGGTAGCCCGACCCTTATAGGGCGGCTTACAAAGGGGCGGCCTGGCCTATAAAGGGGAGTGGCCCGCAAGGTGCGGCCAGGTAGGGAGGCGGCCTAACCACAGTGGAGCACGGACTGGCCCAAGGTGGGGATTGTTCTAACATAGCTAACATGGGGGGTGTGACCCCCAGTCTCCCGAACTCCCGAATGGCCCAGAGGTTATTCAATTTACGAAGCGGCGGTGCCACATGGGAATTGCTCGGTCGCTGCGAAACCCACTTGAGGATCGAGTTCAGCCTCCGCCGCGACTTTGGTCATAGCTTCTTGTCCGCCAGCAGTGTGTTGGTTGCGCCGCCTCTTGATCGCCGGCGACGCATTGGTCGCACTGTCCCTTCTTCCATGGATGGCTGAACTGTCGAACACCTCCTCCGTCCATTGCAGCCGATGAGCCGCGACCCTCTGCTCCTCGACGTTGTGCGATGTTGTTTCGCGCCTCCTCCGTGGCCAGCCGGTGTCGGATGCTCCGATGACTATCATGGCTTTGTGTTGTGGCCTCCTCTTGCGGCGTGCCACGACATGCTATTCCCAATGTATCTAGTCGGTGTCGCTGCGCTGGCGGTCTTTCATGGAGGTGTAAGGATAACAAGATATCAGAGGGTTCGGGCCAGGTTATTTAGGCCTTCACCCTCCACATCAGCTCATAAACAAGAGGGTGATTAAGGGTTTAATAATCAATTGAATTAAAAACAATAAAGACCCTACAAAGATACCCCGCAATAACCTTACACAAAAATGAATGAATCACATATCAACCCATTAGTCGGTTGGTACGCGTTCTTCGTATTATTCAAGAATGGGGAAGAATAAATCATTTAAATTGCATAAATGAATAAACCCCCTACCTCGAATCGTCGGAGAAACATCCGCGCTTGAAGGTGTGTCAGTGTTCTTAATTCCTACAATAAGCATCCAATGAAGCCGCTTATACCTCATCCTCTGGTTCATGGTTCGGTGTCACCCATCAGACCCAGTTAGGATCGGCTTCGTCCTCTAAGGGTTCGGTGTCACGACACTTCTTCCTTACTTTGCTTCTTGGTGAAGCTATGTCGATACCCCTCCCCAAGCTCCATATATATAGGAGAGGGGGAGGGTAAGTAAAGACGTGAGGAATTAATGAGGCTCATAAATTAGGAACTATCCAATTCCCCAAATATTCCGTTACTTAGGATTGGTAGGTAAATCCATTTATTGGCTTGACACATCACTGGCTGCACACTTTGATTTTCTGTTGGAGGGTATGAAATAAAATAATAAAATTATTTTATTTCACTACTTTTTAAAACCCAAAAAACATAACTTTTTCTCAAGACCTACTGTAGTCAAAGTAAAGCCTCCCTTAAGAAAATCCCAGTGCTATGAATTCAATGGTTCCCTTAGATTTTTAATTTGAGAAACAATTCAAAAGTTAGAAAATGCCGCTTACGCGTTTACCGAACGCACCCAAAAAAAGTTTATAAAATTAATTACGTTCACTCTTGACCTGTGCCGGTTGAGGTTAGGCTATGCTTAAGGGGAACACACTCCAACAAACTCAACACTATGATCAGATTTTCAATTCGAGTTACTGTTTAGAAGTTATAGATTTTTCAATAAAATAATTGTCACTTAATTATTTTATTTACGGTGAAAAACTAACTTTTACTGGTGTCCTGTTCCGGACAATGTTAGTATCATCCTAAGGAAAGCATACCCTCATGAGGTCAGTGGTGGTCTTGGATTTTCATTCCGAGTTACCATTCGTGAGTTATAATCATTTGAAAAATAAACTAATTTTATTTACTTATTTAATTAACGGTTATTCCATTTTTGGGTTTTCTCACAGGAGGCCCGTGACGACTACACTTAAGTCACGCCCAGGGTAAAGCTATCATCCTGAATGAAATGGTGCCCTTAGATTTCTGATCTGAATTTTTTTTAAGAGTTATTCCAATTTTTCAAAAAATCTGCTTAAGAGCGCTAGATAACGTTTAAGAAAACTTCGACGGATCATTCCAGGCACTCCGGGCCTCAGAATCATGCGCCGTCAGATTTCGCATTCTCGAAATAATTCCATATAATTAAAAAATTATACTAAAATTATGGGACATTACAATATCTTTCTTGGGTCATGTTATCACCAAAAGGGGATATTTTTAGACCCTTCTAATGTAAGAACAATCGTAGAATGTCCCAGGAAAAAATCTATAATAGATATCCATAGTTTCCTTATTTGAGCTGGGTATTATCGGTGATTTGTGAGTAAATTATCATTATTTTCAAATCCACTAACGTAGATGACTTAGAAGGGATTAAATTTATTTTAGGCTAGTGAATGTGAAGAAAAAAATCAAAATGGTTAAAAAGAGGCTTATCACTGCACCAGTATATACACTACCCACAAGTGTGGAACACTTTATGGTATAGAGTGATGTATCAAAGAAGGTATTACACTATTTATTAATGAAAAATGAAAAAGTGATAGACTAAACCTTAGGGAAGATAAATGTTCATGAGAAAAACCATTCCACACATGATATGATGTTGGTAGTTGTGATATTCACATTGTAAATCTAGAGGCATTCTCTCTATGGGGAGAAGTGTGAGATATATACTAATCATAGGAGTCTCAAATATATATATACATAGATGGATATTAATATATGATAGTGAGTATGGTTATATATCATCATGTAATTTGACTTCTCAATCCACTACAATCCATGTATGTAAAATAAAGTGGAAGATTGTCAAAGAAGAAAAGATCCTAAAACCATATAAATGGTGATAATTTTAAAGGATCCACTCTTCATAGAATTGAAAAGGATGGATATGGGAACATAAAGGAAGGTATATAATAATTAATTTCCCAAATGATTACTCAACCATCCATTTTAGAGAAGATAAATGATTCTAAAATAATTGATGTGGAAATTTAGAATAAGGTGGAAGCTATCGAAAATGTGAAATCCTCAGAATTTAAAATCAGTGAGGAAGGAGTCATAAGATTTGCATCACGACTAGGTGTACCATAAAATGTAGAGATTAAAAAAGATCTTCTAAATGATGGACATTGATAAACCTTCTCCATTCACTCTAGGATCATAAAGATGTATCGAGATCTCTACTAGCACTATTAATGGGGAAATATGAAGAAAAAGATCACTGAATATTAATCAAAGTGCCTGGTATGTCAGAAAGTGATAGTTGAAAGGAATAAATCTGAGGGGATGATGAAACCATTTCCCATAAAAACATAGAAATAGAAAAACATTACCATGAATTTTTTCACTGGTCTTCCAAAGAAATCCATAGTAAATACAGTAATATGTGTTATTATGGATAATCATTCAAGGACAACACAATTTATTACAATTCAAGAGGACTTCTCACTCGACCAACTTGAAAATATAAAAAATAGAGAAGCAGTGAGGCTAAATGGAGTTCCATTATCAATTATATCTGATTACGATCCAATATTTACCTCAATGTTCAAGAATAGTCTCCAACATTCTCTAAAAACATAGTTGAACTTCCATACGTATTGTCACCCACAAAATGATGGAATATTTGAGTGAATTGTTCAGAAATTGTAAGATATATTTAGAGAATTCTTGATGAACTTTAAAGGGGGATGGGATCACCATATTCTAATGGTTGATTTCTCTTACAATAATAGTTTCCACTCAAGCATACAAATGGATTCATATCAATCCATTTATGGGAAAATACGCAATAGATCAATGATTCCTATAGTCGATAGAAGATCTATGAGAACAATTATTGATGGGAATTAGAGTTAGAGGTTGGAGAAATGGTATTCCTCAACATATATCTAAGAAAGAGAATTATGAGATTTGGGAAGTAGAGAATGATAAGTCCTAAGTACATCAACCCCTCTGAGATTCTTGATCATTTCAGAGATATGGACTATCAAATATCACTTCCACCTACCATGTCTCATGTAAATGATGTATTAAATATATTCTTATTGAATAAGTAAATAACATATCCCACACATGTACAAAATTCAGAGTTGATATAGTTTGAAAATGATATATCTTATGAGGATAATCCAGTGAAGATATTAGATTATATAGATAAAGTTATAAAAAACAACATTACTAAACTAGTAAAAGAACTAAAGAGGAACCATAAATAATAAGAGGAAAAATGGGAACAGAAGGAAGTAATGAAGGATAATTACCCTCACCTATTTTCACCTATGTTTGAAAAATAAAATTTCAGAGGAGAAATTTTATAAGGAAGAATGTCATTACCCAGAATTTTATCAATAGAGTTTGAATTATTATAATTATATAGTAGAAAAAATCACATAAAGAAACTAGTAAAATAATTATTCTCTTAAATGAATAATTATACATTATTCAAAACATATACCAATAATAATTGAAAATATTACAACATGATAATAAATAGAAAATAAAATAATAATAATGGGAAAATTTTGATCTTCTTGATCCACTAGAATGAACTCACTTAGGAACAAATATGAATAAATTAAAAATATTGTTAAAAATAAAATATACATTTTTAAGATGAAAGTATATATATAACCGTAATAGAAAATAGATGTTAATTTAGAATGAATAAAATAAAAGGTACTTATAAGAATTAAGGAAACTATATGACTATTATAAATCTAACTGTTGGAATAGTAATATAACCGTTAAGAATAGTAATCTAGATTTTAGAATAGTAACCCTACCTATGAAAATATAAAATAAATTTTAGGTATCCTATAAATAAAAAATGATATATTTATATCATGGTATAAGTAAATATATTTCTTAAAAATGATAAGTTATGGGTTGGTATTTTTATAAAATTTAAATGTTTATTTTCAATTTTATAATTAATATAATAATTTAAAATTAAATTAAATTTAATAAAATAGATTCAAAAATTAATATATTTTTATATTATAATTATAGTATAATTTTATGAGACCGTAATTAACTGTTGAATGGGTCATAAATCAATTAAAATATTAAAATATTTATTTTTTTGAATAAATAATGATTTTTTAAAGATTAAATTTATCATATTTAAAAAATTATTTTCATAAAAGGGATTACAATTTTGATATCTACACATTTCAAAATGGTTAGGATGAATTTTTTTAGATTTTTCCAAAATAGTGGTTTTTTTGGTAAATAGTGAAATACAACAATTTATAGTATTTAAGATTATAAGCCAAATAAATGAATTTTTGAATCATTAATGAAGTATGAACCAATTATTTTAGAATAAAATCCACTATTTACATTATATAATCACAAGAATCCATAGTATTTATATTTTTGATCCAAAATAATAATCAAATCATTATAATAATCTAAAACACCCCTCTCATTCCGTTATAAGTACCACCCTCACCAAATCTTCTTCTCACACCTTATAAGCTTTGTAGATTTCCAGTATTCAACCAAATTACCTTTACAATCATCTCTCCCATAATATGGTGTTTCTAGTATCACCAAATGAACAATTCCAAGTGCCCTATGGCGGTTCTCAAGGAGATGACATTCAATAGGTAAAATTCTCTTTCTCTCACTTTTAAATTCTTTATTTATTCAACCTTATCATGAACCCGTATACAAAGTGACATTTTAACTATAGTATCAAATATATAATGTAAATTTTTTAATCAAAATATCCACCATAAAATCCCCATCTCTTCTTATTTTATTATTAAAATTTAAACATCATCTGAAATATGTCGATTCACCACCTTTATAGATGATGATTTTTCATTTTCATTACAACCTTCAAGGATGGTCAAAAAAAATTATTATTGTAAAATCAGATTTTAATATGTATATTATAACTTATTTCATTTTATGGATCTAATATATAGACATAATATTAAATACAACAATACTAGTTTATGATTGTAAGAAAAAACCACCAAAATAAACTAAACAATTATCATTAATGTTTTATCAAATAAATCATCAACATACCAGAAATAAATATGATATTTGGGAATATTTAAACTTCCTTAATTACATGAATACCATATAATTTCACTTATGGAGTATTGTTCTCAATTTTAAAGAACAACCATAAATATACAGAATTTAACCGACCATAAAACAATGGAATGAATGATCCCAAAACAATGAAATTAAACTCTATAACTATTAAAAATGGCAATAAATGAAACTAATAAAACTTTGATAAATAAAATATATGTGTAATAGGTCATTAATTAAATTATTAATGCATTAAATTTTATTATATAGGTTATTTAGAGTATGTATAGAACAAATTGAGACATAAGGTAAGGGATCTCTCTGAACCTTCATATTTCATGTGGGTAAAACATTATCTCTCTTTGCCTCAATTTATCTCAAAATTATTCTAATTTAATTATTATATATTCTATATATATTTTCCAGACACATATATATATCTCAAATCATATTTCTATGATGGGGGAATACATATTTTAGAAGGTTCCCATCTCAATTACTATCGATATGCAAACCCAATTAAAGGGAACATATCTATTTCATACCAATTTTCAAGAACACTCTATAAAATGTTTTAATCCACCCATATTTTAAAAAATAAATCATTTTATCCTGAAATTATATTTTAGTTCATTTTTTAATTTATGGAAATAATCAATCAATTACCATATTTGAATACTCTTCATTATTTTCCCCAAAACCATGATTATGTGGGACATTTGTAAAGTTACCTAGCCATCTGATTTGTTGTTTTCAATTTAGTTCAACATCATTATTCATGGAATATTTTTATTTTTTTCTTTTATGAATATAGATGAATGATATATATCCCATATTTCATGGATTACATTATTATACACCCATGAGTTAAGTCATATGACATGATTACAATACACATTTCATTACATGGGTAACCCTTATGTTTATGTTTGATTATTTATGTGGAACACATATGAATGAACATGTTATTATCAATGTGACTATATAGTGTTCCAATGCATTGGGTAATTGTCTTTCCTCGTGAGATGTTATTTATGGGATTAGGGTGTAAGACTAATCCATTAGGGGACTATATCCACCATGTGATATGGTATTGGAAGTTAGCTTTGAATCATGTTTATGTCCTAATATATATTCTTTCCACATTTCAATGTTTCCATTATCATATGATTCGAAGTTCTATATGTTATGATTTCATATGTTTATTCAAGATCCAAGACTTTTATGTTATAATGTTTCCTTATAACTCATGTTTTTTATTTTATTCCAAGGTATATCCCCTTAATAGGATTTTTAGATAACACCTATTGTGTATGTATTCCCCAGGTTATCATATGAAGTTATAAGAACTCAAATGGAGTTAGGATATAAATATGAAGATTAATTTAAATATTTATATTTATATTTCCATTTTTTTATTTTATGTGCCGAGTTCTATAAAGACACTAGGCTTTCTGATCATTAGTTTGTAATTGATGGATAATTATGCTTAAAATCATGTAATAATATGTGAAAAAGACTAAGGTGTCTATATTATTCTTCTAAAGAACTAGGCCAAATACTTGATTTGAGTGCCCAAGGTCCAAACACATAGAGAAATCCCCCATAGAACATATTTATCCTTATGATTCTATGCTTCTCGTCTAGAGTTGGACACATAGAATTTCCCCATAAAGAACTGTACATTTCCTGATACTGATGGAATAAACCACACCCTCTCAATATTAAAATCTGGATATCTCTACCAGAGGTTACATCTTTCTAGGAAATTCCTCTTCCAGGACTGTACTTTGGATATATCCTCTATTATCCAAAATCATGAAGTGGCTCATGACCACCATTACAGATGCTGAGTCCTGAGCTATAATCTTTATTCTTCCATGGTCCCATGTATTCCACCTTCGAGCCTACTAACTAATTAATATGACACCGACACCTCTCACCCACAACCTCCATTCCTTCACTGGCCCATCTATCTAATTCCACCTAGGTTCTAACCATGCCACTTCTAGTTTCAATGATGTCAACATCCCCTACTTCTACTGAGGACCTCATCTAGTTCCCACAGTCATTTTTAGGATTTCATCACTCCCTGTTATTTCAAGGCCCCCTGTACCAAGAGACATGTCCTCCCCTCATCCTCCTCATTTAAACCACCAAATTTGGTACTTTCATGATTTTATATTTGTATTTGATAAATGATTATATGGAACCTTGACCGATAGTCCAAACCCTAACTACTTATCAAAAGGAGATCAGTTATAGCAAATTTATACACACTTTCCAAAACATCAACCCGACCAAATATAAGACCCTAACTTAAAAATTACACATTATAGTGTATTTAATCTAAAATTCACTTTATTACATTCCAATATATCTTTTAGGTTTTTAGTTTTTGGAGAATTAGTTTGTAAATATTAAATTAAAAAACCCAAATATTAAAAATAGAACAATTATAATCACTATCCATTTTTCATAGAATATAAAAATTGTAAAATGAACCTAGTTTTATTTTCATGAAAAATCACCATGATTTTAAACTTGAAACATTATTTTTTATTTCTCATCGTTAATCCCTATATAAAAAATTTTAAAAAGTGGTATGGGCTCCGAAATCCGAATAAGGTACATAAAATATAGAAATTCATTAGCCAAATAAAAAACATGAAAATACCTAAAAAAATTACATTTATCACAATATTCATTGAGCTTATGAAAAAAACATATCAATATGAAAAACACCAACTGATTTTTTCAATGAAATATTTTAAAACCCATAGTAGTAAAATTGAAACCCTTTTAGGAAACATAAGATATTATATTCATAACCCACATTAGAAATAACTAGTGCCTGGTTAAATACATTGGAGAAATATATATGGTGAACTTCCTCTGTCTTTTCATTGAATATAATTAATATTACACAATGCATTGGAGATCTATATAAATCCCTTACATTATATAATATGTACTGGTCTCGCCCATTGAATAAGATGTATCAGGTTCACCCATTATATATGTGGTATCAATCTTAATATCCATCATATATAATGTTAAAGTACCAAATCATGAATAAAAAATTTAATTCTTACACCTTTTCATCATAAACCCCTTGAAAATATCTTTTAAATCAATATGATTTTTTTCAGATATATAAATACTCTTTCTTTTTAAAAAACCCTTTTTTTAAACTAAAATACTTAAAACAAAGGGAAGAAGGTTTTTTATTTGAAGAAAAAAAATGCAAGATTATAATGGAATAAGAAAATAAAATAAAAATTGTGTCGGATTGAAAAGCTGTTTGTTTTTTTGTACATTAAATTATAACATTCCTTTTTTTCATTTTTTAAATAATATAAAAAAGTTTTGTATAAAAAAGTAAAAAGATTCCATTTTTAATCCTTTAAAATAATGTAAAAATATATGTAAAAGGACCCTTATAGTTAATTTATGTCCATATGAATACATTCATAAAATAATTTTAATAATATAGTCATGGAAAAAAATATTTAGAAAATAAATCATTAAAAAATTTAAAAAGGGGTTGTAATTTAATGTTCTACTTATGTCATGTTTGACTTGTCATGTATGTTCCTTATAATCATGCATAATAAAATTATGATAATTTTTCTACTTTATTAAAAACCATTATCATGTTTATTATTCCATTTATTTTATTTATTAGCATGTTATGTACAATTATTTAATCAATTATCTTCATATAGGGTGTTTTGATGATATTCAGATCATATTTTCAAAATGACTTTGTTAGGTTGAAAATGGTCAAAGTGTTTATTATTATATCAGCTCTATAATAATAATCATGATATAATCATTATTTTTTAATACATTAATTATAATATTTAAAAGTTACCATGAAATATGGTTATGAAAAATGAATTATGTTATAATCATGGAGACTATTGGTTATATGTACGAAAGAGTAAAGTTTCCATTTTAAAAATAAAATGAAAAAAGAAATTAATAAATATTTTGTGTTTTAAAAATTATTATTATATCATAAATAACTTATTATTTGTTTAAATATACATATATATCAATTTCATCTGATTTGGTAATGAAAAATTAATCACATCGCGTCATGGAGGTGATAATCCACAGGTACACATGAATGACATTATCATTTTTCAATAGATGGAAATCCAAGAAAGTAAGTGATATATTATATTTAAATAAATATTAATATTTCATGAATATCATATATATACATTGTATCCATCATTTTAAACATCCTTGAGAGGTAGTGATTGAAAATTAATTAGATTGGTTTGTGAGGCTATATTCCTCTTCACATAGGAACAATGGTTCCATTTCTCCTTTGATGGAAGAGGGGATGGATATAGATTATGACATTAACAAAATAAAATTTCAACATATTTAAGCTAATTATATTATTATTTCATTATGAATGAATACTATTTAAAGGAGGTAGAAGAATTAATAAAAGGAAAATTCTCGGTTAAGAATGATACCTCATTTTCAAACCATCTCTTTAGGTTCATACCTAAATCAATACTAGGTAGGATTTATGATCGAAACATAGACTTAAGGATTTTTTTTAGGAATCTATTTGGGAAGGTATTTTCCAAACTATTTTTCTCAAAAGTTGCATGGAAGAGAGGAGATGAGGAACCCTTTTATATGTTAGGGGAGTGACACTCTTGGAATTTACTAAAATATCAAATTAATATAAATTAATTTTCAGGGAATAATGGATATAAAATGATATATTTTGATTATAAGATGATCATGTGTCAAAATCCACTCATACATAAAAGTTTGGGCAAGTTTAGGTGATGTTTTCACGATTATTGCTTTGTTTTAACCCTCGTTAACCCATTTGAAAATTAATTTGATATCAAATTTAGCTTACACCCTAGGAGTTAAGAAAGCTACTATAAATGGAAAAGTGACACATAAATGTAAAATTTTATATAATTTAATCCATATATCATTAAATTTGATGAAGATAATATTATTTTTCATTTTAAATCATTTAATAAAGTATTATATATTATAAAATATCATTAATATAATTTTTGAAACTATTCATTTAATTTTAATTCAAAAACATCATGACACAAAAGTTTTTGGAATATAAACCTTCAAAAAATAACTAATTTGATATATTTACTTATAATATTTTTGGGAGACTATAAATCCCTAAATAAATATCCTTAATGTTGTTAATAACATTATTTTATTTTTCTACAACTTTTACAAGGACCATGTTAGTATTGGTTAGGAATTTAAAGTAATTGTATAACCACTAAAAATTTAAAATAAATTACCATGAGAAAAAAATCTTTACTATTTATAATAACTATTTATAATTGAATATAATGTGTTTTTATCCCTATTAAAAAATATTACAGATATTAAAATCAACAAAGTGACACGTTTTACTTTATCTTTTACTTAATTATTATAAATTCTAAAATCATTGTTAAATTTTAAAAGGTTATATCTTTAATCTTTGTATAATTTATGTTGAAATGGTCTCATCGGATGAACTAATTTCATATTTTTGAATGAATTTTAATCCTTATCACATTAGTTCTGACCCTAATTAAAACATTTTACATTTACTTTGGTAATACAAAGTAACTATGGTTACTATTCATATTTATCAAAAAATAAAAGGAAAATATTAATAAAATTTCGACCTCATGATTCAAAATATGGAATACATATTTAAATATTCAGTTTTTAGATGTGGTATAATTTAATTTTAAATTAAACTAACAAAATATAATGAAAAATAGTTTTTTTGAAAAATTTCTTTAAAGTATTAAAAAAAAATTATAAAAAATTAAGGTATTAAATTAATTAAAAATACCATACTTGAATTATGATTAATCAAAATAAATTAATATAAATTATAAACTAATCCAAAATATAATTTTAATTTTTAAATAGATGAAAAGAAAATCAAATTTCCAATAAAAATGAGTATCTTCCACTAATCATTAAAAAGATAAAATTTTTATAAAAATTAACAATAATTAATCATAAAATAATTTTTATATTACGATTTCATAAATGAAATTAAATTTGAAAAATTAATATTCTAAATTTTTTAAATCAAGCATTTAAATTGAACCATATAATATATGTAAAGAAATTTGGTAAGAATAAAAATATTTTATTTTTAACATAAAAATTACATGATATTATTATAATGAATATATATCTATAAATATATAATTAATGAATATTAATAATACAAGAAAAGTATTTATTCTCACATCACTTAGGTTATTAAATTGTTCTCCTCTTGGTAAATTCCATCCTCAAAATATTATCCATTACTTAAACAATTTAGGATATTTTTCATTCACATAATTTTATGATTCCCAATGTTTCTAATTGAACTATATGGGTTTTTAAAAAAACCCTAAATTGAGAAATTATCTTATTCTACAACAATTTATATTAGAAATCAAAAAACTTAACTATATTACCTCATAAGAAAGGTTTTCCTCCAACCAAACTACCTATGGGCTCCAAAGATAAGATTTATCGAATACATATTTTCTTAATAACAAAAAATGAAATACGTCATGTATATAAGAGAAATTTTGAGGTAAGGCCACTCAAAAATAAACTGATCCATCTTTATTAGGGATTTCATAGGGTTTAATTAACCATAGACTAAGCTTCCCTTTTTACTAGAACGTATAATACTTCACTATAGATATAATTTGAAAAAACATGATCACATACCTTGAATGAAAGATCATTAATTTTGTCATCCAAATTATTTTCCCTACTTTGATCCATACTCATATATTGTTGAATCATATTCAACTTTCAAACCATTTATTTTACCCAAATTGGCCCAATCAACTTCCTTTCACCTAAATCATCCCAACAAATTGAATTTTGACACCACATTACATATAACTTATCAAAAGGTGTCATATATATACAGGAATGAAAACTGTTATTATAAGGAAACACAAATAATGAAACATATTGATCTCTAATTATCTGGAAATCCATTTACCAATATTGAAGCATGTATTCCATGGTCTGAATTTTTTGATCAAATTGTCCACTATATTGAGGATGAAAGGATGTACTAAAATTTAATTTAGTGACCAATGACTTCTGAAGGAATTTTCAAAAAATTAGAGGTTACCATAGGAACATAATCAGATATAATGGAGATAGGAACTCCATTTTACCTAACTATCTACTTTAGGTACAATTGATAATGATGATCTAAAGTCATTTCATCTCAAATGGGAAGAAAATGTGAAAAATTATTTAGTAAATCAATAATTACCCAATTTTCATTATTACCTAAAGATGTCATTGATTATAAAATGATAAATTCCATAGATATATTTTCCCATTTCTAATCCAGAAATGAAAATGGATAAATAATCCCTTTAAAAATATTACTTTATTCTCTAACCCATTGACATGTCAAACATTTCATGTTAAAGTAAACAATATCTCTTTTCATTCCATCCCACCCATAATACATTTGAAGGTCTCTCTACATCATTATGCCTCAATTATGAATGGGAAACATGGAACTATGATCTTCACTCAAAATTTTTCTCTTTGATTGAGAATCAAAAGGTACACATAATCTCTTTCCAAATATCAAAAACACATTCCTTGTCAATGTCAAATTTAGGTAACTTACATATCCTTACTAGTTTAAACTTTCCTTAAAAATCATAGTTCTCCTTTTACACTTTAATAATTATTTATAATAGAGATAACTATATTAACACAAGAAAAAAAATAGAATAAGTTCATTAATGCATAATTTCTAGGCCAAAATTCATTAAATCATTAACAAAATGGTCATGTTCTAGACTTTTCAAGTTTGATATAGCATTATATTTTTGAATTAAATCACCAACTACTTTGTTTTAATTTCCATGATGGTAATGAATCATGAAATAATAATCCTTAATTTCTTCCAGCCATCTTCCCTACCTCATGTTCAATTTTTCAGAGAGAATATATACTTCAAACATTTATGATTAATATATATTTCACGCTTTACTATACATAAATTATGCCTCTAAATTATAAATAAAAAACGACAATAGTAAATTACAGATTATTTTATTGATAATTTAACTCCTGAGGAATTAGTCAACACAAATAATAAGTAATTACCAGATTATTATACATCATAACACAATGAATTCTTTTCATTAAAGCATCACTATAGATGAAAAATTCACTATTTATAAATGATTGGGCGAAAACTAGAGAATTAAACTATCGGTATTAACCAACTAATCTGAGGTATGTTAGTGGGCTCAATTATTGAGAAAATATTTTAATAAACTATAGGTATTAACCAACTAATCCAAGAAAAGTACAAATCTCTATAAAATTTTTAGGTTATTTATAATCTTAAATAACTTTAGTTTTATAAAGTTTAATAGTTTTTCTATCTTTAAGAATAATATGTATGAGGAAATAAATCTTTTGCAACCAAAATTCACACTTACTTAATCATACATATAACATTTTTTCCTTTCAGGGTTTTCTAAAAAATCCATAGGTGTTTTTTATGATCCTTTTGAATTTTAGAGTATACGAATATATCATCAATAAATAAAGCAATATAATTATCTAAATAATCATGTAAATTTTTTTCATAAGATCCATGAATAAGGATAGAGAATTAGACAACCTAAATGGAATAATTATAAACTCATTCCTGTATCCAGTCCAAAATGCTTTCTTTCAGATATATTCCCCCTTCAAATTCAACTAATGATACCATAACATGAGATCAATATTCAAAAAAAATTTCCCGATAGATATGATCAAAAAAATTATCAAAATTAGGAAAAATAAATTTGTTATTAATAATGACGTAATTAAAGGACCTATAATTTATACAGAGTGTCATTGAACTATCTTTTTTTAATAATTAAAATAGGATCTCCCCATAGTGATGTTCTTAGATGAAAGAAATCTTTTTATGGAAGCCCCTGCAAAAAATTGTACCATTCCAAAAGATCTACTTGATCCATTATAAAAGGGGGTTTTAAAATTGGCTTAGTATTAGGCAGTAAGTCAATTGTAAAATCAACCTCCCAAATAAGAATAAAAATAGAAATTTTATTATGAAAAACATCCAAATATTCATTCAATAGTGGGACATAAAAAATTTGAATAGTTAATTTCTCATCAGAAATATGAGTTAGGTAACATTCAATTCTATCTTCAATAAATTTCTTAGATTCTTGATATTTCATCAGAGGCATGAAATAATTAAATATAATTTTTTATATATGTAATCTATCATAGGATGATAAACTAAACAGAAATCCATACCTAAAATAAAATCAAACAAAACAATGGGATGTTCAAAAATATGTGTAGGAAAGAATACCACACTGATAAAAACAGATACTTTCTACTAAATATATTTTTCTTTAATTCTTCCACCCAAAGATTTCACAAAAAGTTATATATTCTTTTCGTGAAGTGATATTCAAAATATTCTTGGAAATTTATCAGAAATGAATGAATTGAAAGATAAATAGTTAAAAAAGGAACCAATATAATTTTGATAAACATGTAACATACCTGTCACTATTTCATTAGATTACTCAACACAAACCATAGTAGTAGAAAATGATTTTTTTCACACCACTTTTCTTTAGATCATGATGGTTTCTAGCCTGTTTCACTAACATCAAACCCATGTAAACATAATTCCCCAGAACATTAAAATTAATAAATATAACCATTATCGAGATATCTATTATCCCATTCTTGTATTTTTAGGACTTTTTTCTATACTGTTAAGGCTCTATAGAAAACATACCTCAGATGTAACACTTTCTAGATCCTATCAAATATATCATGAAATGTTTTTTTGCTGCACTTGGAACATGTTGGGGGTTTGCCTTCAAATATTGATGAAGTATGTAGGAAAAAATAGTATCATTGAGTATATATTTTTTTAGATCACAATACACTAAAATATTTTGATCACACAATATATTTAACTAGAAGAAGTTTGAGGCTTGAAAATTAGACCTCAATTATCTATAAATTTAATCCTAAACCACCCTGAGAATAATTTCTTTATGATGAATGGATTGAGGGTATAGATGAGTAAATATATATTGAAAAATTACACATGGTATATTGTTTCAATACCTAATAAAAAATTTCATTGGAACTAGATGGATTATCATTAACATGTTGAATGATCAAGGTAAATTTATCTATAACAATTCCAAACTTGTATGCATTGGATACACTCAAATAGAAGGTATTGATTTTGAAGAGAGTATTTCTTCAGTTTCACGGTTTGAATCTATTAGGATTTTTCTTTTTATGGTATACTATAAGCTCTATAAAATTTATTATATGATGTTATGTTTTTATTTTTTAATTGTGACCATGAAGAAGATGTGTAAATTGAGAAACCTAATAGGGTTGTAATTGATAATGATGATACAAGAGTATCTAAATTGAATAAGGATTTTTGTGGATTACAAAATCCTGAGGTCCTCATATTTATGGTTGTATAGATACTTTAAAGGTTTAAAATTCATGAAAGTCAAAGTGGATAACAACTGGTATATAAAAAAAATGAAGACATGTAATATTATATTAATTTTATTTATTTATAACAAAATTTTTATATGTGATAATGAGAATTATTATTATGAATTTCCAATAAAATGAAGCATCAATTTTATATGTCTACTATAGGTAATTTGAAATAATTTTTGTGATTATAAGTCATGAATTCAAAAAGTTTTACCATTTTTATCCTAATAAAAGTATTCCAAATAACTATTGAATAAGATATAGATACATGACTCAAAACAATCATCAATACCCTTTCAAGTGGGACAAAAAATTTCCAAACATATTGAGGTGTGATTGTAAATAAATTATATTTTAGAGGATAAATTTAAAACATAATTTATATCTCATCATTTAGGAAAGATATTATTTATTATGTGAGTCTTTCTGAAAGATATTAGAGTGACTTAAAAGTGTCACATATTATGGTTTCTAAAAGGGTTTTGAATTAATCAAAAAGGAATATGAATTATGGTCTACTTTAGAAGAAGGTATGTAATTTTAATCAGTATGGGATTACATATAGTGATTATAAAAATGATTATGATGATATAAGGTCCACTTCAGGTGAAATTTTTCTCTTTGTATATATCTATGTGTTTTCCATTTAATGAAATAGATTATCATCACATTGAGTTCTTTAGAGGATGAATGTGTTTCTACTACAAGTTCATATAATCAAATGATATGTATGAAGGAGAAGGTTGATTATTTTATAGAGAGGGTTAAGATACCTATCATAATTCATTGTGATAGTCAAAGTGAAATAGAACTTTCTAAAAATATTGTGTGATAATAAATGTCAGAGAAAATTCACCTTAGATTCCATTTCATTAAAGAGAGGGTGGAAATTGGAGATGTCAATAATTAATACATCCTTATTGAAGACTATTTGGATAATATTTTCTCGAAGGCTATCCCAAAGGATAGATTTGAGTTCATGAGGTTGAAAAAGGGTGTTCAGTCCCTACCTTGTCATTAAAAAATTTGGGACGGAACCCCACTTATCCATGCAGTAATTTGTATGATAGGGAGAAAAGTGAAAAAACACTTTAACATGAAATTAAATTTCTTTCCCTAAATTTTAAAATTAAGTTTCTTCATTTATTCTTAAAAGGGAGAGTTTTTTTGAATAGGTGACTTCATGGTTTTAGGGTTTTTTTCATCTTTTCAAATGGTAAAAATGTTACTTTTATTAAAACGGTGAAATTATCTCAAAAAATTACCTTATTTTATTGTGTTGTGTAATAATTTTCTCTAAAGTGATAAGATATGATTTGATGACTCACATAAAACTTGTAAAATTCGGAGTAGATCTGAGTTTATTTGGAAGAGTTGAGTGATGTTTCTAATAAATACAATAGGGGGAGATTTCATTACCATTGGATTAGTTGATGAAGTGGTGGTTGGTTTGAATTTATTATCAACATTCTTGAATATATAAAAAATGGTTTACGAGGATACAACTTGGGAGTTCACTTGTGGATTGATTCAAGACACTTGGAAGAATTAAGGAAAAGAAACAATTAAAATTTGATTATTAATGTGGTGATGTTTAGGGTAACTAAATGAATGTGTTGGTGGGTGTAGAGAGACTATATACAATATCTTGGAAGATATTTTTAGTAATTTTAGAAATGATAAATATTGTTTGATGGGACGTTTGTTGATTTAAAATATTCCTGGAATGTCTAGACTGAGATATAAATGATTAATCTTAAGAAAGTATATTTGGTTAATAAATAATGATCGAATCAACATGGTTTATTGGATATGTTATTGTGGCCTACTAGATATTTTTTTATATGGTTGATCCACACATACATTTGATCCATATCACTTTATGTGGTCGAACTACATTAGTTTTCTATGTGGTCAGAAAGTTTTACATATAGTAAGAACCCATTGTAACCATGATTATCGTTTAATCAGCCACAATCAATGGCCACACCTTTCTTCCCTCCAACATGAAATACCATTTCACAGAATATACAGGTTCTCAAATAGATAAAAAAATGCAACATTAGAACACACTATAGGTTAAAACATTAAAAAATTGACTTGAACTCAAATCCATCCCATGTCAGCTCGTCGATCTAAGTACTCCACAATGAAGATAAAGTACATCAACCCCCTCTGATAACATAATATTTCAACTCCACATGAATCATTCCTATTATATTACCAAATGATTTAAAATCTAGACCCTATATGACTAAAATTAATTGTGGAATTCAATCCCTTCAATAAAATAGAGATTGACATTATCCATACCATCCATTTTAGATCCAAGTTCCCCATACCTCATAACCACTATACCGCTAAGATAAATAAACCCACATGAATGATCCATGTTATGCACTAGTTGAATATCCATCATTATTCTTGTTTTCACTATGTAGTTTTTAAATTTTATAGATACATCCACCTTTTAATTATATAATCACCAATACATAATAATATTTCTTGCAAGGTTTTTTATAGGATTCCTCTTTGATTAAGTAGCATCCAATAACTCTAGATCAATATTTTGCTAAAATTTCACACATTTCAGCAAAAATCATGATAACCCAAATCAACACATCTTCCAAGACAAAGAGTCACTTTTATATCCTTTTTAAAATTCTATCTTTATTAAGTGAAAATATATTCTTGAATAAATATTATTTATTTGGTGTATTACCGATACAACTTAACCCTATCCTGCCAAAACCTGACTTGACTGTTGAAGACCTTACCAACCATTTCAAGCCTAAAAACTCAATCCAAAGCCACTATCAAGACCAATAAACCCAATTCTTCATATATAAATAATGTTTAAACACATAAAAAATATTTTTTCACACGCTAACCAGAACATGTCTTCCATCATACCATGAAGTAGAAAAACACTTCAGCACCAATTCTTTTCAAATGTGTATGAAGCTCAATAATGGGATGAGTCTCTTAGATGAGTATTATTTTAACAATTATGATGAGAGGAGATTCTAGTATGAGATATATAAGGGGTTAAGTGGGTAGCGGGGACTCCTTTTCCCCACCCTATGGGATTATTCTTGATTCCTTTTTTTTATTTTTTTTATTTTCAATCTATTTATGTTATGTGAAGTGAAACTCTATTATCATTCTCTTCTAATTTTTTGTTTGAGAACAATTAATAATAATGTAATCATGCTCTATTAACTACATTATAATGGTATACTAACCCGATGGTCTAAATTTCTAGTGGAGGTCTATAGTTACTGAAATCCACATTCAAAATGTTTATGTTTTTATTCAATTGTGATGGGGTAGTTGGTGTATTTTTTGGATTATTATGATGATTTTACACCTTTCCTATAATTATACATTTTTAATTCTAACCAATATAATTTTTTATCCCTCAATTTTTTTGGATTAAATTCTTATATTATAAAATGGAGGGGGACATTCCATGAACAAGATACATGGATTTAGGAGGAGTTTGGTGACATGTCTATTGTAGTGTCATGTTCAGTATATAATACCATGGGGAATGTGATTTTTTTGTACCAAGTATATTTTAAAAATTTAATTGGATCATAAAATCTCATAATATTATAGTGATTAATTAATATTATTGATTTAATTATCAATTGTATTAATACAATGATGATTCATAATGAAGGTTATTAATTGAAAAACATGGGTTCATTCTCTATCCCTAACAACTTAGTGTTTTTCACCTTTCATTTAATTTTGACACTGACACACACACATAGACTTCCCTTCACCTATATATAGGTTATCTCACAAATCTATTTTTCCTATTCTTTATAATTTTATCTTTGATACCAATATAATCAGGTAAATCATCATAATATTTGCATTCTCATCTTCTTCCATGAGAGTGATATTTAATATTTTTCACAACATAACAAAACCTCTAAGATAAAACTTCTCAAAAAGTTTAATTTATTTGTCATTTTCTCCATTATATTTAGGTCACCTGAATATTATCTGAAATATATGAAAAATATAATATCCTCTAAATAATTTTGTCCACACAATCCTCATTTTTTTTATAAATAGCTTCCCCCCTGATCTCAATATTTTTTTTCCTCACACAAAAGATTGTATCTTGAATAATATTGGGAGTTCGATTCTATATTTATCTTGAAAAATATATATAGATGAGTCTCCACATTCCCATTTGTTATTTTTTCTTCATATAACTATATCTTATAAAAATATAATATCCCCATTGTTTTTCTCTCAGTCTCTTTGTCTCAGTTGAATATAGATATTCTCGACTCTTCCAGTAGGATCAAATACATATCATCCCGTTCTCGTCTGAAAATATAACTACTAAAACCCACATAAATTATGAAACAATTCATTATCTTGTCGAATAAAATTCCTTTATGTGTCATGGAGATCCTTCTTTTCAACGATTAGGTGTCTCAAAATGATCACCATAAAATTACTACAATGTTTTTTTATATTTTATTATTCTCCAACCTTCAAATCAAAACACCCAAAATTACTCTACAACATAGTTAGATTGTCCTTTTCTCACATATGGATTTATTCCATGAAAACATCAATAAAATGACCATAATTAATTTACTAGGGCATGATGGTATTCACTTCAAAATTTTCCACACTATAGGATATGGTTTAAATATCCCTTTATTATTATCTGAAATCATAAAATACAATTTTCTATAAAAAATATTCTTTCCTTTAATAAACCCCAATACAAAGCTCCTACTATCATCCATAATAATGAAGCTAATTCCACCCGATAACCCCATTGGAAATTTTTTCATGTAAAAGTATGGGTGAGAATATTTACATACCCAATAATACATCCCCAAAAGTACCAAATAACTAATGAAATATAGTGTATGAAAAAAAATAAAAAAAATGTTATAGAATCATTTTGATTATATTAAAATGTAATATAAACTAACATGTAATCTAAGTTATAATCCAAGTATATTTATAATACATTAACTTATGAATTATCCTACCCTTATGTCTTACTTGATATCATGAATTAATTTATTAAACAATGTAAATCCATATACTATAGTTTATAACGATAAATCATTAGATTATTTTATACCCCAAGGTCATTAGATACATCAATCAAAAAATAATTGAGAATGTATAGTATAATAAAAACCAAAAAAATATTGAGGGACCCCTATAAATTAACTCCCACAAACTAGTGAAATGTATTCCCCCAATAAGATGTACTTAGTATAATATACCTAAATTCTACATCCTTTATACATTTCAAAAATTATATATCATAAATAAAAACAAAATATTACTACCATAAGGTTTAGTGTGTTTAGATATTAGTTATATAAATTTATTATTACAAATTATTTCTTCAGCATCTCCCATATCCTATATACAATTTTATATGAAAATGGAAAACCTAAGAAAGAGTGAGCCCAAAATCTTATTATGAGATAAAGTTATCAATTAGTCATAAAAGGTTATATTTTATGAAAATTTTAAATCATGAGAATGAGAGAAATATTTGAAAAAAAGAACAAATAATCATATCAGTTTTCCATAAGGAATGATATAAGGACCTAGGATCCCAAAATATGAAATAAATACCTTGGTGTAAGATTAAAAATTCACGATAAAATAATAATGATCCATGGAATAAAGAATAGACATGTAGCATTAAATATAAATGTAGAATAAATACATTCATATGAAATCATAAAATTCTATACAAGCATAACTAAGATCAAGTTCACGAATAATGATATAAATATTAAATCAGGTCCTTGTAGAAAATTGTGAACATGGATAAACACAAATAGGTCCACACATAAAGTTGTGAACATGAAATCAGGTCTACGGATAGAATTGAAAACTTATAACAAGGTCCACATGTAACATCATTATCTAATGAAATAATTTTATTTACCAATGAAGTAGAGGCCCGTATAGAAACCCACCCATATCATAATGATAATCCTTACATATGTGTGCCACATTAAATCTAACAAACATCATACCTAATAAAAACCCATGAAAATAAAATTGGTTACATAAAATATCAAATAGTATCACATAAAATGAAATCAAGTATTAAGTCAAATGATTCCCAAATCCAATCTCCCAAAGGAAGTATATCATAAAAGAAAAAAGTTCATGATATTGAAAATTACTCTATAAGATATAAATATTTCATGAATAGAGAGGAAAATAGATATGAAATCCTAAAATGATATTTTATAAAACTACCTTTTTAATGATATAATAAAATGATGTCGAAAATCACTTTCAATAAACTACTTTCAAGAAGGTGATAAAAGGAATTTTAAAATAATCTAAATAAACCTTAAAAATAAATAAAAATAAATTTATTAAATATGTAATGTAAGATACAAAATGTACTAACGTAAAAAAATAAGTTCTAATTTAAGAATTTTAGGAAGTTTTAAATAAATCCACATCGATGAGATAGTCAAAAAATTTAATTTTTATAAAGATATTACGAGATAAATGAAAATAAAACAAGAAAATATATATTTTAAAATTTTGAAATAAAACATTTTTGGTAAAAATAATATATATAAATGGAAGGGAAAGATTCATTTTAAAGGTTGTTGATTATTATTAAGAACATCATATTTTTATAAAGAAATAAATATATCAAAGAAGAATATTTTGATGTAAAAATGTAAATTCTCAAGATATAAATATAAAATACCTTATAAAATAGAAAATTTTTATAATATAATAAACTTTTAAGATTATAGATAAGGAAGTATCAATATGACCTAATGAAAAAGAAATCGAGTGATGATACCCATATAATTTTAGTAATAGATGAGTCGAATGAATATAATGGATGGTAAAAATACTTATAAATACCATGAATAAAAATTTAAAGATGAAAATAAACTAAAATGGGGAAATAAGGGCACCATATAAAATAAAACATGATGCATAACATAAAACATGTCCCAAGGAATGGAAATTAAGACAAAGAACGCTTACATCATTTGTAGTATATGTATTAAAAGAATATAAAAGGGATATTATGTATTGGAATTGTAAATAAAATTATTAAAAGTTATTTATGATAAAATAAATAAATGGGTTAGTAAATAACCCATTTCTAATAAGTATAGGCACATAACAAGAATACATTCCTCAGTGAAGGGAAATTGAGTTGAAAACCTTTAATTTAGATTTCTTCTTGGATGAACGTGTTCTAAAATTCTATATAATAATTACAGAAATATTATTAATTTATTTTATAAACTTATTTTTAATTATTACCTTTTATATTATTATTTTATATTGATTTATTACATAATTATTACATATTTTTAGTTAATATTGATGATTGACTGTTAGTAATTTTAACTGTTCCATGTCAGTTTCTGTATAATGGCTTTATTTATCATTAAATTTCCATGATTACATAATATATATAATACTAAAGGTAATTGAGCTTAATTTACATAATTAATATTTATGTTCCATGTTTATTACATTGGTGTTTTAGGTACGTTCTTCTATGTTGAAATCCATAAAGAGCTAATTTCAGTGATTTTTATAGAATAAAAGGTAGCATATCAAGAATGTGTTAAATAATAATATTACAATTATAAAAAAATTATAACATTATTTACATATTAATAACATAAATTAAGTATAATTAAGTTTCTATGCCTATTCATGACAAAAAATTATAACATCATTCATGTTAGTGGTTAAACCGACCTAAATAAGAACATGCTATAATATATGGATGAATGTGGTAATGAATGTGATTTATTGTAGTATAATTACTTAATAATTATAGTGACATTATTTATTTTATATGAAGGTGATAAATTATAATATAGAATATGTGACAAAATAAGATGAACGATAAATAATGACAACAATTTATTACTTATAAGGATGAAGTCATATCTCATATTAAAAAAATTATTAGTTTTGAAGGAATTGAAGTATATCATTAAGAACAGAATCAAACCAAAATGGTGTAGTATTACTAGGGAAGGAAATATGGTAGATTATATGGAGTAATTAAATTTTTTAGGGGTTTAAGTAAAAGGGTGGTAGTGGGATTCTTTTACTAGAAAGGGGTAGTGATATTTTTAAAAATACCCATTTCTTAATGTATAAAGTTTTAAATTTTTCATATAATGTGGATCCAAAGTGGGAAATAATTGAAACGTGATATTTTTTCCAGTAATTCACTCATCCACCCATTTATAGATAATATTTTATGGTATTTTAAGAGTTTTCCCCATTTAGTCAAACCCTTTTTACCATGTTGGACCCTTATCATTATAACTCCATTTTTACCTTGGTAAGTTATTTTTATGAATAAAAATGAAATTAAAATTATTATATAATTTAAATATGATGATTTAAAATATTAAATACTTTTTTATTTTATTTAATTTATAAAAGTGATACAGATTAATTTTAATACAAGAATTTATAATAGATAAATTGTTTTAGAAAAAAGAATTTTTAATCATAAAATAATTTATTCTTATTTAGTATGAAGTAAAAATATTTAAATAAATAAATATATATATACTACCAATAAAGTTTATTAATATCATTATTAAATACCAATAAAATCTGTTTAATATGATAAAAATACACATCACATATAGAATGTTTAATTCTTTAGAAAACATATTTTTAAAAATAATAGTTTTATTCCTAATTTCTAAGATTGATGTAACAACCATTAATGTTAAAGGGTTAAAAGGAAAAATTATAATACCCATGTCAACAAGGACTGGCATTATTTTCAATATTATACTTTATTAGAATTAGATATTTTAAGAGATTTAGTATGGAGTATTGATTAAGATGAGTGACCTCATGGGATGTTTCAAAGGGTGTGTGCGAGTGAGGAAAAAATACATGGGAAAGGACTTGTGTTATATTTTGGAGAAAATAATGATTTTAATAACCCATTCAGACATGTTTGTGAGTCCCAAGGAGGGGAGAAATTTTTTTTACTGGGAAACTAGGGTGAATCTGAGGCCCAGGTTTCATATTGTTGTCTTAGCAGGAGCAAAACCAGAAGTGTAGTGGAACATATTGGGTTGATATTTAGGGTCCCTAATTAGAAAATTTTGCTCTGTGGGGGGGGGGGATTTAACACCCAATAATGTTAAAGTGTTCAAAGGATAATTATTACTACACATGCCAACAAGGTGCACCTTCCTTTTTAGGAGACTACCAGATTAAAATTCCAAAGTTAAAGAGGACGGACTTGGAGTATTGATTAGGTTGGGTAACCTCCTGGTGTATTTCCTAAGTAATACTCACTTTGAGACCTCTAACTTTCTTTTAAAAGTATCATTGGAAATTATGGGATTGGGATAAATAGTTGATTGCAAAGTCTTATGAAATTGATAGAGGTTTTTATGAGGATAAAAATAGTATTATTTTAGGAATAAATTATAATTAATGGATATAACCTGAAGTATTGGAAGTGTCCCATTTTATAAGTGAATAAAACGAGACTTTGGTGAATACTCTTTTCATTTCAATCTTATACGTAAACTATTAAAGTTTTAATGGTTCAAAAAGTTATAAATAAATTGTTTTGGGTGATATAAAATATATAAAACCTAAAAAAACAAAAATGTTTTAAACACGTTTTAATTCATTTACAATTAGTTTTTTATATTTTTCTATTTTGGTTTTTTCCTTAATAACCAGTTTTTAACTAAGTATCGTACAATTTAATAAAAATATAAGGTAAAAAATATTTTATAAATTAGGGTTGATAAAAAATATTTTAATCTACATTTAATATATTTCATTTTAAGCAGTTTAAAAATAACATTTAAATTAAAATAATTTATAAATAGAAAACTAGTTTTATAAAAACACATGTTTTAAGTATTATGTGATCATAATCTTATTTAGTATTAGTGGAAAATTAAATGAAATTTTTAAAAAATTATATATGTGTTTAGATATAATATTATAGTTGTTATTTAATATATCTATGTTTAATTTATATGAAAAAATACACAATATTAAGTTTTTTTTTTGAAAATAATAGTTTCACAATTTTAATCGTAATTAAATTTAATATTAGTAGTATTTTTTTTATTCCTTGAACTAAATTTATCCTTTATAAATAATTTGGTCCTAATGATTGAAAATATTGAATAAAATTTTCAAAATAAAATCTATATGTGTAGGGAAAATAAATTTTAACATTTGCATATGTAATGTGTAAAAACTCGTTTTTAGAAAAGTGTATTTTTAACATTAGAATTTATATATAGAATGAAATTATTTAGGTATTTTTTTAAAGATTAAAATTGGTTTATTATACAATACAAAAAATTTAAGTGACTTTTAAATCAAACCAAATTCATATTTTTCAAAAATATTATTTAATTAAAAGAAAACACTGAAAAAAAATTCAATGGAAAATATTTCTTATTTTCCTAAAATTTTAATCATAGGTTTTATAATTTCACAAAAATATTTTAAAAATTTGTTATTTTGAAATTTAATTACCTATTTTAGTAATTTAATTTTTTATACACGTTTAGGTTTTTCATAAAAAGTCATAAAAGATGCACTTTTGGTAAAAAATATATTTTTCACCATTCACCAAATAGTATTTATTTTTGAAAAATTCAAAAAATTTACCCTATAGATTTATTTAAATTATTAATATTAAAATTAATATTATTTGATAAATTTAAAATAAAAAAATTACAAATTTATCTTTCAAATATGAATATTATTTTTGTAAAAAAATAATTTTTTTTCTTTTCAAGTAAAAAAAATGAGAAATAGGTTAATTAAATGTGATAAATAACTTATTAAATTAATAATTAAAAGTTTATATCACCTAACTTTCTAGTTAAATACCCCTGGTTATCTTTTCATAATAGCTAAGAATGATATATACTCTAGTGGAAATCAAGGGTGGTGATTCCATTAGCATAGATCTCATCAAAATTTTCCCGTGCTTGAATTTCTTTCATATAAGATATAACTCATACCATAATTTTTCAAATTATTCTTTGGATTGGTCCGGGGAAAAACCATATTAAATTTAAATCATCCCCTATCATAGATAAATGAGTTTCATATGCGATATTTTTTCTACCCAATTCTATTTCTTTCCTTTTTCTTCATAAACTTCATAATATAGTACATCCTTTTATAAAATCTTATTTAAAATCTATATTATCAAAATAAAATATAAAAATTTTATATCCCTATTTTACTTTAGTTTATTAATGTGTGTGAGACACACAATTAACTTAACATTTATTTAATATAAATACAAAATGAAGTCTCATGTTGTTACATTCTCGCCCCTTGTAAATATATTTCATCCTCACAAATTTAACTATTACTCTATTAAAAAGTCAAGTGATTCCATGACTCAAGAAGTAATTTAATATGTGGTTTCAACCTTAATATATTGTGTTTAACTAGTGAACTCAAAATTTTCTTCATATTTTGATTATAAAAATTTCTTAGTTTTTCTTTAACCAGTATTTCTAAATACCCCAATATAATGAGATTAATTTTTTTCATAGGTATTTTATATTCATCAATGTATCAATAGGTGATCATGGGTGAAATTTTATATATGATTATTCTATATTGGAATTTATCATTTTCAAGTGATCCAATCCATATATAATATTTTTTTGGATTTGGTTCCCTAGAACAAACTTCTGTATACATTATGAAAAACAATATTCATAGTTTTTAATATTAATAAACTATTTATCACATCCCAATTGTTCTTCTTTATAACATAGTATGTGATAATTTCTTAAGAGTAGAAAACACGCTAAAAGGTCAAAACAGTTCCCACTAGGATGAGAACCTAGAAGTGATATGTCACTATTATTAAGATAATTATTTTGTAGCCAGATGATATCATTAAATGGTCACAAATGATATAGACTATCAGGGGTGAAGACTAACATGGCTTTGATACACCTTCTTATAGTGTATGCCCTTATTAATATCTTGTGCAAGATATTATGAGAACAAGACCCCCAGTAGGAAATCCACAATTATATGTGTCATTGGATTTTCCTATATGAGGATGTATGCATTGATCCTTAGAATTTATAATTATTATTAATGAATATTATGAGTCATTTACTTTAGTGTATTGATGAAAATCATGATGAAATATTTCCACATTGAGGCAGGACATGTTGTGAGAATCACGAGTTATATTTCATTAATGAATAACGTGAGAAAGTATTTTTTTTCTTTCTATTATTTGACAAAAGTTAATATCTTAGGCCCTTTTATGGACATGATATGACTAAAATAAATCAATTTCCATGGTGTTTTATAGGAAAATTCATTTTTTATAATGCCAAATAATGATACATTGAGAACATAGATTGATGGCACCAGCATGCAATCTGCTTTATTAGAGATATTATGATAAAGGAATTATATTACATAGTAAGAATCTATATGAGGTATTATGTCATTGCAGCATTTAATTATTTATATATTGGTTCCATGATGTGTTTCTAGACTCTAACCTTGGACTTTAGACTACTTTTCCTAATTCCACTGTGAAAAATGCATAGAGGGTCACACACTAAGTATATTAAGAATCTCAGTTAAATAATATATAATTATTTTTTATTTTTCAAGATGAATAAATATTTTACCTATATGTGGTTTAATAGTTATTCATGTTTTCTTGATCAAATATATTCTATCACTAGTTATTCAAGAGAAAATAATTTGAGAAGAATTTTAAATAACTATTTATTTACTATTATAGTAAATATAATATTTATTTATGCATTGGTGAATAATAAAGTGCTATTTATATAATAAATAAATAGTCATTATTCTAGGTCCGATAAATATTATGAAGGAATGGTGGACCATGTTTAATGGTCAAGTGAGAAATAATAAATATTGAATATTATTTGATTAAATAATATTTAATTTAATTTTCATGTTAAGTAAAAGTCAAGAAAAATAATAATATTAATATTTGACATGGGGTTCTATAGGGATTAAATAAATAATAAAGGGCACATTTTCAATTATTTTATTTTGACCATAGTAGTATAAAAACCCAATTATATTATTTTTTTTGAGAGACAATTAATTTTTTTGGTTGTGCACAATATATTTAGAGAATAATCTCAAGACCTTGAGAAATCCATTCTCTAAGAATGCTCCCAATAAGAGTGAGTGATCATCCTCCACCTCTCACTCTGAAGACAAGAGAGATTAAGGATAATGCGTTTGAAATGACTCTCTAGGTGATGAAAGGTGGAAAACACAACAGATATGATCTTCTATACTATCAGTTGGACATTCATATGGTGAAGTTCATAGATTTTTGGAACACATGTGGATCACCACTAGAGAGAATCTATTCTTGATTCCTACAATACAACAACAGTATAATGAAAATCAGTTTTCAGATCCATCAATGGAGAAATAATTCCATCAAGGTAATTATTTATTTAATTAAATTAATTACAAAAAATATTTGGTGATCCTCTCTCTAGTTCTAGAATTCTAACCCCTGTCTATTTTCTTAGACTCAATTCCATATATCACGACATTTATCATTGTGTAAATATTAGATTGATCATCGATCATGAAAAAGAAAATTTGGGCATGACCCATCACACTCTTCTTTTAGTCTTGGAATATACAAGTGGTATCAAATGGGTCACATAATTATTTATAATTATTTTATGATAGTTGATGATATATGAATTTTTCATTTAGTTTTCAATTCATGTTTTATGTTGTTTTTAATATGAATTGAGATATCTCCTTTTTCCACATTCGTTTCTTACAAATCTAATCAAAACGATTAATTTTTGGAATAAAATAAAATAAAAGATCTCATCTAGAGGTGATGAGGATTATAGACGGATAACATAAGAGTACAAGGCATGTACCAATAGTTACACACTATGTACTTGTGTTCAATTCATCAGAAATTAATTCAGAAATTAGCTCAAAGCATGTTCATTGGTGACACGCATAGCATTTATATTTTACACTGCATGTTGACCAGGCTAGCCTGGTATAAGGTCAAATAGATTACATACTATGTATCCCATATACAAATCATGTAGTCCCTTTGATTCATAGACATGTCATGTAATACCATACACAACCTACCTATCAGGTGACCATGTAACTTAGAGACCACATGTTGTGTAGCCGCTTATACACATCATATACTCTAAATTTTTGTAGGTACTTTTTACAAGAAGATTCCATAGGCACGTGCCTCAGGTAGATGATGAGACATGTACACACCATGTAGTTCACATGTACATTCCATGTACTTATACCAAATTATATAGAATTAAAATTTATTTATTATACTATTTAAACCCTATCAACATGTTCTTGTATGTGGTAATTATGTTTATAAGACATTCCATTTGATAGGTTTTAATATATATATATATATATATATTAACAAAATATAAGTAATATTATTTTCTATATATCATGTTTTAGTCATATTATAGTGGTTACTCTACACACCTTGAAGAATAACACATGAACAAAAAATTATGGAATTCATGTAAACATTAAGATGATAGTACATGTCATGAAAGTATGTGATAATTCATGTATTCCATATATCTCAATAGTACATTGCTTATGAGTATAATGCATTTTGGGTATATTTGGACAGGTATTCACCATGTTGCCTCTAATGTACATTTATGTTCATAGTTAATTTTATATAAATTTATTTAATTTGTTTAAAATTATGTTGGATGCAAATCTCACGGACATTAGGATGAGAATTATATCGAAAGAATTTATTAATTAAAGATGATAATTAATTGATTTGTGAAAAATTTATCTTAAATAAGAATGATTGATGTTTGAATTATAATTTTATTAAATGCTTAATTCACCACATTCATGTGGATGATCTTGATTATTGATTAGACCTTTTTATGATATTAGTTTCATTTAATTTATTATTAAATTAAAATGTTTGCATGTGTGCCTTATCTCCTCTAATTATGTAAGTTTTTTCATACCCATCATTTATTTTTATATAAACCCCTTGTTTCCATAACCTAGATGTGAGTAAAATAATATGTAATCGATGGATCTCCTAAGCTACTGGTGGGAGTTCAAGTTTGGAGCCGAGGTGAAACCAATCCAAGAAAGATATATAGGTGGACTGGTGTAAAACTATAAAAAATCATAAATGCTTCAATGCATTTTTTCCTTAGTCAATATTTAGTTTATCAACCACAGGATAAACTAATAATTAGTAAAAGCTCATGATCTTACTTTTTTTTTCAAGTTTCATAGTTATTTCTTTATGGATGTTTTGTCATGATTACATGAATTAATGAAATTAACAAGCATGAAAGTTAAAAGTAAAATAATTTTTATAATGTATAAATATTATATAAGACATGGTTAATCACTTAGGTAAATCCACTTAATATTAACAAGCATTTAATAGAGATAATAATTTTAAATTTATGAATAAAAGTATAAAATCTGTCAATTATATATATTATGTTGGTATAGCCATCCACTACTTCCATTAAAATCAAACCATTGTTCAAAGTTCTTGACCAACCAAAGTTGGGGTACTTTCAATTATTAGGGAATTCTATCATGAATATTTGGGTTTACATAACTTATTTCTCATTAAGGGTTTACTACCAAAACTATACTTGGAGTAACTGAGAGGCAAGGGTTGAGGAAATCCCATTTAAGGATTTTAGGATTGGGGATTCCACTCAACAGATCAAGGAACTATGGGTTAATATAGTTGGCATTTGGAATTCCTACCAAAAGCCATTTCAGTCACTTGACCATCCAATATTAGGGTAATTAGAGGGGGAAATGGATACTTTCCGATATAATGGCCAAGAAACAAGATATTCCAATGCCAATGGTGAGGGATATTGGGTTTAAATAAAATAGTCGGAGACTAATAAATATATTATTTATTTATTTATCTAAATTTTAACAGATAAATTACTAAAATTCAACTCATCTTATTTTGTAGGAAAAAGATTAAAATGACTTCAAACATATCACTGTGATCAGTAAATTAGAAGGATAACATTCTAATTGGAAAAAATTTCCAAGAGTGGAAAAGGATCTTACATATTATCCTTCTCCCTAAATTGAAATTTCATGTGTTGGAATAACCGATTCTTGATGTTCCTTGTAATGAGGAAAGTGATGTAGAGTTATCAATCTATGAGAAACATTTAAATGATTCCACATATTTTCAATGTTTCATGATATCATCCTTGTTCAATTAAGTTTTGAAGCAACATGAAGACATGGATACATATAGCATGATGTATCACCTTTGGGATCTTAATCAAGAGAAGGCGAGACAAGAGAGATATGAGATCTCAAATTATTTGTTCAGAAATATTCTTAGAGAGTCTGCACCAGCTATAACTCATGTATTCAATCTTATTGGATACATTAAACACTTAGACATCTTTGGGATTAAATTAATGGATAATTTGCATACAAATATCCTAATTTCATCACTATCGATGATGTTCTCTAGTTTTATTATTAATTAAAATATGAGAAACCCTAAGAAGAGTCTTTCGGAACTTCTTAATTTTATTATCCAAGTGGATAAGGACATGGGGTGTGATAAAACCAAGGTCCTTATGGTGGAAAAGAAAATGAAGAAATAGGAAAAGAGGCCTAAGAATCATGACATGTCTAAAGAGCCATAGTGTCATCCTTAGAAGAAGAGGATATTCTAGAGGTAGGGAAAGGAAATGGAGGCAATATGTTTTTAAAGTGGAAAGCGAAGCCTCTGTAAGAGGAACTTTAATTAGAAGCAATGTGAAGCAAAAGGTGTGTATTTTATCGAGTGTAATCTTTCAATATCTACACATTGGGTATTAGATACTGCTAGTGGTTCTCACATCTGTATCCAAATATAGGAACCATGTTGATTTTGAAATATTACTAGAGAAGATGTGGATCTGTGAGATGCCAATGATGCGAGGTTGGTTGTTCTTGACATTGGTGACTACCACATTTCATTTCTAATGGGAGTGGATTTTGTATTAAAATATTGTTATTATGTACCTATGGTTACCAATAACATAATATCTGTAAAATTCCTAGATCTATATTGTTTTAATTTCTAGTTTGGAAATAAAATTTATTTCTTCTACAAAGACAACATATGTTATGGTATAGAATATTCAAATAATGGTCTTTATACATTAAATTATAAAAAACAAGTATTGTAAATTGATAATGAATCATGTTCACATGAATCATATAAGGCCCAGCTATAGAATAACTATACTGGTCTTGTAAATGAGAAACATTTAACAAAAATCCATCAATATGGTTATTTATACTCTTATAAGATAAATGAACTTGAAATATGTCATGATTGTCTGTTAGAAAAAATGACCAAACCACCATTTTTCGGACAAGGTGAAAGGGCTGCCGAGATTCTAGAATTGTTACACAGTGATGTGTATGAATTATTTATTGTATAAGTTAGACATGTAAATTCTTAGTTCATAACTTTTACTAATGACTTGAGTAGATATGATTATGTCTACTTGATGAGTAATACATTCAATCCCTTTGAGAAATTAAAGGAACTCAAGAATGATGCGGGGAATCAACTTGGTAAGAAGATAAGGAATCTTCAATTGGATCGAGGCATTTAATATATTAACCACGTGTTTATTAACTTCTTAATATATTTTGGGATTCTATCTGAACTCACTCCACCTAATACTCCATAGTATAATGGTGTTAGTGAAATTTGGAACTATACCTTGTTAGAAATGTTAAGGTCTAAAATGAGTCATGAAGATATTCCATTGTACTTTTGGGGATATGAATTACAAACTATGGCATACAAATTAAACCGGGCATCAAATAAAGTAGAAAATAGAATTCCATTTGAGTTATAGAGTGAAACGAAACCACTTTTATTGCATATGTGGGTATGGGGTTGTGAGGAATTTTTAAAGGCCTTCTTAGGAAACAAACTATTACCATGGGGAATAAAGTGAATCTTTATTGGGTTTCCCAAGGAAACAAATGGATACTACCTATAAAATCATTAAAACAAGAATGTGTATGTCAAAAAATAATTTAACTTTATGGAGAGGGAGCACATCCTCAAAATTTACAGTGGGAGAAATATTTACTTTGATATAGTTGATGCTCACGATACAAAATATTTGGTACAAGAATAGGTTCCATAGGTCCCCATGGAAAAGTACTTCTTGAAACTCAAGTACTGTATATGAGTACAAGAGAGGCAAGAGAACTAGAGAGATATAGATTCCTAGTAACCAAATATTGTGTCTCATTATTTGTTGAAAATGTTGAACATATCTCCTAGAAATAGGTAGTAGAGATCTTATAAGCTACAATATTGAAAGAAGCCTTTAATTTAGTAATGGGTTCCATGTATCAGAACCTAGTTTGGGATCTGGTCAATGTGCCAGTTGATGTGAATTTCATAAGATAAAATGGGTAATCAAGAAAAAAGTTGACATGGAAGGTGAAGTAAATACCTATAAAGAAAGTATAGTGGCTAAAGGTTTTGAAAAATTTCAAGTAATTGACTAAGATTAAAACTTTTCACTATTTTATATGTTTAAATACTTGAGAATTTATTTGATATAGTATCTTACTATGTCTTTGAGATTTGGTAGATGGATTTCAAAACTGAATTCCTTAATCTAAACCTTTAATAATATGTATATATGAAAAAATCATAAGGGTTTATGACTCCAGGTGATTATAAAAGTATTTTGAAGTTACAGAGATCCATTTATGGATTAAAGTAAAAATCCAGATCTCGAAACATTCAATTCTATGTAGCTATAAAAGAATATGGCTTCATTAATAATGAATGTGAGCCATGTGTTTACAATATTTTTAATGGAAATAAATTCATTATCCAAGTAATATATGTTGATGACATATTACTTATTGAAAATGGAATAACAGTATTAATGTCTCTTAAGGATTCATTAAACAAGTGTTTCTACATGAAATAATTAGGTGAAGCATCCTATATTCTAGAAATCAATAACATTTTTGATAAATTCAAGAGGCCAGTTGGACTAAGTAAATTTTTATATGTTAACTAGATACTAAGGAGATTTATTATGGAACAATCTAAGAGGGGATTGGTTCTAGTTTCACATGGTTTAAATCTTTTTATGAAAATGTTTCCTCTGACACAACTGGAGAAAGAGATAATGAGTATGTTCCCCTATTATTCAATGATATGATCAATCATGTATGTTTTGTTATATATCAGACTTGATGTTTCCAATGTATTTAGAATGATAGGAAGATATTAAGAAGGTACAAGAGAATAACATTGTTATGCTATTAAGGTTATCCTTAAGAATATTAGGAGAACTAATGATATGTTTCTGGTGTATGGAGAAGATAAGGAGTTGGTCATCAGGGGATATACTGATGTTAGTTTTCAGATAGATCATAATGATCCCAATTCGTAGTCAATATATGTTTTCTGTCTTAGTAGAGGAGTTATGAGCTGGAAGAGTTAAAAGTAGATAGTTGTTTTTTATTCTATAGTGGAGTCCAAGTATATAGAGGCTTATGATTCTACTAAGGAATCCATTTGGACACAAAACTTTGTCCATGATCTTGATGTGTTACCTATAAGTAAAGACCCTATCACATTGTATTATGATAATATAACAATAGTGGATCTTCAAAAAGGGAAAAAGTCGCACCAACAGGCAAAGAATTTACTCCATTAGTGTCACCTCTTAAGGGATTTTTATCAGTGTGGTTAAGTTGTAGTAAGAAGATTACCCACAAAAGGGAACATAGAAGGCCCCTTGAAAGAAGGATTTTTGTAGAAGAATCATAAATATCATCTAAGAGTTAGCAGACTAAATGTTGTTAGAAGATGACTCAAGTGGAAGTGGGAGTCTGTTGGATTTGATTCCATAAAACCAACTTATGTGTACTTTATGATAACCTATATTCATAGTTTTGAATATTAATAAACTATTTATCACATAAAGATTGTTCTTATGTGTAAAAAATTATGCAATCATGTTTTAAGAGCAGCTTTCAAACTAAAAAGTTATAAAAATTCCCCTCTATGTTGGGAACCCAAAAGTGCTACAACACTATTATTAAAACATATTTTATGAATCCAGATGATATCATTTAAGGGACACAAATTGTATAGACTATCATGGGTGAAGAACTATAGGACTATAAAGACCCATAAAATTCAAGGGATTTTTTTTTCTTAATTTTCTTTGGGATTTAACAAGAACGCAGTTTCTGACGAAACCTGATTCTGAGGCCTGGTGTGCACATAATCAATTTCTGAAGTTTAGCTTGGGTACATTCAGTGAACGAACAAGCGGGTTTTCCTAACTTTTGAACTGGTGCTCGAAATCGAAATCTGAGGGCACCAATGAAACTGCAGTGCCGATAATTGCTTAGGAACACCTTTTCTGGAGTTGCGTTTTCTCGGGTGTGGTTATTTAAAAATGGGTTAACTAATGAATAAAATAAAAGTTGTGCAACAATTTTTATTATATGTTCTAAGTAGTTTAATCCTACATATGGAAGTTGAGGTGGGACCCACTATATCTTAACCCCCTCTTGATAGGATATTAGTGAGGTGGGCCCCACACGAGCCCCACCTATTCAACTTCCGCAAACCCCCATTATTATGTAACACACCCACACCCCCTTATTAAATGACAAGTCAACTCTCTTAATTAATGAATTGAATTAAGTTATTCAATGTAATCAATTCTTGAATTCATTTTGAATTTAGGATTGAATGTTGGCTTGTGTTTATTAATTAAATAAGACAAAGTCTTATTTCATTAAGGGTTATTTCGTTGTGCGAGAAGGATTTGAGTGGAATTGCTCAAGCCTTGGAATCCTCATCTTCCTCCTTGAAGAACGCGAAGAACGCACCATCGCCGACGAAGAACGCCGGCCTCTGACGAAGGACGACGAAGAACGCTGATTCCTTGGAGATCAATGATGCGACACCATGTACCGCGATTCCGATGACCCTCTTCTCCGAGACACCCACGATCCTCCTTCCGCGATGCCGTCTTCCGCGACGTCCTTTTCCCGCGACAAACCTTCGTTCAACAACACCTTGAGGTAGGGGTTGTTTTGGCTCAAGAGTTATTCCTTGCCATCCATTGTCCTTTCCTTGAGCCACCTGTTATCGTTATAATGGGAGGAGGTCAGTCTGCATGAACATGGCTGACCCTTCTCCCCCTTTTGATGTTGTACTTATCGCGTCACAAACAAGGTAGCGCGGTGCAATGGTACCTCGCGGAAGCAAGAGGAACGGGCGAAGCAGCGCGACACCGTTGAGGTCGAACGAAGTCGTGGCCGGAGTTGGGTCGCGGAAAAGCCGCGCCAGAGAAACACGAAGAGGCTGCGGCTGGAGCGGGGCCACGGCGGAGGGGCACGGTGCCGGTGCATCGCACCGGTCAGACCAAGGCCGCGACCTTTGGCCGCAGCGGAGCAGGAGAGGGCGGCCGGAGCCACCGGCAGCCGGTGCATAGGGGCAGGACCGGCTGGTCCCGCAGTGACCCACTAGTCGGTCAAACCGGACGGTTTCCGTGAATCCCGGGGGTCGTAACCCCCGGCTGGCAAAGGGGAGGCCCCCACGTGGGGCCATAGTTTCAATCAAGGGGGGCAGCCCCCCCCCTTCCGCGGCGGCTCGACCAGCACCGAGCTGGCCATGCGGGCCACACCGGTTGGGCCGGTCCAGGACGCGCCCTAAAGTGCCTAACCCGGACTCGGTTTGGGTTGACCCAGTTCGAGCCGACCCAGGGGGTCTTGGGCCGGGTCGGTCTGGGCCCAAAACCCCCTATTTTCGGACAATTTCGTTCAAACGCCCATATCTTGGGCTATAAACCTCTGATCGACGCACCCTCAGTTGCGATGTGATCCTTGGATTGAGATGGTAATTTCAGTATATTACACTCAATGTTTAAGAGAACTTTGGGTATGACCGGGTTGGTTTGAACACGAAACCAACCAGGCCCTCGGAGTGGAAACGCTTATAACTTGAGCTCTGGATGTCCGATTGACGTGCCATCGACTTTGTTGGATTCCTCTTAGTGAGATAGACCTTTTGGATTACTCCGCTCGAGGTTTGGATGTAGTTGGAGTGTGATCGGGTTGGTTTTGACTTAAAAACCAATCGGACCCCTAGAACGAAAAAGCCAATAACCCTCAGACCGGGCGTCCGATTGACGCGTTGTCTGTCACGTTGAGTTCCTCTTGTTGAGACGGAACTTTGAGATACATCATCTCCGGAATACCTGTCAGTTGATGTATCGTCCCATTGGCTTGTGGGGCAGACCCTCCCGGAATTGAGTATGTTGTGTGCATGAACCCTAGAGGTGGCTGCGACTACGACGATGATGAAGACTGCACTGAAATCCTCCGTGGGTTCGACAGCGATGATGACTGCACTGAAATACTCCATGGGTTCGGCAGCGATGATGATTGCACTGAAATCCTCCGTGGGTTCGGCAGCGATGAAGACTGCACTAAAATCCTCCGTGGGTTCGGCAGCAATGAAGACTGCACTGAAATCCTCCGTGGGTTTGGCAGTGATGAAGACCGTACTAAAATCCTCTGTGGGTTTGATGGCGATGACTATTGTTCTTGTATCTTACATGGGTCTGGCAATGTTTGACTCTGTTTTGCAATCCTACATGGGTTTGGCAGAGTAGCTGGTCTGTATCCTATGTGGGTCCTAAAACTTAGCTAGTTTAGTATCCAACGTGGGTCCCAACTTAGATTAATCAGTGGCTATATCTGATCATCTCTATCACCTTACGAAGAAGTATAACTATATGAGATGAGTCTTGACTTCCAATCATTATCTTCGATATGATTGAATTGCTTTTCTATGTGGATTGGGTCGTGTTATCCTATGTGGATTAGGTTGTACTATCCTATGTGGACGTGATCGAGCTTGGGCTCGGATGTTGGAGCCGAACTGGAATTGATGACTTAGGTATATGTATGGGCATATACCTAAGTAGTGTTGGATGTTACTTCGTGATTGTATCTTTCCTTTTTGGATTATCCTTTGTGGATTCTGGGAGACCTTTGGGGGTCTCGGGGTCCCTACTGAGTAGCGTATACTCACCCCTGCACGAGTTATGCCCACACTACGTTGTGTTGGATGCAGACGACTGACAACGCTGATCGTGGTTGAGGCTCGTGGAGCAAGTTGGTACTTGGAGGTGGACTACTAGGCGGGACGTACACAGAGTGGACGCTTGGACCCGAGGAGCTGAGGAGGCTATCTGTACCCACCCTTTAGGTGGGACTTCCATTGGACGGATCGATGTTGCTACTTCACTTTCAGTTGTTGTACTTTCTTTCCAGTTTTACTTTACATTCACTTTGGGTTTGTATTCTGGCCCTTTTACTTCCCGCACTTACTATTGTACCCAGTTTTACTTAGTGTATACTTCTTCTTGCTTACTCTGTGGTTTTTGTTTACTTTATAAAGGTAATTCCTTCCCCTTTTTTTTGGGATTTATGCCTTGGTGCTAGTCGCCAGCCCCTGGCTTATGGGATGCGGGATTGGGGTAGTCATGACATGGGTCCCAAGGACGTGTCGTGACAAATTGGTATCAGAGGAGTTCGGTTCTACCACAGAACCCAGGACTCTGATCTTTCTGCTATGTGAAGAAATGGTTTTAAGGGTATTGATTGTGGTTATCAGTCTAGGGAAATGCATGAAAACATTGATTGCAAGTGTGTTTCAAAAGTTGTCTTTGTGATTACATGGTGTCAGCACACCAGGTATACTGTTTGACCGTGGCACACCTGTTTCATTTCAGGATGGCCCCATGATGGTAGCCAGCTAGGGTTCCGAGCTTTGTGCGAGACGACATCCCACCGAGTGACGAGGCCTCGGAGCAGGGCATTTTTTCAGCGGAGGCACCAGCGGTACCACTACCCGCCGAGCCACCGATGCCACCATCCCCAGCTGCTGAGAGTGCACGTCACCTTAGTGCACTGCATGAGTTTCAGTGTCAGAGACCACCCAGGTTCCATGGGGAGATGGACCCTTAGGAAGCCGAGGATTGGCTGGAGGCATTTGGGAAAGTTTTAAGGTTAGTGGGGACACCAGATGACCTCATGGTGATCCTTGCAGCGAGCCTCCTACATGTGGAAGCAGGTAGATGGTGGAGCTTGATGATCTAGGTGCACGGTGAGGCATCTCTCCTCTGGAAAGACTTTGAGAGCCTCTTTCGCTCGGATTTCATCCCAACCACCCTCCGTGTGGTGCGCATCCAGGAGATTCTACAGTTGCGGCTGGGCAGCATGACGGTCTCCCAGTACTCGGCAAGATTTACTGATCTCTCGCGCTATTCGACGGACATGGTACGGGACCCATTCTTCTAGGCCCGGACCTTCGAGCATGGATTGAGGCATGAGATCAGGGAATCGATGATCTCCCTTAGCATTCCGAAATAGGCAGGAGTACTGGAGCGAGCTCTTCTCATAGAGAGCTTTCTTACTAAGCCTACGCCAGTATCGAGACCTACCGCAGGGCGGGACATAGCAGAGTCATCTACAGTTGGCTGTCGATGGATGTCACAGGGGTCCAGGCGGACTCGACCATCAGGAAGACGACCTTAGGACACTGGCTCAGAGGTACAGGGAACACAGCGTAGAGCTAGCCTTCTGAGGAGCAGGCAGTGCTACGCATGCGGTGGGCAGGGCCACATGGCTCGTGACTGCCCGACCCACCGTGCAGAGGAGCAGCAGACAGTTGAGGGGCCACCCAGGCAGAGGCAGAGGGTCGACCATGGCGGTACACCGAGAGTAGGCGGACGAGGCAGGGGTGCTGGACGAGCAGCAGGTGGTGGGCGACCCTTTGAGGCTTTACCACCACCACCACCAGGAGGTCCACCCCGACCACAGGGAGCTGGCGGGCAGATACGGGCTCAGCTTCAGGCAGCAGAGGCCTACGACCACGACACGCCAGGATGATTCAAGGTACTATCTGTGTCTACTCCACCCTTGATGTAGTTCTTATAGACATAGGATCAAGTCATTATTTTAATGTCGCTGCCCTTGTTCAGAGCTCAGAGATTCCGACAGAGCCGTTGGCTCGATCCTTACGGCTAGAGACACCTACGGGAGCAGACTTGAGGATTACGCACTGGTGCCGGTAGTGCGAGCTTACTCTAGGAGGTGAGATATTCAACTAGGATCTTCTTGTAACGACGTCAAGGCCTTATGACGTCATCTTGGGCATGGATTGGTTATCCACAGTCTATGCTCAGATCGATTGTAATAGGCCCAAGGTGCGGTGTGTTCACACCGATGGGAGTAGGTTCACCTTCACCGGTGAGAAGGGAGCCTTTGCAGCGTAGGATGGACTCACGCAGAGGAGAGGACAACCCATCACTCATCAGTTGGATAGCCTCATCCTAGGAGTAGTTGACGTGCAGATTCCTAGTTTTCCTGTAGTGGTGGATCAGTATGCAGACGTTTTTCCTAACGACGTTCCAGGACTACCTCTTCACAGATAGGTAGACTTTTATATTGACCAGTAACCCGGGACGGTCCCGATATCCACTCCAGCATATCGGATGGCTCCTTTTGAGATTCAAGAGCTACGAGTACAGCAGGAGGACTTGCAGGGCAATGGATTCATCCGAACCAGTGTTTCACCCTGGGCTTCCCTAATATTGTTCGCCAAGAAGGCGGACGGGAGCTTGTAACTTTGTGTCGACTATCGTCGCCTGAACCAGGTGACCGTGAGGAACAAGTATCCGCTACCGAGGATTGACGACCTCTTCGATCAGCTCAAGGTGGCACAATGGTTCTCGAAGATAGACCCCAGGTCAGGCTATCATCAGCTCAGAGTTCGAGATGAGGACATGCAGAAGATGACCTTCAGATGTCGGTACGTCCACTATGAGTTCTTGGTTATGCCTTTCGGTGTAACCAATGCTCCAACAGTGTTCATGGGTCTCATGAACAGGATCTTTCATCCATACCTCGATCGATTTGTTGGGGTATTCATCGAAGACATATTGGTATACTCAACCACTGAGGAGGAGCACGCCTACCACTTTCGGGTTGTACTAGACACACTCTGAGAGAACCAGCTTTATGGTAAGCTCTCGACGTGTCAGTTCTGGTTACGTGAGGTCCACTTCTTGGGACACATCATCTCTGAGGCAGGAGTTGCAGTGGGTCCTGTGAAGAACAAGGAAGTTCTAGCTTGGGAGCCACCTAGGAGCATGACGGAGGTGCGACATTTCATGGGTCTAGCTGGGTACTACCGAAGGTTTGTGCCATACTTTTCCAGAGTTGCGACACCACTTTCAGCTTTGACGAAGAAGGGGAAACCCTTTGTGTGGTCAGATAGATGTCAGCAGAGTTTCCAGGAGCTGAGATAGAGATTGACTAGAGCACCTATCTTGAGGATACCAGAGGAGGGAGTAGGGTACGTAGTCTACTGCGATGTATCAGGGACCGGACTCAGATGTGTACTGATGTAGGAGCAGGCCGTGATCGCCTATGGATCATGTCTGTTGAGGTAGCATGAGCAGAACTATGCTACCCATGACATGGAGTTAGTAGCAGTGGTCTTCACTCTGAATATGTGGTGACACTATCTGATGGGAGATCACTTTACAGTCTATTCTGACCACCAGAGTCTCAGGTACATCTTCTCGCAGAAGGACCTGCACCTGAGATAGTGGATATGGCTCGAGTTCCTCTAGGACTATGAATTTGAGATAGTCTATACTCCTGGAAAGGGGAACAAAGTAGACTATGCTCTCAGCAGGAGGACGGGAATCCACCTAATCAGGGAGGCGACGAAGCAACTGTCCACTTTGCAGATATCCTTCGTGGATAGAGATGGAGTAGCCTTTCTTCTGTCACTCACAGTCACTCCTCCACTTCATCAGCGGGTCAGAGAGGCACCGTGTGGGGATATTGACTGTGAGACGCGGCGTGCACAAATATCCTCAGGACAAGAACCTGATGGATTCTCTGTGGCGGGGGAGCACGTCGTCCTTTTTAGAGGACGTACCATGGTACCAGCTGCTTTTCAGGAGGAGGTGATGAGGGAGTTTCACACTTCCTCATTAGCGGTACATTCAGGAGTGGCGAAGATGTACCAGGATCTCAGACGTCAGCACTGGTGGCCGAGTATGAAGAAGGTTGTAGCTGAGTTCGTTTCTTGATGACTCACCTATCAGCAGGTGAAGGTGGAGCACCAAGTACCAGCAGGCTTGGTACAGCCCTTGGAGGTCCCAGAGTAGAAGTGGGATGGGATATCTATGGATTTCGTGACTATAATTCCACGCACTTCTAGAGTTCATGATTCCATTTGGGTGATTGTCGACCGACTCACCAAGTCAGCCCACTTATTACCCATCAGAGAGAAGGGCTCAGTGGAGAGCTTGGGATGCCTATACATTCCGGAGATCATACGGATTAATGGAATGCCATCATCTATCGTCTCCAATCAAGATGCTCGATTTACTTACTGGCTTTGGAAGGGGTTGTAGGAGGCATTTGGGACGCAGCTACGTCTGAACACCGCCTTTCACCCTCAGACGGATGGTCAGACGGAGAGGACCATTCAGACTCTTAAGGACATGGTCCGTGCATTTGTCCTCGACTTTGGTCGCAGCTGGGAAGAACACCTACCCTTGGTGGAGTTAACGTACAACAACAGCTACCACTCCACCATCGGGATGGAACCATATGAGGAATTGTACGGCCGACCTTGCAGATCACCTCTGTGCGGGATAGACCCTGGTGAGTCAGCACTTGTGGGACCAGAGATGGTCTAGGCCATGACAGAGAAGGTCCAGGTCATCCAGGAGCGGATGAGGATAGCTTAGAGCTGTAAGAAGTCTTATGCTAACAAGAGGAGGAGGCCACTGGAGTTCGAGGATGGAGGCCATGTTTTCTAGTGGGTCTCACCTTGACGTGGATTACAGAGATTTGGTCAGGGCAAAAAGTTATCTCCGCGCTTCATCGGACCGTTCCAGGTTCTCAACAGGATAGGTGAGGTGGCTTATCGCCTGGCTCTACCACCTCAGTTGCACCGGGTGCACAACGTCTTCCACGTATCTCAGCTGAGGAGATACGTGCATGACTCGACACATATCATCAACCATGGGGAGTTAGACATTGACGATTGGGAGACTTTTGCGGAGGTCCCGGTGGAGATCGAGGATTGACAGGAGCGGATCCTACGTGGATGGTCGATACCTCTAGTGCCCATCATATGGCAGCACGGGAACCTCCAGGAGAGAACTTGGGAGCGGGAGGCTCAGATGCATGCACAATACCCACATTTGTTCCCCTAGTTTATGATGTATCTTTACGGGGTCGTAAATCCATGAGGTGGGAGTAATGTAAAGACCCGTAAAATTCAAGGGAATTTTCTTCTTCTTAATTTTCTTTGGGATTTTACAAGAACGCAGTTTCTGATGGCACCTGATTCCGAGGCCCGGTGTGACCGGAATCAATTTCCGAAGTTTATCTTGGGTACGTTCAGTGAACGAACGAGCGGGTTTTCCTAACTTTTGAACCGGTGCTCAGAATCAAAATATGAGGGCACCAATGAAACCGCAGCACCGATAATTTCTTAGGAACACCTTTTTTGGAGTTGCATTTGCTCGGGTGTGGTTATTTAAAAATGGGTTAACTAATGAATAAAATAAAAGTTGTGCATCAATTTTTATTTTATGTTCTAAGTAGTTTAAACCTACATATGGAAGTTGAGGTGGGACCCACTATATCCTAACCCCCTCTTGATAGGATATTAGTGAGGTGGGCCCCACACCGATCCCTACCTATTCAACTTCCGCAAACCCCCATTATTTTGTAACACACCCGCACCCCCTTATTAAATGCCAAGTCAACTCTCTAAATTAATTAATTGAATTATGTTAATCAATGTAATCAATTCTTGAATTCATTTTGAATTTCGAATTGAATGTTTTCTTGTGTGTGTTAATTAAATAATACAAAGTCTTATTTCAATAAGGGTTATTTCGTTGTGAGAGAAGGATTGGAGAGGAATTTCTCAAGCCTTGGAATCCTCATCTTCCTCCTTGAAGAACGCGAAGAACACCCCGTCGCCGACGAAGAACGTCGACCTCTGACGAAGGATGACAAAGAACGCTGATTCCTCGGAGATCGACGACGCGATGTCGTGTACTGTGACACCGACGACCCTCTTCTCCGCGACGCCCACGATCCTCCTTCCGTGACGCCACTTCCACAACGTCCTTTTCCCACGACGAACCTTCATTCGATAAAACCTTGAGGTAGGGATTGTTTTTGCTCATGAGTTATTCCTTGCCGTCCATTGTCCTTTCCTTGATCTGCCTGTTATCGTTATAACGGGAGGAGGTCGGACCGCACGAACATGACCGAACCTCCTCCACCTTTTTATGTTGTACTTATCGTGGCATGAATAAGGTAGCGTGGTGCAACAGGACCGCGCGGAAGTAAGAGGAACGAGCGAAGAAGCGCAGTGCCGTCGTGCTGCGCCATTGAGGCTGAACGAAGCCGCGACTGGAGTCGGGCCGCGGCGTAGGGGCGCGTCACCGTCGCACCATGATGAAGAACCACAAAGAGACCTCGACCGGAGCGGGGCCACCGCAGATCTGGAGAGGGCGGCAGGAGCCGCCGGCTGCCGGTGCACAGGGGGCGGGACCGGCTGGTCCCGCAGTGACTCACCGGCAGGTCAAACCAGCCAGTTTCTGAGAATCCTGGGGGTTGTAACCCCCGGCTAGCAAAGGAGCGGCCCCCACATGGGTCCGCAGTTTCAATCAAGGGGGGAAGACGCCCCCCCTTCCACGGCGGCTCGGCCAGCGCCGAGCTGGCCATGCGGACCACGCCCGCGCCAGGCCAATCGGCCGCCCAGGCCGAGCCGGGCCGCGCCGGTGGGGCCGGGCCACGCCGGTTGGGCCGGTCCCCGCCCACCGGTCCAGGCCGCGCCCTAACGGGCCGGACCCGGACCCGGTTCGGGCCGACCTAGGGGATCTTGGGCCGGCTCGGTCAGGGCCCAAAACCCCATATTTTAAGACAATTCCGTTCAAACGCCCGTATCTTGGACTACAGACCTCCGATCGACGCACCGTCTATTGCGATGAAATCCTTGGATAGAGATGGTTGTTTAGGTATACTACACTCAATGATTCTGATAACTTTGGGTATGGCTGGATTGGTTCAAACACGAAACCAACCGGGCCCTCGGAGCGGAAACACTTATAACTTGAGCTTCGGACGTCTGATTGACGTGCCATCGACTTTGTTGGATTTCTCTTAGTGATAAGGACCTTTTGGATTACTCTGCTTGAGGTTCTAATGCAGTTGGAGTGCGCTCGGGTTGGTTTTGACTAAAAAACCAACCGGTCCCCTGGAACGAAAAAGCCAATAACTCTCAGACCGAGCGTCCGATTGACGCGCCGTCTGTCACGTTGACTTCCTTTTTTCGAGACAGAACTTTGAGATACATAAAATCCGGACAACGTGTCAGTTGATGTATCTACCCCTTGGCTCATGGATTGGACCCTCCCAGAATCGAGCATGATGCGTGCGGGAACCCTAGAGCTGGCTGCGACTGCGACGACGATGAAGACAACACTTGAATCCTCCGTGGGTTCGGCAGCGATGATGACTGCACTGAAATCTTCCGTGGGTTCGGTAGCGATGAAGACTGCACTGAAATCATATGTGGGTTTGATAGCGATGAAGACTGCACTAAAATCCTCCGTGGGTTTGGCAGCGATGAAGACTGCAATAAAATCCACTGTGGGTTCGGCAACGATGAAGACCGTACTGAAATCCTCCGTGGGTTCGACGATGATGAATAATGTTCTTGTATCCTACATGGGTCTGGTATTGTTTGACTCTGTTCTTGCTATCCTACATGGGTCTGGCAGAGTAGTTGGTCTGTATCCTATGTGGGTCCGACAGCTTAGCTGGTTTAGTATCCTACGTGGGTCCCAGCTTAGATGAATCAGTGGCTATATCTGATCATCTCTATCACCTTACGAAGAAGAATGCCTATGAGAGAAGAGTCTCGACTTACAATCATTATCTTCGATATGATTGACTTGCTTTCCTATGTGGATTGGGTTGTGTTATCCGGTGTGGATTGGGTTGTACTATCCTGTGTGGACGTGATTGAGCTTGGGCTCAGATGTTGGAGCCGAACTGGAATTGATGACTTAAGTATATGTATGAGAATATACCTAATTAGTGTTGGATGTTACTTTGTAATTGTATCTTTCCTTTTTGGATTATCCTTTGTGGATTCTGGGAGACCTTTGGGGGCCTCAGGGTCCCTACTGAGTAGCGTATACTCACCCATGCACGGGTTATGCCCACACTAAGTTGTGTTGGATGCAGACGACGGACAACGCTGATCGTGGTTGAGGCTCGTGGAGCAAGTCGGTACCTGGAGGTGGACCACTGGGTGGGACGTACACGGAGCGGACGGTTGGACCCGAGGAGTTGAGGAGGCTATCTGTACCCACCCTTCAGGTGGGACTTCCAGTGGATAGCTCGACGTTGCTTCTTTACTTTCAGTTGTTGTACTTTCTTTCCAGTTGTACCTTACTTTCAGTTTGGTTTTGTATTCTGGACCATTTACTTCCTGCACTTACTATTGTACCCAGTTTTACTTAGTGTATACTTCTGCTTTCTTACTCTATGGTGTTTGTTTACTTTATAAAGGCAATGCCTTCCCCTTTTTGTCGGGATTTACGCCTTGGTGCTAGTCGCCAACCCCTGGCCTATGGGAGGCGGGTTTGGGGTAGTCACAGCATGGGTCCCGAGGACGGGTCTTGATAAGGACTTTAAGGAACATTCTCATAATCTACACACTTAGTAATATATAGTGTAGGATATTATGAGAACATGACCAACCAGTAAGAAATACCTATTTATATGTGTCATTGAATGTTCTTATCTGTGGGTGTTTCTGTTGATCTTTATACATTAATATTATTATTAATGAGTATTGTGAGTAACATACTAACATGTATTGATGAAAACCATGATGACATTGGTTCACAGTGAGGTTGGATATAATTTGTGTTTCATGAGTAATATTACATTAATGAATAACTTGTGAAATTTTTTTCCCGTATTTTCTTAAATGGAAGTTGATATCTTATTACCTTTGATGGAAATGATATATCCTAAATAAATATATGGACATATTGTTCTATAGGAAATTTTATTTTCTAGGAATTCAAAGAAAGAGACATATATCACAAAGGTTGACGACACCGACATGCAACTTGCTCGATTTGGGATATCATGATAAAGGGATTATATTACATAGTAAGAGATTGTATGAATTATTATGTTATTTAGTAATTATGTTCTTTATCTTTGGGTTCCTTGGGGTGTTTCTAGACACTAACCTTATAATTTAGGATGTTTCGCCTAATTCCACTAAGAAAGAGGCCTAAAGAGTCAAATACTAAGTGTATCTAGAATATCAGTTAAATAATATATTATTATTTATTATGTAAATATGTGAATAAATATTATTACCCCATATAGTTTAATAATTATCAATGTTTTCTTGATCACATATATTCTCTCATTATTTATTCACAAGAATATAATGTGAGCAGAATATTTAATAAATATTTATTTGTTATTTAAGTGAATATAATATTTATTTATTTATCTGAGAATCATGACATGATATTTATTTAATAATTCAAGGACTAAAAAATATTTTTAAGCAATGAAAGACCGAGTTTAATGGTCTAGTGAGAAATAATAAATATTGGATATTATTTGACTAAATAATATTTAATTTCATTAACAAGTTTAGAACATGTCAAGAAATAATAAAAATAACAATATAATTATTTAACATGGAGTTCTACAGGGATTAAATAAATAGTAAATGGAACTTTTTTAATTATTTTATTTTATCCATAGTAGTATTTAAACCCAATTATATATATATATATTGAGAGTAAATTCATTTTTCTTGGTTGTTCAAAAAGGATTTGTAAAATCCTCTCAAACCCTAGAGAGATCCATTATCCATGAACAATCCCAAGAATGGATAGAGATCCTCTACCACCTCCCACTCTCAAGTCAAGATAGATTAAGTATAACATTTTAAAAGTTGTTCTCGATGTGATAAAAGGTGGACCACACAACTGATAAAATTTGTCATGATAGCACATGAAGATTCCTATATTGACGTTTAGGGTTTTTTTGGAACATGTTTAAATCACCACTAGAGGGAGTCTGAAGTTGATTCCGAAAATGAAAAAAATTTACAATGAAAATATGTTTTCATATCCATCGATGAATAATGAAATCCAACAAGGAAATTCTCTAATTGATAAAAGTAATTATAAATAATATGTGATGATCCTATCTCTTCATTTGGAATTATTTCCCTTATATATTTTCTTTTATTTAATTCTATAGATCACGATGTTAATCATTGTGTAAATATCAGATTGATCATCAATCATGAAAAAAGAAAATTTGGTGATGACACATAGCACAATTACACTACGCCCAGAACTTATAATATAATTTCATATTTGACTATAGTAAGTAATATAAGATTTTTTAGGGAAAACATTATTATACACATCTATTAGAGAGGATTTATATACTTTTCACATAATAATGATACCTCTAATTTTTTTATTAATAATTAAACATCTATATATCGATGTGGATTTTGTAAATACTTATCAAACATTATTGGTACAAATAAGTGGGTAGAATAAGATAAAAATACAACACTCAAAGTTCATGACTAGATGATTAGGGTTCCTTAATCCATATCATTTCATAACATAATTTTAAATTTTTTGTTCTATTATTTTTAACTTGTTACCTTGGCCATGGATGTTTTATATTCTTATCATTCTTGATATCCCTTGGATTAGGGAATTATCATTTATAATTCCCAAGTGTCTCAAATTTAAGAAATTAAAATATTAATTACATTCTAGGAAAAAATCATTTTTCCTTTCACCATATCCATTGAAATCTCTATTTTTATTTGACAATTAGTTTATGTATTCCCTAATTTACCATTAACAAAACAAATTCTTGTTTTTTTAGATATTACCCATGGTTCCTATTTCCAAATTTTTGATAAAAAGGGTAATTTTACACTCTTTCCATTATTATATTTTTACCCAAATTTACATGAGACTTAATCCTTCAATTAATTTCTTTGTTTAGGATTTCAACTATGTACACATTGTTAATAAAATTTTTTGATATATGGTTTGCAATAATCCAAATATTTCATACTCATAATTCTATTCGATAAGCTTGTTTGTTGGGAAAATCTATACATTATCCATGAAATCCATTCTTAACATGGTTCTTTCAAAATGCAGAAATTACTAAAACCATAATAGATCAAGGTTAGTGATTAATAATTAACATCATAATATGATTATCATAATTGATATAATAAAAATTCAACCTCAAAACATATTACTCTTGAAAACCATCTCATTAGTTTTGATTTCATCTTAAACTACTATGTTAAATATATATTTATTCAGGTTGTGTTATCTTATAATTATAATCCAAATTCCCTAACATAATAAGTTTTTCATAATGGAATGTAAATATAATGTAATTAAAAAAGTCATATCTCTCGAGAGTGTCAAACCAAAGGTTTATTTAGTGCTCTTTGTCTTGCACAAGGTGAGGGTTGAGTTAATACCCAATATGCTCCTTTAAAGGTTAATATATACTGTTAAATTTATTTGTAAGCCCACATAAACTTATATTATAAAACAAATGTTTATTTTAGGAAAATCATACATTCTCAACATTACTAAAATATTTAGGTGTTATCTTATGCTTTAACATAACCCTTAAAATTATCCCTTGGGGTTTCACTAAAGTTCTCTAAACTAATCCCAAAAATAACTAAACCCTTATTTTCTACCAATTAAAGAAACCAAATCTAAAAATAACTTAAATAATATACTAATTTCATGATTTAGACAATACATATCACAAAAAGTGGAATAAACTAATGATCTAAACATTCAGTGCCTTGGAGATTAGATACATAAACATATTATTCTACAATTATTGTGAACATTTTCCCATAATTGTGCTCATATATACCCTTTTAAAGACATATAACATGATATAGTCATTATAATAACCCTGTGAATGACATCATATGAGATTGATTAACTCATATACTAAATAATGGAAAACCATATCATAATATATTAGATAATAAACATGAAGAATAAAATGAGGAGATGATAAATATAGTATTAAAATATCATTATGATATAGATGTTAATCATTAAAAATATAATATAAATGAATGATCATACAAATGTTATTAAATAATCATAAAAAATAATTAAATGGCACAAAACGCATCTCAATAATCACAATACATGAGATCATGACATAAGAGTGAGATAAACTTTTAAAAAAAGAATTAAATGAAAACAGGGAATATCATTATAATGGAATGCATATCGGAAATATGGAATAACTTGATAAAGAAATTTTAAATGTGGAATAACCCTAATCTTATGAAATCCATTATAAGAAAACTCATTATTCTCAGTCCATTATAAACAAACTCATTATGGTTGTACCTATGTAAACAAACTCATTAGGTCCACACCAGACTATATCGGGATAAATAAACTTAAATAAATGTATCAAATGGTGATTTATAACCACATAAATAACAATAATTTCAGATTTTTTCCACTTAAAATGAATCATCATCATATTTAAATATCACTTGAAAAACAAATTACTTTCTTAAAAATTAAGAAAAACATCACATAACCTGAACCTAAGAAATCCCAGGATATATGAAGTATCATTTTATAGAAAAATAATATCATAAAAATATATATAGGGTGATAAAAACATCACTTCAAGAGAGATAAAAATTAGAGAAAAATAGATATGAAAATACAAAATATTTTCACAAATCCTTTTAAATATTTTCATAAAAGATAAAGAGAAAATTATTTTCAAAAACATTTTTTTGAAGGGAAAGAGAAATATTTTGGAAAACTTTTTATAAATAGTCACAAATAAAAGATCCTCTGAAAAATATATCTAATAAATATTTAGTGGTAAATAATGAAAATATGTTCCCTTATTATACTTTTTAGACAGTTTTAAAGAAAAAACTACATCGAAGAAATTCTAAAGGAATATCATTTCATAAAATAGGTAATATAAAATGTGATTAATATAAAATGTGATTAATATAAAATGAAAAAAAATATTAATATTTAACAAAAGAAAAAAAATTTATAGGAAAAAAATGGACAAGGAAGAAAACATCCATTTTCAAGAATGTGAGTTATTCATACAAAAAATTAGACTTTTTGTTCGAAAAAATTTTCATCCACAAAGTTATTGTTGATAACGAGAACTAATTTAAAAATAGAATAGTTTGATATACCATATATAATATGGGAATGTAATGACGAATTATGTCTTGAAAAGTAATATTCATTTAAGAAAGACTTTGACCTAATTAATAAAAAAATGAGTCGATGAAACCCTTAGGGTATTAGTAAAATAAGAATCAAAAGATATTAAGTAGAAGATAATGGAATTCACATTAAAATATCATTAAATGGATTATATTTTTATATTTTAAATAAATAGGGTATTTAGTACACTATATTGAAGAAATTATGGAGTGAAATATCCAACATGTCCCATGAAGTTCAAAAGGTGATAAATAAACTATTACCTTGTTTCCATGCTTAGTCAAATGCACTCTACACCCATATATAACAAAAATTGATATATTAATTGACTATTTCATAACTTTATTCATATCTAAAACCTTTAATAAACATTATTTTGAATTATTCTCTATATGTATATTTGTTACTTGTTATAAATTATTAATTTTAAGTCTGAGTAAACCTGATTATTTTGAACTAGTTTCCTAATATTAGTGTTGTTATTCATAATTATCCCAAAATTCATAATTATAAGATAATTTTAGGTACTTTCATAAATAAATTATATTTATTTATAAATAGAACATCCCATTCCATTAGTGTTTTAGTTATTTTGTGTGAAAATAAAATTAGTGTTTTCTTATTTCGGAAATTTTTGCAATCAAATTTGATAATTTAATAATATATTAAATACAATATAATGTATTGGACTAAAATATTACATAATATAGTTTATTTATATTATAATTAATCTTATTTAACTTCCAAGGATCTTTTATGTTTATAATTTTAGATTATTAGATAATCGCCCTTATAAAAATAAATAATGCAATACCACATAAACACTCCCACTTAGTATCTATTTTTTCCCATAACATAATTATCTTAAAATGAAACATGTTTTATTTTTAGGAAATAACATCACAAATTATATATTTACCTCATCCTTCTCCCTAGTCATCCTTAAAACCCAATGGAAAAAAATCATAAAATGTGGGATGATCACAAGAAGCTCAGTAAGGGACATAAAAATAAAAAATCCATTAGTTTAGTGAAAAATATGAAAACCCATAAGTACATACATTTATCACATTATTCATTTATAATAAGAAATAAATAATTTCAAAATGAAAAAACAAACCCTATATTCTCAAAGAAAACCATTAATACTCCTAACAAGCAATTGAAAACAATTTTTAGGAAACTTGGAACATCATATTCTTAACCCTTTTTAAAATTGTACCAGAAATAACTAGATCATAGTTAAATCCATTGGATAAAGCATACAAGTTATATCCCTCATACTTCCCTTTTATGACAAGGATCATAACCAAATGCATTGAGGCGATATAATGGGTCTCATCCTTTGTATAAGCTATATTGTTATCACTCATTTTTCATGAGATATAATGGGTTTAAACCCATTGTAAAATTTGTATCAGTATCACACATTTCTCCATATAATTCCTAAGTACTGTATAATGAATAAAATAATTTATTCTTTCATGTTTTCAGAATAAAACATTTTAAAAATCCATTTGTACTCATATCAAAATCACTATCGGATATTAAAATACCCAATATTTTCAAAAACCATATTCAAAAAAAAATATCCATAACGAAGGGAAAAATCATATTTCATTATAGAAAAAATAAAATATTTCAAAGGAATCCAAAAATAAAATAACAATTTTGGCGGTGGGAAAATTCATTGTCGTTGTATTCATTAAAATAAAACATTCCTTTTTGTATTTTTTAATGAATGTAAAAACATTCTGTAAAAATATTGGTATGGTAAAAAATTGAAATAATTTAAAATGAGAAAAAAAATTAACCTTTATAATTATTATTTTTCCATATAAATACATAAACATAATATTTTTTTAAAACTATTTACGTGAAAGAAAAATTGTTTTTGTGTAAAATTTAAAAGAATACTTTTAAAATAAAGTCTCTTACCTTGAGTCCAAATCTTCACATATGTTATTTATATTCCTGAATAATAAACTTAAGTTATTTATTTACTTCCATAAGAATTTTTTTCATTTTTATTATTCTTTTTATCTGATCTCTTACGATGTTATATTTGATCCAATATATTTAAATCTGATGTTTTGCCGATATTTGACCCATATGCCTTAAATGATATCAATACGTTTATTGTGTTAATTGTGATAGTTACACAATCATAATGAGAAAAATAATGTATAATTATTATTTTTATACATAAATTATAATTTTAAATCTAATCATGAAATATAGTTATGAAAAATTAACTACGTTACAATCATAGAGATAATTGGTCGTACGTATGCATGAGTAACACTTACATTTTTAATGATATTTATTTTAAGAAGATAAGTATTATTTTGTATTTATAGAATGATAACTATATAATAAATACAATATTATTTATTTAAACACACTTTTATATATCATCCATGTGATGTGGTCATGAAAAACAAATCATATCGCTTCGTGGAGGTGGTAGTCCACATATAGACATGAACGGAATTTTTATTTTTCAGTAAATGGAAGAGTAAGAATATAAATTATATATTATCATTTAATAATTATAAATATTTCCTTATTATTATATATATATACATTAATTCCATAATTATTACTAGTTGTGAGAGATGATGATGAAAAATGAATTAAATCAATTTGTGAGGTGGTAGTCCACCCTACATATGAATGGTGGTTTCGTTTAATATTTTCATGGAAGAGGAGATGGATATAAGTTGTTAAATTATTATAAAAACACTTAATTATATAAAATATAGTTTTTTTTAATTATTTCATAAAGGTTTAATAATATTTTAGGGTTGTATAAGATGAAATAAAATATCAAACGCTCAGTTTCAGACAATACATCTTCTCAATACATCTTATTATGGTTTACATAAAAATACTTCCTAAGATGGTTTAATGATTTAAAAAATTCTCCATGATGTGAGGGCATATTTAAGTATGGGATTTTTTAGGTATTTACAGAAACTAAATGCTTTTTAAGTTTGAATAAATGAGACGAAGATGTTCCCTTTTATAAGAGGGAAGAGGGGCACTCTAGGAATATTTTAAAATATTAAATTAATATAAATTAAATGTTGATATTGAAATTACATAAAATTTATAATATTATAATATAAAAATATTATGAGTTGAAATAATATCATATAATAAAATTTGGAGAAGTCTGGATCATATTTTTACCCAAATGTTTTTGCCTTAACCCTTCATTAACCCTTTTAACATTTACTATGATATCAATGTTTTTACTCTTAATGGGTTAATATATTTACTAAAAAAAGAAAAAAGGACTATAAATGGATAATGGTAGATGTAATATTTTTTATACCATGAAATTAAAAAATATAATATTTTTAATAATTTTAAAATATTTAATAAAACATTATTTGGTACAAAATAACATTAATTTCTATTCTAGAACTATTAATTTAATTTTTTTTAAATTATTATAAAAAATGGAGTTATAATACAAATTACAAAAAAATCCTTAATATGTCATGTTTTTCATCACAAAAAATTTATCATAAGAAATCACTCAAATAATATTATTTTTAGGGTTTTTCAAATCATATAATGAATTTTTTTATTACTTTCACCAGAATTTTTCCTGTGTTTCATAATATTTTAAGGATCTTATTTCTACAATAAAATTTAAAAATAAATTACCATGATAAAAAAATAATTTATAATTATAATTACTATTTATTACTGAACAAATCTGATATTCATCCCTATCATAGAAACATAAATATAATAATAAAAATATAATGGCATATTTTTTTTCTATATATTAAATAATATAATGGAAAAATTCATTTCCAAATAGAATTAGTAATATATTTTATTTTTAGATGATTATTTATGAGATATAAAATGGATTTTTTTTTTAAATTGGGATTTTTATTTTGTCCATATAATTTCATTTTAATCTTAATTACCCATTCTACCCTTTATGTAAATAACAAAGATTATTAAGGTTACCATATATATTGAAAAAAATAAAAAGTAACTTTTTTAAAAAAAAATTACTTCTTAATTATAATTATGTAATCTATTTTTCATGATTTTAAATATGTAAGTGGTAGAATTTAATTTAAAATTATAGTAACAAAATGTGAGGAAAAATAGTTTTCATAAAATCTCCCTTTTTAAGTATAAAATTTTTTTATACAAAATTCATTTTAAAAATAATATTTGGGAAATTTTTTTAAAAAAATAAACTAATTAAAATATTTAAAAATATATTTTTTCGATGTAAATACTCAAAATAATAATAAAATTTTCAATAAAAATTGTATTTTTAACTATTCATTAAAAATCAAACTTTTTAGAAAATATCAAAATTTTATGTTAATATAATTTTGACATGCTGAATTAAAACTTAAAAATAATTTTTCTAAATTAGTATTATATAATTTTAAATTAATATTTTAAATAGAACCTTAAAATAAAATAGTTCAATAAAACTTTTTTTTAATTTAAAATCTAATTAAAAATTTTATAATGGATATAGCTACAAAATTAATGAATAATAATAATTATGAAAATTGTTTATTCTATCATTACCTTCATTGTTAAAATTTTCCTCCTTAGGGAAAATGAGTCCTAGTAATATTATTCACTTATTAAACAAGTGGGAATATTATTATGTCATAGAATTTTTAGATTCCCGTATTATTTCTTCAACCATATGGGTTTTCCACAAAACCATAACTGGTTGAATCACCTTATTCTGAGACACAAGATCTTTATGGTCAAAAATATATATTGTTTGTTCCTTATGAGAAATTTTATCTTCTTAATAAACCACCTTAGGTATCAAGACATGAGATGAATCCAACTCATGCTTTTTTAACATCAAAACATGAAAACATTGTGTGTTAGGGATAAAATAAGAGGTAATGACACATTGTTAACAACTAATCCAATTTTCTCTAGGATTTATTATGGTCCAAATAACCGTCGAATTAGCTTCTAATTTTTCCAAAGCACATCACACTTTTCTATGGGGATACTTTAAAAAAATTAATCAAATACCTCAAAATAAAGATATTTTCTCTTATTATCCACATAAATATTTCCCTATATTGACCCGTCCTCATATACTGATGAATCATCTTCACCTTCTCAACCATTTATTCAACCAAATTTGGTCTCATCAACTTTATTTTATTGAATTCATCCACACATACTATAGTCGAGCACTGATTTCCATATAAATATTCAAAAGGTTCCATCTGTATAGTAGAATGAAAACTGTTATTATGTGAAAAATTAACTAAAGAAAGATGCTAATCCTAAATTACCTAGAAATCAATTGAATAATAAGGAATATTATCTTCTATTGTATACATAATTCACATGGATTGTCCATCAAATTTAGGATTAAAATAAACACTAAAATTTATTCCAATACCCAACGACTTATGATATCCATTCCAAATATTTGATGTAAATCTAAGATCAAGGTCAAATAAAAAGGGGATAGGAACTTCATGTATCCTGAATATATACTTAAGATAAAGTCTTCAATGTTTATCCAAATACACATTATCTAAAATGGGAAGAAAATTAATAGATTTCATCAATCTAGTAAAAATAATTAAAATTATAGTATTACCTCTAGATTTCATTTTTATTCCCATAATGAAATATATTGAAACATTTTCCCATTTTCACTCTTGCACTAAATTTTTTTGAATAATTACTTTTGGTAAATTTTCTTATACTTTAACCTGTTGATAAGTCAAACATTTCATAATAAAGATAGAAATATCACTTTTCAGTCCATCCCATAAGTAATACCCATAAAAGTAATTTTACATCTTAGTGCTGCTAGGATGAATGGAAAATGTGGAAATATGAGCTTCATTCAAAAATTATCTCTTCAACTAGGAAAAATAAGGAAAACATAGTCTCTTTAAAAATCTAAGAAAAACATATTTATCAATATTAAATTGAATAAACATTCCCTTATTAACCAATTATACATTTTCCTATAACTTTCAGTCTTCTTTCTAAGATTTATTTATTCTTTATGATATAGAGTATTATAATAAAACAAAAAAAAAATAGAGAAACTTCCTAGATGCAAAAATTATATGAAAAAATAAATTAAACCATTAACCAATGGGTTATCTTCGAAACATAACATGGTTAATGCATGATTAATTTCCCTACTCAAAGCATCAATTACTTCATTTGCTTTTCCCAAATGATAATGAATTATGTAGTAATAATACTTAATTTGTTCCAGACATCTTTTCTACTTCATGTTTAATTCATAATGGGTAAACATATACTTAAAACATTTTGTGATAAATATATATTCCATAGAGGCTAATTCTAGATCATCAGAAAGATAATTTAACTCCTGAGGTTTTGATTTTTGTGAAGCATAAGCTATTATGTAATAATTATGCATCATTATACAACCAATTACAATAAAATGATCCTATCTTTTGATGAATAATTCAAAATTTCAAGTGGTAAAGGATAAAAAAAATACCATTTACTAATATTCATTTTAGTTCCTAAATACATTCATCATATTCTTTAATCTAGATAATTTTAACTCTTTTTTTGAGTTAAATTAATCAATGGGAAAGAAAATCAATCATGATTTTCAAAAAAACCTCAAATAGTAACCTGATAAACCAAAAAAACTATTGATTTCTTTGACTATTGTTGGTTTTGGACATTCTTCAACAACTTTAGTTTTAGATGGGTCAACAATTATTCCATATTTAGAAATAATATGACAATTGAAATAAATATTTTATAACCAAAATTCCCAATTTTAAAATTTTCTATATAGTTTCATTTCCTTTATTGTATGAAAAATAATTCTCTCGTGTCTTTCATGGTACTTGTGAATTTTAGAGCATATAAATAAATAATCAAAAAACACAACTAGAAAATTTTCTAAATACTTATGGGAAACTCTATTTATAATATCAATTAATAAAATTAATGTATTAGGCAACCTAATGGGAATAACTAAAAAATCATAACGACCCATATCTAGTTCTAAATACAGTCTTTGCAATATATGACTCTTTCCCCTTCACCTGATGGTACCCTGTCCTAAGATCAATATTAAAAAATTACTATTATTCTTGGTGGTAATCAAGAAAATCATTTATATAAATAAATTGATACTTATTCTTAATAGTGATATAATTCAAGGACCTATAATTAATTAAAATATACATGGAACCATATTTATTAAAAAAACAATAACACCCAAAGGTGAAGTGATTAGATGAATGAAACTGTTATTTGGAAACTCATGAAATTAATTTTTCAATTAAATATTTTCTACTTAAGCCATTTGATAAGGGGGTTTTTAAATAGGCTTAGTATCGAGAACTATGTCAATATTAAACCCAACATCTCAATTAGGAATGATACCAAGTGACTAAAAATATGCCATTAACAATAATATGGAAGTGCTAACTACACGAATGAAATATAAATCCCTAGTCATTTATCTGTGCTAAAAAAATGTTTATAAAAGAAAAAAAATTTCAGTGATTTTATTTATCACCGATAAAGGGGGACATTATCAGTTCTTATAGGAGAGATGATAAAGGGTACCTTTATTAACATTTTCAAAAGTGAAGATAAAGGGTACTTTATTAGTAATTTTAAAAGCACTGATAAATGAGAATTCTACAGGGTGCTATAACTGCACTCTACAACACCAGTTCAGTGTGCCATAACAGCACACCACGACACCAAAGATACCACTATATATCAAAAAAATAAAGTTCCAAAACATTATTTAAATTAAATGAAATTTAAAACACAAAAAAAAAACACCCACACACACACACACACACTATATTATAGATATTCCAACCCTTAGTTTATACAATTACATAAGTAATTTTTTTACATACATTAGAAAACATAAATATTCTTTTTTTAATCATAGCCCCAACTCATGCTATTTTAGAACAAACCACCTCTACTTGAGAAAAATAACACACATGTATAAGAGAAAAAAATATTACGTTAACAATAATATTAAGAAATAAATTAACAGAAAGTGAAAATTTTAAAAAAAACATTGAGTCATATCTAGAAAACTATGTATCAAATTGATTTGTGTTTTATTATTGCATGTCTCACCATTTATGATTAATATTAAAAGGATTATATATATAAATAAATTAAATATGTATATAATAAGGCCCCACTGGCAAAACTTAGTGGTTGCATTATATCTCAATTTCAAGCCTCCCTGGACACATTTAGGTAGGTTTTAATTTGTTCATTATCTTACCCTTACTGGTTTAATATAAATAAGTATAACATAAAAATTACAAGGAAATAAAATAAGTAAATGTATATAGAATGGAGGAAAAAAATATTGTCTAATTTTCTTGGCATTGGCAATGAAACACACATTTTAAACTAAAATGGCACTTATATATTGAAAGTATGCACTTAGAGTCATACTTGTCACACTGTGCATCAGATAGAGTTAAGTATGATTACAACACATATCAAATAACTTATGGATCATTTTCTTAAAGTAACAAAAGAATCTTAATGTGTTTTCTCAGTATTGAGTACGTTACTTGTCTTTTTTACTAAAATACCATTTTAAATAGAAAAACACACTTTGACTCATACCAGTCATATAATGTATCAGTTTGATGTGAGACTAATTCCTACATGTCATAAATGACATATGAATCATTGTAATTTTTTTTCAATACAATCCAAACTTGTTTTCTGGGATTTCAATGAGTGACACTTTTTAACTAAAATTTCTGTTTTAAGATGATAATAAACACATTCAATCATATCGAGAACATCATGTATCAGATTGAGGTGTGGATAATTCATACATATCACAAATGACATAAATATAATTTTTATTAAGTATCAAAATAATATGAATATTTTTTCTTGGTTTTGAGTAGGCTAGTTTTCCTTTTTACTAAAATTGATGTCAATTTTAAACAAAAAGACACACTTTGAGTCATATTGGTCACACCATGCATCAGATTGAGGGTCAGTTAATTCCAACACATCCTAAAAGACTTATGGATGATTTTACAAAATTATGAAAACAATATGAATGTGTTTGATTGATTTTGAGTATGTCACCTTTTGTTTTTAATAAAATGTCATTTTAAATGAGAAACATGCACTTTTAATCAAACCAGTCACATAGTGTGGCAGAATTACATGAGATTGATTGCTACATGTTTCAAATGATTTATGAATCAGTTTCGTAAATTATCAAGATAATATGAGGATGTTTTCTCAATTTTCATTGAGTGACGCTTTTTAAACTAAAATTTTTATTTTAAATTAACAATGGAAACATTGAGTTATACTGGGAACATAATGTATCATATTGAGGTGAGAATGAATCCTACATGTATAAAATGATTCAGGGATCATTTTACAAAAGTATCAAAACAATCCAAATGTTCTTTCTTGAATTTAAGTAGGTTGTTTGTCCTTTTTACTAAAATTGATGTCAATTTTAAATAAAAAGATAAACATAGAGACATACTGGTCACACCACACATTATATTAAGGTTCTTCTCATTCCAACATGTCTAAAATGAAATAGGTATCATTTTAATAATGTATCAAAATAATCCAATTGGGATTTCTCAGTTTTGAGTATGCCACTTGACTTTTTTTTACTAAAATTTCATTCTAAAGTGGAAACACATACTTTGACTAATATTTGTCACATAGTGTGTCAGTTTTACATGATACTGATTAACACAAATAAAAAAAATGACATATTAATTATTTTCATAATTTATCAATGCAATCCGAACAAATTATCTCATTTTTTAGTGAATGACACGTTTTGAACTAAAATGTCAATTTTGAACAAATAACAGACACATTGAGCCATAGAATGAACATCATGTAGTTGATTGAGGTTTTAATGACTAATACATGTAAAAAATTTCTTATGGATTGTTTTTATAGTGTATCAAAGTAATATGAATGTGTTTTCTCAGTTCTGAGTAGGCCAATTTTCTTTTTTAATAAAATTGACATCGATTTTAAATAAAATACACAATTGGAGTCATACCAGTTACACTATGTGTTAGGTTGAGGTACAGATGATTCCAACATGTCTCAAATGACTTATGAATCATTTTCATAATGTAACAAAATAGTCCTAATGAATTTTCTCAGTTTTGAGTACATCACTTGTCTTTTTTACGAAAGTGTCATTTTGAACTGGAAACACACACCTTGACTCATACCTGTCACATCGTGTGTCAATTTTATTTAAGACCAATTCCTATAATTCAAAAATTACTTATGAATAATTTTACTAAATTATCAATACAATATGACAATGTTTTCTGTATTTTTAGTGAGTAAAACGTTTTTGAACTAAAATGACAATTTTTAACTAATAACGAATACTTTGAGTCATACTAGTAACATAATGTATCATATTGAGGTATGGATAATTCATAAACATAAAAAAATTAATTATAGATCATTTTCTTAAACTATCAAAGTAGTCCTAATGTGTTTTCTCTATTTTGAGTATGTTAGATTTTTTACTAAAATTGATGAAAATTTTAAATAAAAAGACACAGTTGGAGTCATAACAGCCACACCATGCATCATATTGAGGTGATATTGATTCCAACATGTCTTAAATTACTTATGGATAATTAAAATAATGTATAAAAACCATCCAAATTCATTTCTCTGTTTTGAATAAATCACGTGTCCTTTTAGTAAAATGTAATTTTAAACTGGAAACATGCACTTTGACTTATACTAGTAACATCATGTATTAGTTTGAAATATACTAATTCCTACACAACAAAAATTTCATATGAATCATTTTCCTAAATTATCAACACAATATGAGCATAATCCCTTGATTTATAGTGAGTGACACTTTTTGAACTAAAATATCGATTATAAACTGATAACATAAACTTTGTGTTAGATTGGGAACATCGTGTATCAGATTGAGGTGTGGATGATTCTTTCAGATAAAAAACAACATATTTATTTTTTATCTAAAGTATAAAAAAATAAAAATAATTTATTTTAGTTTTGAGTAGTTCAGTTTCTCTTTTTACTAAAATTGATTTGAATTTTAAATAAACAGATTCAATTAGAGTCATTCTGGTCCCACCATGTGTAAGATTTTGGTGTTGTTTATTTTAACACATCTCAAATGACACATGGAACATTTTAATAATGTTCCAAAACTATATAAATTAATTTTCCTTGTTTGAAGTATGTCAGTTATATTTTTTATGGAAATGTTATTTTAAACTAGAAACACACATTTTGAATCATACAAATCACATCATATATCGGTTTGATTTGAGATAGATTCCTAAATGTCAAAAATGATTCAGGCATTAATTTCCAAAATTATTAAGAAAATATGAGCACATTTTCTTGGTTTTCTATTAGTGTCACTTTATAAATAAAAATAATGATTTTAAAGTGCTAACTGACAATTGTAGTCATACTAGGCACATCGTGTATCATATTGAGGTGTGGTTGATTCAATTACATAAAAAATAATGTGTGGATCATGTTTTAAAAGCATCAGAAAAATAAAAATATGTTTTCTCAGTTTTAGTATGACAATTTTAGTTTTTACTAAAATTAACATCAATTTTAAATAAAAAGAATCTCTTAGAGTCATAACAGTCACCCCACGTGTTGTATTGAGGTGAGACAATTTCCTACACATCTCTATTGAGCAAGTGTTGTTTTGAATAGTATATAATTTTATATGGGGGAGATTTTTTAGAACAATACTGTATCTCTTTATAATGATTTTGATGCCAACAAATACATTAATTTTTATTATAATGATTTTACTTTAAATATATTTCAGGAAATTTATATTATTTATTTTTTAATTTTTGGAGAAATATTAAAGTATTTAATCTGCATGGTATATTTGATAATGTGCTCGTAAATTACCTGAGCATGTTCTGGAAACACTGTTCATGCTCTACATGTTCGTAAATTTTTTGAGCGTGTTCTAAAAACACTATTCATACCATACTTTAAGAAGCATTGCATGATGATGGAATGTGGAGTTTACTTTACGAGATATCAGAAAAGTATAGTTAAACAATTATACATGATCTCCAATGTATGGAAGAAGAACCCTACATTTGGAAGGAACCTTACGTTTGGGAAATCTGCAAAGTATGGATGAAGATCATTATGTGAGTATGGAAAATTAAGTTTGTATCTTAAAAGTATGGTTCATCAACCTTACTTTTGTGAACAACCATATGTCTGAGAATTTAAGAGAAAAAAAGGTTCATCAACCGTACTTTTGTGAACAACCATACTTTTGAGAATTGAAGAGAAGAGTATGTTTCATCAACCTTACTTTTGTGAATGATCATCCTTATGTTTGGAAGCTGAGAAAAGTATGGATAATTAACCTTATGTTTGAGATCAACCATACATTGTGAACCTTATGTTTAGAGAATAAATGAAATGATGTCCAACCCAACATTTGATGTCAGATATTTCAATTATGATTTTATCGAGCAACGGTCTTTAATTAGATTATTAAGCTGATTTCAAGCCAGATTAAAAGCCTGAATCTAAAATGTGTCTTTGACTAATTCAAATCCATTTATTTATGATTCAGAGGATCATTTAAAGAGTAGATTTTCTTGCTGAATTTTCTGGGGGAGTTATGACTGCTTTGTTATTCAAACTTTTGAATATGGAAATTCTAAAGGCGACTTTTGGGGATCAAACTTTTAAGAATATGACACTCATCTTTATTCTATATATACCTGTATTATTTTTTATTACAGATATAGAGGAAAATCATTGAAAATATATATCAAGCTCTTGAGTTTTTCACTGCAATAATTTACAGAGACAATCGAGACTTACATATCTACTATTATTAAGAATGAAAAATTTATATTTTCTAATAAAGAAGAAACCCTATTGAAGATTCAACGATTCTACATAAAATATATTTTTTGAATTGACTATTGATTAAATTTGTGAATTATATGTCAAGATCTACTGCAACTGGATCGGCTCAGAACTACTTCTAACTAAACAACATATTTTCTAAAGACAACTATCATTCTACTGTCAAATGCGTGCTATTGCAATTGTGAAGAATAACTAGAATTTATTTAAGGAACACATACTCTTTTACTTTGAGTAACCAGATTCTCGTACTAAGCTGTGTATTCGGTTCTGTGTATGAACCAGAGGGATTTGTTTTGACTTAAAAGTTTTAAAGGTTTCAACTTCCTGCACTCAGTTGTGAAATGGTCTGTTGATGAGAGGACCAGATAGTGAACATCACTAAACACATGGAGTAGAGCGTTGGTGGAGGGGACTAGGGGCCTTCTGTTCCCTGAACAACTATACATCATGCATCCTTTGATATTTATTTTCCACTCTTTAATCCTTTGGATAATGTTAAAAGGATTGATCACAATCTTGCAAAGAATTTGCAAAAGATAAAATTTACCCCCTCTTGTGTATATTTGGTATAACCCGATCTAACAATTGGTATTGGAGGTGGTGCTTTTGTCGAAGCTATAAAAAGGTAAAAGTTTTTGGATTATACATCAGCACAATGGATGATACAAGAGAGGGAATGTTAATGGTTCGAGCTCCTTAATTCAATGGTAAAAATTATGGATGCTGGAATCATGAATGATCATTTATTAAAAGAACCTGGGATATAGAGTCTACTTGAACATTTTAACTCCCTATGTGATTCCATAGAAACGTAAAACATGGAGTTCTGATAACAAAGAAGAGTATAACACAAACTCAAAATCTATGAATGCTATCATATGTGGTCTGGGACCAAATGAATTCATTAGAGTATCTTAGATTCTGACATCTTATGAAATTTGGAAAACAACTGTAGTAGCATATGAAGGAACTGATAATTTCAGAAAGATGAGGTATGCTACTGGAAAACTAAAATTTGATATATTCAGGATGTTTAAAGGAGAATTTATCACCCAAATGAATGGAAGGTTGACAAATTTTTTCAACAACATCACTGCTTTGGGAGATCCAATTAAACAAGCTGATAAATCTATGAAAGTACTAAGAGTACTACCACCTAGATGGAATGGAATCTCTCCTAATTTCATACAATCATCTTCTGTCAAAAATTTAACAATGAGAGAGTTAATTGGAACTCTAATGATGTATGATGCCGAGATTCAAGATGAAGAAAATGATCATAAGGTTTTGATCAAGAGAGAAGACACTACATTAAAGGTGTCATCTCAAATAAAAAGAAAAAAGATGCGGAAAAAGGAAATAAAAGTGAAATCAGAAAGTTATGATTCATCTAATTAAGATGTGGAACTTGCTCAGATAGTAAGAAAATTCAATAAGTTTTATCAAAAGAAAAAAGGTTTTAGAAATTCTTTTAAAAAGGATGAGAAGAAATTCAGATGTTATGAGTGTAAGAAACTTGGTCATATCAGTCCTGACTACCCAAAAATAAAGGAAGATAAGAAGAATAAATTCTTTAAGAGAAATGATTATGTGAAAAAAGAGAAGAAGGAAATTAAAGCTACTTAGAGTGTATCTAAAGACTCCATCAGCTCATCAAGGCCTGATTCAGAAAAAGAGGAATTGAACATAAATGCCAATATGTACTTTATGGTAGAAACTGATGAGGTACAATATTATTACTCATCCGACCCTATTCAAGCTTCTCAAATGATAAACTTGTATCTTACTACAATATGCTTGAAAATAAATATGATTCATTATTCAAGAAACAGAAATCTTTAAAGAATATTCATAATGCTATTTTAGGAGAGAGAGATACTCTGCTAAAAACATCAAGAATTACTGGAAATGTATAACGTAATTAACAAAAACTATATAGATAATGAAACTAAAATAAAAACACCACAAACTGAAGTAGAAACTTACTAAAGTGCAGTTGTTGTTTTAACAAAAGGATAAAATACACTAAATGAAATACTTGGAAAGAATGTGATTAAAAAGGAAATATATGGAATATGCAGTAAAGGTGAAAAACCTAAACTATATAAAAATTACTTTGTTTCTAGTACTAGAAAATTAATATGTAAATTTTTTGGAACAAGAGGTCACATATCTAAATATTTTACTTTAAGGAATCCATAAATAAGTGGGATTAAGAAAGCCTTTATTTCAAGCAGTTTATATAATTCTATTGATTATAAAAAAAATCAAGTCTGGATTCCCAGGTCTTTTCTAGCTAAAAAAACTAGAACCAATAGAATATGGGTACCGAAACTAAACCTTGTTTAAATTACATAGTTGAAAGAAGGTCACAGAAGCCAAAATGAAATATGGTACATGGAAAGTGGTTCCTCTATGGATATGAGTAGAAACTCACCAAATTTCAGAACTCTAACTCAAAAGGATGGAGGAATAGTCACATTTGGTGATAATGTAGAAGGCAAGATTATTGGCATTTGAACACTTGGAGAACCAGAAGTTGTATCAATCAATAAAGTACTCTATGTACATGGATTAAAACACAACCTTATAAGTTTATCTCAACTTTGTGATGATGGTTATGCCGTTGATTTTTCTAACAATTGTTGTTCTATTTTCAAAGATAAATTGCTTAAATTTAGAGCACCCTGAACTGATAATGTTTATACCCTCGATTTAAATTCCCTGTGTAAACAAAAAGTAAACTACTTGACTACTAAGATAAATGAATCGTGGATCCGACGCAAAATATTGGGACATTGAAATATATATAATTTAAATAAGTTATCTAAGAAACAGCTAGTTTCTGATTTTCCTAGTCTTAAATTTTAAAGTGATAGATTCTGTGATGCATGTCAACTTGGAAAGCAGCACAAATCATCCTTCAAATCTGTTAACAAAGTTGCTACATCTAAACCTCTAGAACTTATCCATATAGATCTGTTTGGAACTTCAAGGGTAGAAAGCTTTGCTGATAAATTATATGTATATGTTTTAGTTGATGACTATTCTACATTTACTTGGATTTATTTTTTAAAATATAAAAATGAAACTTTTACTGTATTTGAAAGTGTTTAAAAATATGTTAAAAAAAAAGGTTTGAAAATAATTTCATTAAGAAGTGATCATTGTGGAGAATTTGAGAATCTAGAATTTAATTATTTTTGCTCAAATATGTGTATTAAGGACACCTTATCTGCACCAAGAACACCTCAACAAAATGGAATTATTGAAAGAAGAAATAGTATTATTCAAGAAATGGCTAGGACTATGCTAAATGAGTACAATCTTCTTACCAATTTCTGGGCAGAAGCTGTAAGCAGAACCTATTATATAATGAATAGAGTTTTAATTAGACCAATTTTCAAAAATACACCCTATGAACATTGGAATAACAAAAAACCTAAAGTAAATTACTTTAATGTTTTTAGATGCAAGGTTTACACCTTAAATACCATGGAAAATCTTGGTAAGTTTTATAAAAAATCTGATGAAGTCATTTTCTTCGGTTATTCTACTACTTCCAACACTTATATAGATTTTAACAAAAAGTCAAGGATTTTTGAAGAGTGAGTTCATGTGAAATTTTATGAATCTGATCTCTTTGAGAAAAGGAAAGACCAAATTGATGAATCTGTCTCTAATGATAATATGAGATTTGAAAACTTGAAAGATGATTTTGAAAAAGATATAAATAAAATTCAGTTCGGTTTAGAAGCCCATGAAATTGAAGAACCTAACATTGTACTACCTAGATAGTCTATGACCCTAAATAATCAGCCTTTAGAAATTGTTATAGGAGACCTAGACACTGGAATAAAACCTAGATTAAATGTAGGAAATCTTGTTGAATTCTCTGCCATTCTATCCCAATGAAAACCTAAGATATTATATGAAGCCCTATTTAATGAAAGTTCAATGATAACAATGCAAGAAGAACTAAACCAGTTCAAGGGAACTGATGTTTGGAATTTAGTTGAAAGACCTCAGAATTATCCAGTTATAGGAACCAAATGGGTCTTTAGAAATAAACAATATGATCAAGGAATAATAACTAGAAATAAATAAATAGTAGTACCTAACAGATATAATCTGGAAGAAGGTATAGATTACGATGAGACCTTTGCACCTGTAGCTATATTAAAAGTCATTAGAATCCTTTTAGCCTATACATCTCATATGAAAATTAAATTATTTCAGATGGATGTAAATTCTTCCATTTAAAATGGTTATTTAATGGAGGAAGCTTATGTTGAGAAACCTCCTGGTTTTGAATATTATCAAAAAATAGATTCTTTTTTTAAACTTACTAATGCTCTCTATGGCCTTAAACAGACACCAAGAGATTGGTATGAAAGATTAAGTTTATTCTATTAAAAAAAATTACTTTTGGAATGGAAGATCCAACACTTTTTATGAAAACTGTAGATTCAAGTGTTTTATTGGTTAAAATTTATATTGATGATGTAATTTTGGGATAAAAAAATCAAAACTTTGTCATGATTTTTCAAATTTAATGCAAAAGGAATTTGAAATAATCATGATGAAAGAATTAAATTTCTTTTTAGGACATCCAATTTATCAAAAAGATTTTGGAAATGTTTTGAATGAAAGAAAATACATTACTGATTTACTTAAGAAATTTGGACTTTAAAATAGATAGACATATGAAACTCCTATGTGTACTAATATAAAACATGACTTTGATGAAACTGGAAAATCAGTTGATAACAAGTTATATAGAGGTATGATTGGTAGTTTATTATATCTTACTTCTAGTAGACCATATATAATGTACTCACCATTTATTTGTGCAAGATTTCAATCTGATTCTAATGAATCTCATCTAAGTGTTGTCAAAAGAATTTTTAGATATTTAAAGGGAACTACTTTTCAGTCTCTTCTATATCCAAAAAACTTCTAATTTTAATTTAATTTCATATTCAGATATAGACATTGGAAGTTGTAGATTTGATAGAAAAATCACCTCAGGGACTTTTCACTTTTTAGGAAAACCATTTGTGTCATGGTCTACTATGAAACAACACTCAGTTTTCCTCTCAACAGCCGAGGTAGAATATGTATTTGTAGGTAGTTTCTATCCACAAGTTTTTTTGGATAAAAAAGCACTTATGGATTTTGGACTAAATTTTAATAATACACCTATTTTATGTGATAATAAAAGTGCTATAAATATTTCAAAAAACCCTATTAATCATTCTAGGACTAAGAATATTGATACCAGAAATCATTTTCTAAGAGATCATGTTCTTAAAAAGGATAAATTCTTAGATTTTGTAAGCACTGAAATTCAATTAGATGCTACATTTACTAAACAACTTCTCACTGCAACGTTTGATTTTATTAAGGGGAGCTAGGTTTAATTTTTTTTTTAAATATTTTTTCTCTTTTTTTTATTTATTACTTGTTTATTTTAAAAACTTCATTAGTTATACTTTAAACTTTTGTCGTGTAAGATTTTAATTTTAGAAAATGTAATAATTACTATGTGTGTAATGACATGGGAATCAAGGTTGTCAGAAACTGATTCCACTTCCAAATCCGTTAATTTTCTCAAAACACTTCGAAACATTGAAAACCTTTACCGATCTTCTCTAACCACACCTAAAACTTCAAAACCCTATCCTTTTGAATCTTCAGAGATCTACATCGGAAATGGCAAAGAAAAAGAGGAACGATGAGCTAGAGAATAGCACTACAAAGCATTAGTTCTCAAGAGGAAGAAAGATTCTTGAAGGAATGGTAATCAATTAAGAATGGGTATAATAGACAGATCGGATCCTATGAAAAGACCTAGCTTTTCAGATGCTGAAAAAAAAAATTAATTGAGGGAACACGAATTTTCTATATAAGGTAGAACTTCTCCACTTCATTAAATCTATTTAGTTTATCCTGGTAAAGGAGGAAGATACTATGATAGTAAATATTGAGTACAAAAAATTTTCGATATCGTCTGTGGATGTAGCCGAAATTCTTAACTGCCCTCACGATTGAGTATTTCCCTTTGATTTGAATAATATAGGTGATATTGTACATAAGTCAGAGGATATTATGTCTTTTTTATTTGGATCAATTACTGTAAGGAAGATTCTAGTGAAAGATCTAGATCCAGATCAAAATATTTTAGTTAAGTTTGTGCAAGTTGGGATTGCATCTTGTATGTCAGAAATGGCGAAAATTTATATCCTAAAATGTATATCATGTTTCTCTTAACGAGTGATATCAAGTTAAACTTTCCAAGATATATGGGGAGATATCTCAGTTATTTCTACCAATTGGAAGTGAGAGTGAACTTCTATAACTTTGGAAAATTCATTCCAAAGATTTTTTTTAATAAAGATATAATAAGGTTGGGGGATGCTCGAGTGTAATGACACCACAACAACATGTTCAATGTAGGAACATAGAGAAAGGTTGGGTATTTCTAGAGCATAATCCAAGGTAATCTTATGGCTGTAGTAAAAGAGGAAGATGAAGAGAGTGCTCAAGAAAAACCTACAAAGTCAAAAGAATGACAAGCTGAATCTAGAGTAAGCGAAGTTTCAAGGAGAATCATATCGAAAGTTGTTGATACACTTGTATATGAGGAAAATCAAGAAGTAATTTAATGAAAAAGAAATAGAGTGGCTCAATTTGTATAGGAGCCTACTCAAACAAATGAAAATTAAAATGAACTGATTTAGACCGATAGATTTATTAGAGAATCTACAATACATGACATTGAAAACCCAATAGTTTCTCAAATTGAGGTGACTCCTCAGGTAGAGCAGGAAATTATGCCTCAGACAAAGTAGAGGTAGAACCAGGAGTAGAGGCAGAGGTTTCACCTAGAACTAATCTTCAAAAGGAAATTGATCAAGAGGAATATGTTTTGGAGGAACCTATATTAGAAGAGATCATTGAAGAAGATGCTTAGGAGGAGAAATAAAAAGTTAATATGGATCAAGAATAGAACCCTTATAAGATACATACTGAAGTAATTTATGGGAATTTTTCTTTGGAATAGTCCCTTCATGACTCTGAGGAAAACTCAATAGAAAATCCAGTACAGAGGAATGCTGAAGAGAAGTCGGATTCTGAATCTCTACCTATGGAACTGATAAATATAGTGGAAACTCAGACTAAGAATCATGCCTAAGGTGCCTCTGATTCTGATAATGATCATATGGAGGAGTTGATCAGAAAGTTTAATAATGTTCAAGCTGAAAATGTATCTTTGCGAAGTGTATTAGAAAAGGAGAGGTAGAAGTTTCAGAACCTGAAATCCAGTTCTATTTCAAAGTAATAAGTATAAAATTTCAAGAAGGAAATTATGGTTGAAGTTACAAGTCTAAAATCTTAAATGGTGATGAGGGTAGATTTACTAGAGTTTAAATCTTTCAAGGAGAAAAAAATTCCCTACTGTCAGAAATAGTGAAGCCAGTAAATTAGGTACTTCACATGATCTGATCAGAAGATTTCAGGACATTACAATAGTTATGAGAAATAAGGATGACAAATTAAAGGACCATCAATGAAATAGTGCTCCTTTATCTGTTTTTTTGGACAATCAAGAGTTTCTTTTTGACTAGTTGAATTTGAATGAACCTGGAATTAAAATGTTGCTGAATCAGTTTACTGACAAGTTAATTATTTTTATGGATATGGAAGAGAGGCTACATGAGTTCTTAAGAGTCAATTTGATTGAAGACATTCATCTAACTCGGGAAGGAAAAGATCTCATTGTCATGTTAGGCGATGGATTAATGAAAAGGTTTAGATTGCAGTTGTCAGAGATCGTAGATGTAATTCAGAGGCGCTAAAACCTTTTTCCCAAGAACTTTTTAGCCTAGCCTTGATTCTTGTTATCTTTACTATACTTGTAATTATACTTTCAATAAAATATATTTGTATCCCATGTGTTTCTATTATGAATTTGTTTTAGTATCCTAACTTTTCTAGAATTCCAATAATCTAGATTCAAATATTGATAAACAATTAATAATAGCACTTCCATAGTTCAGTACTACATTTAAATGTTTTATATCTTATTCAATCATTATTATTGATATCACAAAAAGGGGGAGAAACTACTATAAACACCATATTTTATTTTAAATTCTTTAATGAAAATGGAAAATGGAAAATTTTATTTTAAGCTCTTAAATCCTTTTACTAAGGGGGAGAAATTATTTAAAAAATTTAAGATTTTATTTTGGGGAGAAATTATAAACACAATATTTTTTCTGTTTGGATAAAATAACTTTGTTAAAATTAAATATTGTTTTTATCTTTGAAAAATTCTAAATATATATAAAATTAATTTTGTATATTAATTGAATTGGTTATTTTATGGGCTTTCTGATCATCAAAAGGGGGGGGGGGTATTGTTGAGAAAGTGTTGTTTTCAACGGTATATAATTTTATATGGGGTAGATAGTTGAGAATAATACTCTATCTATTTATGATGATTTTGATGCTCACAAATACCCTTATTTGTTTTTATAATTATTTTTATTTAAGTATATTTCAGTAAATTTATATTCTTTATATTTTTATTTTTGGAGAAATATTAAAGTATTTAATCCGCATGGTATATTTGATAAAGTGTTTAGAAATTACTTAAGCGTGTTCTGGAAACACTGTTCATGCTCTACATGTTCGAAAATTACTTAAGCGTGTTCTAAAAACATTGTTCATACCCTACATTAAGAAGCATATCGTAAGGATGGAATGTGGCGTTTATGTTACGAGATATCATAAAAGTATGGTTAAATAACCATACGTTATCTACAAAGTATAGAAGAAGAACCCTACGTTTGGAAGGAACCTTACATTTGAGAAATCATCAAAGTATGAAAGAAGATCATTATGTGACTATGGAAAGTTAAGTTTGTTTCCATAAAGTATTGTTCATCAACCTTAATTTTGTGAACAACCATAAATATGAGAATTGAAGAGAAAAGTGTGGTTTATCAACCTTACTTTTGTGAACCACCATACGTTTGATAATTGAATGGAAAAGTATGGTTCATCAACCTTGATTTTGTAAATGATCAACCATATGTTTGAAAGCTGAAAGAAGTATGGATCATTAACATTACATTTGAGATCAACCTTACATTGTGAACCATACATTTAGAGAACGAATTCTATAAAGTTCAACCATACGTTTGACGTCGGAGATTTCAGTTACGATTTTATCAAGCAATGGTCTTTAAGCTGATTATAAGGATGATTTTAAGCCATATTAAAAGCCCGAATATAAAACGTGTCTTTGACTAATTCAAATCCTTTTATTTATGATTCAAAGGATCATTTTAAGAGGATCTTTTCTTGCTGATTTTTTTAGAGAGTTATGAGTGTTCTGTAATTCAAAATTTTGAATATTGTGATTATAAAGGTGACTTTTGTGGATTTAACTTTTAAAATAAAACCACTTGTATTTATTCTATATATACCTATATTATGTTGTATTACAAATATATAGGAAAATTATCAAAAATATATATCAAGATCTTGAATTTTTCACTGCTACAATTTACAGAGGCAATCAAGACTTATAGATCTGATGTTTCGAATAATGAAAAAGTTAGGTTTTCTGATGATGAAGAAACACGATTGAAGGTTCATCGATTCTACATCGAATATCTTTTGTGAATTGACAATTGATTAAATTTTCTAATTATATTTTAATATCTACTATAACTGGATTGGCTCAGAACTACTTCTAACTGAATAACATCTTTTCTGAAGACAACGATCATTCTACTGTCAATTGGGTGTTTTTACAATTGTGAATAATAACTAGAAAGTATTTAAGAAACAAAAACTCCTTTACTCTGAGTAACAATCTTCTCATACTAAGTTGTGTGTTTGGTTCTGTGTATGAATTAGAAGGCTATGTTTTTCATTAAAAGATGTAAAGGCGCCAAATGCCTACACTCAGTTGTGGAACCGTCTGTTGATAAGAGGACCATATCCTGAAAATCACCAAGCTCGTGGAGTAGAGTGTTATTGGAGTGGACTAGGGGCCTTATATTCCCCAAAACACTATACATCATGCATCCTTTTCTATTTATTTTTTGATGCTTAATCTTTATGATTAAGTTAAAAGGACTAATCATGATCTTTTGAAGAAATTTCAAAAGAGACAATTCACCCCCTGCTTGTGTATATTTAGTATAACCTGATCCAAAAATCTCAATGTATTAAAACTATCCTAACTACCAATGTTACCATGAATTCAATTTTATTTTTTGTCAAATATCCAAAAATCCACATTTACTCGATGTTTATAGCCGAAAAAACTTTATTATTGTTGAAATATAGAAGAGTATAAGAATCTCATGAGCCCATTATATCATGATAATTCCTAACAATAGACACATGAACTCCCTTTACTTTTCATTCTTTCAATAATGAGAAAGGTTATCCCGCTAATAGCATTGACTCAAAATATAGTGTTATCAGTTCAACAAAGAAATGAAATGGAAAGTGTGGTAACATTAGAAGAAATGAAAATTTTATCTTTTTGTGGATTTTTGTAGATAGTTTAAATAAAAATAGGTCTTCCCAAATGATCTTTGAAACAAACTAAATAAGTATTGGATAAAAATGATAAGAAAATAACCATACAAATTGTATATAAAATGATGACAGAATTAATTTCATAAGTATTAGGAAATCAATTTTTCATGATGGTTATGTGAATTTTGATGTATTTATTTATTATAGTTATATAAGTTATAGGATCGAAGTCCAATCACTCACGTGCATGATAATATTTGTACAAACCACCCCAAATCGAACAAAATAATCCTCATGTATAAGAAAACAATTATTAGATGATTAATACTAAACAAATTAATTAAACATAAATATAAAACAATACATTAACTCCATGGAAAATTATTTTACTATGAAAACATCAAGATTAACTCTATGATTTATTAGTGGATGGAAATTGAAGGAATGTGACAAATGAAAACACTATACGGGTGAAAAGTTCTTGTGGGAGATGAATTTTGTGGAAATATTTGTGTTGAAAGGCATGATATATGGATAGACATCACCAACTCAAAAAAAATAATCCACTTTTATAAGAAAACATTTCTTATATGAGTAATACAAGAGAAAATAAATTAAACGTAAATATGAAACAACATATTAATTTTATGAAAAATGATTTTTTCTGTGAAAAAGTAAATATTACCTCTATGATGGAGTAGATGCAACATTGTTTCTCCTCCTACAAAGTCAGTCAATGGAACTTGAAGGAAAGTGATAAATGTATCACTATACGAGTGAAAATGTTTTGAGAGATAAGAATTATCTGAAAATTTTGGTGCCAAAAGGCATGAAATAGGGAAAAAATATTCTAAAATAAACAAATTCTGCATGGAATAATGAAAAAAAAAATCAATGTTTCATTATATAATTTTTCTATAAAATTGAGAAAGTATATCAGAACATTACCTTTATATCTTCCCAAAGTGTTTCCTTCATTATAGTGTATTCTTATAAGGTATTTGTAAAATCATCATGTAAAAAAGAAATTTTCAACATGAGTAGTCGAAAATTTGATTTAGATTATGTTAATGAATTAGAGAACCTATAATATTATGAAGGAAAACATTGTATATAAAAAATGCATTTACATTCTCATTGAACTCAATTTTTTTTGTTAAAGGTTTTAGGGATTTTTTTCATCTATCAAGAATCCAAATACCCTATTTGTGGCCCCATCTAATGCACAAGACACTATCGACATTGTGACCGACATGAACTAATTGTGATCTCCCAATGAAAAGGGTCACCCTTGATTAAATATTCATCACACCAAAAATTTGTTTTAGTCATCCATAGAAAAATTGAAAAATTCTTGTTTGTTGGATATGAGAAATAAAATACATTCACTGCTTGTGATGCCATTATAAACATCTCATATGTTCCCCCTTCCAGAATAAAATTATCCTTCTTGAAGCCCATTTCATCAACTTTCACTACACTCATATTTTTAACCCATTTTCAAAGGAAAATCAAAACTTCAAATGTTTTATAATAAAACTCGTATTTATACTCGATAATTCCAACATATGCCATATTTTCATAAATTGGATTTCTATCCTTGCTACCAGATATTTTCATCACTTCCACCACAAGCGTAACACAACTATTTTTCATCGTACAACAGTCATTGTGTTCTTCTGTACATAACATATAAACATTGATTAAAAAACTAGGGTAAGATATACCATTTTCATTCAGTCCCCAAGATATCCATTGAAGTCATTAAAAAATTGAATTCAAATTTCCATATCACTCCTTATAAAATTGATCTCAAAACCATCATAAAAAATTTCGATTAAATGTATTTGATATTTATCCTTCAGCACTCGATGGATTCAAATAAATAATAACTTCTTCATGGGCTTCAATGTATGGGTCAACATATTCACTATTATATAAAATTTAAGCATGGGATTTCTACTACTCTATCAAGGTAATTGTAACAACATCTCTTTCAAAAATCCCTTCACCCATAAGGCACCCACCGTGATGAGACTTTGGGAGACCAATGCTATCAACATATAATAGGTAATTAATACAGAATTAAATATCTTTTTCAAAAATATGTTATTCTTCAATAAAACTATTTGGATGAGTTTGATTCTTGACATACCCCTTCCAAATCATCATATACCATTAAATGGGGTACATCCATCTATAGTGGATAGGACCACATAGTTAAAGCTCTTTAAATAATTAAACCATCATGTGGTCTATTATATCAAAGAATAATGGTGGGATGCACATTCCTAATTCAAATAATATGACTGTAACCTCTTAAGGAAGAAATGTCTGGTTAATGTATACAATACATTTTTAGGTAGAATGTAATGAAAGGAAACATGCATCATATCCTGCATTAAAAATACAGTCATGTAATTTTAGTCCTTGTAACTTCAAATTAGTTATTGACATGAAATTCTTGATATTTTATGAATACCCATATCGAACTTCTAAAATGTTAAGGAAAAGAAAAAATTGCATTTTTTATGTCTGGGTAGTGTGTAAGATGTTGGAGGAAGAAAATTCTGCCGTTTACCCTTCAATGATTCCAACTTTTCCCTTATCCCCATATCAATCATGTCTAATCTACAATTGATTCCATCATTCATTTTCAAGGAATATTTATTAATATTCCAATAACACTATTAATAAATTTTTTGTATATGCATGAAATCAAGAAAATTTCTGATATACAAACAATTCCAATACATTAATTCAATGAAAATTCATATGTTCTTCAAACTTGATTTCCTAAGGTTTTCCAAAAATGGTTTATCAAAAACACTATCAATATCTTTTTAATCATCAATTATTGGAGATGGTGTTGTACCTTGTTCGATATTCCCATAAAAGGTTGGAATATAGGATCTATATTTATGTCTTTGGGGTATAAATTTCTAATATCCTTGAAACATATTCTTTTGGGAATGTTTCAAACAAACTTATTTTGTGAATTTTTCACAAATTGGATACAAAACATTCATTTCATTAAATATCCTTATAAATTTACTTAAGAAGGTAATTCATTTATTTACCCATACAACATGAACCTCATTGTGAATTATTCCCTTCTATGATCATCATATTTAGTAACACCTATATCCCACATCAATTTTAGATCTTAGACCAATGGATCCAATAGACATCAATATCATTACAGGGTTACTGTGGTCGATATATATTTAGAGCAAGACAATATATTTGTGTTTCATGCTTAATCATGTCCACAAGTTATAATTTACCAACATGATGGGCCATGTACTATGATTACTACTCTATACACAAAAAGGATTTATTTCATCTATATAAAATGTAAGATGAAATTTTCTTGGATCAATTACAAATTCTGGATATTCATAATCAATTTCTTCAACTTAGGAGAATATTCTTGATGATGTAGTTTCCCATCATTAATTATTGTATCTACATGACATGTTATTCAACTCATGGTTTCCTAACATCCATATAGTCTTCTAAACTATGTAATGATAGGAAAGTACAATAAATATTTTTAAGGACTCGATTCAATTTTTTTATATCGATCTATACCAAAATTAGGGAATTCTATGAGTGATTCATGTGTTGAGAAAGTGTTGTTTTCAATAGTACATAATTTTATATGGGGGAGATTGTTTAAAAGAATACCGTATCTCTTTATGATGATTTTTATTCCCACAAATTACCTTTTTGATTATTCTAATGATTTTTATTTGAGTATATTTTAGGAAATTTATATTACTTATATTTTTATTTTTGGAGGAATATTAAATTATTTAATCTGCATGATATATTTGAAAAAGTGTTTGGAAATTACTTTAGCGTGTTCTGGAAACACTGTTCATGCTCTAGATGTTTAGAAATTACTTATGCGTGTTCTGAAAAAAAAATTCACACCTTACATTAAGAAGCATAGCGTAAGGATGGAATGTGGCATTTACTTTATGAGATATCGGAGAGTATGGTTAAACAACAATACGTTATCTACAATGTATGAAAGAAGAACCCTACATTTGGAAGGAAGATTGCATTTGGGAAATCGAAAAAGTACAGAGGAATATCATTATGTGAGTATGGAATGTTATGTTTGTTTCTAAACATTATGGTTAATCAACCTTAATTTTTTGAACAACCATAAATTTGAGATTTGAAGAGAAAAGTATGGTTCATCCACCTTACTTTTGTGAACAACCATACGTTTGATAATTGAAGAGAAAAGTATAATTCATCAAACTTAATTTTGTAAATGATAAACCTTACGTTTGGAAGCTGAGAAAAGTATGGATCATTAACCTTACGTTTGAGATCAACCATACATTGTGAACCATACATTCAGAGAATGAATGCTATGAAGTTCAACCCGAAATTTGTAATCAGAGATTTCAATTATGATTTTATCGAGAAATGGTATTTAAGCGGATTATTAGGATGATTTCAAGATAGATTAATAGAAAAAATCTAAAACACGTCTTTGATTAATTAAAATATTTTTAGTTATGATTTAGAGGATCATTTTAATAAGAGCTTTTACTACTGAATTTTATTGGGAGTTACGGCTGCTCTATCATTCAAACTTTTGAATATTGTGATTCTAAAGGTGAATTTTATGGATCTAACTTATAAAAGAATAATTCTCATCTTTATTCTATATATACCTATATTATTATGTATTATAGATATAGAGGTGAATAATCGAAAGTATATATGAAGCTCTTGAGTTTTTCAATGCTACTATTTATATTGATAATCGAGACTTACAGATCTGCTATTACGAAGAACAAAAAAGTTCTGTTTTCTGATAAAGAATAAACACGATTGAAGATTCACCAATTCTACATAGAATATATTTTGTGAATTGACTATTGATTAAAGTTGTGAATTATATTTCAAGATCTACTACAACATGATCGTCTCAGAACTACTTATAACTGATGTACATCCTTTCTGAAGACAACGATCATTCTACTATCAATTGCGTGCTATTGAAATTATGAAGAACAAATGGGAAGTATTTAAAGAACAAATAACCTATTAATTTGAGTAAAAAAATTCTTTTACTAGTCTATGTGTTTGGTTTTGTGTATGAACCAGAAGGCCCTATTTTCCCTTAAAGTTGTAAAGGTTTTAACTGTCTGCACTTAATTGTGGAATAGTCTGTTGATAAGTGGACCAGATAGTGAAAATCACCAATCTCGTGGAGTAGAGTGTTGGAGGAGTGGACTAGGGGACTTCTATTCCCCAAACCACTATACATCGTGAGTCCTTTTCTATTTATTTTACGCTTCTTAATCTTTCTAAAAAAGTTAAAAGGAATGATCTTGATCTTGTGAAGAAATTGAAAAAGGCACAATTCACCCCCCCCCCCTCTTATGTATATCTGGTATAACCCGATCCAACAATTGGTATCAAAGGTGGAGATTTTTTCAAAGATATAACAAGATGAATGTTTTTGGATTATACATCAGTACAATGGATAATACATGAGAGGACATGTCAATGTTTTGAGCTCCTTACTTCAACGGTGAAAATTATGGATGCTAGAAATCAAGAATGATCATTTATTTAAATAACCTTGGATACAAAGTCCACTAAAAAATTCTAACTCCCTATGTGATTCAAGGGAAACTTGAATCATGGAGTGATAATAATGAATCAGAGTATGACACAAACTCAAAAGATATGAATTCTATCATCTATGGTCTTGGACCAGATGAATTCAATAGATTATCTCAGTGCCTGACGAGTTATGAAATGTGGAAAACAATTAAAATTGCTTATGAAGGAATTTACAATGTCAGAAAAATGAGCTATGATATAGCTAAAATAAAATTCGATACATTCAGGATGTTGGAAGGATGAAGTATCACCCAAATGAATGGAATTTTGACAGATATTGTCAATAACATCACTGCTTTGGAATATCCGATTAAACAAGCTAATCAAGCTCTGAAGGTACTAAGAGTACTACCACCCAGATGGAATGGAATCTCTACTGCTATCATAAAATCATCTCCTATAAAAGATTTAACAATGAGAGATTTAATTGTAACTCTAATGATGTATGAGGTTGAGATGCAGGGTTAAGAAAATGAGCATAAGGTTCTGATCAAGAGAGAAGACACTGCCTTAAAGGTGTTATCTCAAAGAAAAATTAGAAAGCTAAGGAAAAAAGGAAATAAAGGTGAAATCAGAAAGTTCTGATTCATCCAAATTAGATGTGGTACTGGCTCAGATAGCTAAAAAATTCAGTAAGTTTTATTGAAATAAAAAAGGTTTTAGAAAGTCTTTCAGAAAGGATGAGAAGGAAGTCAGATGTTATGAGTGCAAGAAACTCGGTAATATCATACCTGACTGTCCACAATTAATGGATGACAATAAGAAGAAATTCTTCAAGATAAATGATTATGAGAAAAAAGAGGAGAAGGCAGTGAAAGCAATTGGAGTGTATCTGATGACTCCAGCAGCTCATCAGTGTCTGATTCAGAAAAAGAAGAATCGAACCTAGAATCCAATATGTGATTTATGACAGAAACCGATGAGGTACAATCCTATCACCCATCTAACTCTATTTCAAGTAGCTCTAATTATAAACTTGAATCTTACTGCAATATGAATTAAAATAAATATGATTAATTATTCAAGAAACAAAAATCTTTAGATAATATTAATAATGCTGTTTTAGTAGAGAGAGATAATCTACTAAAACAACATTAGGAATTACTGAAAAAGTATAAATTAGTTAACACAAACTATATAGATAATGAAACTAAAATAAAAACACAACAAACTGAAGTAGAAACATACAAAAGTGCAACTCTTATTTTTACAAAAGGATAATATACACTAAATGAAATACTTGGAAAGAATGTGATTACAAAGGAAAGAAATGGAATGGGCAGTAAAGGTGAAAAACCTAAACTATATAATAATTATTTTGTTCCTAGTACTAGAAAAGTAATTTGTAATTATTGTGGAACAAGAGGTCACATATCTAAAAACTATTATTTAAGGCAACCGCAGATAAGTTGGATTAAGAAAGTATTTGTTACAAGTAGTTTATATGATACTATTGATTATAGAAAAACAAAGCATGTCTAGATTCCCAGGTCTTTTCTAGCTAACACTACTAGACCTAATAGAATTTGGGGTCCAAAACAAAACCTTGTTTAAATGTCATTTCAGGAACCAGGTCACAGAAGACAAACTGAGATATGGTACATGGACAGTGGCTTCTCCATGAATATGATTGGAAACTCATAAAATTTCAGAACACTAACTCAAAAAGATGGATGTCTAGTCATATTTGGTGACAATAAAAATATCAAGATTATTGGCATTGGAATGGTTGGAGATCTAGAGGCTATCTCAATCAATAATGTACTCCATGTACAAGTATTGAAAAACAAATTAATAAGAATCTCTCAACTCTTTGATGATAGTTATGCTGTTGATTTTTCTAACAATTGTTGTTAGGTTTTCAAACATAAATTCCATAAATTTATAGCACCCAGAACTGATAATGATTATACCCTAGATTTAAATTCCCTGTGTAAAAAAATTAAACTGCTTAACTGCTAAGAAAAATTAATTTTGGATCTAGCATATAAGACTTGGACATTAAAATATATATAATTTAAATATGTTATCAAAGAAATAACTAGTTTCTGATTTTCCTAGTCTAAAATTTGAATGTGATCGATTCTGTGATGTATGTCAACTTAGCAAGAAGCACAAATAATCCCTCAAATCTGTTAACAAAGTTGCTACATCTAAACCTCTGGAACTTATCCATATGGATATGTTTCGACCTTATAGGGTAGAAAGCTTGGCTGTTAAATTATATATATATATTTTAGTTGATTATTATTCTATATTTACTTAGATTTATTTTTTAAATATAAAACAAAACTTTTACTATATTTGAATGTTTTTTCAAAGTTGTTCAAAACAAAAAAGGTTTTAAATTAATTTCATTAAGAAGTGATCATGGTGGAGAATTTGAGTATCTGGAATTTAATTCCTTTTTCTCAAATATGTGTATTAAACATACATTCTTTATACCAAGAAAACCTCAACAAAATGGAATTGTTGAAAGAAGAAATAGGACTATTCAAGAAATGACTTGGATTATGCTAAATGAGTATAGTCTTCCTACCTATTTCTGGGCAGAAGCTATAAGCACAACCTGTTATATAATGAATAGAGTTTTAATCAGATCTATTTTTCAAAAATACACCCTATGAACTTTGGAGTAACAGAAAACCTATAGTAAATTACTTTAAAGTTATTTGATGCAATGTTTACACCATAAACACTAAGGAAAATATTGTTAAGTTTGATCCAAAAATTTGATGAAGTCATTTTCATAGGATATTCTACTACTTACAATGATTATAGAGTTTTTAACAAGAAGTCATGGATTTTTGAATAATCAGTTCATTTGAAATTTGATGAATATGATCCCCTTGAGAAAAGGAAAGACCAACTTGATGAATCTGACTCTAATGATAACATGAGACTTCAAAACTAGAATGATTATTTTAAAAAATATATAAATGAAATTCTGTCTAGTTTAGGACATGACATTGATGAACCAAACTGTGTACTACCTAGAAATTCTAGAACCCTAAAGAATCACCCTTTATAAATTGTTATAGGAGACCTAGACACTGAAATAAAAACTAGAATAAATGAAGAAAATTTTGTTTAATTATCTGCCTTTTTATCCCAGTTGAAACCTAAGACATTAGAAGAAGTCTTATTTGATAAATGTTGGATGATAGTAATGCAATAAAATCTAAACCGGTTCAAGAGAAATGAAGTTTGGAATTTAGTTGAAAGACCTCAGAACTATTCAGTTATAGGAACCAGATGAGTTTTTAGAAATAAACAAGATGATCATGGAATAATAACTCTAAAAAAAAGAAATACTCGTAGCTAAGGGATATAATAAAAAAGAAGTTATAGATTATGATGAGGCCTTTGCACCTGTAGGTAGATTAGAATCCATTATAATCCTTTTAGCCTATTCATCTCATATGAACATTAAATTATTTCATATGGATGTTAAGTCTGCCTTTTTAAATGGGTATTTAGTAGAGGATGTTTATATTGAAAAAACTCCTATTTTTGAAAATTATCAAAACCCAGATTCTGTTTTTAAACTAACTAAAGATCTCTATGACCTTAAATAGGCACCTAGAGCTTCGTATGAATGATTAAGTCATTTTCTATTAAAAAAATGATTTTACAGCTGGAATGGAAGATCCAACAATTTTTAAGAAAACAGTAGATTCTAATGTATTATTGGTTCAAATTTATGTTGATGATGTAATTTTTGGATCAACAAATTCAAAACATTGTCAAGATTTTTCAAATTTAATTCAAAAGGAATTTGAAATGAGCATAATGAGAGAATTAAATTTCATTTTTATACTTCAAATTTATCAAAAAGATTTTTGATATGTTTTTAATCAAAGAAAATTGTAACAGCCCGAGATTTTATGAAAAATATTCTTTTTTATTTTACTAATGTCTTGTGTTATACGCTACACCAAAAGGAGCTTGCACAACACGCATCCTTGTCTTGCCTTGCATTACACGCAATCGCGACCTTCCTCGATAGCGTGTGTAATACGCAATACCGAGTTTCACTAAACAACGATGTGCTATTAAAATATTATTAAAACTAGCCGTTATGAATAGTAATAACCACTTTTTAAAATTTTGTAAATCTTATTTTTCAAAATGAACTTCATTCTTGGATTCGGAGTATCGAATTTAGCCTAAGGTGAAATTTTGGTACTTTTCGGATAACTTTCATATTCTGATGAATAGTGAAAAATTACTAAATTATAATTAAAAACAACTTTTTTAATCGAAATAATTAATAGTGATAAATTATTAATTTGAGTGGTTTTAAAGTATATTTAGAATATATTTTTACAATTTAATATAATGTTGGTCATTGGTTGTAGTTTCACATTTAAACCAGACATAATCAAGTGTCAATCTTTTGATATATATTGTTTCCTAAAAACACGCTATTTATTTTAACAGCGGGATTTAATTATAAAATTAATTAATGCAACTTCTATGTTATGAATTTGGTAAAATAGATTTCATTTTTGAATTCGGAATATGAAATATAGCTTAGGATGAAATTTTGGCATTGTTCTGAAAAACATCAATTTTTGATGAATAGTGAAACTACTAAGTGGTAGTTAAAAAAACTGAATTTTTCATAAAACTTAATTTTGCCGCTTCTGTGAATGGAATTTCGAAAATCCGAGAGACACGGTTAATATCAAGGACTAAAATGTGGTTCAATGAGATGAAAATAATTTTTTTGGTGAATAGTAACTTTTTACTTTTTTACCGCGGTTAATAGTAAATAGGGTAACTAAGGGTAAATATGATATTACTATTACCCTAACACATGTCCTAATTCTATTGGACAAGTTTAATTCGACCAAAAACAAACTTAGGAATAAAATATGACCATTTAGGCCCACTTGGATTAGATTAGGACATTTATTATTAATTTATTTAAAGAAAGGTTAAAATAGTTAAAATCAAAGTTTAATAAGTAAATCATTTTTAATATGGGGTTATACATAAGATAAATTCGATTGTAAATATTCATTAGAAAGCTAAAAAGATTTCCTACATGATGGTATTTTATTTGTAATTTTTAGACATAAAATAATTTAATTTATTTATGACACAACGATGATGCAGTAATTATCTTATTAATGAAATATTGACATAATTGATGTTATAAACACCAAAATAAATGTAATTTGAGATTTTTTATGAATTAAACTAATTTTCTAGGTTACTATGATATATTAATGTTGATTTAATCAACTTTGTTAGAACATTTAATTCTGTTATGACTTTCACAAAAATCATATATCAAATAGTGTCAAAATTGACACAAAATAGTTTTTAAATAAAATATTATATTATTAATTGTTATTGTATTCCTAAAAATCTAAGGTTCGGCCAAATGACTTAGATAAGGATATATATATTAATAATAAACAACTTGGGGTTCGTTTGGCATGTTATAGTAAGTTTATTAACCATATAGTGAAAGAAAACAAAAAGACATGGTAAAAGTTAAACTATTTAACTTAGAGTTAAATTTAATTGATAAGGTTAAAATAATATCCTAAACTTGTCTAAATTCTATTGGTTGATAGGATTTCGACCCCTCCCCACCTTATCTTCGAAATAAGACCCTTTGGAACCATTATAAACCGATTTTGACTTTAATATAAAATAATATTTTGAGATATTCCTAAGGTGCCCCTCTCCTCCCTTATAAAAGGACACCTCCTCCCCCTCCTCACACAAATTTGAGCACTCAAGCTCGGCCAACCCCTGCCATTTTCTCCTCTCCACTTCCCTAGAAACATCCTAGAGGTTCTGGTCTTCCTCAAAGACCAATTCTAGTGCCCTAAGAGGAGGTCTCAAAGAGGCACTCCAAAGAAGAGGAGCTTCGGACACGAACAAAGCAAATCGGACCTAAGGTAAGGGAAATATCACAATCTCATTTTTATCCGAGGTTGTTTATACTTTGGAATTTACTGGGGTGTATTTTATCATCCACATCCATGTTCCCTAAATATGTAATATTGTTTCCATCCACTTACAATAGTTTAAATCCAATTTTACCCTTTGGTGAGTTTTTAGTAAAGAATATGAAAGGAATCTTTTGTCGTTTTTTTTCGTACGAGGTACTTTTTGACTTTTCCGACAAAAGTACGAGAAGAATGTTTTTTTTAACTTAAACGGAACGAACGAATTTTTACGGTTTTATAAAGCCGTATTTTCATTAAGCTTCCTCCAAAATATTTCATGACTATTTTCAATAAAATCTCTTTCTTTTAAAATTGCATGATGTTTTGTGAAAAGAAATTGATTTTGAAGAAGAAAGGATATTTTCCTCAAGAATTCAATTCAAGTGTTTTATCAAAATTATTTTCCATCTAAGATAATAAAGGGTTCTGTTTCTATCCATATTTTTACATTGATTTGACAATGTTGTGATGGAATTCTGTTTATGAATTCCATTATCTTATATGAATGGTTTTATGATGTCATGTTGTTTAAGAATCCCATTTTTATTACATGGGTTATGAAATGATGTATGATTTATGATTTTGTGGCACACATAAGAATGGTATCATTATGAGATGGGTGGGACCTATATCTCCCTCCAATGCATTGGGTAAAGATTTTATATCTCATGAGATAGACATGGCTGAAATGGTAGGTTATACCGGTTCAGTGAAACAGGACTGAAACGAGGGTTACTCGATTCAAAAAGGGACTTTGTCCACTAAGATAGTCTTGGCATTGAGTCTTAACTAACAAGAAATGATTTTCTATGATTATGTGTGTATGCCACAAAGTTTCATGTTTTAAGTTATGATTATTGGGATTACATTTCACTTCTATGATATATCCCATGTTATGATATTATGAGCTCTTTTGCAGGTTAAGATTTCCAAAAGCTATGTATATGATGTGATTGATTTTTCTTTTGTTTACCCTTACTGAGTATTTGAGCTCACCCTTTTATGTTTTCTTTTCCCCATGATATAAAGAAAGGTTTTAGGTAGAAAAAAGGGATGACCTTTATGGGAGATATTGAAGAACTTTCACCACGATTAGAAGATTACGTTCCGAGTTTCCAAAGACACTAAACTATTACGATCCTTTAGTGTGTGTTTTTGTTATGTACTAAGTATTCCACAAATGTAATGTAATGTCCATGTACGTCAGGTTTCGGGTCTTTACAGTTGGTATCAGAGGAAAGGTTTAGTCAACCTTTGGAAACTAGGATGCGAAAACGTTAGTGAGATCCCTAGAGATATTTCTAAGGTATGTCTAGGGATGTCTCTAAGGTTAAGTATACATATAGGTTATAGTCCTAGAATTGTGCTAACGATCTTAGAATTTAAACCTAAGATGTTAGATATTGAGGGTACTCCCCCTTTACTATGTTGTCTTCCCTAGCATGATTTCGCCTCTCACAGAATTCTTTTTGTGTTTTAGTTAATGGAGGGAACCAGAAGGAATTCAGTTAACATTGAATCCAATGGACAAATTGGTGACTATGAGCAACAAAATTGTGTAATGCCTAGAGATAAATATATTGTGATTATGCCGAATCAGTCATCGCGATATATGATTAACAAGGTGAAATTTAGTGGTATGCCTAATTCATCAAAGAAGAGGAAGATAAACTATTATGCATGTTCGCATGTTGAGGAGGATAAAGAAAAGAAGATAGAGATTTCTAAAGAAGGGAAGAAGAACCTTGAGGAATACCTCAAATGGAGGGACCGATGTTATCTGTGTGGAGATAAGGGTCATAGAGTGACAGATTGTTATGGAGTTCAATGTCTTATTTGTGGAGAACATGGGCATTACCCAACTCAATGCCCTGACCTAAAAAGTTACTTCTAAATCAAGGAAGGACTTATTCCAGGACAATCATTGAAGTGGATGGACTAAAGTGTTTATGTATTGGTATTCAAGAATAATGTTGTTGAGGTACTTTTATGGTGTACTGAAATATTTATGTATTGGTCTATTGTGGTTTTCAATAATTTTAAGGTACCGGTAACCATGAAAAGTGTTTCAAATATTTTGGAAAGTAGATGATATGCGCATAATTAAGGGATAAGGAGAAAATGAAATGTTTGAAAGTATTCATAAGCTCATGATTGATATAAGGACTAAGTGATATCATGGTTTGAGTATATAGAATTTTGAGGATTTTGGTAACTTTTAACTGAACTCATGTTTTCACTAAGGTATTCAAGAGAATACACGATTAAGGACTTTGAATGTTTGGAATGTGACTAACAAGACATATCTTATGATATGTGGGGATCAACGATGGTATTAAATCTCTGGTAATCGTTTTCACTATGTTATGAGAGTGGACTGCAGTATTATGGATAAGCCTAAAGATTGGAAGGGATTATGTTGGACATAAGTTAGTATTATTTAAGGATAGAAGTTTTCTCGATATTATTGATGGGATGTTATAATAATATAGTTTTGGAAAAAGGACAACCTGCAGAACGGGCGACAACCCATCGCATCGGACAAGGATGTGGGAATCGAACCCACAACCGAAGTGCGACTGGCCTTTATCGCCTACCACTGGCCTACAGGAAGTCCCTGTTTATTAGAAACTAGTTTTATTATATTAAGCAGAATGATATATGAAGTATAAAGTCCATTTTAGGAACCATATATGATTAATCTCACTATAGATGTACTTATGTATATAATTTTTGCTAACCTTTTGTTTGAGACAGATGGAATGACCTGTCATTCTATCACATGATCTGCTAACACTTCACGAATAACAAATTCAACTTCATTTATTTAAGAGATGAAGTAGAAATTGTTCAAGGCACGAACAAAAGTGAGATTGTACCAAAATAAAGTAAGTATTTATTCTAAGCAAATTTTCAACTTTAGGGAAATGATCTTGAAAACCAAAAATGTTGTCCTAGTGATCTTATACCTGATGAATCAGATGGTACCTTATATCATCACAAATCTATGGATTTGTGATTACTGGCTTTTCCATAGCCATGTTCTCTACCACTCTCCATCATAACATGATGGTTAGATTTCTCTTCCATATCCATATTTTCACCTATGTGGAAACCCAGTGATTAGTTTATTTGGGTAATCGTTACATTTCATACTTTAGTTTTTAAAGCCAAGTTTTGGTATTCCCTTTTACGATGTGGGTTTCTATTAAGGAAACTTTCGAATAGTAAACCATTTATAACCCCAACGAATTTCGAGGGCGAAATTCATTTTAAGGGGGGTAGAATGTAACAGCCCAAGATTTTATGAAAAATATTCTTTTTTATTTTACTAATGTCTTGTGTTATACGCTACACCAAAAGGAGCTTGCACAACACGCATCCTTGTCTTGCCTTGCATTACACGCAATCGCGACCTTCCTCGATAGCGTGTGTAATACGCAATACCGAGTTTCACTAAACAACGATGTGCTATTAAAATATTATTAAAACTAGCCGTTATGAATAGTAATAACCACTTTTTAAAATTCTGTAAATCTTATTTTTCAAAATGAACTTCATTCTTGGATTCGGAGTATCGAATTTAGCCTAAGGTGTAATTTTGGTACTTTTCGGATAACTTTCATATTCTGATGAATAATGAAAAATTACTAAATTATAATTAAAAACAACTTTTTTAATCGAAATAATTAATAGTGATAAATTATTAATTTGAGTGGTTTTAAAGTATATTTAGAATATATTTTTACAATTTAATACAATGTTGGTCATTGGTTGTAATTTCACATTTAAACCAGACATAATCAAGTGTCAATCTTTTGATATATATTGTTTCCTAAAAACACGCTATTTATTTTAACAGCGGGATTTAATTATAAAATTAATTAATGCAACTTCTATGTTATGAATTTGGTAAAATAGATTTCATTTTTGAATTCGGAAGATGAAATATAGCTTAGGATGAAATTTTGGCATTGTTCTGAAAAACATCAATTTTTAATGAATAGTGAAACTACTAAGTGGTAGTTAAAAAAACTGAATTTTTCATAAAACTTAATTTTGCCGCTTCTGTGAATGGAATTTCGAAAATCCGAGAGACACGGTTAATATCAAGGACTAAAATGTGGTTCAATGAGATGAAAATAATTTTTTTGGTGAATAGTAACTTTTTACTTTTTTACCGCGGTTAATAGTAAATAGGGTAACTAAGGGTAAATATGATATTACTATTACCCTAACACATGTCCTAATTCTATTGGACAAGTGTAATTCGACCAAAAACAAACTTAGGAATAAAATATGACCATTTAGGCCCACTTGGATTAGATTAGGACATTTATTATTAATTTATTTAAAGAAAGGTTAAAATAGTTAAAATCAAAGTTTAATAAGTAAATCATTTTTAATATGGGGTTATACATAAGATAAATTCGATTGTAAATATTAATTAGAAAGCTAAAAAGATTTCCTACATGATGGTATTTTATTTGTACTTTTTAGACATAAAATAATTTAATTTATTTATGACACAACGATGATGCAGTAATTATCTTATTAATGAAATATTGACATAATTGATGTTATAAACACCAAAATAAATGTAATTTGAGATTTTTTATGAATTCCACTAATTTTCTAGGTTACTATGATATATTAATGTTGATTTAATCAACTTGGTTAGAACATTTAATTCTGTTATGACTTTCAAAAAAATCATATATCAAATAGTGTCAAAATTGACACAAAATAGTTTTTAAATCAAATATTATATTATTAATTGTTATTGTATTCCTAAAAATCTAAGGTTCGGCCAAATGACTTAGATAAGGATATATATATTAATAATAAACAACTTGGGGTTCGTTTGGCATGTTATAGTAAGTTTATTAACCATATAGTGAAAGAAAACAAAAAGACATGGTAAAAGTTAAACTATTTAACTTAGAGTTAAATTTAATTGATAAGGTTAAAATAATATCCTAAACTTGTCTAAATTCTATTGGTTGATAGGATTTCGACCCCTCCCCACCTTATCTTCGAAATAAGACCCTTTGGAACCATTATAAACCGATTTTGACTTTAATATAGAATAATATTTTGAGATATTCCTAAGGTGCCCCTCTCCTCCCTTACAAAAGGACACCTCCTCCCCCTCCTCCTCACACAAATTTGAGCACTCAAGCTCGGCCAACCCCTGCCATTTTCTCCTCTCCACTTCCCTAGCAACATCCTAGAGGTTCTGGTCTTCCTCAAAGACCAATTCTAGTGCCCTAAGAGGAGGTCTCAAAGAGGCACTTCAAAGAAGAGGAGCTTCGGACACGAACAAAGCAAATCGGACCTAAGGTAAGGGAAATATCACAATCTCATTTTTATCCGAGATTGTTTATACTTTGGCATTTACTGGGGTGTATTTTATCATCCACATCCATGTTCCCTCAATATGTAATATTGTTTCCATCCACTTACAATAGTTTAAATCCAATTTTACCATTTGGTGAGTTTTTAGTAAAGAATATGAAAGGAATCTTTTGTCGTTTTTTTTCGTACGAGGTACTTTTTGACTTTTCTGACAAAAGTACGAGAAGAATGTTTTTTTTAACTTAAACGGAACGAACGAATTTTTACGGTTTTATAAATCCTTGTTTTCATTAAGCTTCCTCCAAAATATTTCATGACTATTTTCAATAAAATCTCTTTCTTTTAAAATTGCATGATGTTTTGTGAAAAGAAATTGATTTTGAAGAAGAAAGGATATTTTCCTCAAGAATTCAATTCAAGTGTTTTATCAAAATTATTTTCCATCTAAGATAATAAAGGGTTCTGTTTCTATCCATATTTTTACATTGATTTGACTATGTTGTGATGGAATTCTGTTTATGAATTCCTTTATCTTATATGAATGGTTTTATGATGTCATGTTGTTTAAGAATCCCATTTTTATTACATGGGTTATGAAATGATGTATGATTTATGATTTTGTGGCACACATAAGAATGGTATCATTATGAGATGGGTGGGACCTATATCTCCCTCCAATGCATTGGGTAAAGATTTTATATCTCATGAGATAGACATGGCTGAAATGGTAGGTTATACCGGTTCAGTGAAACAGGACTGAAACGAGGTTTACTCGATTCAGAAAGGGACTTTGTCCACTAAGATAGTCTTGGCATTGAGTCTTGACTAACAAGAAATTATTTTCTATGATTATGTGTGTATGCCACAAAGTTTCATGTTTTAAGTTATGATTATTGGGATTACATTTCACTTCTATGATATATCCCATGTTATGATATTATGAGCTATTTTGCAGGTTAAGATTTCCAAAAGCTATGTATATGATGTGATTGATTTTTCTTTTGTTTACCCTTACTGAGCATTTGAGCTCACCCTTTTATGTTTTCTTTTCCCCAGGATATAAAGAAAGGTTTTAGGTAGAAAAAAGGGATGACCTTTATGGGAGATATTGAAGAACTTTCACCACGATTAGAAGATTACGTTCCGAGTTTCCAAAGACACTAAACTATTACGATCATTTAGTGTGTGTTTTTGTTATGTACTAAGTATTCCGCAAATGTAATGTAATGTCCATGTACGTCAGGTTTCGGGTCTTTACAAAAATACATTACAGATTTACATAAGAAATTTGGACTTTAAAATAATAGGATATATGCAACTCCTATGTTTACTAATATAAAACTTGAATTGGATGAAACTGGAAAATCAGTTGACAACAAGTTATATAGAGGTATGAGTGGTAGTTTATTATATCTTACTACCAGAAGGCTAGATATAATGTACCCAGTATATCTTTGTGCTAGATTTCAATCAGATCCTAAGGAATCTCATCTAAGTGCTGTCAAAATTATTTTTAGATATTTAAAGGGAACTATTTCTCAATTTCTTCTCTATCAAAAAAAATATGATTTTAATTTAATTTCATATTCAGATGTAGACTTTGGAAGTTGTATATTGGATAGAAAAGTCACCTTAGGGACTTGTCACTTTTTAGGAAAATCCTTTGTGTCAGGTTCTAGTAAGAAACAACACTCAATTTCCCAATCAACAACTAAGGAAAAATATGTATCTGTAGGCAGTTTCTGTGCAATAATTTTGTGGATGAAAAACCCATGTGGATTTTGGTCTAAATTTTAATAATACACCTATTTTATGGGATAATAAAAGTGCTATAAATATTTCAAAAAACCCTATTAATCATTCCAGGACTAAGAATATTGATATCAAACATCATTTTCTAAGAGATTATGTTCTTAAAAAGGATATATTCTAAGAGTTTGTAAGCACTGAAATTCAATTAGCTGATATTTTTACTAAACCACTTCCCACAATAAGGTTTTATTTTATTAAGGGGGATCTAGGTTTATTTATTTTTAAATGATTTTTCTCTCTTATTTTATTTATTAGTTGTTTAATTTAAAAAAATATTAGTTATACTTTAAAATTTTTCTACATAAGTTTTTACTTTTAAAATATTTAATAATTACTATGTGCGTAATGACATGAGAATCAAGGAGGTCAGAAACCGATTCCACTTCTAAATCCGTTCATTTTCTCAAAACCCTTCGAAACCTCAAAAACCTTTACCGATATTCTGTACCCACACCTAAACCATAAAAACCAGAACCTTTCTAATTTTCAGAGAACTACATTAGAAATGGAAAAGACCAAGAGGACTGATGCGCCCAAGACTAGCACTATTAAGCATCAGCTTTCAACATGAAGAAAGATTCTGCAAGGAAAGGTAATCGATTTAGAATGGCTATATCAGACAGATCTGATGCTATGACAAGACCTAGCTTTTCAGAACTTGGAACAAATGTTTAATGGAGAGAACAAGGAGTTTCAATATGAGGTAGAACTTAGTAACTTCTTTAAATCTGTTTAGTTTATCTTGGGAAAGGAGTAAGATACTTTGATAGCAAATATAGAAGATAAATATATTTCTATATCATTTGTGGAAATAGCCGAAATTCTAAAGTTCCCTCCTGAGGGAGTATTTTACTTTGATTTGAAGAATATAAGTGATAGTGTACATAAGTCAGAGGATATTATGTCTCTTTTATTTGTATAAACGACTGTAAAGAATATTCTAGTGAAAGATCTAGAGCTGGATCAAATGATTTTAGTTAAGTTTTTGAAAATAAGGATTGCACCTTGTATGTCAGAAATTGAGAAATTTTTTTATCCTAACATGTATATCATATTTCTATTAATGAGTGATATCAAGTTAAACTTTCTAAGATATCTGGTGATATATCTCAATTATTGAAGCCAACGGGAAGTGAGAATGAACTTCTATCCCTTTGGAAGATTCATTTAAAAGATTTTGTTTAAGAAAGATATGATAAGGCTAGTGGATGCTCGAGTGGAATGACACCACAACAACATTTTCAATGCAGGAACATTGAGAAAGTTTGGTTATTTATGGAGCATAATCAAAGGAAAGCTAATTCCAGTAGAATAAGAGTAAGATGAAGAGAGTTCTCATGCACAACTTGAAAAGTCAAAATAAGGACAAGCTGAATTGAGAGTCGGAAGAGTTTCAAGGAGAATCAAATTTGAAACTATTGATACACCTATAGATGAGGAAAGTCGAGAATGAATTTAAATAAAAAGGCATATAGTTTCTCAAGTTGGAGAGAAACCTACTCAAACAAATGAAAATGAAACTGAACCGATTCATAACTATAGATTTATTGGAAAATCTGAAGTACAAGACATTGAAAACCCAACAGTTTCTCAAATTTAGGTGACTCCTCAAGTAGAATAGGAAATTATGCCTCATGTAGAAGTAGAGGCCGAACTAGAAGTAGAGGCAGAGGCTACACTTGGAACTAATCTTAAAATGGAAATTGATCGAGAAGAATGAGTTTTGGAGGAACCTATCTTGGGAGAGATCGAGGAAGAAGATGCTCAGGAAGAGCGAGAACAAGTTCATATGGATCAAGTAGAGAACCCTTTTTAGATTCATACTGAAGTACTTAATGATAATTTTTCTATGGATTAGTCCTTTCATGAGTCTAAGGAGAACTTAGTATAAAATCAAGTACAGAGGAATGCTGAAGAGAAGTCAGATGCTGAATGTCTACCTCTGGCACTGATAAATCCAGTGGAAAATCAGACTAAGAATCAAGCCCAAGGTGCCTCTTATTTTGATAATGATCATATGGAGGATTTTATTATAAAGTTTAACAACATTCAAGCTGAAAATATGACTTTGTGAAGTGCATTAGAAAAGAAGATGTAGAAGTTTCAGAACCTAAAATCTTGTTCTATTTCTAAGCAAGAAGTATAAATTTTCAAAAAGGAAATGATGGATGAAGTTGAAAATATAAAATTTGAAATGGTGTTGAAGACATATTTACTAGAGTTTAAATCTTTCATGTAGAAACAATTCGCAGCTGTCAGAAGTAGTAAAGAAAGTACATCAGGAACTTCACCTGATCTGATCCGAATATTTCTGGCCATTAGAATAGTTTTGAGCAATATAAATGACAGATTACAAGACCTTAAATGCAATAGGGCTCCTTTATCTGTGTTGTTGGATAATTAGAAGTTTCTTTTTGACCAGTTGACTTCAAATGAACCTGGAATTAGAACATTGTTGAATTAGTTCACTGATAAGTTAACTTTTTTATGGAGATGGAAGAGAGGATATATGAGTTCTTCAGAGTCAATTTGATTGAAGACATTCACCTAACTCAGGAAGGAAGATATATCATAGTCAAGTTAGGTGATTGACTAATGAAAAGGTTGAGATTGCAGTTTTTATAGATCAAAGATGTCATTTAGAGGCGCTAAAACCCGTTTCCCAAAACCTTTTTAGCCCAACCTCGATTCTTGTTGTATTTACTATACCTGTAATTATATTTTCAATAAAATATATTTTTATCCCACGTGTTTATGTTAGTAATTTGTTTTACTATCCTAAATCTACTAGAATTCCAGTAAACTAGATTCAAATTTTGATAAATAGTTAATAATATCATTTACTTATTTTAGGGAAACATTGAAATGTGTTATATCTTTTTCAATAATTCACTTTTCTATCTCAAAAGGGATAGAAATTTAGATAAACATAATATTTTATTTTAAGTTCTTTAAAGAAAAGGGAAAAATAAAATTTTATTTTAATCATTTAAATCCTTTTACTCAAGGGGAGGAATTATTTTAAAATTTTAAGCTGTTATTTTGGAGAGAAATTATAAACACAATATTTTTTTTTGTTAAAATAATTTTGTTAAAATTAAATATTGTATTTATCTTTGAAAAATTCTAAAACTATATGTAATTAAATTTTTATCTTAATTTCATTGGTTATTTTATGGGTTTTGTATTCATCAAAAAGGGGGAGATTGTTGAGCAAGTGTTGTTTTCAAAAGTAAATAATTTTATATGGGGGAGATTGTTGAGAATAATACTAAATCTCTTTATGATGAGTTTGATGCTCACAAATACCATTATTTGTTATTCTAATGAGTTTTATTTAAGTATATTTCAGGAAATTTATATTGTCTATGATTTAATTTTTGGAGAAATATTAAAGTATTTAATCAATGTGGTCTATTTGAAAAAGTGTTTGGAAATTACTTGAGCGTGTTCTGGAAACACTATTCATGATCTACATGTTCAAAAATTACTTGAGCATGTTCTAAAAACACTTTCTGTTCCCTATATTAAGAAGCATAGCATAAGGATAGAATGTGGCATTTACTTTACGAGATATTGGAAAAGTATGGTTAAACAACCATACGTTATCTACAAAGTATGGAAGAAGAACCCTACATTTGGAAGGAACCTTATGTTTGGGAAATAAAAAAAGTATGGAAGAATATATTTATTTGTGTATGGAATGTTAAGTTTGTTTCTTAAAAGTATGGTTAATCAACCTTACTTTTGTGAACAACCAAACATTTGAGAATTGAAGAGAAAAGTGTGGTTCATCAACCTTACTTTTGTGAACAACCATATATTTGAGAATTGAAGAGAAAAGTATGGTTTATCAACCTTACTTTTGTGAATGATCAGCCATATGTTTGTAATCTGAGAAAATTATGGATCATTAACCTTAAGTTTGACGTCAAACTTAAATTTTGAACCTTATGTTTAGAGAATGAATGCTTTGAAGTTCAACCCTATGTTTGACGTCAGAGATTTCAATTATGATTTTATCGAGGAACGGTATTTAAGAATATTATTATAAAGATTTCAAGATATATTAAAAGCCCAAATTTAATACATGACTTTGAATAATTGAAATCTATTTATTTATGATTTAGAGTATAATTTTAAGAGGATATTTTCATGCAGAATTTTCAGGGGAGTTACAACTGTTCTATTATTCAAGATTTTGAATATTACGATTCTAAAGGCGACTTCTGTGGATGTAACTTTTAAAAGAAGAACGCTCGTCTGTATTCTATATATACCTATATTGTTTTGTATTATAGATATAGAGTAGAATCATAAAAAATATATATAATTCTCTTGAGTTTTTCACAGTTACAATTTACAGAGAAAGTCAAGACTTATAGATCTGTGGTTACGAAGAATGGAAAAGTTTTGTTTTCTGATGAAGAAGAAACCTGATTGAAGGTTCACCGATTCTACATCGAATATCTTTTTTGAATTAACTATTGAATAAAGTTAATAATTATATTTTAAGATCTACTACAACTAGATCAGCTTAGAACTGCTTCTAACTGAAGAACATCTTTTCTGAATACAACGATCATTATACTGTCAATTGTGTGCTATTACAATTGTGACGAACATCTTGAAAGTATTTAAAGAACAAATACTCTTTTAATTTGAGTAACCAGCTGCTCGTACTAACTTGTGTGTTCAGTTCTATGTATGAACCAGAAGTCTCTATTTTTCCTTAAAAGTTGTAAAGGTACCAACATCCTACCCTCAGTTGTGGAACATTATGTTGATAAGATTACCAGATCATGAAAATCACCAAGCTCATGGAGTAGTGCACTGGTGAAGTGGACTAGGTGCTTATATTCCCCGAACCACTATACATTGTGCGTCCTTTACTATTTATTTTGGGATGCTTAATCTTTATGATAAAGTTAAAAGGACTGACCATGATATTGCAAAGAAATTTCAAAAGACACAATTCACCCCCTATTGTTTTTATTTCATATAACCCAATCCATCAATCTCAAAGTGTTAAAACAATCCTAACTACCAATCATACCATGATTTCAATTTTCATTCTTTGTAAAATAGACAAAACTCCATATTGACTCGATGTTCATTGTCGAAAAACCTTTATTATTTTTGGAATTAAGAAGAGTATATGAATCTCATTATCCCATTATGTCATGACAATTCATAACAATAGACACATGATCTCCCTTTACTTTTATTTCTTTCAATAATGAGAAATGGTTTTCAACTAATAACACTGACTCAAAATATAGTTCTATCAGTTAAACAAAGAAATGAAATGGAAAGAGTGGTAACATTAGAAGAAATGAAAATTTTATCATTTTTGTGGCTTGTTTCAGATAGTTTAAATAAAAATATTTCTTTGAAAATGATCAGTGAAACAAACTAAATAAGTATTTATAAAAATGATAAGGAAATTAACTTAAAAATATTAGATAAAATGATGATAGAATAACTTTAATAAGTATTATGAAATCACCTTTTCATTATGGTTGTATGCATTTTGATGTATTTTCTTATTTTAAATATCTATGTTACAAGATCGAAGACCAATATCTCACGAGCATGATAATATTTGAAGAAACCACCCCAACTCGAACAAAATAGTTCACATTTATAAGAAGACAATTATTATATGATTAATGCTAAAACAAAATAAATTAAACATAAATATGAAAAAATATAATAATTCCATAGAAAATTATTTTACTATGAAAAGATCCAGATTAACTCTATGATTGAGTAGTGGAGGGAACTTTAAGGGAAGGGATAAATGACAACACTGATTGGGTGAAAAGTTCTTAGGGGAGAAGAATATTATGGAAATATTAGTGTAGAAAGGCATGGAATAAGGGTATATATCAGCAACTCAAAAAAAATAATCCACTTGTATATGAAAACCTTTATTATACGAGTAATACAAGAGAAAATAAATTAAACGTAAATATGAAACAATATATTAATTATATGGAAAATTATTTTTTTGTGAAAATAACAATATGACCTCTATGATTGAGTAAATGCAACATTATTTCTCTTCCTACAAAGTCAATCTATGGAACTTGAAGGAAAGCGATAAATGTATCACTATATAGATTATTTTTTGAGTGATAAGACGTATGTGGAAATTTTGGTGCCGAAAGGAATGAAATAGGGAAAAATATTCTAAAATAAAAAAACTCAGCATGGAATAATGAAAATAAAATCAATGTTTTATTATATAACATTTCTATAAAATAGAGAAAGTATATAACCATATTAAATTTTATCATACTAAAGGGTTTTTTTTCATTATAGTGTGTTCTTATAAGGGATTTGTAAAATCATCATGTATAGAATAAATTTTTAACACGAGTTGTTAAAAATTTGATTTAGATTAAGTTAATGCATTAGAGAACCTATAATATTATGAAGGAAAAAATAGTATATAAAAACACATTTTCCTTCAAATTAAAGTGTATTTTTTTTGTTAAAGGTTTTTGGGATTTTGTTCTTCTATCGAAAATCCAAAATACCCTCTTTGTGGTCCCATCTAAGGTAAAAGACATTGTCGACATTGGGACTGACATGAACTGATTGTGTTCTCCCAATGAAAGGGTCACCCTTGATTGAATTTTCATCAGACCTAAAATTTGTTTTAGTCATCCACAAGAATATCAAAAAATTCTAGTTTGCTAGATATAAGAAATAAAATACATTCACTGCTTGTGATGATATTATAAACATATCATCCGTTCCCCCTTCCAGAATGAAATTAACCTTCATGAATCCCATTTCATTAACTTTCACTGCACTCATATTGTCAACCCATTTTCTAAGGAAAATAAAAACATGAATTTTTTTTAATAAAACTTGTATATATATTCGATAATTCCAACATATGCCATATTTTCATAAATTGGACTTCTATCCTTGCAATTATATATTTGCATCACTTCCACCACATGCGTAACACCACTATTTTTCATCATACTAAATCCATTGTGTTCTTTTGTACATAACATATAAACATTTATTAAAAAACTAGTGTATGATATACCATTTTCATTCGGTTCCCTAGATATCCATTGAAGTCACTCAAAAATTGAATTCAATTTTTCATATTACTTCTTATAAAATTGATCTCGAAACCATCCTATAAAATGTCAATTATATGTATTCGATATCTATCCATCATCCCTTGATGGATTCAAATAAATAATAATTTCATTGTGGGATTCAATGTATTGGTCAACATATTCACTATTATGTAAAATTTAACAGTGTTCTTTCTACTACTCAGTCAAGGTAACTGTAACAATATCTCTTTTAGAAATACCATCCCCTATAAGGTGCCAACTGTGACAAGACTTTTAGAGACCAATTCTATCAACATATAATAGGTAATCGGTAAAAAATTCAATATCTTCTTTAAAAATATGTTATTCTACAATAAAACATTTTTGGATGATTTTGATTCTTGACATTCCCCTTCCAAATCTTCATATACCATTCAATGGGGTACATCCATCAATAGTGGATAAGACCACATAGTTAAACCTCTTTAACTAATTGAACAATCATGTGGTCCATTATATCAAAGAATGATAGCGGGATGCACATTCCTAATTCAAATAATATGACTACAACCTCTTAATTCTTGATTAGAAAATTCACCTAGTCTATAAATTTACTATATATGGCTTTGAAAAGGAAGAGATGTCTGGTTAATGTATACAATACATTTTGAGGTGGAATGCAATGAAAAGTAACATGCATCAAATCCTACATAGAAAAGATAGTCATGTGATTTTAGTCCTTGTAACATCAAATTAGTTACTGACATGAAATTCTAGATATTTTATGAATACCCATATCGAACTTATAAAATGTTAAAGAGAAGAAAAAATTTTAATTTATTTATGTTTGGGTAGTGTGTAATATGTTGGAGGAAGAAAAGTCTACCATTTACCATTCACTGATTTCAACTTTTCCATTATCCCCATGTCAATCATTTCTAATCTACCATTGATTCCATCTTTCATTTTCAAGGAATATTTCATAACAAGACAATTAAACTAAAAATACATTTTTTTGTGTATAAATTAAATCAAGAAAATTTCTGACATAAAAAAATTTCCAATACATTAATTCAATGAAAATTCATCTCTTCTTCAAACATGATTTCACAAGGTTTTTAAAAAATGGTTTATCAAAAATACTGTCAATAGATTTTTAATCATCTGTTATTGGAGACGGTGTTATACCTTGTTCAATATTCCCATCAAATGTTGGCATATAGGATCTTTATTTATGTATTTGGGGTACAAATTTCTAATATCCTTGTAACACAATGTTTTTGGAATGTTTCAAACAAATGGATTTTTTGAATTTTTCACAAATGGGACACCAAACATTCCTTTCATTCAATGTCCTTATAAATTTTCATAATAAGGGAATTCATTTATTTCCCCATACAACATGGAACTCAATTTGAATTCTTCCCTTATATGATCATCATATATTGTAACACCTATATCCTACATCAATTTCAGATCTTTGATCAATGAATCCAAATAGACATCAATATCATTATAGGGTTGCTGTGGTTGATATATAATCAAAGAAAAGACAATGTATTTGCGCTTATTTCTTAACCATGTCCACAAGTTATAATTTACAAACATTATGGGCCATGCACGATGAGTACTACTCTGTACACAAAAAAGATTTATTCCATCTATAGATAATGTAAGATATAATTTTCGTAGATCAATTACAATTTCAGGATAATAGTAATCAATTTCTTCTACTTAGGGGATTCTTCTTGATTATGTAGTTTCCCATCATTAATTATTGTATCTACATGACATGTTAGTTTTCTCATGGTTTCCTAACATCCATATAGTCTTGTAAATAATGGAATGATAGGAAAGTACCATAAATATTTTGAAGGACTTGATTCAATTTTTTATATGCATCTATACCAAAATTAGGGAATTCTATGAGTGATTCATGTGATGAGCAAGTGTTGTTTTCAAAAGTACATAATTTTATATTGGGGAGATTATAGAGAATAATACAACTTCTTTTTATAATGATTTTAATGCTCACAAATAACCTTATTTTTTATTCTGATGATTTTTCTTTAAGTATATTTCATGAAATTTATATACATTATTTTTTTGGAGAAATATTAAAGAATTTAATCTGCATGGTATTTTGGAAAAAGTGTTCGAAAATTACTTGAGCGTGCTTTGTAAACACTATTCATGCTCTACATGTTCAGAAATTACTTGAGAGTGTTCTGAAAACACTATTCATACCCTATTTTAAGAAGCGTAGTGTAAGGATGGAATGTGGCATTTTCTTTACAAGATATCAGAAAGTATGGTAAAACAGCCATACATTATCTGTAAAGTATTGAAGAGGAACACTATATATGGAAGGAACCTTACATTTGGGAAATCAGAAAAGTATTGAAGAAGACCATTATGTGTGTATTGAACGTTAAGTTTTTTTTAAAAGAATGGTTTATCAACCTTATTTTTGTGAGGAACCATACATTTGAGAATTGAAGAGAAAATTATGGTTCATCAACCTTAATTTTGTGAACAACCATACGTTTGAGAATTGAAGAGAAAATTATAGTTCATCAACCTTACTTTTTTTAATGATCAATCTTACATTTGGAAGTTGAAAAAATTATGGATCATTAACCTTATGTTTGAGATCAACCTTACATTGTGAACCTTACGTTAAGAGAATGAATGCTATGAAGTTCAACCCTACATTTGACGTTAGATATTTCAATTACGATTTTATCGAGAAATGAACTTTAAGTGGATTATTTGGCTGATTTCAAGCCAAATTAAAATCCCGAATCTAAAACGTGTTTTCGACTAATTCAAAGCCGTTTATTTATGATTCAAAGGATCATTTTAAAACGATATTTTCATGCCGTATTTTTAGCTGAGTTACGATTTCTCTGTTATACAAACTTTTGAATATTGCGATTCAAAAGGCAACTTTTGGGGATCTAACTTTTAAAAGGATAACATTCAAAATTATTCTATATACACCTATATTATTTTTAATTAATGATATAGGGGAAAATCATAGAAAATCTATATCAAAATCTTGATTTTTTCACTACTACAATTTACAGAGACAGACAAGACTTACAAATCTATTTTTCTGAAGAATGAGAAAGTTCTATTTTCTGATGAAGAAGAAACACGATTGAAGATTCATCGATTCTACATCGAATATATTTTCTGAATTGACTATTGATTAATGTTGGGAATTATATTTCAATAACTACTGCAACTAGATCAGCTCAGAACTACTTGTAACTGAAGAATATCTTTTATGAAGACAACGATCATTCTACTGTCAATTGCGTGGTATTTCAATGGTGAAGAACAACCAGAAAGTATTTAAAGAAAAGATAATATTCTACTTTGAGTAACCAAATTCTCGTACTAAGTTGTTTGTTCGGTTCTTTGTATGAACCAGAAGGATCTGTTTTCCCTTAAAGTTGTAAAGTCGTCAACTGCCTACACTCAGTTGTGGAATGGTCTGTTGATTAGAGGACCAGATAGTGAAAATCACCTAGCTCATGGAGTAGAGCATTGGTGGAGTGGGCTAGGGGCCTTATGTTCCCCAAACCACTATACATCATGCGTCCTTTCCTATTGTGAAAGAAACAATTCACCCCCCTCTTGTGTATATTTGGTATAACCTAATCCAACAATTGGTATCAAAGTTGGAGTTTTTTCAAAGCTATAACAAGCTAAATGGTTTTGGATTATACATCAGCACAATGGCTGATACAGGAGAGGGAATTTCAATGGTTCAAGCTCCTTAGTTAAATGGTGAAAATTATGGATGCTGGAAATCCAAAATGATTATATATTTAAAGAACCTTGGATAAAGAGTCTACTCAAAAATTCTAACTCCCTATGTGATTTCAGAGAAACCTGAAACATGGAGTGCTAATAACAAAGCAGTGTATGAAACAAACTCAAAATCTATGAATTCTATCATCTGTGGTCTTGGACCAGATGAATTCAATAGAGTATCTTAGTACCCGAGGGCTTATGAAATGTGGCAAACAATTACAGTTGCTTATAAAGGAACTTACCATGTCAGACATATGAGCTATGATACTGATAAACTAAAATTTGATACATTCAGTATGTTTGAAGGATAAAGTATCACTGAAATCAATGGAAGGTTGACATATATTGTCAACAAAATCACTACTTTGGGAGATCCAATTAAACAAGATGATCATGCTCTGAAAGTACATAGAGTACTACCACCTAGATGGAACAGAATCTCTACTTCTATTAGACAATCATCTGCTATCAAAGATTTAACAATGAGATAGTTAATTGGAACTATAATGATGTTTGAGGCTGAGATGAAGGATGAAAAAATGAACATAAAGTTCTGATCAATAGAGAAGAGACTACCTTAAAGGTTCCATCTTAAAGAAAAAGTAGAAAGCTGAGGAAAAATAAAATAAAGGTGAAATCATAAATTTCTGATTCATCCAATTCAGATGTGGAACTGGCTCAGATAGCTATTAAATTCAGTAAGTTTTATCGAATGAAACAAAGGTTTTAGAAAGTATTTTAGAAAGTATTATAAGAATTTCAGATGTTATGAGTGCAAGAAACTTGGTCATATCACACCTGACTGTCCACAATTAAAGGAAGACAAGAAGAAGAAATTCATGAAGAGAAATGATTATGATAAAAAATATAAGAAGGTAATGAAAGATACTTGGAGTGTATCTAAAGACTCCACCAACTAATCAGTGTCTGATTCAGAAAAATAGTAATCAAACCTAAAATCCAATATGTGCTTTATGGATGAAACTGATGAGGTAGAATCCTATTACTCATCTAACTCTAATTCAATCTTCTCAAATGATAAACTTGCAGCTTACTACAATATGATTGAAAATAAATATTATTCATTATTTAGGAAAAACAAATATTTAATGAATATTCATAATGCTGTTATAGTAGAGAGAGATACTCTACTAAAACAACATCAGAAATTACTAAAAAAGTATAACTTAATTAACAAAAAATATATAGATAATGAAATTACAATAAAAACACTACAAACTAAAGTTGAAACATACAAAAGTCGAGCTCTTATTTTTACAAAATGATAAAATACACTAAATGAAATACTTAGAAAGAATGTGATTAAAAATGAAAAATATGGAATATGAAGTAATGGTGAAAAACCTAAACTATATAAAAATTTCTCTGTTCCTAGTACTAGAAAATTATTATGTTATTATTGTGGAACAAGAGGTCACATATCTAAAAACTGTTTTTTAAGGAAAATACATATAAGTAGGATTATGAAAGCCTTTATTGTGAGCAGCCTCTATGATTCTATTGATTATAGAAAAACAAAGCAAGTTTGGATTTCCAGGTCTTTGCAATCTAAGACCACTGGACCCAATAGAAGATTGGTACTAAAACAAAAGCTTGTTTAAATGTTATTGTAGGAAGCATGTCACAGAATCCAAACTGAAATATGGTACATGGCCAGGGGCTGTTCCAGGAATATTAGTTGAAACTCTTCAAATTTCAGAACTCTCACTCAAAAGGATGGAGGTCTCATCACATTTGGTGACAATACCAAAGGAAATATTATTGGCATTGGAACAGTTGGAGATCTAGAAGCTATCTCAATCAATAATGTACTCTATGTACAAGGATTGAAACACAACCTGATAATTATCTCTCAACTCTGTGATGATGGTTATGCTGTTGATTTTTCTAACAAATTTTGTTCTATTTTCAAAGATAAATTTCTTAAATTTAGAGCACCCGGAACGGATAATGTTTATACCCTGGATTTAAATTCCCAATGTAAAAAAATTAAACTGCTTAACTATTAAAATAAATGAATTTTCGATCTAGAATATAAGACTTAGACATTAAAATATATACACTTTAAATAAGTTATCTAAGAAACAACTAGTATTTGATTTTCCAAGTCTCAAATTTAAAAGTGATAGATTCTGTGATGCATGTCAACTTAGAAAGAAGCACGAATCATCCTTCAAATTTGTTAATAAAGTTGCAACATTTAAAAGTGATAATTATCTCTCAACTCTGTGATGATGGTTATGCTGTTGATTTTTCTAACAATTTTTGTTCAGTTTTCAAAGATAATTTTCTTAAATTTAGAGCACCCAGAACTGATAATGTTTATACCCTGGATTTAAATTCCCTATGTAAACAAAAATTAAACAACTTAAATATTAAGATAAATGAATTTTGGATCTAGAATATATGACTTAGACATTAAAATATATATAATTTAAATAAGTTATCTAAGAAACAACAAGTTTTTGATTTCCCTAGTCTCAAATTTAAAAGTTATAGATTCTGTTATGCATGTCAACTTAGCAAGAAGCACGAATAATCCTTCAATTTTGTTAACAAAGTTGCTACATTTAAACCTCTAGAACTTATCTATAAGGATTAGTTTAGAACTTAAAGGGTATAATGCTTAGCTGGTAAATTATATTTATATGTTTTAGTTGATGACTATTCTAGATTTACTTGGATTTATATTTTAAAATATAAAAATGATACTTTTACTATATTTGAATGTTTTTTCAAAGTTTTTCAAAATGAAAGAGGTTTTAAAATAATTTCAATAAGAAGTGATCTTGGTGTAGAATTTGAGAATCTCAAATTTAATTTTTTTTTGCTCAAAAAATGGGAATTAAACACACATTCTCGACACCAAGAACACCTCAAAAAAATGTAATTGTTGAGATAAGAAATTGGACGTTTCATGAAATGGCCAGTACTATGCTAAATGAATATGGTCTTCCTACCTATTTCTGGGCAGAAGCTATAAGAACAACCTGTTATATAATGAACAGAGTTTTAATTAGAACTATTTTCTAAAAAACACCCTATAAACTTTGGAATAACAGAAACCTAAAGTGAATTACATTAATGTTTTTGGATGCAAGGGTTACCCCTTAAACACCAAGGAAAATCTTGGTAATTTTGATCCAAAATATGATGAAGGAATTTTTTGAGGTTATTCTGCTACTTCCAAATCTTATAGAGTTTTTAACAAATAATCAAGTATTGTTGAATAATCAGTTCATGTGAAATTGGATGAACCCGATCCCTTTGAGAAAAGGAAAGTCCAAATTGATGAATCTGACTCTAATGATAACATCAGACTTAAAAACTTGAAAGATGATTTTGAAAAAGATATAAATGAAAATCAGTCTAGTTCAGAAGGACATGACATTGAAGAACCTAACAGTGTACTACCGAGACATTCTAGAACCCTAAGAAATTTCCCTTTAAAAACATTTATAGGATACCTAGACACTAAAATAAAAACTAGAAGAAATATAGGAATTATTGTTGAATTCTATGCCTTTATATTCTAATTAGAACCTAATTCATTAGAAGAATCCTTAGTTGATGAATGTTGGATGATAGCAATGTAAGAAGAACTAAACTAGTTTTAAGAGAAATGAAGTATGAAATTTAGTTGAAAAACCTCAGAACTATCCAGTTATAAGAACCAAATGGGTCTTTAGAAATAAACAATATGATCAAGGAATAATAACTTGAAATAAAGTAAGACTAATATCTAATGGATTAATCAAGAAGAAGGTATAGATTATGATGATACCTTGGCACCTTTATCTAGATTAGAAGCAATTAAAATCCTTTTAGCCTATGCATCTCATATAAACTTTAAATCATTTCCGATGGATGTTAAATCTATATTCTTAAATTGTTATTTAATAAAGGATGTTTATGTTTATCAAAAACCTCATTTTAAATATTCTCAAAAACCAGATTCTGTTTTAAAACTGACTAAATCTCTCTATGGCCTTAAACAGGCACCTAAAGCTCATTATAAAAGATTAAGTTCATTTATATTAAAAAATGATTTTACTGATTGAATGGAAAATCCAACACTTTTTAAGAAAACTATAGATTCTAATGTTTTATTGGTTCCAATTTAGGTTGATGATGTAATTTTGGATCAATGGATTCAAATATTTGTCACAGTTTTTTAAATTTAATGAAAAACGAATTTAAAATGAGCACGATGGGAGAATTTAGTTTTTAGGGCATAAAATTTATCCAAGAGATTTTGGAAATGTTTTGAATCAAAGAGAATACAATACTGATTTACATAATATATTTGGACTTGAAAAAATCAAGACATATGAAACTATTATGTGTACTAATATAAAACTTGGATTGGATGAAACTGGAAAATTAGTTGACAACAAGTTATATAGAGGAATGATTGGTAGTTTATTATATCTTATTTCTTACAGGATAGATATAATATACTCAATATTTCTTTTTGCTAGATTTCAATATGATCCTAAAAAATCTAATCTAAGTGTTGTCAAAATAATATTTAGATATTTAAATGGAATTGTTTTTCAATTTATTCTCTATCCCAAAACTTTTTATTTTAATTTAATTTCATATTCAGATGCAGAATTTGGAAGTTGTAGATTAGATTGAAAAAGAACCTTAGGGACTTGTCCATTTTTATGTAAATCCTTTGTGTCATGGTCTAGTAAGAAACAACAGTTAGTTGCCCTATCAAAATCTGAGGCAGAATATGTTTCTACAAGCTGTTGTTGTGCACATGTTTTTTGGATGAACAACACTCTTATAGATTTTGGAATAAACTTTAATAAACACCTATTTTATGTGACAATACAAGTGCTATAAATATTTCAAAAAACCCCATTAATCATTCTTAGACTAAGAATATTGATATCAGACAACAATTTAAAAGATATCATGTTCTTAAGAAGGATATATTCTTAGAGATTGTAAGCACTGAAATTCAATTAGCTGATATTTTTACTAAATCACTTCCCACTGCAAGGTTTGATTTTATTAAGGTGGAGCTAGGTTTATTTATTTTTAAATGATTTTTATCTCTTATTTTATTTATAACTTGTTTAATTTAAAAAAACTTCTTTAGTTCTACTTAAAACTTTTATCGTGTAAGTTTTTACTTTTAAATAATGTAATAATTACTCTCTATGTAATGAAACAGTAATTAAGGATGTCAGAAACCGATTCCACATCCCAATCCGTTCATTTTCTCAAAACCCTTCAAAACCTCAAAAACCTTTACCGATATTCTCTACCTGCACCTAAAGCTTAGAAACCCTATCATTTCGAATCTTCAGAGATCTACATCAGAAATGGAAAATACCAAAAGGACCGATGAGTCAGAGACCATCACTGCTAAGCATTAGCATTCAATAGGAAGAAAGATTCCAAAAGGAAAGGTAATTGATTTATAATGGCTATATCAGATATATTTGATGCTACAGAAAGCCCATTATTTTCAGAACTTGGAACAAAAAATTAATGTAGAGAACATGGAGTTTCTATATGAGGTAGAACATTGTCACTTCTTTAAATCTGTTCAGTTTAGCCTGGGAAAAGGAGTAATATACTGTGATAGCAATGATCAAGGACAAATATTTTTCGATATTGTGTGTGGAAATAAACAAAATACATACTTCCCTCATTAGGGAGTACTTCAATTTTATTTGAATAATATAGGTGATAGTGTACATAATTCATAGGATATTATGTCTTTTTTATTGGGATAAAGGACTGTAAGGAAGATTCTAGTGAAAGATATGGAGCCATATCAAAATATTTTAGTTATGTTTGTGAAAACATGGATTGCATATCATATGCCAGAAACGGAGAAAATTTTATATCCCAACATGTATATCATGTTTCTCTAAATGACAGATATCAAGTTAATCTTTCTAGGATATATGGTGAGATATCTCAGTTATTCCTGCCAACCAGAAGTGAGAATAAACTTCTATCCCTTTGGATGATTCATTTCAAAGATTTTTTTTGACAATGATATGATAAGGATAGTGGATGCTCAAGTGAAATGACACCACATCAAAATGTTCAATGCCATAACATTGTGAAAGGTTGGTTATTTCTAGAGAAAAATAAAAGGCAATCTTATGATTGTAGGAGCGGAGGAAGATGAAGAGATTGCTCAAGCACAACCTACAAAGTCAAAAGAAGAACATGCTAAATCGAGAGTAGGTAGAGTTTCAAGGAGAATCAGATTAATAATTGTTGATAGACCTGCAGATGAGGAATGTCAATAAGGACTTTAGAGAAAAAGGCTTAGAGTGGCTCAAGATGGGGAGGAGCCTACTCAAACAAATGAAAATAAAACTGAACCAATTCTGAGCTACAGATTTATTGGATAATCTACAGTAGATGACATTGAAAACCCAACTGTTTCTTATATTGAGGTGACTCATCAAGTATAAAAAGAAATTATGACTCAGGATGAAGTAGAGGCTGAACCAGAAGTAGAGGCAAAGGATACACCTAGAACCAATCTTCAAAAGGAAATTGATCAAAAGGAAAGAGTTTTAGAGGAACCTGTCCTAGAATAGGTCAACGGAGAAGATGCTTAGGAGGAGAAAGAAAAAGTTCATATGGATCAATTAGAGAACCTTTATGTGACTCATACTATAGTACTTAATGAGAATTTTTTTGTGGCTGAGTCCCTTCATGACTCTGATGAAATCACAGTAGAAATGGAAGTAGACTGACAGAAAATTAATTTTTTTGTTATAAAAATGATTTTGAGGAAAAAGCGTGAAACCACAAATTCCATATAATTCAACCAGATAAAATCACAAAATAAGTTAACCCAAATTGGTGCCTCATATCCAGCCCAAATAGATTTCCAAAAAACCGCCCCTGAAAATCAAAAAAGTCATCAACCAATTTCGATCCACGAGCCATGCTCTACCCGAGACACAACCATCAAGGACTCACTGCACCGCCATCATCACGCCGCCTGTCAAAGTCTTCACACCTAACATTACCAAGGTCTTCATCCTCAACCTTCGTCACTGCCGACCTATACTCCAATGTCGACTGCCTGCACAACTGACGACGCCTGTACAAACCATCGCGTCACCTTTACCATCCTCAAAACATCTCGAGCATCACCGACTTAGAGTCATCAACGCCAGACATAGCACCGGAAAACACCATCTTCGTCAAAACATCGCCGACTCCAAACCACAAACAACACCATTTTTACTGACCAAGCATCCCACCAAATTTAAAAAACCCATCAATAGAAACCACAAGCACCATCATGCCACAGACAACGAGTACCAGAAAAATAGACCGTCGACGAAAACAGAAACCACCATCGAGAAATAAGGAAAACACAAAACCAGGGGAAAAACCTGAAAAAGGCCGGAAATGAAACCCTGAAGACGACTGGGGATGAGACCCAAAAATAAACCTCGTCGACCCCAGACCATATGGACCAAAACCCTTTGTACCCATCACTCCATCTCTGACCTGAAGAGAAGCGGTGGAACCCTAGGTCAGAGCGGGTTTGGGCTCCGAGGTTGAAAGACCCACTCGTGCAGCATCTGGAAAACCAACATCCACCACACCACAGACCCAAAGTCTCAGGATAACTCCACACCATCCCCGACACGGAGAGGCATGAAGTAACTTAAGGCCATAGTAGGTTAAGGCAGTATTGGGCATCCAAAATACATACCTTCTATGGAAGAAGCAAGTAGTCCGCGAATGAAAATCCACAGGAGATGGGATGAGCGGAGGGGAGGACCCGAGAGAGGAGGGGATAAGTCGAGGTCGAAATCTGAAACCATAAAGGAAAAGAGGAGAATATCTCAGAGAGCGCCCTCCATGGAGAGAGCGGAGAGTGCCCAATTCTTCACCAATCAATGACAGTAGGGAGGAATGCTGAAGCGAAGTCAGATGCTACAACTCTACCTCTAGCACTGATATATCCAGTGGAAAATTAGAATAAGAATCAAACCCATGGTGCCTATGATTCTGATAATGATCATGGGGAGGATTTTATGAGAAAGTTTAATAAAGTTCAAGCTGAAAATGTATCTTTGCGAAGTACATTAGATAGGAGACTCAAAAGTTTCAGAACCTGAAGGCTAGTTCTATTTCTAATAAAGAAGTAGAAAATTTAAAGAAGGAAATGATTGATGAAGTTTCATATCTAAAATATGAAATGGTGACGAAGAAAGATTTACTAGAGTTTAAATCTTTCATGGATCCACAATTCACAGCTATCAAAAATAGTGAAGACAGTACATCAGGTACTTCACCTGATTTGATCAGAATATTTCAAGACATTACAAAAGTTATGAGAAATATGAATGAAAGATTGTAGGACTTTAAATGCAATAGTTATCCATTATCCGTGTTGTTGAACAATCATAAATTTATTTTTGACCAGTTGACTTCGAATGAACCTGGAATTAGAACTTTTCTGAATAAGTTCACTAATAAGTTAACTCCTTTTTTGGAGAAGGAAGAGAGCCCAAATGAGTTCTTCAGAGTCAATTTGATTGAATACATTCATCTGACTTAGGAAGGAAGAGATATGATATTCCAGTTAGGCTATGGACTAATTAAATGGTTGAGTTTATAGTTTTCAGAGATCAAAGATGTCATTCAGAGGCGCTAAAACCTGTTTCCAAAAACCTTTTTTTTCCCAACCTTGATTCTTGTTGTCTTTAATGTACTTGTAATTATATCTTCAATATAATATATTTACATACCATGTGTTTATGTTATTAATTTGTTTTACTATATTAACTATACTATAATTCCAATAATCTAGATTCAAATGCTGATAAATAGTTAATAGTAGCATTTACATAGTTTAGTGCTACATTGAAATGTGTTATATCTTATTTAATCATTATTTTTGATATCACAAAAGGGGGAGAAATTACGATAAACACAACATTTTATTTTAAGTTCTTTAATGAAAATGGAAAAATAAAATTTTATTTTAAGCTTTTAAATCCTTTTACTTTGATGGAGAAATTATTTAAAAAATTTAAGATTTTATTTTGGGGAGAAATTATAAACACAAAATTTTATTTTGTTTTGTTAATTTTTTTTTGTTAAAAATAAATATTGTTTTTATCTTTGCAAAATTCTAAAACTATATATAATTAAATTTTTATTCTAATTTCATTAGTTATTTTATGGGTTTTGTGATCATCAAAAATGGGGAGATTGTTGAGAAGGTGTTGTTTTCAACAATACATAATTTTATATGGGGGAGATTGTTGAGAACAATAATCTATCTCTTTATGATGATTTTGATGCCCAAAAATATTCTTATTGGTTATTCTAATGATTTTTCTTTAAGTATATTTTATGAAATTAGTATTCTTTGTATTATTATTTTTAGAGAAATATTAAAGTATATAATCCACGTGGTATATTTGAAAAAGTGTTCAGAAATTACTTAAGTGTGTTCTGGAAGCACTGTTTAAGCTCTATATGTTTGGAAATTACTTGAACGTGTTCTAAAATAACTGTTCATACCATACGTTATGAAGCGTAGCGTAAGGATGGAATGTGGAATTTATATTACGAGATATTGAAATATATGGTTAAAAAACCATATGTTATCACCAAAGTATAGAAGAAGAACCCTGCACTTAGAAGAAACCATATATTTGGGAAATCGAAAAAGTATAGAAGAAGATAATTATCTGAGTATGGAATGTTAAGTTGGTTTCTTAAAAGTATGGTTCGTCATACTTACTTCTGTGAAAAACCATATGTTTGATAATTGAAGAGAAAAGTTTGGTTCATCAACCTTACTTTTCTGAACAACCATACAATTGATAATTGAAGAGAAAATTATGGTTCATAAACCTTACCTTTGATATCATCCTTACCTTGTGAACCTTACAATCAAAGAATGAGTTCTATGAAGTTCAACCCTATGTTTAAAGTCAGATATTTCAATTATGATTTTTTTGAGAAATAGTCTTTAAGCAGATTATTAGGCTGATTTCAAGCCTGATTAAATGCCCAAATCTAAAATGTGTGTTTGAATAATTTAAATCTTTTTACTTATGATTCATAGGATCATTTTAAGATGATATTTTCACGCCGAATTTTTATGGGAGTTACGACTTCTCTATTATTAAAACTTTTGAATATTGTGATTCTAATGGCAACTTTTGTTGATATAACTTTTAAAAGGATAATGCTCGTTTTTATTCTATATATATCTGTATTATTTTTTATTACAGATATAGATGCGAATAATCTAAAATATATCTCATGATCTTTAGTTTTTCACTGCTACAATTTACAGAGACAATAGAGGCATACATATCTGCTATTATGAAGAATGACAACGTTATATTTTCTGATAAAGAAGAAACATGATTGAAGATTCACCAATTCTACATCGAATATCTTTTTTGAATTTACTATTGATTAAAGTTGCGAATTAAATTTCGAGATCTACTGCAACTCGACCGGCTCAGAACTACTTCTTACTAAAGAAAATCTTTTCTAAAGACAACAATCATTCTAATATCAATTGCGTGTTGTTGCAATTGTGAAAAACAACTGGATAGTATTTAAAAAACAAATAATCTTTTACATTGAGTAATCAACTTCTCGTACTAAGATTTTTGTTCGGTTCTGTGTATAAACTAGAAGGATCTGTTTTTCCTTAAAGTTGTAAAGGTGTCAACTGCCTACACTTAGTTGTGGAACAATCTATTGATAAGACTATTAGATATTGAAAATCACCAAGCTTGTTGAGTGGAGAATTGGTTGAGTGGACTAGGGGCCTTCTGTTCCCCGAACCACTATACATCGGGTGTCTTTTACTATTTATTTTACTCTTCTTAATCTTTCTGATAAAGTTAAAAGGACTGATCATGATCTTGAGAAGAAATTGGAAAAGACACAATTCACCCCCGGTTGTGTATATTTGGTTTAACCCGATCCAACATCATATTTCTTGCTAAATAATATGAAATCATTTAGACAAGGATGTATTTTTTTACTTATCATTCCCATTGAATGTATCATTCATTTAGTGTCATATTTTCAACATGGTAGTTCATTTTTTTCCATAGTATATCTTTCAGGGGACCAAGTAGTTCTGTAAACCTATTGTAACTCCATCTGTTGCCATCTTTAAAATTATATAACTTCAATACAACTGAAAATGTTGTGTATTTAGTACAATCATTATACAATAGTTTCTTAGAAAAACTATTTCACTTCTAGTTCAAATTTGTACAATCGTGAAGGTCATCATCAATTTCCATTTTATTTTTTTTCCATGTGATATTCATCATTATTTACACTATTATTCATATAAAATGATCCATAAACTAGGGTATCATCACAATTGGTGTGAATGTTTATCTTTCCCCATGTTTATTACAATATTTATATCTCTGATAAATTCCTTGAAAAATAAAATTTTCTTCCAACTCTTCAGGACTAATTTTTCGTGAATAAAAAAAATGTAAACACATACAAAGGATTTGAGAATGGATGTTTGCATTCCTTATTGAAAACTTGATGAAATTTTTAACTGAATCTTCATACTATTTTTTTCGAAAGACTGGTGTGCATCCATTTTAAATTCTTATACATCCCATTGGGTTTATAAAAAATTAATTTTGTATAATAAATAAATTGATACACATAAGATATTAAATATTAAAAGTGAATGTTTTAGATAATTCTAATAAGGGAAACCCAACATTTGATTATTTCAAAGAATTGTAGTTTGTTATGAAGAAAATGGGTAATTGAATTTAAGAAATGAATTACTCAACTATGGTAGGTGTTATCCTTTAAATTCATTCAAGTGTGAAGGATATAGACATCTGTCATCCTCATCATCTCATCTCCTAAACATTTATTATTTAATTTTTTTGTTTGACACACATCCAGAATATATTGGGGACAATCACCTATGTTTTTTGAAATACTTTAAGAATTAGTCATCCATGGGATGACTAATTCTTAGGGTAGTAAAGGAAAAATAAAAGAGATGAACGATGAGTATTAAGAAAAAAATTCAATAATAACTTTTTGGGAGATTAAAATGATGAGGATGATAATTTTATAGTATTATGTTCTGTAAAAGATGTAATTCCTTCAATTTGTGGAAATTATTCGATTGAAACCATTTATTAACTTGTGACCAATTTAAGGTGAGATTGGGGGTGGGGGGGATAAACATTATTGTTTATGATTCATGGGGTATCAATGGAGATATATTATGATATATTATTTTTCAGGCCTCTATAAATTCAATATTTATAAGAGATATCTCACTATTAATACTTTTAATATCGCAACTAAGACTATTCCTACCTCTATTTGGAAAGTATTATATGAAAAAGAATGTAATTTAAGAGGAATTTATAATTGATGTTACACTAAAGTATATAATAAATAAACATACATTAATATTAGATATTGGTTGTTAATCTCACATAAAATGTAGGTTGATGTAATTAATGATTTTTGACAAGTTCAAAGGGTAATTATTATTTTAAAAATGGTGGATCTCTTAAGGAAAATTGTATTAATTTAATAGATGTTGTAAATAAAAGTAAATGTTAATGAATGATCTTCTTTTAGATGGATTAAATTATAACACACATAATGTTTATTATATGTGATATGGAATAAATTTAGTGATTTTTTAAAAGGTATTAATGAGTGGGTTATCATATCAATAATGGATATATTTTTAATAAGGTATAGAAAACTAGCTGAACTATATATTTATTTGGGATGGTAAAAATTTATGGTAATTAAGTTTGAAAGGGGAAATTGATTTGTGGTAGTGATAAATTTATCGTATTATTTAACGATATATTTTAATACTAACTTCAAATTGGTGGGTTGAGATGTTTTTAGGTATAATAGATAAAATTGATAGATATTTTTTACTAATTAGAATGTGAAGATTGTTAAAAATTATAAAAATAAATTAGTGATTTAAATGAGACGACCATTGGGATTCCCTTAGTGAGACTTCCTTTTGTATATTCTATATTATATGGCTATAGACAATTTATGCAACTATCAATATTTAAATGTGAGTTCTCTCTCAATATACTTGCATGTTGTAATTGGAATATATGGATGATATATTGTATGTTTTGAATGAATATGGGTCTTCCCTACAGTGGTCTTTCTATTCTAATGTTCATTTTATTTTTCTTGGACCATCACATCACATAATATTTGGCTTTAAAATTCAAGCATAGAGTCTTCACATTTCACCTTAATGGAAGATAGAATCTTGAGTGTGTTAAATGTCCTCTAAAATTTATCCACCCAATCATCTGACTCTTTATGATCATGTTCCCTTGAAAATAAGGAGGCTTATGGTGAATGAACTCTTGATCACGATCCTTATATCCATCAATTATTCTATTAAATAAAAATAAAATGGATATAAAAATTCATTACACTCTATAAATATAGTGAATGTGCATGGTCCTTGTACAAACTCAAATGGAAGGACAAAATAGTCAGCAATTAATATAAATTTTTTATATTAATTTGAAACTCTAGAGAGAAGGATAAGAGTCTTGGAAAGACACTATTTCACAAATATTACTCAAAATTTTACAATCCTATCTCCTTTAAACTAGACATCCGCAATAAACTTTGTTGACCACAAGGATATGTTGATGTTAAAAAAAGAATGATGATAAAAAATTAAAATAGATATCTCCAAATAAGAAATCAATGAGTGGGGGGGAGGGGGAGAAAATAAGACACCTTGGATTGAAGCTTTGAATAATCTGAGAGAATGTAATGATATTGAAAACATGAAATTTTTTCCAGCCTTGGATTCGTTCAACCCTTGAATCGTTGGTGCCTTGGATTTCAGCCTTAGAATTGTTCAAGTCTTGATTCAATACTTGATTCGACCATTGATTCACCATGGAAGAGCACCAATATAGGGTGGTTTCTATGGAAAGATTTAGATATAGTCATGAGTTCATGACTGGTTAAGCTTATTTAAATTTATTGGGACATTTTCTTTAGAATTTCCAAAAAAAATCAGTGATAAAGATATATCTTTATTAAGACAAAACAAAAGTGGATAAAAGTCATTTTAATCAATTTTTTAGTGCTTATAAAGCTATATCATAATCAACACTAAAACGTGAGGATAAATATGTTTTTATCATCACTTATTACTTAATCACTAATAAAGTATTTATTATTATAATAATAGATAATTTTTCTTTTAAATATATTTACATAATTATTTATATTTATTAAATAAATATAAATACAAATATTTTAAATATACTCTTTATTCAAATATATTTATTATATGTTTATAATTATTTTCACGTATAATTATTTATCTATAATTATATAAATACTTGTTTAAATTTTTTTATATCAATATATGAATTTATATAATTATATATATAACAAATATATATAGATATCTGTAGTTAATATATTCATTATTTAAAAATTCTATTATAAATTAATAAATATTTGAATATATTTAATTATTTACATATTTTTTTAAAAAAATTATATTAATTAATTTATAATTATAAATATATAAATTCATAAATATAGTAAATATGCATTTATAAATATTTTTCAAAAATTATATTTTAATGATTATTAATGAATATTTATTCTTAAGGGAATCCATATTAAAAATTAGTGAAATTGAATAATTAAAAGTGAGTATCCTTTAACAATATTGAAAAATCTAATATGTTTTATTAATTAAATATGAATTACTAAAAAATTATGGATATATATTAAAATATAGATGAATGCATATTGAAAATATTAAAAAATATTAAATAAATAAATATATAATAAATAATAGTAATTGATTAAATTCAAAATAAAATAAAAAATAAAAAATATTAAAAATGAATCAATACTAACTGTACTAAAAATAAAAATAAATAAATAAAATTTATCATGGTTAAATACATGATATATTAAATGGATCGTGTTATAGTAAAATTATAAAATGAAAAATAAATTTTGAGTAAATTACATAAATATTAGGTGTATGGGTTTTTATATAATATTTCATTAATTACGTAAATATTTGTGTGTGTGTTGTATATAAAAATTCATTAATGACATATATGTGACATCAATATAACACATGTTTGATCTATGTTAAATTTATAAAACAAACGACATTTAATCATGTCCATTACTTGATGCAATTGGCTAGTATTTTTAATTCATTTTAATTTCAAAATTATAAATCATTATTCACTAAATATTTTACTATTTAATGTAAAACATAAATATTTTGTATTATATAAATCAAATATATATATATATATAATATACTCTTTATTAAAATTATCAATAATTATTTAATTAATAAAATATCTAATATTTTTATCAATTTACTTATTTTTATTTTTTATTTTTTTATTTTATATTTTACATATATCTATATATTTAATATATAATATTTATTATTATTTTTAATATATATATATATATATATATTATAATCAATTTATTCAATTTTATCAATAATTATTTATTTAATAAAAATTTTAATAAATTTTTAATGACCTCAATTTTATTTTTTAATCATTTATAGACATTTTCTATGCTAAAAATGAGACGATAAAGGGTACCTTTATGGATTCTAAAAAAATAACTGATAATGGGTACCCTTTAGGATCACTAAAATAATGCGCTAATAAATGGTGACCTTTATTAGTTCTAAAAAAAGCTGAATAAGAGTACATATTATCAGTGGTAAAGAAAAGCAATAATAAAAGGTAACCTCTATCATAACTTGTTTTAGCACGGATTAATTTCACCTTTATTAGCAATTTTTTCTAGCACTGATAAATGCCAACACTATTTAAGGAATAATTTATAGTAGTTCTATATAGTTTATCAGAAAAAATCCATATATTCATTCATTAATTGAACATCACTAATCTATAATATTTCATTATTTTTAACAACCTGAGATGAACAAATTTCACTGCCATTTCTTAGAATTTATCTACTTCATGGTAGGTTATCAAACATATGATATTATTGAACAATACCATATTATCTCTAAAATATATCTTTACATGATAAACTAATATCCAATCTAAACCCAAAATAATATCAAACATTAATATGGATAGTGCAACAAGATTTTTAGGAAAGGCAATTCTTCTAAGAATAATAGGAAGATTTCTATAAATCTTCGTTACTTTAACATTTACAACTAGAGTTTTTAGAAAAAGTTCAATCTTATTTTCATTAGGTGATATTACTAATTTATATGAAAATTCTATAAAATAAAAGAATGTGAATATTTAGAGTTAAACAGGGTATTGGTATAATTTTAATAATCAATTAATATTCCTATCACTACTTCATTATATTTCCATGCATCAACCACAATAGTAGAAATTGAATTTTATAGACATTTTTCATTTTGATCCTAATGATTTCCAACCTAAGTAACTAAATTCAAGAACATGTTAGAATAATTTTTCAACTCATTGCAATTGAAACAACTCACCACTGGTTGTCTATATGCTCTTACATTATTGGATTATTCGGGACTCTTTTATTTGTATTGATAAACCTTGTAAAAAAACTTACTACATCGGGAAAAAATTCAAGATTCTATTAAAGATCCCATGGAATTTATTTTACCACTATTTGAACATTTTAGGGGATTAACTTTATATTTATTAAATTTTTTCATCTCCACTACATTCCACCTTTACCGTTTCTTTTTTTATCTCGGGAAACATAAGTGTAGGCAAACTCCATCTCAACTTTCGTATCATAATGAAAAAACTTCTCTTGAATTTTAAATTTTCATGTGGCCAAATCTCTTCATAAACATGGTTCTGGTCCTGATTAAAATCTATTAATTTGAATATCATAGACCCAAATAAAAATTTTTGCATACTTTTCCAATCTTGAAAAATCTCCTTTATATAAGTTTAATGTATATTCATCTTGTTGCCTCAATTACAATAATTTATTCTCCATTTTGAGTAAAAAATCTATACAGAAATATTTATTTAGGAAAATATTGTTAAAAGTATCCCATTCCAAGAAATTAAGATCCACACCCTCTTTAGTATTAACAAAAAACCACCATTGTTCAAATTCTCCATCAAAATGATAAATAAAAAGAGTTTCCTTTTGAAATTATAAACATCCCATGAATTCAAATATATTTTATAGTGTATTGATCAAACCTTACGATTCTACTAGATATGAGTTTCCATAGAATTCTAGAAGGGAATGTTTCATGAAATGATCAACTATTAATATGTTCCCTTATTGTAAATATGGTTACTCTATTATATAAACACCACCACCATTTATAGTCTATGTCAACTAAACCATCTTGGAAAAAATTTCTCAATTATAATTTTATCCATTCCAAGATGTAGATTTGGAAGTAAATTGTCTTCTTGATACCTTACTACTTCAAATTTGTGATTTCTTATTTTGAAATCTATTTAGAAAAGACATATATTAGATTAAGAAACATGATAATATCCAAATGGTAAATCATTTCCACTCAACCATAATATAGGATCTTCTAAGTGTATTTTATCAACATTATCCTAACCTTTAAAGTTATCTCAATATTTTCTCTAATAAAAACTATAGGGACTCAACCATAAAAATTACATAATGTAGTGTTTTTAGACTATAATATATTTTCTAGAATTCCCAAAGAAAATTTAAATTTATTCTTTTAGAAAATTAGGTGACAAATATTACCCAGTAATACCCAAATATTAAATACTGGATGCTACTACCCAGTTTCCATTTTTTTCATAATATAAATTATTTAAATCAAATTTGTTTTCTTTTCATAAAAAATACCCATGACATTAAAACCAACTTATTATTTATTCTCACTCATCCTTAAATTTTCTTATGAATATTTAAATATGTGTGATGAGCATAAAATGCTTAGTAAGGGACATAAAATAAATAAATCCATTAATACAGGGAAAAACATAAAACCAATAAATTATTTTTCTTTGCCACAAAATTCTCTTAGTGTATTGAATAAATCAGATGAACAATTAAAAGTAGAATTTTTCCTCTAAGAAAACCATTAAAACCCAAATAATTTAAATAGAAACTATTTTAGGTACATTATAGAATTATATTCATAACCCATGTAAAAATTAACTAGATCCCAGTTAAATCCATCAGAGAAACCTCTTGGGTTAAATCCCTCCTTCAGTCAATTGAATAAAAAGAACCTTACCCAATACATCAGAGCTATATCGAGCTCACCAATAAAATTATATATATAAGGATAACCCATTATATAAGTTGTATCAGGCTAACCCATCTTATAAGATGTATGAGGATCACTATCATAATAATTTTATGAGGCCCACCCGTCCTATTGGTTATATGGGTCTCACTCATCATTATCTATAATACAGATGTACTATATGAGGAATAAATGATTTTATGATTTAAAATTTTTATCATAAGTGTAGTATCACATGATATGGAAATTAAGACAAGGGGTTGGATAGTTTCATTGAAAAATTAATAAAAAAAATCATAATTTTATTAATTGAAGATCATATAGTGGGATATATTTTAAAGATTTTAAATGAAGGGGAAAAAATATTGAAGTTTGAGATTGATAGTGCTTTAGATCACAAATATTCTAGTCCACCACTCAACCTTCTATACATTTATAAAAGACTAATATGCATTAAGAAACATTATTTTAATGGTTTGAGAACTTGTTATAGACCCTTCCTTTTACAAATACCCCGAGGCACAACTTAGAATTTTTATAGGAGCCTTGAACATAGTCTGTGAACTGAATTTTGACCAGGATTCACAAACCATACTTCTTTTTATTTGATATAATATCCAAAATAATTAATATATGTTTTTCATAGGGAAAATCATAAAAAAACATGAAAATATTTCAAACAGATAAAGAAAACAATAATATGAAGAGAAAAAAATCCAAATAAAAACACAGTATAAATATCCCTTGATGAGGGAAATGTGGTTCGACGATCTTGATCCAAATACTACTAGAGGATGTAATTTTATATGTTTATTTGTAATAATAGCATGGAATCTGATGTCAAAGATCATTTTGATTGAAAATCAGTAAGAAAGTATCACACAAATGTTTTCTAAAAATTCAAATCAAATAGTTTGCATGTAGATTTTTATATATTTTGGTCACATCTCTAATATATTAATCGTGCTTCATTAACTTCAAATATCTCATTGGATAATCATGTTAAACAATCTTTAAAATTCTACATGTTAGTGAATAATAAAAAATATAACATTAACATTACCTATAATTTGAAATACGATTCTCGTTAACAAAGAGTTTGTGAGTTGTATTTTTGTAAGAAATTCATTAAAAAAATTCTAATATAATTTTACAAATAAAAGAAAACTATTCAAGTAATTATAATGATAAAAAGAACTCCCATAATGCTTCATAAATTTAATATCTTAAAAACTTTAATAGAGGAAGATAAAAGAAAATAAATTAAAATTTTAATTTTCAAAAGAATTTCTATGATAATTTTTGTTTATGAAACTAATAACATAGTCATTATAATATATAATAGATTTTAAAAGGAATAAAATAGTAAAACAATTTTAATAAACATTTAGTAAATATTTTTTCAAAAATGAATCTAAAATAGAGTGTCGTTAAAAAATACACTTAATCTAAAAATAATTAAGATGATTTACAGATTGTGTGATTCATAAGCCTCATGGTAGGTATAATAACCATTTGATCACTTTTGGTAGGTATAATGACTGTGAAATAATTGTCAGGTAAAAAAATAAACATTCAATCTGTATAAATACCTCACAATAACTTGTGTGGTGACATAAAATACTAGGTTGATAGGATGTATAGATTTTATGGTAACCTCACATGGCATCACGATAACTAAAATTATCTCATCACGATAAGTACTTAGGAAGTTATCATGATATGGTGAATACACTTGCTACAGGTAATCTATATCCACATGGTGACATCAAGTGATATTTGTTGTCACCTTCAATCAAGGTTGACACTTCAATTCAGGATCACTTGTTGGCTTCAAAGTATGTAGATAAAAATACACTGTATGTATATATAACCACTATATATTGTTGAATATAGAATCATAGGTGGGGTCAAGAACTTTGTAAGTATTTTTCACACCATAACCTTTGAAATTATTTTATTTTATTATTTCATGTTTTTTTATTTTCTCATTGAGGTTAGGGTTTAGTGATGGTTTAAATTTTTTGATGTTTGATGATTTTGGTGGATTTTGGGCTGATGTACATGCACTGCATGCTTAGTAGTAACCATGCATACTGGCCAAGTGACCAAGTGACTGTCCGTTTATTTTTAAAAAATTTTATTTTATGAAAATAAAATTTATGGAATCTTTTAGTAATAATAATAACAATAATAATAATAATAAGTTATTATTTTTTATAGTATTAATAATTTTATTAATATCATTATGTTATTATTATTATGATCATTATTATTGTCATTATTATTATTAAATTGGGTAATGATATTATCATAAATATAATTATTAATAAGATTATTATTATTATTATAATTCTTATATTTACTACTATTATTAGAACTTTTCCCTTTTAGGAACCCTAATTCTACCCTTCCCCTTGGTGTGACATGATCTGACCCCCACTTCCTATGCGTGTTGTGCCCGACCACCCCTGCCGGCTCCCCCTTGCGTCGGCGACCTCCTATACACCAGCACACAACCCTCATTTGGCCTCCCCAGCGCACTGCCCTTTAGCCTACCTTCCTGGTGCCAGTAAACATCTAGACCAAACCTATTCCGTACTATAATTCCCTTCTTTAAATCTAGAATTTCCCTCTTTGGTGTCTTCCCTCCTCTGGCTTGACCCCCCATGTATTGTGCGGCCTCTCCGACATGACCCCTTGTCCGGCGTCGGCCCTCTCCTCCCCCTATTTGTTTGTATTTCAATTTTTTTGGGGTTTTCTTCATCACGGGAAAAACCTAATTGTTACTATATTATTTTTTCATTTTTATCACTTTCTAGGGTGTGTAGATCGATCTTCAGGGTGTTCACCCCCTCTTCCAAGTGTTCTGACACATTCGTACATAGACAATTTGGTGATTCCATTTGTTTTCATTTTTAAAGAAATCATTTAATGATTGAATAGTTTTAAATAATTTTTAGACCCATTTTTCATATCCCTGATCCTCTGGGTTAGAATAATATAGTGTTTTTAAATTAATATAATTTTTTAAATATATGTTTTGAGGTGTATTGAAGATTGCGGCTATGGTTTTTTGATTCTAGGGTATGTTGGACCGAGTTTTGGTCAACATTTGATGGCACGCAAGCATATACATAAGGTATGTATGTATGTATGTATGAATGTATGTATATATATATATATATATGTCTTCCATGTACATATTCACTCATGGAACGGAGAGTACATGTGTTAGATTATATATATATATCTCTGTGTGTGTGTGTTCACGCATGTTAGTGTAGGCTAGTTATGAGTGATTCCCACCAAACGTTTCAAGCGTATAAGTGTATCGACTTGGTCCAATAACTTGTTTATATAGGTTAATTATACCCAATCTATTAATTTGATCTTCATAATTGGTTTTCATTTTAAAAGAACTTTTTTTACATTTAGGTTTTATTTAAATATACATATATATACATGCCTAGGTGTTTCAGTTCATTTCTTTTTTAGCACATTATTTTAATGCTTGATATTTCATTCAATACTTTAAATATCCTGTAATATTATTATGGTGTGTGAGTATAAATTTTCCTGGTAATTTTATGATGGAAAATTGGTGTGAATTGGGTTTTCAAGGAATTTCTTAAATATCCATATATATATATGTATGTATGTATACAAAGTGTTTGATGAAATTTGAATAAGAATTTTTTAATTAATTTTGGTATATTAATGTTTTTTGGCTTTGGTTAAGTTATTGTGGTATGTATAATTGTGATATGAGCCTTATGTGTGAGTTATGTGACGTAGATGTCTCTTATGTCATTGCGATTTGAGTTAAAATGTTTGGTAAATATTTTACGGGTTTTTAAATTCATGTTTGTGCTTGGGTAATTATGCGGAATGGTTGGGTTTGGTTTAAAAGAAAGTGGTGATTCCAGAAAATGGTTTTGGGTGTTTTTGTGGATATTTAAAGCGTGTCATTCGATGAGTTAACATCCTTGGGTGTATGAGGGGAACACATGGATGGACATTTAAATGAAGATGACACTTAAAAAGAATGTTTTCCTTGAACCCCTGTTCACAAATCATTCATAATTTATTTTCCCTTCTACTTTAAAAATGGTGTAATTATTTTTAAATAGCTTTTTGGTACTTTATGTGGCTTACTTTTATTTTTGAATGTTACCTTTAATACTTATTCCATTTGGTATTTGGTAAAATACAATTGATTTCTAAATGGCTTAGAAGGCCGATTGGAATTTTTAAGTGTGTTGAGTGGTTTTATATTGGATTTTGAAATAATGTTAGATTTGGATTAAAGTCCCATTTTGAATCCCTAAGTATATCCTATGAATTCATCGTGGTTTTAAGTTGGAATTGACCTTTGAAGGTGAAATCCCATTTAGAATTTCATATATTAAAATGGTGTTTTATATTTTATTAGAAATGGTCTTAGAAATATTGTGTGAGTGTGCTTGAAATGGACTAGGTATGAGCCCCAGTAGGCACTTCATGTTGTTTTGGGATTAAATGTGGTTTGAAAAATTTTATCACCCGATTGTAAAATTAATGTATTTTATGAAATTATATGAATGTTTATGTGAAATGGGAACGTGATTGGAAATTTTAATGTTTTTAAGGAATGTGTTTAATTCTTAAGTGATGTAACAACCTGATTGGAGCCTTCATCGATGTGAAATATGTATATGTATTTGGAGGGATCCCCTATCTAGGATTTCTCTTTATGAGTTATCGTATAGGGGATGTACGTGTTTGGGGTAGGAAAGTGCGGTGATGGTAGGTAAGTTGAGTCACGCGTGAGAGTAACTCATACTTACACAATATATTTTTCCCATGGGTTTCCTAGGTGTATTTTAGAGGATCGAGTGAATTTTGATGATCAACACCGATTAGATAAGATGGCACCCCTAGATTATCTTAGAGGACAGGTGGGATGTTCGGCTTGATTGGTCAGTTTATGGCAGCCATTTGGTTATTGACTATAGAGATTCACCACATGATATCAGGTGGTTCTGAACTGTGTACATCCTAGGATCACTCTAGGGATGATTTTAAAATTCTCATCATTTCATACAGGTATGTTCATGATTTCTTTTGTGGCACTTTTGGTTATTTTATCTCATGAAACCTTAACTTTTCTTTTTATATAAAAGAACATGTTTTGGTACTAGTTGGATTTTAAAAGAATTCATTTCAATGACTTATATGCCTTAGTAATTGATTTAGAAAAATGAAATGAAAATGAATTTTTATTAAAACTAAAATCTTGTTACCTATTTTGATAAATGAGTTAAAAACCAAATTTTTATATATGAAAATTTTATATTTGAAGGAAATGCTGTCTTTTTTAGAGGTGGGGATTGGGAATGTTTTATTTTGGCATTCCTACTGATCATATCAATGCTCATGCCTACTTAAACCTTTCAGTTTCAGGTTCTCCTAGTTTCACATCGCTCTTGCAACGAGCTTTGATCTATGTGTGGTGGTGACCCATGAGGTCACATAGAGGTTAGTGTAGCATTTTATTAATTCCTCTACAAGTGCTTATTTTTATTGTTCAGTTTGATTTTATTTATTTGTTTATCTTTTCTTCATGGGCCAAACCATTCCCAATTGTTTAATATTGATGACTGGAACCTGTTGTCAGCCCATGGGGATCAAGAACACCCTTCATGCCTTCTTGTAGGCTAATTTGGACCACCAGTTCAAGGTCTATCTAGGTTGGTTCATGAAAGGATTCATAAAAATTTCTCAATTTTTTTTGTATCAACTACGTGGTGTTCTTTTTAAAATGAATACATATCACTTATCTTCAAGAGACTACGTAGCACCAAACTAAAAAGGGCTTTGTCATTCAATTCAATTAACAAATATATAGAAAATAGATACATGAATCCAATTTATCATTTAGGCCACATGAATATCATTTAGAATGAACAAATTACTCTTGAAAAGGTATGTTTTAAAATCTTGAAATTAACAAGATAAAATAAATATTCTATAACTACAACAGAAAATTACACGTTAAATAATATTTAAGAAACATATGAATATTAATTGAATTAATTTAAAATAAGAAAAAATTAAAATTTCTGGTATTAACACTTTTTATTATATAATTGGTATAAAACATTTTAAAAAATTAAACATTTATCAATTAAAATTATTAAAATATAAAATTTTAAACATTATGAATTTAGGTAAATAGAAATATAATTTTCATTTTTCAAAATAAAAATAAAAATTTATTTACATACATTTTAAAACACTAATGATACCCCCTTTTTAAATTTAAATAATTGAAAATTTATTTAAATTTATAAAAAATAAATATTCTCTCTCTTTTGGAAATTTATCAGAAATCAAAAAAACAAAATTTTTCTCTTCAATAGTAACAATATTAACTAAAAATTACTAATATAAATAATATTATACATGTAAAAATATATTTTAAACAAAATATTAATTTAAAATAAGAGGTAATTATCAAAATTACAAATATTAAGCATCCAACATACCCAGTTAAACTTCATCTTCTAAAATTTTAGAGAGAATAAAGGTTTAGTTAATATGTTAGCCAATTTTTTCAGTTCAAAACATTTCTAAATAGATTTCACATTTATTTTCATAATCCAAGATAAAATGAAATAATTTTTTTTTGTTTTTTTTCTATAGTGCTACTGAGGCTTTTTAGAAATTCAAATTTCCCTGTATTTCTCAGAAGAGATCATAATTTCATGAAAACTAATATTAAAACAATTAATGTTTATTTATCCAATTTCATTGTAGGGAAAAACCAAAAAATATATATTCATAATCAGCTATAAACAATGATAATGATAGTTTTTTTTCTATAACTATATGAAATTAAAATTTTACCTAGAAAATAAAACATACCTATAGGGATTTTTTGATCAATTCCATATCCTCCAAATTCGAAATCAGAATAAGAGAATAAATAGAAAAAATTATCATTTGAATAGAATAAAACTTTTCTTTTAGTTCCCTCAATATATCTAATTACTTCATTAATATATTTAAGAAGAATTTACTTATGTTTGGACTAAAATATTTAAAAAACACATACTGAGGTCATCTTATTTGGAATATATACAGTGATATATTATAAATTTCTTATAATGAATCTTTAAATTTTTAAATCAAATTACTTTCTAGACTCATCCCAGTAAAATTTTGAATTAGTAATCATTGTTGATTTCATAGCCTAACAAGAACCAATTCTCAATCCTTTTATAAATTTTTTTGCATACATATATTGCCTTATGAAAATTCCACCTTTCCTTTAACTAGTTTATAAACTAAGATTAACATTTAGTTCTCGCATTAAGCGCTTGTCAAATTAAGCTGTCATTATTTCTAAAAAATAACTACACAATAAATCATTTTTTGAACCAAATATTATATCATTATAATAAATTTTTATAATTATAATGTCATTTGAAACTCTCCTTATAAACAAGGATGGATACACCGTTACTTAAAAAAAATTGAATTAAAAATATTGTTAGTCTTTCACACAAAGCTCTATGATATTTCTTAAGATCATATAAAGATTTATTTTGTTTTGATACATTTTTTGGAAATTATACATTTTAAAATCTTGGTTCTTGATTAACATATAATTCCTCATAAACTATTCCATTTAAAAATTCACTTTTTTACATCCATTTGAAATAATTTTATATTTTGAAAATAATAAAAGTATAATATAATTTTAATTTATTCTATCTTGGAAATAAGATAAAAATAATCTTCAAATTAAATTCCCTTTTCATAGAAAAATTCTTGAGTAACTTGTCTTTATTTATTTTCAATTATATTTTTTTTGTTTCACCAAGTTTATGACAAAAAACCCACCAAGTTCCTAATATTGGTTTATCATTAAGAAAATCAACCAAATACCAAAAATTATTTCTTTAGAATTTATATAATTCATCATGCGTAGACGGAATCCAAATTGAATTACTTAATTAATTATAAATATTGATAGGAAGAATAGCAACAATAAAAGAAGAGTTTGTACAGTAAATTAATTCATATTTTTTTGTATACCAGATTAATCATTTCCAATTAATTTTTCAATTGGATGAACTTTATGTGTTTTCCATAATCTAGAATTAGTTTGAGAAGAGTTATGATCACCCTAAACTGATGAATTCTATTTTTATTGGTCACAATTTTCACTACAATTGAATTCCCCAAAATCATCATCATATTTCTTTAAAACAAAATTTACCTTTTTATTTCTATTTTCATTGAACATATCATGCACAGACTCTTCAACAACTAATTTTACATTATTGAAAGCTCTATTCGATTTTCAAGTATTGGAATATCCTAAGAATATTCCTTAATCATTTTTATTATCATTTTTTATAAATTATCGCCGATGTTAAAGATGAAATATTTTCGACCAAACACCCTAAATGTCCAAATTTTGGATCAATCCCTTTAAATGGATCATAAGAAGTATTATTTAAATAAGGTCTAATTTGATGTCTATTTAAAACAAGAAAAGATATATTTATAGATTCCTCCAAAAAATATATAGGAACCATAAATTCCCTAAGCATTGATCTAACCCTTTCTTCAATATATTTATTTTTTATCTCAACCACAAAATTTTTTTGTAGTGTCCTAAGAGATAAAAATGAATATTTGTAATCATTTTATTCAAAAAAATTATCAAATAACAAATTAAAAAATTCACAACATTTATCCATTCTTATAGATATAAATAAAAGGTTTATAAAGTTTTAATAAGCATTAAAGAAACTAAATTTTGTTAAAGTTTCATTTTTATGTGATAAGAAATAAATCCAAATAATTATACTGTAAAAATATACAATTATGAATTTTTAATTCGTACCAAAAAATAATTGGTTGTATATGTAAACACATAGACCCTTGCATCCTAGAGTTGTGCCTTTATTATATTGGCATAATAAAAAAGGAAATCACATATCAAAGGGATAAATTGTTTAATAGATTTGAAAAAATAGACACAATCATAAGCATTACATTAAAACATGAAATAAAATAAAACATAATAACCACATTGGAAACACCAATATTCTCTAAGGATGTCCTTACATGTTAATCATAATATACATCTTGGCATCCTAGGGTAAAATAAAACATAAGTAATGGGTGAGATTAGATTCTCAGTAAGAGTAAGTATACAAAGGAAGCTATCATAAATAATCATAAAATATAAGGATGTATGAATAAATAAAAACAGATTACATTACAACATAATCTTGAGCATAATATAGAATGTGTAATAGTTGATCAAATAATGATATATATATAATTACATGAGAATGAAACATAACCATGTATATTCTACTAGTATAATAATCACATGTATTATCAATAACTAAGATCACAATGAGGGAATGCATAATGCATTAGGTTTAAAAAATACCATCAAATCCTCAACTAAGCGGTATATATAAATTGGTAAGGATACGATGAAAACGTGATATATTTTGTCTCAGGAGACCAACTGATGCATCGAGAGTAAATAGAGGGCCCTGCCAGACACTTAATAAGTCCAATGAATTCCATATATGAAATTGGTGAAATATAATAAAATAATAAATTAATATTGAGACTAGAATATGAAATGTAAATAATTTCCCAAATCACTAAACATAATCATAAAAAATCCAGAGTATTATTGTGAATGGTATCAAGATAGAACTTCCCCTGTAAAAATGATCATAAACCATTCAATAAAATATGGTAGAGGAAATCATAATATATTGATCTCAATTAATCATAATAATCAACAAAGGTGTTTGAAATAGATGAAAATAATATATCAAAATAATAGAAAATATCTTAATAGAAATCCCCTTGTTTACATCTCAATCATTTATTCAAAACGTTATGAAATTATAAAAGAAATTTTTTATTGAAAAATAATGTTCTAAACTTGTAAAGGATTCCAGAAAACTTTAAGGTGTTATGAATGAAGGAAAATATGCTAATTTTGTATAAGTTTTAGAAAAACATTCATTTTAAATTATTCAAAATAATCATTTAAAAGAGTATTTATAAAAGAAAGTGCTAGCAGTAAACAAATAAATTGATTATGTGTATCAGCTATAAGTATACATAAAAAAGTGTAAATAAAACATAATATAATAATAATTTATTTTAAAAATAACCATTGGATGAGATAATCGATGGAGTACAAGTTTAACCTAAAGAATTTAAATTAGATAAAGGATTCCCTTACCACAAAGATAACATTTGAACTTTATGCGCTATAAATTTAATGATCATCAAATTAAAAATTAAATACCATGAAGATAAAGAGATTCATGATGTGATATATCAAAAGGAATTATAAATACAAAAAACACAAGAAATAAGTGTTGAATAATTAATATATCACAAAAATAAAAGCGAGATGAGAAACCCTTAACTTATGTCTGAAAGCATTCAACACTTGTACTTAGTTTCCTAGATAATAAAATTAGTTTCATTAGTAACCTAATTTATACAATTAAAAACATATATTTGATTTATTAAAAGTTTATTAAGTTAATTTATGGTTACTTGATGGTTTATAATGTATAATTTCATTGTTTTCAGAGTGTTAATTTCATGGTTTTATCATCGGTTCCCTAGAGTAAAAATATAGGAGTTATTGTAAAATAAAAACAACTTCTACAAAAGTGAAATTATTTAGTATTAAAGAAATTACATAATTTTAAATGGTAATATATATCATTTTTTATATTGTATGTGAATGATTCATTAGATAAAATGTTGATAAAAATGTTTTAATTTATTTTGGCAATTTGGATGACCATCATGAACTTGTGTCATTTTATTTAATATTATTTATATGTATTGTTTAAAAAACATGATATAACTTATAATAAGTATATTAAAATATTATTCAATAATAATAATGTTATTTTTATCAATTTAAAATGTTTTAATGGAAAATTAGTACTCATTATCTATGATGGTGTTGAATCGAAACATCAGAGACGTCATTTTCATTTATATAATAAAAGTAGAAGGGTTGAGATTTGATGATGGATATTCCATTAGAAGAATAAAATTATAGTATATGTATGATACAAGTGTAAAAATGAAAATTTGTATTGGATAGGTGAGGTGATGATAAGAAAGGAAAAAAATTATAAGATAAAGAGAGAGGATTTTACCTATTGAGGGTCATCTCCTTGAAAACCACCTTAAGGAACCTGAAAATTGTATTTTGGCGAGACCAAAAAAGAAAAAAAGTTGGGAAATATTTTTGGGAGATAAATTGGTCAGAATATAAGAAATATAGAAGGCTTATAAGGTTTTATGAGAATAGGTGGTGAGGGGTCATATTTATAGGGGAGGAGAGGGGTGTTTTTTTAGTGTTTCATTTTTTTAGCTCAAGAATATCAATAGTATTGATTTTTATGAATACGTACTATAACTAGAGAATGTGAGTTAAAACTAATGAGTACTTACCTTATCCATAAATCATTTATGACTCAATAATTCATTTATTTACTTATAATTCTAAATACTGTAAACTACTGTAATTCATTATTCACAAAAAATTAACTATTTTAGAAAAATAAAAATTCTTCAACCTAAACAATTATAAATATTTAAATTTCAAAAATGAACTCCATTTTTTGAAAATAATTTTCTAAATATGAGAAATTTAATTTCTAAATAAAATCATTTTTTATTAAAAAATACTGATTTTAATATTATAATCAATTTTATGAAAATTTAAAAAATCTATTATGGTCTCATAAAATTTTATAACAATAAAAATGAAAAAAAATATTAATTTAGGTATCCATTTTATGAAAATAAATTTAATTTTTTATAATTATATTAATTATAAAATTATTAACAAACAATTACATTTTACAAAAATACCAACACTTAATTTTCTATTTAAAAAATTCATTTAATTATTACATGAAATTAATATATAATATTTCCATGAATGAGGTACCTAGTTTTTTATACTTTCATCGGTGAGGATATTATTCTAATTTCTATATTACTATGCCGAATAGTCACATTACCATTCCAAATGTCATGATAATTGTTAAAAGTATATCTTCGTTTGTTTAAGGTCAATGTTGAATGAAACATAAGATATTGAAGATGTTAAATTTAAAATATACATACAATAAAATCATGGGGTATTACATTCTCGCCTACTTCAATAAATTTCCTCCTCATAATTTGAAATTTTACTTCGAAAATTAATGTTTGATGCTTTAAAATTATTTTGTGGGAATCCCGTATCATAAACATGGTTAATAAAACATCCTCTTAATAAGTGGGAAATAGAAATGTGAAGGTCACCAAAAATTAAAATTTCAAATTGGAGGACATTAGAGGAATGTGAAAATATGAAAAATGGGAAAGAATATAACTATCAAGCTCTAATGGAGAGTGACAGAGAATATGGTCATTATAAATTTAACCAACACAAAAAAATAAATTTTTAATCAGCTAAAGACTATTTATTTCTCTTTTGGAAAAGTGAACAGATACATTATTTATTCCAAAATCTATTTCCTAGAGTTAATGTGTTCTTTTACTAGATAGTGAATCACTTGAGAAAATAATATTACTTGATTTATTTCCATGTCATAAGAATTATCCCTTCCTTTGGCTATGTTTCGATCTATCCCCATATTATTTCTTAATCCAAAATATGGATATTCATGATGAAATTTTCATACCTGAAGAAAATTAAATGAATCATAAGGTCCTGAAGTTATTCCTTTGTCCTATAAATATTTATAAAAAAGGTTAGAACATGTTATCTAATATGATAAATAATACTTTAAACTAAAATAATGATATTCAAATTTCAACTTAATCGATTAAATAAGTAGAAACCTTAAGATAAATCAAAATACATCTATTCTAATTCAAAGTCCAAAAATTTAAGAGGAATTCCAATAAATTTCTAAAATAAAAAAACATTTGATACCCCTAAAAAAATTATGTAACTCTTAATCTAATATACCAAATATATGAATACCTTGACGACCTTAAAACCACAACGAAAACATTCATGCTTCTAAAAATAATTCTCTGGTTGTTAGATATATTCCTTAAATCCAAACATATAGTAATTCCTTTAAAGAGAAAATAAACCATAAAATTAATAACCACCTTCATGGTCACTAATATCATCCCATAAATATCTATTTATTATTATCTCAACATCAAGAACATATTTATCCTTATATTTCCAAAATCAGGTGTTTTCTGAAAGTCTATATTATAAAATAATCACATCCATTGGTTATTGGTGTAAAGACCTGGAAATTTCAAGGAAATTTTTTTTCTTAATATCCTTGGGATTTTACAAGAATGCAGTTCCTGACGGTACCTGATTCCGAGGCCCGGTGTGCCCGGAATCAATTTCCGAAGTTTAGCTCGGGTACGTTCAGTGAACGAACGAGCGGGTTTTTCTATCTTTTAAACCGGTGCTTGTAATTGAAATCTGAGGGCACCGATCTCGCAGCGTCGGTATTCACTTAAGGGGACCTTTACCGCAGTTTCTTTTTGAAGTATGTGGTAGTTAAAAATTGGGGATTCAATAAGAATTAAATATAATTGTTGTGAAAAATTTTTATTTAAGTGGAAGATTTTCCCTCTAAAAGGAAGTTGGAGGTGGGGCTCACACCCCACATAGCTTCCCATGGAAAAATATCTAAGGTTGGTGGAGCCCACACAAGCTCCCAACTTTTCACATTCCCTCAACACCTTGAAACCCCTCTTAAAGATCCCTTGTAATTAATTGTGGAAACTATTCCTCTCCCTCTCTCTTCCACTTTAATGTTTCCAACACATGTTAATCAATGAGTTCTAACTAACTAATTAATTAATTAAGTTATTTGAATTTTGAATAACTTGGGTGAATAAAATAATCGCTTCGCCATTATATTATTTTGGCACTTGTTGTGTTGGGATTTTGGGGGAAGCTCTAGTGAAATTGAGAAGGGTGTTCATCTCTTAAAACTAAGAACTCCGACCATCCAATGAGGAACATCTTCTACCGGCGAAGAATGCTTCACACCTTCAACTCTTCTTCTTCCTCTGCGTAAAGAGAGAAGACACCGTTAATGAGGAGCATCTTCTACAAAAACGACTCCTCCTTCGACAACGACGGAATCGACACCATTCTACCGCGACGTTCGACTTCCGTGACTCGACGACGTGCGACGTCAATTTTGAGGTAGGGGGTTTGATTTTGGATCATGAATCTTTCTTGACCATCCAAAAACAATCTTTTCTTAAGACGCTTGATATCGGATTAACGGGAGGAGGTCGGACCGCACGAAAACGGTCGACCCTCTTCCCCCTTTGATAATGTGTTTTTCGCGGCTCGATCAAGGGTGGCGCGGTGCAATGAAACCACGCGGAAACAAGGAGGATCATCGGAGAAGAAGCTCAACACCATTGCACCGTGTCGTGGAGGTCGAACGAAGCCGCAGCACCGTCGCGCCGCGCCGGAAAACCACGAAGAGATGTGGTTTGTTTATTTGGCGTGCGGATCGATGGGCCATGGGAGAACAGGCCGCGGGAGAGATTTGAAGGCTTTGTAGTGAAGGTCAGGTCCTGGGAGGACCACAGGCGAAGGCGGAATTGAAAAAGGACCACTGGAGTAACTCCAGTGGTCCGTGGAAGGGCCTGCTGGCACGCCCCGCCGGCACGGTGGCGCCCGGCGCGCCGCTGGGAAGGGCCGCCGCGGTTGAAGCCGTGATGGCAGGTGGTTGGCCCCATGACCATGCGGGTTTGAGTGAGACTGGGGGTCGTAACCCCCGGCGGTCAAGGGAGCGGCTCCCACGTGGAGGGGGCCGCGACTTCAATCAAGGGGGGAAACCGCCCCCCTTTTCCACAACGACATCACCAGCAGGCCGTGCGGGTGTGCTCATGCCGGGCCAACCGGCTGCCCAGGCAGGGCCGGGCCGCGCAGGCCAGGCCGAGCTGCGCAGCCGGGCCGTGCCGCGCCCAACCGAGCCAGACCCGGGTCGGGTCGATCCGGTTTGGGGAGACCCGGGGGGGGGGGGGGGGGGGGTGGGCCGGGCCCAGACCCCCCATTTTCAGACCGCTTCCGGTCTTTTGCCCATAACGTGGGCTACGGACCCCCGATCAATGCACCATCAACTGCGTAGCGATCCTTGGTTTGAGGCGGTCGTTTCGGTATATTACACTCAAGGTTTCAGAGAACTTTGTGTATGGCCAGGTTGGTTCGGATACGAAACCAACCGGGCCCTCGGAGCGGAAACACTTATATTTTGAACTCCGGACGTCTGATTGAAGTGCCTTCGATTTTGTTGGATTCCTCTTGATGATAGGGAACTTTTGGAATACTCTCCGGAGATTTGGACACAGTTGGAGTATGGACAGGTTGGATTGTACCCGAAATCCAACTGGACCCCGGGAAAGGAAAAACTGATATCTTTTAGACCGAACGCCCGTTTGACGAACCGTCAGTGGCGTTGGTGTTCATGTTGAGAAACGGTCTATATGAGCTTACCCTATGAGAGTTCGGGGTACAGTTGAGACACGGGTGGGTTGGTTCGCACACGAAACCAATCAGGCCACTAGGACGAAAATGTTAGTAACTCACAGACCTTGCGTCCAATTGACGCACCGTTTGTTGCGTTGAGACCCCTAAGACAAGGCAGTCCTTTGAGTTACTTCTTCATGGTAATTTGAGATACATGGTGTATCGACCAGTAGTTGGTGGAGCGGTCCCTCCCGGAGATGAGCGTACGGAGTACAGAGACCGTGTAGCCGACTGAGACCTGACGAATGCTTGACCGACTCATCTTGGAGTGAGTCGACTAGCCCAGTGGACAGAGCACTAATTTGTTTGGGTGCAGACCTATGGAGGATGGAGCACTACTTGTTTGGGTGCAGACCCACGGTACTCGTCCAGAGAGTACCTCTGCATGCTATTAGGGGGGATGCACTACTATTTTTGGGTGGCATACCCCGGCGGGAAGCACTACTGTGTTTGGGTGGCTGAACCGCAGTTCTCGATAGGAGGAGTACCTCAGCAGTCTTAGGTTAGTGAGAAGTACCTCGGAGTCGTGACAAGATCACTTTACACTCCAGAGACGGGGCTCTTCAGCAGTTACGGTTTCGATAATGAAAATCCTGGTTTGAGCTGAGTCTATGACCTTTGTGTTTACCTCATGATTGAGATAGGTTACTTGACAACTTAGGTATATGTATGGGCATATACCTGGGTAGTGGTTATCCGTTGATTTCATTATCTTTTTGTTTCCTCATGATTGAGAAGGGTTACATGATAACTTAGGTATTTATAAGGGCATTTACCTAAGTAGAGGTTATCTGTTGAGATCTTCTTTGTGATTATCCTTGTTGGATTTAGAAAGACCTTGAGGGTCTCGGGGTCCCTACTGAGTATCGTTATACTCACCCCTACACGAATTATGCCCGCACCTCATTGTGTTGGATGTAGATGACGGACAACGCTGACCGAGGCTGAGTGTTCGAGGACTGGATGGTACCCGGAGGTGGACCTCACGACGAGTCAGTATCCGAAGGGGGACTTCACGACGCGGCGATACTCGGAGGAGGTTGACGGGCGAGAGAGTTGTGGATGCTATCTATACCTACCATTCTAGTAGGATCCGTGGTGGACGATCCAGGAGCTGCGCTATTTATACCTACCCTACAGGTAGGATCTGAGGTACATGACCCAGGAGCTGCTTCTACTCTTCCAGCTGCTTGTCTTTTTGTTTTACTCCTATTCATTTGTAGCTGTACTTTTTAGCTGGGTTTGTATTCTGGCCCATTTACTTTTCAGCACTTTCTTTGTACTTAGTGTATTACTTCTGCTTGTACTCTATGGTGTTTTGTTTACTTTATAAAGGCAATGCCTTCCTAGTTATCTGGATTTACGCCTTTGGTTATAGTTTCCATCCCCTGGCCTATGGAAGGTGGGCTTGGGGTAGTCACGGCACGGTCCCCGAGGACGGGTCATGAAAAATTGGTATCAGAGGAGTCAGTTCTTCCACAGGACTTATTACTATGATATTCCTTTTCTGTGAAGAAATAGTGTTAAGGGTACTGAGTGTGTTCATCAGGTCAGGGAGTCCAGTGTTGGTGCGGCGACCGACGTATCCGTACACCAGGACCCTGAAATTTTATTTCCGACTTCGTGCACGAAAACAATGATTGCATGTGTGTTTCCAAAAGTTTTAAAGTCATCTCAAACTAGGTCAGCTCACCAGATATAATACTTTGACCGTGTTGCATCTTTTTAGGATGTCTCCACACAGACAGTCAGCTGGAGTTCTGATATAGTACACGATGACTGCCCACCGAGCGACGAAGCTCCGGTGCGGGGTCCTTTTTACTATGTTGTCACCCTCGGGTAGTGTACCAGAAGCACCACCACTGGTTGGGCAGCAGATTCCACCATTAATACTAGTGGATGGTGCACACTGGCAGAGCGCGATGCACGAGTTCCAACAGTAGAGGCCTCCGAGGTTACAAGGTGAGGCAGATTCCCAAACAGCAGAGGACTGGCTGGAGGCGATTGCTAGAGTTTTCGGCCTAGATGAGACACCAGTGGAGTGGATAGTAGACTTGGCTACTAGTGTTTTCCATTGAGTGACCATGAGGATGTTCCACATAGTGATGAGGCTTCGGTACACGGACCGATGCCTGAGATAGTGCCTTCAGGTAGTGTGTCCGCTTTACATCACTACCTATTGGTCAGCAGTTACAACCGGCGGTACCGGTATGTGACACTTGTAGACTTACTGACTTACACGTGTTCCAACATCAGATACCCTCAAGTTATGAGGTGAACCTGACTCACAAGCGGCTGAGGACTGGATTGAGGAGGTGGCTGAGAGTTTTCTAGAGCACAACTTTAGGCAGCGGAGCTCTGGAAGCAGGTGGACAGGAGCAGAACTAGTGGATTCCTTTTTGTTCTTGGTACTTCTAGTTCCATGTTGTTGTTGCATTTTTGTCTTTATACTATGAGCTACAATAATAAAAGACACTTATCTTCGTGATGTATACTTCCTGTCATTTTGTTTGGTTGATACTGAGATGTCCCGGTTAAAACTGTTGACTTGACCCTCACTTTCGAGATTCCTATTGGAGGAGACCCAGAGACCTCACGCTGATGCCAACAGCATGACTCGAACCATAGAGGCAAGAGTGGTGGTTGGATCTCTTGGTAGTAACGTCGAGGCATTACGACGTTGTCCATGGCTCGAATGCATCATTCATGACAGGATTGACAGTATTAGGCAATGGGCATGGTTCATCTAGTGGATGAAGCTGACTTTCTCTTTTCGGCAAAGGAGAAATCTTAGCAGCTCTTACAGATCATAGGCAAAGAAGGGTGGTCGTTGACCAACTTGACACATCGGCAAACTTCTTACAGACCAGAGATGGTACGAGTTATGATGGGGAAGGTGCAGATCATTCAGGAGCGGATGAAGACTGCACAGTGCAGTAGGAAACAGAAAACTAGCGCCAGTCTCGGAGGCTTGGGAATGTAAATGTTTCAAGAATGAGTGTTAAGTACAGATGAGTCTGCATAGCAGCAGACGTGGAGGCAGAGCTAGGAGAGCAGCATGAAGTGGTGTACATTTTGACATGTTATAACCACCCGCCTTTGTTTTTCCCTCCAAGCTCAGGGAGCTGGATGGTTGGGGAAGAGAGTAGTTGAATGCGGTCAAGAAGAGTGACCCAATGGCTCTATGAATGATTAGAGGGACATTCTGTGTCCACTACTAGCTACCGTAGTAACAGACGTTGATACGAATCATTCCTTCCTTCCACGAATCTTGTCCCAGACGTAGAGTTTCCGGTAAGCCGTAGACTTGACCCTCACGTCTGGAGATACCTTGGGAGGAGACTCGATAATCACACTAACACTGACAGTGTGGTCAGACCCTCGAGGCGAGAGTTTTGGTTGGAATCTATTGGTGGCAGTGCCAAGGCCATACGATGTTGGTCTGGGTATGGATTGGATTCACGGTTCATACTTAGATTGACTGTATTAGGCAAAGAGGTTGTTGTTTAACTAAAACGTTGGGACGAGTTTTACTTGGTCGGCGAAAAGGAAACCCTAGACAGCAGAAGATAAAATCATGCATAGGAGGGTGTAGCCGATCACTCTTGAGTCGGCCAACCTTACCCTCATGGAAGCAAGAGTTTCAAGTTTCAGTTCTAATCACGAAATGGAGACCTCTAGAGTTCGAGGATGATGATCATGACCTTATACTGGTCTCACCTCGATGAGGTTTATGGAGATGAGGCCAAGGAGACAAGTAATCTATGAGGTTCAGTGGACCTTTTTCAGGTCCTCAGTAGGGTAGGCGAGGTGGCTTACCGTTTGACCCATCCACCTCAGTTGCACTTGATGCACGGTGACTTCCACGCATCTCAACTGAGGAGATATGTTCTTGACCCAATGCATATCATCGACCATGGGGAGCTGGACATGGGAGATGGGGTGACTTTCACAGAGGTTCCAGTGGGGATCGAGGATCGACAGGCACAGATCCTACGAGGATGGTCGATTCCTCGGGTGCGCTTTTACTGGAAGTACGGGAACCTCCAAGTGAGAATATGGGAGCGGAAGGCTCAAATGCATGCTCAGTACCGCTTTTGTATCCCTAGTTTGTGTTATAGCTTTACGTTGACATAAATCCCTGAGGTGGGAGTAATGTAAAGTCCTGGAAATTTCAAGGAATTTTTTTTCTTAATTTCTTTGGGATTTTACAAGAACATAGTTTCTGATGGCACCTGATTCCAAGGCCCGGTGTGCTCGAAATCAATTTCTGAAGTTTAGCTCGGGTACATTCAGTGAATGAACGAGCGGGTTTTTCTATCTATTAAATCAGTTCTCGGAATTGAAATCCGAGGGCACCGATGAACTTGCGGCGCCGGTATTCGCTTAAGGGGACCTTTACCGTGGTTGTGTTTTGACATATGTGATAGTTAAAAATTGGGGATTCAATAAGAATTAAATATAATTGTTGTGAAACAATTTTATTTAAGTGGAAGATTTTCCCTCTAAAAGGAAGTTGGAGGTGGGGCTCACACCCCACCTAACTTCCCATGGAAAAATATCTAAGCTTGGTGGAGCCCACACGAGCCCCCAACTTTTCACATTCCCTCAACACCTTGAAACCCCTCTTAAACTCCCCTTGTAATTAATTGTGGAAACTTTTCCTCTCCCTCTCTCTTCCACTTTAATGTTTCCAACACATGTTAATCAATGAATTCTAACTATTTAATTAATTAATTAAGTTGTTTGAATTTTGAATAACTTGGGTGAATAAAATAATAGCTTGGCCATTATATTATTTTGGCACTTGTTGTGTTGGGATTTTTGGGGAAGATCTATTGAAATTGAGAAGGGTGTTCGTCTCTTAAAACTTCTCCCAGCGAAGAATGCTTCACGCCTTCAACTCTTCTTCTTCCTCCACGTCAAGAGAGACGACACCGTTAGTGAGGAGCATCATCTACAACAACGTCTCCTCCTTCGACAGCAACCAAATTGACACCATTCTACTGCGACATTTGACTTCCGCAACTCGACGACGTGTGACGTCAATTTCGAGGTAGGGGGTTTGATTTTGGTTCATGAATCATTCTTGAACATCCAAAAAAAATCTTTTCATAAGATTCTTAATATCGGATTAACGGGATGAGGTCAGACCGCACGAACACGGCCGACCCTCTTCCCCCTTCGTTAATGTGTTTGTCGCGGCTCGATCAAGGGTGGCGCGGTGCAGCGGCACCGCGCGGAAACAAGGAGGATCATCGGCGAAGAAGCGTGGTGCCATTGCGCCTCTCCATGGAGGCCGAATGAAGCCGCGGCACCGTCGCGCCGCGCCGGAAAACCGGGAAGAGATGCAGTTTGTTTATTTGGCCTGCAGATCGACATTCCATGGAAGAATGAGCCGCATGGGTGATTTGAAGGCTTTGCAGCGAAGAGTAGGTCCCAGGAGGACTGCAGGAGAAGGAGGAATTAAAAACGGACCACCGGAGAAACTCCGGTGGTCCACAGAAGGGCCTGCCAGCGTGCCACGTTGGTACGGCAGCACCGACGGCTGGAGGCGGTGGCGCCCGGCGCACTGCCGGGAAGGGCCACCGCCGCTGAAGCCGTGGCGGCAGGTGGATGGTCCCGCGGCCGCGCGGGACCGAGTGAGACCGGGGGTCATAACCCTCGACAGTAAAGGGAGCGGCCCCCACGTGGAGGGGGCCACAGATTCAATCATGAGGGGAAACCACCCCCTTTTTCCGCAACGGTAAGACTAGCAGCCCGTGCAGGTGTGCTCAGGCCGGGCCACACAGTCGGGTCGTGCCGCGCCCAGCCGGGCCGGATCCGGACCAGGGTCAGGTCGATCTGGTTTGGGCCGACTCGGGGGGGGGGGGGGGGGGGGGGGTTGGGCCGGGGCGGGCCGGGCCTAGACCCCCCATTTTCAGACCGCTTCCTGTATTTTTCCCATAACATGGGATACAGACCCCCGATTGATGCTCTGTCAGTTCCGTAGCGATCCTTGGTTTGAGAGGGTCATTTCGGTATATTACAGTCATGGTTTCAGAGAACTTTGAGTACGGTCGGGTTGGTTCGGATACGAAACCAACCAGGCCCTCGGAGCGGAAATGCTTATATCTTGAACTCCGAACGTCCGATTGACGTGTCGTAGACTTTTTTGGATTCCTCTTGATGAGATGGAACTTTTGGCATACTTCTCCTAATATTTGGACACAATTGGAGTATGGCCGGGTTGGATTGTACCCAAAATCCAACTGGACCTCTGGAATGGAAAAGCAGATATCTTTCAGACCGAACGTCCGTTTGACGAACCGTCAACGACGTTGGTGTTCACGTTGAGAAACGGTCCCTATGAGATTACCCAATGAGAGTTCGGGGTATAGTTGAGATACGACAGGGTTGGTTTTGCACACAAAACCAACCGGGCCCCTGGGATGAAAAGGCTAGTGACTCATAGACCGGGCGTCCGATTGACGCGCCGTCTATTGCATTGAGACCCCTAAGACGAGGCGGTCCTTTGAGATACTTCTTCGTGGGACTTTGAGATACTTAGAGTATCGACCAGTAGCTCATGGAGCTGACCCTCCCGGAGACGAGCGTACGGAGTACGGAGACCGTGTAGCCGACTGAGACCTGATGACTGCTTGACCGACTCGACTTGGAGTGAGTCGACTAGCCTAGTGGACGGAGCACTACGTTGTTTGGGTGCAGACCAATGGCGGATAGAGCACTACTTGTTTGGGTGCAGACCCGTGGTAATCATCCGGAGAGTACCTTTTCAGGATATTAAGGGGGATGCAATACTGTGTTTGGGTGGCATACCCAGGTGGGAAGCACTACTGTGTTTGGGTGGCTGACCCACGGTTCTCAACAGGAGGAGTACCTCAGCAGTCTTAGGTTAGTGAGCAGTACCTCAGAGTCGTGATAGGATCACTGTACACTCCAGAGATGAGGCTCTTCAGCAGTTATGGTTTCGATAATGAAAATCCTGATTTGAGCTGAGTCTATGACCTTTGTGTTTACCTCATGATTGATATGGGTCACTTGACAACTTAGGTATATGTATGGGAATATACCTGGGTAGTGGTTATCCATTGATTTCATAATATTTGTGTTTCCTCATGATTGAGAAGGGTTACATGATAACATAGGTATATGTATGGGAATATACCTAAGTAGAGGTTATTTGTTGAGATCTTCTTTGTAGATATCCTTGTTTGATTTAGAGAGACCTTGAGGGTCTCAGGGTCCCTAATGAGTATCGCTATACTCACCCCTGCACGGGCTATGCCCGCACCTCGCTGTGTTGGATGCAGACGACAGACATCGCTAACAGAGGCCAAGTGTTCGAGGACTGGACGGTACCCGGAGGTGGACCTCACGAAGAGTCAGTATCCGAAGGTGGACTTCACGATGAGGCGACACTCGGAGGTGGTTGATGGGCGAGATCATTGTGGAGGCTATCTGTACCTACCCTTCAGGTAGGATCTGTGGTGGATGATCTAGGAGCTGTGCTATCTTTACCTACCCTACTGGTAGGATCCGAGGTGGACGACCCAAGAGATGCTTCAAATCTTCCAGCTGCTTGACTTTTTGTTGTACTTCTATTCAGTTGTAGTTGTACTTTTCAGTTGGGTTTGTATTCTGGACCATTTACTTTTCAGCACTTTCTTTGTACTTAGTGTATTACTTCCACTTGTACTCTGTGGTGTTTTGTTTACTTTATAAAAGAAATTCCTTCCCAGTTAATGAGATTTACGCCTTTGTTGCTAGTCTCCAGACCCTGGCCTATGGAAGACGGGTTTGGGGTAGTCACGACACGGGCCCCGAGGATGGGTTGTGACAAATTGGTATCAAAGGAGTCGGTTCTACCGCAAGACTTATAACTATGATATTCCTTTTTTGTGAAGCAATAGTGTTAAGGGTACCATGTGTGGTCTTCAGTTCAGGGAGTCCAGTGTTGGTGCGGCGACCGGCGTATCCGTACACCAGGTCCCTGACTTCTGATTTCCGACTTTGTGCACGAAAACACTGATTTCATGTGTGTTTCCAAAAGTTTTAAAGTCAGCTCAAACCAGGTCAGCTCACCAGGTATAAAACGTTGACCGTGTCGCATCTGTTCTGGATTTCTCCACACAAATAGTCAGTTGGAGTTCTGAGATAGTACACGATGACGACCCACTGAGCGACGAAGCTCCGGTGTGGGGTCCTTTTTACTATGTTGGCACCCTCGGGTAGTGTACCAGCAGCACCACTATCGGTTGGGTAGTAGATTCCACCAGTCATACGAGTGGACGGTGCACACTGGCAGAGCGCGATGCATGTGTTCGTGTAGTAGAGGCCTCCGAGGTTACGAGGCGAGGCAGATTCCCAGACAGCAGAGGACTGGCTGGAGGCGATTGCAAGAGTTTTTTGCCTAGCTGAGACACCAGTGGAGTGTATAGTAGACTTAGGTACTAGTTTTTTCTAGTTAGTGACCATAAGGACGGTCCGCATTGTGATGAGGCTTCGGTACATAGACCGATGCCTGAGATATTTCCTTCGGGTAGTGTGTCATCTTTACATCACTACCTATTGGTCAACAGTTACAACCGGAGGTACCGGTATGTGACACTTGTAGACTTACTACCTTACACATTTTCCAACATCAGATAGCCTCAAGTTCCGAGGCGAACCTGACTCACAAGAGGCTGAGGACTGGCTTGAGGAGGTGGCTGAGAGTTTTCTAGAGCACAACTTCAGGCAGTGGAGCTCAGGAAGCAGGTGAATAGTAGCTGAACTAGTGGATGCCGTTTTGTTCATGGTACTTCTAGTTTCATGTTGTTGTTGCATTTGTGTATTTGTACTATGAGCTTCAATAATAAAAAGACATTTATCTTCGTGATGTATACTTCATGTCCTTTTGTTTGGTTGATACTGAGAGGTCCCAGTTAAAATTGTTGACATGACCCTCACTTTTGAGATTCCTACTAGAGGAGACCCAGAGACCTCACACTGATGCCGACAGCGTGACTCAACCCTTAGAGGTGAGAGTGACGGTTGGATCTCTTGGTAGTAACAGCGAGGCCTTACGACATTGTCCAGAGCATTAATGTATCATTCATGTCAGGATTGACTGTATTAGGCAATGGGCGTGGTTCATCCAGGGGATGAGACCGACTTTCTCTTTTCGGGAAAGGAGAAATCTTAGCAGCTCTTACAGATCGTAGGCAAATAAGGGTGGTCGTTGACTAATTTGCCACATCGGAAAACTTCCTACTGACCAGAGATGGTACGAGTTACGATGGGGAAGGTGAAGATCATTCATGAGCGGATGAAGACCGCACAGTGCAGTAGGAAACATGAAACTAGCATCAGTATCGGAGACATGGGCGTGTAAATGTTTCAAGAAGGAGTGTTAAGGAAAGACGAGTCTGCAGAGTAGTAGACGTGGAGGCAGAGCTAGGAGAGCAGCATGAAGTGGTGTACATTTCAACGTGTTACAACCACCCGCCTTTTTTGTTCCCGCCAGGCTCAGGGAGCTGGATGGATGGGGAAGAGAGTAGCTGCATGCGGTCAAGGAAAGTGACCCAATGGCTCTATGAATTATTCGAGGGATAGTCTATGTCCACTACTAGCTACCGTAGTAACAGACGTTGATACGAATCATTCCTTCCATCCATGAATCTTGTACCAGGCCTAGAGATTCTGGTAAGCCGTAGACATGACCCTCACGTCTGGAGATACCTTGGGAGGAGACTCGATAATCACATATACGCTGACAGTGTGGTCTGACCCTCGAGGCGAGAGTTTCAGTTGGAATCTCTTGGTGGCAGTGTCGAGGCCTTATGATGTTGGTTTGGGTCTGGATTGGATTCACGGTTCATACTTAGATTAACTGTATTAGGCAATGAGGCTGTGGTTTACCTACAATGTTGGGACGGGTTTTCCTTGGTCGGCGAAAAGGAAACCCTAGGCAACACAAGATAAACTCATGCATAGGAGGGTGTAGGCGATCACTCTTGAGTCGACCAACATTACCCTCGTGGCAGCAGGAGTTTTGTGTTGCAGTTCTAATCAGGAAAGGGATACCTCTAGAGTTTGAGGATGATGATCACGACCTTATACGGGTCTCACCTCGATGAGGTTTACGGAGATGAGGCCAAGGCGGCAAGTAATCTCCGAGGTTCAGCGGACCTTTTTAGGTCCTCAGCATGGTAGGGGAGGTGGCTTACTGTTTTACCCATCCACCTCAGTTGCAACAGATGCATGACGACTTCCACGTATCTCAATTGAGGAGATATGTGCTTGACCCAACGCATATCATCGACCATGGGGAGCTGGACTTGGGAGATGGGGTGACTTTCAAGGAGATTCCAGTGGGGATCGAGGATCGACAGGAGCATATCCTACGAGGACGATCGATTCCTCGGGTGCACTTTCACTGGCAGTATGGGGACCTCTAGGTGAACACATGGGAGCGGAAGGTGCAGATGCGTGCTCAATACCGCTTTTGTATCCCTAGTTTTTGTTATAGCTTTACGGGGACATAAATCCCTGATGTGGGAGTAATGTAAAGACCCAGAAATTTCAAGGAAAATATTTTCATAATTTCTTTGGGATTTTACAAGAATGTAGTTTCTGACGTCACCTGATTCCGAGGCCCGGTGTGCCTAGAATCAATTTCTGAAGTTTAGCTCAGGTACGTTCTGTGAATGAACATGCGGGTTTTTCTATCTTTTAAACCGGTGCTCGGAATTGAAATCTGAGGGCACTGATGAACTCACGGCGCCTGTATTCTCTTAAGGGGACCTTTACCGCAGTTGCGTTTTGACGTATGTGGTAGTTAAAAATTGGGGATTCAATAAGAATTAAATATAATTGTTGTGAAACCATTTTATTTAAGTGGAAGATTTTCCCTCTAAAAGGAAGTTGGATGTTGGGCTCACACCCCACCTAACTTCCCATGGAAAAATATCTAAGGTTGGTAGATCCCATAGGAGCCCCCAACTTTTCACACTCCCTCAACACCTTGAAACCCCTCTTAAACTCCCCTTGTAATTAATTGTGGAAACTATTCCTCTCCCTCTCTCTTCCAATTTAATGTTTCCAACACATGTTAATCAATGAATTCTAACTATTTAATTAATTAATTAAGTTGTTTGAATTTTGAATAACTTGGGTGAATAAAATAATAGCTTGGCCATTATATTATTTTGTCACTTGTTGTGTCGGGATTTTGGGGGAAGCTCCAGTGAAATTGAGAAGGGTGTTTGTCTCTTAAAACTAAGAACACCGACCATCCAATGAGGAACATCTTATCCCGACGAAGAATGCTTCACGCCTTCAACTCTTCTTCTTCCTCGGCGTCAAGGGAGAAGACACCGTTAGTGAGGAGCATCATCTACAACAACGAATCCTCCTTCGACAATGACGGAATTGACACTATTCTACCGCGAAGTTCGACTTCCGTGACTCGACGACGTGCGATGTCAATTTCGAGGTAGGGGGTTTGATTTTGGTTCATGAATCTTTCTTGACCATCCAAAAACAATCTTTTCTTAAGCCGCTTGATATCGGATTAACAGGAGGAGGTTGGACCGCACGAACATGTCCGACCCTCTTCCCCCTTCGTTAATGTGTTTGTCGCGGTTCAATCAAGGGTGGAGCGGTGCAATGACACCACGCGGAAACAAGGAGGATCATCGAGGAAGAAGAGCGGCGCCATTGCACCGCGTCGTGGAGGCTGAACAAAGCCGCAGCGCCATCGCGCCGCATCGGAAAACCACAAAGAGACGTGGTTTGTTTACTTGGCGTGTGGATCGACGGGCCATGGAAGAACGGGCCGCAGGGGCGATTTGAAGGCTTTGCAGCGAAGGGTAGGTCCCGGGAGGACCGCAAGCCAAGGAGGAATTGAAAACGGACCACCAGAGCAACTCCGGTGGTCCGCGGAAGGGCCTGCCGGCACCGGCCGACCGCCAGGAGGTGGCAGCGCCCGACGCACCACTGGGAAGGGCCGCTGTGGCTGAAGCCGCAGCGGCAGGTGGCTGGTCCCTCCACCGCGCGGGACCGAGTGAGACCGGGGGTCGTGACCCTCGAAGGTCAAGGGAGTGGCCCCCGCGTGGAGGGGCCCACAGCTTCAATCAAGGGGGGAAACCACCCCCATTTTTCCGCAACGGCACGACCAACATGCCATGTGGGTGTGCTCACGCCGGGCCGGGCTACGCAGGCCGGGCCGCGCCGCGCATCCGGGTTGGGCCGTGCCCAGCCGGGCCGGACCCGGACCCGGGGGGGGGGGGGGGGGGGGGTTGGGCTGGGCCCAGACCCCCCATTTTCAGATTGCTTCCGGTCTTTTTCCCATAACATGGGTTAAGGACCCCCGATCGACGCACCGTCAGTTGGTAGTGATCCTTGGTTAGAGATGGTTGTTTTGGTATATTACACTCAAAGTTTTGGAGAACTTTGAGTACGACCGGGTTGGTTCGAATACGAAACCAACCGGGCCCTTGGAGCGGAAATGCTAATATCTTGAACTCCGGACGTCCGATTGACGTGTCGTCGACTTTGTTGGATTCCTATTGATGAGACGGAACTTTTGGCAAACTTTGCCTGAGATTTGGACACAGTTGGGGTATGGCCGGGTTGGATTGTACCCGAAATCCAACCGGACCCCTGGAATGGAAAAGATGATATCTTTCAGACCGAACGTCCGTTTGACGAACCGTCAGTAGCATTGGTGTTCACGTTGAGAAAGGGTCCCTATGAGCTTACCTTATGAGTGTTCGGGGTACAGTTGAGATACGTCCGGGTTGGTTCGCACATGAAACCATCCGGGCCCCTAGGACGAAAAGGCTAGTAACTCACAGACTGGGCGTCCGATTGACGCGCCGTCTCTTGCGTTGAGACCCCTAAGACGAGGTGGTACTTTGAGATACTTCTTCATGGGACTTTGAGATACTTGGAGTATCGACCAGTAGCTCGTGGAGCAGACCCTCCCAGAGACGAGCGTACGGAGTACGGAGACCATGTAGCCGACTGAGACCTGACGACTGCTTGACCGACTCGACTAGGAGTGAGTTGACTAGCCCAGTGGATGGAGAACTACTTTGTTTTGGTGCAGACCCATGGCGGACAGAGCACTAATTTTTTGGGTGCAGACCCGCGGTACTTGTCCAGAGAGTACCTCTGTAGGCTATTAGGGGGGATGCACTACTGTGTTTGGGTGGCACACCCCGACGGGAAGCACTACTGTGTTTGGGTGGCTGACCTGCGGTACTCGACAGGAGGAGTAACTTAGCAGTCTTAGGTTAGTGAGCAGTACCTCAGAGTTGTGACAGGATCACTGTACACTCCAGAGACGGGGCTCTTTAGCAGTTACAGTTTCGATAATGAAAATCCTTGTTTTAGCTGAGTCTATGACTTTTGTGTTTACCTCATGATTGAGATGGGTCACTTGACAACTTAGGTATATGTATGGGCATATACCTGGGTAGTGGTTATCCGTTGATTTCATAATCTTTGTGCTTCATCATGATTGAGAAGGGTTACTTGATAACATAGGTATATGTATGGGCATATACTTAAGTAGGGGTTATCTGTTGAGATCTTCTTTGTGGTTATCCATGTTGGATTTAGAGAGACCTTGAGGGTCTCGGGGTCCCTACTGAGTATCATTATACTCACCCCTGCAAAGGCTATGCCCTCACCTCATTGTGTTTGATGCAGAGGACAGACATCGCTCACAGAGGCCGAGTGTTCGAGGACTGGACGGTACCCGGAGGTGGACCTCACGATGAGTCAGTATCCGGAGGTGGACTTCACGACGAGGTGATACCTGGAGGAGGTTGACGGGCGAGAGTGTTGTGGAGGCTATCTCTACCTACTCTTCAGGTAGGATCCGTGGTGGACGATCCAAGAGCTGTGCTATCTGTACCTACCCTATAGGTAGGATCTAAGGTGGATGACCCAGGAGCTGCTTCTACTCTTCCAGCTACTTGTCTTTCTATTGTACTTCTATTCAGTTGTAGCTGTACTTTTCAGTTGGGTTTGTATTCAGGCCCATTTACTTTTCAGCACTTTCTTTCTACTTAGTGTATTACTTCCACTTGTACTCTGTGGTTTTTTGTTTAATTTATAAATACAATGCCTTCCCAGTTATCGGGATTTATGCCTTTGGTTCTAGTCACCATCCCCTGGCCTATGGAAGGTGGGCTTGGGGTAGTCACGGAACGGGCCCCGACGATGGGGTCGTGACAATTGGTTCTACTCATCATTGGATTCTAATTCTCTAATTAAGAAGTACTATAATAAAATCCTTATATATCTCATGATTCTGATAACTATATAATTATTAAAAAAATTACTCAAATAACATAATTCTGGAATCCAAACACAGGCATATTAATAATCCATCTTCATCTGCCGTGATAATTTATTCTTGACCATGATCTATTAGCCTTTTTGGTGTATATTAATTTGAAACATGATACATTTATTTGAATAGTGTCACATATCCTTGCAGTTATTGCATTGTACATCTGAAACCATTTTCATACTGTTTCAATCACAACAATGGTTCCATTTCTCTCCACACTTTTAGAAAACTCACATTCCTTTTAAGAAAGTTCTATGGTGTTTCTTTCCACAATTCTCACATGTGGGAAAATAATTCTTCCTCTTATTTCCTTTATCCACAATTTTCATTAATCTATCATTGTTACCATAAATCCCTATGTTGCCACAATACTTAGAGATTTTTTGATTTTCCTCATTAGCATATGATACTATGTGATTATATGATGAGAATGTTTGGGAGACTTGTTTCTTTCCAAATATTGGAATAAAACCTCAAAATATATGATACTTTTTACTCTTTGGATCATGTTCATTGAAGAGATTCTCATTCCATATTCTATATGCAATTTTTAAATGATGAACCACACTATATTATGTCATGTCATTATGTAAAATCTCAAAACTAGTTAAATACTAACACAAATTGAAAATTTCATGCATAACTAATCTCATAAAACCTGGATTATTTGGAATTTTCGGTTATACTTATCCTCAAACACTACCATAGGGTTAAGTTCTTTAATATTTATTTTTCCTAAATCTAGTTCACAATGCTTCTAATAAACTTACTCTAATTCCAACTATAAAGACGCCAATCCTAGTAGCCCGGTGATAGTGCCATATATTATTACATTGAAAAAATAAACAAGGAAATCATATACAGAAGGACTGAAAAGTTTAGTATATTTGGAAAACTAGATACAAACATAATCATTACATCACAACTTGAAATGAAATACAACATAGAAACTCTTTTTGAATCACCTCTATTATTAGATATTATCCTCATTTTTCAATCATAATATACATCATAGAATACAAGGAAAAAATAAAACATAAGAAATGGGTGAGCTCAGATGCTCAATATGGGTAAGCGTATAGTGGAAGCTTCCATAAATAAACATAAAAAATAAGGAATGTTGAATAAATATAAAAAAATTCCATTAAAACATAACCCAGAGCATAATATTGTAGGAATAAAAGCTGATAAAATAATTTTATATAAATAATTATTTGAGAATGAATCTTAATAAAAGATATTATACAAGTAAAGTAATCAAATGGATTATAAATTAATAAAATCATAATTAAATAATTCATAATTTCCTAATTTTAAAACATACTATAAGGGCCTCTACCAAGTAGTCTTCATTAATGGGTAAGTCCTTGGCTAAAACCCAGTCTAGTTTATCTCATGAGACCTACGAATGTGTCATGGGGATATAACGATCCATGCTCGAAACATACAAAGTCCACTTCATTCCTCTTATTATTGGTGTGAAATGTAATCAACATGTACATTCATATTGAAACTATTATATTAAATATAAATAATTTCCCCAACCAGTAACTATAATCATAAAATATCGAGAGTAATTTGGAGGATGGTATTAAGAAAGTATATCCCATGTCAAAAAAATCCTAAATCATTCATTAAAATATGGTAGAATGTATCATAATACATCAACCTCAATAAGCATAAGATTCAATAGAGTATTCTGACATAGATGAAAATACTCTAACCAAATTATTGAAAATTTCTTGAGATAAATACCGTTTTTATCATTGGAATCATTTATCTAAAAAATCTACAATTATAAAAGAAAAAAATTTATTTGAAAATAAATCTTTTAAACCTATAAAAGTTTCTTGAATATATTAAGGTTTAATGAAAGTGTGAGAATTAAAAAAATGAATTGATTATGTGTAAAATCTGTAAATACACATAAAAATATTAAATAAAAAATTATATAATAAATGTTCATATCACAAATAGTCATTTCATGAAATAATTAATGGAGTATATGTTTAACCTAAAAAAAATGAAAATTGGGTTAATAATTCTTTTACCACTATGCAAAAAGTAAAACCATATGCACCATAAAATTAATGATCATAAAATGAATCATTAAATCCCATGAATATAAATAGATTCAGGATATGATATATCTAACGATATTATACATAAATCTCAAAAAATAAATAAGTTTCAAATAAGGCATATATCAAAGAAATAAAAGTGAGATGACAAATTGTTACAATATGTATAAAATCATTTTTCACGTGTACTAAATGTCCTGGATAATGAAATTAGATTAATTAATTACATAATTAAAAACATTTTCAATATATATTTTATTTATTAAAATTTTATTATGTTCATTTATATAAATTTTTATGTGTTGTAATGTTTAATTTTTTTGTTTGAGGAGCGTTCTTTTCATGGTTTTATGGTCGGTTCCATTGAGTATAAATATGAGAGATATTGTAAAATGGGAATAAATGTTCCAGAAATGAAATTATTTTGAATTAATTTACATCCATAAGTTTATATGCTAACATATATCATTTGGTAATAAGGTTTTATGTTGATTCCTTGGATAAAATTTTGATGGAAATGTCTTAATTTATTTTGGCGGTTTTTACGACCACCGTGAACTTGTGTCATTTTAATTAATATTATGTTTATGTATTGGTTCCATAACATGATATAAATTGTAATATATGTATTAAAATATTATTTAACCTCAATAATGATTTTTTTCCAAAATTTAAGGAATTAATGGATACTAAAAACTCATCATACATGAAGGTGGTGAATTGACACATCAGAGAGGATGTTTTCATTTTTAAAATAAAAGTAGAAGAGAAGATATTTTATAATGGTTATTCCATTATCACAATAACATTACAATATATTTATTACATTTGAGTTACCATGAAACTTTTTATAGGGTAGTAGAGGATATGATAATAAAGGAAAAGAAATTAAAATATAAAGAGGGAGAGTTTTACCTCTTAAGTGCCGTCTCATTGAGAACATTCTTAAGGCACATGGAAATGGTCTTTTAGTGAGACCAATAGGAATATAACATAGGAAAGAGGTTTTGGAGAGTAGGTTATCTGAATATAAGCAAGGTCATAGTATTATAAGGTGTAAAGAAAATAGGTGGTGAGGGGTGGTATTTATAGGGGAGAGAATGGGTGTTTCTTTGATTGTTTTAATCATTTGTTTATTATTTTGAGTCAAGACTATCAATAGTATGGATTTTTGTGAATAATTGTAGTTAGTTGAAAATGTAACTTAGAAATAATTGATTCTTAACTCATCTATACTTCATCTATAACTAAATAATTATTTTATTTTCTTATAATATCAAATATTTTAAATTACCATATTTCACTATTCACCAAAAAAATCAACTATTTTAGAAGAACCCAAAGATTCACCGTAACCATTTTTTGACATGTATATTTCAAAAATGGACTCAATTTTATGAATTTTTTTTCTAAATATGATAAATTTATTTTCTAAATTAAATCATAATTTATTCGAAAAAATACAGATTTAGTTATTATAATCGATTTTACAACACCTTGAATAATTAATTATGGTATCAAAGATTTATATTATTTTTATAATGCGAAGAATATTAATTTATTAATCTATTTTATGATTTTATTTTAAAATCATTATATTAATTATGAAATTGTAAATAAACCTTTGTGTTTCATAAAAAAACCAACACATAATTTATCATTTTTAAAATATTTATTTAATTATTCTATGATATAAATATTTCATATTTTCATGTATGAGATAGAAAATATTTATTTATACTTTCATAGGCGAGGTTGTTATTCTAATGGCCATATTACTATTCCTAATGATCACATTACTATTATAATATTCATGTTAGTATTTTTTAGTATGTAATGGCTTGTTTATGCTCAGTTTTGCATGAAACATAAGCAATTGAAAATATAAAATTAAAAAGAGACTTACCATAAAATTGTGGGGTATTACATTATCCCCTCACTAAATATATTTATTACTTGAAATTTTAAATTTTACTTAAAAAATAAAAGTTTGATACATGAAAATTCATTTGTGGGGAAATCATATCCAAAATAGGGCTAATAAAACATCTTCTTAATAAGAAGGAAAGAGAAATGTGACAGTCGCCAAAAAATCAGGCTTTTAAATAGGAGGAAATTAGAGGAATGAGAAAATTTTGACATGGAAGAAAAATATAAATGTAAATTTATAATTGAGAGTGATAGATAACGTAGACATTAGAATGTTATCGATCACAAAACCATAAATTTTTTATCTATTAAAAGAACATTTATTTCATAGTAGGAAGAGTAAACCGATAATGTTTTTATTCCAAAATACATTTCATAGAGTTGATGGATTACATTAATATCCATAGAGTCACTTGAGAAAATAAACATAATTGATTTATTCCCATTTCATAAGTATAATCCCTTCTTTTGTTTGTGTCTCTATCTATCTCCAATTAATTTCTTAAATAAAAAGGTGGATATTCAAGATGAAGTTTTGATAACTAAATCTCTTATAACAAATCATAATGTCCTGAAGTCATTCATTATCCATATAAACATTTATCAAAACTAAAATGGTTTGAACATGTTATCTGATATGATAAATAATACTTTAACCTCAAATAATAATATACAAAGTTCAACTAAATCCATTCTATAAGTAGTTATATTACGACCATTCAAAATACATCTATCCAAATTCAATGTTTAAAAATTTATAAGGAAGGTCACTAAATTTCAAAAATCAACTTAGCATTAGATTCCCCAAATAAAACAATGTAACTCATAATATCACATACCAAATATATAAATACCTAGATCAAATTGAAAACATAATGAAAACAAGCTTTCCTCCTGAAAGAAAATGTTAGGTTTTAAAATATATTCCTTAAATGCAAACATATATTAAACCCTATAAAGAGAACATAAAACATCAAATCACTAACCACCTTCGTGTTTATCAATAATATCCCATAAAAATCTATTTATTAATATATCAACATTAAGAACATATTTAGGGTTATCATTCCCAAATAAATGGTTAGTCAAAATGTCAAAATACAATAGAATCACTTCTCTTAGTAACTGGTGTTACTCGTCAAATGATTTCATTTCTTCAAAGAATATGTACTACAATAAAATCCTTATATAACTCATGATTATTATTAATAGCGTAGTCAAATAACATAATTTTTTAATAAAGAATAGGCATATTAATCATCCCTCATCATATGTGGTAGTAACATAATCTTAACTATGATCTAGTAGCCTCTTTTTGGGGATAATTCCTTTGACACTTGATAAATTGATATGGATATTTTCCTATTACATTATAGTTGAATTATTATACATTGGAAAACCTTTTCCAACCAATGGAATCAAATTCATGGTGGAATTTCTCTAGAAACTTGTAGAAAACTCTCATTCCTTTAAAGAATGTACCAGAGTGTTTCTTTCCACAATTATCATATCTGGGAAAATATTTATTTATCTTATTTACTTTATCCATCATTATCCAACTAGTACTCTTGTTCCTATTCCTCTATCTAAATTGATAATACTTAGATAATTATTTCTTTATCCCATTATCTAATGATATTATGTTGCTATATGATGATAATGTTTGGGTTAGTCATTCCCATAAAAAGATTAATATAAGAACATAAAAAATATGATCATTATTAATCTTTTAATAATGTTCACATTCCTTATACTAGGATCCATTTATAAATGATGATGTTTACTAGATTAGGTCAGGACATTTTTATCAAAAACAGTGAATTACGATTTTTTTTTGAAAATTTCATGCTTAGTTAATCTCAAAATCATAAACATGGTTTCTTTGGAATGTTCTTAGATACATAATCTAAAATTATTTTATAGGGTTATGTTCTCTAATGTAGATTTTCTTAAATATATTTTCCAATGTTTCTTATAAAATTCTTATGATACCAACTTTAAAGACCCCAACCCCAGTAGCCTAGAGCGGATGCCTTAATTTATTACATTGTTATAATATATAGGGAAATAACATCCCAAAGGACCAAAGAGTTTAGTATATTTTGAAAACTAGATACAAAAATAAGAATTACATTACAACTTGAAATAGAATTAAATATACCGTCTCCCTTGGAAACACTCATATTCTCCTAGATTATCCTAGCATGTCAATCATAATATACTACTTAGCATCATGGGGAAAAATAAAACATAAGAAGTGAGTGAGATCATATGATCAATAAGGGTAAGAATATAATGTAAGGTATCATAACAAAACATAACTACCAAGTCAAGATGAATAACTAAAAACACTTTCTAGAAAAACAATATCTTGAGAATAATATAGCAGGAATAAAAGCTGATCAAATAATGCAATATAAATAATATGAAACTTAACCATGAATATTATAATAGTCAAAATATCACATGTTTCATCAATAATTAATCTCATGATGAGGGAATAAATAATATAGTAAGTGTAAAACAAACCATCAAGGCCTCAACCAAGATGCCTACATAAATTGGTAAGGCCTCAACCAAAACATGGTCTTTTTTGTCTCATGAGACCTACCGATGTGTTAACAGACTATAATGTACCCTTCCTCAAACATAATAAGTCCAATGAATTCCTCATATTAAGGGGTGTGGGAATAATAAAAACATACATTAATATTTAAATTAACATATGATATGTAAATAATTTCCCGAATCAGTAAATGTAATCCAAAACAACACAAAGTAATATGATGAATGGTATCAAGATAGTACATTCACTATAAAAATGATCATAAAACATTCAATAACGTATTGTAAATTGTATCATAATATATCAACCTCAATTATGAATAAGACTCCGTAATGGGTGTTTAAATAGATTAAAATATAATAACAAAACCATTGAAACTTTCTTGAGAGAAATACCTTTTTTTTACTTTTTAATTATTTATCTAAAAAGCCACAAAAATATAAAAGTTAATATTTTCGTTGAAAATAACGTTTTAAATCTATAAATTATTCCTAAAAACATTAATTTTTTATGAAATGAAGAAAATACTCTCATGCTGTATAAGTTTAAAAAATATTCATTTTAAATTTTGAAAAAGAAACATTTAAAAGGGTATTTTTAAAATAAAGTATGGGCATTAACCAAATGAATAAATTATGTGTATCATATATAAATCCACATAAAAAATGGATACACAACATAATATAGTAAAAATTCATTTTTTAAATAATAATAGTATGACATAATCAATGAAGTAGAATTTTTACCCCAAGAATAGAAATTAGGATAAGAATTCCCTTTCCAATATGAAAAAGTTGAATTGTATGTCCCAAAATATTAATGATCAAAAAATGAAAAATTTCATATCATGAATATAAATATATTAATGATATGATATATTAAATGGTAGTATACATAAAACACACACAATAAATAAGTAGTGAATAAGGCATATCTTACAGAAATAAATGTGAGACGAGAAACCCATACCTTTTCTTAATGTCATGGATAATAAAATTTGATTTATTAATTACATAACTCAAAACATTTTTTACAATATATTTGATTTATTTATTGAGTTTATTAATGTCCATTTTTATGGGTTATAATGTATAATTTTTTTGTTCTAAGAGATTTTGTTTTATGGTTTTATGGTTTCTTCCCTTGAGTATATATATTAGAGTTATTATAAAATTGTAATAACTTCTCTAGAAATAAAATTATTTTGTATTAATTAACTTATATAGTCTTAAATTGTAACATATTTTATTTGGATATATGATATGAGAATTATTCATTATATAAAATATACATGAAGATGCCTTAATTTATTTTGGTCATTTTTATGACCATCATGAACTAGTGTCATTTAGTTTAATTATATGTTTATGTATTGGTTCCAAATAATGGTATAATGTATAATATGTATATTATAATATTATTTTACCATAATAAATTTTTTACAACCAACTTTGAGGGTTTTAAATGAACATGAGAACTCGTCATCCTAGAAAGTGGTGACTCTACACATCAGAAACGATGTTTTCATTTTTAAAATTAAAATATAAGGGAAGATATTTGATTAGGGATATTAAAATAACATAATAAAATTCATTTTTTTTATGAAACTGGAATTACCCTGAATCTTTGGGTAGGATCGATGAGGAGAGGATAATAAAGGAAAAGAAATTGAGAGAGAAACAATGAGAGTTTTACGTCTTGAGTGTCATCTCCTTGAGAACCTCTTTATGGAACTTGAAAATGGACTATTGGTCATACCAGAAAGACTAGAACATGGGGAATAGGTTGGGGAGAGGAAATGGGAAGAATATAATCAAACAAAAAAAATATTATAATGTGTGATGTGAAGAGATTTTTAGGGGTGGTATTTATAGGGGAGGAGAGGGGTGTTTTAGGATTATTTTTTCTATTTGTTTATTATATTGACTCCAAAAAATTAATAGTGTTGATTATTTTCACTTTTTACATTAAATAGATCATGTTGGATCAAAATAATGAGTTATTAAAACATCCATACATCAGATACAACTCTATAATTATTTTATTCACTTATAATGTTAAATACCATAATTAATCGTATTCCACTATTTTGCAAAAGTTCAACTATTTTTGAAAAATACAAAAACATCACCCTAATCATTTTTCAATGTGTAGATTTATAAAAATGGAATCTATTTTATAATGATAATTTCATAAATATGAAAAATTTAATTTATAAATAAAATAATTATTTATTTTAATAAAATACTGATTTTAATATTATAACCCATTTTACGACGCATTGAAAAATTAATTATAGTATCATAAAATTATATAATAATTAGATTGAAACAAAATATTAATTTGGGAATCTATTTTATGAAAATAAATTTATCTTTTATATCATTATAATAATTATAAAATTTTAAATAAACATTTTCATTTCACAAAGAATACCAACACTTAATTTAGAATTTTTAAAACATTTGTTTACTTATTCTGTGATATAAATATATCAAATTTTCATGTATGAGATACCTAAATTTTTTTATATTTTAATAGGTGAGGTTATTATTCTAATGTCCAGATTAAAATTTTTAATGCTCATATTACTATTTCAATGGTCATGCAAATATTTAATAGTATATCGTGGTTGGTTTATGCTTGGTGTTTCATGGAACATAAGCTATTGAAGATACTAAATTTAAAATATACATGCCATAAAATCATAAGTTATTATAGTATAGGTCCAAAAAGTTAAGATAGATATTTATAAACATCTTATTGTACTAAAATAAGTTAAAAATGTAAACCATTCATTGGGTTGCTTACCCTTTAAACTATAATCTCATATAAAGTACTTGTTTGTAATTTCAGAAATTGGAAAACCTATTAATGATTTGACAGTTTGTGCATAAGTCTAAATTTTCATTCCCAGGATTCATATTCCACATAATTTTATATTATTCAATAGTATTTAAACACTTAAGCATTTTTTGGTTGGATTACAGAATTCAATATTATAAACATTCTCTTTTCAATTTATAAGAAATAAAATAAAATTTCTTTTCTGAAGTGTAAATTTAACATTAAAAAATCATTTAATCCATCATCATAGGGAATTGATAGACTTATTATATTGTTTTTAAACCATATAAAATAATACATTTAAAATAATAATAGTTTTAGATAAACCAACTTCACCAATACCTTAAATTTAACCATTGTAGTAGTATCCAAATATGACAAGACCACCATCACATGAATTAAAGGGTAAAAATTTGGAACAATTACAGGTCATGTTCCTAGACTATTAATATATCTAAATATCACATTTCTTTGAGACTTTTAAGGAATATTTCCAGAAATTAATCAATCAAACTGATTTTTTTGGTACCCATGCTAAATAGGGTCCAACGAGGTTAGTAACATAAAATTTTGGTACCTAAATTGATTTAATAAAATATTTAGTGAGTTGTTTAGATAATTACTCTATATCAATGAAATTTATTGTATTACCAAATTAATGTTTAAATATTAGTGAAAAATCATTGGAATAATTCTATTTCAATCTACATTTTAAACAAGTTACACTAGAACAAAATCTCTTTTGACCTTTTAATAAAGGATATCTTATTTATTTGTGGTGATAAATTGTTATAAACAAAACCATTATAATTATTTTTTTGTTTTGTTAAAGAATTATTTTTTTATATTTTTATTTACCCATAAAAAATATAGGTAAATTCTATTTATGATTGAAAAATTCCATTTTCAAAATAATATTCCATTTTTTAATGGTCCTTAAATATGTATAAAATTTAACATTAAGTCAAGAGTTTGTATTTCTTAATTTATTATTTTCATTATTATGATTCTTACATTCATTTTTAACTTCAAATAAAAAACCTTAAACTATAGTAAATCATCTTTGTTGATATTTATCATTAACTACAAAAAAGTTTTATCTTTTTCAATTTCCATGTTTAGTTTTACCATATCAGAATCACAAATCATTTTAAATTATTCATTATAGGAAAGTAAAGTTTTTAAATTATCATATTCCATTTTCAATTAATCATTTTATTTAAACAATTTCTTATTTTTAGTTTTTATATCAGTGTATTTTTATATTATCCTTACTCCATCATTTCTCATTTCCTCATTTTCATTAAACTATTTATTAACTTTTGAATTAACTGAATCAGAATTAGAACATGAATCAGAATAAAAATAATTTTATTTTTCAAATATAAAATTATGATATATATTATAAGGAGTAATTAATTGATGAAAATTAGAATCAGTTACCTCACTCTGTATACCCATCAGAGCATGGTTCCTAGTCTTGTGTTCATTTCTAGATTCATTTCTTGATTGACAACTATCTAAACAGTCCCGATATCTAGATAAAGGTTTTTTTTTCTTTTCTCATTTTTTATTAGTCTTTATTTTTATGTTCTAGTTTGGGGAACTCTTTTTTAATATTTCCTTTCTTCCTGCACTCATGATAGGTTAATTTAGAAACATCAATACCATTATCAGAATTACCTTTTTTATAGCCCTATTTGAATATTTTTCCAAACTATCTATTTCGACCATTGTTTTTAATGAACATGAAAAACTTCTTACTAAAATGAGCCATCTCTTTATCAAATTCATAGAAATTAGATTCATAAGTTTTAGATATTTCATTATAATTAGATATAAATGAAATATATTTTGTTTTTATAGACTCCTAATCAGAAATTGTTTTTCAACTAAAAAACATACTGCATAAGAGTGATTATTAATTCATCTGAGGTATTTTATTTAAAATAATTACTCTAATAAATGGACTACTTATTTTCAATCCATATTTTTGTAAGATCTCACATTAAACATTCAACTTGAGCTGTGTTGTCCAGTACTTCACCAAGATCACCTATACCATTTTCAGTACTTTTATTCTGATGGAACAACTGGTTCAATGAATCTTTATCTCCCATATTGAAGTCTTGGTTTTCTAATCATAGAATTTCAAACTTGGTTCTCTTGATATTTTTCGTTCCATAGTGAGTTAATTGATGAATTATTCATATATCAAGGGTTGTATTACAAGATAAAATATATCTATATACACTATTACTTATAGAATATTACAAAATATTTTTAACTTTATAATTCAAAACATATTTTACTATATCATTAACTTCAAGGGTCACAAAATTGTCTTTGGGTAACTGATATGGAATTTCTATGATAGTCCTCTAATCCAAACTTAACTATTTATGGTAGGATTCCATTCTTTATTTCCAGAAGCTGTAATGACTTACATCAATGAATGGTGTCTTTTGCGGAATCCATCCATCATTGGCATTGAAAACATTGATCTTAAAAGAAGATTTTCATTTATTACCTAGACTATTAATTATATGATATTGGTTTATCATAGTGTTAAAAATAAATAATATAAACCACAAGAGTCTCTTAATATAATATTAAGTAACCATATCCCATGTTAAAAAAAATTTGGTATCAAATTAGAGAAATAAAAAATGATAACCTAACATAGATTAGTCTTTGACACCAATTATTGGGTTTCAAATAAGAACAAATAGATATTATGAATATCTTATAAGGAATAACCTACAATGTTAACATTTTTTGGACCACCAGTAATAGAAATCAATACTATAGGGTGGGTGAATAGTCATTTTAAAAAATTAAAGACAAAAAAGAAAAAGTTTTTAATAAATTATTCTTTAATGATTTCGGTGTTAAAGATATAAAATAAAAAATAAATAAAAAGAAAGAACAAATATATTCATAGTGGTTCATATCACCAGGATCCTATTCCAATCTTCATGCTTCTTTAGTTGGAGAGAATATTGGTATCCACAAAGAAACTAAATTTTTAAAGAGTGAGAACCTATTATAGACACTGCCTTTTAAAAATATACTAAGTCACAACCCAAATAGTTTATAGGAAACTTAAAATAATTCCATGAAATAACTTATAATTGGGATTCAAAAAACAAAATTTCTTTTTATGTGGTAGAATAACCAAAACAAATAAGTCCTAATTATGGAATGGAAAAGCATGAAAAAGATGAAAACATATTACAAACAAATAAAGAAAAGAACAATATAAATAAAAAATACATAGAACAACCTAATAGATTGATCCGATAATAAGGGAAATGTTTTTCAATGATATTTTTAAAAATAGTAGTAGAGTATAGAATGTAATAGTCACTTCATTATCACAATAATGAATCAAAACTCATAGATCTTATTGATCAAAAGATCATTAGAAAAGTACAACAAAAATGTTGTCCGAATATTATGAAAAAATAATATTTTTGAAATTGTTTTATATTCATTGATAACATATCTAATGGACTAATTCGGCTTCATAAACATAAAATATATTATCATACTATCAATTAAACCAATAACTTATTTCTACTTATTATTGAACAATAAAAAATATAATATTATTATTAGGAGTAATTTGAAATGCGGAGCTCATTATCAAAGAGTTCATTCATTGTTATATTTCTAGAAGAAAATCAATAAAGAAATTAGTAATACAATTGTTAGAATAAAAAAAATGTTTTTTGAGTAATTATAATGATAAAAATTACTCACACGAACTTATAGTTACACAATTTCATAAAAATGATAAAAAATAGAGAAAATAAGAAAGGAAAATAAATTTAAAATTTTCAAAATAATTTATAGGATAATTTTAATTTAAAAAAATATTAACATATTCATTATAATATATAATAAATTCAAAATAGAATCAAATAGTTAAAATAATTTTGATAAACATACTGTAAGTATTTTTACAAAAATGAGACTACAACATAGTGTTTTAAGAAAAATATAATTCATCTAAAAATAAATATAGTCATAAACTAACCCTACAAGATGAAAGACATATGGGTAGAATTATAATCATTCCAAAAATTATGGTCAATATACTAATCCTAAAACCAAAATCAATTAAAAAATAAAACTGTGGTGAGTATAAATACCTTATGGACACTTGTGAGGTGTCTTAACATACCAGCATGATAGGTTATTTTGATCTTACGGTAACCTCACATGAATTTGGGGTAACTACACTTACTATCTCATAGTAGGTACTCAGGAATATCACAAGGTAAGGTGAATGAAATCATGGCATATAGTATGTAGCCACACAGTTACATCAAGAAATACTCATGGTCACCTTCATGGCATGTTGGAACTCTAATTAATGGTCACTAGTTAGCATCACAGTAGGTAGATAAACAATGATTGCTAGGTACAAAGATCTAATATATGTAGTGGAATATTATTTCATAAGCGAGGTGAAGTACTATACATGGATACTTGAAATTATTTCTAGAAACCCTTATATAGAAATTATCTACATGTTTTTTCCAAATATGAGTACACGACACTTATCTGAAAACATCTACATAGAATAAAAACACTATATAAGAACCCATATTTTCTATAAGGTACAAAAACTCTTTATTTTATATTTTAATTTCATTTAAATTTGTATTTATTTATATTATAAATAATCTTAAATGGTTCAATTATAAATACAACCATTTAAAATTTGTAAATTCCCATGCACTTTATAAATTGAACTACGGAATCCATTTAATCCAAACCACAAACATTTTCCATCCCTTGTGATGAATGATCCACAGATCAACATGCCATAATTGACTACATTAGGTGTCCGTATCAATATATATATGAAACAACCATTAGGTTGATTCATGAAATTTTATTTAACAATTATGTTTCTTTGTTTCCTAAAAAAACTTTATTCATGGAACAATTATATTACACAAGAAACTTATAATAAATACATGAAGTAAATAAATTAATCCTAGATGACATGCAATATTCATGGCATGTGAATTTACTATGTGCCTAAAATGAGGAATAAGAACAATATATCCCATCCATACTAGGATAAGGGAAAAATAAAAATCACCATCCATACCACATACCACATGCATCACCCAAATGTGAAACCATATCAACTATAACATGCATAAACCAGAACTTCATAACTCATTTCTAGAAATTGGGTCTTTCCCTATACATGGGTTTGCTACTCCTAGGAATAACTCATTGCCAAATCCCCAAATATTTATATCTCTTATCCACTAATCCAAAATATATATAAAATTTGAAAAGAAAAATCCATGAGATGACTTTATAACATCCCAACTGAGAGCCACTAAAGAGTGGCTAGAGATAGTGGGTCACATGGACTCAAGTTCACCTTCCCATATTCTAGAGGATGCAGACTAAAAGTGAGGTTCTATGATGTTATGGTGGGTAGGATATACCCACATTATTAGAGTTACCAATTGATGTTTTAAATTCATAAAACAAATTAATAATAATATAAGAAAACAACAGAAGATTAATCATCCAAATTATTTTAATTATAACAAATGTTAAGGGTAGTGTCCTATACCAAATGATGATAATGTCATGGATATATAAAAAGGAAAATAAATACATATCAATAGGAATATAGTACATTACATGCATAAAAATCATAAAAAACTGTAATAAACTATCCCCATATAGAATCATGAGCCATAGCTCGGTCTTGTGTTCCCCTACTCATAGGCAACAATAAATACAGCATCACCAAGTGGTGATTTTCTCCTATCCATACCTATATACATGATGTCTATATGGGTACCCAATGAAGACCCAAACAGGTTGTGAGATTATACTTAGTAGTCCATCAATAATAATTTCTATAACGGGTCTAATATGTGCATATAAGATGAGGTTTTCTGCATGTATATTAGTAATAAAAGTGATAAAAGTAGAAGTTACACTAAACAATATATCAAGGCACACTATGATCATGAAATCATATAAAAAGGAATAACTGTAAATAATGGTAATAATCATCATGGTACTATGTTGAGTAAACATATATCAAACCAGATTAGGCTAGGATGCAAGGATTTTAAATTTACAAGGAATCTAATAATCTAGATCCATGGCGTAAAAATGTTCATGGAATCTATATTAGCCCAGTAAATTGAATCCAAGTAATATAAATGTTCAAGGTGTCCAAGTGGGTCATCATATCCAAGGAGAATAAATTTCCATGGCATCCATGTAAGATAATTAAAAATGATCTAGGTATTATAAATGTCCAAGGAATCCTTGTGGGATATGTAAACTGTATCTTAGGTGTATAAATAATGAAGGCATCCAAGTGTCCCATCAGATTCAAGGAGTATAAATTTCCACAATATCTAAATAAAGACAACTAAACTAGATCAATAGAGTTTAAATGTCCAAGGCATCCATGTGGTTTGTCGCTGCCACACAGTTTACCCTGCATTATCAACAAAACCAATTCATTCTCCATTTCATAATTATTTTGATTAACAAATTCATAAATCCATTAAAAATCATAAAAAAGATAAGGTATTATCAAATTCATACATTCAATTTATAAATGAAAATGTGATTTATGATACTTAAAACCATTAACAAAACAAATTATTATCATATTCAATTTTTTTGTAAGGAATGGAAAGATCCACTCACCCCAAAGGTGACATTTCCATGGAAGAAATGGAAGAACACACCCCATGAGTGGTTCAGGTTGAGGATAACAATCTACAACCCAGTATAAATGTGTCATGGCCTTTTTTAAAACATGAATCTAACATTTTATTAAAGGGTTAAATAATTTAGAGAGAAAATCCCAGAATGCGGGGCTTGCGGCATTATAACAATTGGGAAAAAACATCCAGACATTGAGGGAAAAGTTATATACCACCAAATTTATGCATGTAGTACTCTCCTCACCATGTATCAGATCTTATATTATCTTGGATCAGAAAAAATGTAAGAATAGATGAATTACATGAAAATTGGGAATAATACCGTACAACAAAATACAATATTTGATAGAAAGATAAATAAAGGTAATAAAGTAATTGAATAGATATCTTACTAGTGATGATCCAACTAGTTGAACAACACTCGAAATAGAGTTTGGATGGATAAGCGACACCAAAGACAAATTTAGGCATGAGGAAATGATAAAAATTGACAAATAGAGGATTTTTTCCATTGGAGGAAGGAATGAAGAAGGTGGAATGAGTTATAAAGAGAAAGGGGCATTTTAGTTATTTTTCTCAACTTGTAAAAGGGGAACGGTTTGGCTGCACATTTAGCAAAACCATGTTTTAATAATAATTCATGCACTAACTTAAGAGACCCCTAACATGGTTTGGATGCACCGTTTGACTAAAGTTTCACATCCATTGACAAAATCCTCTATTAAGAGGTCGTTATCACATGCATTGGCATACAACATAGGTTACATAGTTAGGGATAACTGCACAACCCTCTGTTTTGCACTGAGACACTGAGTACTGTTTACTCTAACTCTACAGATTTGGCTACATGGTTTCTAAAAAACATACCACCCAATGACCTCCACCAAAATATCAGTCTTCTGGATTATTAAAATCTACAAAAACCATTATTACCTTTATAGCCTCACTAAGAACTCCCATCAAGATAAAATTAAATAATTAAATGGAAATAAAAAGGTTCTTACCTCATATAAATGCTGGATTATTATAACTTCATATGTATTGTGAAAAATATATCTATCAAAAAAATATGTTAACCCCATTTAGAATTTAGGATATATATATATATCATTTATAGTAGAATCATTATTCTAAAAAATTATTTTTCAAAATTATAAATTTACAAGATAAAAAAATTATTCTAAAACTACAACAAAAAATAACACATAAAATAACAATCTAAAAATAAATGAATATTAAAAAAATAGGATAAAATATGACAACAAAATAATTTAAAATATTAACACATATACTTATATGCTAGGAATAATTTTTTTTAAAAAAATTATTATTTATCAATTGTAATTATGAAAATTTAAGACTTTAATCATTATGTAATTAATTAAATTAGGGGAATTTGTAATTTATTAAAAATAAAAATATTAAATTATTTACATACATGTTCAAAAACTAACAATAAGACATTTTAAAAATCTCTTTTGAATCTAAATTTAATAATTTTTCAGATATAGAAAAAACATTTCCTTTTTAAAAACCAAATTTTAGAACTAAAATACCATGAAAAAAAAATGAAAAAGGGGTTTTTATTAAAGAAAATATGGAATCTTATAAAGGAATAAAATCAAAAAATATTAGTAGGGGTATTGGGTAAATCTATTGATGAATTATACGTTAAAATAAGACATTCTTTTTTCCCTTCTTCAATGAAAGTCAAAACATAACATATAAAATATGTAAAATGATTCATTTTGAAAATATTTGAAAGAAAGTAAAAAATATAAATAAAAGGTAATTAGAAATTTACTTATTCTAATATTTGTACATTTATAAAATAATCTTATGAAAATGGATATAGAATAAAATGATTTATAGAATAAAAATTTAAACAATTTAAAATGGGGTTTTTTGTTAAAGTGTCACATATGTCTGGTCCAACACATCACATACATTCTTCATCTTCATAAATACTAAAATTATGTTAAACGTTTACATTATTAAAAACCCTTTTTGTAAGAACTTGATTTTTTTCACTCAAGTAATGATCCGTTAAATTTTCATCTAAATCTTAACTTTGTACCTAATATAGACCCCTAATGAGTTAGAAAAGGTATTAGGGGGGTCCATGGAATGTTCGGAGACTGGAACCCTTATTTTTAGGGAAACTGGACAAGTTTCATGGTTTTCACATAGTTTTTCTAATCGTGTGGATGGTGTTTTTCCAAACATAGCCACCTCGCACAGTTGGCGCATGACTGTGCAGTCTAACAATGCAAGTGCCCATTTTTCCTAGTTAACTGTGCAAGGTTTTCACATGGTTTTTCAAATTGCGAGGATGAATCATGCATAGGATAATTTACTAGGTAATTTTAGAAATTCCGCCATAATTATATATTAAATCCCTCCTTCTTCTCTAATATGAGAAGCAGCAAGATTAACCATTTTTTATCTCATTTTTCATCATTTTGAAGGCCTGCGGTAGGAATCAAGAGATCCCCTTTATCAAAGATCTAATCAAAAATTTGTTCATCACGTTGGAAACATAAAGTTAACTACTCTATTTCATTTATTCCTTTACTCTTATCTCTTTCCCATGACCTAGTTTTCAATGTGAAACTATTTTCTTATTCTTTTAGATCTACTATGATCTGAGAAAAATCAATGGCTAATACCAAAGGAGGAGAGTTATACAAGCCAATGTTTGGTGGTCAATAACTCATCCCTAAAGATTTTTGATTTTGGAATTATCATTTGGGGCCCATGGATTTTATCTGGTGCCATTTATAGAATTTATATTCCATTCTTATACTTGTTAGAACCACATGGACTTTCTATTTATATACATGTGATTAATTTTTGGTGGCTACACGCACAAATCCATTCATCCCATGTAGGATGTTATGCCAAAAATTTCATTTTAGTGTTTTGACATGTTGAGCCCCTGTTTGAGCATGCCTTAGCTTGACCTTCCAAAGGGTAAGAAATTCTACATTAAATGGATTGTTTATAGTAAATATTTTATTATGTAAAGTACCATATATACTGACCACTTGACAAGCATAAGGTAATTGCTTTAATTTGTCAATGAAATGTGAAATGTTAATTTGAAAGTATACAATGTTTATGACTTGACCTTAAATGTAAATGAATAATAAGTTTCATATCTGTAGCACCCCTTACCACATTAATGGAATATAGCTGAATGATAGATAAATATGGAATATGTTTTAAATTGATTAAATAAATGGTTGAATGCTACTTAGCCTTGTAAAAGTAATGAAAGGCAAGGATTGAACAAAATGAATTGGTTAAAAGGGACCATGTTATTTGAACTTATCACACTAATGAAATGGAAGGGTTAAAAAAATGAATTGATTAAATAGTTGGAAGATACTCGAACTTATCTCACTAATTAAATGAATGGATTAGACCAAATGAAATATTACACGACATAAATATCAAATAGAAGTGTCCTGACTCGATCTTTCCATGGATTCTGATCAGACTATTCCATGAGCACTCAGGAACCCCATTCTGATTCGAGGATATGGATTGCATAGGTCGAGACCCAAAAAGATTGTGACCCTTTTCTGTTATATGGATACAACATATGAAACTGAAGGATCCCTAACATATTATCATAGGATGCCTAAGATACACTCCTTGGGTGCAACATTGAAAAGTAGGTTTTATGGTTAAATCCCACCAGGTCCAGTCATTACTAATCCCTATTTAATAATAGATTTAATCCTTTTACTAGATAGGCATCTCATTGTGGAATTCATTGGACTATGATCCTTGAATTACACTCTTACCTAATGCTAGGCTAGAGTTATTACTGAATTGGCAACCCTTGATGTCTTTGTTTCCTTGGTTATTACCTCGGGACTTCACTATTAAATATTAGTACAGGTTTCCTTGTTAAATATTATATCATTCACTATTCTTAATATGTGATATGTTATAAACTCATAATAATCAAATAATAAATTTTTTTATATGTTCAGACACTAGCCAAGTGGTGAAGTAGGAACTTTTCTATTTAGTTACATTGTACTGCATTACTTTATATATGCATGCTAGCACACTGTTAGATTTATATTACATAGGGCATATGTTATAGACACCATTTTTAGTGGCTCACTCATATTTATATCACACCATATCCGGGCACCTTTTGGTACCCGAGGTAGATTACATGGTTACAAGTGTTGAAAAAGGGAAGCATACAACTTCAAACACTTTATTTCTCACTGTTAAGGATGGAGATTGATAGCAGATGACCAAGACAGTGCTCGGGATTCTTAGGATAACCAATTTATTTCCTCTATAGTTTTTTGGAACATGTTATTCCTACATTCTTGTATCCATTTGTTCCAATTTTATAGTGACATGACATATCATCATTCTTTGAATGATATTTTAGTTGTTTAAGATATTGTAACTGTTGTCTCTATTTTCTGTTATTCCTTATGTTTAATTATATTTCTTTTATTATTTATATCTGTTTACATCTATAAACTTTTATATAATTTATTAATGAGGAAATAGTCTCCCCACAGAGACACCCTAAGCCTTTGGTGCTAGTCGGCAACCTCTGGTGTTTGGGGAGATGCGCTTGAGGCCATGTAGCCTACTGAGCTCGAGGCACTCATTAAGTGGAATCCAGGTTCGGGATGTCACATTTATCATGTTAATTATTCTGATTTTATTTGTATACTATAATGATATATACAATAAATTAATCAATTCTGTTCACCTTAGATGTTTTGATGTTATTCAACTCTGATCTTCAAAATGAATTTGGTTAGTTGATTATGGAAAAACCAGTTTTTATTCCATCATCTCAAGAATAATAATAGCGACATAATTATAATTTATTATACTTTAATTATTAATTTTAAAACTAACCATGATTGATGGTTATGAAAAAATAATTTTCTTACAATCTCAGAGAAGGTAGGTTATACATACGCATGAGTGATGTTTCTATTTTTTAATAAATATGACAGAAATTGAGTATAATTTTAGCTTTCTATAATGATATTTATTTCATATAATAATACTATTTATCTAAATATTCTTATATATAGTATCATTTTTATGTGGTCATGAAACAAAAATCACATCTCTTTATAGAGGTGGTAATTCAAACGTATGCAAGAACGACATTACCATTTTTAAATTGATAGAAATATAAGAAACAAGATAATATATTATATTTATAAAATTAAAAATATGTCATCAATATCTTATATATACATTAAATATATCATTCTAACCATCTGTGATAGGTATTTATGGAAAATAGATTACATCAATTTGTGAGGTGGTAGTCCTCCATACACACTAATGATTGTTTTATTTCCCATTTTATGGAAGAAAATATGAATATATGTTATTAAATTAAAATATCAAAATATAATTATATAGAACTTAATAATTTTGTTATTTAATCATATTTGAAGAATATTTTAAGGTGATATAATAATAAATAAAATGAAAAGGATCGGTTAGGAAAGATACCACTTCTTTGGTCAAGCTCTTTAGGTTTATACATAAAGACTTTATAAGTTGGATTAATGATCAAACCAAGGAATTTATGAAATTTATAGGGATGTTAAGAAGTAATTTAGACTTGAATTGGTTGATATAGAGTTATCAAAATGTGTGAGGAAGATAGGGGAAGAAGTTCCCTTTTATAAGTAATGGGAGGAGCACTCTTGGAATTTCTTAATGAATAATATTGATATAAAATTATTTTTAGGGAGAAATAAACCCAAATTTATATATTAATAAGTTAGTATAAGGATTCTTTTAAATAATATCATCCAATAATATTTGGACAAGCTTATCTGATTTTTCCACATATCTATTTGTATTAAACCATAATAACCCTTTTGACAGTTACCTTGGCATTAAAGTTTTTACTCTTTAGGGGCCAAAAAATATATTATAAAAGAAAAATTTAATGATGAATGGAACACGATTCGCATTTTAAACAATAAACCATTAATTTTTCTGAATATAGAATTTTAATGAATTCTAAAGAATATTAAAAAATATTATTTATTATAAAATATCATTAATTTTAATTTTGAAACTATTTATTTAATTTGAAATTTAAACCAAAATGAAGGAAAATTAATTTGGATATAAAACCTTAAAACATTACATATATGTTATATTTTTTATAATATTCTTGGAACATTATAAACAACTCAAAAAAATTCTTTTAGAGTTTTTAAAATCTTTTACATGGTTTTTATACTACTTACACAAGCACTCCGCCAGCATTACTTAAGAATTCAAGGTAAATATTTAATCACTAAAAATTTAAAATATATTTACATGAAAAAAATTAATTCATTTTTAAAATAAAAATTTATTAATGAACATAAAATATTTTTATCTCTATAAAAAAATTATAGATATTAAAAGTATGAAAGTGATATTTTCCACTTTATCTTATACTTAATTATTACAAAAGAAAAAATAACATTCAAATGAGAAAATGGAAATATTTTCAATTTTTGTGTTGTTATGGATGCAATAAAAACTTATAATGAAATAAATTAAACTATATTAATTATGTTTAAGCCTTATAACATTAGTTTTAAACATAATTAACCCATTTTACCTTTATTATTCTAAAAAAATAATTATGGTTACAATTCATTTTGACCAAAAATAAATGAAACCTATTAAAAAAGTTTGACCAACTAACTATAAATATGGAATAAATATTTCATGATTAATTTTTCAGAAGTGGAAAAATATAATTTTCAACTTAACCCACAAAACATTATGAAAAACGGGTTTTTAGGAAAATGCGTTTTAAGTGTAAAAAATGTTTTCTTACCAAATTCAAGTATAAAAATATTTAAAAATATTATAATTAGATTATGATTAATATAAATGAACTAATTAAATAATAAAAATAATACAAAATAAAATTTTACTTTGTAAGTAGATAAATATAAAAATACATTTTCCAATAGACATCAGTATTTTTCACTATTATTTGAAAAACTAATGTTTTATAGAAAATTATGAAAAACTCAACCTAATAAAATTTTTATATTTTGATTTAAAAAATGAAATTCGTTTCTTAAAATTTGAAAATATAAAATCTAAAAATCACACCATTAAATAAAATCTTATAATATATATAAATAAATTTAGTTAGAACAAAACTATTTCCTTTTTGATTGAAAAGTAACTTAATATTATTATATTGAATATATATCTACAAAAAATAGTTTATGAATATTAATAATAAATTAAAATGATTTATTCTAAAATATCATAGGTTTCTACTCCAAGATTCTTACATATTTTTTCATCAACCCTCTATTAATCTCATAGAAGGATTGGTATTTCCAAAAGTCCATGATAAGGAGCATGGAGGTGTTACCCAAGGGAGAACACCAAAAACAAGAGGCAACGTTCTCAACCAAGCCCTCTTAACTAATTTCTTAATCTAACCCATAAATCCATTCAAAAAATAAAATTTATTATAGTACCATTATTAATAATATTTTTAAATGTTATTATCTTAAGGGAATATCAATTTTCTACCTTCCTCTAAATCCATTTGAAAATTGAAGATGTCATCATACATATGTATGAACCACCACCACCATGAATGATATGTTCTATTTTTCCATTACCCCCTAACATGGTTTAATTTTAAAAAATAATTTAATGTATAGAAATGATATTTATGAAACTCTTAATATTATGTAAAAATTTCATTGGTTGTTCTATAGTTGATAATAAAACTAAACAATCAAAGTAAACATAACCCCCAAAAATAAACATATGAGCTAACCCTTCTTAATTTGAGTCTGTTTTGGGAAAAAATATAAATATGTAATTTGTTTTTATAATGTAATAATAATAGAAATAATACTCTATAATTAATTATATTATAAATAAATTTTTCAACACATTTGACCATGGTCAATATACCTAGGAGGATTTAGAGAAATCGACCAAACAACCTCAATTAACCACCATAATTAAAAAATATTTAATAAATGAAAAACATATTCTAATAAATATGCATAATAAAATGGAATATATATGAAAAATGTTGTTAATAAATTTTTTAATTATCTTAATTTGATTATTCAGGATGTTATGAACACAATCATGATGAATTAGGACTCACGGTATGAGTTTTTTATATCAAAAAACATTTTATTATGATATAATGTGTATTAGACATGTGTTTTATTTTTTGGTGTATATATTGGCCATATATTGATTTTATCATAATTTTCAATGAAGTATTAGGTATTATAAAACCCATCTCATCTTCTACCTTTTATAGGATTTTAACTCGGAAGACAATGATGATATAAGGATTTTTGTTAAATCAATTCCCATTAATTTATTTTTCATTTTTCTTCATGATAATATTTAATATAAGTTGAGTAAATTATTTTATTTCATTAAATTATGTTGTAGTTTCTCCTTTTTTTAGGGATTTATATTTCAACTACACAAATACCTTTCTAAATGTATCTTACATCATTAATTATGATATCCATAAGGTATTTGGTTAACTCAAATTTCATTTCATTTATTTAAAATATAATTTCATGAGAATCATTATTCTATGATTTATAAAATATTATATTTCATATTTGGTATTATATTTCATCTTTTACCTTTTGGTAAAATTATTTTTTTAGCACAAAATATTTTTTTCGTTGAATTTCTTTCTCATAAATGTTTATAGATTTTAAAGAAAAGTTTCATATTCTCTAAGGGCAATTTTCTTCCATTTCTACATTCATTATTATTGAAAATTGTTTCATATATTATTTTTAAATCTAAATATTTTTTTACCCTTAATAACATCATATTATCGATTACCACTTTTCAGGGGTAAGTTTTACTAATAATTTTAATTTTTGGGTTATCAATAAAGGTATTTTAAAATATTTAAAATATTTTAGATTTTTTAAAAATCAAACATTTTATCATCCAATTCACATTCAAATTATAAATAAGTTATTTTTTTCATAGATAAATTATTTAATATTTTGTTTAAAAATAAAACACGCTAAAAAAATTTCACTTTACCCATTTGAAACCCCTATTTCCATTTCAAAGACATATTATTGATGTTTTTAAGGTAAATGTTTTTAAAATTATTTCACATCTCTTTTTTGAAATAAGTATGTATTTTTTTAGAATCCAATATTGAAATTTTCCATTGAAAGTATTTATTTTTCAGAAAATTTTAGTCCAAAATTTCGAAAATGTCTTTTAAAAGTGGTCATAAATTATTTTTTAGTCCAAAGTTAAAATAATTTTCTAAAAAAATCATTAGTGATTTCACAAAAAATTTTCTATTAATATCCAAAGTATTTATTACCACCGAATTCATTTTTCATTAATTACCCTCTAAATACTCTTATAAAATACTATTTTTGGGTGATTGAATTTTGGGTGTCAACAAATTATATTCTTGAGGCCAATTTTTATGATAGAGTGTGGAAATGTTATGAATCCCAATTTTTATTCCATGGGGTTTTTATAAGGTGAATAATGAATGTTTTCAAGTGGAACACATATGTATGCATTATTTATGATTTGGATCCTATATTGTCTCCAAATCCATTGTTTATGGTTTCATATCACATGAGATAATAAATTATTGTGTGAACATGATGTAAGATGCTTTGTTCACAGTTTTTATTTGAATGTGATGTAGGAATCATTGTTCACATGTTTTTTTAGGATAACATGATATAGGAATTAGGGCTCACTAGTTTGGTATGTGAACATGATTCATGGATCTATATTGACAATACATTATATTTTTATGTTAATTATATATTTCCTTGTTATACAAATTTTGATTGAGATTCCAAATTTCTTTTTTTTATTTCTATGATTATGCTCCATGCCTCATGTTTATTATCACAAACTCATCTTCCATGGTAAATGTTAGTTTATTTGGGATCATAAATCCTCATATTACGACTTATTATCAACTCATATTGTACATTGTTTCTTTAATAAGACATCTCTCCCCTTCTCATGTTTTTCAATATGTTTATAATCTGACCCTCAAGCTGGTATGTTTTACCTTACCTAGCATATTAGCTTAGCCCTTTCTTATATTTCCATTTAGTAAGTTATAAAAATGAGTATAACCTATAATAATTATATAAGGGTGAATAGTGTGGAATATTTGTGGATAATTATTTATAATTATCATAAAATAAGTTACTTATATAACCATTCCTCAAAGACACTAAACCTTACATTCTTGATATTTTATGATTATTGTTAGATGTACTATATAACTAAAGGATTTTGTTTTTCAAAATAATGTTATGTTTTCTAATATCATCTCACTTTGTATAAAATATATTTTTTAAATATTTTTTTAACACCAGAACCCGAAGTTCTATTCCAAGGTACCTCACTCCCAATCATTCTACTCTTTTCTAGTCACCTTCCATAGGACCCTAGCCCTTACCTACATCCCAAACATGATGTCACCAAATCTATCAAGGTTACCATGCAAGGTATGAGTTTATAACTTAATGGGACCCCACCAAGAAGAACCTATATAAACCAATAATATATAAGAGTCTTTTTAAGACTCAATATGGATGTAATGATAATCAGAATGCACCACCCAATTGACAACATAATGCGGATATCAAGCTGTTGGTTGATTAACACCGCCTATATTGACAATTGATGGAATTTTATAATAGTTATTTCTATATAAATTCTATATAGTTTAATTTAAACCACAAATCTCATGTATTCCCAATGGTATATGGAACTAGTCCCCCTATAGACAAGTTAGCATGTAAATATATGACTCTAGGTTATGGCATTATATATCAATAACAATAATTTTGGTTATAACTTCAACAAGTTCCCCTTTGTAATAATTTTAAATTATCATTTAAATCCTCTAAAAATGTTATTCAAATATTTAGGTGATATATACATATCCAAATATAAGAATTATATTGTCACTTAGATCATAGTAAGATCAATTATAACATCATAAATGTTATCCAAGTAGTGGGTATATTAATATGTATCTTGAATTCTGGTGGTTTCCCCCTAAATAGTGAGTCAACATTTTTGTATACATGTCTCACAAAATGTACTCAAAATAAATTTTTTGAATATATATATCCTATGCAAGAGAAGGCACCCAAATAGTAGGCCTAATATAAAAATGTATTTTCCATGAGTAGTAAATGGTATATATCACCAATAATAATGTGCACGATAAGAAATAATAATCTCATGACATTATACAATCCAAAAATCCCAGACCCTAGATTGTAAATAATCACATATGTAACATGAAATACCCATTCATAATGACATCCTACAAAATGGAAAAACTTGTCATATCTCATGTTTCAAATTTATCATTATAATTGGCTCAGAAAATTTCTATCTCAGAAATAGATTACTATGATCAAAAATCATCTCTATGATAAATGCACAAGTCTTAAGACATTAGATTAATTTCACATAAAAAAAATACCACGATCATTCTATCTCTTCAAAATGAATTTGATACCATAAAATTTAATTTCCACCTATCAGGGTCACACCATACCACCAGTGATCTTATTCCTTTCATTCCATAGTAATATCACAAGACACCACTTAAGTGGTTATATTCCCCATAAGAATTATCTATATCTTTAATAATTAATAATCTCCTAAGAAAATCATTCTCTAGGTGGACAACATGAAATACCGAACTTTTTATAATCCTCCCTATAATCATATTAGATGACACTAGTATTTAAATAATTCATCTCAATATATTCTCACAACTCAATCCTTCAGTAAACCCAATTCATATAATGACACTCAAGAAATTATATATACTAAAAAAACTAGTTACCTACCCTCAATGAAAGACCAAACATTTTTTCACAAGAGACCTTGTATAATCTCTTAAGGTATTATTTGACAAGTTTCAACCCATACATGAATCCTCTTATATCTGAAACAAGATTGTGAGTAAACCTTATTATGAGTAGAAAATAACCACACTAAAAAATAATAACCCAAACTCAATATCTAAAATAATTAAATGAATTAGTAATGAAAATAAATAGATCACAAATTAACATGAAGAAAATTCCCATTCATGAATCCTACGACTCCTAGATAGTCTACCTTATTCCCAAAGTAACATTATTAAAATTAACCCTTTTTCCCACACCTTATTTCTATAAAACAATATAAAATAATTTAGTTATTGAAAAACGTTTACCCATAAGGCTCCTCCAATTACCATTCTAATATCAAGTGAATAAGAATTTCAAATTCCCAATAATTAATATTTACAAATATTAAATAATTAATCTTAAAAAATCAATGAATCGTCTGAAAAAGTATACTATCACTACATGTAATAAACTTCCCCAACAGCATATCCATAACTACACCACCAAAATCAATATATCAATCACTAAATCTCAATCTCTATATCTTACATGAATAGATATAACTAGAACAACTATTATTCACCCAATGGGGAACACATAAATACCAAAACAACTATATACTAACATAGTTATATTAATAATAAATATTTCTATAGTGGGAATAGTATATCCTTACTTAGCATCAAAATCAACTAATACCATATCACTATCATATTATAAATATATGGTAATACCATATCCCAAAAAAATAATCTAAAATTTCTATAAAACAAGGTTCTCATAATTACATATCACATCCTAAAAACCTCAAATACAATATATAAAAATAATTAATATCACTATAAATATCACAACAAAATATCCACAATAAACTCTTTTAACCTTGATACACTCAACATGAAATTATCATTATCATTAACATGTTCTATGGAAATATACCTCAATGTTCGAATTTTAACCCATATACTATTATTGTAATAAAACTACTACAAAATATTTTAATCTCATTCCACCTTCATAGTTTTGATCTCCTCATCCATTTACACTTAACATGTCCATGACCAAATAGTAATACACATAAGGGTTATTTTATATATGATCACATCCAATAATTTTTTACTATTTAAAATCCAATTACTATTAATTCATTTAATATTATTACATTACCTTTTTTCTTCTTTATTTACATCATTAATCTCGGTCAATTTTCCCCATAAAAGTTAATATAATTAAAATATTTACATTGGTTTTTATGTCAATTAAATTATTACATCCAAACATACCCCATTAACTTATTTTTATGTCATTAATATAATGTGACCCATAATATTTACCCCTAACCATTTCAGTCGAACTATACATATTAACATAACAAAAAAAAAACAAATGTTTAGAATACCTGACATATCCAAAGTCGATGGATTTATTGAAAACACACCAATATCAAAATTTAAATACATTAATTCATATCCATGATAATTATTCCCATGTTTTATCCTTACAGCACTAAAATATTTCTATAAAAAAGTGTATTATGCTTCCACCAAAACACTAGAGGGGTATTGATCATTAAACTCACATATCATCATTATAAGATTAAATATAGTCATCAATTTGAGGAGATACATTAAGGGGTCACAAAAATAATTATAAATATACCATATTTTACTCTCTAGCTTTTATATTGGTCATAGAAATGTCAAAATTAGAGATAATAGTGTTCGTATAAAAACCTAATGTGTGAATATTGATACCAAAACATGTATCCTATAATCATAGATCAATCCAAAAAATGGTGTGATTAAATTAATCCCTTATTATCTATAATAACTACCTAATTTCAGCCCATGCATATTAGAAATTTACTTTATCTTGATAAATAAAACTATGGTGTAATGTATATATCTTCTAGAAAAGATTACATTAAAAATTTATTTGTTTTTATTATCATGTCAACCAACCTAAAAAATATAAATATTTACCTAATATTCTATGACATTTTTCATATAAAACGTTTCATAATTTTTACCCTTATACTTCCATTTTGTATAATTAAAATATGCATACCATTCCCATCAACCTTGTCATTTTCTATAAAACCATGTCCGGATATTAAAAACCATAATTTTTCTTATATATCATATCTAATAACAACTTAACCAAAACATTTCCCCTATATTCCACCCATATAAAATAGAAAAACTATTACCAATACTAACTGTAATTTGTCTTCATTAAAAATGGCTTACTTTTCATTCCCTTTTAAATTTAACCTAAAACTCAACTGTTTAAAATCATATTCATATTTTATCACCTAAAACTAAAATTTTAATTATATAAAAATCTATAATTTTTGCAGTAACCTCTAAAAATATTTTCATATTTAGAAATATAAATCATAAAACAAAACAAATAACTCAAAATAAGAACCGTCACATTAGATACCACTTAAAAAATTTCCTTAAAATTTAAAATCATATTTTTTTAAACGAATAAGGAAATAGAACTAAAAAAACTTTTTTATGATTCAGATAATAAGTTAAATGTTTTAGAATTAATGTTGATATTATACATTCATATATGAATTCATATTTCATGTACTATCTTCCAACCCATGATTCCTCCATAGAATACACATGAAGGGAATATAATATTAATATAAAACCTTCTCTTAAGGACTTGAATATCTTATTGGTTTTCATAAATTTTTTAATCATTCCTAACAACATTCTCACCACAATAAATAACATGGTTTTCATTATGAAGATACATATAAAGCTATGGTAAATTTAAGGCATCATAAAATTTCTGTAAATTGGTTAGAAATACTAACTGATACAACACTCCCCTCCACATACTGAAAAAAGCTAAAATCTCAGAAAACCCATAGGGAAATCTTGATCCGTCAACTAAATATGTGATGTTCACATCAAGGTTAAATTGTCAAAAACATATGGTCACTAGACTCAAAATATTTTGGTTTCCTCTTTTAATAATAATAATTATTTTTGCCTTATTTAGGATTTAACCTCTCTCTAATAATTTATACCCTCTCCTTTATATCATCTTCAACTTCAAGTTCAATAGTAAATATTTTACCTTTGATAACCCAGTTTAAGGTGAGATATCCATGTTTTCCCAAAAAAGTCATTAAATTGGCCCATTTTAATAGAGAAATAATGCCATTTATTATAATAAAACTCTACTAGAGATACAAAATGTATTCATACCCCCAATATATCATCAAATTTATAAACTATACACCTAGTTTTATCATCCATATATTTGTAGAATGTACTAATAAGTCATATATGAGAACTAAAGGCATGTTGTAGTCATCTATTTAACCAATATTTAAACTGAAGAATGCATTATAAAATTATTATTCATGATATTCCATTAATCATCATAAACTCCACCACATATTGTCTCATAAAAATATACGCTAAGATAAACTCTTCAATTCAGATTAAATGAACTGTTTTTATTAATATATTAAATATGAAAAATATAATATCAAATTCTTTATTTACACAAGGTAACACAATTACAATGTCTATTAATACATACTCCTACGTTCATTCTGATAAATTCAAAGGGGAAAACAATTTAGTCAGAAACTGATGCCCAACCTTCACTTGATGATATGTAACATATCTAAATAAAAATTACACCGACAATATATGTATTATAAGAAAATAGAATTGATTTTCGAAATAAATTATTGATCCTTTTATCACTCATAAGTTCTGTTAATGGGTTTTTATGGAACTATTATGAAATTCACTTCCGAATGCCCTAGGGAATATATAAATTATAATGAAATTAAACCTCATGATCCTAATATTCAACCCAACTATCTATAGAAATTATATTAAATATAACTTTTATCCATTATTTTATCATAAGTGACCATAGATGAGACAATTTATCATATTATAGTAAATTAGATTTGAGCATCCTTATTTATAGAAAGCATTGACATCCAACCACATCCAAATCCAAAATAAAGGTTATTAACTATTCCATCGGCTTATATTCCTCATTTACTTCCATATTATCATCATTATATATCTCCCTTATCAATTAAACAACTACCAAATTACTTTTAGAAAGAGTATTTCATTTATTGAAATTATATCCTTAAAGGAAATACACCTATATCCATTTGAAAATATTTAACTCCCACTAAGATAATATATTAAATAATATCGTGTAGTCAGTAAAACCACAAAGAATTTATCAAGTAGGTAATTTATCAAAAACATTAGAGGATGTACTATAGTCAATAACATGGGAACATGAGTTTCTTAATTGAATTGTTAAGGTTATAATTTTCATGTTTCATAGGATATATCATCTTTATTCTCTATCAATACACACCCATAGACAAGAAAAACTTAAAACAAGACTCACACATAATTCCATACAAATGTAACTAAATAATAAATGAACTGGTCACCTCCAAATCCATTTTTTATTTTTAAAAGACACTTTTAGGATAGTGGTAACCTCATAGATGACTAAAGATTTCAAAATTAAAAATATATACAGTGCCAAATTCATGATTAAAATAAGAAAAGTGTGCTAATATGAGATGAAAATCACCATGTTTATAGAATATTATCCCATTCAACACCATGTTCTAGTTGTCCACTCCAAATATCGTCACATCCACATCATTGCACCGACAATTGGGCCTAAATTAAAAAATTAAATGTATCAAATTTCAAATTACAAACAAAAACCATCACCACCACCTGAGTTTATGAGTCATATCACATCTTTAACTCTGAACCCAAGAGTACATCACATCTACACTAGAGCGCTGGCGAGATCCACCCATAAAAATACAAAGTATCCCCAAAGCGATTCCAAAAAAATACCACAGAATATAAAATACACAACAGAAGATTATTTATAACCATAATAGGGTTATTTTAACCAAAAAAAACCAAAAAAGAACCATCTTCACAACCTCTAATAAACAAAACAATTCAGAAACAAAATAGTAACCATGTACATAACTAGTAATAAGAAAAAAAACAACATCACTGAGCACTGGGACCTCCTGAAATGTTGAATGCTACTCAAAATCCCCTCCTAGGACACTGTGAACACCATCATGTAAATATTACTAGTAGAAGAGTGTTGGAATCTGGGAAAATATCAGAGTAGGATTGGATGCCATCAAGGAGGAATGTGATCATCAAGAACTTTTGTTGTCATCAGGGATGAAAACCTTGAAAAAATATAAAACTTGATGAGAACAAACATCACTTGTGATCAGAAAAGACCACTAGGAACCAAAGACCACTAGAGTACAAAACAACCCAAACTTAAACTAGTAAATAAGACTGAAAACCCAAGGCATAAGAGATCCAAAATGAATCGTGACTCCCGTAAATTTGATGAGCTTTCAACAAGCACATCCCAACACCCCCATGAGATCCACTGAATTAGACCAAGATGAAGTCTAGTGCATTAAATCTTGGAGAAGGAGAAGATATTGAGATGAACAGTTTCTCAATAGTGAGACATGATCACAGAGAGAAAGAAAACATGATCGGGATAGATGGGTGAACCCTATGGACATTGCCCAGGGTATGTGTGAGTGAGGAAAACACATACTAAAAGAACATGTGTTGGCCTATGATGATACTAATTTTCCAGATAAGTAACAATAATGGGTAATAGCAAATGCTGCATTTTGTAAGAAACCAAGAAATTATAGGTGTAACATATGGTTAGATGAATAGGTTCCAAGCCTAGGGTAGGTTATTTCATGAAAAATGGAATCTGAGCTAATACCAAGATTGAAGTTCAAAGGCACTGCCTGGGTTTGAGGTTTGAGGTCCAAAACAAGGAAATTCTAATTTAAAGGGTTAGAGATTATAACATCCATGGAAAAGTGAATCTTAAAAGGCTAAATGTTACCACCCATTTCGACACGATTAACTTTTCATTTAATGAACCTAACTAACTATAAATCCATTGTTAAGAGAGTATTAGACTAGTGTAGTGGTCAAAATGGGTGACATCTTGGGAAGTATCCTAGGGTTTGTGTGAGTGAAAAATAAACACACTTAAAGAAAAAGAATTTTCTGGTGGAGGAAATCATTAGTCAGATAAGTAACGCTAATGGGTAATATCCTATAGTGTGTTGGTAAGGTAGTTAAGGTATTACAAGAAACCCATGGGCTCAGACATAAGATTTCACGGCCTGGGGAAGGTCAAGTTGTGTCATTAATCCACCCTTAAAATTATATAAAGTTAACACCTATGATACCCATAATGATATACATGGATGTATTAAACCCCTCTATAGCATATCAAAAATTATAATACATAACTTTCAAATATTATTAAGCTATATCCAGTAATTAATCATTAATATTAAAAAAATATACAGTTACAGATAAATGCTGAAAAAACTCTTATGAAAATTGTAAATTGAAAATATTTACATGAAAATAATAATAGAAATCCCTTATTAAACATATAACTTATATAACCTCCACTTCAAATACATAAAACAATAATATAACAAGTGTAGATATAATAAGTTGAGGTTTAGTACATTGAAAAATAAATCATCGATCCATTTATTCAATAATCACTACACAATATTTGTCCTTATTATAATAAATAAACCTTAATCGATAAAAATCAATAATATATCAAACACAATTTGGCCAATATTCTATTTATTACATAATATGTTTTCATCTAAATCAATATTAGATTCCATTTCATATTCTTAACTTCTATCATCATATCACACCCACAAACAACTCAATTATCCTCAACTAATCACCTAATGATTTAAATAACTTGAGGGGTTGAAAAATTTTATATATGGTAAACACTAGTCCTCTTACTATTATAGGTGAAATAAATTAATTTAATTTACCAAAATAAAATAAATAAAGTAAATAGTTTAAAGGACACACATCATACCTCTCCCCACCAAAGGTCCCCAACTTATCAACTTATATAGCATGATGTTTCAAATGATTTATTCTCTTCCACACTATCCCACTTGGATTCCGCCTCCCATACTCCAATAAATTATTTATATTAGAGGATGTGAAACATTATGGGGTTTCATTTAATTTTTCATCCCAATATCTGATTCTCACCCAAAACAATTATGACATAGAATTAATATCATATTATTCACTTTAATGAATGAATCCACATTGAAATACTTTAAACATATAGTGAATTTATATAATATATTCATTAATTTCACACCCCCTAATTAATGAACATGATTTAAAATCATTTCCATGGTCTGTAACATCCATCTAGTAGATTATAATAATACCATCACATATATAACATCATATCATATCACCATATATACCTTATATGATACCTCATCAGAAACATTCTTTCTTCTATAATAATAGATAATCTAGTCTACATAAATTTCCCAATAAATCAATCAAAAACTATTTCACTCTCAATTGAATTAAAATACAAGAAAAAATGGTCATGTATTACCTTGCGACAATATTCAACTCATTCTATCAAGATTTATATCACATTGTATATAACATCACATACATAATAAGAACAGTTTATCATTCAACTTACCTACAACTCATATATGAAATACCTTTTTCATAAAGTAATATATATGTATCACTTAAGAATCATAAATATTCACCCCCAAGCATAAAATCAACTAAATTTTACATGGATATCTTTTTTCTTATGAAATGTGTCTTTATATTTTCAATCCTTAAATAGAATCATGGAATATTATCTCACATATTACCTACTCAAGTGTCATTATCACACAATAGGCATATTTCAATATGAACATCACTATCAACGTGGTGAAATTATGAATTATTTTTAACAAGTAATAGGAATTCATGTTTCACAACTCTACTACCACACTTGACCCATTCGACCTCTACTATATAAATTCATATCAAAGATCATAATATTACTAACTCAACCAAACAACACATTTATTTCATACAAGACTCATAAAATAACATCCATGAATTTTTTATCACCTTATTTCTAAACATCCCATTCCAAAAAACTCTTTTTTTGGGTCCTTATTTACATCAACACATTCCAAATCCCATATAACCCCCATTCATAATTTCTAATAAAAACATATTCTTTTTACAATAGTATCACAATCAAGGAGAAATCATAAATTAATTTTTTAAATAATGTCTATATAATTAATTTTATTGTAATAATTTACTTAGGAAGACACAAAATATGTTATTTTTAGGATCCAATATATAAAAAACTATTTCTCAAAAATCTTATTTCTAATCCCAAACGGTATTAACTATTCCAGGTTAATCTATTATCTAAGTATTATTAACATACACATTACCATTTATTGGTTAAGTAAAAGAGTAAATCAACAAAAAAAAGTCATACACATTGTAATCTCATAAAATGATAAAAATAGTTTTCAAAACCAATAAAAAAATCTCACCCCTTGGGTACTTAGATTTTCAATATATAGGTGATGGTTAAACACATTTACAACTTCCTTCTTATGTCCTAACTATTATATCCCTATCTATGAAAATAAATAAAAAAAATAAAAAATAAATTCAAGATATTGATCTTACAATATTTAGAAATTTAAAATACCAATTTAATCATCCACATTCTAGATCTACAATGAACATTACATCTGACATGACTTTTTTACATACCAAAAGTGATTGATTGAAATAAATGGTAATCTATAATAATTTATAATAATACAACCTCAACAAAAAAACCATCTATAATAATATATGAAATAATAAAATATAAATAAATAATATTATATTACATATATTAAATCACTATGTAAATATAACCATCTAAAAATAATAATACAATTAAAAAGTGAATAAAACCCACTTTATTTATTTCAGAGTATATGTCAAAATGTGATTGCCTAATGGGTTGGTCATGTAGATGTAATATAAAATTGAAATAAAATATTAATATAGAAATAATATAATCTAAAAAATTATTAATAGTCCTCATTACATAATTATCATCCCTATTGAGGAACTCTAGTTTAAACACCTTTTATAAGGAACTTTAACTTATATATATCTCAAATAAGTGCTCTATAAATCCAATGATATTTATATAAATGGTGTAAATATAAAACATATTTGAAAAAAATCAAAATTACCTAAATATAATCCAATATATAAATAAATGTTCATGAAAAATATGACATGTAAATAATAAAAATGAACCTGAATAACACAACTCATATCATTTCATTCTTACCATGAAACCCTGATGATGGGAACTACCTGCTTCAGTTAACATTGAAAAGATAGGATGGCCATACCTAGATAAATGATACAAAGGTTATAGTGGCACTACAGATTTTATGTTTTTCCTATGGTATGTATGATTTTACCCCTGTAGTAGAGTGTGAGTGTATGTGTTAGACTCCAGTGTATGTTATTCTCAATCATTCAAAATTGGATCATGTATGATATCAATAATATATTTTGTATAATGGGTCAAATTGATCATGTTGAGCACCTTGATATGCACTCTAAATAGTATGTTTTGTATATGTATTCAAAAATAAAAAATGTAATATGAAATTGATCATATTAGTCCTAGTTCTAATCTCAAAAAGTTATTAGAGTAGTGGATTAGCATATACTTATCTAGAACTCTAGTAGTCCCCCTGGATAATGAGAAAATATGTACTTATATGACTCGTTAGAAGTTTCCTATTGATATACGGTTAAAATATATATATCTCTAGAACTAGAAAAATATCCCCAAATAATGATTTTGATACATGCATCCTTCCCCTAGGTAGTGAATGATATATCAAATCAATAATAAATGTCATGATAAGAAAAAAAATTCATATGGAATCACACAAGACAACCTTTTAGAATTGTATAAAAATATATCAATAATATCCATTATTTTTATATACTAATTTATTTATTTGGATATAATTAGGTATTTATTTTGTAAAGTATTCACAATGAAAAAAGTGAATTAATCCTTAAAATTATAACATTATTTAATGAAGAAATATTTTTTTAAATTTTATTTAGGTGAAAAAATAACATATAAAATAATATAACACCCTAACCCCAATAGCCTAAAGCTAGTGCATTCCTTTATTACATTAGAATAGATACAAGTATCGAATCCTAAAGGACTGATTAGTTTAACTATCTTGGAAAATATATTACATACATGAACCATACATTACAATTCAAAACAAAAAATAAAACATAGAAAATAATATGAGAAGCCATTATTCTCCTTGAATAACCTTACATATCAGTCATAAAACACTTATTAGCATCACAGAAAAAATAAAACATAAGAAAGGGGTGAGATCATATTATCAATAAGGGTATGAATATAGTGGATCCTATAAAAAATAAGTTTAATTATTATGGAACAATGATTAACTGAAACACATTCCATTTATTCCATAAATTAAGAATAATATGGCAGGAATGAATGATGATAAAAAAATTCCATATAAATAACCAGATGGGATTTAAACTTAACATTAGATATTATAATACTTGAATAATCTCCTATAAAATAAAAAACTAATCTCATAATGACGGAATTCATAATTTCAGACATCATAAACTGTCCATAATGGATTCAGCCATGAAACTATACATAAACAGGTAAAAACCAAAACTAGTTTGTCTTATGAGACCTACTGATGCATGAAGGAGACATAATGGGACCCACCCATCACATACTAAGTCCAATTCATTTCACGTATGAAATGGGTGATGAAACATAATCTACATAAAAATTCATATTTGAACTAGCATATAAAATGTGAATACTCAAACCAAACCATGAATGGTATCAAAATAAAACATCCACAGTCAAAATAAATCATTAACCATTCACAAAAATATGGTAAATTATATCATAATAGATCCACCTCAATCAATCATAATATCGAATAAAGGATGTTTACATAGATTAAAATAATATAATAATATCATTAAAAATATATTAATAAAAATATCCCTTTTACTTTGAAATCATTAATTTAGAATTTATTCAATTAAAAATAAAAAAAATCCTGTGAAAATAACCGTGTAATATTTTAAGGTAATCTTCAAAATGTTAAGGCATATGATAGTAGAAAAATCATGTCATGCAGTATTGGATAAAGGAAAACATTCCTTCTGTTGAAAAATCCATAAAGAACCTCACTTGGAAAAAGGCAAAAAGATTCCTTTTAAACCAAATTTTAAATACTCAAACTTTGGTAAAAGACTATAATAATTTATCGGATAATAGTAAAAATATTTTGGAAAAAAGTTTTATGAACCATGGACGTGGATGATAAATATTCCTCGTTAGAAACTTACATATAAATAATCTCGAATAATATTGAGATTATGAAATAACTCTTAATTTCTGTTTGATCCCCTATGTACATGTAAAAAACTCTATTATATTGGTTTTAAAAAAATTGTTAACTTATAAAAGAATAATAATAATATAAATGACTTCATATATGATAATTTTAAGACTTTATATTACTTGTTTATTAATAATTACAATTTAAAGTAATGTTTCGGGTAATAACCACTTTGTTTATCGTACATGTTTTGACATGTTATTCTTGATCCTATAACTCAGTTCAGGATTTAATACTTATATAATGTAAAATATGATTTATATATCATATAGATTTTGTGTATAAATATTTATAAAATATAGATATATGAAATAAAATACACTGTTCATGGAGATGATAAGCTGTATGTACACATGAACACTGTTTATGTTTTCGTATCGTAATGAATGGAAGAAGATAAATGATATATATATATTATTTAATTAGAATTATTGTTTCATATCTTTCATATTTATTAAATATATACATTTTTATAATCATTATTTAATGGTTAACGTGGAAGACGAATCTCATCGCGTCGTGGAGAGGGTATGTCGTACAAACGCACACGAGACGATATCAATCCCTGTAAAGTGGTATGGAATTGGATGATATATTAATTATAAATAATCAATATCATGTAATATTTATTATTTATATCCATTATATACATCATTATTCCCATCAAAATAATGTGGCAATGAAAAACAATTACACCATAGTGTGGAGACGATAAGTCATATGTACGCACACATAATGATATTGTTTTTCATATGATGGATAAAAGGAATAATATGGTATTCCCATAGTCAAAATAATATCTCATTTTATACATTATAATGTATTTATTATTTTATAATTTAAATGACTTGTTAAGAGGAACTAAAAGAAGAAATAATTTTGATAGAGTTGGTAATGATGATTACCTCTTCTTTAGCGAACATCCTCTTATGGACATTAGGGTTAGCCTTTTGATAATAGTAAAAAATATAAGATGTGTATATGGAAGTTTATAATATAAATTTTCAGGTTTTTGTTGAGGTATAAGGCTCAAGGTGGTGTGTGGAAGTGTGGAAGGAGGTGCCTTTTTATAAGATAGGGGAGGGGAACTCTTGGAATCCTCAAAAATATTAAATTAATATAAATAAATTTTATATTTTAAATATATCCAAAGTGAGATATTTACAAAATTATAAGATCATGGGACTAAATCATATCAACATAATTTTTTTAGACATGTTTATTTCATATTATTACCCTAATATTTTAGATTTAACCCTTAGTAATACACATTAACTCTTACTCTGATAACATATCTTTTCACACTACAATGGTGAATGTAGTTACTATAAAATAAAAAACAAACCTGAAATTTATCATTTATGAAATATTTAACGTTATTATAGTTATATTTCAAAATTCTTTATTTTTAGGATTTTTAAATCAGTTACTAAAATATTATTTATTTCACAGAATCATTTAAGTCAATTTTGAAACTATTCATTATTTTTTTTAAAATATCATAACGACATGATAACTGGTAACCAAAAATTATAATATATCACTAAAATGTGTAAGTTATCTCTAAAATTAGTTTATTTCATTAAAAATGTTAAATTAAATTTATTTTAATATTTTTAATATAATTTATTTCAAATTTTTATTAATTAATCTATTACTGCATCATTATTATAAAAGCCTATAATTAAATTATTTATTCTCTAAAAATTTAAAATAAGTTATTATTATTGATATAAATTTATTATATTTAAAATGACTATTTTTATTATAATTTATCTATTTTATAACCATTAATTAAAAATGCAATACTTATTAAATTTACATGAGTATGCCATTTTTAACTTATCTTTAAATATATATTATAAATATCAAAACCTTATAAAAATGGATTAAAAAGCTTATAATTTCGGAATAATTTTGATTTAGGTTGAAACCCACTTATACACTGATATTTGGGAAAATATTTGGGTAATTTTATAATTATATTTCTAGCTATAATTGCCTGATTTACCCTCAACTATGGTAATTAAAATATTACTAAATGTTACTATTAATATAACCAAAAATAATAGAAACCAATTTACACAATATGGATCCAATGATTATAAATATGGATTATATTTTTCAAATTTTAAATCATTTAATTTTTAGTAATTAATTTAAAATTAATATCATTAATAGGGTGAGAGACTGAGTTATTAAAGTATAATCATGCAAAATATTGAAACATTTTTATATGAAAATTCAATGTAAAATTGATCCTAATGACCTAAATTGGATTGAATAATAAAAAATAATCAATTTAAACTTTAAAACTATTAAATAATATTATTTTACTCAATAAATTATTTTTATTAAATAAGTTGTTTTGAATTAAAATTCTCTATGTTACACTATTCATCAAAACATGAAACTTATCAGAAAAATACCAAAAATTTTAAAAAAGTAAATATTTATATTCATATTTTAAAGAAGAAGTTAATTTTTTTTAAAATTAATATCTAAAATTCATGAAAATTTGATTTAAAATACATTCTCCATTAAAGGGTGGTATAACTATTTATAAAAAATATAGGTTTTTATGTGTAATATTGAGTTTATTCTTATATTATGCATATCAGATATATTATATGAATAGAAAAAATATTTTATTTAACATATATTATATATATATATATATATTTATATATCATTAATATAATTCTCTAATTTTAATTAATTTAATTTATTAGGATCAAATGTCTCTTTGAGCATAAAAAAGTTATTTATAAAAACGTTCCTATATATTCAATTGGTCCCTATATTCATTTCTAATTAATTTTTAACCAATGAATTGAACCATATATTTTCATGAGTTAGTTAATACTATTCATAACCACCATATTAAAGGCTAGTTTATATCTTATTATATTAAATGATATATTTTAATAATATATTGTTGTTCAGTAAAAGTCGGTTGTACGTGTAATGAAAGATAACAAGTTATTGTGTACAATGTTATATCACCATAGTGTTGTGTACAACAAAAGATATTTATGAAATTGATTTTTTTTAAGTAGATACATATTTTAAAATCTTATGGTGTTACATTCTTCCCTGCTTCAACAAATTACATCCTCGCAATTCAAACTCGGGGTAAAAAAATGATTTTCAATTTTTAAAATATCCATGTAGAAATACCACCTCAAAAAAAGGATTAATGAGACATAAACATTAAAATAGATAAATTAAAGTATTAATGTCATAAAATATAACAAATAATAGGATTCGATATAGGAAAACGAGGACATGGAAGAGAAATCTAACCATTATGTTTTGATGGAGAGTGATAGAGAACATGGTAAGGAGAATGTTAACTATCACAAAGCTATAAATCTGTGAATATTAATAGAGATAATATTTTCATCATTTTTTATATATAACTAAATTATTTAATCATTAATAATTTATTAATTAGTGTTATTTATATTAATTTTGGATTTATATGGTGTTTTGATCTTAAATATGCAAACTGCTTAATTTGGAAATATTGACAGATTTTAATCACTTCGGTAATTCATGCATATATTTTAAAATATAAATCCAATTGATGTGATTATTAATTTATTGGATTAATATATTTATTGTCATAATTTTTTTATACTATACTAGGATTTAATTCAGACATCCAGGGGTCCAAAAAATTCAATCAAGTTGAAATATTATTCTGGAAGACCGTGTGGACCCCGCCTCAATAAATTGATCATAAATCGGTCAAAACACATCACATTTAGGTGATTTTAATTGTAATGGAAATATAATTAAATGGGGAATTCGTCTGTTGAAGATCATAAAGATTTAAATTCATTAATGTGGCCCAAGGATGCTCAAATTATGGGGCATAAAAAATGAAACATTCATCCAGAATAAAACATTTGTATTAATTGTCCATATCTCAAAATAAACAAGGAGGATCAATATTAAATTTTTGGAAAAAACATACAAGTAATTTCTAAACATCTATTATGAGAAAACCATTCCAAAATTATTCCATTAAATTGGAATACCAGGGTCAATATTTTGGTGGAATGAATATGTAAGAAATCTTAATGATAAATTTTTATGATCTTAAATTTGATGACCAGAGGATGTCACCCCCATGGAATATATAAATAGGAGTTCAAAATTTCTAATGAATAGTCCAACTCCACACTTAGATATGAGAGGAATCTGAGGGAAACTCCGGGACCATCTCTTTCAGCATCATTCTATTTCTTTCTTTTATTTTCTTTACGTTAATTTTTTTTTCTCCTCTCCCGCATCATCTTGCCTACCCCATCCATGGAGGGGTAGTTTAATTTTAGAGATTGGGGAGGAGGGTGGATGGACTTATGTGTGTTATAGAGTTCTTGATCTTGAAATTTATAAAATTTCTTCTTATTTCTTATTATAGTTTCAATTATTAATTCAGTTTTGAATTCCGAATGCGGTTGTGTTAGGTTTTCGATTATGTTATTATAAATTTATTTGGTCGATGATCACATATCCCTCCACCCAATTATAATATGGATATAGTTGACCAATATTATGGTTGGGTGGTGAATTTTTGATGGTAGTCAATCATGTGTGTAGGATTGTATGATAAAATATTGGTTTATTAGGGAACAACAATTATTGTCCAAGGATTGCTCAAATTAATCAAGAAACCTTCTATAGCTCTAAACACATTAGAAGGACGATAGACCAATCTATGGTTTTGGATAGAAAAATTCTCAACACATCCATCTGACCAAGGGATATAGAGGACTCGGTAGATGAATCTCTCTCTTACCATTTAAAGGAAGAAGAAGAGAAAAAATTTGGAAACCAAGATAGAACATCACTAGGTCTATCCTAACCCAATCAGATCACCATCTTTATCATTCGCTAATAACAACATATTCAAGCTATTTGTTTCTCTCATACAAATTCAAATTAATTAAAACCGATCCTTTTTAGAAAACCCCCAAAAAGTGACATCCTTGATTTGTGTGCACTCCTCTTTAAGCAACTTCCTAGGATCAACAACTATACTATACATAGGTAATTAAAATATTGTTTTTCCATGCCCCACGGAAGGTGTGTGTCAAACATGGTTCCATTTCTAGGGAGGTAGTTCCACAATCTAATTGTTAATATTTTACCTTTATCAAATAAAAAAAAACATTTCTATGATGTTTACAAATGATTATTTCCTTCATTCATGGAACAATTACCCACCAGTGAAAGAAACAATTATTGACTCACCCTTGTCCATGGAGGATGGTGTTTCTTTTCTTGCTAAACAAGTGAGGTTATTTTGGAAGTCAAATAATGGGGAACAAACATTCAATAAATTCATAGCAAGCCTAAAGGAGGACATGAACAAAGAAATTTTTGAAACATGAGAAGAGAGAAAATTCAGTTCTCCCATTACATTATAGAGTTTTATGATGTTTCCAAGGTCCAAGAAGATCCACCCTTATACCTTGATGTTTTTTCTAAGGAGATCCAAGAAATAGTGGAGACCGATTACTTTCCTCTATCTATTACTAGTCACATCCTAGAGGTGCTTTGTACAAAATAGGAGATTGAAGATGAACAAACTTAGGGTGATGAGATTTTCTTGAACTTGTTATATTCTATCTTTATTAAAAAGTAATTGCGTATCACCTCCCCTTGATTTAAATTTTCTGATTCAACGAACTTATGTTTTTCCATGTAGGATGATTATGAAAAAAAATTACACCTGATGAAGAGCATATGGATCTTCTTGAACTGGTTGAAGACATATCAGATGTAGTTCAAGAGGATACTAAAGTGTCTTTACAAGTGAAAAATTAGACTCAAAATACTCACATTAAAGGGGATGAATTTTATATCGATTCTTTAGGATTTAATTTTTTTCAAATAGACTTACCATAAGAAATTCCATTAAATTACTCCATTGATGTAGCATATCTTGAGAACGAACTCTTGAATGAAAAAGAAATTAAGCAAGTAGAACCTATAAAATAGGAGTAATAATTTAGTGTCCTAACCCCACCATGTATGTTGTATCTTATTACTATGGGGGTGGACCTGGTATACTATATCCATGGATTCCTCAACAAAAAGGATCAAGTGCATGATGGGAAGAAGAATTCTTGTTGTTTCATGAGAAAGAAACTTCACCCACCATTAGATTGGGGATAACCGAATAGAATAACCCATGTAGAGGCAGTCAAAACTAAGTGCCCACTTGGGATATTAAACCAATATTTATCCTTATTTTCACATTTAAAATTATTTTCATTTAATTTAATAAATTTATTATATAATCTTTTTACCCTTTTTAGGTTTTAACAGAGAAACACATAGGATCCTAACTCAACATTGCATTTATAATAAGTCAGGTCATACCTCTCCTTTACATTTGTTTGTTTACTATTATTCATTTTCAAATATTATTACATGTTAAATCCATTTTAATGAATTGAGGACACTGTATCAATTAAGTGTTGGGAAAAGAATCTTGTAGTCTAGTATTTTTTTTCAAAAAAAATTAGTCAAGACAACAATATTAAACAAAAGCGCTTCTGGGAGGCAATCTACGTTTTCCCCCATTGTCCACTTGTCCTCTTGGTCATATACTAGCATGATTGAATAATCCTACACTACCAATAGTTTTTATTCATATATTTCAGGTCCATTAATGAATATTCTCTAGGGATGAAAAATTTCAAGCTAATGGAGAACCCTCAAGGCAGGTGAAAAGTAGGAAAATTTGTTGTAGTAGGATTACCTGACGTGAAGACAATCATTCATTTGAAAAGGGATTAAGAGTTTCAATTATATATTATCCAACTATAATACAAATTTTTTTAGTCTTTTAATGTGTTAATTAGAAAATGCATTCCCACACTTGAATTCGTGTTTCTATTAACCTATCTAGGAGACATGAGTTTCTTAGTAATCTAGTGATGCCATGTTTTATATTTCAATGTTAATAATATTTAAAGAGTAAAATAGAGAATATGATTATCAAATTGATTCATGAATATTTAGACGAGGACTCATGATTTGATGAAATTAATTGATTCATGTAAATGAAATTTCCCTACCATTTTTCATGTTTAGAATTTCTAAAAATCATGTGAATTAATTTGTTATTATTAACCATGCCATGAGTGATTGTAAAATATCATATTAATATTCCCGAGAGTATTTCTAGACCAAATATTTCTTATTTTATCTTCAGTATATTTCTTGAGTGATGTTGGGACATGCCACCTTCCAGAACTTGTACTGAAACTTGTGAAATCTATGATTGTGAAAAAAAACATTTAAAATGATTGAGACATTAATTTTTCTAGCCACATATTTACCTAAGACCCACACTTACATTTATCCTTCATTATACCATATAAGACTTGAATTTATTTATAGGTTTAAGCCACATTACTAGCCGATATTTGCTTGCCTACCTACACATTTAGTATCTTTTCATGGATATTTCAAGTTGAGTGTGGGGGAAGGGCCTTTCGTGTCTTTTCATTGGGATGCATATCATATTTGGGGGGTGTGAGGTGTGCTTCATCATTTTGGGCGCAATATTATTAGAAAATTGGGCATGATTCATCATTTAATTAATCTTATTTAACTTCATCTGGTTCTCCTAAAAAAAGAGAAAAAAATTGGAAATAAAGCTGTGCCTTTGAGGAGATTTAAAAAAAATTAAAAAAAAGAAATAAATTTAGTTGTGCCTTTGTGGCTATTTATTTAAAATGTGGGAGAAAAAGGATGATATCATTCTTTATAATCATTAATGGAATCATGTCCCATGTTATAAAGGGTGGTGGTTTTGTGTTTCACATTCTCAAGAGGATTTGAGTGAGGTTCATCCTGTGTCTTCACTTGATTAATCATGCATTGTACTTAACAGTCAAACCTCCCAATTCTATCCTTAAATTATTTCAATAATTTACCCACCAACCCTAATCCACCTAGTCAATTGAACCTTTATTTCAATTCTTCATGATTTTATGTGCATTTTTTATTTACTAAATAGAGAATGTAGTTCCCTTACAAGCATATGGATTAGGAGAATGTTCCCATGAAATGAGAATAACTCCACTTTTATTGTATAATGAGTGATGAGACAAAATATTTCAAAGAGAGGTATATCATTATTTTTCATGTCTAATAATAATAAATTGATAAGCTTGAATGAATTAAAGGATAAGACGCATCATTTTTTCAAATGGGAAAAGTGAAATGCATGAATTGATAATTTCTTTGAATAATGGAAAATTAAATTGATATTTTTTATGGATCTTGAAAATTTTATTGGAAATTGATAATTGTTTTATTTTATTCCATTGATATTTGAATATTGGTTACATTGGTCCTTGTTGAATTATTGGTTGAGATTTTATGCTTGAGGAAAAGCAAGTTTAAGTGAGGGGGAATTAATAGAGATAACATTCTCATAATTTTTATATATAATTCAATGATTTAATCACTAATAATGTATTAATTTTTATTATTCACATCAATTTTGGATTTATTGGGTGTTTTGATCTTAAATATGAAAACATCTTAATTTAGAAATAATAATAGATTCTAATCACTTTGGTAATTCATTAATATCTATTAAAATATAAATTCATTTGATGTGATTTTTTTACTGTATTAATATATTTATTTTCATCATCTTTGGTTTTTTTTTCTGGGATTTTATTCAACCATCCAAGGGTTCAAAAAATTGAATCAAGTTGGAATATTATTCTAGATGACTGTGTGGACCCCACGATAATTAACTAATCATAAATTGGTCAACACAAATCCAATTTGGGTGATTCAAATTGGAATGGAAAGATAATAAAATGGAGAGTTCTTCTATTGATGATTATAAAGATTTATATTCATTAATGAGGCCCATGGATGATCACATTATGGGGAAGAAAAAAAGGAAACATTCATCCTGAATAAAATATCTGTATTAATTGTCCGTATCTCATACTATACTACGAGGATTAATATAAAATTTTGGGATGCAATGTACAAGTTATTTATGAAGATTGCTTTAGGAGAAAACATGCCAAAAATTTTCCATTAAAATAACATACCATGATCAAAATTTTTGTGGACATAATCTAAAGGAAATCATAAAGAGGAATTATGAAGATCATAAATTTGAAGACTGAAGGAAGACACCCCCTTGGACTATATAAATAAGAGTTCAACCATTCTGATGAAGAGTCTAATACCACATGGTATATAAGAGGAATCCAATGGACACTTGGGGACCATATCCTTTAGTAACATTCAGTTTTTTTTATTTTCATTACTTGAAAAATGTTTCTCCTCTCACGCATCATATCGTTTACCCCATCCATGGAGGGGTAGTTTCATTTGAGTGATCGGGGATAGGGGAGGCTGGACTTATGTGTGTGCTTGAGTTCTTTTTTCTAGAAATGAATCAAATTCCTTCTTCTTTCTTATTCTGGTTTTAATTATTATTTCGGTTTTAAATTATGAATGTGGTTCAGTTAGGTTTTTGATTCTATTATTATAAATTTCTTTGGTCTATGATCACATCTCCCTCCACCCAATTCTAATATGTAAATAGTAGAACAAGACAAGATTTGGGTGGTTAATGGTTGACGGTAGTCAAGCATGTGTGTAGGATGGTATGATGGGATATTAGTTTTTTTGGGAACAATAATTCCGGGTCTGGGATTTCTCTAATTAATCAAGAAACCTTCAGTAATACAAAATAAATTGGAAGGAATATAGGCCAATATATGGTTTTGGATAGGAAAATTCTCATCACATCCATCTTACCAAGGGAGAGAGAGGACTCTGTATATGAATCTCTCTCTTACTAGTTAATAGAGGAAGAAGATACAAAATTTGGAAACCATGATAGCACATCACTAGGTCTAGCTGAACCTAATCTGATCACCGTATTTATCATTTGTTAACACTAATAAATCCAAGCTGTATATTTCTCTCAAATTAATTCAAATTAATTAAAACCAATCCTTTTTATAAATCCTAAAAAAGTGACAACCTTGATTTGTGTGCACCCCTCTTCAAGAGATTACATAGGATCAACTATTATACTATACTTATGTAATTAAAATATTGTTTTTCCACAGCCCATGATTGGTGTGCATCAAACATAGCACCATTTCCGGGGAGGCAGTGCCACAATCTATTTGTAAATATTTTTCCTTTTTTAAATTTAAATAAATAAAAAAAATATATTTTCCATGATGTTTTCAAATGATTATTTCTTTAATTCATGGAACAATTAACTACTAGTGAAAGAACCAATTATTGAATCACCGATGTTCATGGAGTATGGTGCTTCTTTTCTAGTTAAACTAGAGAGGTTATTTTGGAAGTCAAACAATAGGGAATAGACATTCAATGAATTCATAGATGGCTGAGGGAGGACCTAAACAAATAAATTTTTGAAGCAATGGTCTAAGAGCTAACGTAGTTATCCCATTACTTTCTAGAGTTTTATGAAGTATCTTATTTTCAATAAGATCTATCCTTAGACTTCCTAGATTTTTCTAAGGAGATCCATGAAATGGAGGAGACTGAATACTTTCCTCTATCTACTACTACTCATCACCCAGAGGTGCTTTCCACTGAAGAGGATATTGAAGATGAACAAACCTAGGGAGATGATCTTTTCTTGAACTAATTATATTCTAAAATTATTAAAATGAATTGTTTATCACCTCCCCTTGTTTGAAATTTTCAAATTCTGCCATCTTATGTTTTTTCCTTTGAGTATGATCATGATAAAGAAAATACACCTGATGAAGAACATATGGATATACCTAAACTTGTTTAACACATATTAGAGAGAGTCCAAGAGGATACCAAAGTGTCTTTTCTAGTGGAAAATGAGACACATGATACTCAAATTAAAGGGGGTGCATTTTATATTGATTTTTCATGCTTTATTTTTTTTCAAATAAATGTACAATCTAAAATTCCATTTAATTATTCCATTGATGCAGCATATCTTGTTAATGAACTGGTGAATGAAGAATAATTTATGCATGTGGAAGATATGAACAAGGATGACACATTAATCGTCTAAACCCCACCATGTATTTTGTATCTCATTACAATAAGGTTGGACTTTGTATACTGTATCGATGGATTCCTTAGAAAAAGGATCCAGTGCATCCTGGAGAGGAGAATTCTTGTTTGTTTATGAGAAGGAAACATAACCCAACATCAGATTGGGGACAATTGATTAGAACTACCCATCTGGAGACAGTAAAAACCCAGGGCTCACTTGGTGGATTAAACCTATATATATCCTTCTTTTCTCATTTCAATTATATTTTCATTTCATTTAATAAATTTATTATATAATATTTTTACCCTTTTTAGGTTTTAAATAGCTACCCTTAAGAGCCTAACTCAATGTTTCATTTCCAAAAATTTAGGTCTTACCTCTCCTTTACATTTTCTTATTTACTATGATTCATTTTCGAATATTATTACATGTTATATTAATTTTAATCTACTGAGGAAAATGCATCAATTAAGTGTTTAGGTGGGAATCTTGTAGTCAAGGAATTTTTTCAAAAAAAAAAAAAATAGTTGAGACAACGACATTAAATAAAATCGCTTCTGGGAGGCAACCCATGTTTTTCCCCATTGTCCACTTTTCCTCTTGGTAATATACCAGCATGAATGAACATGACTACACTATCTGTTGTCTTTATTCTTATATTTCTGGTCCATTAATGAATATGTTGTAAGGATGAAAAATTTCAAGCTAATGGAGAACCCTCAAGACAGGTGGAATGATTAAAAAGAAGTTATAGTGGGATTACACGACGTGAAGACAATATTCCATTTTAAATGAGTGTAAGAGTTTCAATTCTATATTATCCAACTATATTCTTAAAATTTTTAGTCTTTTAAAGCGTTAATTATAAAATGCATTCCCACACTTGAATTCATATTTTACTAGACTTATCTAGGAGATATAATTTTTGTAGGAATATAGTAATTCCATGTATTATATTTCAAATTCAATAAGATTGAATGAGTAAAATAGAGAATTGTATGATTAAATTAAATCATGTATATTGAAATGGGGACTCATGATTTTATGGAATTAATTGATTCATGTAAATGAAATTTCTCTACCATTTTTCCTGTTTTGAATTTCTAATATTAAGGTGAATTAATTTCATATTATTAATTATGCCATGAGTGATTGTCCAATATCATATTACCATTCCCGAGAGGATTCTGGAATCAATATTTTCTATTTTATCTTAACCATATTTCCTGAGTGATCTTGGGACATGCCACATTCCAAAACATTTATTAAAACTAGTCAAATCTATGATTGTGAAAAAAGACATTTTAAATGATTGAGGCAATACTTTCTAAAGCCACATATTTACCTAAGACCTACCCTTACATTTAACCTTTGTCATCCCATAGAATCCATGAATTTATTTATAGGTTTAATCCACATTTTAGTGGATATTTTCTTAGCTACCTGCACTTTTAGTGTTTTTGCATGGATATTTGATCATTGAGTGTGGGGGAAGGGCCTTTCATGTGCATTCATTTGGATGTGTATCATTTTTAAGTGGTGTGAGGTGTGATCATCATTTTGGGAAGTGTATAATTAGAAAATTGGGCATTATTCATCATTTCATTATGCATCATTCACATCATCCGGTTCTCCTTAAAAAAAGGAGAGAAAAAATTGAAAATAAAGTTGAGCCTTACTAGAGCTTTGAAAAAATTAAAAAACAGAAATAAATAGAGTTTTCCACTCTAGTTCTTTATTTAAAAAGTGTGATAACATGGATGATATCAATTTTTATAATCATTTATTAACTCATGACCCTTTCCATAAAAAGGGGGTGGTGTTGTGTTTCACATAGTCAAGGGGATTTGAGTGAGGTTCATCTGGTGTTTTTAATTGATTAATAATGAATTGAACTTAAGAGTCAAACCTCATACTTCTAGCCTTAAATTATTTCAATCATTTACCCACCAAACCTAAACCACATAGTCATTGGAACCTTTATTTCAAGTCCTCATGATTTTATGTGCATTTTGTCTTTAAAAATTGGAGAAAGTAGTTCCTTTACAAGCCTATGGATAAGGATCATGTTTTCATGATATGAACATAACTCCACTTTAATTGTATCATGAGTGATGATTGAAGATATTTAAAATAGATGTAGATCATGATTTGGGTTGTTTAATAATAATAAATTGACAAGCTTGAATAGATTAAAGGACTAACTCCGTAAAATTTTCAAAGGGGAAAAGTAAAATAATTTAAATGATTTCTTTTTTAAAAAATGAGAATTTAAATTGATATTTTTTTGTGGAAATTAAAAATTTTATTGGACATTTATAATTTTTTGATTTTATTGCATTGAAATTTTAATATTAGTAACATTAGTCCCCTTTTAATTCCATGTTGAGATTTCATTCTTGAGAAAAAGCATAGTTTATTTGTGGGGGAATTGATAGAGGTAATATTTTATTCATTTTTTATATATAATTCAATGTATTAACGACTAATAATTTATTAATTTTTTTTATTTACATCAATTCTTAATTTATAGGGTGTTTTGATCTTAAATATGAAAACCAGTTCATTTGGAAATATTGAAATATTTTAATCACTTTGGTAATTCATGCATATCATTAAAAATATAAATCCAATTGATGAGAGTATTTTTTATTGGATTTATATAATTATTTTCTTCTTCTTTGGTTTTTGTTTTAGGATTTAATTTGGCCATCCAATGGTCCTAAAAATTCATTTAATTTGGAATACTATTTTTGAAGACCGCGTGGAACCCTCCTAAATAAATTCGTCATAGATCAGTCAAAACACATCCAATTTGGGTGATTATAATTGAAATCTAAAGATAATTAAATGGTGCGTTATTATGTTGAATATCATAAATATTTACATTCATTAAAGTGGCCCAGGTATGCTCAAATATAGTAAAGAAAAAAAAGGAAACATTCATCCAGAATAAAATATCAGTATTAATTGTCCATATATCAAACTACACCAGGAGGATAAATATGAAATTTTGGGATGAAATGTAAAAGGTATATCTAAAGATATTTTAAGTAGAAACCATTCCAAAATTATGCTATTTAATTGGAATACCTTGGTAAGACATTCGTTTTAATGAATATTTATTAAATCTTAAAGAGGAATTACGAATATATTAAATTCGATGACAGGAGGATGGAACCCCCTTGGCCTATATAAAGAGGAGTTCAACCATTCTGATGGACATTACAACAACAATCTTGTAGATGGGAGGAATCTAAGGGGAACTCGGGGACCATCTTCTTTATCATCATTTTGTTTCTTTCTTTAATTTTCCTTATATTAAAAAAGTCTCTCCTCTCCCGCATCATCTCGCTTACCCCATCCATGGAGGGGTAGTATCATTTAAGTGATCGGGAAGAGGGGAGGCTGGAACTATGTGTGTTTTTGAGATATAATTCTTGAAATGAATCAAATTCCTTATTATTTCTTATACTAATTTCCAATATTAATTCAGTTTAAAATTATGAATGCAGTTGCGTTAGGTTTTTGATTTTATTATTATAAATTACTTTGCTCGATGATCACAACTTCCTCCACCCAATTCTAATATGTATACGGTGGAACAAGACAAGGTTTTGGTGGTTAATGTTAAATGGTAGATGATCAAGTGTGTAGGATTGTATGATGGAATATTGGTTTATTAAGGAACAACACTTCTGGGTCAGGTATTTCTATAATTAGTCATGAAACCTTATACATCCCAAAAAAATTGGAAAAAGTATAGGCCGATATAAGGTTTTGGATATAAAAATTCTCATAAAATCCATCTTACCAAGGGAGAGTGAGGACTCAGTTGATGAATCTCTCTCTTACCAGTTAAAGGAAGAAGAAGATACAAAATTTGAAAAACATGATGGCACATCACTATGTCTAGCCGAACCTAATCTGATCACTATATTTATCAATTTTTAACACCAATAAATCCAAGATGTATATTTCTCTCAAATTAATTCAAATTAATTAAAACCAATACTTTTTAAAAAACCCAAAAAAAGTGACGACCTTTATTTGTGTGCACTCTTCTTCAGAAGACTACATAGGTTAAAATGATATACTATACTTAGGTAATTAAAATATTGTTTTCCACACCCCACAACAGGTGTGAATCAATGATCAAAGGGGCTATTTGATTCATTAGAAAATAATGAACTAGGATAATTTTTTTGGTTTCAATATCTTTTCCCTGAATTTGAATAATTCATTTAATTCCTAGACTAATAACATATGGAAACATACTTACTTGACAAGTACATTTTCATCCTTTAATTAATTTCTACCACAAACTCATCCTTTTTTCAAAATGGTGCGTAATTAAGATAACATTTTTTACACCTGATGCACTAGAATGAACTTTTGAAGAATAAAATAATCCATAAATGATTTAATATTTATTTATAATATCTTGAAACATTAAGAGAAAAAAATGGATAGGATAATATAATATAATTATCAAAAAATAACAAACCATTAAATTAATAATTTTTTTTAATATATCCCTCCTTAAAAAATTTCAATGCTATATTTGAATCCCAAAAATCATATGTATTTGATCCCAGTCTCCCAAATAAAATAAATAACTCTTATTGTCTCAAACCAAAAACTAATTTCCAAAATCAAAAAATCTTCAAGATATGCTAAGCATTTTTATAAATATCATGAATCACCATAATTCCATAATAAAATCATGTTTGAACTTAAAATAAAATTCATCCATTATTACTAAAAATATTAAGTTTACCATAATCTTATTGGATTCCCAAAATAGTGAACATCTTCTGAAAAAATATTAATCACTTATTCGAAAAATCATTTTCCAATCCAAAGGTTATCTTTTTTATAAAACAAATGTCTCTATAGTGATAATAAGCATTATACATTAGATATTTTAGCTAAAAATGCATGCTAACCTGAACATTATGTAGGATAGTGGAAGTTGTTTCACCTTTTTTCCCTTTAGTTTTGGGTTCAAACCCTATGGCCTTACTAGACGTAACAGGTTGTGACATATCCTACAAGTTTTCTTTTTTCTAAAACTATAATATTATAACTATAAAACTAAATATGATAGACATTCATGAAATATGGATAATCACTAAATCCTTTTTATTCAAAAGATCAACTAAGATTATATTCTTAAATTTAATATGAACTTGAAAAGAAACAGTTTGAAGATAGAATTCACAAATGCTAAACATCCCATATAACTCATTTCTTCTAAGAGTATTCATATCCATGCACAAGTGATTATGATGATCTTCATATATTTTAGGCACTACAATTATGTCATCAATAAATACTATAAAAAATTAATCAAGATATTCCTTGAATACACTATTCATTAGATCAAAGACAACAGAGGGTGAATTAGTTAGTCCAAAAGGCATTACTGGTATCTTTTAATGCCCATATCTGGTTCAAAATATTATCTTGGGAATATATTTATTCCTTACATGTAACTGATGATATCCATATCGATGGTCAATCTTCAATAAATATTGGGCTCCGTGAAGTTGATCAAATAAATAATCAATGTGAGGAAGAAGATACTTGTTCTTTATCATAATAGGATTGATCACCCTATAGTCAATGCATAACTTCATAGATCCATCATTCTTATTAAAAGAAATAATTGGAGATCCCCATGGAGAAAAACTAGGCAGAAAAATCCCCTTAATACTCAACTATTGTAGTTGTTTCTTTAGCTCCAATAATTCAACGATGGCCATTCTATAAAGTTTCTTTGATATAGGCCTTGTAACTGGAATTAAATACATAGAAAAAACAATTTCTTTCTCTAAAGGATGTCTAGGTAAATCCCTTGGAAATGCATCAAAAAATTCTTGCACAATATTTACATCCTAAATTATAAGATTTATTTCTTCACTTATATATATTTTTTTCTCCTCCCCCCAAGAATTTCATTTAGTAGAGCTATTGTGTGTGGATCTAGATAAAAATAAAATAATGAGGTTTCTATTCTAAAGTTATGGGTTCCAACATCATTCTCAAAAATTGAAACTTCCTTCTTATTGTACTATATTTTTGTATCATAATGTTAAATAAAATCGATAAAAATAATTATATCAAAATCTATTATATGTATGATGAAATGGATAGAAACTATAGAATGTGTATGTGTCATAAATAAGACATATCAAGACATCTTTATTACAATGATACTTCTCTCTGGAGTTTGGACTGGAAATGCCTAATTTTCATGGAAAGCTAGGATTATTTAAAAGAATGTGATGATCCAGAATCAAACAAATCATTGTCTATGTTTGAGGAAATGATTAACATACTTGCAACCACATCATTAGGAACTTCAACCTCAATAATTGTGATCACCTAAGCTTGGACTTGCTCCATTGGACTTCTATGGGTTATGTTTCCTTGAAATCTAGGATATTCATGTGTATAATGTCCCATATAATTACACTTATAGTATTGGTCATTGGAAGATTATTTAATTCCCTTTCAATCATGGGCCTGGTAACCTTTTTTTCTACACTTATATAACAGACTGAAATTCCCTGCAGGAAAGTACATGAGTGTTAATTCCAACAGTTATTATAGGATGGAAATCCAACTCTTCCCATCATTCCCATTTCCCTGTTTCCTTTTCAAAAGTGTTCATCAGACCTCTTCTTCTTTTTCTTTCATTTAAAGTCATAAAAATTATAGAATTATTTTTCTGTCTTGATAACACATAAGCCTATTTCTTCATATAATTTGAATGTTTGGGAGACTAGTTCCCTTTAGGGGAATGGTTTTAAACCATAAAATAATTGATCAGTATTTTTATTAGATTAAATATGTATTCCAAGACATGACATGATATCCTTGTAATTTTAGATTCACAATTTGAAACATTATAATCCTATTTTTATTAAGAACCCAGAAACTATCTTTCCATATCTGCTCACTATTCACAAGGAAATTATTTTTCTATGAAAAGTTATTTAAATTCTCTCGATTACATGTTTATTATTTCTTCCTTATCCTTAAGGTTATGAATAAATGACCAGCATTGATCTACATCTCCCAAATGATGATAAATTTTCATTACAATATTCTCACTTTCGTTACTTCCCAAAGTGAGAAATATCTTTTCTATAGAATTTATCCATTTTTTTGGTAAAATGGGTTTTTAGTACTATTAAATGGTGGAGTTTATTGTCGCATAAAGCGATAAAACATTTACCCTCCACGTTGTGGTTCAGGATGCCCTATATGGGTAAGGTTTTTGTTCGTAACCTGAGCCAACTATCCTAGTATAGTTAAAAGTTGAACATCACCAGTCACAACTCCAATACAAATAAAACTATCTTGTATGGGAGTAAAATCACTATGTGGCTCATGTGAATTGATACAGTTTCCATTCCTTCTACTAAGAACCATTTATAAATAATGATATAAATTAGATTATGTTATCAATCACAGTGTATAATATTAATAATAGAAAAATACTTAACATAAATTGAAATTATATGCATTGTCATTCTCATAATAATAAGAAAGTTTTATTTGGGGTAATATTTACTTCTAAATAATTCATAATGGGTTTTAAATGAAATTGGAATTTTCTTTAGCATATCCCTTTGGAGTTTCATACCAGGTGCATCATAAGGACTATTGTTGTCCACCAGGTTACCCCTAGTCAAGCCCGAGACTCCTTGTCTGAGTTGTTACCATAAGGTACAACAATGCCAGAACCACATCCACTTGTAGTCTCTAGATAGGTATGTATTGATATTAAGATCCACATAATCTATTCCTTACAAAAATTCTATGATTTTTATGTATTATTTTCCTCAAAGTATATCTTAGGTTTTTGTTTCATAATCTATATTTTCTATATCTTTTTTCTAAGGTTTCTACTAAAATTAAATTGATATTTTCCGTAAGACCTCGACCCCCATAGAATTGAGCCAATGCCTTACTTTAATAAATTGGAATTTAAATAAGTAATACACATCCCAAAGAATAGAATAGTTTAGTACCATTAGAAAACATGATACATACATAAGTTCAACATTACGAATTGAAATGAAACATATCATAGAGACTCCTTTAGAGACACTCTTATTCTTCGAGATTATTTTGGCATGTCATTCATATAATTAATATTTTCATCCTAGGGGAAAATATACATAAGAAAGAGGTGATATTTGATACCCAGTAAGGGTGATAATTCAATATAATCTAAAAATAAACCATAATTAATGGTGAAAAACTAAAAACACTTGCTATTAAAACAAAAACATGATCATAATATAGAAGGAATAAACATTGAATATATAATACCATAAAAATAATCACATGAAAATGATACTTATCCATGTATATTATACTAGTTGAATAATAACTTGGAATATCAAATTCTAAAATCAAAATGGGGGAATGCATAATGCAGGACATCATAAACATTCCATCAAGGAAACTTTTTAAGACCATGCATAAATGTGTGAAAAACGAAAACTATTTTTTCTCATGAGACCTACCGTTGCACTAAGGGGCTATAGTGGGCCCCACCTAATAGTTACTAAGACTAATGAATTCCTTATATGAAAGGGTTGAAACATAATGAACATATACATATGTATTGAAACTAATATATGAAATGTAAATAACATTCCCCAATCAGTAAACATAATGACTAACCATTCAGAGTAATATGGTGAATAGTATCAAGATAGCACATCCACAATAAAAATAATCATAAAACGTTCAATAAAATATGGTGGATCATATCATAAAATATTAATCCCAACTAGACATAATATTCAACAGGGTTTTTTAAATAGATGAAAATACTCTTTTAAAATCACTGTGGAATTCTTGAGAGAAATACCCTTTTTTACATCGTAAAAAAGAGTTATTTTGGAAAAATATTTGATTAAAACTAGAAATGAACTAAGATAGTTTTTCATGAAAAAATTATTTACTGGGAATAATATTGGTTTCTTAAAATATATTATAGATGGTACTTAAAATTTGGTATGAAATCAAGATGTTCTCTTTAACCGGGCTTGCGTATCGAGAATAAATGAGAAGGGAACAATGCAAGACATATATTCTCCCATAAATGAATGATGAACTGATCTAGATATATTATATAAAAAAATAAATTTATAATTTATAAGAATTATATAAAAATGATGAGTAATTATAGTTTTGTATAGAGGAATAAACATAGCCCGAATGAAAATGGAGGTTCGGGAAGAAAACCCTTACCTTATGTCCAAATGTGTTCTATACACGACCTTAATGTCCTAGAATGGTAAATTAGACTCACTAATAATTTAATTAAGAACATTTTAGACATGTCTATAGTTTTTATAATTTTATTAAGTTCATTTATGGATTTTTTATAAGTTTTAATATTGACTTTTGTCATTCTAGAGTGTTTGTTTCCTTGATTTTCAAGATCAGTTCGCTTGATTATAAGTAATTGAGTTTATGTAAAATATGTATAATTATTTAGAATTGTAATTACATGTAAATAATGGACAACAAGAAATTTAATTTTTATTATTTATTATTTTTCTTCTATATATGAGGTTAAATAATTAAATATCATCATAATGATATTCATTTAGGTTAATTATTAGCGGTTTTTTATCACAACGAACCAGTTTTGTTATATTATTTTAATATCATGTATATATAATGGATCCAGAATATTACATAAAATATAATACATATTTTATAATCTAGATAAACCATAAAAATGGGTTCATGACCATCCTTTATGGAGAAATTTAAGAACAAAAGTTTTTCATCCACAAAGGATGTAAATCGGCACTTCTCGGATGATGATTTAATTATTAAAATAATATAGTGTGTGAGAGAGAGTGAATAGACTGATTATGGATATTCCATTAATATTATATCATTCAAGTGTATAGATTATACTATACTTATCATGATCATTTGTAAATATGATGTGAGTGTAGGATTTTAAAATAAAATAAATTGAAATGAAATTAAAATTAAAAAGGAAGGGGATTTACCTCTAGAAATTTTCTCCTTGTGAACCACCAAAGAAAAGAAGTTTTGGTATCCTTTGAAAAAACCCAGAGCTCCTGGATGTGGGGGAGATACCAAGTAAGAGGATTCGAGAATAATTTTTATAAGCATCAATTATTAGAGGTGTCAGGAGAAGAGGGGGTGAGGGGTGGTATTTATGATGAAGGAGAGGGGTGATTTTTCATTATTTTATTCACTATTTTATAATTTTGTTTAATACTAGAAATAGTTTTGATTCTTTTATCTAAACATAGTAATATGTGCATGCGAGTTCAAACCAAGGGTGCCTACATCATCCATACATCATCTATGACTCATTAATACATGTATTTAGCATTTATTCTAAATTAGCGTATTTTACTATTTACAAAAAAATCAAGTATTTTTGAAAAATCTCACAAAATTCATTGTAAAATTTTTGAAACATGTAGAATTCAAAAATAAACTCCATTTAATGAAAATAGTTTTCTAAATTTTTTAAATTTATTTTTTAATTATATTCATCATTTAATCGAAAAATATAAATTTTAAAACTATAACTTATTTTATAACACTATAAAAAAAATTATCTAAGGTCTCATTAAATTATAATAAAATAATAAGACAACAAAATACTGATTTATAAGTATATTTTATGAAAATATATTTTCTTTTAAATCATTTTATTAATTATAAAAATGTAATTTAAAAATTTATTACCTTCAAAAAATACCAAAAATTAACTATTAATTTTAAAAATACTAACTTATTTATATTATGATATAATTCTATCATTCCTCCTTTTATTAGATGCCTAAATTTTATTTATACATTCATGGGTGAGGCTTCTATTCATTAGGCTGATTTACTATTCAAAATGGTCATATTACTATTCCTATGTCAAACAACTATTTCATCTATATAGGTCCCTTAACTTCTATAAATACCTATTATTTCATTCGTTATTCATTTATAAAAATTTAATTGATTCCCATTAGTGATTTTATTTGATCTATTCTATATGAAATAAACATAGGAAGGAAAATCTTATTGACATAATTTTTGATCGTTAAAATAAATAAAGTGACCAGGAATATAAAATTAAAATAAAATTGTATACATTTTATTGTATAATTTTATTGAATCCAAAATAAAAAATTCGACAATATTTCATTTTTTGACCATTTGGATAATATTATAACTGTTATAATATTATATTTAAGGAAAAGTAAAAAATATCATACTATTGTTTTTATTGATTATAATATCTTTTACATAATGTTAAAAAGAGACCACTATCAGTTATAAATACTATTTTTGAAATAAAAATGCTTTATATTTATCATGATAATTTTTCTTATTTTTAGGGAAGAAATAAGTACTTTAAATGCTTATATATCACTTAGACAGTAATAATTTAATTAATAGAAATGATAAAATAAATGATAATAAAAATATTAAAAGAAATATAATTTGAGATAGTTATGGTGATAAAATAATTTTATAGAATACCATGACATGTTAGAGATATATTAACATATTTTTCTGAAATTTAAATGTTTGATTGAGGTCATTAAAATAATAGTAATGAATACTTCTAAAAATAGACATTATTGATAATTTTTAATAAATAATATTTTAATAAATGCCAAAAAATTAATAAAATTATTATATCTACCCATGTTACTAGTATATTTCTTATAATATTAACTATGGTACATTTATGTGCATTTTTTTAATCATAGTAACATTATTGACCCTCAAAGAGTAAATATATATGTTGTCATTGTAAGTATGAAAGTGGTTAATGAGGAGTTAAAACAAAATGATTAGGGTAAAAATATGTTCAATACTTTTCTAACATTTTATTTTTTGTAATTATTTTAGCTAATAATAACCCTTTATTAGATATAAATTAGTTTGGATCCATTTTTTATTGGATATTCATTTATATTGATTTAATATTTTAACAAATTCAAAGAGTGACCCTCCCCTCTCTAATAAGAGTAAACCACTTCTTCCCATTATTTAACACTTAAAAACCGATTAATATTAGTAAATATATGAACAAAATACCTTCCTAACATCCATCCCCTCATTCTAGATGCATTAAAATCGACCTTAGTGGTATTAATTTGTTAATAAAAGGAGGTTATCCAAAGAAGATGTATCATTTTCAATCGAGAATTTTTGTTTAATATATTATTAAACCACCATAAAATATTACATGAAAAATTATATATAATAAAAAAAATATCTCAAAATACATTAGGTGTTGTTATATTAATGTCAAAACCTATATACATCTCATCCTCCATCACATGGGAAACAAAATCAATGTTCGTGTGTATGATGAACTACGACCTCGCAAACTGATGTAGTTCATTGTCCATCACCATCACTTGTGGATGGATTATAATAATGGAATTAATGTTTATATTCTATATTCATGATATATTTATCATTATTAAAATAAAATATATTATTTACCTTCTTACCTTTCCAATCACTGAAAAATGATAGTGTCTTTCCGGCATACATGTGGACTACCACATCCACGTAGTTATGAGATTTTTTTCATCATCACATCACATGAATGATTTATATAAATATATTTAAGGATTAAGATTATATTTGTAATATTATGATAATTCATTGTAGAGATAAAAATTCTTACCCTGTTTCTATAATGATCGTTTAAGAATGAAAAGGTTATATGAACAATCTTTACGATGATTGCAACATAGAGAATTTTTTATAACTATATATAATAGTAGGATGTAAAATTATAATTGATGCACAAAAATTATAATTATTTTATTATTATTTTTATGGAGATTATTTAATAATGACATCATTAACTATAGCCAAGCTTCCAAATTCATTTTGGATATTTTATCCAAATATCATCAAAACGCCCTACTGAAATTTAATTGATTAAGTAATTGTATATAATATTCTATTGAATGAAATAAAGGAATAATAAATTTGAAAATGGTTCTTAAGAAATTATAGAATCAATATAATTTTTTTATCTGGATGATAAATAATGTATGTGACAATTCATACTCAAGGTAAGAGAGATTCTTTTAAAAAATTTCTTTTAAAGTTTCTCTATAAAATTTAATTTCAAATGTCAAAATGAATGTATTTTTTAACCTATATTGAATAAAAAGAATTTTCTCACCACCATGATGCGTCAACAATTTGATGTTTCCTTTATAATTTCCCATGGATATTGTCAAATAAAATGATTTATTTATTATGTCCAGAACATTTAGATTTTAATAATTTATTTTTTAAGAGAAAATGAATTTTTTTCTCTTTTGACTTTTATCCAAAAAAAAATGACTCCTTTTACAGAATATTTGACAGTACTGAGAAGAGAATATGAAATGAATATTTTATTTTAATTTATACGATGACAAAGACTATTATGGGATGTTTCGATTACTCTAAAATCGTTCATCTTTTTTAAAATAAAACCTTTCTTTCCCCTTTTCTTGATATTATGGTATTGAAAATGGGTTTTTAAAAAGTAAGTGTATTTTTATATTTGGAATGTTTTCACATAGGTTTAATAAATATTTTCAAGGGTTTTATTCGTGATATATTCACTGGAAATTGTTTTTGAAAGGTTGATCCCCATTATAGATCATGAGTGGGACCTATATAGCTTATACAATGGGTGTACCTAGATATCATTGGGTGAGAATGATGTAGCTTATAAAATGGGTTCAGTTAGATAGCACTCCAATTTATTGGGTAATTATTGGGTTCTCTAGATAATTATATTGAAATTCAAATATATGTTAATTCCAATTGTATGGGTTCTATAAGGGTTTTCCGATGATGTTTCTAAAAGGCACCTATTTGGATTTTCTATTCTTATTAACAAGTTTTCATGAAAATAATTGATTTAAAAAGGTAATATAATGATCTTTTAAAAGGAAAAAATAATTCCCGTGTATGAAAGAATGGTATGTTTCTAAAAAAATGGTTATAATGAGATTTCATATTTTTCAATGGACTAAAATTTTTATTTTTCTTATGTCACTTACCTAGATTATTGTTCTTGTCCTATGTTTTACATTTTATCATAGGGATTAAATATGGGTAATGGAAATGAATAATTCAAGTTGAAATTCTTGATGATTTTTTATCAAAATAAATCATTTTTTATTTGAAAAGTTTATTATTTTGAAAAAATGGATTTTGATTAAAATATTACTCTTTATAATATATTTGTTTTCATGAAATAGTTATGACCTAAATATATAATTCTATAAACCTATAAGATATTTAGGAATTTATTAAAGTAAAATATAATCTATAGACACGAGAAGATGTGTTTTTTCCCTTGCCATTCCTCATAGTTTTAATGGTTTTTCCAAAACTGATTTTGGGTTTTTAAATACTATGGAAGAATAAAATAAATACACAGAATAATGAGAAGCATTACATCTGATGTGGGGTATAGAGTAATGATATGGTGTAAATAAATGAGAAATATAGAAATAAAGGGATGAAATGTGGAAGGAAAAGAGGTTAACAAGAAACTTGCCCTAATTTTGGTTAATCAACTTGCTTGGTACCTATAATTGATCCCAAATGGATTAGATCATTTATTAACCTCACTCAGTGGATGATAGATCTCTCAATCCACACGTATCTCTCATAAAAAATGGTTAATAGTTATGCCCTAAATCTATCTGGTGCATAATTACTCTCCCAAACTAAAAGAATCACTAGGTCAGATCACTCAAGCCCTAAATATCTCCCAAGACAATGCAGTCTTCAAGATATTCAATCTTTAAGACACTCCCAAATACAAATATGAGCTATCTAGGAAAATAAAGGGATAAATATGAAGTGGAAAGAGCGAATACCACTTCCCTTGGGTGATAATGATCTCTCTTCATAACCTAAACAGTCATTTCATGCTAAGAGTAATGAATACATTTGATGAACTACATGATGCGAGGATCTACAGGAAGCATCAGGGTCTTAGTTTCTAGAATTGTCTGGAAAATTATACCTTTATATCACAAGGTTCAAGATCATAACACATTGAGGAGGAAGAACGTCCACAAACATGTATTTATAAAATACAAAAACTCCAAAATGATTCCCATTTCTGAGGTTTTTTTGTTACTCACATGTGTCGTAATATCAAAAAAAATGTGGAAAACTCCTCATATAAAATAGAAAATAAAGACCTTAAATAATTAAAGGTAGTGAAATCCATGTAGCATGCTTTGACATGTTCATGACCAGACTTCACCAAATTCCCAATGAGAGAAGAAAATCTTCCATCACCTAAAACACTTATTCTATGTTTTTTTGAGCCAAAAAGTGACCATGATTTCACATATAAATTTTTTATGCATGGAAATCTCAACTACCGTGATGGATGGAATCCCAAAACACTCATTCCATCATCTCATTCACCTTTATGTTATCCTAATTCTGATAGACAAAAAATGGTGATATGTTGAGGTAGAACACAAATATATATGATTTCATTTTTAATTTTGTTATATTATTTTGAAAAATTAATAAATAAATAAATAAATATTATTATTATATTAATTATTATTATATATACATATATTAAATTTGAGTTCTTAGGTTGTCTTGTTCAATAGTTAAAATATCACATTCCTCCTGAAGTTGGGTGCACATGGCCATTCATTATTGACCAAACCAAGGCTCAGCGGCTATATTCATCAAGTAGTGTACGATTTGAGATTCCTAGATGGTTATCAGAATTTTTGTTTTAGATTTATCTAGAAATAACTTGTTCTCTAGTCGTGAATTGACATCGAGTTCTCTAGTTTAATCATATATCATACACACTAGAATATTCAATGAATATTGAAACATGGATGGAGGCATTTATATATGGATTTTTGGGCGCCTTCCCATAGTAGAAATCATCTTATTCCAATTGAGAAGATTCAATTAACGAGACAAAAGTTATCAATCATAGATCGGTTTGGTTTTCTTCAGATATATTTGGGTTATATTATACCGAAATATTTGGTTTTATTTGGGTCAACTATATTGGAAAACATTGATTCATTTTAGGTACATTGAAACTTAGTCCCACATGTACTAGAGTGGCCTCAAATCTATAGGGGTTCGATAGCATATCTTCAAAGGGAAAGTCATCAATGATTATTGGTTATGGTAGTGTAGTCAAAATCCCGCCACTGTGCAGTCTATGGAGGTGTCCTACGATAAATTGAGTATAGATACTTGGTCATTTAAATAGAGGTGTGGTCAATATACAGTGGCATGGTCGATGCACTATGGCCTAGTGGATTGGAACATAGATTTACCCCATGGAAATATGAATTTTAATTTCGGTCAACAGAGAGGTCATGAAACCGATTAAGTGTTGTGGTCAATCGATTTATATGGTTGAATATATTTTTCCTTAACCAATTTATGGCTCACATAGTGGCATCAATTATTATCATTATTTATTTTTGGTGGATGGTCGGTTCCCTTTTCCATTTCTACACTACTATGAAGACTCATGGTCACTTGGAATTTTCAAATGCTATCAATATAGACACGACACCATCACTATAAGAGTTTTCAAAATTTTCAACCTAGGGACCAAAAAGATCAAAATTCATGTTTTAAAAAATATAAAAATCAATTTTTAAAAGAATATATTTTCTATATGCAATTAAAAATTTAATAATGAAATAATTATCAAAAAAATTAAAGCCTTATAAAAAACAAATTGGAAAAAGTCATGTTTAATGAATTGTACAAAAATTACCTTTCAAAAGTTATATGAATTTTAATGAACATACTAATGAAAATTTAACATTTAAAAATCCAACTTTTATAAATATATTTAATGAAAAGAAATTTCAACCACATTTTCTTCCATGTTTAATGATTCATCATTATAAGGTTAATTTTACATATTAAAAACTTTTATTTCACCAAAATATATGTTTCAAAGCATGATAAAACAATTCCACATTAGATATACCTAGGAATAGTCAATTTAAATTTTAGGAAATGAAACTCATTTAATTAATTATTTAGAAGGAATCATATGAAAAATTGATGATCATCCTTCCTAGGTTCAATTGCATGGACAAAAATTAAGTCAAAATTATGGAATCATCAATTTCAATGAATTTCATACCTCTAATTTGAATTAATCATGCTTACTTAGTTAAATAAAAGTCTTAATTATAGTTATAGGAGTACAAAATAAAGAGACACAAGTAGAATTAAATCTATAACAAGAGGAATAAACAACTTTTAATCTCTCAGAGTGTTAGATCCTAACCCTTTCTGGATATTTCTTAATCTTCTTTTCTTGTATTATTTTGCCTTTTTTTGAATATATCTGATTTGGTTTTTACCTTGGGTGTGTTTAAGTAGAAATTAAAAAAAATTGGAAATAACTTGGGTAGTTCAAAGTTGGAACATAGTTTTCTAAAACCATGTTTCTTACCCTAGAAAACTGTGCAACTCCAAGCAGAGAGGGATTGAATAGTTTGCACACCGTCTATCAAAACATGCACCCTTTTAGGAGTAACCGCGAACCACTCTAGAAGTGGCACATAAATAAGGAGCACAGTTTTTACAACTGTTCCCTGCTACCCAGGAAACCATGAATGTTGTTTTAATTAATCCCAAAATTGATTTTTAAAATCTAAAACACTCCAAATTCACTCCAATTTGGCCCAACATGACCAGAATAGATTCCTTTCCATTTTGGAGGCATCTGAATGGATTATAATACCTTTTGACTTCCATTCATAATCATTCAAAATTCTAATTGAATATATGTACCTCTCCCAACTAGGGAATATCTTCTTGTGTAGTTTTCTCCTTCTCTTCCATCATTATGTCATCATTTTAAGAGATTTTTTCCTTACTTTTTTGGGGATATAGATCCAGATTTTTGTATATATAATCCATTTTATTTTGGATCTAGTTTTTGGATCCAGATATCATTCTTTTTTGTGAAATTGAATGTTTCACTTCAATTGGGGATTTCCATAGGTGAGCATTCATCACTGATTTCAAGGTAGTTAATATAAATTAAATTCCCATAGTCTTGAATTAAATTTTCATGTAAGAGTTGAGAAATTTAAATTGGAATGATTGGAATTTTAACCCTAAATTTAATAATTTAATTGATTAATTAATTTTTGGAATCACAAAATTGATTTAATGTAATTTCCATGTGACGAAAACATCCAATAAATATGATACAATTGGAATTTATTGAATTGGATTACTTAATTGGTGAATTAGTTAATGGATGTTATTGAGATTATGAAATAATTGAATTGTATTAATTAACTAATGAATTAATTAATGGAATGTTGTGAGTGTAGAATTGGGTTAATCAATTGTTCCATTAATTAATGGTTACTATGATTATGGAATATATTTACTAATTCAATGTTTATTTGGTTAGTTAATGAGTTGGTGTAATTATTCAATTAATTTTTTATGGATTAATTAACTACAAGAATTATGTGATGATTTTCATAACCATATTGGGTGAATAATATACATGATTAAATGTGGAAAAATTAAATAATGGTGATTTTTCATTTTCCCCATGTGATTAATTTATTAACCATGATTTGTTTTGATAAGTAAAATTTCATATTATGATGTAAAATGTGATAACAGGGTTAATGTTGTTTGACCTATATTGATGTGAAATATGGGATATTGTGATATATGTGATGTTTTTATAAATATGATATATTTGTGTGGGAAATTGTTTGAAACATAAGAACCCATAGTGATAAATGTGTGTAGGACATGGTCTGCTGCAATAAATGATCATAAAGATAATTGAGTGTGGGTCATGGACTGCTACTTCAAAATCCCACTTTTGTGATTATTTGATAAATATGTTTTGTGTCATAGGCAACTACTTCAAATATGCATGGGGTTCTAGGCATGACAGTCTAAGCCCAAAATGTTTGCATTGGACTATGGTTCCAATTGGCTGCAATATAAATATAAATGAAATGGATAATAAAATTTAATGTTTTATAATGTATTCTCAATTGATACGTGAAATGGTTTAGACTCTGACACATGTTGAAGCAAGTATAGAGATTCGGGTGGCCTTAGGAACTTGGGTTTTATGTTGTTTAATTAAAGAATAATTGGAATATGATAAATGTTTAATTATGAATTGTAATTTATTATTTATTCAACATTATACACTATTATTGAGTGGATATTGTTTTAGACTCTATTTGTGGTGGCCGGTTGAGTTATACTCACACCCTACATTGGCTGGCTGATCGATACTGTAATAGATTTCTTACTTTTAGGATAGGATAATGGAAAGGGGATCATGTTAGATGGATGAGTCGGGATGAAACATGGATGAGGGAACAAAACATGGTGTTGGGGTCAACTTATTGGTTGCCAATGTATTTATTTATTTTGAGTTTTTCATATTTATATTTGGAACATATTTTGAATTACATATCTACTGGATTTTTTTGGATATTGTATTTCCGACATTGATCATAATGTGATACAAGATTGGTTTTGTTATTAGTTATACCATTTGGTTATTTATTATTTATCTTCATTTTTGGACTACTTTGATAAAGAGGGTATAGTCTCCCTATAATCGATATTAGACCCTCACTGCTTGTCAGAATCCTTTGGAATATTAGGAGGCGTTCTTTGAGGTCATGTAAATGATTGGATCGAGGCACCGATGTGTAGCACCTAGGTAGGGATATTACAAAATGGTATTAGATGAAATTTATTTTCTTTCTTTTTTCTTAATACTTGGGAATAATATATATGGGAATATGATGAGTGGGGCCTTATTTAAGAGTTCGTGCATGGGATTATCTAACTCGTGCATGAGGATAAAAGCTATGTGCACATGGTTGGATTTTACTTATTAATGGTTATTGTTTCAATTGATGCTATTTCAGCTCAAGTAATGCGCTTGTTTAGTGATATGATTATTGATTCCGATACTTTATGAGATTTTACTCATGGCCCATAATATAATTATAGTTTAGTATGCATGCATCATTCAAGGCACTCATGAATATTTTGTTACATTCATCATTTTAGACATGCACAGGGTGAATGGTTTTGGGTAAGTTGTTGAAATCAAAATGATTCCATTTCTTGTCTAATTGAAATGAAAAGGTGCCTAATTTGAAATTGAAATTATTAAAATGATGAAAAATTTGAATAAATGAGGTTCTAGTGATAAACATGAATAATGAAAATGTGTTTAAATTTTTCAACCAGAAAGTATATGTAGGATGGTTAAGGGTTGTGATAACACCTCATTTTTTACCATGTATATGGGGTGAAATAGGGTAATGAATTATTATGGTTTTTTTGAATTCCTATTACATAAATGTGTTATGATTTTATTATGTTTCCTAAGACATGTGTTTGGAATTATAGATATATGGCTCCATGATGATGCTTTTTGATAATATGAATAGTGGTTATGGCTAAAGATGATCTACCAACAGTGAAACATGACGCATCGATATTGCCTAGTGTGGAAGTAAAAGAGTAGTTCTAGGAGAACTTTTCTCACTTCATGTATTTTATGGAATGAAACCTATGGAGGGTTATGTTAATCAAGTTACATTTGACATGGGAGTTTTAGTTGCATCACCCTATAATGATTAACCAAGAGGGTGGACCTAATTCTATAATGTTATGGATTGAGTCTATGAATACTATACATAACAACATCGAGACTCCAATTGCGAAGAGAGTCAATTTGGTTACCTATATGTTACTTGTTCAGGTGATGAATTGGAGAGAAATCCATTCTCATGATGGACTATAGGAGAATATGGTGTGGAAGTAATTTTGGGAGAAGTTCCTTGAGAAATTTTACCCTAAGACAATCAGGAAAGAGATAGAATTTGAGTTTATGAGGTTGAATCAGGGAAGCATTCCTATGATGTGATATTATGTATGATTTAATGACATAAAAAATATTCTTCTAGAATTGGTGGGGGATGATGCTACTGTGGAAAAGTAGTGTCAGGATGGGCTTAAATGTGAAATTAAGTCCGAGGTGAATATCTTCAAGATAAATATTTTTTCATAAGTGGTGAATAAGGATCTCATTTTTTAGGTGAACCTAATAGAGTATTATAGTAGAGGAAATATGGTATCTAATGGATTGAAATATGGTATGAATTTTGATATTAGGAAGCATAATTATGGGAAAATTTACCAGAATAGTGGAATGTATAGTAGCTAGAGGGAAGGGTTTGTTACAGAGGAACTTACATGAGCGATCTTTCACTAGTGTGGTTTTCCAGGACACTTTTATAGACACGTTCCTTGAATACCAGAAGAGTTATAATCTTGTGTTAGGATTTGAAATCTATATTGATGTTTTACGAAACCACAACATATGATTAGTGATAGACCAGCTAAAAAAATAAGCATGTGTGATGGGGTTCTTGTACACAATATCGGTCTGGAAGATGAAGTACTACTGTCCATGGAGGTAGAGGCTGTGGATGTGGTTCTTCTGGGAAAGATTACCTGATAATATCACAATTCATTTTTTTATTTCACCCTTATACCAATGTATTAAACTGATTTGGTATTGAAAATTACAAATTTAATAACCCTTTTTTACTTCATGTTTGGTTCTATAATTTAATTATTATCACATTCAAAAATTACTATTTTACTTGTTTTTATGTTTTTTTATTGGTGGAGGTGATTTGGAGGGCCCATGATGAAGTCCAAGAAAAATAGGCCAATCTGTACCTAATCCATGAACACTAGTGGACTAATCCGCACATCTCTATTAAAACGTGTGTCCAAATGGGATGAAATTTTTGCATAAGTCCCAAATTTAATGTGATAAATTTCATATGAAGGAACCCAAGACACATTCGACTTCTATAATGCCCATCCGAATTGATCTGTTTATGGAATCAAATTTGCACAAGTCAAAAGTGGTGTTCTGTATTTAACTAATATCTCCTATTGTGCTGTCCAAATAGAGCCAAACTTTCTGTGGCGATAGTAATTATGTGGGGGTACATCTTTATAGTTTTATCCAAAGGGATATTCGACTTTATAGTGGGAGAAAACTATGATCCTAGTTGTTTTACACAATATGTGTGCTCAAAACCAACTTCCAATTTGCCTATAAAAGAACACCTTGGGAACCACATTTAGGAGTTCGACCATGAGAAAAGGTGCATCCATTTTGAAGTCCCAAAGGAGTCATAACATTATCCCTAGAAGTTCTAGAGGCTATGGGAAGTTCTACATCAACATCTTCTTCTTCTTCCCCTCTCATGGAATTTTAAACTCCTTATAATTCCTCGGGGAGGAATATGATGTAAATCCCATGATTCATGCTTGTAATATTTAAATAATCTTTTAAATCCATTATTTTATATTTTTTTTAATCATCCTCTATTATTTTTTTATTTAGTTATGTACTAGGATGTCATGCTCAACTCATATGATCATGTTTGGGGGTACCCATTCATGTGATGTTTCACACACCGTTCACCACTTTTTCTTTCTTCATTCAATTGCAGTGTTTTTATGATTCATATTGGTAAATTGAACTCATATAAGAATTTTCAAGGGCATGTACATTTATTTAATTATAAAAAATTAAAATAACTTACAAAACAAGACAACACATCGATTTATTCATGTGTTTTCTTCGTGAGTTTCGATTATGAAGTCGAACACAAATCACCCAATCAACAGCGGTGTCCAGTGAATCATTATGTGTTTTAGACTGAAAAATTGGAGGTATCCTTGTATAAACTCAGTAACATTATGGTAATAGTTGTTAAAAATTAGTTATTAAAAGATATATACCCTTTATCTTTAAGAGATAAAGGATGAGCATCATGATACTCCCATGGGATGATCACATTTAATTAATCTTATTCATTTCTACTTTATTTATCACTTTAGTTTTTCAGTTGTAATCTTTAATAATCAAACCACAAGTTTTATGAAATCTAATTACCCTTCCATATTCATAATCAAAACCCTCTTTTTCAATTAATGATATAAGGCTCCATTGAAAGACGACCTTGGGCTGCTGCTACACTGTAGAAATTCTTGTAAAAACTAAACAACTAATTTTACGCCCTCGATAATGCGATCGGTAGCCATATTACTAGAGTGGTGAAAATTAGGGGACTCATACTATATCAAAGGGAATAAGGGAAAAATAGTTACATTTTATTCATCCTACACTGTTGGATAGTCTGGAGGACTATCAATAATTAGGGGAATAATTCGTATAGATTTTACACTAGCTGGTGTATTATTTGATATTAGTGCCTATAATAATTTTACATCTTACTAACATGTAAATAGTTTTAACCTAGAGGATGATTTCATGAGTGGGGTTATGATTATAGATAAACATTTGGGATTACGATCGAGAGATATCTATTTTTACAAAGTGTGTTCTCTTAAGGATGGAGATTATCGTTTCAATTGGGATCATTACATCATTTACATGTTAGGATTTTAAATAATTATGGGTGTGGAATGGTTAGTATCTTAATGAGCCTACAAATATTGTTACCACATGAGAGTGAGATTTATGTCTTATGAGGGTGAAATATTAGTTGTGGATAGTGTGACACTACTAGAAATCTGAGCTATAGCCACGGACCTATAGCCACGGTTTCATAGGTCCGTGGCTATATCTTTTATACTGCCATGGTTAATTATTTCATCCGTGGCTATATCTAGCAGTCCCGTTTTTTTCCCAAACCCATCGGGCTCCTTCTCCTCCCCCTCGCGATTCCTCCTCCTCACCGCACCCTCCCCCTCCCCAGCGCCTCCACGCCGACGCCTCCTCCACACCGCGCCGTCCTTGCCACACCCTCCTCACCGCACCCTCCTTGCCGTGCCCTCCCCCAACGCACTCCCCTCCCTGGACGACCGCGGCTACCCCCTCCCCGGTCGACAGCGCCTCCCCCGACGCCGACAGACTCCCCTCCTCCCCCGACGCACTCCCCTCCTCCCGACAACCTCTCCTCCCAAGACGACCGCTCCTCCCCCGACGGACTCCCCTCCTCCGGACGACCCTGACGAACTCCCCTCCTTCCCTGACGGACTCCCCTCCTCCCCCGACGGACTCCCCTCCTCCCGACAGACTCCCCTCCTCCGGACGGCCGAAACTCCCCTACTCCCGACGGAATCTCCTCCTCCAACGAACTATCCTCCTCCCGACGGCCTCCTCTGGACGACCTCATTGCCAGTATCTTTATCATTCTATTTTTTATCATTTCTAGTATCTTTATCTTTAACAATAGTTTTTTCAAAATCCATATCAGTAGTAATTAGATCCTTCTCAAGAATATTTCCACTCTTTTATGTAAGATATTTCTGCTGCTCGGGTCGATCCTCATGAATAAGGATACTAAATCATACCATTTTCGAATATGAGGCATCCAGAAGTTATATAAGGTATGTCAACATTTTTGAATTGTGTTCCATGGATTTTGGTTTGATTTCCATCGCTTAAATATCATATGAGGCATCGTGGTTTTGTATAGGGTAATACTGTAGATTAACATCAAGAACTAGGAACATTAGTGTAGGATATGCCTTCATCTTCCAATTATTTTCTACCATATATATCTATTTTTGAGGGAATACTAGATTTCTAGTTGTTCAAGCGAAATTAATGGGGCTTATTCCCAAAAAAGAGGAAAATATGAGAATATCATGGTGATATAACCATATGTAACATATGATTTTACAATTAATCTATGGTTGTTCCTAGAGATAGATGGTCTATCCATCATTGCACATCCAATAAGGATAGGAATCAAGCCTTATATAGTTTTTTATGGTAGAGCTGTTAGATTTATGCAACACCAGAGATGGTGAAAACCATGTGAATAATGGGTGCATGCATATAGTTTAGGTTCACAATTCCTTGATCTAGTATTCTTGTTTGAGTTCATGGAGCTTAGTTAAAATGAAAATAGTTTATATTCTTGATGATTTGAGTATACAGAGGATCTTTAAGGACGATAATGCTGTGAAAAATTCTTAAAACCCATGTGAACGGATACTAGGATGTCCTATACCAAATGAAGTGATCCTGAAGACGGTTGATCAATGTTTAATGTCATACCTCTTGGATGACAGAAAACAATTTACATTCATGATTCATGGGCTACTGAAACGGGTATATTTTGAAAAAAAATTCAATTCATGAATGAGGTTGAATTTGATTTGAATTGAGGGCTGGACATCCCACGCACCACACAAATACCTCAGAAAAAAATTCCATATCGTATAATGTTATAATGATCAGACCGAGATAAATGTAGATGATATTTTAAATTCATGATGCTTGGAATATGTGTAATTTTGTTTCACAGTAATATATGTGTCATAGAAGTGGTAAAACCTACTGTAAATGGACCCAAATAGTCTTATATACCATGTTCACACCTTGAGATGGACTACACACAAGTTAAAGTCATAATGTTGTGTGTGTGTAAATGGGACTAAAGGGATGTAGGGTTGAAATATATTTATCTAGACCTATAAATGAGAGGTATAGGAATTACAATGTATCCCATGAAAATGGTAGTCAATCCACACATGGTTCAAAATTATGTAATAGTAGGATTTCAATTCCAAAATTGGGGGAAATCCTCTCTCGTGAGGGAATCCCAAATTTATGACATGGGTAATGCTAGATTTTAGCATCGTGTTATATGGATGATGGTTTAGTTCTTCTCATATAATATGATTCATATTGATTCCAAGTGGGGTGATTTTTTAGACAATATCATACATATATTATGAGGCACCATGGTTATAAAAATTGTAAGCCCTTTCATATCATCCCATAGTTATCATATGAGTCATCTTAATTTTATATCGAGTAAGTTCGTTATTTAATTTTGTGTGTCTAGGATGTCAATATCTATAGTTTAAAGTCATTAAACTCAAACAATATTGGTAGAAAATAGTTATTTTCCTATTTCATGGAATATGACTCCTTGTTTATGTTAAAAGATTTTAGATTAAGGGTATTTTTAAGGTCTTGTTTCTTTGACCAGTTATGAATATTTTAAGGTCATACTAGCTCGACCATGGGGTTTCTGGTAGTTTAGGTTCATAAATCTTGGAACATTTGTGAATATTTTATATTCATAATTCTTGGAACCCTGAAAATATTTTTAGGTTTTCTTTCTTGGACCATGGGTATCCTCATGTGAAGTACTAGTTCAGAAACATCACATTGGTGGGAGGTGTGATACGATCTCTATATATGGTGATCAAAGAGTATACCCCATTGGAATAGACCTTATGATTGAGGTAAGGTCATTTCCACTTGGGCACCAACTTCAGTTAATTTATTTGGGTATCATCCTTTTTCTGAGATCCAGTACCATGTCACCGTATTGTATGGACCAGAGGAAACCATATTTTTGAATTATATTTTCATCTAGTTTTGGTTTCTCTCTAGATTGGGAAATGCTTGGAAGTTGTTCTCTATGAGGGATTCCAAATCATCCAAGTGATCTTATTTCATTCTTTCTAGACTATTGTAGTTGTATAAATCTATTTAGATCTATGACATCTAATCCTCGATGGGAATGACTTACTTGGTTTCACATACTAGGGATATCAGGTCACTGGGGTGGCATTAAGAGTCATCATCCAATAGGTATAGAGGAAATTCAAGAGATTATCAGGACAAATCTTATTTTTTATAACCCAGTGTTTTCTATAGGATAATAGATTGTTTCTTATTTCATTCTTCAATCTACACATTTTGCTATGAATTCTAGTAAGTAGTAACGTTGGACCAGATTTTGTACTTCGTGTAAAATTTCATTAAATCCTAATCCTAAAATTTAGTGCCTTATTATTTGAGAATTGAATGAAGAATTCCAAATTGATATATGGTGTGGTAGATCAAAAACATGATCACAAACATAGATTTAACAACATTGACGATAACTACTTCTTCCCACTTGGAGAAGAATACCATTTTGGTTAGAATAAACTATAACAGGATATATTTTTCTAGTGGGTATGGCCCTATGATATGAGACCCCATAGTGAAAAAGGAAAATATTACATGGTGGTGTGGAGGATCTATAATGGTTGATGGAAAATAATTGAATGTCTCTAACACCCGTGAAAACTCTGAGAAAAAATGGTGTAGTTATGGAGCATGGAGGGCTAAATGTATCCCAATAATAGTATCTGTTGAGAGTGCTTCAGTCCCACATGATGGGTGAATTTGGACCCAACATTGACCTCCAAAATAACTTGAGGTATCCCATATATTTGGTTGTAATATACGATAATTTCATTAAAACCAGATCTTTTGAGGGTGGCTTTAATATATTCATACTATGGAGTGTAAACGACAAGGCTTACCGGTGGATTCACTTATGCTCAGCTCAGTCGCGATGGAGAGTACCATGCTAGGGATACTCGATATAGGGAGGGATCTAATAGTTTATTTCCTATACTATGGGGTAACTTTAGGGTTATAGAATATAATCACTAAAGGAAAGTTGGTTTAGGTTCTTGTTATCATCATCTCAAATGGAATGGGGACAATGACCCTTGGATAGGCCACATGGATGATCAAATCATCATTTTCAGGATCATATAAGAATGTGTCTATACTTTTCAGGTGTTCAGCTCAACCATTCTATAACATGGGAATTTTATTCACCTCCATCATAGAAGGTAATTGTACCATTAGTTGGTGGGTATGATCTAGTAGGGACATAAGCTCTTTCATCATAACAATGCGGTCACCATTAATATATTTGAGGGCTAACTTGGATTCTCCCTTCATATCCATTTGGGGGAAATAAATATCATCTGATAACTTATGACCAGTAATGAGAGCCTAATAATTTTCCTCATCATCAGTGAAACCTTATAAAAATAGGAAAAAGTATGATTGGACGTCTTGTGTTCGAGTCATAAAGACAACCACTTGGTCTACTCAATTAATATTAGAATTATTAAGCATTATTTCAGTCGATCTTTGAAAATCACCATCAAAATATGTTTTCTAATACTCTTTGACATGATCCACTAAGAGGGTAGCCTCATTTGGGAAATCAACATTCAGGGGTAGTTCTTCCGGGGTGGATGTGTGTCCATGAAGTCTTCTATTTCCTAGAATTTGACAACCATATATGGGATGAACCTAATGTTGAAATACTAGAGGAACACCTCCCAAAACAACATTCATCCAATGAACATAGGGTAATTGAAGATATACTTTAGGATTTTTACTTGTGTCACCAATTGTGTCTCATGATTCTATATATAATATTACAACTTCTACACTGTAAAAACTATTGCGAGGAAACTCTTATATATAGGGGAGTATCTATTCTATATATATCTAGGAGCATCCGACTATGATATTATAAAAAATTTTCTATTACCTCTTTGTTTTTTTGGGTTAGATGGGTTACAAGGGATCAATCCAAGGAAGTCCCATAAATGAACAATGTCTTTCCTAAAATGGAAGAAATCAAAACTGACAGTTGTAAAAGATAATGCTTAATGTTATCAATAATCGATATGGAACTCTTCATTCAATTTTTTAATAGGTACTTTATTCATTAGATACTAGAGGATCTTACACTATCCAACTATATTCACATTAAATCAGTTTATATAGGTGAATAGACCTTGGAGGCCCCACAACTCTTAGAGATTCCATGGGGGAGGAATCTGATTGATGGACTTGATCATCTCTGGGTCAATCTCGATGACCATATATCTTGTAGTAAAGTGGAGAAACCTAATAGAGGTAACCCTGAATGTTAACTTTAAGGAGTTTATCTTAAATTGTATGAAATATAGGAAGATAAAAAATTTCTCAACATCCTTGAGATGATCCAAATATGGTAGGATTTTTCCACCAAATAATCCTAGTAGCATTCCACAAATTTCATGATAATTGGATTGAAGATGTGGTGCATGGATAGTTGATAAGTGGATTATGCCTTATTCTATCCCATGAGAATCAATTAAAAGTATAAATTCACCTTTGGAACCATAATTATGGGAGACTCTACATCCTTGGGGGCCATCCATGTCTGATTATACCTGGAGTATCCATCCATAAGAGATAGGGCCTGGAACCCTGTTATATCATTGATTAATAGCTTTTTCATTGGAAGGGAAAGACAATACTTTAGATAATGGTGGTCGAGTTATAAAAAGTGAATATTGATGATTACTTAATATCTTTTGAAACAATACATATAATGTTAAGTCATTTTCTAGATTATTTATCTAATGTATGTTTATCTCCCTCCTTGCTGCACCCTCCTCGTCGCGCCCTCCTCGCCGCGCCCTCCTCCTCACCGCGCCCTCCTCCCCGACGCCTCCTCGCCGTTCCCTCCTCCCCGACACCTCCTCGCCGACGCCTCCTCCGCGCCGCACCCTCCTCGTCGTGCCCTCTGCACCACGCCCTCCTCTCCATGGTGTCAGTGAGCATTACTCGGTTATGGAACTGAAGAATATGGATGAGGGTGGTCCCGAGAATCCCTCCGTTTTCTCATTTTCAACAAGCGGAAATGTATCAGAATAGGTTTAAGGGAGTGAGGCCACATTCATGAAGAGTTCTATAGAAGTGGGAGGTATTGTGATGGATAACCATTTTGATCTTTTGTCATATGATGAACTAGTCCAGAATTTTGAACAATACCTGGTCAGAACCGTTGGAGAGGAGCAGGTCCCTGAAAATTGGTCATGTGATGAATGTTCTTTCCACTTTTTAGGTGATTTAGAGGATGAGGTTCAGGATTAAATGTATCCATTTATGAGAAGAGTAAGATAGAGAGGGTAAACTAGAAAGATAAAAGGGATTACTCATATTTTTCTCTACCAATGGGGACTAGGTCTATGAATATGTCAAAGGACAAATAGAAGGAATGTAACCCACCTCTCCAAGGTGGTCTTTTAGTCGTGGGATATTCCTGATAATCCTTTCAAAATTCTTGTGAAATCATAAGATGATGAACCAATTAAATATACCCTTTCCATTACATTGAAAAATTATAAAATTAAGGATTTTTGTTTTGATAAGAGGTTGGAGGAGGTTGAATAAATCACTTCTAACTTAGAAACACTCCTAGGATCACCGTTTTTTCTTTAAAAAGGGCAAGATGACCAAATTAATGAAGTTTTTTATTTAATTGAACAATCTTTTCTTTTATATTATTGTGATTTTTTTGTGTATGATTTTGATTTCACTTCTCTCTATGTATGTTGTGTAGATTCAAGTGAACTTCATGATTTACTAGAGGTACATGAGAAGGTTATTAATACACCTAATGCGAATCTTTTGAAACTCAAAAAATCTAATTGTTATTCAAATTTTGGGGTATCATTCATGCATTTTGTGTGATTGTTTGAACTCTATGTTCTTCATTTCTATTGTTTTTAATATATTAGTTATATGATTTGTTTGTAATTAGATAAGAAAATTCTTTATTGTTACAAATTGATGCATATATCTAATTAATAATTTCTACCATAGGACGAGGTGGTTGGTGTTGGTTCAAATGCGGGCACGTTGGCATGCAACCGACAAGCAAGGGGGAACATCCATTCTTGGTAATGGGTATCTATGTGAACTTCACTTCTTAGTTATTGGTTTTGATTAGAGTGATATTAACATATTATTTTGTTCCCATGTTGTTTTACAAACATAAAAGAAAACATTAATCATAGTTTATGGTTCCAATTCTAAAATCTTTTTAATGAGCTGAATTCTACAGTAATCAATTGTTGTGCTCGATATGATTGTATCACCTTCTTTCTTCCATAAAATTTTTACAGTTTGATGAAGATAGGGTGAAACTGGTGATGAAATTTTTGAAGCTCTAATTTCTAATAGTTGAACTTTTCAAAACAAAACATTTTCCTCTCAAGTAAGCTTTGATTTGTGGTTCTTGCATCTACTATTTTTGCAGGATACATGTTTGTATTCAGGAACATAACCACAAATATATTTCTTATCAATTATTTATTCTCTACATAATTACTTCTGATTTATTTTGATCTTTTTTTCTTTATTTATTGTATGAAAAATATAGGCTTAGGGTGAAAAAGAAATATGCACCCAATGTACTCTTAAGGAACCATTTTGTATGATGGTAACATTTTGGTAAGTTCGTTTATTTCTTTTTACCATAGTACATCATGTATGTTGAGAGGGGTCTTTGATTTGTGGTTCTTGCATCATATATTTTGGTCTTTTGTTATATTTGTTGAAAATAGTTATTTTATGTCTTGAAGTGTTTTTGATAATATCTTCGTGATGTATTGAAGTATGATAGGGGGATGGGTGGAGGGGGGCAGGGTGGAGGGGTGCAGGGGGGAGGGATGTCCAGGAAGGGGGGGAGGGCTGTCCAGCAGGGGGGGAGGGGATGTCCAGTAGGGGGAGGGGTGTCCAGGAAGGGAGAGGGGCTGTCCAGCAGGGGGGAGGGCTGTCCAGCAGGGGGGAGGGGTGTCCAAAAGGGGGGGGGGGGAGGGGTGTCCGATAGGGGGGAGGGGTGTTCGGCAGGGGGAGGGGTGTCCGGTAGGGGGGCGGGCTGTCTAGCAGGGGGCAGCGCTATCCAACAGGGGGGGGGGGAGGGCTGTCCAGCAGGGGTGGAGGGCTGTCCAGCAGGGGGGAGGGATGTCCAGCAGGGGGGAGGGATGTCCAGCAGGGGGTAGGGGTGTCCAGCAGGGGGGAGGGGTGTCCAGGCAGGGGGCAGGGCTGTCTAGCAGGGGGCGGGGCTGTCTAGCAGGGGGCGGGCTGTCCGGCAGGGGGCGGGCTGTCAGGCAGGGGGGTGGGCTATCCAGTAGGGGGGAGGGGTGTCCGGCATGGGGAGGGGTGTCCATCAGGGGGGAGGGGGTGTCCATCAGGTGGAGGGGTTGTCCGGCAGGGGGGAGGGGTTTCCAGTAGGGGGGAGGGGCTGTCCAGCAGGGGGAGGGGCTATCCGGTAGGGGGAGGGCTGTCCAGCAGGGGAGGGCAGTCCGGCAGGGGGGAGGACTATCCGGTCGGGGGGAGGGGTGTCCGACAGGGGGGAGGGGTGTCCGGTAGGGGGGATGGCCAACCAAACAGTCACGCCGCGGTCACGCCGCAGTCACGCCGGGGTCACGCCGTGGTCACGCTGCGATCACGCCGCGGTCATGCCGCGGTCACGCCGCGGTCACGCCGCGGTCACGCCGCGGTCACGCCGCGGTCACGCCGCAGTCACGCCGCGGTCACGCCGAGGTCAGGTCGCGGTCACGCAGCAGTCACGCCGCGGTCACGCTGCGGTCACACCGTGATTTGGACCTGCTCCAGGACGACACCCTGTGGTGGTTACTCCTCCAGGATGACACCCTACGGCGGTCAAGCCACGGTCACGCCGCGGTCACGCCGTGATTTGGCCATGCTCCAGGATGACACCCTGCAGTGGTTACTCCTCCTTAGAGAAACATTGAATGGTTAGCTCTATAATTTTTCATATTTACTCATTCCTAAACTATATTTCCTATCAGCGCTGGCTCTCATCCATCTTTCCACAAAACGTGCATAGTAGGTGGTACAAAGGCTCAATTCAACTGAAAACATTGGTTTGGAATTGTCTGGAATATTTTATTGTACATGTATCACATAATATTTGTTCAGTAATTCTTCCTTTTCCTCATCCTCTTCACATGTTGTCCGAACCAGATCATCCTCATCCTCTGCACATGTCTTCTGAACCAGATCATCCTGTTGTGATGGAAATTCAATGTCTGCTTTTGGCTGTTTTAGATGAAGTTCCTTCCATAATTCCCATGTTATGTAACCTGTGATTTTCCTGATCCCATGGGATATTCCTCTAGGTATTCCTACACATTTCTAGATCTCCAAACCGCACCGAATTAGGTATATCAGGGGTCATCCAATCCTCTAGTCATCACAGATTAGCATTCATTTCTTTAAATCTTCTGAGAAAACATCCTCTCATTCCATCCATATCATCCTATTTGAAACTAAGTGGAAGATGTTGCCCCGCGGATGTTGCTGGACCGGGCCAACACATTGTGGTCAAGCCGCGGTCACACTGCGGTCACACCACGGTCACTCCGCGGTCACACCGCGGTCACGCCGTGATTTGGCCCTGCTCCAGGACGACACCCTGCAGAGGTTACTCCTCCCGGATGACACCCTGCGGCGGTCACGCCGCGGTCACGCCGCGGTCATGCCGTGGTCACGCCGTGATTTGGCCATGCTTCAGGATGACACCCTGCGGCGGTTACTCCTCCAGGATGACACCCTATGGCGGTCACGCCACGGTCATGCCGCGGTCATGCTGCGGTCACGCCGCGGTCACGCCGTGATTTGGCCCTGCTCTAGGATGACACCCTGCGACAGTTACTCCTCCTTAGAGAAACATTGAATGGTTAGCTCTATAATTTTTTGTATTTCCTCATTCCCAAACTATATCTCCTCTCAGCGCTACCTCTCATCCATCTTTCCACAAAACGTGCATAGCAGGTGGTACAAAGGCCCAATTCAACTGAAAACATTGGTTTGGAATTGTTTGGCATATTTTATTGTACATGTATCACATAATATTTGTTCGGTAATTCTTCTTTTTCCTCATCCTCTTCACATGTTGTCCGAACTAGATCATCCTCATCCTCCGCACATGTTATCTGAACTGGATCATCCTGTTGTGATGGAAATTCAATGTCTGCTTTTGGCCGTTTTAGATGAAATTCCTTCCATAATTCCCTCATCTCATGTTGCACTCATTGGAGGAGGATGATCACAGCCAAGTTGAGTTTTAAAGGCTGCACACAATCTGTTTGATGCAATTCCAAAGAGGCTGTTCTGAAGGTTCCGGGCGCAGCGGAAGCGCGTTGGTTGGTTTGCCCAACATTAATTTTAATGTTAAACAATGTTCAATATGAGATCCGTCATGATATAAAATTCCGAATCTTCAGAATAGAACGAAGAACAAAAAGAAAAGAAGAGTCCCGGAACCCTTGAGGAGGATCATCATAAGTTGATTATAATTAATTTAATTAATGCATAAGAATTACCTTGTTGGAATTCTTTCTTCGTTGATGTGTCCGGTCACGATTCAGTTATCCGTCGTTGCATCGTAGAATCCAAGTGTAGGATTCTTCTAGCGGTGATCCACACGTGTGTCACGTATCTCCGGACATCACTGAAGAGATCTCCGGGTGCTAGCGCGGAAGAACCTTCGCTTGCGATGTCCGCCTTCGACCGCCTTGATCCGGTGGAGGATCTTGCTCTCGTAACTTGAGGGCGTTCTTGGTGGAAAGGGAATTATCTCTTGGCTTGAGAGTATTTCCAATTCCGTTGTGCACAACAATGGCTCTCAAAAAATGTTGGGGTTGCGAGGATATTTATAATCAGGTTTGAGGTTAATAGAGTTATGACAATAAATAAAAGAGTTACGCGTTTTATTTATTTCATTAACTCTTATTGAAAGCCCCCATGTCAAATTATTAATTCCTTGACATGCGCCCACGCTGATTATAATAAATAAAATTTAATAAAACAATATTAAATCCTCAAAATCCCAATTGGAAAAACTACATGGCGTGTAATAATTAATACACGGCATGTACTTGTTTTCCATAAAACTACACAGCGTGTATATTTAATATACATGGCGTGTACTTTTATTTTCCATTTTTCTCCACCACCTTTATTAGACCTTGAGTAATGACTATTTATTTCTTAAATAAATGTAACTGCATTACTCACTAATAAATATATTATTTTATCCACAGTATATTCTCTCGAATAGCTAGTGTCAAAATAAATGTAATCAGACATCCTTAAATAATTTTTAAACCACAGTTGGGAATAATATTTATTTAACTTGTTAAATTAATATTTAACTGAGATACATGGACACACTTAGTGTGTGACCCTCTAGGCCTCTTTCTCAGTGGCATTAGGCTGAGCCTGCCTAAAGTCCAAGGTTAGCATCTAGCAACACGCTAATGCACCCATATAGAAAGAAGTTAACGCCGCAATGACGTGTCACCTCCTACAAACGCTTACCGTGTAATATAATCCCTTTGTCTCGATATCTCCAATCAAGCGGGTTTCATGCTAGTGCCATCAACCCATGTGCTTGATTATTCTTTCTTTGACTTCCCGGAATTGAACTTGCCCATACCTTACCATGGCCATGTATTTATTTAGGCTATATCAATTCCATCAAAGGGCCTGAGATATCTACTTCCGTTATGGAACGGAAGGGACAAATCCTTTCTCGCATTATCTATTAGTGCAGTATTACTCGTGACGCACCCAACGTATCCTACCTCGCTGTGAACAGTGTGATGTCATAGTTTTCGTCAATACATCTAAGTGCGCGAGTTGTAATACCCATTAATAATAATCTTAAAGTCTAAGGATCAATACACACGTCCGTAGATAGGAACATCCAATGACACTATTAAATGTGGATTTCTTACTGGCGGGTCTCGTTCTCATAATATCCTCCTGGATATTACCAAAGGCGCACACCAAGAGAAGGCGCCTCAATGTTTTATGAGTCCTCACCCCTAATGACCTGTATTATTTGTGTCCCTCAAATAATATCATCCGGCCATAGAACATACATTCAAGAACAGTGTTATGACACTTTCGGGTTCTCATCATAGCAGGGATCTGCTACGACCCTTTAATGCAACAACTGTCCTTAGGACATTATCACATGACATGTCACGCAGAAGAACAATCAAGATGTGATAAGGCTTTTATTTAATGAATAAAGTACAAAGTAGTTGGTTCTAGACCACCAACTCCAACAGACTCCCACTTGGACTAGAGCCAATTGCTAACAACCTTTAATCCGCTAGCTCTCACATGATATTCATGCTTCTGCTGAGATAGGCCTTTAGTCATGGGGTCCGCCAAGTTCTCTTCCATGGACACTCTGCTCACTGTAACTTCACCCCTTTGATAGAAATCCCTTAAGTGGTGATATTTCCGGAGTATGTGCTTTGTCCGTTGATGTGACATTGGTTCTTTTGCAAGAGCCACCGCTGCAGTATTATCACAATACAATGTAATGGGATCTTTACTGCTAGGCACCACATCAAGATCCTGGACAAAGTTACGAATCCAAACGGCTTCTTTGGCTGCATCAAGAAGGCACTATATACTTAGACTCCGCTGTAGAATCAGCGACAACTGGCTGCTTTGAACTCTTCCAGCTCACAGCTCCTCCATTGAGACAGAAAACATATCAAGATTGCAACTTTAGATCATTCTGATCTGTTTGAAAACCAGCATCAGCATACCCTCTAATGACAAGCTCCTCGTCTCCTCTATACACCAGGACCATATCCTTAGTTCTTCTCAGATACTTAAGGATAGTCATAACAGCAGTCTAATGCTGTTCTCCTGGATCTTCTTGATATCTGCCTACCATGCTCAGTGCATAGGCAACATCAAGCCTGGTACATAACATGGCATACATGATGGATCCTATAGCCGAAGCGTATGAGATCTTGCTCATCCTATCTTTCTCCTGTTGTGTCTGGGGAAACATTTTCTTAGAAAGATGTAAGCCATGTGACACTGGAACCAATACCCTCTTGGTTTTTTCCATACTAAATCTCTTTAGTATCTGGTCAATTTATGTACCCTGACTTAGTCCAAGCAGCCTCTTGGATCTATCACGAATGATCTTGATCCCTAGAATGTAGGCTGCTTCTCCTAAGTCCTTCATGTAGAAACACTTTTTCAACCAGTCCTTAACTAACTGTAAGGCTGGTACGTCATTTCCAATAAGAAATATGTCATCAAAATATACCACTAGGATGAAGACCGCATTCCCATTACACCGCTTATAAACACATGGATCACATTCATTCTTAATGAAACCAAATTCCTTTATGGCTTCATCAAATCGAATGTTCCATGACCTGGATGCTTGCTTTAATCCATAAATGGATTTCTGCAACTTGCAAACCCGTTTGGCTTCACCTGGTGTCACAAACCCTTCTGGTTGTGTCATATAGACATCTTCCTGAAGGTTCCCATTAAGGAATGTTGTTTTAACATCCATCTGCCAAATCTCGTAGTCATGGTAAGCTGCTATGGCAAGTATGATTCTTATGGATTTAAACATGGAAACTGGCGAGAAGGTTTCATCATAGTCAATTCCTTAACACTGTCTGAATCCTTTAGCCACTAGCCTTTCTTTATAGGTGCTAACTTGACCTTCCCTGTCCAGCTTTCTTTTGAATACCCATTTTCATCCAACAGGCTTTACATCAACTGGCTCATCGACCAGAACCCAAATTTGGTTCTGATACATGGAATCCATCTCAGAATTCATAGCTTCTAGCCATCTTGCAGCTTCTGAGCTTTCTACTACTTCCTTGTAGGAGAGAGGTTCATCATTGTACAACAATAATGATTCACCATCCTCGGTGATTAGGAAACCAAATCTCTCTGGTTCCCTTACCTCTCTTGAGCTCTTACGTAGTACTTGTGTTTCTGGAACCTCTTCCACGGGGACCTGTGGAACTTGTTCCTGTACCAACTCCTGTGTATCTTGAGCATCAACTTCGTCGAAGTCAATCTTGCTCCCACTATCCTTCTTGAGGATGTGCTCCCTCTCAAGAAAGACGGCTTGTCTGGCGACAGTCACTTTCTTGTCTTGGGGGTTATATAGGTAATATCCTTTCGTTTCCTTGGGATATCCTATAAAGATACACTTCGTGCCCCGGGGTGCTAGTTTGTTGCCTGAGAAGGCCTTAACAAACTCCTCGCATCCCCATACACGTGTGTGCGACAAAGTCGGTTTCCTTCCATTCCATAACTCGGATAGAATTCCATTTTCCTCCTTAGATAGTACTCAGTTTAATGTGTATGCTGCAGTTTGTAATGCATATCCCCAAAAGGATAATAGAAGATCCGCATGACTCATCATCGACCTCACCATGTCCAACAAGGTTCGCTTCCTCCTTTCACTAACACCATTCCACTGTGGTGTATAAGGAGGAGTGAGCTGAGATAGAATCCCAGACTCCCGTAGAAGATCGATGAACTCTTGGTTCATATATTCTCCACCTCGATCCGATCGAAGCTTCTTTATCTTCTTACCAAGTTGATTCTCTACTTCATTCTTTAATTCCTTAAATTTCCTTAAGGACTCTGACTTATACCTCATTAAGTAGACATAGCCATATCTACTCAAATCATCAGTAAAAGTAATAAAGTAAGAATATCCACCTCTAGCTTCTACTGGAAATGGTCGACACACATCTGTGTGTACCAATCCTAGAAGCTCTGTGGCCCTTTCACCTTGTCCACCAAAAGGCATCTTGGTCATTTTTCTTTGTAAACAAGCGTGACATCTAACAAGTGGTTTTAGCTCAGTAGAGTCTAAATAACCATCTTTGCAGAGCTTTGTTAAGCGCTTATCGTTCACATGACCAAGGCGGTGATGCCATAACTGGGTGATGTATGAGTATTGTGATTTTGTTTCGTTATCGATTTCCAACACTTGGTTTTTTGTAATTTAATACATACAAACCATTATTAAAATGTCCCATACCATAACATACGTTGTTCTTATAAAAGAGACAACCCTTATTTCCAAACTTGAAAATAAATCCATCCATATCCAAACAAGATACAAAAATTATGTTCTTGGTAACACTAGGCACAAAATAACAGTTTTATAAAACCAAAATCATGCCAGTTGTCAATGAGAGGTGATAGTCACCAATAGCCAACGCAGCCAGCCTTGCGCCATTGACAGCTCTAAGATCCACCTCTCCTCTGGCGATCTTTCTAAATCTACTTGGTTCCTGCATTTGAATATAGATGTGAGCCCCACAAGCTGTATCTAATACCCAATGTGTAGAAATAGAAAGATTTCACTCGATAATGAACGCACCTTTAGCGTCCCCACACTTCTGGGTGCAGTTCCTCTTCCAGTGGCCCTGCTTTCCACATGCAAAACACACTGCTTCCCGTTCCTTGCCCTGCCTCTGTATCTTCCCCTTCTTGGAGGGACGGTGCTCGGGGGCTTCAGACTGTTTATATGTCTTTCGCCCCTTTGCCTTGTCCTTCCTTTTCTTGTTCACCATAAGGACCGCGGGTTTGTCACACCCCATTTCCTTATCTAACTGGCGAATCAAGGTCAGAAGCTCCGATAGTCTCTTCTCATTGCCGCTCATGTTATAGTTGACAATGAAGCTAGAGAAGGTCTTGGGCAATGATGATAGGATGAGATCTGTACGCAACTCATTAGGGAATTTAATCCCTAAGATGTCCAAGCGTTCAATGTAGCCAATAAGCTTGACCACATGAGGTCCAGATGGCGCAGACTCTCCAAACTTTGTGGTAAACAAAGCATTGGAGATATCATACCTCTCCTGTCTCACCTTCTCTTGGTAGAGATCTTTTAGGTGAGACATCATGATATACGCATCCATGTTTTCATGTTGCTTCAAGAGCTAATTAGACATGGCCAATAGCATGAAACACTGGACATCTATGGCATCATCCATGTGTTTCATGTAGAGAGATAATTCCTCATCACTAGCCTCTTTCCCAGGCGCAACTAGAATAGGCTCTTCCAGCACATATAATTTCCTTTCGTGGGAAGGACGATGCGTAAACGCCTCTGCCACTCTTGGAAATTGGTGCTGGTGAGAAGGTTTTCTTTTTCGAGAATGGTGTGCAATGATATGTTTGAAGTAATTTTCTTGCCGTTTCTACAATTTAAGATGAGCAAAGGTTTAGTACTTTATTATAAAAATTGAGACAAATAAATAAATTAATACTTATTAGTCTCCCACTATTTTATCGAAATCCAATATCCCTCACCATTGACTTTAGAATATTCTATTGTGTGAATATTCTAGTGGAAAGGATCCATATTTCCCTTCGCATTACCCCAACTAGGGTTGGTCAAGAAACTTGATGGGTTTTAGGTACGCATTCCAAATGCCAACTGCATTAACTCGCAGTTCCTTGATCCGCTGAGTGGACTCCCCAATCCTGAAATCCTTTTTGGATTTCCTCAACCTTTTCCTCTTGGTCACACCAAGTCCTGCTTTGGCAGTCAACCCTTGATGCGAACCAAGTCAAGTCAACCCAAAACCTTGAATTAGAATTCCCCGATAATTGAAAGCACCCCAACTAGGGTTGGTCAAGCACTTTGAACTATGGTTCGATTCTAACCAATTTTATGGAAGGCTATGCCGACTTAATATTTATTTTGAGGGATTTTATCCTTATACGTAAATTGCCATTTTATTATCTTTGATTACATGCTTGTTAATATTAATTGGGATATACTTAAGTGATTAACCATGTCTAAGATAATATTTACGTATAAGCCAATTTCATTTTAGTTCCATCTTGCATGCTCGTTTAATTCATTAATTGTGTGATCGTGACAACACACCCACAATAAATAAACCATGCAACTGACAAAAATAAAATAAATGGTATGATCATGAGCTTTTCTATTGGTTAGTTTATCTAGTGGTTGATAAACTAACCTAAGAACTAGGGGAGAAACACCTTGACCCTTTCGAGTTCGTGTTTACAGCTTTCCACCTGTCCACCTTTGTATCTCCTTGGATTGGTTTCACCTTGGCTCCTGACTTGAGCCGCCTCCACTAGCTTGGGAGATCCATCAATTACATATGCATTTATCTCACACGCAGGTGAGGGGAAAAAAGGGGGTTTTACATAAAATAATCCTTGGGCGCGCAGACCCTCCATATTAATGAGGAGATGGCTCGCAGGCCAACAAATTTAATTTAAATAAATAAATTAAAAGAAACCATTCACATACAAAGGTCTTGGTCTAGCTCATGATCATCCATACATGCAACGATATTAACGAATAAATAATACTAGCATTTAATTATTTAATCGTACTTGTTTAAGATAAATCACGCTCGAATCAATTAATAATCTTTAATTAATCAATCCTTTTATCTTAAATACCTTTTTATGAATTTCCTTGAGATTCTCATCCATCATAATTTTAAACAAATAAATCTATTTAAAATTATACTTGTACGTAACTTTTACCTTGGAGGCAACCCGGTGAATTCCAATTTATTATGCAGATGTTAAATTAAACATATATATATAAAACACCTTTCACGTGTTGTGCCTCAGCTTTATGCCTAAACCATGGTACACGTCTCAAGGTTTTGTATAATATAATAATAAATTTTAATAAATCTGCGTAATTTGGGTGAGTACACGGTGTGTAGTTCCGACTACACGGCGTGTACTTTTTATTCACCGTCCATCCGAAGTACACGCCCGGGGATAAGGCGTGTTAATGTACTTTGGAAATTTTCGGAGTACACGGCGTGTACAGTGGGACACATGCCGTGTAGTTTCCGCGTTACACGGTTTCCAGCTGGGCAGGCCGTGTACAGAGTACACAACCCAACCCTAACCCGAAGGGACTACACGCTGTGTTCATTGGACCACACGGCATGTATTCCGGAAACCGTGTGCCACCTGTTTCTGGTCAACACATGGTGTCTTAAATTATTAGAAAGAATCCAATACACGACCTGATTTGGCAGATTAGTCAATGCATTGATCCTAGACTACATGGCGTGTACTTTCGAATACACGCCGTGTATTTTGGTGTTATATGGCCAGAAATGTTTGGCTCCTCCGGGTGAGTTCCTCTATTTTCTTTTAATCAAAATTAAAAGAAAGAAACCGTTTCTATGAGGTGAACGAGAAATGAGGGAGGAGGAACAGATCTCGAGATTCAGATTTCCAGAACGATTAAACATGAATTGAAATAACTAAATTATTAAATGCGTAAATCACCAACAAAAAACTGAATAATTATAACCAACGATATGACCCCTTTGATACCACTTGAAGTTTACGGGCGCATCGGAAGTGCATTGGTGGGTTTTCCCAACTTTAATTTTAACATTAAACAACGTTCAATCCAAGATCCGTCACGATATAAAACGACGAATCTTTGGAATAGAACGAAGAACAAAAAGAAAAGAAGAGTCCCGGAACCCTTGAGGAGGATCATCATATGTTGATTATAATTAATTTAATTAATTCATAAGAATTACCTTGTTGGAATTATTTCTTCGTTGATGTGTCCGGTCATGATTCGGTGATCCTCCATTACGTCGTATAATCCACGTGTAGGATTCCTCTAGCAGTGATCCACACATGTGTCACGTATCTCCGAACATCACCGAAGAGATCTCCGGGTGCTAGCGTGGAAGAACCTTCGCTTGCGATGTCCGCCTTAGACTGCCTTGATCTGGTGGAAGATCTTGCTCTCGTAACTTGAGGGCGTTCTTGGTGGAAAGGGAATTCTCTCTTGGCTTGAGAGTATTTCCAAATCCGTTGTGCACAACAATGGCTCTCAAAAAATGTTGGTGTTGCGAGGATATTTATAATCAGGTTTGAGGTTAATAGAGTTATGACAATAAATAAATGTGTTACACGTTTTATTTATTTCATTAACTCTTATTGAAAACCCCCATGTCGAATTATTAATTCCTTGACATGCGCCCACGCTGATTATAATAAATGTCATTTAATAAAACAATATTAAATCCTCAAAATCCCAATTATAAAAACTACGTGGCATGTAATAATTAATACACGGCGTGTACTTGTTTTCCATAAAACTACACAGCGTGTATATTTAATATACACGGCGTGTACTTTTATTTTCCATTTTTCTCCACCACATTTATTAGACCTTGAGTAATGAATATTTATTTCTTAAATAAATGTAACTGCATTACTCGCTAATAAATATATTATTTTATCCACAGTATATTCTCTCTAATAGTTAGTGTCAAAATAAATGCAATCAGACATCCTTAAATAATTATTAAACCACTGTCGAGAATAATATTTATTTAACTTGTTAAATTAATATTTAACTGAGATACATGGATACACTTAGTGTGTGAACCTCTAGGCCTCTATCTTAGTGGCATTAGGCTGAGCCTGCCTAAAGTCCAAGGTTAGCATCTAGCAACATGCCAAGGCACCCATAGAGAAAGAAGTTAACACCGCAATGACGTGTCACCTCCTACAAACGCTTACTGTGTAATATAATCCCTTTGTCTCAATATCTCCAATCAAGCGGGTTGCATGCTAGTGCCATCAACCCATGTGCTTGATTATTCTTTCTTTGACTTCCCAGAATTGAACTTTCCCATAACTTACCATGGCCATGGATTTATTTAGGCTATATCAATTCCATCAAAGGGCCTGAGATATCTACTTCCGTTATGGAATGGAAGGGACAAATCCTTTCTCGCATTATCTCTTAATGCGGTATTACTCGTGATGCACCCAATGTATCCTACCTCACTGTGAACAGTGTGTCGTCACAATTTTTGTCAATACATCTAAGTGCGCGAGTTGTAATACCCATTAATAATAATCTTAAAGTCTAAGGATCAATACACACGTCCGTAGGTAGGAACATCCAATGACACTATGAAATGTGGATTTCCTACTGGCGGGTCTCGTTCTCATAATATCCTCCTGGATATTACCATGGGAGAACACCATGAGAAGGTGCCTCAATGTTTTATGAGTCCTCACCCCTAATGACTTGTATTATTTGTGTCCCTCAAATAATATCATCCGGCCATAGAACATACATTCAAGAACAGTTTTATGGCACTTTTGGGTTCTCATCATAGCAGGGATCCGCTACGACCCTTTATTGCAACAGCTGTCCTTAGGACATTATCACATGACATGTCACGCAGAAGAACAATCAAGATGTGATACGACTTTTATTTAATGAATAAAGTACAAAGTAGTCGGTTCTAGACCACCAACTCCAACATGTTCTATTCTGAGGGCCTATTTCATGCTGGAGTTCCCACATTTCCCCCACAAGCTGGCAAAGGGAGGTCTGTTTGGGCCTATGCAAACATGGATTGTTTGTTACGAACAAAGATGCAAATGGAGACCTGGTTTGCTTGAAGAGTTTCCATGAAGGGTCTTCACTGTAGAGGAGACTAGCTCTGGTCTGTATTTGGTAGTTGCATCCATGATGGTTCCCACAACCGTTTGACTTAATTTCACACCAAACCAAGCCCTGCTAGTGACTATATTTTGATGCACTATAAAAATCCCATGGCCAACCCACCAAAATCAAACCAGCTATTCCAGGGCCATTTCCACTCTCACTAAAAAATCCAAACTCAAGCCCTACTACAATTCCAAGCTCCCACTTCAATTTATCCACTATGAACTCCTTCCCAGTCCCCCACCATTTTTCAATCCACCTAGGCAACCCATCCACAACTTGACCACCAATCAGGCCTACCCACCTCTCAACTTCTAATCCACCAACCCCACATTTTCCACCAGGAATCCCACTTTAAAACCATTCCAAACCTCACCCAATTCTAATCAATTAAACCAGAACCCTTAACATTTGAAGCCCTCATCTAAATTCATGTTCCAACTCACTTATTTTAGACCTAATCAGCCCTGACACTTCAGAAAAACCAGAGCAGCCTACTTAAAATGCAGTCCAACTTAGTTTCCTTCATTCTTGCCCCCATGAGTCCACAGCCTCACCTCAACCAAATTATTAACCACATGGACACCTGGAAGCCACAAGAGGAGAGAGATGGTTTATAGATTTTTTTGTAATATTTTATTCCATTGGAAGAGAATTTGTTGGATGCTACCACTTGTAATGAGGTAATTAATTTCCTCTCCCTCTTTCTTCCATTAAATATTAGACAGATCCTATGTAAAAAATCATTCTCCACCCCCGGGGAAGGAACTCTCAGCTACCGTTCTTCTTTTCTTCTTCCTGCCGATGAATAAAATTCCCCAAGTATATTGGGAAAATTTTATTCATTTTTCTTCATTTACCTCTTCTTACTTACTGCTGATTTCAGCAGCCGGATTCGGTCTTTTAGCAATATCCCATGACATCCATCCATTGTCTAGGGGGTCTAGTGGGGGGGGGGGTCTGGGTTTGGGGGGGGGGGGGGGGTAGGTTCTGGGGGGTGTCCATGGTCTGGGGGGCTGTCCAAGTTCTGGGGGGGGGGAGGGAAGGACTAGCAGGGGGCAGGGGGCAGGGGTGTCCAGCAGGGGGAGGGGTGTCCAGCATGGGGAGGGGCTGTCCAAGTAGTGGGGAGGGGTGTCCGGCAGGGGGGAGGGCTGTCCAGGGGGTGCATGGGGTGTCTAGTGGGGCTGTCCAGTGGGTATGTCTAGTTGGGGCATGGGGGATGTCCAGTGGGGTGCAGGGGGGGCATGGGGGACTAAGGGTGCATGGGGGGTGCAGGGGGGTGTTCAAGGGGGCTGTCTAGGGGGTTGCAAGGGGGTGCAAGAGGGCTGTCCAGGAACCTAAGCCCATGTAGGTTATGAATGTCTCTATAGAGAAAATGCAGTGCTGTCCAGATCTGGAAAATATCATAAAACATCCCACAGATACTTCACAGGCACCAGGTATAACTATTTCACCACCTATAGATAGTGAGCACGGTGCTATAAAATCTGGTAACTCTATTTCAAATCATAATTCCAATGTTTTGAGTAATGAAGTACTACATGAAATGAAAGCAGATTTTATCTGAGGATGAGCATGTGTGACCATGATTTCACCAAGCAGTTTGTTTAGTTGATAAACAGTTTTTCTGGTAATATTTTCCAATTTCAAATATGTTTTATTTTATTTCCATAAACATTTTATAGTTTATTCTGTTTTATTTTCCAGACTGATTATATGTATGTTTTCCTAGATTACTCATATATAACTACATATGAATTTTGTTTCAAGTATTTCCCAAGTCCTACTAAGAACCTATAGTATGGGGTGGTCCTATTAAGAACCTATAGTATGGGGCCAGTGTCCAGCAGGGGTCCAGTGTCCAACAGGGGTAAATATGCAGGGGGAGTCCAGTGTCCAGGGGGGAGTCTAGTGTCTAATAGGGGTAAATATGATTTGGGCATCCCAAGAACTAGTTTCCAGGGGGGAGTCCTGTGTCCAGCAGGGGTTCAAGGGGGCTGGTAGGGGTGGGGGGGGAGTATGGGTCCAGTGTCCAGCAGGGGTCTAGTGTCTAGCAAGGGTAAATATGCAGGGGAGTCCAGTGTACAGGGGGGGAGGGAGGGGGGGTGCTGTCCAGGGAGGGGGGGGGGGGTGCTGTCCAGGCAGGGGGGTGTCCAGCAGGGGGTAGGGTGTCCAGTAGGGGGGAGGGGGGGTGCTAAACATGGTCTGTAAATCTGATGTAGTTCAGTCTGTTCCTGTCTTATCTCATGATTCTAAACATGTCAGAATTGGTGAATTGGTACCTGTTAAACCTGAATCTGGCAGTGCTGAAGATGTTGTGGTTATCAGATCATATAAACTTGGTTATCAGATTAAGGGGTAGGGGGACTAGCATGGGACTGACAGGGGGCCTAACAGGGGGCCTAGTAGGGGCAGGGGGCCTAGAAGGGGGCAGGGGGACTAGTAGGGGGAAGGGGGGCTGGCAGGGGGCAGGGGGCTGGCAGGGGGACTAGTAGGGGGGACTGGCAGGGGGTGGCAGGGGGGGACTTGCAGGGGGCAGGGGGGGGGGGGTGGCTGGCAGGGGGGAAAGCAGGGGGTGGCAGGGGGGGGAACTAGCAGGGGGCAGGGGGCGGGGGGGGGGGGGGGGTGGCAGTGGGGTGGCAGGGGGAAAGGAAGGGGACAAGTAGGGGGTGGCAGGGGGGAGGGGTGTCCAGGCAGGGGGGAGGGGTGCCCAGGCAGGGGGAGGGGCTGTCCAGTAGGGGGGAGGGGTGTCCAGGCAGGGGGAGGGGCTGTCTAGCAGAGGGGGAGGGGCTGATCAACACGGGGGGGAGGGCTGTACAGCAGAGGGGGAGGGCTGTCCAGCAGGGGGGAGGGGTGTCCAGCAGGGGGGAGGGGTGTCCAGGCAGGGGGGAGGGGTGTCCAGCAGGGGGGGAGGGGTGTCCAGGCAGGGGGAGGCGCTGTCCAGCAGGGGGAGGGGCTGTCCTGCAGGGGGGAGGGGTGTCCAGCAGGGGGGAGGGCTGTCCAGCAGGGTGGAGGGGTGTCCAGAAGGGGGGGAGGGGTGTCCAGGCATGGGGAGGGGATGTCCAGCAGAAGGGGAGGGGCTGTCCTTGAGGAATGTCTAGCTGAGAACGAGCATGAATAGGTGTAACAACAGGTAGAGTAAAATGTGACAGCCCTATTAGTATATGTCATGTGTAACCTATAGGGTGAGGTCTGTAATGATGCTCCTAGACATGTTATGGTTGTGTAAAAAATGTTGGTAACTATCTATTTTCTATTTCTTGATTCATGTATGTCGGTTGTAGGTACCCCATGTTGATAGGATGTTTCATCTTAATTCTAGTTGCGGTAGAGAACCCTCTTTGATAAGGTGCTCAAGTTGGGAGTACGAGTTAAGGATATGCTTGTAGAATATATCCAGCAGAATTGTGCTTTACCAGTTTCATCATGAACACATCCTTGGGTGGGGGGGGGGGGGGCTGGCAGGGGGGACTGGCAGGGGGTAGGGGGGGGGGGGCTGGTGGGGGGGACTCGCAGGGGGGGGCACTGGCAGGGGGACAAGCAGGAGGCAGGGGGGGGGGGGGCTGGCAGGGGGATAAGCAGGGGGGTGGTAGGGGGGACTAGCAGGGGGTAGGGGGACTAGCAGGGGGTGGCAAGGGGCAGGGGGGACTGGAAGGGGGTGACAAGGGGGGACTGGCATGGATGGTAGGGGGGGACTTGCAGGGGTGTGGCAGGGGGTGTCTAGGGGGTGCCCAGGGGATGTCGAGGGGGTGTCCAGGGGGTGTCCAGGGGGTGTCCAGGGGGGTGTTCAGGGGGTGTCGAGGGGGTGTCCAGGGGGTGTCCAGGGGGGTGTCGAGGGGGTTGGGGGGGTATTTTTTTATGGATTTGGACACCCTATAGCCACGGTTTAAACCGTGGCTATTGGTTTATTAACACGGTTATTAATCGTGGCTATAGACATAATGCCACAGTTTTAAACTATGGCAATAGTGTTAAAGCCACAGTTTGGAACCGTGGCTATAGGTCTAGGCCTATAGCCACGCCAAACATAGCCACGGTTTGAGGAACCGTGGATATTACCTATAGCCACGGTTTGAGGGCCTATATCCACGGTTTAGAACCGTGGCTATAGCCCGAATTTCCAGTAGTGTGATGTCAATGTGGCCCGTTTAGGGGAAAATCATCAACATCTTGGGGAGATCACTACCTAGGACTCTAGTCTATTTCAAGATAATGGTGGTTATAACATGGTGTCTATACACCTGTGGTTAATAGGTTCTAGGATGTGTTTAAAAAATACTTCTCATGGTCAGCACATTATAGATATGTGTAATTTTTAATTGATCTCATGTCGATGGTTGAGCCAGTTTTTATTCCACTGTACAAAATAGAATGAACAAAGTTTCAAGAGTTAAAGAATCAACTGGAAGACTTCATGGATAAGGTGTTTATCAGTTAATGTACATCTCCTTAGGTTTATCCAGTTTTGTTTTATAATACATTGCATATGACAATTCTATTCTTTTTTGATAAAAAAATGTTGAACACGATGAATTTGGAGAACTGAAATCCTTTTCCTTGTATCGATGTTCTCTTTGACTAGTCGAGACGATCCTATGTCTTCTAAAAAATCAATTTTGCGATTAGGGTTTCATTAGTAGATAGTTTGACCTTATGATACACTGAGGAATACATTAATAAGTAGGTATGGCCTTTATTATTTCATCATAATTCCGTTTAGGATTATAAACACAGTAGATTTTTTTATGGCCTTGATGAACAGAATCTTCTACCCCTAACTGGATCATTTTGTGGTAGTGTTTGTGGATGACATCTTGGTGTACACCAATACTAATTTAGATCATTCCAATCATCTTGAAATCATATTTCATACACTAAATGGAAATATAATATATTTTATGTTGTTTATGTGTCAGTTTTTTATTGATCAGGTACACTTATCTTAGAGGAAGGTGTGTCAATAGACATAGATAAAGTGAAGGCAGTGGTTTCTTAGGATCATCCCAAGAAGGTTTTTGATATCTATATTTTTATATGGATAGAAGGTTAGTATCATATATCCATACAATAATTTTCCCTCATGGAAGCACATATTTCTGGAATAATCCATAAGAGAGTAACATTTTAATAGTCGAAAGTATGTCAGATTTTCTTTTCAGGAGTTGAAAATGTGTTTGACATTGAAAAAAATATTGATACTACCTATAATATGTGAAGAGTATATGGTTTTTTTGATTCCCCTAGGATCAGTATTGGAGAACTATTAATTCATGGATATCGAGTTGTGGCATTTAGTTCTCGGAAGTTGAGGCAACATGAACAAAACGACCCTATGCATGTCCTCGAGTTAGCTGTAGTTGTTTATGACATGAAGTGCTGGACACATTATCAATTGGTACAGAAGTTTAGTATGTATAAATATAACAAGGGATAATATATATTTTCATAAAGTGACTTGATTCAATGTTAGTATTGATGGGTTGAGTATATGCAGTCATTTTACTTTGAGCTTGCATATATCCCCAAGAAAGAAAATAGTGTTGCTGACACTTTAAGTTAGAAAACTCTTACTCATGCCTTTCAAGAGTCTAGTGATGAGTGGTAGATAATGAATTATAAGGATGAGATGTTTATTGTGGTTCTAGAGATCCAGGAGAAGATAAATCTTGTATAATTTTCAGTAGTTTCTACACTTTTGAGCTAGATTAAAGGCATGTCGTATAAGGATCTAGAATGTTTTTCCTTGATAGAGAGAGTTGAAGGTGTGGATTCACCTTTATTCTGGACCATATATAAGGATGAGTTCATCTATGTTAGGAATTAGGTTATTCTACCTATGAGTATGTAACACCCCAATATTTCATAGTACGTTATCTAGTTAAAGTAATTCAATAGCTTGTGCTACACGCAACACCAAGTTTGAGTGCACCACAACTTACCAAACTAGCCGTTCAAAAAGAGGTTATGAATTGTATTGACTGCATTTTGAATATTATAGACTCTATATATTTTTAACATCCCTATTATGTGTTTTTTAGTCATAAAATAAGAACGCATACATTTGTTTTAGATAAAAGAAGTATTTTTTAAAAAATGAAATTTTACCGCCTTTTAATGGAGAATTTTATTTAAAACCAATATTTGACACTTTTAAATATTCAATTTAATGAAATTAAATTCTTATTTAGAAGTGGGACACAAAAATTTAGTTGAGAATTTTTTTTGGTAATTTTCTAATAACATTCATATTTTGATGAATAGTAAAAAATATTATGTTTTAATTGAAAAGAAAACATTTTTAATCGAAAGAATTTATAGTGTTAAATTATGAATTTAAATGGTTTGTAAGTATATTTAGATTATATTTTTTTCATTTAATACGATTTAGGTCATTATAATTAATTTCAAATTTAAATTTGACATAAACACATGTCAATGTTTCGATAATTTTTACTTTTTAAAAACCCGCATTTTGGTTTTGACAACGAGAATTAATTTTAAATTAATTAATGAATCTAATTTGTTTTTAATTTGGTAAAATAGAATTCATTTTTGAATTCTGAATATGAAAATTACCTTATGGTGAATTTTTGTTATTTTTCTGAAAACATTCAATTTTTGATGAATAGTGAAAAACACTGCGTCATTATTTAAAACTGATTTTTATTTAAATAATTATTTACTTTATTTAAATTTATTTTAAGTAAAAATAAATATAAAATACCTATATATGTTAAATTTAATTCATTGGAGTCTTTTTATAAGAAAATTAGAAGTATAAAATTTTGTTGAACTTTTTAATGTTTTTTACCCACTTTCTAGGAGCATTTACAAATTTTCATAAAACATAATTTTACCACTTCTGTGAGTTGAATTTCAAAAATCTGAGAGACATGGTTAATATCAGTATGTGAAAATATAGTTCAATAAGATTAAAATAATATTTAGTGAATTGTAGCATTTGACTGTTATTTACCGTGGTTAAAAGTAAATATTGTAAATAAAGGTAAAAATGATATTATAATTAACCTAATACATGTCTTATTTATATTGGATAAATGTAATTCGGCCAAAAAAACCTTAGGCATATATATGATTATTTAAGTGCACTTTTATTAGATTCGGACATTTATTATTATTTTATTTAAAGAATAGTTAAAAGTGTTAAATTCAAAGTTTAATAACTAAACCATTTTTAATATAGGGATATACATACGATAAATTCGACTATAAATATTCATAAGAAAGATTAAATGATTTCCTACGTCATGGTATTTTATTTAGTATTTTTAGACATTAAATATTTAAATATATTTATGACACAATGATGATGCAGTAATTACTTCATTAATGAAAGAATCAAATAAATGGTATTATAAATATTAAAATAATTATAAATTAACAGTTTTTATGTCATAGAAAAATTTTCTAGGTGAATATTACATGATAGGTTTGATGAAATGTATATTTTTCAATGTAATCAAGTTGTGAAAACTTTCAAAAAAACCAAATACCAAATAGTTTCAAAATTGACATAAATTAATTTTTAAAATAAATACTATATTATGAGTTGATATAATATTATTAAAAATATAAGGTTATTATAAAGGGATAAAATAATATTATATATGTCATTAATTAACAACTTGAGGTTCCCTTGGAAGTTTAGAGTAAGTTTATTAACCATATAGTGTAAGAATACAAGAAGACGCGGTAAAAGATAAACTATTTAACTAAGAGTTACATTTAAACGATAGGGTTAAAATGGTAACCTAAACTTGTCTAATACCAATGTTTTGGGATTCTTTCGACCCATAACCACCTTTTCCCTGAAATTAATCATTTTGGAGCTATTATAAACCGAAAAGGATTTTATTATAAAGTAATATTTCAAGCTTTTCCTAAAGTGACCCTCACCTCTCTTATAAAAGGGTACTTCCCCTTCTCTCAAAATCACACCTCCAAATCTATTTGGCTCAGCCAACCCATTAAAAAAATATCCTCCCAAATTCCATCACATCTATTTCGAGCCCTTACTTTGATCATAAATCCATCTTTAGGAGCCCTTTTGATCAACTCAAAAGGAAACACCCGAAGAAGAGGTAATAATTTCAACAACCTCTATCAAGTTTTTTTCATCTTCCACTTTCTATTTCTTTGTTGTTTCCATACCAAAATAATATATACAGTACCTAATACATACTGTGATGGTATTTTAAATATGGTACAACCATATTCTTTATTTTATCCATCCTCTAAATGAAAAAGTCACTACACGTGCGTACAAACGGCTTACTAGCTCCACATCGTGGTGCAATTTGTTATTCAAACACTTCATTATTTGGATGGGTATAATAATGCATATAACTGATGTCAATAATAAATGTAACATGTTAATTATTATGTATATATGATATAACATACAATTAAAAACGATTTCACCATCAATATGATGATATTTTCACTCATGCATACGTATGGATTATGTCTCCACGACGAGATGAGATTCATTCCCACGTTCACCATTCAACGATGATTATAAAAATATTTATTATTAATAAGTATGTAATATATGATATAATAATTCTACTGGATATATATATATATATATATTTATGTTCTTACATATATATTATTCACTTACTTCCGTTCAATACGAAATCAAAACGGAAACAATGTTTATGCGCACATACGACCTACCATCTCCATAAATGGTGCCTTCCATTTCATATATCTATCTATTATAAATATTTATATTCTAAATATATATGATATATAAATCAAGGTTTATATTATGGAATTATTTAAATCATGATCTAAATGATATGATCAAGAAAAACAAGTTAAAACATGTACGATAAAGAAAGTGATTATTACCCAAAACGTTAATTTAACATGGAAATCATTATTTAATGGGTAGTATAAAGTCATAAATGAATCATTTATGAGGTAATAAATATGAATATGGTTCTGTTATAATTTAATTCCATACTATGGTCATTATACATGAGGTTAAATGTACCCTCGACCAATTGAATGTGTAAGGTAATGGTTATTTCCTCAATCTCATTATTATCCGAGATTATTTATGTGTACGTATTTAATGTGACATATTTATCATCAATACCCATATTTCATAAAAATGTTTTAAAAAGTAATATTTTAAGTTTTTATAGTAGGGTCTATTTAACTAGATCATCATTTTAATTGTTTTAAATATTTATCTTTCAAAATCATTTTAATTATTGTCCTTGTTTTCAAAATAAGGATTTATTTATATGGACATGAATGTTTTGAAATGATAATTCTTTTTAGAAGTTTCAATGTTTCATGGGACAATTTTATTAAAAAATATATTTTAAATTACTTCCTTTATAAATGTGTGACTTTATAATGATTTCTCAAAAAGGTATATTTCTCTAAAAAAGTTTTACTGATCATTTTCAACTATGTCAGCATCCTTTACTGGATATTATTTTGGTTTGAGTTTGATTTATTATAATAAAATCTTACATATTGTATTTAATGAGTTATGATATTTTTGACTTTAGATGTTTTATTTTTATACCATTCATGGTTTATGGATAATGTATTGACATTTCATATGCTAGTTTTAATAAGAATGTTTATGTTATGTTTCAACTTTTTCATATGAGGAATGCGGTGGAAATATTAATTGATGGGTGGAGCCTGCTATTTTGAATCAATGTATCATTAGGTCTCATTAGAAAAACTAGTGTCTTGGAACAAGGCCTTGAATTTTTTTTAATCTTGGCACAAGGCCTTGACTATGTGGTAATGATTTCCAGCGTTAGGCATTCCCTCATTATGAAGTTAGTTATTACATGTGATTATTCGACTAGTAGAATATCCATGTGCATGTTTAAATGGTGATGTTTGACTTATTTTAGACATATTATGTTCAAGATTATGTTTAAGAATTATGTTGTTTTTATTACAAATATTTCCTTAAAATTTTATAGAATCTGCTAAATTATTTACCCTTACTGAGAATCTGAGCTCATCTCATTCTTATGTTTTATTTTCCTACGATTCCAAGAAGTGCATTATGATTGATATGCAGGGTTAAACTAAAGAGTATAATGTAATTCTCAATGAAATATATATGATTTAGTTTATGTTTTAAATTTTAATGTAAAGTAGATGTATGTAATCTATTTTCCAAGACTGCTAAACTGATCGGTCTTTCGGGACTTGATTCCATGTAATCATGCCAATGTATTAATATTATACACTGACTCCAGTCTTTTGGGGTCAGGGAATTATAGTTGGTATCAGAGTATGTTTTGCAAAAAACCTTGTAAAATAGATTTAGAAAAACTCTCATTAGATAACATTACCCTAAGATATACTTTGAGGATTAGAATAGAAGAACAAACTAGAATTTTGGTAATGTAGAGATTTTGTGACTTTTCCAAGAAATAAATCCTTTTCTGGATACAAGCAGATAGAGGTGGATCTAGAACAGATGTAACTAGGAGTGAAATATCTTACAAGGAGTTTCGGTCTTGACCTAGGGTATCCTGGTACACAACAACATGCCTCAATTCACTATTGGTTACGAAACTCCTGGGAGATATGCTTAGGATAATTCAAATTTTCTTTACAAGCCATTATGAAGGATTTATGAGTAAATACTCTCTCAAAGAAAACATTTATTATGATTATAGATTATATGCATAATATTTTCAATTTATGTTAAGTATTTTACATGTTTGTAATTATGCATTATGATTCATATAATATCGTAGTGAATTCCACTATTTAGAATTGGTTCTCAATAGATGGAATGAGAACTCCAGCAACACACATGATCTAATGATTAAGAAGGATCATATATTTCATGTTATTAATCCAAAATTTAGAAATGAAATAGTCTCCCATGTATTATCATCATATGAATAAATAATATCATGTGGTAATAAGATAAGTAATGAATTTTTTGAGTCCTATGGCTTTGAAGATAAGCCAGAGAAGAAAAGGATGGTAGATAGAATTATCGATAAAGGGAATATGGGAAAGAAGGATTTCCCAATATGTGATAACCGTGGAAAGAATATACTTGGTAAATGCTTGAAGGGACTGAGATTTTGTTATATGTGTGGATAAAAAGGACACTGATTATGTGATTTCAATGGTATGAAAAAGGTTTCAAATGTTCAATGCTTCATCTACAAGGAGTTGGGACACTACGTGAATCAAGGTCCAAATCCTCAGAGTATACAAAAAATGATGTTGTTGGATAATAATCATGTTATGATATTACCACAGATGAAGAGTAATGACTAGTGTTATTATGTTGATATTAAATAATTATGTCATTTGAGTATTGTATCAACGATGTACTGGTTATAATAATTATGAAGTATATAAAGATTGTACTGTATTACTATTTCATTAAGGATTTAAGATTGTGTGGTACCAAGAAAAGTGACCCAATATCTAGTTAAACATTTCGTAAAATACATGGGTAAAGGAAATATAAAACTTTAATATGGTCTTAATACTAAGGTATTGATTTCGGAATAAGATATGATTGATTTGGATAAATTATATTGTATATTATTGACATCCTTGGAACTGATTAATGGTTTTTTTATTCCACCATTGTTGGAATTTACAATATTTTTGGATATAAGGAGTATATCCAGTATTCTATAAGTATTAAGGGATCATGAATATAATCAATATGGTTTTATTGTAATTCAGGGTGTTAGCGTGTTTTTAAAGAATACATGATAAAGGTATTCATTTGTTATTATGTGGAAACAATAATCTTCATTGTGTTTAGCTTCTTATAAATTTTGGTCTCTAAATTTAGACAAATGTATTTTGGATAGCTCTAACAGATAGAATTGATCAATTTTGACATTGGATACTATTATTAAGGTTAAATAATTTCTTAAAATTATTTTTGGATTGTCATCAAAAGGACAACCTAGAGCTCGAGCGAAAAATCATCGCGTCTGGTAAGGCTGCGATACTTAAACCCGCAACCGAATGGTGACAAGGGTGCATCACCTACCACTGGATTACGTGATTTCCTGGTTGGTATAATGTAGTTTTTTTAAATAGTCTAAAAAATGAATTATAAATTAATTATTTTTTGAACCCTATACGATTAGGATAAATATAATATTTTTTTATAACCATTTAGAGTGAAAAATGATTTTGTGGTAGGAATTAGTTGAAGGATAAAACTGTACTTGTCAAAAATATATATTTTTTTCTCTTATTCTATGAAGAAATTAATTCTTAAACTTTAGGGCAGATATCTTAAAACCAAAAATGAGTTATCCTAATAACTTATTTTTGTTGAACTAATGATATTTTAAATCACCATAGATCGATGGATTTGAGGCCCTCAATTGTACACTTGTCTGTGATTGATGACCTCAATCACTCCCTATAAATATTTACATTTTCCATAAAATTATGTGTCTCTAATTTACACTAATTTTCTCCTAATAAATACCATAATTTGTTGGTGACTGTTTCAATTCCCTTTCCTTCTTATTAAGACTAAATTTAATTAACCCAATTTCTAATGTGGGTTTCCCACAAAAATATTTTTCTATTTTTAATCTTTTATTTTCGAAGAACAATTTCAAATTTCATGTATTAAATTGATTGAAGGAGGGGAGAATGTAACACCCCAAGATTTCATAATATTTTATCTCATTAAAATAATTCAATAGCTTGCACTACACGATACACCGAGTTCGAGCGCACCACAACTTACCAAACTAGCCATTCAAAAAGCAGTTATGAATAGTATTAACATCATTTTTAATCTTATATACTCTATATAATTTTAACATCCATATTATGTATATTTTGTACATAATATAAGAACATATTCATTTTTTCATATAAAAGAAGTATTTTTCAAAAAATGGAATTTTACCGCCTTTTAATGGTGCACTTTTTTAAACCAATATTTGATACTTTTATATATTCAATTTTATTAAATTAAATTATTCTTTATTTTCGGGAAATAAAAATTTAGTTTGGATAATTTTATTTTACTTTTCTGATAACTTTCATATTTTGATGAATAGTGAAAAATATTATGTTTTAACTGAAAATAATTTTTTTAATCAAAATAATTTATAGAATTAAATTATGAATTTTAATGTGTTTGAAGTATAATTAAATTATATTCTTATCATTTAACATAATTTACATCATTATAAGTAATTTTATATTTAAATTTGACATAAACAGATGTCAATATTTTGATAGTTTTTAATTTATAAAAACTCGCTTTTTAGTTTTGACAACGAGAATTAATTTTATATTAATTAATGAAACTTATATGTTTTGAATTTGGTAAAATATAATTTATTTTTGAATTCAGAATATCAAAATTAGATTAGGGTGATTTTTTGGTATTTTTTTTGAAAACTTTCAATTTTTGAGGAATAATGAAAAACACTACGTTATTATCTAAAACTGAATTTTTTATTTAAATAATTATTTATTTTATTTAAATTTATTTTAAGTAAAAATAGATATATAATACTTATAAATGTTAAATGTAATTCATTGGAGTCATTTTATAATAAAAGTAGATGTATAAAATTTTGTTGAATTTTTTTATCATTTTTACCCACCTTCTAGGAGCATTTGCAAATTTGCATGTAACTTAATTTTACTGCTTCTCTGAGTTGAATTTAAAAAATCCTAGTGACATGTTTAATATCAGTAAGTAAAATTTTGTTCAATAAGATGAAAATAATTTTTGGTGAATAGTAACTTTTGACTTTTATTTACCGCGGTTAAAATTAAATAGTGTAATTAAAGATAAAAATGATATTATAATTACCCTAACACATGTCTTAATTCTATTTGATAAGTGTAATTAGACCAAAAAAACCTTAGGAATAAAATATTATCCTTTAGGTAAAATTGTAATAGATTAATACATTTATTATTATTTTATTTAAAGAAGAGCTGAAAGTGTTAAATTCAATGTTTAATAATTAATCAATTTTTAATATTGGGTTATACATAAGATAAATTCGACAATAAATATTCATTAGAAATATAAAAACATTTCCAACATCATGGTATTTTATTTATAATTTTTAGACATTAAATAATTAAATTTATTGATGACACAATGATGATGTAGTAATTACCTTATTAATGAAAGAATCAAATAAATTGTATTATAAATATTAAAATAAATATAATTTCAAAGTTTTTATGACATAAAATAATTTTATAGGTGAATATGACAAGTTAGAGTTGATTCAATTTATCATTCTTTATGTAATCAAGTTGTGATGAATTTCACAAAAACCTAATACCAAATTGTGTCAAAATTGACAAAAATTAATTTTTAAAATAAATACTATATTATTGGTTGGTATAATATTCCTAAAAATATAAGGACCGACCAAATGGATAAAATAATATTATATATGTCACTAATGAAACACTTTTGGTTCTCTTGGAAGTTTAGAGTAACTTTATTAACCGTATAGTGTAAGAATACAAGAAGACGTGGAAAAAGTTAAACTATTTTACTAAGAGTTAAATCTAAAAGATAAGGTTAAAATGGTAACCTAAACTTGTCTAAAGCCTATTAGTTGAGATTATTTCATCCCATAACCACATTATACTTGAAATAAATCATTTTGGAGCATTAGAAACCGAAAATTATTTTATTATAAAATAATATTTCCAGCTTTTCCTGAAGTGACCCTCATCTCTCTTATAAAAGGGAGCTTCCCCTTCAATCAAAATCACACATCCAAAGCCATTTGGATCGGCCAAACCCTGCCCAAATATCCTCCCAACATCACTCACATCGACCTAGAGTCATTAATTTGATCATAAATTCAACTTAAGGATCCCTTTTGATCAACTCAAAAAGAAACACTCGAAGAAGAGTTAATAATTTCCCCACCCTCTTTCAAGTTCTTTTCATCTTCCACTTCCTCTTTGTTTGTTGTTTCAAAACAAATATAATAAATCTTGTACCTCCTACATAATGTGATGATTTTATAAATATGGTACAACCATATTAGTTATTATATGCATCCTCTAAATGACATAGTCACCATACATGCGTACATACAGCTTAACATATCCTCGTCGTTGTGTAGTTTCTTATTCAAACACTTCATTATTTGGATGGGTATTATAATGAGTATAAAAAATTTAAAAAAAAAATATAACATGTTAATGATTCTGTATATATGATATAACATACAATTATATATGTTTTCACTATCAATATAATGATATTTTCGCTTGTGCATATGTAAGGATTACCGTCTGCACGGCGCGATGAGATTCCTTCCCACGTTCACCATTTAACGATGATTATAAAAATATATATTATTAATAAGTATGTAATATATTAAATAACAATTCTACTCGAGAGATATATATATATGTATATACGTGTGTACATATAACTTATTCACTTACTTCCGTTCAATATGATATGAATACAGAAACAACGTTTATGCGTACGTACGACCTACCGTCTCCATAAACGGTTCCTTCCATTTCATATATCTATCTATTATAAATATTTATATTCTAAATATATATGATATATTAATCATGGTATATATTCTAGAAGTATATAAATCCTGATCCAAATGATACGATCAAGAAAAACAAGTTAAAACGCATACGTAAAGAAAGCGATTATTACCCAAAATGTTCATTTAACATGGAAATATTTATTAAATGGTCAGTATAAAGCCATAAATGAATCATGTATGATGTAATAAATATGAATATGGTTATGGTATAATTTAAAAACATTCTATGGTGATTATATAAGTGGTTAAACGTACCCTCGACCAAAGAAAAGTGCAAGGTAAGGTTTATTTCCTCCATCTCATTATTATCTGAGATTATTTATATGTATATATTTACTGGGACATATTTATCTTCAATACCCATATTTTATAAAAAAAATTAAAAAGGAATATTTTACGGTTTCATGGGAGGGTCTATTTAACTAGATCATCATTTTAAATGTTTTAAATATTTATCATTATAAATACTTTTAATTAATGTCCATGTTTTCAAAATGATTTGAAGGATTTATTTTTATGGACATGGATGTTTTGAAATGATAATTATTTTCAAAAGTTTTCAAAGTTTCATGGGACAATTTGATTCAAAAATATCTTTTAAATTACTTCCTTTATAAATGGGGGACTTTAAATGATTTCTCAAAAGGGATATTTCTCTCAAAAAATTTTACTAATAATTTTCAAATATGTTAGTATCCTTTACTGGATATTACTTTTTATTGAGGTTGACTTATTAAAATACTATATTTCATATTATATTGAATTAGTTATGATATGTTTTCCTGTGGATGTTCTATTTTTATACCATTCATGGTTTATGGTTAATTTATTGACATTTTGTATGGTAGTTTAAATACAAATTTTTATGTTAGGTTTCATATTTTTCATATGAGGAATGAAGTAGACTTATTAAGTGATTGGTGGAGCCGAATATAGATCCTTGATACATCGGTTGGTTTCATGAGAAAAACTAGTGTCTTGGAACAAGACCTTGAAAATTAATTTACTTGTAGTCTTGGCACAAGGGCTTAACTCTGAGGTAATGATGTCCTGCATTAGGCATTGCCTCATTATGAAATTAATTTTTACATGTGATTATTCAACTATTAGAATATCAATGTGCATGTTTATATGGTGATGTTTGATTTATTTTTTCCATATTATGTTCAAGATTATGTTTAAAAAGGCTCTGGTTTTTATTGCACATTTTGACTTAAATGTTTATAGCTTCCCCTGAATTATTTACCCTTACTAAGCATCTAAGCTCACTCATTTATTATGTTTTATTTTACCAAGATTACAAGGAGTGTATTATGATTGAAATGTAGGGTTAATCTAATGGGAATAAAGGAATTATCAATGAACTATCTATGCTTTATTTTATGTTTGAAATTGTAATGTAAATTTTATGTATGTAATATATTTTCCCAAAATGCTAAACTGATCGGTCTTTTGGGACTTGATTCCTTGTAATCATGCCAATGTATTAAAAAAATGCACCGACTCTGGTCTTTTGGGGGTAGGGAATTACATGTATATGAGAGGACCCGATGCATGAATATTATGATCTAATGTAAGGGGTGCTCAAGGTGGGACCAATATTTTCCATGACCTATGGAAATAGTTTTGGTGGATAGGAATGGAAACGAAAATAGAAAGGTTCATGACATGATGTTACACTTTTCAAAAGGTAATGATTGAACATCAAAAAACTAGTGGTTTAATACAACCATATCCCATTACAGATTGGAAGTGGGACAGTTTTACCATGGAATTTTTGGTAGGTCTCATAAGGATGACTCAAAATAATGACTCTATTTGGGTTCTTATGGATATATTTGTGAATGTATCACATTTCTTAAATATGTGGGAGAATTTCTTACTAGATCCATTATGATATATATTAATTTTTTAAATAGTATATTTGCATAGGGTTCTATAGAGTATTATTTCAGAATGTGACTCATGCTTTACTTCATGCTTCTGAAAGGGATTACAAATGGTTCTTAGTACATAGGGTTTATTTAGTATAGATTTCCATCCATAGATAGAAGGTAAGTTAGAACATACTATATAGGTTCTGAAGGATATGCTTTGGTTGTGTGTACTGGACTTTGGTGGGTCTTGAGAGAAGAACCTATCATTGGGGGAGTTCACCTATAAAAACCATTACTAGGAAACTATACATAGGGGACCATATGAGGGTCTTTATGGTATGCCATGCAGGTCACATATAAAAACCATTACTAGGAAACTATACATATGGGACCATATGAGGGTCTTTATGGTATTCCATGCAGGTCACCTATATATTGGATGGAGGTGGGTTAGTCAGAGTTGTGGGTTATGAGTCTCATGCAAGAGACGTCAAGTATGGTTCAATTTATTTGGAATAATTTGAATGAAACATAGAGTAGAAAAAAGTAATATAAATATGGAAATAGATGAACCCTAGAGTTGGTAGAGGTTGATCGTGTATTCTGTCGGGTGTCTCCTAGATTGGGTCACCGTAGGATATGGAGACAGGACATATTTCCACCCATATTTGTTGGAATTTTAGACTTTGAAGAGAGAATCGGTCCATTGGCATAACGATTGGATCTTACACAATGGTAAAATTTGATGTATGAAGTCTTTATTGTGTCACAACTTTATTGGTTCCACCCTGACCCTTCTCATGTTATTGATTTGGTTGATGTTGAGATTGATAGTGAAGTGTCCTTTGAGGACAATCTAATATCTCTGTTGGATCATAATGATAAAGTGTTTTAGTGAAATTCTATGCTCATAGTTCAAATATTATTGAAACATGGCCATGTATTGTAGGAAACATAGGATAGATAATTAGATTTGTGGGATCAGTGGCATGATATTTTCAACTCAAAATATTAGAGATTATTGGGAGAAAAACTCAAGGATGAGTAATTATTTTGTGGGGAGATTACAAGATCCCAAAGGTTGCAGGAGATGTATCAAGATTGTTTTAAGGAATTGTTTTTCCTTTTTTGAGTATATCATGTTTCGGTTTAATGTTGGGTGAGTTTGGGTGAACATTGGAGTAAATTAGAATGAACATGGGCACTTTATTGTTGGTGCAATGTTTTTCCAAACTACATCCCCTACCCCATCTAACCATGCAACCCCAGATTAAGAGGGATTTCCTAGCTGGAACACGATTTATCAAACTGTGACCCCTATTGGGAGTAATTGACCCCCCAAAAGTAACACATGGTTAAGGATAACAGTTTGGTAAACTGTGCACCCCTTTCCATGAAAATGTTCATGCAATTTTAATTAATCCAAAAATTGGTTTTTAAAATATTGTACCCCTCAAATATCACCCTAATTCGTTCTAACTTTCCACTATCAATTCCTATAATTTTGTTGGATCTTAGAGGGATTTGAAGCCCTTCTGACCATATTTATTGATGATTTGAAGCTCAAATTGGTGATCTACAACTCTTCTTATAAGAGAATCTCATCCTGTGTAGTTTTTTACACTCTCATGTTCTTTATATTATCCTTTAAATTAAAATTCTCATATTTTTTTGGATCTTGACATAGGTTTTGATATATCTAATCCATTTTATTTAGAATCTAGGTTTTTTATCTAGATCTCATTCTTCATTGTTTAATTAATAATTCTATTTCAATTAGGGATTTCCATTGGTGAGTGTTCATCACTAATTTTGAGGTAGGTCATCTAAATCAAATTCCCATAGTCCAGAATTCCAATTTCATGTATATATTATGAGGTTTCAGTTGGGATGATTGAAAAAAACATCGAATTGAATAAATTAATTGATTAGTTTTTTTATGGAATCATGTAATTGATTTAATGTATATTCCATGTGATGATAAATTGGAAAACATTCAAGAGAATTGGAATTATTTGAATTTGACTAAATAGTGGGTGAATTAATTAATAAAAATTGTTGAGATTATGAAATTGTTAAATTGGATTAAATAATTGATGAATTAATTAATGTAATGTTATTATTGTGTAATTGGGTTAATTAATTGATGAATTAATCAATGGTTACAATGATTGTGTTATTTATTGATTAATTAAATATTTATTTAGTTAATAAATGAGATGGTGTAATCAGTCAATTAATATATTAATAAATTAATTTACTAGTATAATTATGTGATTATTGGATTAACCTTAAAGGATTAATGATATATATGATTAAATGTTGATAAATAGATTAATCGTGATTTTTCATATTATTTCCATGTGAGTAAATTATTGAACATGATTTGTTTATAATTTAAAAGGAATATTATGATATAAAATGGGATAAGAGGGTTAATGTTGGTTAACCTTGATTGATGTAACATATGGGATACTGAGATATATTTGACGTTGTGATAAATGTGGTATATGTGTCTAGGATATGTTCTACTGCATCAAAATCCCATAGTGATAATCATGTGTGGGATATGGTCTACTGAATCCAAATCCCATAATGATAAATGAGTGTGGGACACCGATTGTTTCTTAAAAATTCAACATGAGTGATTATTTTATAAATTTTTTATGGGTCCAAGATTACTACATAAAATACCCATGAGGTCCTAAGCAGGACGATCAAGGCCCAAAATGTTGGAAATGGATTGTGGTTCTAATTGGACATAATATGAATTGAAATGAAATGGATAATAAAATATCAAGTGTTATAATGAATTTTAATTTGAATATGTGAAATTTTATAGACTCTATCATGGGATGAAGAAGGTATTGAGATTCAAGTGTCCTTGAGAACCCGAGGGTTTATATGGTTTTATGAATGAATAATTGAATTGAGATAACTATTTACTTATACATTTTACATTTTTATTTATACAAAAATATAAACTATTATCAGTTGGATATTTTTTAGAAGCCATTGCTGGTGTGATACATAGTTTTACCTACACCATACTTGAGTTTCCTGATAAGTACCCAAATAGATTTCATGCTTCCAGGATAGGACATAGGTAATGGGCCTATGTTAGATGGATGAGTTGAAATAGATCATCGATAAGGGAACCAGACATGGTGTCAATACCTACTTGGGAGTTTTCAGTGTCTTTTTATATTTTTTAGTTTTTTTATATTGAAACTTGACACATATTTAGAACTACATATATACAATTTAGTTTGGGATATTGTATTTCCCGTTTTGGTCATCATGTGATACTAGATTGGTTTGGTTACTGGTTATACCATTTTTACATTATTTATTAATGATATTGTTACTTCTATAAAGAGGATATTTTATCCCAATGACCGATATTAGACCCCTATTATTAGTAGATAACATGTGGAATATGGGGAGGCATGCTTGATGTCATGTAACTAACCATCTTGGGGCACTGGTGTGTGGCACCTAGGTTAAGATGTTACACCTACGTTACTCAAAGGAAGGTTTCACTTCTCACATAATTGATAAAACCAAAATATTTTATTAGAAAGTTATCCTACCCTTATTCATTGGGGTTTAATATTTCCCTCTCCAAAATGATCTCATTTTCACGTGGCCACTTCATTTGAAATTTTCCAAGGTTTAAATTTCTATATAGCACCATGAGATAAACTTATTAAATTTGGATATATTTATAGAGACACAACTACTTACATTGTCTCAAATACGTACCATGTGATCTTAATTTCCCATTTTAATATAGATTCAAAGGATTTATATTACTCAAGAGTGAGTTGGATCCCGAAGGTGCACTATTTCACTATGGATAAGTAACTAGGTCAAAGAAGGAACTCATTCATAATCAAGTTATAATTGAAATTCCAAAAGAATACAACCTATCAAACATCATTTTATGAGTATTCAAACTGTATATCTATAATGAACAAAAAAACAGTCAGAAATCACTCAATCCTCACAACTTTAGACTCAGTGACAATCCTAAAAAACGATCTTGACATTTTCCCCTAGGTAGAACACATTGAATTCGTATATTTTAAATTAAGAGACACAAAAAACGTTTATTTATTGAAAAAAGGTTGACTGTATTTATATAAATATTAAAATAATATATAAAATGAAGGCATTATGATTTTTTTGGTTTTATGTGTATATAATTGAAGTGAAATTAAGTAATAGATAAATACCCTTCTCCCCCATACATTATTCTCAATATTTGTTTTCCAATATTGAATCTAATGTTTAGAGAAGAGTTCAGTTCTAGAAAGTTTGAAAACCTGTTAGTTAAATTTTTTTAAGGGGTGATACAATGTTTAAAAATATTGGTTTCAAAATTCCAATGTGAGTCCAAAAATATTTTTTATTTATTTAGTTCATGTTTTTTATTGGTGTAATAAAAAATAAAAAATGTTCAATTAAGTTCAAACTGGATCATGGTGAACAATGAAATATCAAAAGTATTTTTTTTTTGGAATTTCTGACCATATTTGAAATTCCACTCAAATTGATTTTTCTACACACTTTAAATTATCAAGCAAGAATCCCAAGAAAAAAATACAGATTAAAAAATTTCAAATCATTTAGGGATATTCCACCAAACATCGTTCACAAGAAAAAATAAATAGATGGGAATAATATAAACTATAAATCGCTTAATAATGTATATTTTCATCCCTTTTTAGATCAGCTAGATGGATCCTCCCTAGTTTTTATTTTTCCTAGGTCCCTGTATAGTATGTTCTGGTTCTTAAAAGATATAAATATATTTAGAGTATAATTAAATTATTAAATTTTAATGGGTAATGAATCTATATATTGTGTTTGGGAGTTTTTTCTAGTGATTTTCATTTTTAATCTCTTTATTTCATTAATCGGTTCGCTCATGAAAACATTATAATATTATTTTAATAAAATAAAAATTACATTTAGAAAAACATTAATAAAATGTATAAGACAGAGGAACATAAAGGGTGGAGAATAATATAGGCATAATCCCCAATGGGTGATATGTTTTGAATTTCCATAGATGGTAAATATTTATATCATCCATAGTCTTGTGGAAGATATAAATTATTCATTAAAATCAACCATATTATATTCTTTTCATATTCAATGTTTTCTAATTTGTGAAGAAATTTTTTTAAATCATCAAACTAGTTCTTCCGAATGGTTTTGAAACGTTTCTGTACTGATGGAGGGGAAAATATAATATAAGGGTATATATATAATTCTTTGAATTGATATTTAGAGCATACAGGTTGTGAAAATTAATCTCATGCATGTGACATTTCCTATAGGTCAATGCAGACCAAAAATTATTCCTCGGAATCAAAAAATCTGTCAAAATTCTCCTTGAAAAATATGTATGTTTACAAAACTTTCCCATATTCAACATTTGATCTAAAATTTGAATTCTTTATAAAAATTTAATTTTCTACCTTTCATTTGTTGGTGAAACTTCTAAACCCTCTTAACTCTCCAGTAAATCACAAAAATGAACTACATAGGTAATAACTACAATGGGAGAAACTGGATTTATATCTTGTTAAATATACACAAAGTTAAATAAAAAGATAGAATATTTTATAAAATTTTCAACTCTATGAATTATTGATGATTGTTTTTATTTCAGATTAAATTGTTCTCTAGGGATAAATTATGGATCCGGAGTGAGGTAGTCAACCTCTTTAACATTTTGTTAAAAACCCAACATATTATTTTTTATGACTTATAATGAAAAGGATAGAATTTATGGTTCTCACTTGACCAATTATATAATAGAAAAATTAGTAGATAAGTTAGTGTAGAAAAAAATCATCATAATGAATATTAAAATTATAATGATCCTCAAAATGTTTCCTAACTTCTTTAGGTTTTGTATGACCCATCTCTTGCCATCCCTTGAAATAATTCTCAGTGTGTGGATCTTGTTTTCCCAGAAGTGAGTCAAAGGGTATTTAAGGCCCGAATATTGACTGATCCATCTTCTATTCTATTTTTCTTCTTATTTTCTCTTTTATTTTGAGTTTCCTCTTAGATAGGTTTTCAAAAGGTTGTTGTAGTTCACCATTATTACCTTAATTTTCTCTTATCTTATCCCCACAATGGTGAATCAGTTACATGATTTCATTATTATAAACAACATCATCAGTAGAAATCTCTATATATTTCTATTCATGAATGAAATGTCTAATTTTAACAACATTATCCTCAAGTTATTGTATTATATTTAACAATTTTAGTAAATTAGAATATTTATAGTTCATCTCTATTGTTTGTCTTTTCATGCATTTTTTATGAAAAAAAAATCCAAGGAAATGTTGGAAGTCCTCTAATAAATACATTCCTTCCTAAAAAATGAAAAATATTTGATGAGATACATTTTATTATGAGTTGTATCACAAATAAATTTATAACCCTAAATATTTTATAGTGTATAACTTAGGATTCAAAATCAAGGATAATGTGTTGAATGTCCTATTTTTTTCATGAAACTATTTTCTGGGTTTTTAAATACATTTATTATAATAAAAAATGGGAAAAAGATAAAAATAAATAGGGTTGCAGAGAATACGGTGGTGAAATGGTGGGAAAAAATAATAAATAATGAAATCTAGGAAAACAATGAGGAACAAAAAGAATTCAGTAAGAAATAAGTCCAAATTTAGGTTGATCCACTCATATTGTACCTACCAATGATCTCAAATGGATTCAATCATTTATTAGCCTCATTCAGATGATCATTAATCTCTCGAGTCAAAGACCTCCCTTGAATAAAATGACGAGTACATATTCCATAAATTTATTCTTTGCACAAGTATGTTCCCAATGTAAAAGAATCACCATGTCAGACTAATCAAACCTAGAATATCTCTATGGTTAAAGTGGTCTTTATGAGATCTTCATCCACTAAGCCACTCATAGATACTCTATCGAGATATATAATAAAATAATGGGATAAATATGAAGGGGAAGTAGTGATGGACACTTCCCATGGGTGTTCATGATCTTCCTTCACCACTAACATAGTCATTTCCCACCAAGAGTAAGGAAGACATATAATTATTGGAATAAGGTGTGGATCTCCATACATTGTTGGGGTTTCAATTTGTAAAAATGGACATTCAAATTAGCACATCACATCTAATATATCAAGATAATAGTATATTGATAAGGAACAAGAATAAAAAATATGTACATATAAAATAGAAAATCTATAGACCGTGTCTTGCCTCTATGGGTTTTATGTTACTCCCATATATAATAATATAAAAACACAGAGAATACCTCCTGTGATAAATAATGAAAACCATGTCATTAAAAATTTATCAGAAATGAAATGTATATAGCCTACTTTTATGTTCTCTTGACTAGACTTTAGTAAACTCATAGTGAAAGAAGAAAATATATCTCAACATTACACTCTCCGCCTCCCCTTTTTTGTGCCAAATTGTTCCCACGATCCCACAAGACAATGTTATATTCATGGGAAGCTAAACTACTGTGATGGCCACAATCCAAAAATAACTTGTGTAACTATTTCGTTCTCATTTATGTTTTCCAGATTTAGAGATAAAGAAAATGGTGAGATGTTGATTTCAAAAATAAAAATATATTATTTTATTTTTACTTTTATAATAATAATATTATTATATTTAAATAAATATATATACATAATTATTACTACTATTATCAATCTTGTTATTAAAATTTTAAATGATGAGCCTTCATTTGACTTTTTTAGTGGTGGAAATCCCATATTCCCTCTCAATATGGGTCCATGTGGGTCTTCATCAGTGACCAAAATGAGGCACAATGACCATCTTATTCAAGTGGTTTGTGACACGATATTCCTCGATAGTGGTGAGAATTTTTCATTCATTTTTCTCTAGGAATTAAAATCTTGGTGAATGTGGATAGACATCCGGATCTCTCATTTCATTACCTATCATATTCATTAGAATCATAAAAATATATCACAACTTAAAAGGTGGCATCAAGATCCATATTTATCAGTGTCTTCCCATAGTGACAAGAATCATCTTCCACCATATAAGATTTAATCAGTGAGATTCATGTTATCTAGTGTAGATCATCTTGGTGTTCTTCAGCAGCATTTTAGGTATATTATCTTATAATATTTGTATTTATATAGGTTATCTGGGTTGGAAGACATGGATTAATCAATGGTTAGTTGAATCATCCTCCCATGAGTAGTGTGGTGGTTTTGAATTCTACAAGGGTTCAACAGTAGAAATAAAGTAGAAATTACATCTATAGTTGATGGTTAGGGTTGTATGGTCAAAACAAGACCATCATGAAGTTGATGGAGGTTCCCTGTGGTCAATATAATTTGGCTACACTGTTGCTTAAATGGGGGCATGGTTGACACACATTGGTGCAATGGATGCATAGTGGTATAGTGGATTAGAACATAGTTCCCCCATGGAAAAATGGATTGGATTTGTAGTCGATGGAGAGGATTTATGTTCACTGAAGTGTTCTGGTTGATTGATTTATACGGTCTAAATATTTAAAATTTTCCAGTTTGTAGCTGACATAACTTATTCAATTATTATCATTTTTGAATTTTGGTGGATTGTCTATTCCCTTTGCTATTTTTTCACTATAAGGAAAAATCATGCTCACATGGTTTTTTCATACATGATTGATCTTTCCAAGGAATTGTTTCCACAGGTGTTTTCCAAATTTTAAACTAAGGTAGCTAAGAGAAAAAAACCTAGAATTCCCAAATAAGAAAATCAATTTCTAATTGAAATTATATTCCTAATTCATTCTAAAATAGAATAATGAGTGAATTATCATAAAAAATGAAAACCATATCAAATTTAGTTGATAAAAAATATCATTTTCAAAAAATCACATAAAAAACAGTTATTAAAATATTCAATGAAAATTAAAGAAAAAAAATGAAAAAATAATACTAAAAAATCCAATTTTTCAATGGATTTTAATAATAATTAAATTCAACCAAATTTTGTTTCAAGTTCAATGATTATCCATTACAAGGTCAATTTTTTATATAAAAAACATATATTTTACCCAAATACATATGTGAAAGTGTGATAAAAAACACCACATAATATATATTTCATCTATAATCATCTAAAATTTGAATATATTGATTTTTTTCATATGGTCATGATTGCTACCTTTATAATACTATATATAAATAAAAGTCAAAAATTTCATTTTCTTTATTTTATTATATTTAAAATTTTAACATAGAGATAAAAAAGGTATGTTTGTTTTTAGATTGTTATTAAAAAAATAAATAAAATTTTTATCATCAAAATTTATTTCATATTTTTAATGTTGAAATAATTACCATAAATACTTATGAAACAATAACGCAATATTTATATAATTAGAAGAAAAATAAAATAAATAATTTTAAAAATAATAAAATCTATATAATTTGAATGAGTTATTATGTTTTTAAAAAATTATAGATAATTATTATATATTTTGGGCATGTAAATGGAATATATTTGAACTAGTTTTCTCACATGTTCTTTTCAATGTCAAATTAATTGAATAATTAAAAAATTTAAATTATTGAAATTTTTAAAAAATATAATATTATTAAATGATTTAATATTCACAATAATTCTATATTTATTCATGTTATTGATATGGGTTTTTCGAAATATCATATATTTTCTATTTATAGAAAAAATTTTCTTTTTGTAGTAACTATATTTACCCCTAAAAATTAAAAATATTGCTATCATGGTAATTGTAAAAAATGTTTAACAGAAACCAAAACAGAATGTTAAAGGTGAAATAAATAACCAAAAAATTTTAAAACATTTATTTTATGGATTATTTATACCCAAACACATCATATATTGTAATGTTATCAAATTGGATCCTTTTTATTAGGAAAATTAATTTATGATAATTTAATATTTTATGAAATTCCATGAGATCCCCTCCCATCCCTTCTAAAATGATACCTCATTACCATGCATATTTATAATTTAAGAACCATTATTTTACAAAAATAAATAAGAAAATAACTTCAAAACTTATCTCTTAATTTTTATAGGTCTTGTTTTGATTTTAAAACCATCGTAGGAAGTATTTTTGTGTAAACTTCAAGAGGTTGTTCAAAGAAGAAGTACAATTCATAATTAAGAATTTTAATTTTTTATTATTATACGTCCTTAAAATATTCTTAAAACCTGAAAAAATAATAAAAATAGTTTATTACTTATACTAATATGTTTTTGTTTTAATGAAATAACCTATATATATCTCCTATTCTATCAAATGGGAAAGGAATCCATCGTTCGTGTGTATGAAAGACAATCACCTCATGAGCCGATGTTTTTGATTTTTCATCACCTCTTCTTATAACTGGGTTTAATGAATGATTTATTATAATTATATTATATTAATGAAATATTTATCATTCTTAAATGATAATATCTCTTTCAAATTATTACCATTTAATTCAGTAAAAATTGGCAGAGTTATTTGGGAATATATGTGGACTACCACCTCCAGGAAGCGATTTGATTTATTTTCCTTCAACACATCACATGGATGATATATATAATTATATTTTTTAAATAATATGGTATTTAAGATATAATTATAATTATTTTAAGAGAGGAAAATATAGACCTTATTTCCATCATATAATCATTGTAAAAAAGGAAATGCTACTCATGTGTACAAACAACACAACATTTCCATGATTGTAACATAATTTATTTTTTTATAACAATATATAATGATGGTTTTTAGAAGTTTAATTGATGTAATAAATTAATATTATTTAATTATTATTATTTTATAGATGATTGAATAATGAACTATTGGACTATAGTAATCCTACCAATGTGTGTTCGGACATTTGAAAAGAACATCATCAAAATGCATGACGAGAACTTAATTGATCAAGTAATTGATTAGAACATAGAAAAATGAAAAATTAAAATTAAAATAGTTCATAAGTAAGAAAATAATTAAAATTATTTTATTATTATATAATACAATGAATTTACGTCACTAGTCAAACTCAATAGAAGTGACCTAATTTAAAAAAATTCATCTTTTAAAGATTCCCTTCAAACTATTTCCATTAATTTCCATGATATTCTAATTGATTAAATAAAATTATTATTTATTTTTAAATGGTCACTAATTGTAAAATGTGAACATATTTATTATAGTATTATTAAATGTAATCATCTTAAGGTTTTATGTATATGAAACTTTACTTTTGGAACATCATTTTTAATTTTTTAAAGATTTATGTTCAAACTATTTTTCTTCCATGCCCATATTATTTTAATAATTTTATATATATATTTTTTTTGAAATAAATTAATTATGATTAAATATTTATATCAATTTTTACATTCATTTAATGGGTTTTAAAGAGATTTTTTACGTATTATATGTGGAACAATTTAGAATTATCTATAAACGTCAAAGAGAATTTTCTATTTTAACACATATAATGAAAATCAATTTTCCCATAGCCATAAAAATTATTTTATGATTTTATTTCTCTATATGTTTCAATTTTTTATAGAAAATATATATTTCCTTTTTTGGGAATTTTAATTTCAGAAATATGGGTTTTAAAAAGGAAGGGGTCTTTTGATATCCAAAAGTGTTTTTTATGGGTTCAAAAGTTTTTTCAAGGGTTTTATAATGAAAAGGTTCAAGAATAATTTTTTATGAAAGATATTTTCCTAGTAAATTATTTGTGATGATAAGTGATATTGATAAATCTTATATGATCGATGCACCTAGATAGAGCTAAAACACATTGGGTAATGATTACATCCTCTGGAGAATAACGTTGGAATTCGACAGTATAGTTATTTGAATTGTAATGGTTATTGTTCGTGTTTTATAAAGATGATGTTCAAAGTCACCTACATGAATTTCATATGATTGATTATGATATTTAATGGGAATTATTTTATTTCAAAAGGTAATAAGAGGATATTTTTAAATGAAGGATTAATAACTTTTAGGGTAAAATTGTAGGTTTTTTAAAAGATATTTTTATGGGTTCTCATGTTTTCTATGAAACCCTCAGGGTTATGATTATAGCATTATTTTTTCTCATAAAGTTTTTTTATGAAAAACATTGCAATGTTAAGCTGATTCCATTTAACATCCCACTTTAATGGATAAATATTTTCAGGATCTCAAGGTTTTAAAATGGACAAAATTTTTGCTTTTTTTATTTCATGAATTATGCTGAGACTTAGTGAACATATCACATTTTTATAAAAATTAATTGGGATAAATGGTGGGTAAGAACAAATTAGCTGTTAAGGTTAAATTCATGAATTTTATCATTAAAAATAGAACATTTATAATTTTAAAAGATATTATTTTGTCAAAAAATAGATACAGAATAAATGTGTACACATTGTAAAATATGGGTTTGTTATGAAATCGTTAGGGAAAAACAATTTTCAAATACAAAACTAAAAGGTCTTATAAAATATATGAAAATAAATTGAAATATAAGGATTCAATTTATTATTTTTAAGGGTCGGTCCTTACAAAAAAAATAGAGGTTTCTCTTGACATACTATAAAATTTGATCCCTATGTCTATTCCTCTATTATTGGTGGTGAAATCCTAGAATGAATTATTTAATGGATAGATGGTTGAATGGAATATTTATTTATTTTCATGGTATATTATTGTATATATATATTTTATGATAATGGTTAATTTTATTAGATAATCCATCCCTATCCACTAAAACACTTATTTACACATCTCTATATCAAAATTGTGATAATGATGGATTTATGAAGTTTTGTATGAGGATATTCCAAATTGAACAAAATATATTCCACTGCCAAGATAATAAATTTAAAACCATATTATATTATACATCTATGTTAGGGAATAAAATTATTCTATGCCAAATGGCATGAGAGAGTTGAATTAGGGCCTCAAACTGTCATTTATACAACCCTCTCTACCTAACCAGATTACTCTGGTGCATCTACTTTGGAGGTAGAGTTCATCTTAATATCCTTCAACATAAAATACCCCCTCTTTCTCTTCATGTTCCCCTCTATTTGGGTTCCTTTTCCTATAAAATCAATTCAATCAGATGTATTGTTTTTATTTGATTCTCTCTTGAGGATCTCTCTGTTTGGTTCATGGTGTGTCATATTTCTTCTAAAATCTAAAAATCTCCCATGTTTGGCACCCTATTCCTATATTTTCTCCCAAAATACCATCCTGATATGGATATCCTTTGGATGTATCATGGATTAAATCCCCTATTCTGAGTTTCATTGATTCCCATGCCTCAATAAATCCCATCCTAATGCATTTTTATATTATTGATTAACCCAGGATCCTTCTTGAGTGATTCATTCTAGACTCTTTGGTGGGTATTACAAGATTCTGGTGGCACTGAATTGTCATTTAAGGACTACATAATCTATTTCATTTGGGGGGGGGGGGGGGGTGGGTGGGTATCCCCTTCTATGATTTTATGATTCTAGAGGTATCTCAAAGTAGATGTTCCAATGATGTTGGGTTTAGATATGAATTTATCTCCTTGATTTTTTAACTGATTTTCATTTGCGAAACAATGATGTGGTTTATAAGGAAAAAATATCATAGTGGAGCATTTAAAATTAGTTCTTATTAAATTTCAATGTTATTTCATCCTCAAAGTTGTTGAAATTAATGGTTTTTCATCCAACATGGTTGTGTTGTTCTCTTTTTCATGGCGCAGTTACATGGAACATTTTCAAAGGAATGAGTTGATGGTCCTGGAATAGGTTATGCCTTTCTATTTAGTCTGATTCCTATTAGATCTCTAATTTTGGTTTTGGATCCTTTACTCTCACAATAAATTTTATGGGATGTTTTCCAAAGATGTTTTGGGATTTTATTTTCAAGAGGGTTTGGATGTTCTAGGAGGTGCATATTATGTTGGCTATGTTTATATTTTTGGTATCCCCTGGCATGGATTTTTAATATTCATGTTGGTGTATATTTAGGCTTGAACATTTCAATAGATTTTTTGTTGTGTCTTAGAAGAAAGTTGTTTTAATACAATAGCACTAGTGTTTAGTTTACAATGGTGAAAATTTTAATGACGAACTTCTATTGTTCCTGATGGCATAGTCTTGCATGTTATTGTGGGTATAGTGATGGGAGGATGATAAATTTTTTAGTGGATTTCATCGTCACAATTAACCACATGAAATGGTGGGTTAATTTGTGTGATTGGATTGTGATGCATGACCAACGAAAATCAAATGTTTTAATATTTTCCCAACATCCTTGGTATAACCACATTTCAAGAGCCCCATGACCGTGCCCCACATAAACCAAAATTTATCTTCACTATCCCCAATTAATTTTTTTCATTTCCAACAATAATTTTTGATTTCATAATTTTTTCAAATGATATCATAATTTTAATCAGTCGCCACCAATGAGAATGTTACATTGATACAAATAATTCGAGACCCCTATATAATACATTTTTTAAATTTAATTTTTACATATAAACAAATAGATTTGCACATGAAATTTATGATTTTTATTTTTTAGAACTTTTATAGGTTATTTGTTTGTAGAAAAAAATATATTAAAAAAAATATAAATAGATTTATTATAAAAATAACGAGTATATGTGTATATATATGTGTGTGTGTATTCAAGTATATAGATACATATATATTTTAATAATTACAAACATAAATATATTAATATAATTATTTAATAATATACAAATTTATAAGTACATGAATCTATATGTATGTACATGAATTCAACCATGAAAATATAAAATTATTTATGTGTATATAAAAAATAAATATATACACACATACATACAAATAGAACATTAATATATGTATACATATATAAAAAAGTATATAATTATACATACAACATAAATTTAATTGTATAAAATTTTGAATGTTTTTATTTGTATACACATTAAGTAGTAATTATTTTTTTATACCAACATATTAATAAATATATCTGAAAAACACTAATCATGCACACACACACACACATATATAAATCAATGAATATATATATATAATGTATTCTTACTCAATTACGTATACATAATTTAAATATATATACATATATATAATAAGTGATATATCTAGTGTATATAAAAATACACTTTAAAATGCACATATAAATACACTTTAAAATACACTTATAATTATTTATATATTTATATACATATAAAGATGTATAATTGTAAATAATAACACACATATATTTATATTTATGTATTTCCCATCTATGTGTATATATATACATGTAATAATATTTACATTCATGTATTTACAAGTATTAAAATATCGTTATAAATAATTACTTTTTTTATATAAAAAATAAATATATACACACTAACATAAATATATCAAATTAAAATATGTATATATACATAAAAATATATATACTTATACATAAAACATAATTTTCAGTGTATAATTTAGAATGTATTTTTTTGTATATACTTTAAGTAGTAGTTAATTTTTTATACCTACATATCAATAAATATATTTTAAAAACACTCATCACTAACACACACACATATATAAATGACTGAATATGTATATATATATATATAATGTATTCTTACATAATTACACACACCCAATGTTAATATATATATACATATATAATAAGTTGTATATGTAGTGTATACATCAAATACGCTTTAAAATGAACATATAAATATTTATATATGTATATACATATAATGATGTATAATTGTAAATAAGAAAACACATATATTTATATGATTTCATGTTTTTATTTACATGTATGCATGTACATGTAATAATTTTTAGATGCATGTATGTGCATGTATTAAAATATCCTTATAAATTCTTATATTTTTATATATTGATAAAATTAATGTATAAAAAGAAGTGAATATATATACCTCAAAACATTCATACAAACACACATAAATACTTCTGTACATATAAATTAATATAGACATATACACTCATAATTATAAACCTATAATAAAGTATATGTACATAGATATACACAAATACCATCAATATTAATATAAGCACATGAATACGTCCATACATATTAAAAGGTATATACAAAAATATTAATGTAATTATTGACATGGATAAAAATATATTAATATAATTATTTACAACAATATATCTATAGAGTTACATAAAAAAGGTACATGCATTCCTTTACAAACACATAGCTAGATATATATTTATATAACTATATGAAAATATCTTATAGGTAATCTCTCATGAGAGATTCATACTAAAAATCACTTTTGGGAAATCTCTCGTGGGAGATTCATGTTACAAATCTGCACTGGAAATATCCCATGGGAGGTTCTCAATGCCAATCCACAATGGAAAATATCCACGAAGAGATTTATAATGCTAATCTATACTAGGAAATCTCTCATGGGAGATTCTCAGTTCCAATCTTTACTGGGAAACCTCCACTATGAAATTTATTCATTCTTATATTTAAATATTACTTTCGTAAATAATTGAATTAATATATATTCATGCATTCTGGACTGTGGGTACTTATATTTATATGTATGTAAGATTTTTTATGTATGTTTTTGTATAAACATATATAAATTCATGTATCCTTGTATATAAGATTACACATTTACTTATATATATATATGTAAATAATTACATTTATATATAGGAACACACGCATGTATGTATATACAGATATTTATATGTATGTATTATTGTATGTGTATATATGTATGATTATATTTAGATGAATATGTGTACTTGCATTAATATATACCTACAAATATTTATTGTGGTATATGCCTATCTATGTGTATATTCATTCATGCACTTATATTTGTATGTAATTACATTAATTATATTTACATATAAGTTCAATTATATATATTTATTTACTTATATTAATATGGATTTATGTTTGTTTATACAAATACAATTATAAATATATATTATTATATTATTATATTGTTTTATAATTCAAAGTAATTATATTAAAATAATTATCTATATAAACATGCTTATATTTATGTGTGCGTATTAACATATAATAATATATAGATGAACATATGTGAATGTAATAAAATATCCTTATAAATAATTATATATAGATATTCATTTAAAAATTATTGATCACACATATAAAAAACAAATAAATATACATACATACATACATACATACATACATACATACATACATACATACATACATACATACATACATACATACATACATACATACATACATACATACATACATACATATTAACATATTTATATTTAAAAATAATTATATATAAACATATTTATATATAGAAATATTTATATATAAACACATTTATATATAAATACAAAAATACGTCCATATATTCAATGGGAGGTTTATTTTATATGTTTATATGTGCATGCGTACTAATGTGAATGTATGTATGTGTCCATGTGAAGACATATAATTGCACTTAATTTTTTATACTTATATTTCTATATAATGGTATTAATATGTATTTATGAACCTTTATTAATATATATTTATAAATTTATGTAAGTATGTACCTATATTTAAATATATGTATGAAATAATGTAAATATAAAATATTTGGATGACATAATTTTTCTTATACTTCAAATACTAATATATATATATATATTTGTATGTATGTATATACATATGTGTAGGTATATGAATCATATATGAAAATTTATGTTTGTAAACACTCATCCATTTTCATAATTTCAAACACACACACACACACACTTATAGTTTGTATTTATATTAACTTATAATTAATACTAAATGTAAAAAATTTGTAATTTTAAAATATACCTAAAATATTACCATGAGTATTTATTAGAATACACAAATTTTGACACTCATTATTTTTTATAATTATATATATACATATATATAGGATTAATTTATATTGATATATAATCTATGCAGTGAATATAAAATTTATAATTAACAATATATTCAGGAAATATTGTTTATGTGACTATTTATATGTGTACCCACATGTAAACACAAAATTCTTTTTAAATTTATATTTATACACATATGAATTACATATTTTTATTGATACAAAAATATACTATAAATTTGTACTACAATATTTACAGTGGCCTTTTGGGTAGAAAATTCATTTTCTGTTAACATGATTATGGTGAAATAAATATTATATATATATACGAATTTTTCTTTCAAATATGTGTGTGATAATAAAAAATATAAAATAATATCTACATATAGGTATAATAACCATAATTAGTATATACAATGTATACAAAAAAATACACTGTGAATTTATGTGGTAGAATTTTAGTTTTATGTATAATTATATATATGTTTACAGACACACACACACACATGTTTACATAACGTTTTTATGTAATTATATGTATATTTATATTTATATATACATATAAATAATTATATTTCTAAATACTTATATACATGTGTATACATGCATGGACCAATGAATGTACATACATGTACATGTTTGTAGATATATATATGTATATTTCTAAATAACTGTAGTAAAATTAATTTATATAATTGTATTAGTATTTGAGTATTTTCATATATATTTTTATTTGTTCATACAAAAAAATATATGTATACTAAATTATTTTATTTTAATTTTATCTATATGATATTTATTTAGTATATTTTGTTTTTATAAACAAATAAATATTTATAGTTTTCAAAAAATACACTCTAAATTTTAAGTATATATATATTCCTTTAAATAGAAAAAGTAATGTTAAAAATAATGTATCACACATGGGATAAGAATTATTATATTTCAAATAATGATCACAACCATACTTCAAGATTGAAATCTTGACAACATTTGAAAACAATATATTAGATCAATGTTTATAAGTGAAAAAAATGTTTTCACATGAAGGAAATAAAGTCACAATTTGGTAGTGCGGGTGGAGAATTGGTTGTGAGGGAAGTAGGGGAATTATAATATACGTATTAATTTTTTTGAAAAAACAATCTCCATTAGTGGATCTCTCTCTACATCTTCCTACTACATGTGTTCGCTATCCAATGTGATAATTAATCATCTGTTTTAGATTGGAAATAGAGACAATGATGATCTTTTATTTAGATGGTTGGTTTAAGGTGAGAACATATTATGATAGACTTAGTTTATTGGCATTAGGGATCCATCTTATGTGTGTACTGGAATTCATATTTGAAATTTGATTTTTTTATCTATGTTTGAGATTTAAATTTGGCTCGATGGAGGTTTGAAACATTAATTTTTTGGGTGGGGTTTTTCACATAGATGGTAGTGTGGGTTCCCACATAATTTCATTAAATTGGTTTGAAAATAAAAAAAATCAAATTTTATAAATGTTATAAGATCCATTCCACACTATATAGTTTTTATATTATTAAACTGACATTCACACTAAAGTTTTTCTTTTACAATATTACTAAGACAATTTAACATAGGGGTATGAGAATTGTGCACAAGCTATGCCAAAAATTTATAAATTAGAATATGAGTTCTTGGTGTTTATTCTCTATAGTTTATAGAGAATATTGATGGTATGGATAGGGGGTTTTCCTTGTTTAGGTAACCAACAAGAGAGGTTAAGGATACTTTTAGGGAAAACATCTAAGGTGGGTGGCTTCCATTACCTAATTAATTTGTTATGATTAAATTACATATGATTATTATGATATTCAAAATATCAAATCAAATAAATATTTTCCCAAACTAATTATATTAATTTTTTTCTTTAAATTATTAGTTATTTATATTTATGATAAATAGAAAATGTGGATTTTGATGAAAATCCTGGATATGGGTTTTAAAATCATACTATTTAATTTATAGAATATTTCATTCTAAATTAAATTAGTTTGGTGATTTATGATATGTTTATTATAGTAATTTTGGAATGGGAAAATATTCATAATATAAAATTATTAGATTTAGAAATTGGTTAATAGTAAGGGGAATAAAAAAACTATATTTTTGGAAAAAATCACATAGAAGTGTCAGAAACAACAATGGTTATAGAAAAAAAATACTCACATGGTTTCATCTAGATGGAAGTTGGATATCTGACATTGTGTTATGGTCACATTTCATTTGGATAATGAATTATAGCTTATTTTATCACTTTTATACTATAGATGATGCTTTGAATTTTTGAATTATTTTTTTCTAATAAACTTGATGTAATTGAATATTTTCGGAAGGATAGTTATTCAAATGAATAAAACATGTTAAAGAACTTTTAAATTTCATAATTGATAACTATTTAACAACCTCACTAATATAATTAGCTACATGCTTTGGTGTAAATCATAAACGAGAGTGGATGAGAGTGTTTGGTAGAAATTGTACTATGTAAAGTGTCACTCACCCATACCCACACATCATCATGTCTGTGTCGATTTTGTATTCAAAGAAATAAGAAAGATGACAATTTTCCTTGTACACGGAATATGTATACTTGGAGATATAATCATGGTAGGATGTGACACCATTCAACAAAGTATTTAAGAGAAGTTTTCTATCCTAGACGTATAAGACTCAATTTTTGACCATTGGTTATGATTTATATTTTTTTTACATTTTTTCTCTCTTGAACCATCCTAGTGGGGCATCTGCCATGACTCCCCAAATCCACATCCAATAGCCCTGGGGCTGGAGACTAAAACCGAGTAGACATATCACTAACATGGGAAACATTAACTATGTAATTGTACACATACACAAATGTTCAAGCCCATAAAATGTTGAATTGTAAAAACCAATAAGTAACCAATGCATTCATAAAACTATATCCCACAACCAGAGTAAGACAAAATGTAATGTAAAATAAACAAAGCCAAATATAATCCCACAAGAAGAAGTTTATAACACAAGTCAAACCTATAAGTAAAAAGTATAGGTACTACATTCTGAATGTCATAGGAACAGACCTCAGTCTTTCTAGTCTCACAAAGCACCATCCGGTCCTTTTCCACCTAGGAATCTATTAAAATATCGATCATCTGAATAAAAAACAACATGTGTAGGGAACTCTTGGGAAGGGGAGAGTATAACAATACTCATTAGGGAACCCAAAAACCACAAACAAATAAAACAAAGGAAAGTATAATCACCTCGAAAAAGGTATATTTATACAAAACATATAACTAGAGTATCAAGATATACTCAATCCAAGACAATGTAGTCTAGAGGTAGTCACAACCACTTTATACAAGAAACATAAATTTAGATCAATGATTGCATGAAGAACTCATCTGAGAGAACATACTCTTGAGTCTGAGAGCACTCATGATGTCTATCGAGATATACTTATTATCGAATCTTTCCATGAGAAAGATACACTGATAATATGAAAATAATATGATACAATAAATGGGAATCACCGCCAATTCTATGGGGTGATACCAATAACTCAATATTGATTAACCATCTAAGTAGAGGGTCATTTCACACACAGTGTAGGTCATATAGATACCAAGACCTCCGCCTAAGTCATGAAGATGAATAGAGGATATCACTCTAGGCCTCTTAGGGGGACTCTAACAACTCTATCTAGGATGTCCTGTAGAATGGATCGTTGTCCTAGGCGTAGGAAACAATTCATACAAATATTCAGGGAAACAATAAGGGGAACAATCCCTAACTTAACTTTTCCAAGATATAGAGGACAAGGAAATAAATCCATGTAGAACGGTGTATATGACATGTAGTGGTGTCACACACCATGTCCCTAGAACCTAGGTACTTCCTATGCGCAATGACCCATTTATTTAAACCATTTCATGTAGAAGTGGGGTACACGGTATGTAGAAGTGGTAACACAACATTTCCATTCATCCAGTGTCTGCCCATGTACTCCTGTCATGTTCCAGTAGGAGACATCAACCCATGTATCCTTTACCATCTTCTAATAAATGGGGTAGTCCATGTACCTATTCCAAGACATGATATGCAGGGGAGTCCATGTTGTGTAGGAAACCCATGTACTCCACCCCTTGTCTATGTACTTCCCCATATACATGATGAGTCATCCAACTGGGGACTACATGCCGTGTAGTCAGAGACAACACGCCACATGTATCAGGTTGTATAGAATCCTGTCACCCCCATTCCCACCCCATTGATCACTCGAGTTCTGTTCTGGTGGACTTTTCACCTCAAATCTCGATATCTATGCATCTCATGTCACCTTAATTCTGAATCAACGAGATTCGGGCCATCAATTAGTTTAGAAAATGCGATCATAACCATTATTTATTTCTGCCGAAGAACATAGATTTATAACCCACTATCATTTGATCTGCTATCACACTCACTGTCACACCTCTGTCAAGTTTTCTTGATGCCAGATCAGTGGTTTCAGATCATTTCACCTAGAATCGAAGGCGCAAAGATAAATTGATCACAAAGGTTTCAAATATGGGGAATAATGAAGAACGTAAAATGAAGAAATCCAAAATCAGGGGAGAAAAGAATAATCAAATCAAGAGGGAGAATCCTTGATCTATGTTTATGTTGACCCGAGTTAATCACCACTAGAATGATAAAAGAGTCAATCAGAATTTCTAATCACAAATATTAAATCATCCTCATAAACCCTAAGAATAACCCCATTCCATAAATATGATCGATCTGTAGGATAATCTATATGTGGATTAGTCTTAGTTCTTTATAAGAATCAATAATTGGGAAAGGAAATTAAAATAACATATCCTAAATTAATTTAGATCCTTCATAGACGAAGAATGGTCACCATGTAATTTTTGTTTGTGAGACCTGTCAAGGTTGATGTGTGATGATCTTCGATCAGAGTGTCGTTATTACCTACTCCAAATAATTCTCTAGATGTCTCTCTCCAATGACTATAGAGGATTATAAGGTTATGAGGCTAACCCTTGATCATTGTCATATGAATAAATCTAAATATAAAATCACTGTATCACTGCTTCAAAAAAATAAAAAAATTCTTAATTTATTTTAATCATTTAAGCATCTATAATGATTTCCCAGAATCATCCTCCACTGACCAGTGTTAGGTCACACTTAAGGTAAAACTACTATTCAAAATGGAATGGTGCCCTCAGATTTTTCATTCAATAACCCTCTTAGAAGTTATTCCAATTTATCAGGAAAACTACGTAGATGTGATATTTAATATTTAAATATTTTCAAACATTTTTTCCATGCACATAGGGTCTTGGAATCACACTCCATCTAATCACCACATAGAAAAATTAATCCATATAATATCTAAAAGTAATACACAGAAAATCCAAGTCATTAAATTTTCCATAGTTTTTATGGAACATGGTTTCTTAAACGGTTTTATTAAATATTATTTTTTGTTTTAAAATAAAATAAAGTTTCATTTAAATATAGTTGTTTGTTTTTAGAGGAATATGTTTTCACAAATGACTAGATTGTATCCCTATAACAACTATGATTTAGTTATAGTATGTAAGAATTTCATTATAATGAATCTATAATATAATGAACATAACATTATTTAAGGGTTTGATAAAAAAATATACCGAAAAAATTATAAGTATAATTTTATGAAATTAATTTCATTTCAGAATTAATCATGAGAAAAATAACTTTGAGTGCATTTTTGATATTTTAGAGAAATAAATAATTTTTGGGTAAATTGTGAAATATTCTAATATTTCAAAAACTTTGAATTTTATGAAATTATGATGATATAAAGATACTATGAAAGTTTAAGAAACCATTTTTATGAACCAAATATATATATTTATGAAGAAATATATTAAAAATATAAATATAATGTTGAACATTGAAATTTGTGCTTAAAATTTTAAAAAACATGGTAATTTTTTGTTGAAATGTTTTTTTAGTTCTTCACTATTAATCATGCATTTACAAAAGTACTTTAAATTATTATTTTTTATTTTATAGAAAAATAGTCATACTTATACTTACCAAAATACAATTAATTTCATTATAATCATCATTAAAATTTATTTTATTGAAATTTTTTATTTATTATTGAAATATAAATTTTCCTAAAAACTATTTTCAATAAATTTTAGAAAAACTTGTCAAATTTAATTTTTTTTGAATAATAGAAATTTCATATTTTAAAATGGATTAAATAATTTTAATCAAAATAATTAATATTTGGTAATAATCCCAACTTATTATTTGGTTGTAATAAATAATAACCATGGTAAATATTTATCATTTTGGTAAAGGGGAAATTAGTTAAAATGGAGAAAAATATAGATATATGGCCTCAATTTAAGACAAAAAACATGTTTAAATATAAAATTTTGGTTATAGTAAGACCTTATTTATATTATCTTTGAGTAAATGAAAATTTGGAGGCATATTATGTAAATAAACGACCCTAAAAACTAAATATTATAGTGACCATAGGCTAGAATTCACTTTCATTAATTCTTAGAGATATTTTAGGATTATGGTTTTATGTAATTTGGACAAATTCGTACTATGTAAACCCATAAATTACAAGAGGATACTTCTACAAAGTATCCATTTTTCTATAAAACAAACATATTTAAGATAAAACATTATTTCTTTTTATGATAAATCACCACAATTTTCATCATCAACTCATCCTTGTTATCACTCTCCCTTAAAACTAATGTTTTAAAAAAAAATTGGAATGAGAATAAAATATCATTAAAGGATATAAAAACAAGTATTGAAATCATTAGTCCGTAAATAATTATAAAATATTTACTTTTGAAATCAAAATTGTTGTTACCCAAAAAAACCATCCTTTCTACCTAAAAATTCCCATAAAAAATTTCATAAGATAACATAAAGTAAATATAAAAACTCATAATTATTTCATTAAAACTTATCAAAAATTCCAAACATCCACCCAAAAAACACAAACTCTTATCATTTCTTATGAAATAGAATATTTTTAATAAAATACATATATATTATATATAAATAATAAAGGTAACCTGTGTCATCATTTTCATATCATTCTTACATATTTGGTAGATCTCACGGAAATATAGGGAGTTACCATCACATTTTCATTTGGAATAATCATCAGAGTATATTCGGTATCCTCTTAGAAGTAACATAATAGGCTAAATCTATCTTCATACCCAATGGTTTGGAGAGATATAACTTTCTCACCTGACCTTGTCTTATAATGGAACCCCCCCATCCTTATTAAATATCCCAAAGAACTATTACATAATCATAACACAAAATGCAAGTATTAAAAAAATATTCTTGAGGAAAATGTCCTTTAAATTTTAAAATGAATTTTATTTTTTAAAAAGATGGGATATTATATATGAGAATATTATAATTGAAAATAAAATTTAAAATTTTTTAAGGAAGATTAAAAATTTTGAGGAGTAAATATGGTGGGAAAATACACCTATTCGGTTTAATTTAAAAAATATTCCTTTTTAATTTTTTCAAAGAGATAAAAGAATAACCTTAAAATGTGATCTTTAAAAGAGACCCTCATACCTTGAGTTTGAATCATAATATACAATAGTTAACTTCCTTAATAATAAAAATAGATAATTTATTTAAATTATTGAGAAAAATTTTCATGTTTATTATTCCTTTTATATCACGTTTTACAGTTTTATATCAATAAATTAAATATTTAAGTTTATGTTGGACATTTTGAGGATATTCTGTTCGTATGTCCAGATGTACTTCGGTAATTTTAATATGGTTAAAGTGCTAATTAATATACCATATAAAGAATAATATTAATGACATAAATAACATTTTTATACATCAATTTTAATTTTAAAAACAATTATGTAAGGTTATTATGAAAAATAAACTACGTTACAATCATGGAGACGGTAGAGGGTTTCATTTATCCTATATCATCCCAAAAACACGGTGTACTATGCCACTTTCCATATAATGGGGAGACCCTGAATAAAACAACACATTGGTATAGTATGAATAAACACACAATGTACCTGATACCACTTCATTTGATGACCCAACATCTATTGAAGTAGTTGAAAATGATTTCGTCATGCATATTTGTTTATAGTATAGATATTTACCATAAATTGGGTTCTTGAAACACTCGTTTTCATAATGACCCGTCTATTTAAATTTTAATTTTTTTACTTCATATGAATTAGAATTGGTCTCACCACCACCATGATCTTTTCATTGCAATAATGATCCATATTCCCAAAATTAAAACATCAGAAGCACTAAATAAACTTTCAAAATCATTCCCTAGATTATTATCTTACCATAATTATCACAAAATAAAATATTAATTTTCTCACGACCAACTGTATTTGATATATTCTTTCTTTTTTCCTACCACATTGACCTTTTTTATGCTGCTTTTCATAGAACATATGGTCATTAAAAAGCTCTATCACCATCTTCTCTATACATCAAACAAGTTTCTTATAACATTTAAATTCTATGGAAGCCAATTCCATTTGATACTTTTCTCCAATCCCTTGTAAAATAGAATAATATTATAATCAAAATTGTGGATAAAATATTGGGAATACCTTTCTAATCTAGTTATTTTTCTTCGTTTGCAGCCACTAAATCCTTATGTTGCTTCAATTAGATGAATTTTTTCCATTCTAAGTCGAATTGTTTTAGGAATATATTTCTCAAGAATTGTATTTATTAATTCATCCCATTACAAATAATCAATTTCATCTCCATGCCTAATATTACTAACCATCAACCACCACTGGCTGACTTCACCTTGAAAACAAAAAGCATAAAGACTTTACTTTTTATGATCTGAGTATCCCACAACATTGAATTTTTTTATGGAGATTTAATCCACCCTTAAATACCACTAGGCCATAAGATACACTATATGATAGAGGGAGATGCCTCATAAAATGATCTACTATCATCGTATTCTTCTATGGTATATTTGGATGATCTCTTACATGGACTCCACATCCATTTATAGTTTGTTTCAACAGAGGCATTAATTCCATAAATTCTTCAATTCCAATTCCAAGAATTCCAGGTGGCAGATTTAGAAGGATATCATCCTCTTGGCGCCTTCCAACATCAGATTCCCAGTATCATATATGAAAAACATTCTAAATAAACAGAGTTTAGATGAATCAATATAGTAATCTTCAAATGATATATCATTTTAACAAAATCATAAATTCAAATATTTTAAAGGTATTCTTTTAACATTATTATAACCTCTAAATTTATGTAATCTAATCTATGATATAATTGTAATGAAATAACCTAAAACATTACAAATTATAGTGAAATTAGACTAGAATTAACATTCTATTATTCAAAAATATATTTTATCATTATAGTTTTATATAATTAGGAAAAAATTATACAAATTATATCCACACATTACAAGCAAACAATTTTTTATAATATCCTTTTTTTTCTATAAAACAACACTCTTTAAAATAAAACACAATTTATTTTTCGGTTAAATCTTTAATATTTTCTTCATGACCTCATCCTTTTTCTTTCTATCAAATTCTACCCTATGAAAACTGTATAAAAAAATTACATTAGAATAAAATAATAATAATAAGAATAAAAAAACAAATTCATTAGTCTAAAAATAATTATAAAAAAGTTTCATCATCAAAATAAATTTTTTCTTACCCAATAAATCATCTTTTTTACCAAAATAATTCAATAAAAATTTTCATCAGAGAACGTTATGGAAAAAAAAAACTCATAATTTTTTCATTAAAACTTTATCACAAAGGTGTAACTTTAACCCATTAAAAATAATCACTTAGATAACCATATGAAATCATATGTTTCTATTAAAATCGAAAGAAATTATACATAAATCATAATGGTAACTTGTGTCATAATTTTCCGTTCATTCTTACATATTCGGTATCTCTCATGGATACATAGAGAGTATCCACCATAGTTAAATTTAGAATTACCATTGTAGTATATTCCATAATCTCTTTGGAGAAACCTAATCAGTTAACTCTAAATCTTTTCACAATACATTGAAGACATATAACGACCTCACCCATCCTCAATTTATAATGGAACCACCCATCATCATAAATAATGTGAAATAACTATCATATAATCATAACACATAATTATTTCACAAAAAACATTCTTGAGGAAAATAAACATTCCATTTTGAAACCACATTTATTTTCTTAAAATTTTCATACTTAAAAATGAAAAAAAATTATTTGAGAATATACTTAAAAAGTTATAAAGGAAGATTCAAAAAATTATGGGTAGGAAAATCTACTCATTTCATATAAGTTAAAAAAACATTACTTTTTTAATTTTACCAAACATGTTTAAAGAGAAATATTTTAAATGGAATTTTAAAATAAAGTCATTTACATTGATTCTCACTTGTCACTTATACTATTTATCATTCTAAATAATAAACATAGATTAATTATTTACTTTCTTGAGAAAAATTTTAATGTTTATTATCCATTTTATTTCACCTTTTTTATGAAATAATAATTACTTAATTATTTAAGTTCACATTGGAGGCATTGATGATATTTAGTTTATAAGTCCAGAATGACTATAGTAGTTTGACTATAGTAAAAATGGTCATTACTCCCCATATCTATCATAATATTCATGAAACAATTATCATTTTTATACATAAATTATAATTTCATACATAACCATGAATGATTTTTATGAAAAGTGAAAAATGTTACAATCATGGAGATGGTATGCCTGTTTGGATGGATCCTCAATCATTGGGTGTATTAGCTCTTATTTATAGGATTGTCTAATTCCACTAAAGTGTGGAAAATTTTCTATCAGTTTCATCGGTGTGGGTCTGGGGGTTGATTTGATCTCTACCTCCTTTTAATTAGATCAGATGGAAGTTATTTGAACAATTCTTCTCAAAAGGATTCTCATGCTTAATTTTCTACGCTAATTTGAGCATGCAAGTCATCGAGTTCAGCTTTTGCTAAATTTCCATCACGAATTCCATCATCTATTGATCTAGTTTAGATATGGGCTTCCATAACATATATCGATTCTTATGTGAAGGTTTTTTAATCATTTAAGTTGATAGGGTTCAAACCATTAGTGGTCGGTGCTTGGTGGGTGGTGAACGACTGATGCCTTTCCTGAGAGATAGTGTTTGCAAGCTAGTTGTTAGTTTGGCTTTCATGAGGAATTGATACTTAGTGACTAGAAGGGGCATTCTAATTTTTGTTCTATGTTGAAGCCCATGCGATGCATGATGCGGTGATCTCAGAGGAAGATGGATGGATTTCCTTGGGTTAATGGTTTTCTATATCGATATGTTCTTTGTCCTCTTATTAGAGGTGGAATATTGGCTAAATTAATGGTCTCTAAGTGGTTGTTGATATAATTTAGTTTACTATGCCTGTTTAATATTTCTGGTGTTCTCTTCATTGGATGAGGAATCATTTTTTGGTTGAATTTGGTGTTTTTACATCTTAGGACTGGCTATTTGAAAGGATGTCAATGTCATTATGAGTACTTTTTTTTTCTTATTGCATTTGGTCGGTGGTTACACACCTTGCAGGTATCTCTAGGTGGGTAGCCTTGAAAGAGGGATGGGTATGTTGAAACCTACAATTCATTCGTATCTCATAACTTTTTGTGTTCTCATATGGGAATATATTCTATTACTTTTTCACTATGATTTCAGTATTGTTTTTAGTGCATCATGTTAATAGTGCAACAAATACCTCGCAGGCACCATCATGTGGGTGGCACGAAAAAGATATGGGTGTGCTAGCACCCGTTATCTGGTCCACCCATATGTAAGTGTGAGATAGAGGATTGATATTCTATGCTTTGTTTACTATAATGGTGAAATTCATGGAAGGGGAGTAATCCTACCATCATAGATAAGAATTACTGCTACATTGTCTAATAAGGGTGGGGGGATGTGATTCTTGACTTGTTCTTTTTATGATGTATGTTCCCATTGTGAATTTAAGACCATTTCTGTGTCATTAGGTGATGATAAATTTAAGATGTTTTTAATATAGTTAATGTAATGGGTTCTACATTTTCTTAGTTTCAACAGGGGTTTCTATTTTTTATGTTCACTAAATGGGGCTTGAACCTTAATTTTTTTTAAACAAATGGAGATGGTAGGTCGTATGTATACTTGATTAACATTTTCATTTTTCAATGATCATTGTAGAATGGTGGTAAATGTTATTTTTTTCTTTCCATAATTATAATAATATCATAAATATCATATTCTATCTTCAAATATACTTATTATTATATCATCCTTGTGATGTGGTGATGAAAAATGAACCACATCAATTTGTTGAGGTGGTATTCCACACGTACGCATGAACGACATTATCATTTTCATGTGCATGTAAAGTTAATAATGTAAGTGATATATTATATTTTAACAATGATAAATATTTCATGAATATCATATATAAATACTTATTCCATTATTATAAATAGTCATGAGATTTGGTGATTGAGAATGAATTACATCTATTTGTTTTTCACTAGTTTGTCGTACACACAAATGATAAATTCATTTCTTATTTGTTGGAAGTGGAAGTGGGTTTAAGTGGTTCTAAAAACATAATAAAATCCATGTGTATGTATGATACTAGATTTTTTATATTATTATGGATGAAGAAGATTTTAAGGATTTGTAAGAATAAATAAAATTAAAAAAAACTTAATTAAAAATGTTACATCTTCTTCTGACAACCTCCTTTGATTAATTCCATAACACCTCTAATGTGGGTGTATTAAAAAATGACTATATTTAGTGTAAGTATTATTTTAAGGGATTTGGGGATGTATTGGATGAACCAAAATTTGTTTTCAAATGTGAGGAATTGAGAATAAGAGGTGCCCTTTTATAGGAGTGGGGAGGGGCACTCAGGGAATTTCATAAAATATAAAATTAATATAAATTATTTTTCAATTAACAATGGCTCAAAAATGATTTATTTAGAATATAAGATGTCTATGTGTCATAATAATCTCATAAAAGATCTTTTTGACGTTTTTAAGTCACATTCATACCCATATCGTTTTGTTTTAACACTTATTTACCCCCTTTAACTCTTACCTTGAGAACATTAGTTTTTATTATTTAAGGGTTAATATTTTTACTATAAAATAAAAAATGACCCATAAACCGACCATGGTTTATATATTTAATTGTATCATAATTTATTGGTTGAACTGAATAATTTTTTTGATTTTATATCATTTACAAATAATTAATTTATTTTAAAATATCAATATTTTCAATTTTGAAACTATTCATTACATTAAATTTTAAAAATATCCACAAAATAAGATAACTATGAAAAATATATTTTAATAAATCCCTAAAATGTAAAAGTAATATATAAGGTTATTTTATTATATTAATTATACCTTTTAATATTTATTTTAATATTTTTCATATAATTAATTTTTTTTTCATTAACTAAATAATTACAGCATCGTTGTTGTGAAATAATTTAAGGAAATTTTTTCTTATGTAATAATTAAAAATAAATTAATTTGTTCAAGATAAATATAGTAGATTTAAAAATACTATTTATATTCAAACATATCTTCAAGATAATACCATATTAAAAATATTATACTTATTAAAAACTTGAGTGTGATATGTTTGATTTTTTTTGAATAAAGTATTATAAAGGTCAAAATTTAATCCAATGTTGCCATAAATGGTCATATAACCAAACCTTGAATGATTAGGGGTGAATATAACACATAAAATAAAATAATGGCATTTGTTACTACCATTTCCCAGTCCTTAAAAATTTATTTGTACAATTAATTACTCAATTTACCCTTTAACTCGGTAATAATAATTATTAAGGTTAACAATCATATTGTTCAAAGATAAAGGTGAACTATTTAAAAAATTTAGACCTCCTAATTCTAAATATGGAATCATTTTTTCAAAAATAAAAACATCTAATTTTCAAAATTTAATATAAAATTCAACCTATAAAATTAAATAAAAAATTTTTTTCGAAAAAATTATAATTTTAAATATAAAATGTTCTTATGAATTATTAAATAATAAGATACATTTAAAAATCCAGAATTAGATTATTTTAAATCAAAATTATCTGATGATAATTTGAAAATAATCCATAACATAATTTTACCTTGAAAATAAAATACAGTTTTCAATAAAAACCGGTATTTTTCACTATCATTACCTATTTTTTTAGACATTACTTTTATAATAAATATAATATATAATAATGTTTCCCAGATTAAGAAGTTTGTAACCCACATAAATTTTAAATAATAACCCTCTATGATATCTAATCAACACATCTTCATCCTCTTAGATAAACAAATACATACCATAATACCTTCACAACATCCCCTCCATTGTCTTAGAGTCCTTGATATCACTAAAAGACAACATCAAGAAAGAATAACATGTAATCCAATTATGGTTACCAAATTAATACTTATGTGGCCATAGATCATTTTTCATTTTTTTTATTTTTAATAATTTTAAAATTTGTAAATAACCATATTAACATAATTATGTTATCATATTCAATAAAATGTAATGTTTTTATGTTACTGGGGTGTTGATTTTCTATCTCCTTTATAGAATATGGAAAAGGAAAACATTACTTCTGTGGACATATGACCTACCATATCTACATTGTAATGTAATTAATTTTTCATTACCAATTTACATTTATTGTTAAAAAAATGAAATTAATGATTATATGTGATATTTATTATATAATTTTGAATTTTTAAATATACAATTTCATATAACTTCTTAACATTCCATATATTGGAAAATGATAATGCCACTTATGTATACATATGTTCTACCATCTCCATTAACATATGTGATTTGGTTTTCTATTACGAAAATGCATTGATGATTCTAATTTTATTTTTATAATTAATGAAAATAATATTCGTTAAAATATTAAATTCCAATAGGTTATTGAACCATTTCATTACATCATTAACCATAAAAAATTTTCCAATGTAATTTTAGACGAATTGACTGAATAATATCAAGTAGTTGAAATAAGAAAGAACTATTGAATAAATGGATTTTAAATTATTATAAATAGACTTTAAAAAAAAGTTACTGATAAAAAATATTTTTTTAAAAGTATATAATAATTTTATATTCATAATACCAGATGAGAAATCATGTTAGACTAAGAGGATACCCAAGGTTAGCGATTATAGTTACAATATTATTTTATTTAGTAGTTTCTTATGTTTAGTTTTCATATGGGTTAATTATATGATAATAATCTTTTAAAACCCATATATTTTATTCTTGTATAGTTTTGTTTGGGTTTTACATGTTTATTATCTATTTTTTATCTTTTTGGATTAAGAATAATTAATTATGTTATATATAAGGGATACATACCTTATTTATTATTTTTGGTATAAAATTATTATATTTCATATCCTATATCTTAAAATTATATTCTCAACAATTTTATGTATAGAGTAAATGTTTTTAGAATGTAACCTTCAGTAACATTCAAAACATATTCAAAGGAGTATTTTTAATTTTTTTTCCAAATAAGTTTTTTTTCTTGATTTTTTTATAAAAGTGTAGAAAAAATGTTCTCTTTTAATGTATATAATGTGAATTAATTTTTATGACATCCTTATTTTTCATTTATTTTAAGAATAATTTATAAGTTTCCCTAATTATTTTCAATTAAATGTTTTTTCTCAATATTTGGGAATTTTTTAATTTTTAAAGAAGCCAAATAAAAATTGAATTATTTCCAAATGTTAATAAAAATAGTTTTGAAAGTGATTAATGACTTCATTACATAAAAATGTATCAAGATTTTATTTTCATTGTATTTTTTTATTATATTTTTTTATTTCCAATGGATTGTTTTTACTACAAAAACTATCATTTTTGAGGAATTTATTATATTCTATCATCCTTTAATGATTTACGGTTTTGTGGTAATTAAATTTATCATTATCATATTACCTTGGATAATATTTTTCACTTCATTTTTATATTTATGTATCATGAACTTATATAGAATGTTTTACATTACTTTAATATTGTATTAAACATGCACTATTTAAATACAGGGTGTTAGTTTCAAAAGGATTATAAAGAATTTTATTTCACTAATTGTAGATATATTCTATATCCATGAATCTATATAACTAAATATTGATTTATTTGGATTTTCAAGAAGAAATTGTATTGATCAATAAAATAAATAGAAATTTATAGGTCTTGAAAGTGACAGAAGGGGTCTAGTAATTAATAAATCCTAGAAAAATCGACATGTCTATAAGGCCCCGACCTTAAACACTACATAATATTGAATTGAATTAATAATTCACATTGATGATCTTTTTAGGTTTAGAGTTTTAGCTAATTTGGACATAACTGTTACATCTCAAAAGATTACAAAGTAGACACTTCTACTAAGTTTCAATAGAATAAAAAAACTCTTAAAAAGAAACATGTCTAGTTCCATGTTTTATATAGCATGACTTTCCCTTTATCCCATCATTGACCCTATTCCACATTAAGTCCTATGAAAACCATTTCAAAAAACATGGGGTGAGCATAAAAAGCTCACTAAGGGATACACAAATAATGAAAACTGTTAGTTTTTCAAACATCAAGTAAAACATGTATACTTTATCAAAGTAATACCTTCACCTTCATGAAGTAGTAAAAACTCTTCACTGAATAAAATATCACTACTTACCCTTTTGTAACCAAAGGATTACCATAAAACCCATATAAAGAACACATAACATATAAAGGTAACTTGGGACATAAACATACTTAAGTGGAATAACCATACGGTCGACTTCCACACATATCACTTAATGGAATAGCCATACGACCAACTTCCATACCCAATGAATTAGAGGTTATAATATAACCACCCGTCCTGGTATTCACAGCACCACCCTTCACATGTTTTATCACGTAACCACCCGTCAAATGTCCAAGTACCATTATAAAATTCATAATACATAAAACTAATATAATGGAAAGAAAACATTTCCACACTTTGATCACAATATATCACTTAAATATATTGACATAAAAAATCCATTATAAAAACAATTTTCAATACTAAAATACATAAAAAAGTAAATGGTATTTATTTCATTTTAAAAAAACATTATGGCTTGTTCAGGAAGCCAAAGAAAAAATAATACTCACGGCGGTGGAAAAGGTCGTTGTCACCGCGTACGTTAAAAGAAACATTCCTTTTTTCCATTTTGTAAAATGCTTCATAGAAAAAGATTCCTTTTGTATAAAAGTAAACGTCAAAGGGGTTTATACACCATATAAAAGAAAGTTGTGTATAAAACGAAATATGCCTCAATGAAAGGAGATTGAGACGAAGTCCCTTACCTCGGGTCCGACTTGACTCGATCGTTATTTAACGTCCTAAATAATAAACTTGAGTTAATTTATACTATCTTAATAACATTTTTCAAGTTCATTATTACTTTTATATCACTTATTACCATGTTATAAACATTATGTAATCATTTAAGTTAATAATGTTTGTTTTGTCAATATTTGGTTCTTAAGTCGAAAGTGGACTTCTTATAATTACATGTTGTTCATGTGGTCAAAGGTTCATTATTTCCAGAATGAAATTCCTGATTTGGATATCATATATATCATATATATCTAGAATATACTTGTATTTATAATATCACATAATCATTGATAGGTAAAAAATGAAATGCACTATTCTTGGAGACGGTAAGCCGTACGTACGCATGAACGCTACTTTCATTTCTATGTCATATTAATGGAATTAAAACTAACTGGGAGGTATGTATATTTTAATTCAAGAATTATATTAATAATTTAGATGTAACATACATCATATATATCCATTATATATATGTACTTATAATAGTACATTACATTTGGGGATAAGAAATGAAATGCACCGTTCATGGAGACGGTAAGCCGTACATACGCATGAAGGCTACTTTCATTTCTATCTCATACATTAATGGAAGGAAATAATAATTATATAAGGGTATATTATAATTACAGTATAACATCATATACAATAACTTTAAATCCATCCTTTATACGTCCCACATATGGCATTAACGAATCACATCACTTTGAGGGGGCTGTAGTCCGCACTTCCTAAAATGAAATTATCGTGTTTACCCACAATGGAAACCATAAATGTATGACCAAAATGAAAAATACAGAAGCTTAAGGAAAACATAAAAATATTATATATCATATATAAATATATTGTCATCTTAATGGCCACATTTGAAGGTGTTAAAAGAATGTTGAACAATCATCGTTTCGGGAGGCAGAAATTCGCCATCCACGGAAATAGTATGTTCTTTAACCATTAGATGTAAGTGTGTGTAAGTGTAGCTCGAATAAATATTATAAAAATATCCTAGTATATGGAAGATACTGTTGTTGTTACAAAAGAAATGAATAAAAAGAGTTTAGGGGGTTGTAGAAGCAAAATAAAACAAAAGAACACAAGTGAAGACATCACCTTAAAATCGGGTAACTCTCTTAGATTTGAGCTCAAAGGATTCCTTGGGAAAACTTCTGCCCAAATTGAGGATTCAAATAGTAATATAGGGATGTGGAGAGACAAAATGGTCAGGGGTTGGCTGAGACAAAGGCTTTGGAATTGTGGGTAATGTGGTAGAGGTGGGGGCCTTTTATAAGAGGAGAGGAGGGGAACTCTTGGAAAGTAAGGAAATGTTACATTAGTATAGAATGGGTTTCGGATTATAATGGTCCCACATTGATGTTTTTAGAGGATAAGGTGATAAGGGTTCTAAATCCACCCATCCAATATGTTTTTTACATGTTTAGGTCTTATATTTTACATTATCTTTCTATTTTATTTAAATCGTTAAATAATGAGGTAATCACTGCATCATCATGGTGTCATAAATAATTTAGTTTATTTAATGTCTAAAAATTATAAAAAAAATACTATGATGTAGGAAAGCTTTTTACCATTCCAATTAATATTTATAGTCAAAAATCTTATTTGTATAACCCCATGTAAAAAGTGTTTTAGTAAAACAACTCATGTTTGTGACATTTTTATTTTAACTTAAAATAAAAAGTTATTAATGTCATTTTCCAACCAAAGTGGCTTCATGGGGTCCCCAAGTTGACCCATGGATTTTATTGGTCGGAAATGATACATCCAATGAGGTTAGGACATGTGTCAAGTTCATTTCATATTATTACAACATTATTTTTACTTTAAATTACACTAATTACCTTTAATCGCGATTAAAAACTTAATAAGTTACTTTTCAACAAAAAATTATTTTAATCCCATTGAACCACATTTTACTTCTTAATTACAACCATGTATGTTGGATTTTTGAAATTCAAAACACATAGGTGGTAAAATTTCATTTAAATGAAAAATCAGTTTTTTAAGTACCACTTAGTGGTTTCACTATTCATCAAAAATTGAAGTTTTTCAGAAAAATACCAAAACTTCACCCTAAGATATATTTGATATTCCGAATTAAAAAATGAATTCCATTTTACAAAATTCAAAACATATAAGTTTCATTAATTAATTTAATAATTAATTCCCGCTGTCAGAGAAAAGAGCGTGTTTTTATGAAACAATAAGTATCAAAAGATTGACACTAGTTTAAGTCTGATTTCAAAGTGAAATTAATTTCAACGACCACAATTGGATTTAATGGTAAAAATATATTATAATTTCACTTTAAAACCAATTCAAAAGATTATCTAATCATATAAATAAATTATATTAAAAAGAGGTTTTGAATTAAAATACAACGTTTTACATTATTCATTAAAAAATGAACTTTATCGGAAAAATACCAAAAATTTACACAAAGTAAATTTTGATGTCCCAATTATAATGAAGAGTTTTATTTGGTCTAATAGAATGTATAAGAGTGAAAAAAACTATATTTAATGACGGTTCGCCATCAAAAGGCAATAAGTGAACCTTTAGTGAAAACTAGGGCATATACGCCTAAAATTGAATTCTTTCCGTATTTTAAGCCTTTATATTTTATTAGATAAAAGTAAAAACATTTAAAAAACATATATAATAATATTTTAGTTATTTCTATCCATTCCCACCAATAAAACGTCTATGTGTTAACTACCATTTAAAATAATATTATTTTATTACTAGTGTGCAACGTAAGATTTCAAAGAAACTCTTTGTTGCGTATCGGGTATGCTATCGAACATAGCAACCACCTTAAAGTAAAATTAATATTTAATTCATAAATATTAATAAATATGAAAATGTTTTATTCATTATTTACCTGGGATGTTACATCCTTCCCCCTTTTAGGAATTGCATCCTCTCAATTTTATTCACTTATCAAAATAAGTGGGGGTATTTATCCCTCATTGCATTTTCAGATTCCCACGTTGCCTCTTCAACCATATGGGTTTTTCACAAAACCTTTACCTGGTGAATTACCTTATTTTGCAACACTTTCTCTCTTCGGTCAAGAATCTAGACTGGTTGTTCTTCATAAGATAGGTTCTCTTCCAACTGAACTACCTATGGACTCAAAACATGATATGGATCTGGCATATACTTCCTCAACATCAAAACATGAAAAAAATTGTGTACCTGAGATAAACTCGGAGGTAAAGCCACTCGGTAAGAAACTGATCAAACTTTCTCCAGAATTTGATATGGTCCAATGAACCTTGGACTCAGCTTTCCTTGTTTACCAAATCACATCACACTTTTCCATGGTGAAACATTGAGAAAAACATGATCACCAACCTCAAAAGACAGATCTTTCCTCCGGTTATCCGCATAACTCTTCTGCCTGCTCTGAGCTGTTCTCATGTGTTTCTGAATTAACTGAACTTTTTCTACCATCTCTTCTACCAATTCTGGTCCCATTAGCTTCCTTTCACCCACTTCATCCCAAAATGCTGGAGTTCGACACCACTTCCCATATAATTACTCAAATGGTTCCATCTGTATACTAGAATAAAAACTGTTATTATAAGAAAACTCAACCAATGAAAGATGTTGGTCCAAACTTCCCTGATAATCTATAGAGCAAGCTCGTAGCATATCCTCCAAGGTCTGAATTGTTCGTTCTGACTGCCCATCTTATTGCGGATGAAAAGCTATACTAAAATTTAATTCAGTACCTAACGACTTCTGAAGGCCTTTCCAAAAGTTAAAAGTAAACCTGGGATCACGACCAGACACAATGGAGAGAGAACTCCATGTAACCAGACTATATCTTTAAGATACAAACGGGAAAGTTGATCTAGGGAAAAGTATCTCATATGAAGTTTGGAGCATACCTTGCCAATAGAGTGAACTTTGCCTCATAAGCAGCCACTGAATCATCCTCCTTCCTCAATTATAGGAACTATTTTTTCATCCTAAGACGAACCAACTTAGGAAAATAATTCTCAAGAAACATACCTTTGAATTCGTCCCAGTGAAGATCTTTAATCTCATCACTATCCCTGATATTTTTCACCATAGACCACCACTGATCAGCTTCACCTTCAAAACGGTAAACAACAATACTAACCTTTTGATGTTCTGAACACCCCATGACATCAAAAATCTTCTCCAGTGCTTTAATCCACCCTTCAGCTTGCATGGTGTCATATGATCCTCTAAATGATGGGGGATGTTGCCTCATGAAATGTTCCACCACTAACATGTTTCTCTGCAGTTGATCTGGCTGATCTCGTGCATGGATACCACCACCATTTATAGACTGAGTCAACTGTTCCATCACTGCAACAAACTGTTCAGTTCTGATTCCGACCATCTCAGGTTGCTGATTTGGAAGGATGCCTTCCTCCTGATGTCGTCCCAACATAGCTACTTTGTTTCCTCTGAGGAAAACTATTCTGAACATAGAAATATCTTAGGCGAAGCAACATGGTAATCTTTAAATGCTATATCATTTCAATCAAACCATAAATTAACTTATAATTTTACACTTTTTTAACTCCTAAAGTTGTCTAAACGTCTCTTTGATACCAACTATAAGGCCCCGACCTTAAACATTACTTAATATTGAATTAAATGAATAATTCACATTGAGGATCTTTTCAGGTTTAGAGTTTTAGAGAATTAGGACATAACTATTACATCTCAAAAGATTACAAAGTAGACACTTCTACTAAGTTTCCATAGAATAAAAAAACTCTTAAAAATAAACATGTCTAGTTCCATGTTTTATATAGCATGACTTTCCCTTGATCCCATCCTTGACCCTATTCCACATTAAGTCCTATGAAAAACATTTCAAAAAAACTTGGGGTGAGCATAAAAAGCTCAGTAAGGGATACAAAAAGAATGAAAGCTGTTATTTTTTCAAACATCAAGTAAACCATGTATACTTTATCAAAGTAATACCTTCACCTTCATGAAGTAGTAAAAACTCTTCACTAAATAAAATATCATTACCTACCCTTTTGTAACCAAAGGATTACCATAACACCCATATAAAGAACACAGAACATATAAAGGTAACTTGGGACATAAACATACTTAAGTTGAATAACCATACAGTCGACGTCCACACATATCACTTAATGGAATAGACATACGGCCAACTTCAATACATACTTAATGGAATAGCCATACGGCCGACTTCCATACCCAATGCATTGGAGGTTATAACGTAACCACCCGTCCTGGTATTCACGGCACCACCCGTCATATGGTTTATCACGTAACAACCCGTCAAATGTCCAAGTACCATTATAAAAATCATAATACATAAAACAAATATAATGGAAAGAAAACATTTCCACACTTTGATCACAATATATCACTGAAATATATTGACATAACAAATCCATTATAAAAACCATTTTCAATACCAAAATACATAAAAGAGTATATGGTATTTATTTCATTTAAAAAAAACATTATGGCTTGTTCAGGAAGCCAAAGACCAAATAATGCTCACGGTGGTGGAAAAGGTCTTTGTCACCGCGTACGTTAAAAGAAACATTCCTTTTTTTTATTTTGTAAAACGCTTCATAGAAAAAGATTCCTTTCGTATAAATGTAAAAGTAAAAGGGGTTTATACACCGTATAAAAGAGAGTTGTGTATAAAATGAAATATGCCTCAATGAAAGGAGATTGAGATGAAGTCCCTTACCTCGGTTCCGACTTGACTCGATCGTTCTTTAACGTCCTGAATAATAAACTTTAGTTAATTTATACTTTCTTAAGAAACTTTTTCAAGTTAAATATTACTTTTATATCACTTATTACCATTTTATAAACATTATGTAATCATTTAAGTTAATAATGTTTGTTTTTTAGATATTTGGTTCTTAAGTCGAAAGTGGAATTCTTACAATTACATGTTGTTCGTGTGGTCAAAGGTTCATTATTTCCAGAATGACATTCCTGATTTGGATATCATATATATCATATATATATATCATATACATGTATTTATAATATCACATAATCATTTAGAGGTAAGAAACGAAATGCACCGTTCATGGAGACGGTAAGCCGTACGTACGCATGAATGCTACTTTCATTTCTATGTCATATTAAGGGAATTAAAACTAACTGAGAGGTATGTATATTTTAAATCCAGAATTATATTAATCATTTAGATGTAAAATACATCACATATATCTATTATATATATGTACTTATATTAGTACATTACATTTGGGGATAAGAAATGAATTGCACCGTTCATAGAGACGGTAAGCCGTACGTACGCATGAACGCTACTTTCATTTCTATCTCATACATTAATGGAAATAAATAATAATGACATAGAGGTATATTATAATTCCAGTATAACATCATATATAATAACTTTAAATCCATCCTTTATACGTCCCACATATGGCATTAACGAATCACATCACTTTGAGGGGGCGGTAGTCCGCACTTCCTAAAATGAAATTATCGTGTTTACCCACAATGGAAACCATAAAGGTATGCCAAAAATGAAAAATACAAAAGCTTAAGGAAAACATAAAAATATTATATATCATATATAAATATAGTGTCATCTTAATGGCCACCTTTTAAGGTGTTAAAATAATGTTGAACAATCGTCGTTTCGGGAGGCAGAAATTCGCCATCCACAGAAACAGTATGTTCTTTAACCATTATATGTTGGTGTGTGTAAGTGTAGCTCTAATACTTCTTATAAAAACAACCTAGTATATGGAAGATACTGGTTTTGTTACAAAATAAATGAATAAAATGAGTTTAGGTGGTTGGATAAGCAAAATAAAACAAAAGAACACAAGTGAAGATATAACCTTAAAATCGAGTAACTCTCTTCGATTTGAGCTCAAAGGCTTCCTTGGGAAGACTTATGCACAAAGTGAGGCTTAAAGGAGTAATATATGGATGTGGAGAGATTAAATGGGCAGGGGTTGGCCGATCCAAAGGCTTTGAAAGTGTGAGTAAGGTGGTAGAGGTGGGGGCCTTTTATAAGAAGAGAGGAGGGGCACTCTTGGAAAGTAAGGAAATGTTACTTTATTTTAGAATGTGTTTCGGATTTTAATGGTCCCAAATTGATGTGTTTCGAGTATAAGGTGATCAGGGTTCGAAATCCACCCATCCAATAGGTTTTTGACATGTTTAGGTCTTATATTTTACGTTATCTTTACATTTTATTTAAATTGTTAAATATTGAGGTAATCGTTGCATCAACATGGTGTCATAAATAATTTAATTTATTTAATTTCTAAAAATTATAAAAAAATATTATGATGTATTAAATATTTTGACCTTTACAATGAATATTTATAGTAAATATTATGATTTTTATAACCCCATGTAAAAATTGTTTTAGTAAAACAACTCATGTTTGTGACATTTTTATTTTATGTTTAAATAAGAAGTTATTAATGTAATTTTCCAACCAAAGTGGCTTCATGGGGTCCCCAAGTTGATCCATGGATTTTATTCGTCATCCATGACACATAAAATGAGGTTAGGACATTTGTCAAGTTCATTTCATATTATTACAACATTATTTTTACCATAAATTACACTAATTACCTCTAATCGCGATTAAAAACATAATAAGAAACTATTCACCAAAAAATTATTTTAATCCGATTGAACCACATTTTACTTCTTAATGAAAACCATGTATGTCGGATTTTTGAAATTCAAAACACAGAGGTGGTAAAATTTCATTTAAACGAAAAATCAGTTTTTTTAAGTACCACTTAGTGGTTTCACTATTCATCAAAAATTGAAGTTTTTCATAAAAATACCAAAACTTCAACCTTAGATATTTTTGATATTCTGAATTCAAAAATGGAGTCCATTTTAAAAAATTCAAAACATATAAGTTTCATTAATTAATTTAATAATTAATTCTCGCTATTAGAGCAAATAGTGTGTTTTTATGAAACAATAAGTATCAAAAGACTGACACTAGTTTAAGTCCGATTTCAAAGTGAAATTAATTCCAACGACCACAATTGGATTTAATGGTAAAAATATATTCTAATTTCAATTTAAAACCAATTCAAAAGATAATCTAATAATATAAATAAATTATATTAAAAAGTGGTTTTGAATTAAAATACAACATTTTACACTATTCATTAAAAAATGAACTTTATCGGAAAAATACCAAAAATTTACACAAAGTAAATTTTGATGTCCCAATTCTAAAGAAGAGTTTTATTTGGTCCAATATAATGTATACGAGTGAACAAAACTATATTTAATGACGGTTCTCCATCAAAAGGTGATAGGTGAACCTTTAGTGAAAACTAGGGCATATACGCCTAAAATTGAATTCTTTCCGTATTTTAAGCCTTTATCTTTTATTAGATAAAAGTAAAAACATTTAAAAAAAATATAATCATATTTTAGTTATTTCTATCCATTCCTACCAATACAACGGCTATGTGTTAACTACCATTTAAAATAATATTATTTTATTACTAGTGTGCAACGTAAGATTTCAAAGAAACTCTTTGTTGCGTATCAGGTACGCTATTGAACATAGCAACCCATTTAAAGTAAAATTAATATTTAATTCGTAAATATTAATAAATATGACAATTTTTTATTCATTATTTACCTGGTATGTTACAATGTCTCTTGAAAAAATTGAAACCATTCCATATTTTATGGGTATTTAGTTTAAACCTCTCCAGTATTAAGAATGTATTTGCTAAGTCCATTATGGTATGATTTATGATTTATGGCTGAGGCCTTGATTGTAAGATCATGAATGTCCCAAATAATAGATTTCCTTAATTGGGAATTCAGTTTCCATAATCCATTTGATTTTTTGTTGATGTTATCCAAGTATATATATATATATATATATATATATTAATCTCAAGTTTTTTTATAAATTTTATGTGTTTTGATTATCCACTCTACCATATTGATTATACCTTATTTACCCACGATAGGTTCCACTGTACCTAACATTTATTAGGAATTTAACTTAATATTTATATGATTTACTTTCCTATGGAAATAAAGAGGGTTATTTTGAATGATTTCAATTATAAATTAATTTTTATTATTCTATGTTTTTATATTTATAATTTAAAATGAGAATCAAGTATTTATCTAGTCTTCTAATACATCTATACTGATTGATCATTCATGGTATGATTCCTTGAATCTCATATCAATGTAATAGTGTATACATATTCATTGTATTAATAGAGACAAGTTCATTATAGTTGGTATAATAATGAAATAATAGGATACCATGATACATTGATACCTGAGCACACACTGACATACCCTGAAGGGAATTTTTGATCTGCATAGGTTTGAGCCTAGAATCTGAAATCATATATGATCAAATAAGGAATTAATTTTCTTAAAAAATAGTTCAATTTAAAAGATAAAAGTCATCATTCTCAACACTCCCCATGAGATGTAGTACTAGAATCAAATATGTATAACACTACCAAACATAATATTAAAAATCAAAATGTAACATCCAAAAAACAAAATAAAAGTCTCAAAATACTATGTAAAAATTGGAAAACATATCTCTTTTTCACCATCACCACTCCATGATCTAAATTATCAAGAACATTAACCACCTCCATGGGGGTTCTTTCCCTTTACTAATACCTAGCATACGGAATTCTAAAAATTCATAAAGGAAAAGGTATGCTGTGAGCTATAAATCCATATAGGGTCTCACCAAGTTTCCAAAATAAAAAAAATTAACAATTTATGATATCATTTTAAATAAAATAAAGCTTGGAAGTATGTTTGGATACGTTAATCCCAAACATGTATATAAAATAAGGCTTGAAAGGATGTAATCTTTCTCAAACTAGATTTCAAATAGGCTTAAATTAACATTTTATATAAAATATTTTTTAAAAATCTGTTGGAATGAATATAATTTTCCAAAAATCAACAACATGTATAATCAAAATGATGTAAATCATGGACTGTGTAAAAGGGTCCCATGGTATGTTACTTTCTTCATAATAATATCCTCAAAATTTTCATTTATCTTTCATATATTATAAAATGTGTACATAATAAAATCATCACCCCATTTGGGGAGACAATATGGGAAATAAAAAACCCATTTAGGGGAGCCTCTATTAGTAAAATAATATGATATTGGTTTAGTTAAAAATTTCATTGTAGAATATTGCTAATGGATTGAGATAATAGTGTGATTTTACCTATTTCCCACTAATTTCTCAAGCTCACATGTGCTTCAATCAACAAATAAATCAATCAATAAAATTGGAAATTGATCATTTCAATTCATTTCAAAATATAATTTCCCAATACGATTTTTAACATGTCATTCTAATTTTAAAAAAATTAATAGATTTTTTTCATTTCACTCCATTGAAAATCATATGTCAATTTATTGCATTTTATCAGGATTAGTATAAAATAAATTCATCAAAAACAATTTTCAAATCAAGACATCATTTTTCACTAATTCACCCAACAATTTCAATTCTATTGAAATAGGGGTTTTCTCAATTTCCAAACACATTTCAAATCGAAGATCTAATCATATCAAATACTTGTATTTAAATAATCTATAAAATCTTTAAAAATAAACAAAAAAAGATACTATTTCAATTTAATGGAAATGGATTATGGAACACACCCCTTTAAATGGAGGGATCATAATGCACAACACCCAAAATAGTGAACATAAATGAATAATGAATGAATATAATATCTAAAAACACAACCTAGAGTTAATAACAAGAAAAATAGAGTTTATATACATCCATCACTTGATAATATATCAAATTCTCAGAAGGGAAAAATTACAGATTATGAGAAACCACTTAAGAGAAGACACATTTTTAGGAGGAGATAAAACTATATCATTGACACATAAATCCACTAATGAGAGGGTTTAGAGGAGTAAATTTCACCTATAGAGAGTCTCCAAGATCCTATAAATCACATTATGGTCAAATTGTAGGATTTAGAATTTTAAATGCGGGTTAGGGTTTATTAAAATAAATTTTTTAGGTTATTAAAAAACATGATTCATGTTTTCCTGAGTAGAGTCGCACCATTAAACAAAACATTCACCATAAAAATGCACCCATACTATATAGGGTTCCATATTTATACTTTATGGGTTAACATTTGGGTTAATCCTATGCCATATAAGCATATGAACATTGCTTGAGGATGCATGGTTTTAAGGGTCTAGACATATGGTTTGAAAAAAATGTCCCCCACCAGAACACTATTAAAGAGTGCATAGTTAGCTAGGCCATAATGAATTGTTTTACCTTGCAATGAACCAACTATGAATAATCCTAAATCCCCACAAAATTCTCCAAACTCTCCCAAAAATAACCCTAAAATAAGACTCATCCTTAATGAGATAAAAAATTGTCAAGGAATACCTAAAATAAGGTAATAGGATGATATAAACTCTCCACTATTAATAATTTCTATTACAAGAAATGATATCATGAATGTTACAAAGCAAATATGTGAGGAAACTACTATCTCATTAATATATCATGATCCCAAGTTTCATGTGAATGAGAAACATGCTGCCATATAACACAGACCAAAGACATTATACTCTCATGACATACATTTATAAAAAAACAATCCAAAATGGATTTCCTATACACATAAATCCATCTCAATATCAATATCCACCCAACTCAAGACATGGGACAGTATAGAAATATACTCCCAAAGATTTGATATACGGAACAAATTATGGATCTACATCATCTTTGGTGGATGTGATAAATGGTAAGCCATTTTTTCGATATTATCAACATCATAATGGTACCACAAACCATAGTCCAAGATTCCCATATTTTCCGAGATTTCGATGACCCAAATAAGGTGAAACTCTCTAAAACACCTAGTCACCAACTAAAAAATCCATATTTTTCTTATGATGATCAGCATAATGTTTTTACTAGCTCTCTGTAATCAATATTATCTAAAAAACCAATTTAATATTATAGGTAATCTCATAGACCAAAATAGGTTTATCCTAAGAGGTTTCACTAATCTCCGACCTAATTGAAAATATTTATAAGGACTTATATACAAGGACACAAAATATGCCATAAAAATTGTATACTGGTAAGGGTTATTATAAATAAACTCAACAAACCCCAAAAGGAAATCCAGATCTACACAAAAATCAAGAACATAACCCCATAACATGTCCTTAATAATTTGTTAGTACATGATGGAAATGAAGAAGAAAAAAACACAAGGGGGGGGGGGTGAATTTTATTATTCAAAAAATTTGATAAATTCAAAATACCACTCTTGTTGTGTAGAGATCCTTTAATTATCTCAAATATGAGTAAGAAATGAAAATAAATAATGGAAAAGAACATTGTGATGTATAGTTGTTCAGGGCACAAGGACCCCCTTGTCCACTCCCCCAATGATCAACTCCAGGATCATGGTTATTTTCTCTATCAAGTCCTCTAATACTTAGACATCCACATCTAAATATAGTAACCTAAAATCATAAAAATATTTTAAATTTCGTTATGGTTCATTTATAGGGAACTATAAATTTAGATTATAGTTTAAGAAGATTACATTTTACCACACCTATGTCCAAGTAGTATAAAATCTACCAAATCAATAGAGATTTATTTTGTTGAGAAAAGAGGTTAAACAACATAGTTCAGTAAAAACTAATAGATGTATTCAGATATTCAATAATGCTGATCAACAAATAGATATTCAGCATCCTAAAATAATTTTTCTAATATTAGTAGAGGAAACACTATAACGGTGTATAAATCGGTATGTCTCCAAAGTGTATATCTAAATAACTAGTGGTCAATCTTGGAGAAGAAGATGTAAAAATAAAATGAAATTGTAATGAAAATTATAGTAGTGAGTTGATTAGATAGACCAAAACATGTATGTCTCCAATGTGTACCTCTGAAGGAAATGGCATGCATCATTTCATTTTGTTTATATTGTTTTTCTATATTATGTATATTTTTTCAGATGAAGAGCATATAAATACATATATAGTATTTCGTACAACTCAATTTCAAATATTATCTATAAATATCACATAATAAATATTGAATATTGTAATTAAAAAACATTAATGATATTCATATCTTTATATAAGAATTGTAATGATTTAATCCACTGAACATGATCATTTAAAACAATCATAATGAGCCTTTGAATCATTGGTAAAATATATTTGAATATATGTTCACTTATATTGATACCATATCATAAATCTCATATGATAATGTAGATTTAAATCTCTTTCATTGAATAGTCAAATGTAGGATTCCATCTTGTGGTGAAAAAAATTTTAAACGTAGGGTTTGAAAACCAATAGTTGAACCCAAAAGTAGGTTTCATGTAGCATATGTTTGTTTCCTCAAAACTAGGTTTCTTCATAAACATGTGTTTTCATAACAATAATCTCCCAAAAACACATGGTAAACAATCCAAACATGTTGTTTTGAAATTAGGGTTTCTGAACAATATGTTATGCTTGTAAGCATATTATATGAATAGTGTTTCCATAATACATTTAAACAAATCCCAAATTCTTTAAAAAGATCACTAGTTGATCATTGAATGAAATATGAATCAATAAAAAATATTCTAATGAATATCAATTTCCTAAAATTCACATAAAATTAAATTCATTAGTAACATAAATATGTGCGTTTGTGAGCATCAATAAAAAATATATATTATGAAATTGTTAAATCAACACATTATCAATAATAATCCCCTTTTAGATAATCATATAACACCTGTAAGAAATATGTAAAATTTTATACAATTATTAGAAAAATCCAAAAATAAATTTACCCCCCTTTTCTCTTTATAATATTTTTATCATAAAAGAAACTTCTCCCCTTTATATAGTTTTACTTATGTAAAACATTTTCATTTTAAGAGTTTTTATAAGGATAAAAAATTATTCCCCATATTAAGGATATTAAGAATAAAATTCTCCAACTTCTTTAACATGATAAAATAATTATAACTGTAATGTTCTTACCCCTCTTTTGACATAAAAAATATAATAGTAATAAAATTAAATTCCCATAAATTCATGCTTTAAAAATTGTTAGTTTCGTTAGAAATGAGTAATGAATAAAATGATAATTGAATAAAAACTCCCCCTAAGTTATAGTTTAAAAGATATTCAATAAATAAAATTATTTTTAGAAGAAATAAAATACTATTAATATTTTTTACACAAGAAATAATTAAATTAAAATTGTTATTTACTTTCAGTAAATAACATATTAATGAGATAATCAATCATTAAGAACATGATTATGTATAAAACATAAAATTTTAAACAGAAATTATGAAACAACTTAAAAAAATATTATCACTAAACGACATATATTAAAAATATATATCTGAAATTATATTTAAATAAACAAAAAATAATATAATGGTTAAAAATGAGTATATTGATCGTCTCAACATTCTAAACTACAAACTTTTCACTTAAATTAGTTGAAACTCATAACTGTTCAAAACATATTCATTGAACATCTACTATTCTTTCATATGAAGAAGGCAGACAGTATTGAAGAAATAATATATTCCACTTATCTATATCTATCTTAGCAATAATTCCTTTTCTCAGTAACTTTATATGAAATAACAATTCAACCTTGATTGATTCAGAGTCTTCTTGAAATATTAAACTATATTTTAATTACTTATATTCCCATTGTAATGAATGAAACACAATTTTTGATAAAGAATCATTCTGGAGTTCCACATACAACTATCAAGACACAATCAATGTAGTTTTTAGGTTAACTTTTTCTTCATTTAAGATGTTGAATTTAAGAAGAATACTTTCACAAGATTTTTTAGAAGAAGAAACTTTCTGTTCATCAGGACTATAGACATCCTTAATTCTTTCATAATACTTTTTCAATGAATCTTCATCATAATAAATATATTTTTATTTTAAAAAATCATATGGATTTCCTTTCACCCCTTTTTGATATTTTTTTCTTCAGAACTTGATGAACTTGATCACTTCATCTTTATATAACTACTATTCTAGAATGTTTTGATTAATTTATCCAAAATAAAGAGAATCATAAATAAGACGTTTTAATAATAATATGATACATTAGGTTCTAAAATATTTTATATGATGTTTCATATTATTTAGTTTAGAAATACATAATAATCATTACTAATTTTAATTTTTCAAATGACATATTACACATGTAAGGAAATCTGGTTATGTAAACCAATAAAAATTTAAAAACATGAAATAGAAACATTTAAATTGGTTTAAAAATGATAAATATAATCCTTTTCAAAATTAATATAAGTTTGATATTATTTATTGATTAAAAAAATTGAAGATATTTGAAGTCTTCAGTAAAAGAAGTATCAAAAAAAGCCTATGACTTGATAAAGAAGAGTCTATATCAAATTATATTAAATATATCTCCCTTTTATAAAATTATTTAATGATACAAATGAATATAAATATAAATATGAAATACTTTATGGATATATGATTTTAGAACTGAGTATATTTGATAATGAAAAAATTTCGAGTTCTTCACTCTTTTGGTAGGGACTTCATATATCAATCGATATACCACTTAAATATTTAATGATACATATTAGTGGTGTAATCCTGTAATACATAAAATAAAATTTATTTTTGGTACCCATATTCTTTTGGGTATAATAGTGTTATTAATTAAATTATTAGGTTACCAAACATTTTTATTTTGAGTAAAAATTATACTATTCAAGTTGAACAGTTGTTTTGAGAAATAATTTTTTAACAACATACATTTGATGTTTTCTAAAGTAAAAATTATTTTCATACTGACCAATAACACAACAATAATTACATTTTATCGTAACCATGTTTATTGTATTAAAACCCCAAAAAAATATTTTTATATATTTTTTGTCTTTAATCATTACTTAATATATCAAATATTTTCTTTTGGTATTTTATTTTTTACATGGATTTGATTTAAATATTTTCTTCTCTTATCAGTACACTAGAAGTTTGTTTTTAACTATCAACTTAATCCAATAATTTATTGATATTAATATCATTTACAGTGGCCATAGAATTTTTTTGATATTATTATATGATTTCAATCACAATGAAACATCAAATTACATGTATAAGTTCATAAAATATAGTTTCATGGGAATATTAGGTTCATAAATGAAAACATGAAACAAAAAAAATTATTTTATTTAGTCTCTATAATGAGATTATAAATTATTTTTATCTGATGCATATAAAAAGGATAACTTGGGGAATACATAAACAAAATGGATGAGCTAAAAAGACTATTAAGGAAATAAGAATGGGAATAAAACACAAAACATGGGTTAGAAGACATAACATGATGATATAAAAAGGTTGGAAACATGAATAAACATATGGAATCAAAACATATATGACATGGGATCATATAATCATGGAACCATAGTAATGTTGAAGAAACATAAAACATAGATTTAGAATAATTCAAGGAATACATCATATGGAGGAGAATGAGTTAAGGCTAACCACTAATACTGTTGCACAAAGACCATAAGTCAAGGCTAACCACCAATACCATTATACATTACATCTAATGAGACTAAAAATTATCCATTATATTGGAGCACTATCTAGGTGCACACATATTAATAGGTTCATTGATATATTTTCCACATAAATAGTCATACATAAGCAATGAAACATAAACATAAGGGTTACCCATTGAAGGAATTGGTTATCATAATCATGTCAAAAGGCATATAAAAATGGAATTCCATAATGGTGTCCATGAATGGATGTATTTAAATCATACAAGAACATTAATAATTAAATATAGTAATATATCATGATAACTTATGTGAAACTAAAGTGAAACATGTAAAAATAGTGTTTAAGAGACATTATAAATAAAACAATTTAGTGTGGATTGTGTAAAAAATTAATGATAATTTAAAAAGGAAATGAATATTTGTTTTCATAAAACTAGAAATGAACCAAGAATGTTTTTCATGATAAATATTTTGATTTTAGTAAAATAATGGTGGATTAAAATAGATAATGGAGTTTTCTTGAAAATGGGTAAGAAATCGAGAAGTTCTTATGGATCGGGATTTCTTATCAAAAAGAATTGAGAAAGGATCCTTTTTAAAATGTGAATTTCCCCATAAAATAAGGGTGATATGAGATTAATATATGATTTTGGAACATATTAATAGATTTTATATGAATTATATAAAAATAAATAATATTTATAATGGGTAAATAAAGAGAAAACATAACTCAAAGGCAATATGGTGGTTTATAGAGGTTGACTAACCTTATGTCTGAAATGGTTATACAATTGATCTTAATGTCCCAAATTATAAAATTAAATTTATTAATTATTAATTAAACAAAATTTTGTACAGTTATTTATTTATTATAATTTTCTATGATTATTTATGAATTTTTGTGATGATGTATAGTGTTCAATTTCATCTTTCGGGAGTGATCCTTTCCTTAGTTTTCATGATCGGTTCACTTTTATAAGAGTACAAAAATACATGTAAAATGGAAATATAAATAAAGAATTGAATTTATAATTTATTAATGAACATAAATAAGGTTACATAATCATATAAATCATTTTTTTTATTTTGGGTGAGGATGAATCATTAGATAAGATGTTAATGATAATAGTTTGGATTATTTTTGGGAGTTTCTGCTCACAATGAACTTGTTTTGTATAATTATTTCACATCATGTGTATATAATTATTACATAACATCACATAGGTTGTAATAAATATATTATAATTTATTTAACCATAAAAATGTATTTATGACCATCCTTGAAGGTGTTAATGTAAAATGAATATTTTTTGTTCTATAAGGTGATAAATTAACACCTCACGAAGGACATTTTGATTTATAGAATAAAAAGAAGATAAGAGTGGGGGGGGGGGTGATGATGGATTATTACATTATCTTAATTAAAATAATGTATATTTAATTTAATGGAGTTATTATACCATTTGGATGATGGGGGGTTAGGGGAGAATAAAGAAATAACTTGAATTGAAATTAAAAGAAAGGGAAAGAGGAATTAACCTCATGAATTTTTCCTCGTTGAAAACATCCTTAGGGAAAAGGTTTTAGTATTTTGATGATACCAAGAGATCCAGGATGTGGGGGAAGTTTTTTGATGATATTTGAGTATAATTTATTCATGGTCGAAATCTTGAGATGTGTGAGGAGAAGAGGTGGTGAGGGGTGGTATTTATAGCGAAAAGAAGGGTGTTTTCTCATTATTTAATTCATTAGTCAATTACATTTCACAAGAAAAGAAATAGTGTTAATTAATGAGACAAAATAAAATAATTATATCCTGTCTGTTTGAAAAAATGGTTCTTAAATCATCCATGACTCAATTAATAGTGTATTTAACCAATAATGTATATATACCATAAATTACAGTATTTAATATACACAAAAAATTACAATATTTTAGAAAAATCCACAAAAATTCACCATAACATTTTTATTGATGTGTAGAATTAAAAAATAAACTCCATTTTATGTAAATAATTTTATAAATATGAGAAATTTAATTTTAAAATAATTTAATCAATTACTTGAAAAATACTTATTTTAAATCTATAACTGATTTTATAACACTTTGAAAAATTAATTAAGGTCTCATAAATTTATCTTATAATCATAAGACAACAAAATATTAATTTTTGAATACATTTTATGAAAATAAATTTTCTTTTATATTTTAAAATAAATCCTAAAATTGAAATTAAATATTTACGACTTACAATAATACAAACACTTTATTAATAATTTAAAAAAAGTTATTTACGTATATAATGATATAATTATATCATAACTTCATTTATAAGAAGCCTCATTTTTATTTATTCTTTCATGTGAAAGGTTTCTTTTCAATTTTTTGGTTTACTATAGATAAGGTTCATATTACTATTCTAAAGGTCATTTTACCATTACTATGATATAGGCTCATTAACTTGTAGAAATACTACCTTCAGTCATTATTCATTAAAATGTTTGTATTATGTTCTTAATTTGATTTTATGCGATCATAATATATGAAATAATTATAATAATGGGATCCCCATTGATAAAATTTTGTTTGGCTACATCATGAAAATCACAATAAATTATAGAAAAAATATATTTTCAATATATATTCTATTGTGACAAATTATCTTTATTTAATAGAACAGTATCATTAGATATTCTAAATTTTATATGATAATTCATTATAGTTTCAAAATTTTCTTTTAGAGAAAAATACATACTTAATTTATTATAAGACCGTTTTCAGAGCTATATTTCTGATAGTATGAAGATTAGACCCCAATAGTATAATCCATAACACATACCATTTTATTCTCAGCCTCAGAATCTAAAGAATATTCATCATGTGAACCATAAGAATTAGTCTAGGTATATTTTATAATTCTATTTCCTTTTATCTTATAATCATACTTTCTTTTAGATTTGGGTAAAGGACAATTATCCTTTATATGTAATTTTTTCTTGAATTCACAACATCTTTTTTCCATAGTCACTTTATTTTTTATTTTTTTAAAATTGCTAAAATTTTATTGAAATATCTGATAGATCATTATCTTAATTTGGATGACTTTAATCAGTTAATTAATCCTTTGTAGTTTTGAGAGAATATTCTTTATGTAATATATTATTTTCATCTTCATCCTACATCTCAAGTTAATACTTCATTAATGACCAAATCAACTCTTTCCTAGATGTTTTTTACAATGGTATAGATTTATGTATAGCTACTGATATTCCATTCCACTTATAGGGTAGTAATATAAGTAATTTTAATACTTGATCTAATTGTGGAATTGGATGTCCCAAAGCAGTAACATTGTTGCCTATTTCATATCAACCATCCAATAATTTTGGTGATAATATCATCCTCATTCATTCTAAACTTTTCAAACATTAGTTTCATAGTCATGTACCTTAATTGTCTGATATTTTTAGTTCTTTCATAGTCAGCTGCAATAGTCTTCCACCTCTCTTATGAAGTCAGTTATTGGGATACTCTATTAAATTCATTAGTTCTTAAACCAGACACAATTGCTTTAATTTCATACGAATTGAGATCATATTATCTTTAATAATAATTATTATAATCATAAAAATGTTCCTTAGGAATCTCAAAAGGATCAAAAAAATTTAAATGAACCTTTATTACTAGATTTTTATATATATATAACCACATAATATATACAACATCCATAATTTTCACCATTAAAATAAGGATCACAGATCATTGACATAGCTTCTCTGGAATCATCCTTTTCATGATTTATTCATTGAAATCATTAACTAATGTATATTAGAGACCCACCATTGATATTAATTTTTGGTATCATATAGAGGAAAAAATATTAAATGATTTTCAATATAAAAAATAGAAATAGAGGGGTGGTGAATTGTATTTTTCAAAACATTGATAAATTCAGAATACCACTCTTATTGTGTAGGAAAACATTCCTTCACTCTAATATGATTGAGCATCATAAATAAATAAAGGAAATAGACACATCAATGTATATTTCTTTGGGGTAAAATGATCCCCTAGTTTACTCCACAATAACTAAAATCCATAAGATCAGTGATTGTCACAATCAAGTCCTCTCATCCTAAGACCTTCACAACTGAGTGCAGACTGTTGACACCATAAAAGGATTTTTCTGGCCTTCTGGTTCTTTTAAATAGAATCATAAATAAACATCTTAGTAATAAAACATGACACATAACCATGACTATGTTTGAGTAGTTCAAAGTCCACTAAATATATACAGATTTATTTTGTCGAGAACAATGGTTAAACATCACATTTGCAGTAAAAAATGATATATGTTTTCATATCTTCAAAAATGAATACTAGTAAATAGGTCTTAAACATAATATAAGACCTTTTCAAAATAGTATTAATGAAAAAATCGGACATATGTATAAAAATGTATGTATCAAAAGCGTATACCTTAAAAGTGCTTAATTGTTCTTATAGAAAAAGATGTGATAATAAAATTTGATAATAGTGAAAACAATAGGAGTGATTTGATCAGAATGATCAAAACATGTATGCCTCCAAGGTGTAGCTATGACGACAACAAAACATATATTTTCATTATGTATATCTTCTTTTATATATTATGTATATTTTTTCTAATTTACTACATGTTAATATTTATAAGGAAAGTCAAACAACTATAGGTCAAACGAGTTCCAAAAATACTGCATAATAAATAATTAATATTTGGATTCCCAATCATTTAAGAGAGTCTAAACTTCCTATAAGAATAGCAGTGAATAAGTCTATTAAATGCATTCTTTTAAAACCATCATAACAATCATTTTAATTATTTGTAAAATAAATTTGAATAGATATTTAAATCCATTGAGTCCATTTCATAAATAGTTAATAACATCATAAATTTAAAACTCTATAATTGAGTAGTCAAATGTAGGGTTCCATCATTTGTTGAAAAAACTCAAATGGGGGGTATGTAGCAGGTACTGTAGCAGTACTCTGTAGGTACTATAGAAGGAAATATGTAGTACTGTAGCAGGTACTATTTGTCACTGTAGCAGCATGGAATATGCCTCTGTTTGGGCCTTTGGGCCACCGATTTGGTCCCCAAGTCATTTAAGCCCTTCGGGCCACCCAGGCCTTTGGGTCAGTAAGGCCTTCGGGCCACCTCAAGGCCTTCGACCCACCTTAAGTGCATATGCAAACCAGACAACCTACAAGGAACAAGATCTATAAGGACAATGAGAAAGGATCTTTCACCAAAGCAGAAGCTAAAAGAAATGCAAGAATGAAAGGGTATGGCACCTACCATTGGGAGAAGCTTATACATGCACCGGAATTCCTAGTCGAATATCCATGCGAAGGTGGAGAGCTGATTTCCCGATGAAGAAGCTGGGGAGGAGAAATTCCAATTAGTTAGTTTGGGTTGTTTGTAATGTTTGAATCCTATGGGCAAAATGAATTTCTCTAAGGCCAATGTGCCATGTAATACGTATGCCTACGGGCCTTTCAAGGGTTCTACCTCACCCCTTTAAAGGTGGATTATCAAAATTCAATAAAAAATGAAGGCCTTAAAACCATTGGAGGATCACAAAAGTAGAGTTGATTTAACAGACATTTGTTTCCCCAAACATATAGCTCTAAATACATGTTGGGTTTCTTAACAATACGTTCCTGAATGTGTAGGGTAAATAATCCATTCGTGATGTTTGAATGAAAGTGTTACAAAAAAACATTACTCTTACAAACGGAGGGTGTGAAAAGTGTTTTCAGAATACATTTAATCATGTTCTAAATACTTAAAAAATATTTCTAGTGGGTCAATGACTTGAATAAATTTCTAAAATAAATATAGGGATGAATAAAAAATTTCAAATATTCTCTTAAAAGTAAATTAATTAATAAAATAAATGTGGGCATTTGGGATCATCTAAACCAAAAACAAAATTAACAAAATTGTTGAATAAACACATAATCAACAAAATATTTATTTCTCATTTTGTCAATCCATTTATCTATAGATAATATGTCATTCTTAAACATACCTGAGATCCTAGGTCCTATTTGAGGCCTCTCAAAAAGAGATATGTAAAATGTGGATCCATATTGCAGACTATAATATAAATAACACCAAGTCATCTAAAAATATCTTTCACATAGATAAATAAAAATTCCATAACTTTGGTTGTTTCATGAATGCGTAATAAGTGAGTTGATTTTATTATCTGATTGATCATAAACCAGATCATATTTTTTAAGGGGCATAATAGAACCTATCTATAGTGTCCCTAGATATCTAATCCCACATCCATGTCAGCACTGCAAGTGGCTGAGGAAAACCCGAAGGTATCTGATGGTAGGATTTGAACTGGTGATATGTATAATAATGTGAATCAAAGTCAGCGATGTCTCATATTATACATTGCCACTATAATAATCTTCTCTTATCATAAGACATATTTTTTTCTCAGGGTGCACCACCAATTAGGAATTATGGAAATCATATATTATGAACATCCTTATACAAAAATACACAACAAGACAATTATGAAAACATTGGATTCCCAAAGAAGATTACATCCACTAAATGATAGTCTCCCCACTATAAACAGAGTTTATAATTATATATAATTCATAATCAAGATAATTTCTTTGGAGAATCATCTTGAGAAGTTAATAGGTTAATAGAATAATTTTCAAGATAACCTTGGTGTATTCCTCCCAGAATACTAAATGCAACTATGAAAAAAGAGCCATCATGTTCCACTCTTCTGATGATTCATTCATGGACTGGGTCAGAAGATTCCTATTCAAACAATCAGTAATGACATTTCCCTTCCTCTAGGTGTATGAAATCATCAATTCAAAATATTATAGGTACACCACCCAAAAAATCTGAAATTTGTTGAAATATTTCTAAGAGAAGATAAAAATTATGATTGTTTGTGCAAAATAAATGGTAAACCTTTATCTATAATGTAAATGATTCCAAATCTTAAGATCATGCCTCACAACTATGAGTTCGAGGTCATGGTTCATGTAATTATTCATTTTGTGGCCTATGATTTATCGAGCCATAAGCTACCGTGTGATCACTATGCATAAGAATAAAACCCAAACCCAAACTTGATGTATAACAGAATCCCACATTTCCATTCCCATACTCCAAAATAGTCAAAACCCGCATATAAGTCAAAATAAATTTTAAATGAACAAAATAAATTTGAAATTTTTAAATCCATATGGACTTTACTCCCATTTCCATGAAAATGGTCATTTGTGAAGCTAAATTTGAGATGTATTATGAAAACCTATGGTAATACCCCACCAAGACCAAGAAGATATGTATATCAAATACATTATATGGTTTCTACCATTTCACAACCACATTCACATTTTTAGGATTGAATATGATTCCTTGTTTCAACAACATGTTTCCAAATAAATTGAGTTCCCATAACTAAAATTACATATTGAAAGTTTCATGCAACATTAGTAATATATCAAGATTTCTAAAACTATACTCAGATGATGAAAATTATCCTCCATAGACATATAGTGAACTATAATCTCACCCATGAAAACCACAATGATTTTGTCAAGGTACTCTGGTAAAATATTCTTCATAAAATATATAAATATTTTAGGATCATTGGTTCGGACAAAAGACATAAAAAGATACTCAATGTGAAAATATCAACTTATGAATACAATCTATTGAAAGTCAGATTCATTTATTATCAACTGGTGATAATCATCACAAAGATCAATCTTTTAGAACAATGTTTCCCTTTTCCAATAGTCAAATACATCATCAATATGTGGTAATATATAATTTAAATTTACCATAACGGGACTGAACTTTTAGTAATCAAGGATGTGGTGAAGTGTTCTTTCAGATTTATTAACAATGAGAATAGGTTCCACCAATGGTGACACTCTCGGGTGTAAAAATACTTTTTCTATCATATTATCCAACTAATTTTCAACATATTTGACTTTATTAGAGACATACAGTAAGAATGAATTGATATTGGTTGAGTATCTGGAACCAAATCAATAGAGAAATCTAACTCTATCATTGATGTATGAACGTAGAAATCTGAAGGAATCATGTCAAGAAAATTGATGACGATTAGAGTGAGATCATCACTGTAGTGAAAATAAATCATAGATATCACCATACCCAACCCCAGAAAAGAAGTTTGGGCTCTTAGCGAACTTGATTCCCATTCTCTTTAAATACATGAAACACCACACCGAGTGAAGTAAATGAGACCCATCAAAGATTAAGTAAACAAAGGCCTTATTAGGAATAATTCAATCCATCCCATGGAAAATGATAAGTGGTTTTATGTTGAGAACTTGAAAATTACAATTAATATCAACATCTCATAAAGAGAAAAACTAGCAGAAAATGAAGACCCTACTCTGTCTTCATTCTGAGGGGTGTTGTAATATCCATCACATAATACATAATCTTCATAGGAATACATTTTATGGTTTCAATATGAGTCTATATAAATGAGTGAGGTGTAGTACAATTAAATAGGTTAGTAACTCAAGATGAAATTATATTTATGGTTCATATCACAGTCACAAGACAATTATCAACTTCCTATAGAGACTTTTCTACTATGTGGAGATTCTTTTTATGGATACATGTGGCTTGAACCCCTTATATATCAAATAATCTGACTTCATTACATCAATTTGTTGTTATTATGATCTTGTTACTCTATGTATATTAGAAAATATATACTATAATTTCTATAGGTGGCCTAAATAACCAAAAAAATACAGATACCGGGTTCCCCCAATGAAAACTGTTTTCAAATTCCAAATCTTTCTATACTAGATACAATCCAACAAGCCTCTTCGAGGAAATAAAATAGGGTTAAAAGATTCTAGTTTTCTTGAACTTTTAGGAGAATCATAACATTTCCCCTTTCATTTAAAGTAACATCCTAAGATGCCATTGGGAGAGAAAGCAACCCCAATAAACTCTAACTTACCATCTTGGTCAAGCTCAACTATCAACACACTATTGATTATAAAAGTATAAGAAGATAAACTCAATATGAAAATATAAGACCATATATCAGGTCAAAGACCCATCTAAAATATTTTTCAATTCATCTTCTCACTAGTCATCACATTAAGAGAAAAAATGAACAAGATCTGTAAAGAAATTTGCACACTGTGTCTCTGTCATGTCATCCTAAAGGATTTTGAGTAACTAAAAGGATTTTTTCAAGACCATATATTTTGGATAGAACTATTCAGTGAAAATAACTGAATATTATTTCCATGATAAACCCTCTAAAATTTTCCACCTCACCATAGAATTCCTCTATCTCATATTAGGCCATTCTAGCGTAATTGTATCATATTTCACCATAATCATATATAGAGTTTTCATGAATCAAAAAATAACCTATATCATTTTCATCAATTCATCAGCCTCTTGAGGACCATTATATCCTTAAAATGTTTGGGGATTCTTTTTAATAATCAATTGATCATGATCATGAGAATCATCCCTTAGAGGTTCCAATATTAAATCCTGAATGATAATGAGTGAAGGTACATTTCCTAGAGTATAAAACCCCACATAACTATCTCAACATGGTTCTAGTCCACTAGAGGAAGTGATTACTGTGGTTCAACAAAGACTTCTCCTAAGGCCTATTAAAATGGATTCTTAAAGGAATGATTCTTCACAACATCAATGAGAAACACTAAATACATAAAAAAAGTGACACAAATAATAATCTTAAGTAGGGGATACAAGAATATCAATTTCATCCAGAAGAAAATTTAGGATTATCATTTTAAAACATAGATAAAAGGAAATGAAAAACCAAAAACAAAATCAAACCATTACTCATGGAAACTTATTACGAACACCAATGGTATCTCAAGGATCATTATAATGAGGAATATCTAGGAACTTGCTTGCAACCACCTCTTAAGACCCATATGAACATCCCAAAATGCATACTAACATCAAGGAATGTTTTTGAACCTACAACTCTGATTCCACTTAGTCACAAAATAGCTAGTATTACATTGTACCTTGATACCTAATCCATCATTAACATATCCCAAAGGCCGTAAGTAATCCCATGGGTTGGAAACTAGCACCTGAAATCATTCAATATCAAAGAGGGGAAAAAATTCAAACAATAATATTAGGAACATATAAAATACAAGTGAACATGCTCAACATTCCAAAAGGGATATGGTACAAGAATAAAACATGTATATAAGTTCCAAAAAGAATGATAAATATCCAAAATGAAAATAATAAAACAAGAAAAAATCCTCAAACTCTTATGTTACAAGTTGAAAAAAGTTCCACTGGTCACTATCACCACTAAATAGTCCAATAGATGATGAAAATCCACCACCTTTTAGTGGAACTTTCCCATTTCTTAGATCTGTAATAAAAATGTATAAAAAACGTGCATGCAAAGGTAGGTTGTGAGCTATAATTTACATTAGGGTGTCACCAACTGTTCCACAATCAATAATATAACAATTAACTATTTATTCTATCAGTTTAATTAAAATAATTCATTGTATTAAATTTTGATATTTTAAAGAAGAAAATTATTTAGTAATAAAAGTATATAAGATAGCTTAAAACTTTCAAATAGGCTTAAATGACTATTTTATATAAATTTTTTAATATAAATTATCTAGAATAAAAAAAACATGTCCACAAATCAATGGCATATATAATCAAATCATATAATGAAAGCACCATGTAATTGAACCCCATAGAACATTAGTTTCATGGAAATAGGGTCCTAGAATATTTCATTTATCAATATATATTAAGATACATGTGCACACTCAAATCATAAACCCATTTGAGGAGCCACTATAGGAAATATACCCACACCTTGTTAGAGGATCCACTACTAGAAAAGAATATGACATTGGTTTACTTAATGTGGTTATCATAAGTCCATCGCTAGGGGATCAAAATCATATTATTCTTTTCCCATTTACAAAATAACTACACAGGATTACATGTTCTTCAATCAATCAATCAATCAAATTTGAATGTTTTAATTTCATATCATTTCAAAATATAATTTCCCAATATATACTCTCAACATGCATTTCTCATTTTAATTCCAAATCCTGGGTTTTCATCATTTATATAATTTTAAATAATCATTCAATTTAATCAATTTTATAAATATAAAAATATAATTATTTCACCAAAATTTATTCCTAATAGAGCCTCTATTTTTCCTAATTCACACCGTAATTTCAATTCCACTTAAATTAAGGGCTTTCTAAGTTTCCATGCTCCGTTAACATAAAAAATATAATATTTTCAAATCAATGTTTTTATATCATTTAAACAATTCTTGCACAATAATCACGAATTACCGATTTTTTATTGAATAGGTAATACTTTTGAAACCACCTTCCATTAAATCAACAGATCATAAAGCACAACACCCATAATGGGGAATTAAAAAAAATAATGAAGGTGAGGAAGATTTAGGAAATCATCCAAGAATGATGATAAAAAAAGAGTTTAGTTCCATCTATTACATGATGATCTATAAAACACTAAGGAATAGAGAATGAGATATTAGGATAAACCATATAAGCAGAGATTCACTTACCAAGAGGAGATAAAATGCAATCATTGTTTTTTCGATTCACCAAAAAATGGTTGATAGGAGTAAATCTCAAATCATTTGATCCTCCAAGATCCAAAAAACATGTTAGGGTACAATAGGAGAATTATGAATATTAAAAATGGGGTTCATGATTATTAAATAAATTTTTTGGGAATTTAAAACTTGGTCACATAGTGTTATAGTTATGAACATATGGTTAAATAAACTGTTCTCCCTAACCATTAACCCCGACTTCTTGGGGTACATTATTTTTAATTGGTGAGAACATGGTTCGGTTAAACATGCACTATATATTCATATTCCCACCACCTAAGGATACAAATTTTAGAGGGTTTTGAAATATGGTATGGAAAAAAATTACCCCCCCAGAGCACCATTAATGGGAAAATGGTTAGGTGGTCCAAACTTCACACTTATCCCATACCGTGCACCAAGAATGAATAGTCCCAAAGGCCTCCAAATTATCCAAATTCTCCCAAAATGTCCCCAAAACAAGATTCGGCCTGAAAAAGTCCAGAACAACTATCAAGGAATAAATTAAAGAAGGTAACATGATGTTAGAGGTATCACGAGAATTTTAGTACAAACCTTGGTAGCTTTATTGGAAATGAACATAACTATTTCCAAAAATTTTGACAATCCCTTTGTATATTTGAGAAAAGATTCAATTATTTTAGTTTTTTACTTTTTAGATCAATATTAATTATGACAATGGGTTAATTCAGTGACTCACGTTGCTTATATATGTCACCTTGTGGAAGGAAGTGAATAAACACATGTAGTAAAAAAGGGATTTCCCTACAGAGAAAGACGATACAACTAGTGTTCGATATGAGAAGGTGATGTCCATATTTTTTTAGAAATTGACTTAGTATAAAAATAATAATCATTCTGGAATGGTGATGTATTATTTCAAAACAAGATTAAACCTTATTGGATCGCTTCCTGAGAAAAAGTCATAATACTTTAACGATTCTACCAATCCATTTGTAGAGAAACAACAAATGAAGTCCATCAAAAACATATTTCTGGAATTGAGAAGTAATAAAATGGAAAAGGCTGGTCTAGAAGCTTATTTTCTAAAGGTAGCATCTGATAAATGGTGGTCATTGATCTATAACACTAAGGAGTTTAATGAAATAGAATATATGGAAAAGAGGAATTTTATTGTGATATTATTTGAGAAATACTTTCCTCGAGAGTGGAAAAATGAAATGCTGAAAATGATCATTACTTAATAGAATACGGAATAATGAAATGTCTTAGATTATGATGTTAAATTCACATGAATAATGAATCATTTTTTGGACTGAATAAGTAATCCAAAAATAATGATTTTCCATTTCTTTAATAGACTTGAGATGAGTCTCTAATGTGAACTAGGTTCTAGAATATTTTCATAATATAATTATATACTGTCAAGTTATCTCAATATAGAGACATTATTTTATATGACTTATATATTTATGGGAAATTATGTAATGCGGTGTCCATACGGGCCCCATAAAAAATTCAATGGGTTAAAGAAGAGGAAATGGAAGATGATATTTCAATCATGTGATAATGGAGGAAAGGAATACCCAAGTCCTTTGATAATAGAAACACGAATCTACATCATATTTTTAGAAAACGATCCTAAAGGGCATGAGTTCATGAGAAGTAAAGAAACCATATATATCCCGTGATTCAGTTATAATGTGATGGTTCATTATTCAAAAAAAATACCAATAGACAAGGGGACCTCTTACTGAAGATTCTAAGGGAAGAAGGACAAGCTTATTCGATTATTACAACTATTGATGATGTCCGTAAAGATGTAGTGGAAGGTAATTTGATCATAAAACCAAATTTAACTAATTATTTATTTCAATATTCATATTCTAACTCTTTAAAATATTCAATTATTTATAAGAAAATTAGTTATTTCCTAGTTACCTTAAGAAGGTATTTTTCAATCATGAATCCTAGTGGACTTTTTTACAACAAGGACATGTTAGTTAGTCCCCATTATGACCCACAAATGTATCATATTTTCAAAATTTATTTTTATACATATGGTTATCTTTGATATGATCATTGGTACAGATGGATATTAAAATTATAAGGTGAAATGTTATTTTAATGTGAAGGAGATTATGATTCAAGATGGAGATGTGGAGGAACTTATCATCCAAGGGTTGGCCACACAATCTAAATCTTCTTTTGATCCACTTCTAGTATCCCTATTTAATGAAATTATTGGAAAAAAGTGTAGAGTAAACCTATGAATGGGAAAGGTTTACTTTGAATAATGGTTACACCATATGTGGAGCAATACATTGATGACTTTCATGAGGAACTTCCAATACATACACTTAAAAGTGAAGTCAAGTTTTTCATTTATCTCATCCCTAATGAAAAACATATATCTAAGACATCATATATGATGTCCACAAAGTATATTTTTGAGTTAAATAAATAATTACAGGAGTTGTTTGATAAGGGATTTATATTCCATAGTGTTTCACAATGGGGACCCCATATTATTATATTTAAGAATAAATATGGTCTATGTGGTTGAATATAAAATATAGGGAATCTAATTCCATTATAATAAATAAAAGGTATATCATTTCTTACATTTATGACTTGTTGGATCAAATTGAAGGATATAAATGTATATCAAAGACTTATATTCATTTAGGATATCATCAAGTATTAGTAAATAAGTAATATATTCCAAATACGTAATTTCACACAGGGTATATTCATTACATACTTACAGTAATTTCTATTTTATTGAAAAATTCACCGTTTGTTTTTTTTATATTATGAAGAGATTGGTAAAATACTATATTGGTATTTTCATTAAGGTATTTAGTAATGATTTATTATTATTATATAAAACCCCGGATAAGGATAAGAGTTATTGGTGAATCATTCTTAATGCAGTTAGAGAAAAGGAGTTAAATGGAAAATTTTACATATGAAAATTCTAGATTTAAAGAAATTTCATTTATTGGAAATATTTTCTCTTTAGATAGAATATCAGTCTATCCCTCAATGAAAAAGGAAGTGATGGAGTGGTAAACACAATTGAATATAATTGAGCTACCTATTTTATGTTGATTAATAGGTTACTATAGAAGACTTATTCAAACATTTTCTTGATTATGTAACCCATTAACCATGTTTAAACATTAATGTGTTATGTTTGAATACATGAAATAATATAAAGACTGTTTTGAATAATTAAGGAGGAGATTGGTTAGTGCAACAATATTGTCAATACCATTAGGAATGGAAGTGTTTTTAATACATAGTGACGTATAAAAAGGGGACTTGGATGTGTCCTTTTGAATAATGAAAAAGAAGTTTAATATTCATGAAGTTATATTAATATTGATGAAAAAATTATCTAACCCATAATATTGGCTTTGAATAAAAAATAATTGCATTGAATATATGGATGCATTGACTTTATGGTGAAATTTTTGAAATATAAATAAATCAAATAAGATCAAAATACATATTCTCATAGAAATAACTTAACATGAGGAAAATGAGATGTCTATAACTACTTAAGGATTATGATTTCTCAATAAAATACCATTATGGTAAGGAAAATAAGTTGGATAATGAGTTTATTTAGAATGATCGAAGAGTTTTGATAAAAATAATTATTGATAAATATCCTATATTTATTGATTTTTTGAATTTTTATATGATAATAATTAATTAATAGGAAACATCACATCTATTTTTAATGGCTTCCAAACTATGATTATTAGAAAAAACCAAAAAAAATACATTTCTTCATGAAAATAATATTAAAAATGAAATAAATTCCATGATTGATGGGAATTTTTTATACTTCATCTATTAAGATGGTATACAGATATTTTCAATGAGGTTCTATTTTCCATCCTTTCATTGGATAAAATGATAATTATTAGATGAAACTCATAGTTCAAAATTTCTCGATACACCCTAGTAGCAGTCAAATGTATTGGTATTTGAAGGAAACATTTTTATGGGATAATATGAAATTGAAAATTATTGAATAAATATAAATATTCATAGTTTTTCGATAATTAAAGGCTAAGAGACAACATCCTAATAGATTTATGAAACATATTCCTATTACTACATGTAAATGGGATGATATCATTATAACCTTTGTCACTAGATTACTAATGACTCCTAAAATGAATGATTCTGTATAGGTTATTATTGATTTCCTTACCATGTTCACACATTTTATCATTATAAGGGAATATCTACTTCATGAGAACATCAAATAAATCCGTATTAATGTTTTTGAGACTTTATGGTGGACCTCTTTTAATAGTATCTGATTTGGTCCACAATTTACATTTCATTTCATAAAAATTCTTTATAAGCGTGACAAGACAAAGGTAAATTTGAGTACTAATTGTAATCTTCATGTATATGGATAATATAAAAATACTATTTAAACCTTAGAAGTTATGATGAGTTTATGGTCAATTATATGTCAAGGTACATGGTATCAACACTTTATGGTGTAAGAATTTTATAATTATAATTGTTTTCATTTATGCATTTTAACAGAACCTTATAAAGAATTGTACATGAAAATATTTCCAAACCCTAATTATTGGGATGAAGTTGGTGAATATAACCTTTTAGGCCTTGGAATATTTGTGGAGATAATGAAGCAAATGAAGAATATTCTGAATTATATCAAAGAAGTTTAAAGAATAAGAATATCTATGTAGATAAATAAAAGAAGGATTTAAAATTTTATATAGGCGATGATGTTTTTTTGTAGTCATATCCATCAAAGGGTTTTATAAGTATTGACAATAAATTGAAAATGATTCTTAGTTACATCAGTCCATTGAAATTATAGAAAGAATTGGAGATGTGAATTACCATTTGACAATTCCAATTATACTCTCTAAGGATAATGATGTGTTCCATATATATTTATTGAGTAAGTACATGCTATAATTTATTCATTTCTTAAATTCTATGAAAATAGAATGGGGAATAGATCTATCTTATCACTAAGAGATCATCTAGTATCTTGATACTAATGAATAAGTTTTATGGAGTAAGATAACTAAATTAGTGAAAGAAATTTGGAGTAATCATATGATTGAAGAAGAAATGTTAGAATCGAAGGATGTAATTATGAAGAACTAACCAAATATTTTCATGTTGGGAAAACATGGAATGTTTTATGATGGATTTTTTTGAAAGGGGGAATAATGTAACACTTGATTTTAAATTATAACAATGAATCCTTTATTTATAAATAAATAATAACATAATTTCCGTATATTTATTCAAGAATGTGGTTCAAACTCATATTAAAAAAAATTTCAATTGAATATGATAAAATCAATTTAATTTTTAAATTCACCGTGTTAAATTTATCTTGTTGAGAAATACTGAGAAATTTCTTATATAGTGAATTTTAGATGAATATTGAAAAATAAATATTTAAAAAAACAATCACTTCCATGACATTATAATGATATAAGAAGAGATTAATTTTTCTTGGAAACATTATTCCAGAATAAATTATTTAATAATAAATATAACACATATGAAAATATAATTTGGAACTTATAAATCTATTCTTAAAATTTTAAAGATCCAAGTAATGTTTTATTAAAAATAAAAAAATGTTTCTAATTCTTCCCTCTTAATCAAGTATTTATAAGGTTACATTCATTTATAGTTTGGTTTTAAATATATATAAGACTCCATTTTTAATCATTATACAATTAATTAATTTTAATCAATTTTAAAAGTTATTTTCTTGTAAAATAAATTTTATTTATGAATGATCCATTTTCCAAAAATGGTTTTTTTTTGTTTTAAAATAATTAACAAAAGTAATTTTTACCCCGTAAAAATTTTAATATCATAAAATTAATTCAATATTTTGAATCATAATAAATAATATAAGGTAATATTCTCTTCTAGTTTTTCTATCAAAATAAACAGAAACTATTTTAAATATTTATCAATTTAGTTAAGTGTAAAGTGAGTTAAAAACGTTAAAAATAAAAGGATAAGGCTTCATGATACCACAAATAACATTCTTAAATATCATTTTTTGTTTTAAATTCAATATTAGCCTTATAATATTTGAATATATGAGAAATTCTATATACATGAATTTATAAATAAATATATTATACAATAACCCCAAAATCCAAGGATCTAGAGTAATCTAGCCTGATAAATTTATTAGATAAAAAAGTAAAGTGAAGTCAGAAAAACAAGGGATTCTTACAATAACGGGAGTACATCTCACCATATCTATTAGCCTCAACCAATGATTCACAGTAGTTCGGCTTCACGAAAGACCACCTTTCACCCATGTCAATGACCACCTATCTCGCCAGGGCATCTTCCACCTGGTTGGCCGCCTGGTAGGTGTGGGAAAAATATATATCAATTTGAGAAATTTTATCAAGGCAATCAACCCATTGAGGTAGCACTTTCTAGGGAACATGACGTGTTCTCATTTTTAGCGCATGCACCCCCATTTATGAGAAATATTCTAACCAAATTATGCTTTAATTATACTGCATTGCATACCTTATTGCATGAATGTCCACCCATAAATCTGCTTCGTATGCATTGCCCACTCCAACATAATGAAAGAAGCATCATTTCACGAAGCCGTGACATGTGCGGAAAACTCCCTTGAAACTCAATAGACTTGGTGCACCCGAGGATGCTCTGTCAACATTAACTTTATTGCATGGTGCAATTAGAGGTATCCATAGGATAAACTTGAGCATTTGGGGACTTCAAGACCACCCAAAAACTCCAAGTGATCTGATAATTTGAAGGTTAAAAACATCATTAAACATTGTACCTTCCTGGAAAAGAGAAGTTGCATAAACTTCCCTATGGATGGACACCATTACTCACTGCATAACACTATTTGCCCTATCAAAGAGGGTCGAGTTCCAGGCTTCCCATAGAGCTGCAATAATTGCAGCAATAGACACAAACAAGAGTTGCTGGACTTATTCACTGTAGTGCGCCATAGGCAGAACATCCATCATCTCAGTAACAGAAGTATATCGACTCATATTAAAGCCAAACCAATAGCCAATGTATGACCAAAGTCATTTGGCTTCGTCACATTCCAGAAAAATGTGTTGCATTGTCTCCTCAGCACACATGCCGAAAGGGAATGCCGAGGCTTGGTAGAGGCCAGCTCGCTGGAGCTGTGCAAAGAGTGGGAGCCAACCTTTCTAGATTTTCTATAAGAGAATGAATCTAGAAGGCCAGATACACTGAATTCTGAACCTCATCATCCAGGAAGGTGGTTGGGAGGAACCCCCACATTCAAGTAAGTAATAGTCATGATAGTTGAAGAGCCCAGTTCTGCTGTGTTTCCATATTAAAGTATCAATGTTCATGAAGTTATAAGAAAAAAGTTCATTCTCTGCTTGGGATGGAATTATAATTTTAGCAGATTGCAAACGAAGGAGGATCTCCAAAATGGAGAGTCATTCAATATCATGTGTCACAACCATGTCCTGGTGTTGATGCTCAATCCAGTTCGTATTGTATAAATTAAGGGCGAAGGTTCTACAAACCAACCATTTTGTGTCATGCATTATATTCACGTAAGCATGTTTAAGGGCCGACTATACTGATGAAGCAAGGTGATATTTGTACTCATCACATAGTCTTCCTTCAAATCTCTGTAGAAGGAAGTCATCCAAACAATCCTCGGATAACTGACTCCATGTAAATTTCCCAATCATGCCATCATTAAAGGTTCTGAGGTATTTTACAACAAGGCCACCCAGTTCAACTGGCTTGATGCACTCTTTCCATTCAATAATGACCAATTTATTCTCACGAATTGACCTTGTCCATATTAAGTTACGAATCATGCTTTGAATATCTTTAATGAGGCCTTTAGGCCATCTGTACCAAGAGAAGGAGTAGAAAAATTTAGAGGTGATCACTAAGTTGACCAGGAAAAACCTTCCATCTATAGATGTGGCCATTCCTTTCTAACGAGAAAGTTGACTGGTGATTCCGATATATATATTATGCAGGCATTTCCTCTTTACATTCCCCCAAAACAAGAGGACACTAAGGTATTGAAATGGTAAGGAGACCCACTTTACCCTAAGATAATTTATGATCATGTTTCTCTTCCTTTCCATTATTCCATTACCAAAGACCATGGAGGATTTATCCGAACTGATTGCATGTCCCGCCACCTCCTCATAGTGATTGAATAAGGCTTTAATTGTGGATATAGTCCTCTAGGAGGCTTGACCTAATAATAAGATATCATCTACATAAAAAAGGTGGGATGGAGCATGAAAATTTCTTCCAGACTTAATTTTCTTGTAGAGGCCTATGTTAGCAAGGTCATTGATGAATCTTCTTAGATAGTCTTCTACAATGGAAAAAATGATTTTAGAAAGTGGATCACCTTTCCTAACACCCCTCGTGCAAGGAAAAAATCTTCTAGGAACACCATTGATGAGAATGTACAACCATGATTATTCAAAAAATGGTGCTAATCATCTTTATGAAGGATTGAGAGAAACCATATCTTATAATAATGTCAATTAAAAAGTTCCATTTGAGAGTATCAATGGCCTTGGAGATGTTAATTTTGAGAGAAACATTTCCCTCATTTACATTCTTCCTCATTAGGTTGACACTTTCAGAGGCCATGAAAAGGCACCTTTTAATGCATTTCCCATGTATAAAACCAAAGTGATTCGTAGTGATCATATCACCCACCATTCCTCCCATCTTGTTCACCAGAATTTTACTGATAAGTCTGTGCATAGTATTCCCAAGAGCAATCGGCCTGAAGTCTGTGATTTCAAGGGCATTTTTTTTCTTAGGGATGAGAGCGAGGAAACATAAGTTCATTCCATGAGGAAAATAAGAGTTCAAGAAGAAATCCTTAATTTTTTGGGTGATGTCATCATCTAAAATATCCCAATAGAACATGAAAAATTTGTTCGTGAACCCATCTAGGCTAGGGGAACTCTCCAAATACAAGGATTGGAGGGCAGCCCTGATTTCCTCCTTACATGGAGAGAAAATTAGTAATTGGTTCATACACGCATCAATGCAAGGTGTGATACTGTACACCATCTTGGGGGTATGATCCTGCCCATCATCTGTGCATATCCCTTTTAATTTCTCAACAAAAACCTCTGTAATCTCATTTTAAGAGGTGTACAAGTTCTCATTAATGCTAATAACTTTGTCACCTACATGTGCCCGCTTCTCCTTATGCAATCTGTGGATGAATTTAGAGTTCTTATCTCCATCCTTTAACCATATCACATTTAGATGGTTTTTAACCAGCCTTTCCTTGATAACTAAAAGGTCATCCAACTTGTTATGAACCATGACTTCATCCCTCAAAATGGTGGGATGGTTCACATTTCTAATCTGTATGCGAGAAAGTACCTCCTATGAAGACTTGATTTCATCATCAATTTTTGAAAAATATTTCTTGATCCACTCTCCAAGAAGCCCGTTAAGATGCTTAAGATTCACATCCAACTTTTGCAATGGGATGCCAATAGGGTTAATGGCCCAAGCCTCCAGAAAAATTTACCTACATCCTGGAATCATGAGCCATCCATTGTTAAATATAAAAGGTAAAGGCGCTGACTGTGCATGCTACTTGCTGATATCCACAACCATAGGGTTATGATTAGAGTGGTTCTTGGGAAATGTGAAACTAGAGACCCCATGGGAAGCACTGTGATCATCATTTTTTACAAATCATCTGTCAATTTTACTAGTTTTCATCCCATGACATGTGTATCTACTCCATGTTAAATCAGCCCTAGAAACTGGGATGTCAACCAAGTTTCATTCAACAATGCATTCATTAAATTCAAAAGCAGCGACCCTGTTGAAATTGCCTCTAGTTTTTCCTCAGGTCTCAGTACAGTGTTGAAATATTGAATGATAATCCATTTTTGACCCCTCTTCCTAGGGGATTCTTTCAATTCCTATCATTGGTCACTTCTCCTGATGTATGAGAATAAAGCATACACAAAAGATGCTGACAAAACATGACCAAAAATTTTGCTGGAAATGAAAATACTTTGTGTCCCTTGCTCACAATAGTTGATATTAATTGAATCATGTGTAAGGACCCACAATCGGTCCCCAACAGATGTATGAGAGTTACTCGAAACAAATTTTTAACCAAGAGAGCCCCACTTAAAGCATTTCCAGTTATCAAATAGGGATTTTGGTTCAGCAATTCCTACATGTAATGACTTATTGGCCATAATATAATGTCTAAGGGTTGTGGTCGTATGGGTGTTTCTCTGTCCTTGATAGTTCTAGTAAAATATCCTAATTTTTTATGGGCCTTTACCCTTGTCCAAGGTCCCTTATTTCCATCCAATGAGGCATGGACTTTGCCTTTCCTCCCTTTTCCTCTTTGTCCCCCTTCCAGACTCATTACAGGTCTAGGACTGTGATTCCCTTCCTTGTTTTCTTGGTCTAATGTTCTCACATTCTGCGAATTTCCATCACCACCAGTGATCATGTGGGGTGAGTTAGTGGATCTAAAGATATGTTTTGGTCCATCATTGGAGACCTCTGCCTCCTCCCCTAGGTTGAAAGTAACAGAAGATTCATGTAGAGCCTCCTCTACCTCCTCTAACCAGAGAATACCAGTCAAAGTCATTTAGGTATTTTTAGATGTTATGTGAGAAGGGTCATTGCCCACATCTAGCCTTTTTCCGGGAAGCCTTGGAGGGTGGAATTTGTGTAATTTTCCCACCTAGATCAGAGGTTGGATGAAGATCATTGTGATCACCATCATCAGCACCTTGGGATGGTTCAGGTGAGCCAAACCTGGTATCATCCGGAGCTACTTCCTCCGAATGTTCAACTGAGCTCCCTTCCATATGGACAGTGTCACTGGGCGCATGGGGAAAGACCTGATGCCTAGGTTTATTCCCCACCGCCATTATAGTGTCACTGCAGAGGGGAAGGACCATAAAATTGGCACCATCTGCCAGGCCCTCAGCAGTCGGGGTCACTGCCTTATGTACCTTCCCATTGGGATCTTTGTCCTTTCCCATGTTCTACTTGTCATCCATGGAACCCTAATGCGCAACAGGTCTTCCTACATGACCTTGCATATGTTAAAACACCTCCTCAGGTTCACTATTTTGGAGGTCTGAGGTAAGCTTTTCCTTGCCTTTTCTCCTTCTACAAGATCTTTCATCATGACGTTTCATCTTGCCAAGATTGCATTCCTTATCCCTCTTGCATTCTGCACTTAACTTTCTAAAGAAACAATAGTTTATCTTGAACTTGGACTTCCTCTCATAGAGTATTTCAAGCTTCATGTTGTAATCCATCGTTTTAAGAATCACCTCCTCTACAAGCATATTATCCATATTGACTTCAACTATGATTCGGGCGTAATGCCCAAACCAGGGATTGTCTGTTTGTATGTCCATTTGGATGGGTTTAACCACCACTGAGGTAATATCCCATAGGATCCTTGGATGATAATAAAACCAGTTTAATTTGAATATTATAATCAATAGTTAAGAATATGTATTCCTAACATTAACAGGATCAATATTTTGATCCCGTTCTTGTATATTTAAGAAGCCAAGGTTGAGGGAGATAGTTCCTTTGCTCCATGCTTTGCGTTTTTATTCATATGATGGGAATACAACATGATAGTACCCTTTTCCCATCGTAGTCATTTTCCAATCACCAAATCCCCATATCTACACAAAGAACTTTGTTAGGTCTTGAAACGACCAAAGCCGCACCCCTTTGGGGGTGATGACTCACACAATAATTGAATAGCGACATAGGTTGATTCTATCCTACACCGCTTCTTGATTCACCGGGACATGCACCACTCTTCCCTTCTTTATCACTCTCACAGCCGGGGGAGTGTCAAAATCAAAGATAGAGGGACTATACACATCCTTGATAAACAACTGCTAAATTCTATAACATCCTGTTGGCTTCCATGGTATAACTCTATTTGGACACATCATCTTGTTTTGTTATGGAAAACATTTCCTTGTGACTGATGTACTCAATAATGCCTTTGGAGCATGTGGCATCATCTGTATCTCCTCTAGAGATTCATCGTAAACAGCCATCTAGATCATCCAATTTTGGGTTCTCCCCAGATTTAGGGTTCCCCCCAAGTTCCCTTGCTCCATATTTCCTATATAAATAGATTATATAATAAAGTATCATGTATTTAAAGTTTGAAACTGATGTCAATGATAAAAAGGAATCCCATATCTTGTCTTCTCAAAACTAAATTAGAATAATATATTGAACATGAAATGAAAAAAAAAGTTTCTGAATAAACCTCCCTACAAATTATAGGTCGGGGTACTACCAAAATACCACTTTATGAAGGATTAAGGTGTAACATAAAATTGGTTACAAAAATAAGTGGTATATTTTACTTACTGAGTATTTTCAAGTTCATTCCGTCATAAAACATTTATAAATATTTAATAACCAAATTTAAATAATTAAATTTGTATATTCACCATATGATGATGTTTTTTTGTTAATAGTGTATCAATTTTATTTCTCATTTCCATCCTATAAAAAATGAAGGCATCACTGGTGAGTACATATGACATACTGTATCTATATATCAATGTAATTAGTTTTTCATCACCACAATACTTGTATGGTTATAAAGAAGTAATTAATGAATATTTTTGATATTTATTATATAATATTGATTCAATAAATATAATATATCATCTAACTTCCGATCATTCCATCGTTGGGAAATTATAATGCTGCTTGTGCATGTGTGTGGACTGGAATCTCCATGAAGCGATGTGATATATTTTTATATCACCAATAACGATGGATGATAATAGAATTGTATATCATGAATAAAAATTATATTCATGAAATTGTAATCATTATTTATATTATGTAACGAATTAAAAACATCTTTAAAAACTGAAAATATACCAAAGTAATATTATAGAAACTGACAAAAATCATAAGTGGTTGAGGTAAGAATGAACTATTTAATGAATAGTTTTAAAATTATTATTATAGTACCTTATAATGTTTTTAAAGAAATGGTTTAATGTTATATCTTAAAAAGTATAGTATGAATGCATATTATGATGTTTAGAACTCCTGAGTTACCCAATAAAATGAATAGATAACCTATGTATGGTTAAATTTATGTTTATTTGGAGTCTAGGTATGACATGTGATCAATATATTTCTTATAGAATATTGTTCAATATAGTTTCTATCAAGCACTATGGTTTTTTATAAGCATAGTATGATTTTATTATGCAATGAATTTATAGAGATTATATACATAGGAAAAATATATCAATGTAATGTTATTAATTGGGAGTGGTTTTAAATGATTTTGTTAATGTGTCAAGTTTTGGAAATGATTTTTTTAAAATTATTAATGAATTCTTATGTGAAATTAAGTTGATGAAATCATGGGAATGTGAATATATCCACTGATATGTTGATATAATTATGTGTTTGAAGTGGTAAAAGTAATACTCTGAGGTTTATAGAGGATGTATTAATAAATTAACATGTTAATCTTTGTTTTTGTTTCATTATTGAAATACCTCTTTGTAGATATCTTGTTTGTAAACAACAAGCTATAAATTTCTCTAAACTCATCTATGAGAATGAAACATGGAATATAGAAATAATTATCTAGATTTAGAATTCATTTTTCAATGAAATTAAAGAACTTAATGATGGAAAAATCAATATAATCCAAAGTAAATTAGTTATTATTCAATGTTTTAAAAGAGGAATCTTTTTATATTTAGGGGAGATTATGGAGAGAATGAAGTTGAAGACAAGTTGGAGGGGATTAACCAAATATTTTAGTTCCTTTATACTTTTCATCAATTGAAGGTGTACCTTTATAATTACATTCTAGTGTTATAATCACCAATATGGTAGGAAACTAATTTAGAAGAGAAGTTTCACAATGATATTTCATGGTCTGGGTTTAAGAAACTATTTAGTTATTAATTTTACCAAAATCAATTTAATATGAGGAAAAACATGGAGTTTTTTAAACATATAATGGGAACATAATAGTCTTGTAAAATGAATCTTTCCCTACAAACATATTTAAATTTACACAATATTTTATTACAAATTAAAATCTTATGTCAATATAATATTAGATGTATCTTAGACCAAAGATATGGAATCCCACATTTTATTAAACTAACATTTTAATATATCATAAAAAACATAGGACATTTTAATGTTTTGTTTCATGGATAAAAGGGTACAAAATACATGAAAACATAAAGAATTATTCAATTACAATTGATATACTTCTTCATAGTTTATCCTTCATATATTTATTACATCTCATAACATAGGAACATACATTAAAGGAAATGGTGAGCATAAGGCCTAGTAAAGAAAAACAAGGAAAAAATTTACTTGTGATCTTGAAGAATGTCAATAAGAACTTAAGGAAATACATAAATTCATTATAAAAAAGCATATAATTATAATAATAAAATTAATAATAAAATTTAAAGTTGGTTAAAAAATTTAATTGATTCCTTTATAAGCATATCACGAAGATTTATCACCGAGGTGTCCTAAATATTATCAAGGTTTTTCACTAAGGTGTCATAAAACATGTCATCTATAGAGATTAAAATTTTTACCCAATGCATTAGAGTGCTATCAGGGTGAACCCTTCATATTTATTAATTAATGTGATCCCCATTAATCATATTTAAAATTTTCATAAATAACCTATAGAGAATACACAAAATGGGTTTCATATCAAAATCATGGTGTTTAAAAAATGTTCATAAACATGAAATAGTTTAGACATTATTAAACGGCGAATGGGGAAGGTGAGATTAATTTATGTAAATCATAGAAACAATATATAATTTTCATGTATATATGACTTTTCTTGAAAAATAAATAGGTTTGGGTATTCATAAAATAAATTAATACAATTTGTTGAGAAAAATGGAGAAATTTTGAGAAGAAAATTTTTCTGCATAACAGGAGAGAAATAATGTTTTTGAAAAAATTAAAAAGATATGGGAAAAAGGTATACCATTTATAAAAGACTATAAATACATTAAATGTATAGAATAAAAAGGACCAAAGAACATAGATTGAAAAGTTTAAATACATACCACATAAAAGGGAAACATGAAATGAAAAAACATGTTGAGATTTCCCTTACCTTAAAGAGTAAAACATAAAAATAAAAGATTGGGATATTAGGTTCTTGAGAACACCCTGAGAGGAATAATTGGGAGGTAAAAATATCATATATTCCAGGAGGATTATTTGGTAATGAACCTTAATGGATAAATGTTTTGGTATTTACAGTAAAAGATGAGGACATGTTTATTAATTTCTTTGGACACCTAGGTAGTGGAAAATTCAAAACAATGGGATTTCCTGCTATATTTTACAATGATATTGGACACATAGGAAACATATTATGTTATTTTAATCCAAAAGAGTCAACCAGAATTTTATATTACTTATTATATCATTATGATGTCATTAAACATACGGAAAAAATCAGACTGCAATTATTACTATTCATGAAAAATTAAAGTATTTTAGAAAAATATCATAAATTCACCCTAACCTAATTTCAATGTTCTGATTTCAAAAATGAGTTTTTATCACAATAATTTTCTACTTATGAGATATTTAAATTATATATATAAAAACCTTATTTATTAAAAATAATAGTGGATAGAAAATACAAAGTAAATGCATTGTAAAATTTACGACACTTGAAAAAAATAATATTATCATTTAAAATTAAATAAGAGTGTTTTAATCATTCTATTTTATTAAAGTAAATATTATTAATAATAGTTTATTTTATTACAAAAATTATATATTTGTTTTGAAAAAGTACAATTTCGCTTTGAAAAAAATCAATTTATCAAAATAGTCATATTTTTAAGAAAAATTAAACTCATAAAAGAATTAATGGAAAAAAAATTTATATATAAAAAGTGATTAAAAATTAAGTAACTAAGGCCTTTACAAAAAAACCATTATATCACCCACAAATGACCTATATATAAGGTGTGTGGTGTTGATAGATATTTGGGCGGCTTGGATAATATCACCCGAGAGGTTATTTCAACTAACTTGAACATCCTCTGTAAGTGATTGCATTCAAGATTGAAATTTTAAATCTCAGATGGGTATTGGTGAAGACTGAAGCCTAGTGATTCTACTCACCTCCAAAGCTCCAAAAAATGGATTTATATAGAATAACTCTACTGGTTGAGGCCATAATTTCTCATATATGCATTAATTATCCATTATCATTTCTATTTATTACACTAATTATAATGTTAAAATTATTAATAAGAGTTTCCAATGGTCATATTGACCAACATTCGTTATTGACCAATGATCATATAAGGGTCAAAACCAAATGGTCATATTTTGAGATATACTCACTTCATTATTAGAGATATATAGTTTTTTTCATTTAAAATAATATAACACACATTTTCTAGAAACAATTATCATTCAAAAAGGTCAGTTCATTATATTGTTCCCCCCTTAACAAATTTTTGTCCAGGAAATGTGAACTCATTTCCTCAATTGAGAAACAGTGAAGGTATTTCTGCCTCATTGTATCCTCTGGTTCCCATTTTTCGCCTTTATATTTGTGGTTCCTCTACAACACTTTAACGAGGTGTGTAGTCTTGTTCCATAGAACCTTGTCTCTAAGGTCTAAGATCCCCCACTGGATACTCCTTATAAGAGAGGTCATGTCCCATTTGTACCACCTCAGGATTCAGTACATGTAAAGGTTCATGTATGTACTTCTTTAAGAGAGATACCTTGAATACATCATGAAAGTGAGCTAGATTTGGTGGAAGTGGAAGTTGATACATCACTGATCCTACATGAACATGGATTTCAAAGGGGCCAATGTACCTAGGGCAGATATTCCCTTTCTTCCCAAACCACATGTCTCTCTTCTTATGTGAAATTAGAATAAATTTTACCCAACATAAAACTTCAATTCCATTTGAGGATTTTCAACATAGCTCTTCTAAGGACTCTGAGCATCTTTTACGTGTTTTTGGATGGAATGAACCTTTTTTGTTATATACTTCACAAGATGAGGCCCAAGAAACTGCCTCTCACTAGCATCATCCCCTCAAGTAAGAGTTCTACATTTCTTTCCAGCTTCATAAGGTTCCATTTGAATACTGTAATGGAAGCCCTTTTTGTATTAGAACTTAAATAATGGGAGATATTCATCAAATAAACCATTAATTTCTATTGAGAATGGTATCAACATGTCCTCAAGTGTATGAATAGTCCTTGCAGATTGTCCATCAGTTTAAGGATGATAGGTCGTACTGAAATTTAATTTAGTATTTAGACCATGTTTAATACTTCTCATAAATTTTGACGCGAACCTTAGATCATGATAAAAAATGATAGAAAGTTTCACTCCATGAGACATCACCACTTCTCTAATGTATATCATAGAAAGTTGGTCAAGAATGAAATATTCATCAATATTGATAAATGGGGAAGTGTTGGCGAAACAATCAACTATAACCAATATCACATTTTTTTCCTTTGGATGTTTTCAGGAGACTATTGACAAAGTCCATAATGATATTATCTAATTTCAATGATGGTATGTGTAGTGGTTGTAATGCATCATTAGGAATTTGTCTCTCATTATTCACTTATTGATGCACCAAGAACATTTTAGTGTACTCTACAATCTTCATTTTCATGTTATCCCATTGATAATGATCACAAAGTTCCCTATAAATTTTATTGCTTTTAGGATGTGCAATTAAAGTAAATATATGGGCTTTATCCATCAAATCCTTTATTTCCAAAATGGATAGAACACATAGCCTTATATGAACTTCCAGTACACCTTCTTTTCCAATTTTTAACTTAGGAAATGTCCCATTCTTCACAGCCTCTATCTTATTCTGTAACCGAGGAGATTCACTTCAAGATTTCATGATTTTATCTAGTAGTGATGGTTGACAAATAATTTTAGATAGGGTTGAGGATGTCCCTTACCTTATAATTCTCATGTCCAATTTTATTAACTCTTTTACAAAATATATCTTTGGATCCTAATAATTATCAGAACAACATGGTATTTCCTAATTAATGCATCAAATTTTTTTTTTCTATTTCGGAATGATAATGAATTAAACAATCATAGTCTTTAAGAATTTCTAACCATATACTCTGTCTCATGTTCAATTATTTTTTCATGAAATTATACATCAAACATTATGGTCGATCTATATATCACATTTCTTCCCAAAATGAATGAGCATCTATATATTCAGAGAAAAAACAACTGCATCCATTACCAGGTCATGCGTAGGAAATTCTTCTCATGGGGAATCAACAGTTGGGATGCACAAGAAATAACATTATCATTTTTATGAGAAAAAACCTATGTCCATTAAATAATCATAAATAAAAATAATGAATCCTTATCTGATAGAGGGTAGAGTTAACATAGGGGAAACAACCATTCTCTTCTTCAGCTCTTGGAAAAATTCTTCACACTCATTTATCGAGATAAAAAAGACCACATTTTGAGTTAAATTGATTAGTGAATTATAAATACATGAAATTGTTTCACAATCCTCCTATAATATCTCAAAAATACGAGGAAACTAAAAATACATGTTAATGTGGTAAGATGAGGCCACTTCTATACAACCTTTGTCTTTGTAGGGTCAACTGAGATTCCTTCATTGGTTACAATTTACCCTAAGAAAGAAACTTTTTGTAACCAAAATTCACATTTTCAAACTTTCCAAATAACATATCCTTCCTTATAGTTTTCAATTTAACACTTAGGTTACCCTTATGATACTTATGAATTTTAGAAGATATTAGAATATCATCAAAAAAAATACCAAAAATTAATCAAAGTAGTCTTTGAAGACTCTACACCTTAAATGCATAAAAATAGAGGGAAAATTAGTCAAGACGAAGAGAAAAACAAATAACACATAAAGCACATATCTTTATTGGAAGGTAGTATTTGGAATATATCCATTTGTTCACCTATAATTTATGATAACTAGATCAATGATCAATCACGTAGAAGAATGGATCCCCACAGAGATGGTCAAATAAATAATCAATTCTTGGAATTGGGTACTTGTTTTCACAATTATCCCATTAAGTTTATTATAGTAAATGTATATCAACATTGATCCATCCTTCATTTTTACAAAGAGAACATGTGCTCCCCAAGAAGACACACTTGTCCAGATGATCCCCTACTCCAAAATATCATGGAGTTGTCTCTTTAATTACTCAAACTCTATATTTTCCATTCTATATAAGGACTTTGATATTAGATTGGATCTAGGCTTGAGTACAATGGAGAACTATACACCTATTTTTGGGGGACTTCCAGGATACTTTACATGAAATACATGAATATATTCCTAAATGATGGAAACTTTTTCTATTCTTATAATTTCATTTTCCTTGTTCATATTCATCAATAGTTTTTATAAAGAAATCTACAGGAGGTACTTATAGAAAAAAAGTAAGGTCAAGATATCTCTTTTTTGAAAACAATTATAAGTTTTCCATTCAAGAAAACTCAGTTTTCCTTACTTCTGTAGTTGATATTAGTGTTATAATTTTAGAGCCAGTTCATCCATAATATAATTTTGAATTCCATCATGGGAATGACTACAATATTTATGAAGAGATTGTTCTCACCAAAGTAAATAGTAGAGTTTTTATATACTATTGATGCATTGATAATCCCTATAGGAGTCTTTAATTATAGTTCTACTTCTAGATGTTTAGGGATTAAATCTAGATTATTTCAAAATTGGAGGAAATAAAAGAATGAAAAGAACCTAAATCAAACAAATTACTTGATAGTTGTGAGAGAACAATGATAGTACGTTCCACCACATCATATGGAGATTTAACATCAGTCATCATGATAGAAGAATAACAACCTTTCTCCCTTGTCCTATGTTGTGGTAGATGGTGATTCCCCTCTACTACATCTGAATTTGGTCAGTGATTAGCAAAGTTCCAAATCTATCCACACTTAAAGTATTAGACTTCAAATGGGCCTGCCCCATCATCCCTTTTTTCATTAGTGTTTAGAGGTTGAGGCTTCACCTCACTATGATAGATCCATGGAATTTGGTCATCTCTTTTACAGTTGTAACATTTCCCACTCTCAATCAAGTAGTTCCCTAAATTAATCTTCCCACATTTGTTGCATGTGGAATTTTGTACTTTCTTTCCTCCTCTTTCATGATCATATATCCTCCCTATGTTTGGTTATAAAGATATATTCAGTTAATTCGATCTATGGGACCAGAGTGTCTCTTCAAACTCCATTTCATCATTCATAACACTCCTCACGATATCCTCATCATTTTCATAATATTGGATGGAAAAATTCTTCTGTAGATAGGGTCTTATTCCACTGAATAATCTATCAACAGTCCCATTGGGATCCATTTCAAAGCTAGAGGTGTAACGAGAAAGTCCTGTAAAGTTCATCTAATAGATTCCCACTGATTCAATTTACTTCTAGTTTATCGCAAGAAATTTGTTATCCATTTTTGTTTACATTGAACAGGGGAAATATTTTTTTGATAAAAGTTCCCTTGGACTCTTCCCACTCCATTGCATCAATCTCCCCTATTGGTTTTTTGTTTTTAACTATTATACACCACTGATCAGCTTCTCCCTTAAAGATGTAGATGCCGAGGTTGAATTTATCTTGTTTCGAACAATGAATTACAAAAAATATATTTTTCTATAAATATTATCCACTTTTTAGAAACCATTGGGTTGGTAGATACACTAAAATAAGGTGGTTGTTGATGCATAAAGGAATTAACAAAAACATCTTCTCTTTAAGGAGAGTCCAGTTGCTCCACTTGATTCAATTTATAGTTCATTACATGAGTTAGTTGATTCATCATTCTCATGAAGCTTTATATTATTTCGTCTATTGTAAGTGTAAATACTTGGATTTCCATGTAATGTTTTTAATTATATGGGATTATTATGAGTTTTCAAAAATTGACGGCGTGTGATTCCAAGATCCGGTGTTCCCGGAATGAATTTATGAAATTGTTTTAGGGTACATTCAGTAAACACATGAGCATCATTTTCTAAATTCGGAATTGGTTATCGAATTAAAAATATGTGGGCACCATTGAATCTACAGTGCCGAGATTCACTTAAAGGAGGATTTATTTCGACCGCATTAGATCTGGAGAAAAAGATAGATTTTATACTTTTTATAAAAGAATAAATAAAATAACTTTTTTATTTTATTCTTTCTTTACCTCCAAAAGACAAGCGGCATCGTCGGACCAGTGACGTTTCAAGCCATTAAAGGTATCATCCTTTCAGATCATATTTAACGATGTCATTGGGAATTATGAAGGTTCCTAATTAATGAACCTGAAAAATCCCAGGAGCCTTAGACCCCCTCCCCCTATCCTATTTAAATGGATCTCCGAGAGAGGTATCAACACAGCTTCACCATGAAATGAAGTGCTGACAAAGTTCAGAGATTCCAAACCCTTAGAGGACTGATCCAGTTTCAACGAGAGGTGATGGGAGACACCAAACCACTAAGTGCATGACAACATAAGAGAGGCATCGTTGGAAGCTTGTTGCAGGAAATACGAACACTGACACTTCCTCGATTGCATGCATTCTCCATTGTTCTTGAAGTAAGGATTTGATTTTTGTTAAATTAATACGATTATTGAATCTTTTAATCCCCCCTCATGATTACATACTAACGCGGAAGGTGTGGGACTAACAAAACCGACCCTGAACCTCCTCTACCTTGCAACCCTTTTGTTCTTCGTGGAAGAACACCGAAGCGGCAGTACCAGCGACCGCTGCGTGTAGGGACCAAGGCGGAAGCCTGTACATCGGCTGACCATGGGGGAGGAGTTGATGCACCCACACTACTAGAGGAACCGACTGCGGCTCATCAGCGGCGGCGGTCGGAGGAGGTAGTCGTCACAATGGTCGACCACGAGGGAGGAGGTGGCACACCTGCTCCTCCGAAGAAACCGGACACGGCACGTCATCCACAGAGGTCAGAAAAGGAGTCTGGAACATTGGACAACAATAAGGGAGGAGGTGGCGCATCCACACCATTGGAGGAACTGTTCACAGCTCGTTAGTTATAGCGGTCATAGGAGGCGGCTAACACATCAGTCAGAGAAGGTGGCTGGCACATCAGCCAGCCATGGAAGGTGAGGGTGGCGCGACTAGTGTGACGCCAGTGAGCAAGGGGCCGTGTCCGAAGTCACAATGAAGGAGGAAACCATGACTCCGGTTGGTTCTGTGGAGACCGAGTAACACCCACATGGCCCCAGTGCTTTACAATTCAAACAAACCTTGGGACATTCGAGAGACTGGGTGTCTCACCCCCCGCACAGGCTAGGGGAGACCCCACCGCGGGCCGGATTGGTGGTATGTGCCCCCCTTGCGGTTCGGGCTGCCCCAATGCGAGTCGAGCCTGCCCTGGCCCCACCTAGCTGAGTCAGACACGGATCAAGTCAGGTCGACATGAACCAGGTCGGGCCGTGTCAGACTAGACATGGACCCCCCCAGGTCTAGTTCCAGTTAAAGGGCCATAACTTAAGAACCAGGCATATGTTTGAAGAACCGTCTATGGAATTGAAACCCTTGGAGAGAGACAATAATTTTTGTAAACTTCAATTGTTTTTTTTAAATTTGGAGTATGGATGTGTTGGATCGAACCCGAATCCAACTGGGCCATCGGAACTAAAATTCTTATAACTCATAGACCAAGCATCTGATTGATGCACCGTCTATCGTGTTAGAACCCTTAAGACATGGTGGTCCCTTGAGTTACTCCTCTGTGAAGCTTAGTCTCAATCGATATACGACCGATATCTCGAGTGGAAGATTCTACAGAACTCAAGCACACCGGGTGTGATGAATCCTATGGCTGGCTGTAACATGAATAAAGAACATCTATCATAAGTGGGTCAACATATATCGATCAAGTGTGTGTAATAATCTATCAGATACTATGTGGGTCAGTCCTCACTGATCCTATGTGGGTCAGTGCAAAATGATCTTGTGTGGGTCAGATCCTGTGTAGGTCAGCGGGGGATATTACATATCAATCCTGTGGGGGTCAGAAGCAATTCCACTTAATATAATAAGATGATCTAGCTTATGAATAATTATATGCACTTCTGTACTTAAGATGTACCAGTTGTGAGCTATGTGTTCTATCTTCATGATGTTACCTGTGTGGTAATTCTATCTTCGTGATGTTACCTATGTGGTACTTCTATCTTCATGGTGTTACCTGTGTGGTACTTCTATATTTGTGGTGGTACCAATGTGGTACTTTTACCTTCATGGTGTTGTCTTAGTAGTGTTACCAATGTTGAACTTCTACCTTTGTGGTGATGTTTTCGTGGAGTTACCTGTGTGGTACTTCTATCTTTGTGGTGTTACCTATGTGGTATTTCTACTTTCATGGTGTTTCCATTATTGTATTCTTTCCTCAAGTATGATATGAGTATATCTTGATATCTTAGGTATATGTGTGGACATATACCTATGTAGAGTTGATGACTTTCTTTGTGGGTTTTCCGTTTTGGAACTCTAGGCGACCTATGGGGGTCTTGGGGTCCCTACTAAGTATCATTACACTCACCCCTACATGCGCTACGCCCATACCTGGTTGTGTCTTGTGCAGATGACGTATAACATTGATTGAGGATAAGGGATCCCGGATCAGACGATGCTCAAATGTGGACTATTTTGGCATGATGTGACATAGGGACTACTAATCATGATCTATACCAACCCTTCAGGTAGGATCATTAGTGGATGATCTAGGAGCTATTTCATACTCTTCATTTGTACATTTAATTTTCAGTTAGGCTAGTATTTTGGCCCCTTATTACTTATAACACCATCTTTTTACTACAACACTTTAATATATGGTTTCAACTTGTTGTGTTCTATTCTGTGTGTTTATACAGGTTTAAAGGAAATTCCATCCCATTTTAGGGATATGCCTTTCAGGTGCTAGTCTCCAACCCTTGGCCTATGGATGGCGGACTTGGAATAGTCATGGCACTGGCCCCAGGGGACAGGTTGTGATAGTAATTTCATCAGCACCTAGTCTATTGTGCACTTCGTTTATGAGGTTTCTCTTATTTTAAACCATTTTCTAAAAGAAGAAAACCTTACTGAGAAATGTGTTTCATTTAATAATTTAATAATTATAAAGGAATTTCATGTCTTTAAACATCATTCTTAAATATTTTATTCTTTAACAACAATTATATTTTATATAAATCCATCATAATAGTTCATAAAAAGCTTGTGATTAACCAAACATATCGGCTAGGAGTATAAAAAAAGGTGAGCATTAAGGTCCTTTGAAGTGTACCAGGTTATGCTAATCCAAGCCTAACACAGATTTTGGAAGTTTTTACTACTAAGTACATCTGTTCTAGAACCATTTCTACTTGTTCGTATCTAGACATGTAATTATTTTCACAGAAACCACTAACTTAAGACTTCACTAAAATACTAGGATGTTTTCCTATATTTAAACATTTCAAAAAGGTTCATCCTAAAATTTTCATATCCTAATTTACAAAAATAACTCAACCATACATTGATTCTAACTATGGCATCCCACCATTAATTACACAAACTTTTCATTACATTGTACAAAATAGAGCATCTTTTAAAGTTTAGTTTCTAGTAAAAAAAGTGTACATAATACATGAAAACATAATAAATTATTCAATTCTACTTGAAGGGATTATTCAAGGGTTATCCTAAGTAAATGTATTAAATCTTATAATATGGGGATATATATCAATGGAAAGGGTGAGCATAAGGCCTAGTAAGGGATAACAGGGAAACCAATTCACTTATGATCTTGGGGAATATCACAATAACTTGAGGAAATACCTAAAGGCCTGAGGAAGAGGAATATCATAATAAAAATAAGAACATGAATAATTACTTATAAATTTATATAAAACATGTAATTGAATCATTCATATGAATATCACTGAGGTTTATCACTGAGGTGTCATAAAAATTACCTAGGTTATCTACCAAGGTATTATAAAACATATCATCTCTCGAGATTAAATACCTCTACCAATTCATAGGAGTGCTATAAGGGTGAACTATTAATATTTAATAATTAATTTTAGACACATATATCATAACGAAAAATTTCAGAAATAAACCAAATAGAATAAAATAATTGGGCTTCATATCAAAATCATGATGTTTAAAAAAGGTGTTTAAAGACAAGATCTTTATGTCATTAACAACAAAAAATGGATAGTGGGTTACATGTATGTTAATACCCAAATAAAATAGATCATTTTGAAAGATAGGATAACACACATAGAAAATAAATAGGTTTGGGTATTTATAAAAGAAAAAAAGATAATTTATTGAGATAAATAGAGAAATATTGAGAATAAATTAGAAAATTAATATTAGAGAAACATGGTTTTAGAAAATATTAAAAAGATAGGGGAAAGGGTTTACCATTAAGAAAATACTATAAATATAGTAAATGGATAGAATAAAATGGGAATAATAACTTATAATCTAAATTTTAAAGACATACCACATAAAAATAGATCTTAAAAGGAAAAGAGAAGATGAAATTTCCATTACCATGAAGAGTAACTCCAAAAAAATAAATGATTTGGGATCTTGGGGGATTGAGGACACCTTGATAGGAATACTTGGGAGGTATAAATACCATATATTTATAGACAATGAATTGGGAATGTTATCTAATGGAGAAATTTCTGGGTATTCATAAAAAAAGAGGATGGTTTGTTTTTAATATTCTTCGACACCTAGGTAGTGTTAACTTTAAAACCATGGGCCTTAATACAATATATCTCCATGTTATTATCAAATTGGGACAACTATTATGGAATTTTAATTCACAATAGTTGAATAACAGTTTATATTATTCATTATATCATGATAATGTCATTAAAAATACTGAAAAACTCAAACTGTATTTTTACTATTCATGAAAAACTAATGTATTTTATAAAAGTTTCATAAATTCCCCTAATCTAATTTGGAAGTGATTATTTAAAAAAGGACATTTATTTTACCAAAATAATTTTTAATTATGTGAAATTGAACTTAAAAATATAAAAAAAATACATATCTTTTTAAAATAATAGTGCATAGAAAATGCATAGTAAAATTTATGACACTTGAAAAAAATAAAATTCTTTTATCAATTAAATTTAAATAAGAATGTTATAATAATATTATTTCATTGAAATAAACATTATTAATAATATATTATTTTATTATAATAATAACATATTTTCTTAAAAGTACAATTTCTTTCCGAAAAATCAATTTATCAAATTCGTAATATTTTAAGCAAAACTGAACTCAAAACAGAATTGATGGAATTCCAATTTTATGTATATAAAGGTTTTATAAATTAAGTAGCTAATTTCTAAAAACATAACCCCTTATAACACCTAAATACATCCTACGGTTAAGGTTTGATATGGTGATAAATTCTTTAGGAAGCTTAGATAACGTCACCCGAGTGGTAATTTACAATAACTTGAACTTCTCTCTTAGGTGATTTCATTCATGCTTAAGATATTTAAGATCAACATAAGAATGGTCAATAGTGAAGCCCATTGATTCTACCTACCTCCTAAGCTTCAAAAAACGAGCTTTTTATGACACAAATCTATTGGATGTGTCCATCGTTTCTCGTTTCTGCATTAATTAACCATTATCATTTCAATTTATAACATTAAATATAATGTTAAAATTATTGATAAGAGTTTCTTATGGTCATATTGTCCAATACCAATAATTTATCAATAGTTATATAACAGTAAAATCTCGAAGGTCACATTTTAAAATATATTATCTTTATTATTAGAGATATATAGTTTTATTGTGTACAAAATAATATAACACACATTTTCAAGAAACAATTATCATTCAAAAAGATCAAGTAATTACATGATATATGGTATAATATTATATTCTAGGATTTACCCACATATATAGTGGTGGAATAGATGGTGGTAATGTAATAAATTAAAATTATTTGTGCTATGTGTGATAATTTTTTCCTTCGTAAACATAGTAAAGGAAAAAATCTCTCTAGTTTTCAACAATGGTAAAAAAATAATTTTCACAAGGAATTAGTCAGAATTAATATTTGATCATATATTCTTATAGGGGATAAATAAAACTTATTTGTTATATGTATATTTTATAGGATAATTTGAATTAGAATTTAACTAGTGAACCTGATAAATTTCATCAATGTGTGAAGATGAGACTCATGAAGAGTGTTTTCAAGGAATCTAGTCATGGGGAATTAAATATAACACAAGGATATATGATTACATCAAAGAAACCAAAGTAATACATATATGGTATCATGAGATGTTAGGTGGTTACCATATTTAGAGAAAAATAATGAATAAAGAGGGGTTACTATTGATGGTAGAGGAAATTTCTGATGACTCTAATGAGGGACCTACAATCGTGTTAGGTACCTTTCTTATTTATTCTACTATAATATCTTATATATTGGTCATACACTAATGTCATTAATTATCATATGTATGAGTATTATACATCTTAAAATTTCATATATAATTAATTTAGCATTATATAATTATGTATACACCTTCTGGTGTACGGATAATGAGGGGTTTTTGTTTCCTTCTTGTTCTGTTATAATTGCTGATGTGGAAAACATTTTTTAATTTATGGTTCTAATGATGAGTATACACAAACCCCTAATTATAAAGGCTTTTATGATAAGATTATAGAACCGTATAAATATTTATATTAATATATTTAATTTCACATTACTATATGGTAGTGTTCACTCATTCTATTGAGTGTTTTACATTCATGATAGTTGAGTGGTACATTTTTTGTTAAAACTTAGATCATTGAAAAATCAAAAAGCTGGGTTGATTCATAGATTAGTAGAGTCTATATTTAAATATTATAATCCATGTAAACATATTCATTATGATTTAAATAGCATTATTATTATATATGATATATGTGTGTTGAGTGTTTTTAAAAATAATAGTTAGTATTGGGAGGAATTTTCTATTAAATTCTTAAAATAAGAAATGTTTAGGAAAGAATTAATTATTGTGAAAAATGACTGTACAAATACGAATATAAAAAAATAAAAGTTTCAAAAATTAATTTAAATTATATCTATATGGAAAAGAAGAGGAAAATAAAAATTACAATTCAACCTGTAAATGATTTTTTAGGTATGAATGTATTGAATGTTTCGTAAAAAATGATATAATATGTTAGGAAGAAGAGTATATTAAAGATGAGGATCTAAAGACAAGGATATCCTCTACGAAGTATTATTTTTTATTTAAATTTATCTTTTATTTAAAAATAAATGGTAATAGTTTATATAAATATATAAATATAATATTCTTATCAAAGTTCTATGATGATGAGAATAATGATGAAGAATGAGAACATGATACAAACATAAATGTCGATAAAAAACTACTAATAGCTAAATTAAATGAGGAATAAATGAAAATTAATAAAATTTGTGATGATAGTGGTAATTTAGAAATTGAAAAGGTTCTTATGTTAAAATAATAAATCAAAGAATGTATTTCAATGGTATGAAAGTTGGAAAAGGAGATAAATTTTTTAAATACAGACAATTAATCTTCATATAACAATTATTATACTTATATTGATAAACATTGCAATATAATGAAAAAATATTAATGAATTGAAAATGTTTTCTATTGAATATGGAATATTAATAAGTGAAGTAGATTATAGGGATAAAATAAAATACTGACAACTTGAGGCTTTCTAATTGAATATGATAAATTATTAATAGAAATTTACCAAGTATACTTCTTATATTCCAAATTATGTTTATAAAACTATTCAATGTTGAAATAAGAATATTATAAAAGATATTTAAGATTCATATAATGATGAGACATGATTACACCTATAAATTTCACACTTAATGGTTGAAAAAGATCATGAATGTGTTGTTGGAAAGACATAGTGGAACAACCAGGTAGATATAATCAAGTTTGTGGAAACATAATGTAATTCCTAGAAATATATAAATTATAAAAACAATAAATTTATGGTAATAATTTAATTAAATAATGTATAATTAAATAATTGAAATAATCCAGTAAAAAGTAGAAATATTGGGGAGTCTATATTATTATTTTTAAATGTAAAAATTTTGATGAAAAAACAAGGAATCATGGCAGTTTTTTACATATGTATTGCAAGCTTCATGTACCTGTAAATATGATTTTATGGATATTTTTGGTAAATTGGATTTTATTAGAACATGGAAATAATTTTTTAGTCTAATTATCAGTATTTTTATGTTATTATATGGTATTATAGATAGAGTAATATGGGGCTCAACCTAATAAAAGAAGAAAAGTTTAGAAGAAAATTGAAAATTAGACAATAAAAGTATAGAATGAATTTTAATAACTTGAAGTAAGATTTTTGGAATATGTGAAAAGCTAGGTTTCCATGTTGAATGTTGTCTCACTGTAATACTCTCCCATTTGTGTTTGAATTAATGTACAAAATTATATAAAAAAATAAGAATCAAGGTAATGAAACAAAATTTTTGGTTTGAGTTACACATGAAGCATCCAGGGGAGAATATCCATGGATTCTGGATAGTGGATTTTATTTACATTAAAAATGAAATTTATATCGATTTAAATATTTATCAATATAAAAGGAATATTTAATTACCATGGAAATGATTATTTACTTTAAATTAATGGGTCTTGATCCCTCAAATACCACGTGTATTCTATATAAGCATTACATGTGGTATTTGATAAAATTTATCAATAAAGGAAATAAAATAATTTTTTTATTTCAACTAAATAGGTCCAAAAATGTCTCAATGGATTCGATACAATAAATGAATTGTTTGAATTTCATCTTTATCATGTGGATAATTAATAATCTTCCACTTTTTACAAGTTGATCACATTAATTTTAATTCACATTTTAGTAGAATCAGATTACATTTTTTTATTATTATTTAAGCTTTATCATGTTATATAATCAAATATACTCTAATAATTGATTCCATAATGGGTTTTTTATTTCAACCTTATGTTGAATAAATTTTGAGCATCAATAATAGGAAACATGATTCCCTTTGTCAACTAACATATTATAAAAATGCATTGATAACTCAACCTCATAACCTAGATCCCATATTTTTAAAATACATATTTAATTGCTACATCACATATATAATATATACTTAATATATTGTCTTTCATCCCATAAAATACCATGTGCAATTCTTATACAGCATAATTCAGAAGCTCTGATGGAATTCATTTGTTTTAGAGGCAATGATTAAAAGGTGTCTAGTGTATCCATAAAAATGATATAGAAAGATGATTGTGCCGAATATACCCAAGAAAATAATAATTTTTAAATTTGGAAGCATGCTATTTAGCATGAAATATATAAATCATAAAAATGGTTTTTCTAAATAAAATACAGTTTTTTTGTTGCGAAGGATCATAGTATATTGAAAAAGTATGATACTTCTCAGTATTAACCTATATAAGAAATTAGTGCAACATTTCACATTTAAAACTATAATTTATACATAAATAATTCAAATATTTAACTATATGAGATGTATTATAAAAATTTATTATGTATTTAATGGTGTTTGGGATATCTTCTTTAAACAAATAAAAAAGAGAAAATATCGGTAAAATAGAGAAGATAAGAGTTCATTTCTTCATAGGTTACACTATAAATGGAATATGTTATCTCTATTACAATAAAAATACGTGGAGCATTTAAAAATCAAATGATGTAAATGTTCTCAAACACTCTAGGCAACAAGACACACGTCAAGAGGAATTTTCTAGAAGTGTTGAAGATAAAATATGTTTTGTTAAAAATAGACAATTTTTTTAAAAATAAATAGAGTTTATAAGAAGTTAATAATGAATATGATTATTGAGTTATTTATATTAATTTAGAGTAACCTCTATAATCTTATTTATGGTTGGGGAAGAACATGGTGGACCAAAATATCATTTGGGGTCATGGAAAATATGTTTATACTAAAATAAAAAAGAGAAGAACTTCACATACCTCAATGTTCTCAAATGTTGAACAAGGATATGTGAAAGAATTCAATTGAGAATTAGGAGTGGAAGAATACTATGAATGAGGTACTATATGAGGTAGATAATAATGACTCCTTGTAGATGGAATCCAAACTTGAAAATAATAATTTTATCCAAAGAATGTTTTTATTTTGAAACATATTCAACAAAAAGGAATATGTGTTTCAAAATAAGGAAAGACTTGTGTTCAAATTTCACTCACATATTGAAGAAATTTAATTTCATGAGTCCTTCACACCAATTGTAAGACATGATACAATTTTTATATTTCATTTTATTGTTATAAAAATATATGACACAATTTTCTTGATAGATTTCATGTAATATTTCCTCAATGGATACTTTGAGAAGGAATTATTCATTATTATACCTAGTTTTCATCTTCATGGAGATGATGGAGGTATTTTTCCAGGTTAAACCAGGCTATATATGGGTTATGAAAAATACCAAAGAGAATGGTATTCCATGTTATATTCATTATTGAATATTCTAATGTTTATGAATGTAATAGTGGATAAAAACCAGTACATTATAGTTGATAAATCGATTTAAATTATTCTTATTACATGTGTACGTGGTACCATTTTCCATAAAAATTAATAATGTGTTTTAAAATGTTATATTCGGAGAAGAAGTACTTGTTTAAAATATTCATAATTGGAGAAGTGAGACAACTTTCAGGATTATAAATTTATTAAGAGGAAGATCACATTTTTCTTAAGAAAAATATACTTCAGAACATCTAAATATTTTTAGAAAGGAGGATTAAAATTTTCTTGATAATATTACTTTATTAGGAACCGAGCTATCATATAATGGATCAGGGTCAGAAGTGGATCTATGTAAATTAAAGTATCTTATTATAATTTTACTTTATTTAAAATAATCATGATCATGGATTTTATATTCTATCACATTAAGTTCTTGGTGTCATATTTAACTAAAGGGGTCTCATTTCATATATAGAAAAAAATTGTCACGTATATAAATTCCATGACAACCTATTATTTCAAATATGATAATAGTGGATGGTTTGATCTTTTTAGCTATACTGGAAATGATTATGATGGAAATTTAGGTGATATAAGGTATACATATGGGGATGTTTTATTCTTTGGTGAAAGTGTGTTGGTTGGAACATTAAAATGTAGTTGTTTATAACCATAAGTACTGTTGAAGAATAATTTACTTCAGAAACTCAAACTATATCCCAATTTAAGTAGATGAAGAGTCAACTAGAATATTTCAATGAGAAAGTAATGATTCCACTATTTTGGGGTTGTAATAATAAATTTACTATTAATTATCATGAAATCTCATTTAAAATTCATGATAACACAATGTTAATGTTAATTATAACTCTATCAGGGATCATGTGGAGTAAAATGTGTTTAGATTAGAATTTTTTCAATAAAGGAGAAATAACTGGTATGCTGAATAAATCCTTACTGAAGGATAAATTTCCTATAAAATGGTTTTTTATGGGAGTTAATTTTTTTTCCCAATTCTATGTTAATGCGATTCCATTCCCTGTATCATTTTTTCTTTAGATACTACTATCAATGGGAGATAAAGACAACAGAAATCAATTTTTTATTCCAAAACATTTTTTTAAAATGGAGAGAAATATAAATAGTTATCGAATACAAAGATGTGTGTGTGAATTAATGGGGGGAGTGATCATATATTTAGGGGGAAAATGTATTTAAATATTGTTATCATAATGTGAATGTTATAAAGTGATCATGTAAACTATTATAAAATATTTTTAGGGAATGATTGATGTAAATTGTATTTATAGTTTCTATAGATAGTATTCTGAAGTGAAAGAACATTTTTTATTAGTTGGAATCACATGTGATATCAAATACTGTAAATAAGTGGATATATGATACTTTAATGGAAAAAAAGAATTTATTAATAAATATTATTATTTATTACACCGAATTTGAACATTTTTGAATAGAATTTTTGAATTATCATTCATAGAAAAGTATTATCTGTATGAATTTAATTACTTTAAATTTGTTGAAAAACCCTAAAGGTATAGATTATTTAGACAAAGATCTAATTTGGAAGATTTTAAGAACTTTTTGAAATTTTTAGTGATAGATACAGTTTTTAGAAATATGGAATTGTTAATGGTGTCTAAAGAATCATGTATTTTTTCAATATTTTATATATTTATGATTATGAAATAGATTTTATTATTGTATTTTATTTTATTTTAAACGTGTAAATCATATTAAAACTCGCATAATATAATGTTTTTTTCGTGACATGATTTTTTTAATGCATAGAGGTTATTCTTGTAGGCTTAAATATATATACTATGTAATTTAATAGAATCAAAACTCATTTTATGAAATATGGATTTATTTAGTTGAATCCCAAATTTTGTTATGTCCTAAATTCATTAACATGTAAGAGGTTCTCTGAAATCGCAGATAAGAAATATAAATGAAAATTAATAGATCATATATTCTTATATGTATAGATTTTCCAATGGATATTATATTCCCTAAATACATATAGTTATTTTTGAGTTAAATTTGATAATGAGAAAAAATCGTGACTTTTATGGATGAGGTATGGTTGTTATTAAACAAGTTTGATGGATTCATAAGAGGTATGGCTATTGCAGGAGTGGTTTGGTTGATACATAAGATATGTTTTCATACATAAGAGGTCAGTGAAAACTCAAAAAAATAAAAAATGGATTTTTTCAATGTAATTAAAGTTTAAAAAATCATTCATATATGATTGGAAATGAAATAAGTGAATGAGAGCACAATGATACATTAAAATATGTTGAGGAATATTTGAGGTGTTTTGAGGAAATTTAAAAAAGTGAAACATTTGATTTAAATAGATAATAAGCATTTCTCTATTATGAAAGAGGATTTTTTATCTAAAATTGTTGTATGTAAGAGGTTATACTTCTGAAATATTATCATATAGTTAGAGAAAATTTGAGAATCTAGAATATGACAAAACCCAAGAAGATTCTTCCGGAAATTAACTTCGACGATGTTGTAGTTGTTCTTTCATGGATTAAACATCACAAAGGTATTTTTTGATTCAATGAAAAGAAAAATATAGTTCACACCACAAAGGAAATGTCATTTCATGACTATTTTGACTTAATTATGTTAGGAAAGGATTTATACCATCACACTATGCCATAATTTGTATATAGCGACAATTTAAAACACTGCAAAATCTTTCTACAGCGGTTTTTGAAAACCGTCGTTAAATCATGTGTTGGGAAATTATTGGAAGCAGTTTTTTAAAACTATCATAGAATGATTAGCGGCGGTTTAAACCAGCGCTAAATCATTTTAAAAATTTTTAATTTATTATTTTTTTTTAATTTTTTTATTCTCGTTTTTTATTTAATTATATATACATATATATATTCATTATTTATTTATTATTTATTATTTATTATTACCATGCTCATGTCCATCTCCATATACAAGTCTATTTCCATGCACATGCCCTTGCCATATATAAAAATAATGTGTTGGGAGAGATTTGAATCTCTTTACCTCTTGCTTATTCTCTAAGGACTTTACGACTCCAGTAGGCTCTTCACCTGGTCAATAAATCAAATTTAATAAACTTATATATATATATATATATATTAATTGGGAAAATAAATATTACATAACAAATAGATAGACACTAAATAATTATTAATCAATATTTATTAATCAATATTTATTAATCAATAATAAATAATAAATAATAAATAATTAATAATGAAAAATTAATTATTAATATTTAATAATTAATAATTAATAAATATAATATAAATGAATAAAAAAAATATAATATATAAATAAAAGGTAAATAAAAAATTGTAAATAAAACATAGTAAATAGTAAATAATAAATACTAAATAATAAATAGTAAATAATAAATAGTAAATAGTAAATAGTAAATAATAACTCCTGAATACTAAATACTAAAAAATAGATAATAGATAATAGATAATATATATTATTTAATATATATTAATTATTATATAATATATAATATATAATATATAATATATAATATCAAATATCAAATATCTAATATATAATATATAATATATAACATTTAATATAAAAGATATAATACATAATAATTAATAAATAATACATAATATATAATACATAATATATAATACATAATACATAATACATGATATATAATATATAATATATAATATATAATAGCTAATACATAATATATAATATGTTATATACAATACATAATATATAATATATGACATAAAATATAAAATATATAATATATAATATATAATATATAAGTAATTTATAAAGAATAAATTAATTTAAAAATAATTTTATATCAAAAAATTAAATAACAAATTAATTATAAATTAATAAATAATAGATAAATAAATAAATAATCAATAATAAATAAATCATAAACAAACCATAAATAGTAAATAATTCATAATTAATAATTATTAATAATTAATAATTAATAATTAATAATTAATAATTTATTAATAATTAATAAATCATTATGAAATTTTTATTAAATAAATATTAAATATTAAATATTAAATAAAAAATATAAAAAAACAAATGAATAATAAAGGAATAATAAACTAATAGTAAATTAATATTTAGTAAATTAAAAATAAAATAATAAATAATAAATAATAAATAATAAATAATAAATAGATAAATAAATAAATAGATAAATAATAATAATAATTATTATTATAATAACTAATAACTAAGAACAAATAATTGATAATTAATTGTTACTAATTCTTAGTTAATAAATAATATTTAATATTTAATATTCAATATTCAATATTCAATATTCAATATTTAATATTCAATATTCAATATTTAATATTTAATATTTAATATTTCTTAAATAAATAATAATTAATTAATAATTAATTAATTAATAATGAATAAAGAGTAAGTAGATAAACAAAAAATTAATAATAAACCAATAATAAATATATAAATTTTAGTTAAATAATAAACTAAAAACAAATTAGTAATTAATTTGTACATAATATGTAAATAATAAATAAATAAATAATTAAATAATTAATTAATTAATTAAATAGTTAATTAATTAAATTTAATAATCAATATATTGATAAATAATAAATAATAAGTAGATAATGAAAAATAAATAATAGAAAAATAAATAATAATTAACTAATTAATTATAAAATATTTATTATTAAATAAATAAATAACCTATAAATAAATAAATAAATAAATAAATAAATAAATAAATCGTAATACTATAAAAACCTCTGAAAACTATAAAATGACCATAAAATATTATATGGGACCCCTTTTTCGGTGCCACAACAAGTCAAATCGAAGACCATGAAATGAACTTCAATATGATATGTGGTGTAGGTCGGACAGTCACTCTGGACGATGTTTATAATGGTTTGAATTTTAAGAAACCAGGGTCTCCAACTAAAACTTTTATTTTAGAGGCCTTATGGGCCTTTATGGTGGAATAAAAAGGGATTAAATACTTAAAAAGTTGGTAATATACTTAAATGGTGTAGTTCTTGACATAAGATTCGATTCGATATATGGTAGAGCCCCAATAGACACTCGGAATAAAAGTTATCATTGTTTGATGTTCGAGTTCGATTTTCAACTTTTGAAATTTGAATGTATTTTTTTTCTTTTTATTATCACATGATTTAAATCTCACTTGGTTTTACCTCATTTGATAAGCTTTTATTTGACTAGTTGTGGATCTGAAATGGACTCCCAGATCAGAAGTTATGTTCATTTGATGCTGAAGTATGTTCTCAAACTTATTGAAGAGTTTCTTTCAGTAAAAAATGTTATTAACTAATAATTATGAATAATAATTAATTAACACATTAGAAATAATAAAAATTATAAATAATAAACTATATTTGATTGTAAATAAAAAAATAAAATATAATAATTAATAAAAAAAATATATTTTTTAAAAAACTTTCCCTCAATTTCGCAGTGGTTATAAAAAAACCGCCGCTAAAAAAATTGTAATTTATTTGGAATAAAATTTAAAACATTTATAAAAAATTATTATAAGAACATTTAGTGGTGGTTTTTTCATGGCCATTTTCAAAACAGATGATAATTTTTTTTTGTCAAAAAAAGCGGTGGTTTTCAAAACCACCGCAAAAACAATGTTTTCTTGTAGTGTGATAAGTACTCATGGATATTTAGTTGTAAAGACCCGCAAATTTCAAGGAAATTTTTTTCTTAATTTTCTTTGGAATTTTACAAGAGCGCAGCTTCAGACGGCACCTGATTCCGAGGCCCGGTGTGCCCGGAATCAATTTCCGAAGTTTGGCTCGGGTACGTTCAGTGAACGGACGAGCGGGTTTTTCTATCTTTTGAACCGGTGCCCGGAATCGAATTCTGAGGGCACCGATGAAATCGCAGCGCCGGTATTTGCTTAGAAACGCCTCTTCCGGAGTTGCGTTTGCTCAGACGTGGTTTTTAAATTTTACGGCTTTAAGTCAGAAATAAAATAATGTTTGTGCGACAACTTTATTTTATTTCACTTAAGCTGCTTGGAAGCCACTTGAAGTCACTTAAAGACGGCTTGAACTGAGTTGAACTGGATAGGATGCTATCCAGAAATATCCTACCCCTAGGTAGGATATTTGTGCGGTGGGACCCGCACGAGCCCGCCGTTTTTTTCGCTAAGTAACGCACCCGCGAAAACCCGTCAAAGAAACTGAAAAGTCAACCGACGCGTTTCTTTAATTCTTAACAGACCATTTAATTGGGCTGTTTCTTTCGTGAATTAAATGGGCTGTTTTATTCGTTGAATTAATTCAACGAATTAAGTGGGTCGTTACTTACGCGTTTTGCGTTTGTCGGCAAAATAATAAAATAGACAAACTTGTCTATTTGGGAGGATTGCTATTCCTCTGAGCCTCCACCCTCTCCGCGAAGAACGCGAAGAACGCGAAGAACGCGAAGAACGCGAAGAACGCCGGAACCGGAATTCGACGACGCACGATCCGCGACGTCGACAACTTTTCCGCGACCTTCTTCTTCTTCTTCTTCTTCGGTGCCTCTTCTTCCGCGGCGAACGTGCGATCGGCAACAAAGGTGAGAATCGAATCTTTTATTTCTCCCTTTTTAAATTTCAATAACAACGGATTTAATTAATTAAATCCGTTTGTTCTTGATCCGGAGATTGGCGACGCGACGCCAGATACCGCGACGACGCGACGATCTCCTTCCTCCGCGACGAGCAATTCCGCGACGACCCCTCGTCCGACGACGACGACAAGGTAAGGGTTGATTGGATTATTTTATTTCTTTTTCCCCGTGTTTATTCTTTTTAAGTAAAGAACATAATCTCCGACAATTTTAATTTAATTAAAATTGTTGTTGATTTTCCCTCCCGGTGATGTTTATGGCTAACGCGGAGGTTGCGGGTCTAACGAACAAGACCCGGCAACCCTCCGCCGATCTAATTTGTTGTGCGGATATGGCGGACGATGACGAACCGCGCGGCAGGGGCGATCCGTCGATCCCGCAGTGAAGGTCGGCATCCGGGTGGGGCAACGGCGCAGACGAGAGGCAAATCGGGCCACCGGAGCATCTCCGGCGGCCCGCGGAAGGCGGCGGCGGCGCGGGTCGCCGGCACGGCGGCGCCGGCGACCGGAGGCGGCGGCGCCCGGCGCGCCGCCGTGGAGGAAGCCCGCCGCGGCTGAAGCCGCGGCGGCAACGGCGGCCGGTTCCGCGGCCGCGCGGAACCGGGACGGACGCGGCGGCCCGGCCGCGTCCGCGTGACAGGCGGCCCCCCGCGGGGCCGCGGTTCCCTCAAGCCGCGGGATCAACCCGGGGCGGCGGCGGCTCCCTCGGCCGCTCGGCCGAGGCCGAGCCGGCCGGTCCGGTCGGCCGGGCCGAGCCCAGGCCGGACCGGACCCGGCCGAGCCGGTTCGGGCCGGTTCGGGTCGGCCCGGTTCGGACCGACCCGGTTCGGCCGACCCCAGGGGGGGTTCGGGCCGGGTCGCCCCGGGCCCAGTACCCCCGTTCCGGGCCCTCTTCGGTCTTTCGCCCATATCTTGGGCCTGGGACCTCCGATTGACGAACCGTCAGCGACTACGCGATCCTTGGATCGAGACGGTCGTTTCGTTATATTATTCTCAAGGTTTCGGAAGACTTTTGGTTCAGCCGGGTTGGTTCGTACACGAAACCAACCGGGCCCTCGGAGCGGAAACGCTCATAACTTGAGCTACGTACGTCCGAACGACGTTCCGTCAGTTGTGGTAGTTTCCTCTAAGTGAGACGGAACTTTTGGCATACCCCGCCCGAGGATCGGATACAGGCGGAGTACGGTCGGGTTGGTTTTTCCCTAAAAACCAACCGGGCCCCTGGGACGAAAATGCCAATAACTCTCAGACCAGGCGTCCGATTGACGCGCCGTCTGTTGCGTTGAGATCCTGTTGTCGATACGGAACTTTTGGATACATCAACTTCGGACTACGTGTCAGTTGATGTATCAGCCCCTCGGCTCGTGGAGCGGACCCTCCTAAACGAGCTCGCTACGTGCGGGAACCCTAGCGCTGGCTGTGACCTCGACGACAGAGCAGAGATCCTCCGTGGACTGTGACGACGACAGAGCAGAGATCCTCCGTGGACTGCGACGACGGCAGAGCAGAAATCCTCCGTGGACTGCGACGACGGCAGAGCAGAGATCCTCCGTGGACTGCGACGACGGCAGAGCAGAGATCCTTCGTGGACTGCAGCGACGACTGTGCAGGGACCTCAGTGGACTGCGTCGACTACTGCACTCAGCGATCCTACGCGGATCAGTGCCCGATCCTGTGTGGGTCCTACTACCGGTTCTGTGTGAGCCACTGCCTACCGGTTCTGTGTGAGCCACTGCCTACAGGTTCTGTGTGAGCCCGATCCTGTGTGGGTCTTTTGCGGGGGTTAGTACCTATCGATCCTTCGTGGGTCCGACGACTTAGACGGATCAGTGATCGTCTTGACGTCATCTGAAAAAGTATACCTGGTCGAGCTGAATCTTATGTTACTCTCCTTTGTGGATTGTGTTGAACTATCCTTTGTGGATTTACTGTTTACTCTCCTTTGTGGATTTGAGTCTTGCTTTCCTATGTGGATTGAGTTGTTCTTGAGCTCGTGAGCAGAGCTAGAAGTGGGGACTTAGGTATATGTATGGGCATATACCTAAGTCAAGTCAGATGTTACTTCGTGATTGCATCTTTCTTTTGTGCTATATCCTTTGTGGATTTCGGGAGACCTTCGGGGGTCTCGGGGTCCTTACTGAGTAGTTGTACTCACCCCTGCACGGGCTATGCCCGCACCTTGTTGTGTTGGTTGCAGACGACGGACAGCACTGATCACGGTTGGGGCGTGGAGCAGGACGGTACCTGGAGGTGGACCACTGGGCGGGACGTGCTCGGAGCGGACGTGGGACCCGAGGAGCTTGGAGGTTATCTGTACCCACCCTTCAGGTGGGATTGCCAGTGGACGACACGAGGCCGCCGTCTTTTCTTCAGTTGCTGTACTTTACTTTTCAGTTGTACTTTACAGTTGGGCTTGTATTTCCGGCCCCCTTTACTTTTCTGCACTTTACTTTCCGCTTGCTGACTCTGTGTGGTTGTTACTTATAAAGGCAATGCCTTCCCTGTTTACTGGGATTTTACGCCTTGGTGCTAGTCGCCAGCCCCTGGCCTATGGAAGGCGGGCTTGGGGTAGTCACGGCACGGGCCCCGAGGACGGGTCGTGACAAATTGGTATCAGAGGCGGTCGGTTCTACCGCAGACTCTGATCATCCTTTCTTTCTATGTGAAGCAATAGTGTTTAGTGTATTGAGTGTGGTTATCAGTTCAGGGAGCCCAGTGTTGGTGCGGCGGCCGACGTATCCGTACACCAGGACCCTGACTCCTGATTTCCGACTTAATGCATGAAAACATTGATTGCGTGTGTGTTTCAAGTTTTTCTTTGTGATTACTTGTGTCAGCTCACCGGGTATACTGATCTGCTTTATGAAAGTCTCAAGTTTTCCTTGTGATTACTTGTGCCAGCTCACCAGGTATACTGTTCTGACTGTGGTGCTCTTGTTCTCCTTTTCAGGATGGCTCCGCGACGACTGCCAGCTAGGGTTCCGAGTGTTGGGCGCGACGGCAGCCCACCGAGCGACGAGGCCTCGGTGCAGGGCCCTTTGCCAGCAGTGGCACCGGTGGTAGCCTTACCCGCCGAGCCACCGATACTACCAGTACCAGACGCTGACGATGCACGTCGCCTCAGGGCACTGCACGAGTTTCAGAGCCAGCGACCGCCCAGGTTTCGCGGTGAGGCGGACCCCCAGGCCGCCGAGGACTGGCTAGAGGCGGTGGTACGGATCTTTCGGCTAGTGAGGACACCAGCGGATCTCATGGTGATTCTCGCAGCGAGCCTCCTGCAGGCGGCGGCAGGACGATGGTGGAGCTTGATGCTCCAGGTTCACGATGAGGCATCCTTGCTCTGGGCGGACTTCGAGAGCCTCTTCCGCTCTGAGTTCGCCCCGGCCACCCTCCGAGCGGTGCGCATCCAGGAGCTTCTCCAGCTGCGCCAGGGCAGCATGACGGTCGCTCAGTACGCGGCGAGGTTCACAGACCTATCTCGCTACTCGACCGACATGGTACGGGACCCCTTCTTCCGGGCCCGGACCTTCGAGCAGGGCTTGCGACAGGAGATTCGGGCGTCGCTGATCTCCCTCAGCATTCCGACCCAGGCGGGAGTGCTGGAGCGAGCCCTCCTGATCGAGAGCTTCCTAGCAGAGCCTTCTTCAGCGGCGAGACCTAGCGCAGGGTGGCAGGTAGCTGAGTCTTCGGCAGCAGGTAGCCGACGGATGACTCACGGGTCCAGGCAGACCAGACCCCCACGCAGACGGCCTCAGGACACCGGCTCAGCAGTACGAGGCACACAGCGGAGTGCCAGCCTTTCGAGAGGCAGGCTGTGCTACTCTTGCGGCGGGCAGGGTCACATGGCTCGTGATTGCCCGACTCGCCGACCAGAGGAGCAGCAGACGGTGGAGGGGCCACCCAGGCAGAGGCAGAGGGTCGACCGTGGCGGTCCGCAGGGAGGAGGCGGACGAGGCAGAGGAGCTGGCCGAGCAGCGGGTGGTGGGCGACGCTTCCAGGCTCTACCCCCACCACCACCAGGAGGGCCACCTCGACCACATGGAGCTGGCGGGCAGGGATAGGCCCAGCTCCAGGCAGTGGAGGCCTACGACCCCGACTTGCCAGAGATGATTCGAGGTACGATCTGTGTCTATTCCACCCTTGCTGCAGTACTTATAGACACAGGAGCGAGTCACTCTTTCATAGCCTCTGCCCTTGTTCGGAGCTCGGAGATTCCGACTGAGCCGTTGGCTCGATCCTTACGGCTAGAGACTCCTACGGGATCAGACTCGACGATTACGCACTGGTGCCGGCAGTGTGAGCTTACTCTAGGAGGCGAGAGCTTCGGCTGGGATCTCCTTGTAGCGGCGTCGAGGCCTTACGACGTCATCTTGGGCATGGATTGGCTATCCACGGTTCATGCCCAGATCGACTGTTTTAGGCGCAAGGTGCGATGTGTTCGCACCGACGGGAGCAGGTTTACCTTCACCGGCGAGAAGGGAACCTTTGCAGCACAGGATGGACTTCCGCGGAGGAGAGTGCAGCCCATCTCTCATCAGTTGGCTAGCCTCATCCTAGGAGCAGTGGACGTGCGGAGTCCGGCTTTTCCTGCAGTGGTGGACCAGTACGTGGACGTCTTTCCCGACGACGTTCCAGGGCTACCTCCTCGTAGAGAGGTAGACTTTTACATCGACTTGTACCCCGGGACAGCCCCGATATCTACTCCAGCATATCGGATGGCCCCCGCCGAGCTTCGAGAGCTGCGGGTACAGTTGGAGGACTTGCAGAGCAAGGGGTTTATCCGACCCAGTGTTTCACCCTGGGCTTCCCCGATTTTGTTCGCCAAGAAGGCGGACGGGAGCTTGCGACTATGTGTCGACTATCGTCGCCTGAATCAGGTGACGGTGAGGAACAAGTATCCGCTGCCACGGATTGATGACCTCTTCGATCAGCTCAAGGGAGCGCGGTGGTTCTCGAAGATAGACCTCCGGTCAGGCTATCATCAGCTCAGAGTTCGAGACGAGGACGTGCAGAAGACGGCCTTCAGGTGTCGGTATGGCCATTATGAGTTCTTGGTTATGCCGTTCGGCGTAACCAATGCTCCAGCAGTGTTCATGAGCCTCATGAACAGGATCTTCCAGCCATACCTCGACCGATTTGTCGTTGTCTTCATTGACGACATTTTGATATACTCGACGACTGAGGAGGAGCATGCCTACCACCTGCGAGTTGTGCTAGACACACTCCAAGAGCACCAGCTTTATGGCAAGCTCTCAAAATGCCAGTTCTGGTTACGTGAGGTCCATTTCTTGGGGCACGTCATCTCTGAGGCGGGAGTTGCAGTGGATCCCGCGAAGATCGAGGCAGTGCTAGCTTGGGAGCCACCCAAGAGCGTGACAGAGGTGCGGAGCTTCTTGGGCCTAGCCGGATACTATCGGAGATTCGTGCCAGACTTCTCCAGAGTTGCGGCACCACTCTCAGCATTGACGAAGAAGGGGAAACCCTTTGTGTGGTCAGACAGATGTCAGCAGAGCTTCCAGGAGCTGAGACAGAGATTGACCAGCGCACCTATCTTGAGGTTGCCTGAGGAGGGAGTTGGGTACGTAGTTTACTGCGATGCATCAGGGACTGGACTCGGGTGCGTCCTGATGCAGGAGCGGGCCGTGATCGCCTACGGATCACGTCAGTTGAGGCCGCATGAGCAGAACTACACCACTCATGACCTGGAGTTAGCAGCAGTGGTCTTCGCTCTGAAGACTTGGCGGCATTATCTGATGGGCGAGCGCTTCACAGTCTTTTCTGACCACCAGAGTCTTAGGTATATCTTCTCTCAGAAGGACCTGAACCTGAGACAGCGGAGATGGCTTGAGTTCCTCCAGGACTATGACTTTGAGATAGTCTATACTCCTGGGAAGGGGAACGTGGTAGCCGATGCCCTCAGCAGGAGGACGGGCATTCAGCTACTTGAGGAGGCGACGGAGCAGCTAGCCTCCTTGCAGATATCCTTCGTGGATAGAGACGGAGCAGCCTTTCTTCAGTCTCTCACAGTCTCTCCTCCACTTCTACAGCAGATCAGAGAGGCTCAGCGTGAGGACGCCGACTGTGAGACCCGGCGTGCACTGATATCCTCAGGTCAGGCGCCTGATGGTTTCTCCCTTGGAGCAGAGCATGACATCCTTTTCAGAGGACGTACCTTCGTACCAGTCGCTCTACGAGAGGAGGTGCTGAGAGAGTTTCACACTTCTCCCTTGGCGGTACATCCCGGAGTGGCGAAGATGTACCAGGATCTCAGACGACAGCACTGGTGGCCGGGCATGAAGAAAGCTGTGGCAGAGTTCGTTTCACGATGCCTCACCTGCCAGCAGGTGAAGGCAGAGCATCAGGTACCAGCAGGCTTGGTACAGCCCTTGGAGGTCCCGGAGTGGAAGTGGGATAGCATATCTATGGACTTCGTGACTGGACTTCCACGCACTTCCAGAGGTCACGACTCCATTTGGGTGATTGTCGACCGACTCACCAAGTCGGCACACTTCTTACCCATCAGAGAGCAGGGCTCAGTGGAGAGCTTGGGACGTCTTTACGTCCAGGAGATCGTACGGCTTCACGGTGTGCCATCATCTATCGTCTCCGATCGAGATGCTCGTTTCACTTCCCGGCTTTGGAAGGGGTTGCAGGAGGCGTTCGGGACGCGGCTCCATCTGAGCACAGCCTTCCACCCTCAGACGGATGGTCAGACGGAGAGGACCATACAGACACTCGAGGACATGCTCCGTGCATGTGTTCTCGACTTTAGTCGCAGCTGGGAGGACCACCTACCCTTGGTGGAGTTCGCGTACAACAACAGCTACCACTCCACCATCGGGATGGCACCATACGAGGCGTTGTACGGCAGACCCTGCAGATCACCGTTGTGCTGGACAGACCCTGGGGAGTCAGCACTCGTGGGACCAGAGATGGTCCGAGCCACGACAGAGAAGGTCCAGATCATCCAGGAGAGGATGAGGACAGCTCAGAGCCGGCAGAAGTCTTATGCTGACAGGAGGCGGAGGCCACTAGAGTTCGAGGATGGCGACCACGTCTTTTTGCGTGTCTCACCTCGACGTGGTTTACGGAGATTTGGCCGAGGCGGCAAGTTGTCTCCACGCTTCATCGGGCCTTTCCAGGTCCTCAGCAGGATAGGAGAGGTGGCTTATCGCCTGGCTCTACCACCTCAGTTGCACCGGGTGCACGACGTCTTCCACGTGTCTCAGCTGAGGAGATACGTGCACGACCCGACGCACATCATCGACTTTGGGGAGCTGGACGTGGACGATGGGGCGACTTTTGCGGAGGTCCCAGTGGAGATCGAGGATCGACAGGAGCGGGTCCTACGTGGGCGGTCGATTCCTCTTGTGCGCGTCAGATGGCAGCACGGGAACCTCCAGGAGAGCACTTGGGAGCGGGAGGCTCAGATGCGTGCTCAGTACCCCCATTTGTTCCCCTAGTTTTTGATGTATCTTTACGGGGACGTAAAGCCCTGAGGTGGGAGTAATGTAAAGACCCGCAAATTTCAAGGAAATTTGTTTCTTAATTTTCTTTGGAATTTTACAAGAGCGCAGCTTCAGACGGCACCTGATTCCGAGGCCCGGTGTGCCCGGAATCAATTTCCGAAGTTTGGCTCGGGTACGTTCAGTGAACGGACGAGCGGGTTTTTCTATCTTTTGAACCGGTGCCCGGAATCGAATTCTGAGGGCACCGATGAAATCGCAGCGCCGGTATTTGCTTAGAAACGCCTCTTCCGGAGTTGCGTTTGCTCAGACGTGGTTTTTAAATTTTACGGCTTTAAGTCAGAAATAAAATAAAGTTTGTACGACAACTTTATTTTATTTCACTTAAGCTGCTTGGAAGCCACTTGAAGTCACTTAAAGACGGCTTGAACTGAGTTGAACTGGATAGGATGCTATCCAGAAATATCCTACCCCTAGGTAGGATATTTGTGCGGTGGGACCCGCACGAGCCCGCCGTTTCTTTCGCTAAGTAACGCACCCGCGAAAACCCGTCAAAGAAACTGAAAAGTCAACCGACGCGTTTCTTTAATTCTTAACAGACCATTTAATTGGGCAGTTTCTTTCGTGAATTAAATGGGCTGTTTTATTCGTTGAATTAATTCAACGAATTATGTGGGTCGTTACTTACGCGTTTTGCGTTTGTCGGCAAAATAATAAAATAGACAAACTTGTCTATTTGGGAGGATTGCTATTCCTCTGAGCCTCCACCCTCTCCGCGAAGAACGCGAAGAACGCGAAGAACGCGAAGAACGCGAAGAACGCCGGAACCGGAATTCGACGACGCACGATCCGCGACGTCGACAACTTTTCCGTGACCTTCTTCTTCTTCTTCTTCTTCGGTGCCTCTTCTTCCGCGGCGAACGTGCGATCGACAACAAAGGTGAGAATCGAATCTTTTATTTCTCCCTTTTTAAATTTCAATAACAACGGATTTAATTAATTAAATCCGTTTGTTCTTGATCCGGAGATTGGCGACGCGACGCCAGATACCGCGACGACGCGACGATCTCCTTCCTCCGCGACGAGCAATTCCGCGACGACCCCTCGTCCGACGACGACGACAAGGTAAGGGTTGATTGGATTATTTTATTTCTTTTTCCCCGTGTTTATTCTTTTTAAGTAATGAACATAATCTCCGACAATTTTAATTTAATTAAAATTGTTGTTGATTTTCCCTCCCGGTGATGTTTATGGCTAACGCGGAGGTTGCGGGTCTAACGAACAAGACCCGGCAACCCTCCGCCGATCTATTTTGTTGTGCGGATATGGCGGACGACGACGAACCGCGCGGCAGGGGCGATCCGTCGATCCCGCAGTGAAGGTCGGCATCCGGGATGGGCAACGGCGCAGACGGGAGGCAAATCGGGCCACCGGAGCATCTCCGGCGGCCCGCGGAAGGCGGCGGCGGCGCCCGGCGCGCCGCCGTGGAGGAAGCCCGCCGCGGCTGAAGCCGCGGCGGCAACGGCGGCCGGTTCCGTGGCCGCGCAGAACCGGGACGGACGCGGCGGCCCGGCCGCGTCCGCGTGACAGGCGGCCCCCCGCGGGGCCGCGGTTCCCTCAAGCCGCGGGATCAACCCGCGGCGGCGGCGGCTCCCTCGGCCGCTCGGCCGAGGCCGAGCCGGCCGGTCCGGTCGGCCGGGCCGCGCCCAGGCCGGACCGGACCCGGCCGAGCCGGTTCGGGCCGGTTCGGGTCGGCCCGGTTCGGACCGACCCGGTTCGGCCGACCCCAGGGGGGGTTCGGGCCGGGTCGCCCCGGGCCCAGTACCCCCGTTCCGGGCCCTCTTCGGTCTTTCGCCCATATCTTGGGCCTGGGACCTCCGATTGACGAACCGTCAGCGACTACGCGATCCTTGGATCGAGACGGTCGTTTCGGTATATTATTCTCAAGGTTTCGGAAGACTTTGGGTTCAGCCGGGTTGGTTCGTACACGAAACCAACCGGGCCCTCGGAGCGGAAACGCTCATAACTTGAGCTACGGACGTCCGAACGACGTTCCGTCAGTTGTGGTAGTTTCCTCTAAGTGAGACGGAACCTTTGGCATACCCCGCCCGAGGATCGGATACAGGCGGAGTACGGTCGGGTTGGTTTTTCCCTAAAAACCAACCGGGCCCCTGGGACGAAAATGCCAATAACTCTCAGACCGGGCGTCCGATTGACGCGCCGTCTGTTGCGTTGAGATCCTGTTGTCGATACGGAACTTTTGGATACATCAACTTCGGACTACGTGTCAGTTGATGTATCAGCCCCTCGGCTCGTGGAGCGGACCCTCCTAAACGAGCTCGCTACGTGCGGGAACCCTAGCGCTGGCTGTGACCTCGACGACAGAGCAGAGATCCTCCGTGGACTGCGACGACGACAGAGCAGAGATCCTCCGTGGACTGCGACGACGGCAGAGCAGAAATCCTCCGTGGACTGCGACGACGGCAGAGCAGAGATCCTCCGTGGACTGCGACGACGGCAGAGCAGAGATCCTTCGTGGACTGCAGCGACGACTGTGCAGGGACCTCAGTGGACTGCGTCGACTACTGCACTCAGCGATCCTACGCGGATCAGTGCCCGATCCTGTGTGGGTCCTACTACCGGTTCTGTGTGAGCCACTGCCTACCGGTTCTGTGTGAGCCACTGCCTACAGGTTCTGTGTGAGCCCGATCCTGTGTGGGTCTTTTGCGGGGGTTAGTACCTATCGATCCTTCGTGGGTCCGACGACTTAGACGGATCAGTGATCGTCTTGACGTCATCTGAAAAAGTATACCTGGTCGAGCTGAATCTTATGTTACTCTCCTTTGTGGATTGTGTTGAACTATCCTTTGTGGATTTACTGTTTACTCTCCTTTGTGGATTTGAGTCTTGCTTTCCTATGTGGATTGAGTTGTTCTTGAGCTCGTGAGCAGAGCTAGAAGTGGGGACTTAGGTATATGTATGGGCATATACCTAAGTCAAGTCAGATGTTACTTCGTGATTGCATCTTTCTTTTGTGCTATATCCTTTGTGGATTTCGGGAGACCTTCGGGGGTCTCGGGGTCCTTACTGAGTAGTTGTACTCACCCCTGCACGGGCTATGCCCGCACCTTGTTGTGTTGGTTGCAGACGACGGACAGCACTGATCACGGTTGGGGCGTAGAGCAGGACGGTACCTGGAGGTGGACCACTGGGCGGGACGTGCTCGGAGCGGACGTGGGACCCGAGGAGCTTGGAGGTTATCTGTACCCACCCTTCAGGTGGGATTGCCAGTGGACGACACGAGGCCGCCGTCTTTTCTTCAGTTGCTGTACTTTACTTTTCAGTTGTACTTTACAGTTGGGCTTGTATTTCCGGCCCCCTTTACTTTTCTGCACTTTACTTTCCGCTTGCTGACTCTGTGTGGTTGTTACATATAAAGGCAATGCCTTCCCTGTTTACTGGGATTTTACGCCTTGGTGCTAGTCGCCAGCCCCTGGCCTATGGAAGGCGGGCTTGGGGTAGTCACGGCACGGGCCCCGAGGACGGTTCGTGACATTAGTACCATGTTTTTCAATGAAGAATAAGTTTTCTATCCATAAGGAATATTATTTCAAACAACAAAATGAAGATGTATTAATGAACAATTGTTTTTTAGTTACCAAAATGAACAATCATGAAAAAATAAAATGGAATAAATTTGAAATAATTTAGATTAAGAAAATAATTTAAAGAAGAAATTGAGAAATAATAAAGGGTATTCTCTCTGATGATAAAATATTATATTTTAATTTTAAAGTGTAAAAATCATTTCCACTAGATTAAATTATTTTTGAATTTATATGAAAATTCTATAGATTGAGAATAAGTGTTGAAATGAAACATTCATATATTTTATAAGAGAGATAAAGTAAGATAATATAGTGGGTTCTTACTATTGTGAAAGTATATAGATAAGAATAATATGAAGAAACAACATATAGAAATCTTGATTAAGGACTTATGTAATTGAAGAACATTTTGTTACTAAAATAATTTCTATTCTTGTATAGGTTTAGATTACCCATTTAATTGAATTATGTGTAATGAGAGTTCAAAGATAAACCCTACTCATTTATAATCCACATGATGAAACAAGTGGATTTTATAATAATGGGTGAATCTAGATCATTCCAAGGATAATTATTCTCATGTTGAGTGTTGAAACTTTTCTATAGATCCTACTATTATTTTTTGTTTGTGGGTGTTATAATGATCTAAATTATCACATTAATAATTGGGTAGTGATGTTTCTATAGGATAATCAAGGAACAATTAAAGTCACTGAATCTCCCCACTCATTAATTTCCCTATGATCTTGGGGGTCCTTTTCAGATTTATTGACTAAATTTTTTTTAAGATATGGACATGTATATTTTCAAACATATCACATAGAATGTATCGATATATGGGATATTGTTAATTAATATGGAAATTTAGATGGATATTTATTTACTAGACCAAGTGTATTAAGATCGTTAGTTCCAATTAATTTTTCATTTAGGGATAGTGATAGACTACGCCTGTGAATTGACTATTGAAAGAAAAACCTTATGTGAATGAAAACTATGAATCCTTTACCTCATATTATTTATCATTTCAATCAAATGAAATAAGTTAAGTGGTTTTCAATTATTGATATAGGGTTGGAATATCCATTGTTTATGGAGAACAGTGAACATATTCTAAAGAAATATTTCACGATTTGGTATGAACACTACATTTTTTTGGTAACTATATTTTGTGTTATTAATGATATTTCTATTTTTATAAACATGGTGAATCCCATGTTTTCTAAATTCCATATAACACCCTGGCCCAAACATAGGTGCCTCAGCCGAGATTCCACATGTCTTTATACATGTCTCTTTATACGTAAGTGGTTTCCAACTAGTGTAAGGGGATTCCAGAACATAATGGGGAGATTATTCCCTTAGTAATAGTTAACATTTAGATTACAATAAAATAATAAATAAAAATAATAAAATAATAATTGATAAACAATTAACCATTTGAGTAGAATCATATATAAATAAACCATCCCATCTAGTATCATTATGTCATGGAATACACATAAACCAAAACTAAAAAAAGAGTCCAAAGTATGATGGAAATTCAATAAATAAAAATTAGTGGTAAAACCAAAACCTAAAATCAATCTAGAGTTATTTTCATCCTCTTACTAACCTATAAAATCATCCAATACAGTTCCCTTAGTGTTCATTTGATCCATGACCGTGAAATCTATATGAAATCCAAAATTCATAAGGAGGGTGTGAGTGTAAGACTTCTTAGGACACCACCAGTGAACCTTAACATAAATAAATAATATATACTATTTAATACCATGAAATTAAACCAAATATAAATAAATATAAATTATGTCAAAAAATCCCAATACATATGATGTTTCCTTAGAGACTAGCTCTTCAAGATTTGATACAATGCCATAAGGAATGTCGACCATCAGTCTGACACATCCCTCCAGATGAGATAGTCCAAAAACCTGGATAAAACATCAAACTAGATGGGATAGTCAAATTTATGTTGTGATGTTTTCTCACACATCCCTCTTGTGGGGTAGTCTATTAGGCTCAACCTACATAATAAACATCAAATTAAAGTAGAAAAAACTTATACATATGATACATGATACAAATAAAATATAAAAAATCATGTAAAATAAAGAAATTATCTTAATGATCACAATAATTATGCTTGAAATGTAAGAATTTATAAAAAATAATTTGATAAAAAATCAGCATATGTATCATGTGGATACACACGCATGCCAAAAATCTCAATAATAACTCATACAAAACATTCTTTAAATTCAAGGTATTCCTACCATATGTGTAACAATGATCGGTAGAAAGGGTCACCGTCTAAGTCAAAAATCACCCATGATCTTAGGTCCAATCTTGATTCAACAAGATATTTAAATATAAGATTATATTAATGATGAAGACACACCCAAATCATAGTTCAATTACAAAAATACATGGGAATATCTACTACCAACAACTATCTTCGTTTGATTTATGCACAACTAATAATCCTTGAACAAGGGTGATAATTTTAAAAATGATCAATGAAATTCTATTTAGAGGATACACAAAGTATATATATAATAAAAATATATATGATATAATTGGTTTTTATCATGTATAAGATAATTTAATAGTTCAAGAATATGAAATGACTTACCAGTTTGGAAGTGCATGATCACTCGATCATTTTGCAGTCCGATAGAGGTGTTGGATGGGATTTAGAGGATTATAAAAATCAATAGAGTGGATACATAAGGTTTATGTGTTTAAGAGAGTAATATAAAATGAGAAAAAGATAATGGGGGGTTTTGTATAAGAAATATTCATACAATCACAGTGTCATCACTATGATCTACCGAACGTCATCGACTACTCGATGACCATCAGGAAGATTTGTTTCTATATAGAACCACCACTAGTGGGATGATGAATTATATGTAGAATTATATCTTCCCAAGAGCCACACTGGTCGATAAGTAAGATTACTATAACATTTCATGTTACAACCCATACACTAGTTTGAAATTAACCTATTTCTATTATCACGAATGCCTCTATCCTGAAACTAAACTCTTAAATTTTTTCTCAAATGCTATGAAAAAAATAAAAAGTGGTTTACTAAAATTGATGTGTCACAATTATCCCCCTCTTATGAATTATCATATTTTGGATCTATACCTATAGTTATTCTTGAATAAATTATCCCACTAAAACTAAATTCTAGCTTCCCATTAGTAGGTCTCTCCTTGAGTACTCTTATATTACCAAATTACTTTTACCAGATGAAAAATATTTACCCACACCACATTCTCACTATTATCCACTATCTAGATAAGTATTTTCAAAAAATAAAAAATGTTATTTTTCTCAACATACTCACAATCAAGTACATGTAAAAAATTGGGGTTATACCTCTAAATTTGAGACACATGGGAAATATTATGCATACATTAACACCATAGAGGAGAATACAATTAATAATCCACCATCTCGATGAATTTAATGATATCAAACAACCAAATATACAATGGAACCAACATTACCTACTTCATCAAATGCCTACTCTCAAACTGAGGGGACACCCAAAAGAAATAATTATCATTCACAATGAATACCAAGGGTTTTATCATTTAGTTATCATAATACATATACAAGTTTTGATCAAGAATAATCCAATTTTTGAATCAATTTCACTCAATGAAAGGGAATATATACAATACACTAAAAAATAAAATATTCACTTGCCTAACTTCATAACTATTTTTAAAAACATGGATTCCCATAAATTGAATTAATTAGATAATTCTAAATAATGTATTAGACAAAATTATTACAGGTGAACTCTACAATATCCAAGTGATCATCCCAAGGACGTCTAAAATCTAGAATATGCACTTGAAGCTTATTCTCTAAAGTATGGATCATTCACTCTCACTAACCATTGTCCTGAGAAAGAAAGGCCATACTATATGTCAATTGAGTAACCATCACTATCTATAAGACCTTCCAAAACAACAACGTAAACTATGAGTCCTTTTTAGATACCATGATCAAAGGTACTCTATGAATCCATATGATTGATCGAATATAGAGCTTCCCAACTCATCCACTAAGTTCATCTCTCAGAGCTATATGATGTGATAAACCTTGGAAAATTGGTCTATTTACACCCAATAATTATCCTGACCTCTTGGGGTCTTGGGAAACTATTACACTTTGATATTTTAGCAAATAAAATGATGTTTGTTAGTGTCTTCTAAACACAACACTGATATTAAATAACACCTCATATATACATAATTGTTATAACAAAACCATTATATTGGTGGGTATGAATAGTAATAAATAGTTAATGGTATATTTTTATATAAATATCTAAATAAATTTAAATTACTGATAAATTTTTAGTAAATATTCAACAAAATGTTTAGTGAAGTAATATTATTCTACAAAAATATGATTTTTAAAAAAAATTATTTGAATTACTTTTCATAAAAAAATTATATCTAATTTTTGTAACATTTAGAAAATGTATATAATAAAATGAAATTAATTTTATAAATTGGAATATCGAAATTTAATTTGGATGAATTTATTGGGTTTTTCATAAAATATTGATTTTTCAGTGAATTTTGAAAATATCATTTTTTACAATGTCATTTTTTTCAATAAATTAATCAATTTACAAGTCTTAGTGTGAATTAAATATTATTTAAATAAACTAAATTATTATATATTTATATTTAATCCAATTAATTTATTTTTAATAAATAATATTTTTTTATTTTAGTATAAGGTTGTCTTTGTGTAAAAAATAAGATATTTTCAAAAAAAATGTTTTAATGTAAATAATATTTCTCCTTTTGAATTAATTAATATAACCCCTAACAAAGAAATAGTTGAAATTAAATTTATAGATTATATATAAATTAATATTAATTTATATTCACATAAAAATAAAATTAATTAATATATTTAATATAAAATCATCTTTTCCTTGAGAAATACACTTCTTTAAAACCCACTTTCTCATTGTGTCTACGTGATTTATTTTAAATTAAAAAATTTCACTTCAATGAATAAATTTTTTGAAAATAAATTAGATATATGAAATCCGAATATTTTATATTATCTAATTAGGTCTACTCAAATATTTACTAAAATAATTTCTTAAAAACTAAAAATTATTTACCTCAGTTGAGGAAAAATGATTTTCCAAGGGGTTGCACTAAAAATATAATGGTTAAAATGACCTCAACAAATTTCTAAAAGCTATTTTCTGGACACATTTTTACCATATAAATTTATTCTATGGCCATATTTATACCCTATATTGTATAATTCTCAATAAAACTATATTTTATAGACGTGTTTCATTATAAAAAAATTGATACACTTCATGATTCTAAAAAATTACAAGTATTCCACTCACCTCAATTAAAAAAGGCCACCCGCTCTCCTATCATCTTCACACCTTAAAACCCTTTTTGTTCATCCAATATTGGACCAAATTTAATTCCAAATTACCTACTATCATATTATAATCCATATTATAATTGGAAATCCAACCTAGTAAGGATTTTGGTGCATACTTAAGGAGGTTACCTGATGAATATGTAACGTTCATCAACGAGAGTTTATATTTTATTTCTTCGTCCGCCTCTATAAATTATCATTGAACCATGATTCTATAAAAAATAACTATCTTCCATATGCAAATATGTTTGTAATCTATGTTAATAATCTACAACCATTTATATTTCAATCAAATGGTTGAAAAAATAAACATTTGTGTGTTTGGCAGACTACTGCCCCACGATCTGATGTAAATCATTTTTCAATTACCACTTATCACATTTAGGTATGATGATTGATATAAGATATATTTATATGATATTTAAAGCATAATGTTTCATATATAGTCATTATATCTTATACAATTGTTTTATTTTTCATTCCGTAGGGAATACACTAATGTCGTTCGTGTGTACAACAAACTACTACCTCACGAAGCGATATGATTTGTTTTCACTAACAATTTGAGTGAAAGATAATAAGTATAAATTTAGAAAATAGTTATAATATAAATTAAAAAATTATTATTTTAATGAAATATTTATCATTCTGAGATGATAATTTATAAATTTATTTCCCAAATTTCTAGTCAATGAATGATGTTAACGTCATTTGTGTATGTGTGGACTAACACCGTCACTAAAAACTGTGAGTCTTTCTTCATCACCGCACCACAAAGATGATATGTATAATTAAAGTTAAAGAAATTATATAGTTATTTTAATATTAAAAAAATTATGTAAATATATTATATTACTTAATTTCTTTTCATAATGATTGTTTAAAAAATGGAAATGTTACTCGTGCATATATATGGACTACCGTATCCATGATCATAATGTATTTAACTTTTCGAAGCCATATTTCATGATTGGTTTTAAAATTATAATTTATGTGTAAATATGATAATTATTTCAGGATTATTATTCTAGAAATTATGAAACCATGGTTAAATTAAGAAGACCGAAAATAATAAATCAAAACATACATGAAAAACAAAACTATTCTTACCCAAATCCTAATTTTAATAAATAATTGTTAAAATGGTTCATAAATGGTCATAAATAAAAATATATGTTATTATATATATTTATATGTGGTTCTATAATAGATATATAATAAACATACATTTACTATATAAGATGTTTTAATGTGTATGATGGTAGTTGATAATTATGGTAAGGAGTTTCATTACTCAATTTACATTCCTTAGGATTAAATTATACTTCGTTTTTTCAATCATTATAGAATTATTTGTGTAATGAGATTTTATAATTTTATTTTTTATTTACACTATTTAAGTATTTTTTTCATTTAATACACATGATAAATTCATTGACTAATCCATACTTTAATGATATGTTCATTGTAAGGGACATTACTTCTATTTCTCTTTCTTGAGGTATATTATAATTTTAGGCACCTAATTTGTTTTATATAGTGTATATAAGTCAATTTTTCATGTAATTTCATGGATAATTAAAAATTCATGGTATTTTGAGTATTTATTTTAATTATTACATCCACGTGTATATGACATTAGAGTTAATTAGTGGTAAAGAATTTCATAACTCAATTTAATTTCATTGGGTTATATTTCTTATTCAACATATTTGATATTATAAGAATATGTGTGAAATTAATTTTGATTATATTATGTTTTATTTTAAGTTTTTTGTGTATTTATATTTGATAAACATAACTGATTCATTGATTCTCTATCACTTCAATGTTATTTCCATGGTAATGGTCTATTTCATGATATAATTCAAATTGATATTATTTATTCATGAATTTTTGTTAAAGGAAATTCTTTGAAAGATTCTTTATAAACCAATATAATTTTATTCCCTTATGTTTATTAATGATATTTTAAAGTAATATAACAATTATTAGATTCTATGGTACCTAAAATAATCAAGAAAATATTTTTATGAAAATCCATCTTTATTTCCCTCTCCCATTGGAAATCTATTTTATTCCTGAATCAAACTTTGTGAATGTTTTTAAATTTTTTATATCATTTTTAAAATGATTTATTAAATTTTTTTTGAACCAATTTAGTTTTTTTAAAATATTTTTTGAAAGGAATTTTTATGTCATTTTCTAAACAATGCTCGTTCCACTTTTATAGAATCATTGAAATAAATATATTTTTTTAACATGTACAACATGAACATAATGTTCAAAAAAAATTACCATTATTTTATTTAAATCGTCCTCTATAATTTTTAATTTTTATGTTATAATAAATGATTTTTTTTTTGAAAGGGTTTTTTTTGAAATTCAAAGAATATTTTCCTCCATAAATGTTCCAAGTGATCTTTCAAAAGATCCCCCTGTCTAAAATTAAATCTTTTGATGTAACTTATTCTTTAATGGGGATAAGAACCAAGGATTCCATTATTATTCCATTTCTGAATGGTTCTTCATTAAAATATATTTTTAAAAACCATTTATTTACCATGGTTTAATCAAGTTATGAAAGGAATAATGGTTGTTTTTTTGTGTTTTATGATCATGTGTAAGCACTAGAAGTTTTATATTATTCTTAGACATTAAATATGATGGGTGCACCGAGATAGAACTATGTGTGCCCAATATTTATTATAATACCAGTGTGCTCAAATATTGTTGGGTGATCCTGATCAAGATTTTATGAGGGGTGCACCCATATATAACTATAATTATTTTCTTAATGATAATGTTCTTCAGAGAATTATATTTTATGTTTTCTGTATGGGTATTCCAGTTGCAAGAGTTCTGTATGGGTTCTTTGCAGACAATTTCCCATGATAAAAAGACATTTTATCTATGATTTTCCTATGTTTACCATATTTATTATGATCAATATTGATATAATATGGATTGTGACTATTGATTCTGATGACACTTTCATTTTTTAATTCCTTATTCCATGTTTTTATGTGGATGATCCACATATTTATGTGTCTGGGTATCCATATATAATGCTCATAGAATTTTATTATTACAATCCCCAAATTCTTTTATTATACTAACTAATTATATTTAATTTTTCTTATTTATTTTTATCCTTACTGATTATTTTAGTTCACTCTAATTATAAATCCTTTACTTCGGTTAGGAATTATGGTTTTTTTAGTATGATCATAAAAGGAGAAGTTATTTATGGGTGAAATTGAAGATCATTCCTGAATTAGGAATATTTTTTTCTATGATTCAAAAGTAGCTAAAATATATTGGTCCTCAAGAACATGTTTGTGTAATGTATTTAATATTCATCTAAAAATATTTAAATCCATGTAAGATATTCCCGGGATGCTATATTTGGTATCACAGGAAAGGTTGAGTTAGTCATTATAAATTAAGCTGAAAAAAATATTAAGATCCCTAGGAATATTTCTAATGATATTTCATTGTATATATTTAAGGAGAAATCAATGTATGCTTCAAAGTAAAGTAAGTCTCCTGGAATTATGAAAAAGGATAGTGCAAGTAGTTTCCATTAAAATACATCTATATCAAGATATTTTAAGTCGATGTGTATTTGAAATAGAGGTACCTAGGAGTAATAAATTTGAAAAGGGTGTATTGAGATAGAATCAATCATTATGTGGTGAATAATAATGATCCTTTCAACACCCCTGGATTGAAACATCTTATGTATATGATTTGGAAATTCACAAAAACATTACAAACCATTAATAAGGGTTTTAATTGATTATAACTAAACATAACCTCAGAAAACCCAAATGTGTCAAAAATTAAAAATAAGTTTTAATGATTTAGTCATCCTATAAGTTATTTTTAATTTTCTTCTATCCAATTATGATTAGAATTTCTCTAAAAATACTTTTCTATTTTAATCAATTGAGGTAACTAGAAGAAACTATGTTAACATTTAATGTGAAAACACTTTTTTTGATGATAATCCAAATAGGATGATGACTAGAGTATAGTATTTTGTGATTATTATGAATCAGTTATTATAGAACATGATTAAAAATGATCACTACTAGATAAAATATTATGTTTCCTATATATGATGAATTTGGAATGAAACACTCAAGGGAATGTCTCACAGGGTTGAGAAGATGGTTTTCTTGTGGATATCAAGGAAAAAAAGAATGTAACTAAAATAAGAAAAAATAAAAACTATCTTAAAATAATGGATGATAATATTGACCTCCCAAAAGCATTACTAATGGATGAATTCTTTAAATGTCGAATGTATGGGAATTATGAGGATCCATGCCCTTGGAGGGAAAAAATAATGTATAGAATCAGAAATATGGAATTATTAATGGTTATTATAATGAAAATTAAGATACTATAAATGAAATATGAAAGGAATTATGTATTAATTAATAAAAAGATAAATCCTTGTTAAATTATTAGGGATAAGGAGGAGTAACTAATGTGTTTTTGTATTAGAATCCTAGGATTATGTTATATGAATGTATATGGATTTTTTATAGAAGATTCTCATTATGTATTTTTAAAAATATTTTGAATGGTTCTAATGAACTAAAAAAATGATTTAACAACACTGTTAAACATTATAGAAAAAAAATTATTAGGGAAATATAACCCTTAATGTGAGTTAGATGTTGAATAAATGGTGTTTTTTTTGGATGGATAAAATGTTGATAAGGATAATGTAAATTAGATAGTATTGAATACCTTGAAACTAAGTAACAATTTTTTGTGAAGTTCCTTATTCTATCATTTATAGATTTTATATATTTTTTGGATTTAAATAATATATCTAATAATATATGTTTTATGTTCAGAATGATAAATCATGTGTGTTTTCAAAAAGGTTTTATGGTAATTCAAGTTATTACCATATGTCAAGAGAACACATAATGAAGTTGTTAACATATTTTTCATGTGACCATTAATATATTCTTAATTATATATGGAGGATTAATGTTGACTTTGGGAAATATAGAGGCCCTATTCAAAAAATTTTCATTCCCTAAGGGTTATAAGGTTAAAAATTAATGGAATATATTAAGAAGAATTTTAGAAGGAGTTTTATAAACTAATGTATTACCTCACCATATAAAGATTTAGTCATACTGGGTAACCAATGTTAACCTTCTTGAATTAGAGACATAAAAAATGTGTTATATTTTTTTTATAGATTTTATTTACTGATTAAATCATGAATAAGCCATCTCATGGAATAATAAAGGAAGTGGAAATTAATCGAGGAAAAACCAAATGATGAAATTGTGCCTATAAATAAAACAGATATCAAGTAATTACATTCTCATATGTTCCCAATATAGATGGAAGAGGAATTTAAAAATATTAGGAAAACGATATTGAAATAATTTTTTCCCCATTATCATCATTTTTGATGATAACAAGGACCTTGTTCATGCCACTTTGGTTTATGGTTTTTCGTTCTTTAGATTTATTGGGATAACATACTTTCTTATCACTAATGAACTCTATCAATCTCTATGATTATTTAGGATTTTTTTCCTTTTACATGTTTTGACATCCCACTTATGATCTCCAATTTCGAAATCTGGTATGTGTTATTCCAAATGACATTCATACTTCCCCTACTCTTCTATTAAGAGGATATTTCATTAATCATTTTTATGATTTGGGTTTACAAAAAAAAGGATTTTCAAATGTCGATCCTTGGATTACCAAGATACTGTTCAAATTTAAATAATTCAATTTTTTAAATGGGGATTATGTAACACCCTTATATTTTAGGAAATAAAACTATGTTTTTTACAACATTCGACATTCAAATCTACGATTAATTGACACATGACATATATAAGTGTTATAAAGTAGTTATTAAATTGGTGGGTGTGAATATTATTAATTTTATTATGAGATATATATATAGTTCATTTTATGAATCAATATAAGTTATTGATATATTTTTAGTAAATAATCAATAAATATTTTAGAGATGTAAATTTAATTATAAAAAATATGATTTTTATTATGTTGCCTAAAACGAAATTATAATTAATTTATAAAACATTTAGAAAATTTATTTGATAAAATTATATTAATTATTAAAATCAGAATATCAAATACCAAAATTTTGTGAAATTTTAGGGTTTTTTTTGAAAATATTGATTTTTAGTGAATAATGCGAAATAATGTTGTTTTTTATAAAAATTTCATTTCATTTCAATAAATTAAGATATTTAAAAGTAACATTATGTTTCTAACATGATTAAAATAAATATATGTATTATTTATTTATATTTAATCCACTTAATTTCTTTTGAATCAAATTTCTAGTGTATTGTAGTATATGGTTATCTATGGTTTCAAAATGAAAATTTTCTAAACACATTTTTAATGCACTTAATTTTAAAAAAATTTAATTAATTTAAATAAAACCAATAAGGAATGATTTAAATGAAATTTATAAATTATATATCAATTAATATTTATTTATATTTATACAATAATTATTATTAGTCATAGATTTAATAAAAAAAATATTTTCTTGAAAAAAGAATTTATTTAAAACAAGATTTTTTATCATGTCTGTGAGAATAATTTTTTATTTTACTTTTCATATTATGTGAATAAAATTTGTAAAAATGGATTAAATAATTAGAATTTGAATAATTTTTATTATATAAAATTTTTAACTTCATTTTCTACCAAAATTAATAGTGAAAAAAGAAAAAAGTATTTACCATAGTTAAGGTAAAAATAGTTTTACCAGGGTGGGGGTAGGGAGGGGTGGTTAAACTAAAAATATAAGGGTCGAAATGAATTATGAAAATTTATAAAATCTAATTTATAGATATTTTTAGACCCTATAATGTAAAAATATTAATAATAATCAATTTATTTTCCTTACTTCATGAGAAGAATGTGGTACGATGTTTTATTCTAAAAAATTACATGTGTGACACTCACCTCACCTATAAAAGGAAACCACATCTCCTATCAACTTCACAACTTCAAAAACATTGGTATCATCAAAGTTCAGCCTAAATAAAATATAAAATTCTATACAATAATCCTAGAATCCTTTTTTTGGGAATAAATCCAACCTTTGATGGTTTTGGTGCCAAACTAAGGGGGTTACCAGAGGAAGAGGCAATGTTCTTCAATTAGCATTTTTATATTACTTATTCATCCACCACATCAAATTATCATATAAACATGTTGGTATAATAACCTCACTATCTTAAAAATAGTAATATGTTTTTTTATTTTAATTACATGACCTATAACCATATCCACTTCTATAAAGTCGGTTATGAAATCTTCATTCGTGTGTATGATAGACTACCACCTCACGAACTAATGTCATTTGTTTTTCCATTACCACATTTTATGGTTGGGTATAAAGATTTATATATGTATATATATTTGTAACATAATTTTAACTCTATATTAATTATATCATATATAATTTTTCTACTTTCTATTTCATAGGGGATATGATAATTTCATTCGTGTGTACGATGAGCTACTGCCTCACAAAGTGATGTGATTCATTTTCACTAACATTTTTCATGGACTATAAAGGAATAATTGTAACAAATATATATGATATTCATGAAATATTCATCATTATTAAAATATAATTTATCAATTAATTTCTTACCTTTTCACTCACTGAAAGATGATAACGTCGTCCATGTACATATGGACTATTGCCTTCATGATTTGATATGCATCTATTTTCATCACCTCACCACATAGATGATATGTATAAGTATATTTAATGTAATAATATTCTATTTATGATATTAAAAATATTCTTTTTTTATAAGATATTACTTATCTCATTTTAACAACGATCACTGAAAATTGGAAGCTTTACTCATGCGTACGAATGACCTACCATCTCTGGGATTGAAACATATTTTGTTTTCAGAAATAATATTTCATAATTGGTATCAAAATTAAAATTTATTTATAAATATTATTATTATGTCATGATTATTATTCTGTATATGATGAAACCAAATCAAATTAAGGGGTCTAAAAAATAAAAAATTAAAACATACATAAAGAAACTAGTTATTACCTAAAACATGATTTTAACCAGGAGTTGTTAATATATGGGTAAAAATTGGAAAATTTTAAATAATATATTTTATGATATATATAAATAATACTATTTAATATAATGACAATAAACTTATATTTTTTATACATGATGTTTGAACATGTGCAATGGATGTCTAAACTTAAGATAATGGAATTCTTAACTGAATTTCAATTTATTAGGTTAAAATTATACTTAATTGATTATTTAATTATAATATTACATGTGTAATGAAATTTAATTATTTTATGTTATATTTTGTCTTTTTTTATGTGGATTTATATTTGATACACATAACTAATTCATTTATTAATCCCCCTTCTATGATATGTTCTTTATAATGGACTTTATATCATCATTTCTTCATTAAGTTATATTGCAATTTTGTTCACCCAATTTATCTTTTATAGTGTGTATAATACCACTTTTACATGTAATATAATGTTAAATTAATAATTCATTATATTTTTATTTTCAATTTTATTTTTTACAACGAAATGGTATTTGAATAAATTTTTATAAAGTGTTAAAGAATTTCATAACTCAATATCATTTCAGTAGGTCAGATTACATCTACATCATCCCTAATATTCTAAGGTTATGTGAGAAATTAATTTTAATTTTATTATGTTTTATTTCCAACTTTTTATGAGGATTTTTAGTTGAATAATAGAATGAATTCATTGATTAATTCTCCCATCAATAATATGAAAATTTTAAGGGTTTATTTCACAATGTCATTCTAATTGACCTTTTTATTATTAAATGAAAATTAAGGGAAATTAATTGACCCTTTCCTAATAAAACCATTTAATTTTCATCTTTTATTTCCATCCATGATATTTTGAAGTATTATTACCATTTTATCTACTCTTTGGTACATAAAATAATTGACAAAATGTTTTTATGAAAATATATCTTCATTTCTCACTTTTTACGAAATATGTTTTCTTCCAAAACCATGTTATCAAAAAATGATTTTAAAAATGTTTTTAGCCTTATTGAAACAATTTATTAAAGAATATTTTACCAATTTATTTATTATAATTTTTTAATGATATCTTCATATCATTTTATAACAAATTCATGTTTGGATTTTATCAAAATTTTTAAAGGAATCATTATTTTAAATTCTGTGACATGAAAATAGTATTCCTCTATCATGAACAATATTTTCTATGAATATTCATTAAAACAACTAATATTTATTTTGAAAGAAAAGAATTTTTACAATTATTCTCCATATAAGATATCATCCTATAAGAAAATATATTATTTTTTTGGGATATAAACCAAGGATACAATTCTTATTAAATATTTGAATGGTTTTTGATGAATTTTTTTAGGAAACCCAATTATTTACAATTGGAAAATCAATCCATAAATGTAATAATTATTTTTTATCAGTTTTATGCTAAATTATAAGCTATGTAAAATTTTTTATATTTTATGGTCATTATATATGATGGGTGAACCCAGATAACACAAGGTGATACTAATATATCTTACATTATTGGTGTGCGTAGATTGCATCAGGTAAGCCTAATATAGATTATACGATGGGTGTGACCCGATATCGCTAGTATAACCTGAAGTAGATTATAAAATCGGAGATCTTGGATAACACTCCAATTCATAGAGTAATGATTATGTTTTTTAGATAACTATTTTAGAACTTGGACAAATGGTTATTCAAAATTCAAGGCTTCTGAAAGGTTATACGAAGATAATGTCCCATGATACCAAAACATTTTATCTTTTTCAATCATGGGTATATAATGGTTCTTTTTATCAAGATTCATGTATCATAGATCTTGAATATTTATTCAAATGACAACTTCTATTGTTAAATCCTTATTCCATGTTTTCAGGTTGATATTCCATGTATTGATTGGTATAGATATCTGTATGTTATAAAAATGAAATTTCATTATGTCATTTTTTATTGGAGTGAGTATCTAAAGAAGGGATAAATTTAGTACAAACTAAAATATCCTTTAAAAATAGTTTAAGTAAAATTCCCAAAATAATTACAATATCCCAGTTAATCAAAATAGTAGATCGATATATGTTTTGATAGATTAAAATATTTCTCAAAGAGTCAATATGTCTCTGTTAAAATAATATGAACAATATTTTAAATTGAAATTGATTTTCATAGTCAAAATATCTTCTAAACACTAATTAATATTAACTATAAATGTAGTGGGTTTTTTTATAAATTTAAACAAAATCATTTTAATACATTGAAATGAAATAAATCACAACACATAGTAGAATAAATACAAGAGGTTAAACCTCTAGCTGAGACCTAATCCCCTCTACATGGATATCACCTTCTTCCTGATGATTATATAAATATAATCCTCATCCTCAAACTGGATTATGTATAAATAATAACTAACAAGATTTCAAAGATACACATAGACCTATACAAAATAACCATGGGAAATTAAATAACCACATGCCAGGCATGCACCTATTTCACTACATAGTGGTTAAAAATATAATAAAATAGTGAATAAGATATCTAGTATCATCCAGTTATAGATCAAGAGGCAGTGTGGGTTTGATATATAAGGTAAAATATACACCTATAAACCTATAAAGTAAAAATAGAAATATCAAGTGTAGAGATAAAAAAGGATGTTGTTTCTCTATTTTATGTTCTATAAAGAATGATACTCCTATGATGTATATGAGGTTGTATCTTGAGTTGAGTTTTGGAAATTATAGTAAAATATAGTGTCATATGCTCTCTTTTTCTCCCTATAAAATGGAATCTATAAGATTTTTATTCTTCACTCTTTCATAGACATGTGTTGGTAAGATGCACTATGCAATTACTCCAACAAATCACAAAATTATCACCATTATTCTATATCATTCAATACAATTCCATATCACTTCAAATGGGTGTTTTTGTCTTCGAATTTCTATGAAGAAGTGTACTTATTAATTTAATAGCACCATACAGGTCTAGCAATTTGAATAAAAATAATCTGGATATTATTATTCATTTGTTGAACTCTAAATATACTATTTAATGTTCTCTATAATAGTTCAAGAATACACATTAAAATAATCATCATATTTAAATTCCATAATATAATAATTAGATGAAATTAATTAAAATATCCTAGAACAGTGATAGTGACTCATTTTTCTAGTGATACATCACTTTTAGTGATCCATCCTAGAAGTGAATTAGGATAGTGGTGAGTTAGAAAATTGGTAACTTTGGAAGATGGTAGTTCATTCTCTTTGGTGAATCATTTGGGAGGTGAGTCTTCTCAATGCTGAAACGTTTCAGAAAATTTCAAAATTTCTTGGATGTATGTAAAGTATGATGGCAAGTCATCTGGTGGTGTGTCATTATTGACATTGTGGCCATTCTGGAGATTGGCCCTTCCCATACATATCCAATTTTTTTCTTGACGGTGCACATCTCTGACGGTGGGCCTTTCAAATGCTTTTCCAAATTTCATTACAATGGTGTCTCTTCTCTAATGAGTTTTTTTCAAATACATTGAACAGAGTCCATTCTTAATGGTGACTTGTATCTGATGTTGGGTCTTTGGAATAATTTTCCAAAAATTAATTCTAACGTTGGATCTTTGCTAGTGGTTACTCTATATCAACGTTGAGTCATTTCTATACTTTTCCAAATTTACAAAAAAAATGGATTATAGTAAAAAACATTATCATAAAACATAAAACAAGATAATAAGATTTTAAAAAGGGTTCAAAAATTCTCCCATTTTTTGATCAGAAATATTGGAAATTTTTAAACCATGTGGCGAATAATAATTCGTTTAAAATAGACCAGTTTAACACTTGGTATCAAAGTTATTAAATAAAAATGTATGGTATTATAAAAAAACATAAACATAACCAAAGAAGATGGTATCAAAGGAATATATTTAAATACATATGCTATCAAATGTATTGTAGAAAATAGTATCATAAGAAGTTAATAAAGATGATATCAATGAAATAAATTAAATACAATGGTATCAAAGGTATGATATCAATAAAAAATGATGGTATCAAAGTATAGTGAAAATTTTAAAATGATTACATCACTATAAAAACAAGAAATAATTCAATATTTATTATAAATTACATATTCATTCTACCCCTTTTGGTATTATCAAAAAGTATAATGAAATGTTGGAATTTTAAAGAAATAAAATATAAATAAGAAGATATATTTAAATGCTGGATAAAGATAAATAATTATATCCAAGAATATATACATAAAAAATTCATTAAAATATCCCTATCAAAGTCTTATAGTCTAATATCATTGATTCTCAGGTTGGTTAAAAATAATTCCATGTTATTTGGACTTCCCTTTTCAGAAGCATAGGGAATAGAAATAGAAGTAGAGGGAAATTAAGGGATATTTGTAGGGTTATCTGGAAGAGAATGAGTCTCTCTGATCATAATAGTCTTGATATTATAGAAATATTATATGGGATTATGGAAAAAGTATGAAACCAGGTAGGTAAAGGTGTATTGGGATCTTAAGAAACACTTGGTCTGAAAACTATGAATCAGAAGGTGGAGGATTGAGAAAAGCAGTGACTGAAATGGAATCATGTTCCACTACTACAGTGTCAAAAACTTGAAGAAAGGGATTTATCATATTTATGAAGTTCATGATTGTATTTACACCACTTTTTATAGACTTGAAATGGTCCTTATTCTCCTTCATTAAAATATTTCAAATGGGGTTCATCACAGTCAGCTGATTGACCTAATCGTTGATGTATTGATTCTGAAAACGAATATATAGGTTCTCATAAAAGAACTTGAAATGATAGTTGAGCTTGTTCTTAGTATAAATCCATTAATGGTAAAAATTTATTTCTGTTTTAATTATATATCTATCATATTTTACACATTTCATACATTATCTAACCATCAAGTGAACATGAAGGCAATTATGTAGGATTTATCTCAATCTTTCATAAGGTATATCTAGAATATCCATTGAAATAGCTCAAATATCTTCTTGAACCATAGAACTGATCAGCTTGGCATCAAAGGAAGGAGGTGAATCACTTTAATTAGAATATATAGAAGTTATTTTCTCCACCCTCTCCAATAATTAAACCATACAATCTAAAAAATAACACCGCATCGCATCGACTATAGACATGAAAGTATCATTCTCATTAGCTATTGTTTTGTTCTATTTTTCATCTTCTGGAATGTAATGCCTCATTTTGGGATGTATGCGATGTATAAAAATATAAAATAGATATCCTTAATCTTTATAATTAATAATAGAGACCATGGGAGGTTTGATCTTAAGAATCCTATTAAAATAGGATGAAACCCATTCCCAAAAGTACTCTAAGTAAGCTCTAGATACTAAATAAATAGTCACAAATGAAATGATATGTGTAGGAAAAGGTGAAGAAACTATCTCAATGATAGTTACCTATATAGAATTAGATCTATCTATCATATCAAAATAAAAACATTGAGTCTCCCCAAAAATATCTGTATATTATACCATGGATCCATTAGGTTACACTACTGAAAATTACGTCTATATCCACAGTTTTGCAAAAAACTGTGGGTATAGGGATAGTACATGAACCTATACCCACGGTTTTGGAGAACCGTGGGTATAGGGTATTTTTGGAAGAATTATACCCAAGGTTTTGGATAACCGTGGGTATTGTGTTTTTTTGGAAGACCTATACCCATAGTTCTGGAGAACCATAGGTATAGCTTATGGCGGGGAATGAATATTACGCGGGGCACGAAAAAAATTTCCCGGGAAAATAATTTTATCACAGTTTAGTTTAATATATTTATATAAATATAAATTTATGTACTCAGAATTTCGGTAGATTGGTTGATCACTTGAGGAGGCGTGGCCGTGAGACTAGGGTTCGAATCCCTTGGTCTGCTATTTTTGAATTCATAATAACCTATGTGGATTATATTAATATATATACGTATATTTATATATAAATATCAATTAAAAATCATAGCTCCTTTGGTCAATTAGCGGTGCGCGGCCGTGAGTCCCAACATGAGATGCATGTTCAAAACCCCTTGTCTGTGTTTTTATATTTCTTAGTACCCCATATGGATAAAATGAATACTTATATGCTGATGTATGATTATATAAGAGAAAAAATTCGTAGTTCAGTTGGTCCCTCGGTGATGCGCCTCTGTGAGGCACAATGGCAATGCGAGTTTGAATCCCAACTACTGTGAATATTTTGAATTTTAATATCCCATGGTTTGAAAATAGTGGGGTCTGTTGTGTGCCAGACTGGAATAGCCATGGTGTACACACTGACTCCCCTATACCCACAGTTCTTCAAAACCGTGGGTATAGGTTGAGACCCCTATACCGACGCTGTTCCAGCCCACGGTTCCCAAAACCGTGGGTATAGACTATACCCATGGTTTTGAACAATGGGTATAGGTCAATATTTCAGTAGTGTTACATATCAACTAGAATAGAAGGTCTCTCATCATTCCAATCATTATATTCCAGACCATGTCTGGCATAACAATGGTACATATCCCATTCCAAAAAAATGATGTGACATGAAACCTAAATAGAGATAAACTGTACGAATAATAAATACTATATTGTTTATGGTAGGATAAACTAGTGAAGGTTCAATAACCATCTGATCAAGAAATTTCTACACAACAAATTTACTCTTATCATGCTTAGCAAGATCTATGTCTGTAGTGTCAATACGGTGACTAGAAAGACATGAATATTCTCTCCCTCAAATGATGCCTTAATATCATATATAGGGGTTCTAATATTATCATGAACTATGATTAGTATATTCTTATACCTATAAGAAACTGATGATCCCGGATAAGAAACATGTTCTTGGGAAATCTCAACATCTCTTGTACAAATGTTTCTATATGGATAATCATGGTCAATAACACTGTCATATTAATTAGTATAATCGTCTTTTTCATCTTCATTTTATTCTTTATCATCTTATTCATCACAAAAATTTTATTTTCTATTTTCGTTAGAAGACATATAAGTTCTCATAATCTATTGATCTCCATAAACTACAGTTTCTTCTTCTTCACTTCCTTATTTTAACAATGACTCTCAGACAGGGAGAAATCTAGGTGGAATAGGTTCTCCAAAAGAAATAAAAGGTTTGATATTAGGAATGTCTGCGTGAATTACCTCAATAACTGAAAAAATTTCTATTCATATCCTAGAGAAGTGAATCCACTTATTCTGAATCCATATACTCAACCACTCATATAGCTCCATGATAGGATCAAAAATATTCTTCAACCTAGTTGGGTGATCAACATGATTGAAAACCACATAAATTTTTTTACAACAAAATACCCACTACATCTTCTAGGTATTATATCTTATATACATTCTCTTTCAAATTACTATTATAAGGGAAAAACCTCCACATTTTACCACTATTTATTATTCCCCATCAAGCAACCCTTAGCTTCCAACCAGGCTGAAATGAACTTGGGATAAATAAGGAAGTATGATCTTGATGATTTATTGCACATTTCTATCATATGACTCATTAGGTATATGAAAATTCTGATTATTTATCATATATTCCTAATTCATAAGATAAATAAATCTTGATTCCTCGTTGTAGTGAAATCATATTTCCTTGGACACAACACATACAGAATTAACTTGAAAATCAAATGACATTATCCATCAAGATTAGTTTGAGTGGGTATTATTAGAATTAAATCTCTAATCAAACCATCTAAAGAATGAAAAGACAGAAATATTTCACAATCACTCGAAATAGATCCATGATAGTCATTTGATATACCTTTATGGGGAACTTTTAGTCATCTGGCCCATTGGAATTAAGAGAAAAAAATATTTTTTCCATTTATTCTACATATAACTAGTCCTCGTGTTCCTAGAAGATAGACATGACATATTTGTAGAAATGATATACCAAAATAGGATATAATTGCCTCTAGTTGTAAGGGAAACACTCTTGCCATCCAAAATATTGAAAAAAATTAATCCCCAAAGGGTTCCTTGACAGAAACCACTCAATATGAACTTCATTCTATGTCACAACTATCCGATTAGCGAGTCGTGGGATCACTAGATCGACATCTAGATGACTTGACTCTCCATTATGATTATTTAAATAACAATACTCATCTACATAATACTTTTTGTCTCACATTACTATAACCATGTAAATCATTTCATAAGGTTCGTATATGGTTAAATAAAGGCTATCAGTAGAGAGAGAATGGGTCACATTGAGCTTCAAAAGAAAAGGTATGAGGGAGAAAACATTGAAATTTAGAAAAGTGTCTAATTTATATCATATAGGTGTTTAAGGATTTTTAAAATAAAAAATGAATATGACTCATATTGAAATTAAATAAATAGATAAGCAGTAAATATGAATTAGTAATGGTTGCTCAAAAAACAATGATGGTTTATTCCAATAGTGGGTAAAACTCAAACAGTTGGTAAAACATCAATGGTGGTTAAAACTCTAATGGTGGGTAAAACTAAAATGGTAGGTAAAAATAAAATGGTGGGTAAAACTCTAATGGTGGTTAAAATTGAAATTTTGTGTCCCATAAAATTGAATTTACCTAAAATTAATCATACCTAATTAACTCTTGATGTTGTTCATTCTCTTAGAATTCAGTGGATTGGTAAAAATATAAGAAAGCTAATGTTTTGTTCCAATGTATTCAATAGTTTTATCACTTTTTGAAAATAGAATCTTAAATAGTGATGGATTACATCAATTTTTTCTTATTCTAGAGTTAGATACAGTGTTCCTAGAAATATTTATAGCACTTGTGTTATTGCAATATATTAGGGCATATCAGAATTGATATACATAATATAACAAAATATGTTTCATCCAAAATTTTTTGGATAGATTCTATCTATAGATATTTATTTGTCTTCGATAGTAGAAACAACCACATAATTTTGTTTCTTACTAATTCAAGATATGAGTGAACATCCCAAAATATTACATGTTCTATAGGTTCATTTTCTATCTTACTTTCAACCACAAAAATAATCATCTTAATAACTAACATGGTGAATTTATTATCCTCTTGGGTAGAATTATCCTTAATTGTCTGTATACATGAAGTATATAAAAATACTTTTTAAAGAAACTAAGTGTGACTCTTTTGTGTTTACTTGAAATTGACAAAACATGTGTAAACTAAACATAATGTCATGTCAGCTAGTAGTTAAGTAGAGTATACTTCTAATCACCCCTATGTAACTGGTTTGATCCACTTATTTCCCAGCTTCATCAAGATCCAATTTACATGATACACTCATAGATGTGTTTCCACTCAATGTGATATCCAAAAAAAATTAAATGGTCTTTTGTTTATTTACTTTGAATTAAAATAATTATTTATTTATATTAAAAAAATATTAAAGCTAATAATTGATTTCAGTTCACCCATTAAACTGATTTCAAATTCATTCTTCATCATTTTTTTAAATCTAGTACATAAATAATTTCTAAGAGATCAAAAGATAATATCATCTACACATATTTAAACTACTAATTGTTTTGAAATTATTTTTATATATAAGGTAGGCTTGGCTGTGAGTTTTGAAAATAATTTTGAATTAATAAAAGGGATTCCCTTTTCATACCAATCTATAGGAGCATATTTTAAACCATATAAATATATTTTTTAATTTAAATCAATTATTTGTAAAATTATGGTTCTAATATATATGGGGTATTTCAATAAAAACATCCTGAACTATATACCCATTCCAAAATTCCCTTTTGGATTCCATTTGATATAGTTTTAAATATATATGTTCTATATATGGAAGTAGTATTTTAATGGATTAAAGTATTGGTAAAAAGGTTTCTTTATAGTTGAAAACTTCTTTTTTGACTATACCCTTGTGCAGACAGTCTAGACTTATTCCTAACTATTATTCTAGATTCATCAACCTTGTTTATAAAAACCCTTTTAGTTCCTATAGTTAATGTGTATTTGGGTCCATCAAGAAGTTACAAATATTTATTAATTTTAAAATTATTTATTATTATTTTATATCAATTATAGAAAATTCATTATTAACTGCATCAATGATGCTCTTAGGTTCTATATGTCATAAGCAATCATGATGATCAACCTAGTTTCTTATAAAATCACTAGTTTGTGTAACTCTATATAAATTTACAACTAAAACTTTTACAGGATGGTATTTAAGAGTCCTAAAAAATCTAGAAACAAAAGTGTTGGCCACGTCATGGTCTTCTATATGTTCTGGTTCAAGTTCTGAAAGTTCCTTTGAATTGGATGATTTTTCTACATGTTTTATAGCAGAATCAATAAATTTATATTCAGGCCAGATAAACCATCCAGAAATTTTTTTAAATGGGTTTTAGGATAATTTGGATCAATTTCATCAAACATGACATGAAATAATCTTTCTTAGTTTTGGTTATTTTATTAAAAACTCTATAGTATTTACTTGAAGCATAATAACCAATGAAAATTACATCATCTTCTTTGGAGGAAGACTTTTAATGATTAATATTAGTTTTTATAATAAATACTTTGAAACCAAAAAAATATAATGTAACTTACATTAGGATTTCTGTTATTCCAAATTTCATAACAATATTTCTTCAAAATTTGTCCAAAAAAACTCTATTAAATATATAGGAGGATGTGTACACAAACTCTTCCAAAACTTAGATTGGAAATTCATACTCATTATGAATTATTTAGGCAATCAATTGAATTTATATATTTCTTATTTTTACAAAACCATTTTAGGGGTCCTAGGAGATGATAATTTATGGATTTAAATATTATGAATGAAAAAGAATTCAATGTCTTTATTTTCAGGCTCCCAAACATGGCCACTTCATAGGGTTTTTATTCTATGTCCACTTAGGATTTCTATAGATATAGCATACATTGTCAAATAAGATCAATATTCACTCTTGTGAGCCAAAAAGAATACCCAAATACACTTGGAAATATCAACTACAAGTACATAGACACAATACTTACCATTTAAACTTGAAACTCTAAATGGTCCAAACATGTCCTTGTGAACCAAATCAAGAGGATGAGAAGTTAATACATAATTAAATAATTTAAAATATATATATTTTTTGATTTCAATTTTTGATAGGGGTTACATGATTTGTTATTTTTGAATTCATGTTTGGGTAGATCCCTACGTAACCCTATACTAGTATGATTTGTATGTGCGTGAATATTTAAGTGACATAGTCTCCTATTCCAAATACAATATTCTCAATTAGAGGCACTACGTAAGAATTATTTTTTAAAATTAAAGAATCAATATTAAAATCATATACATTATCATTTCTTAATGATATAAAAGATAAATAATTTTTAGAATTAAAAACAATACATGAATTTTTTTTTAAATTTATATGAAAACCATCATCACATATCTATTGTATTCTAATAAGAGTATATTTTAAACCATAAGAAAAATTACTTTATATGTTAAAATTGAGTTAGAGTTACTAATTTGGGAAAGCCCAATGATTTTTTCATAATAACTATTACCAAAGATTACATGATACCATAAATCATTATAAAATTCTTGAATCCTGAGAAATCTGCATTTATATGTATTGAACAACCATTGTCTAAGTAACACAGATTACTATAGTATATTTTCTTGAATTTTTCAATAAAACAATTTATACCAAGATTGATTTTTGTGCACAACTATTATTGGGTCTAGATATGTTAGTGATTATGGATTTAAGAACCCAATTTTTCTTGATATATTTCCAATAATAATATTGTAAAATATTTGAAATAAAAACTTTATTTAGTCCATGTGAATAAGAATTAGTTTTAGAATTTTCATAATTTTATTTAGGAACAAAAGTGATCATAATAATTATTCTCTATCCAGATTAGTAACATAGACTAGTAATGTATTTCAGATAATTTTTTCCAATTATCTGAGTGAGTTTTTCTCTTCCATTAGTGAATCTCTCTATGTATTTCTTTAACTGCTCATTTGACACCAATATTTTAATATTTTCATTCAATAATTGAACATTTTTTTCTTTTTCTACATAAAATTAATATTTAACATTATTAGATAAAGCATGTTGTTTCTTTAGAATTTTGTATTTGTCTTTAATATCATTAAAATTATCTTCAATTGTATTACTATATTCATAAAATTATTTTTTTGACATGTCATCGTCATTTTTCTCTCTATAATGATCAAAATTAAGTATTGGAGATAAAATAGGTACCTCTTATATATTTGTTATGAAGAAAATATTTTCTCTATTAGCATTCTCTTCATGAGTTGATTCTAGGACACCATAATTATCCCTAGAGGCACTCTAGGTATCTTTCATTTCATTCTTTTATTTTCTATCTTTATCATTATACTTCTTCTGGTGATTTAACTTGGGATAATCATCCTTAACCAGACGTTTTATTTTATACTCATCAATGTTAATATCTTTTTAATAATCATATCTTCCCTAGTCCTTCTTTATATCCCCTCTACTATCATAATTTCCCTTATAGCTTAGTTTTCTGGAAAATTTATTCTTCTTAGATAAATTATTAAAAATTATGTCTAAATGAACCATTTCCTCATCACTGTCGACTGATGATTCCTCATTACTAGAATTTTTTTCTAGTACATTTTTCTTCTCTTTCTATTTTGATGTTGTATTCTTTAAGAGTACATATTAACTTGAAGGTTCATCATCATCTTCACAACTAAGTTTAATATCTTGCACATACATCATCAACATTCCAATCAATTACTTGATAGGTAGTTTGATGATGTCAAAAGTTTCTCTTATTGACATTGATGTTCCAAACCATCTCACAGGAATAAATATCAATAGTTTCATTATTTGATCTTTTCCCTTTTCTGGATTCCCCATTGAGCTCATTGATTTCACTATCTCCCTGAACTCGAGATATATATTAGAAATCATCTCATCTAGTTTCATACAGAATGTATCAAAATTTATTGTATAAGAGTTCAATCTCATTTCATTTACATTAGTAGTTCATTCAAGAGAAATAACTAATGTATCCCAAATTTAATATTAATTTTTAATATAAGATATCTTATTAAATACTTCATCTCTTAACGAATAATAAAGTGAATTCATGGATTTTAAATTGTTGTTGTATGCATGTTCAGTATCATCAACCCACATAGTCCAAGTATTATTAGGTAATTCATATTTATCCTCTATAGTATACCATATTAGAAAACCCATGCTTTAAATATGTTTTTTTTTCATTTTTTATTGTTCATTGATAATAGTTATTTCAATTAAAAAATGGATGCCCATTCATAGAACAAACTTCTTGTCTCTTATCAATTTAATGAACTAAATTTAGAATTGATTGAAATTTATGATATTTAATACATAATTAAATTAGGATTTTTTTTTTAAAAAACCTGTGATACTAAATCATAGTCAAAGTGAGTATCTCAAGAGTGATGTGAATTTAGTACTTTACCAAAATTTATATTAAATTGAGTTTAAATATAATATCCCAAAAAATTATAACTACCAAGTTAACCCAAATAGTATAAAAATATATGTTCTGATATATTTTAGTTTTTCTCAATGAGTGATTAAGTCTAAGTTAAAATAATATGAAAACAATTTTTACTTTTGAAAACAATTTAATTTAATAAGATATTATATAAACACTAATTATGATAACTATTAAATTAGTGGTTTTTCTTTACATTTTAAAACAAATTTAGTTTAATGGTTTAAAATGAAAAAATGAAATGTGAAATAAATAAAAGAGGCTCGGTCTCAAGTTGTGACATAATACTCTTCACATGGAAATACCCTATTTAAAATTATATTATATAAATATAATATGGATCGAAAAGTGGGGTTAGGTATACACAACTACTAACCAACTATATTGGCCACACAAGAACCTCTTCCATATCGACCATTGGGAATAAAATAAAGACAGGACATGCATGGAAGTATTCTATAAAACAGTTGATAAAAAAATTTATCAAGAGAGTAAAGAAGATATTGATTATCTTCCAGTTATATAATATGATATAGTGTGTGTTTTATAAAGAGGTTAAACCCCACACTAATCGAAATTTAAAGGAAATAAACTGAAATATCAAGTGTAACGATAAAGATAAGATGATGTCATTCTATGAGATTTTATCTAAATATTTAGACTCATAGGATATATCTATGAAAGGAGTTTGAGTCATTTTTATTAAAATTATAATAAAAAATAGCAATCTAAGATCTCTTTTTCTCTCTATTGAGAAAATGTGTTTTTTTAATGTTTCACTCTATCATAGTAATGTGTTTTTAAGGTGCAGTGTATAAGTGCTCTATAAAATCTCACACTTTGAATCACTCTTATATTTATTACAATAAAATTTCATATCACTTCACATGTGTTTCTATATATTTTTATGCACATGAGGGAGTCTTCTAATTAATTTAACAACAACATGGGGGATAATTCATTTGATGAGAAATCATCCACATCTTCTGGTCCTCATACTAAACTCTGGAATTCTCTTTAATGTTCCTTGAAATAGTTTAAAAATAACCATTAAAATAATTATAAGCATAAAAATTCAATAATATAGCTGTTAGGAAAAATAAATTCGAATATCTTAGAACAGTGATGATGACCCATTCTAGTTGTGGGTCATCCTAGTGGTGGCTTTGGATAGTGGCGAGTCAGTCTAATGGTATGTTAGTCTAATGGTATCTTACTCTCAATGGCGACTCATCTTAGTGGTGAGTCTTCTAAACGGTGACTCATCTCCTAACTTTTCCAAATTTCTTAATAGTTGTTAAAGTATGATGGTTGGTTATATGGTAGTGATTCATCTTCAATGATGACTCATTTCTGGTTTTAGGTATTTTCTATACTTAGCCAAACTTTCATACTGACATTTAATCATCTCTGATAGTGTGTATTTCAAATACCTTAGTAAAATTACACTCTAATAGTCACTGATCTTTGAAAGTGGGTCCTTATGATACGTTAACCAAATTTTATTTCGTTGGTGACTCGTATCTTACAATGGGAATTTCCAAATTTTTTCTATAATTCCATTTTAAAAGTAGGTATTTCATGGTGATTACTCATCTTCAATGAATAGTTATTCTGTACATAGCCAAAATTTTTCCAAAATTCCTTTTAGAATAAAATGCTTTTATAAAACCTAAATATTTTTTATAACAAAATAAACATTATTTTTTGATCATTAAAACAAGGTTGTCAACAGTTTTCATACACCTTTTCTCTTCATATATATATTGATAATATTTATTTATATTTTCTTTTGATTACACTTACTGAGAATTTTAGCTCACCTTTATTAGGATTCCTTTCCATAGGTTATGAATAATGGTTTTTAATTATCTTCACAAAGGAGAAAGATATTTATGGGATACTATTGGGATCTTTCATGAATTAAGAAATTTGTGTTCCATTTTTCCAATAGCACAAAACATTTTTGTTCCTAAAGCATGTGTTGGGTAATGTACTGAATATTAAACTAAATATATGTAATAAAAATTTAGGATATTATTGGGTTACTATAAAAACCTTTTTAAAAATTATTCCATCACCTCTTCTCACTAACACAAAAGGCACTAGATGTGGCTGGAGCAACCCTCTAGGTATCTGATGGAAAACCTATATCCTGGAATGTGTCAGACAATTAGAGAGGAAAATCACAACGACTTTCTTTATTCAAGGCTACCAAAACTACCTTATTAAATTTTGATATATCTTCGTTGACCCCATGTATACGACCCACTAAAAAACTCAATAAGAACTAATAATATACTCTCTCAAGAAAGATTGAAATATCACTGTTCTATGAATTAAGATTTCTCTACATTGATTCAAATCATAACTTGGAATGGAACTATTTACTACCAAACTCTCATTCATTACAAAAAACTATAGATAAAGCACTTTAATATCCTTAACATGTTTTTTCAATGAGTATTTGATCACTAGGGTTCCACAAATTGCTAATTTTTTATCCTAATAACACCCACCTACTAGTTGGACAACATGGCCCTGAGCATGCCCTTGCATCTGATTTTCAGAATCCCACTTATCATGTCTTCCTAATAAGTGAATTTGGAAGTACATTGCCTTTTACTGAATAATTAATTATATCAATTATTAATATATATAAGTACATTACACAATAAGGTTTATAAAGATTCAAGTCATGCTGGAAGAAGAAATACCACAAACTCTTATGTTTAGTATACTATAAAAAAATCATCCCAATGTGGTTGTGTTCCCAACTTTTCAATCCATTAACCACCAACAACAACTATAAGTTAAGAGAAGGTTATTTTAATGCATGGGGACACAAATAACATAAACTATAATCATCTAACTCAATGTTAGACACATCACCATACACTACATTCCCAAATATAAGCTTGGGAAGAATTAGGATCAGATCCATCATTAACCACTTCTTCCCACTAATTCATCAATTCAGACCTGAATCTTTTTTTAGTAAGTGTTGCAATGTGCACTAATATATGAATAAATATATGATGAACCTCATATAGAACCCATCCATTAAGATAATACTTTGATTCTTGAATACTTTCATCATTCATACCCAAGACATGAATTCATCAACTTTCTTGGGGTCAATTAGTATTCCTACGTGGGAAGCCACACACCTTAGAAAAAACAACTCTTGTATCCAAAAAATTTCACTTTGAATATGTAACATATTGTATATGAGATTGTAGTGTACTCAATATGATATCTAGGTATCTAACATGTGATTCCAACATATAATGATACATTAGGATATCATTGATAAACACAACAACGAAGGAGTCCATGTATGGGTGATAGACCAGGTTCATGAGATTAATGAACACTACTTATGCATTCATCAGTACAAAATCCATAAAGAAAAAATCATAGGACTTGTACATTCTCTTAAATGTCGTCTTTATTATTTCTCATATTCTAACTCAAAGCAGATTGTATCCAGAACATAGATCCATCATAGAAATCCACTTGGATCACATTAATTGGTTAAAAGGCCAAAAATTCTTAGATAAGATTACGTATTATTCATAAGCATTAAATTGAATTTTTGTTATTCCATAAATAGAGAACATTATAATCTACCTTCTTAGAAAACTATATGAGATCACCTCAATAGAAAGTGCTCGGTCTTATGGAGACTATAGACATAATAACATCAAGATTAACCTTGAGCTCTTTAAACATAGATATTTCCATGAGATAAAATGGAATTTATATAGGTAATGAGATAGGCATAAGATTGATCTGAAACTCAACTACCTTATATGGAGGAAACCCCATTAAATCTATTGGAAATATGTCATGATACTGGTCTACCATTCAAGGGAATGAGCTGGAAATAACCACATGATCTAAAATAAGTGTCATACAACTAAACTGCATTGAAAATGATTATATATGATGAGGATATAGTGCAACTATTCTAATTTCAATGTCATATTCATAGATCAACATGAAATTTTCTTATTTTGGTGATGAAAAAGTTATTCATATCTAATAAAAATCGATCTGTTCATGGAAGATTGTCATTTAGTCCAAGCCATGGATTAGGTAGAAATATATCATCTCCAGAATTGTGTTTCTCCAATGAATATCAATGTTAGAAACAACAATTATAAAGGCTAGATAGATATGATGATGAACCAATTTCTCTACAAGCGGTGTATCAACAGAGAGAATATTAGAAGAGAAATTTTATGGTAAATCCAAACTGAAAACTACATGACCCAATATGAAATAATGGGAAGCACACATGTGAAATAAGGTAACATATAGAGTAGATGAGATCAGGATTGTACATCAAAAAATGTATTTTCTATAGGGACCCAAGCAGTTTACATATAACAGTTTATGATTTTAAGCATAATTAATCATCTGAGTACAAGACAAGGATCGTTAAGTCTAGTGTATTAAAAGACTAAGTGCATATAACATAAAACATATGGCTAAAAAAATTCTTTATTTAATCTCCATTAAGATCTCATAACATTATTTGAGACCATACATCTTCATAGGTTACCCTAGGGAACACATGAACAAAGTGATGAACTAAAATCCGAGTAAGAAAATGAACATAAGGATACATCTTAAGCACATGAGTTTGGAGGGATGAAATAAAGATATCCCAAAGCATGGAACATATGAAATGGTATAATATAATCATGGGTCATATAAACATGGAATAATATAAATGTGGAAGAATCATAAATTTTTTTAAGTACATGTCAAGGCTAACCGCCAATCCTTTTTCCCATTTCAGTACGGGTCAAGGCTAATGGCCAATCCCGTTTCACATCGCATCTCACGAGACTTAAAATAACCCAATGCATTGGAGAACTATCTAGGAACACCCATATAAAATTTTTTAGGAATATTATTTCCACATAAATATTCTTACCACATAAATAATCATACATAATCAACCATACATAAACATAAGGGTACCCATGGAAAGAATTGGGTACCACAATCACGACCAATGTGCGTATCATGAAAGTGTCGCTGAAAGGAAAGGATTATAACATACATGGATCTTCATAATGTAAAATAGGGATATAACATGGTATGTGTGTCAAACATAAGTGACAACATAAAAGAAATGTATTTTAGAAACATTATCATTAAAACATTTTTGTACGGTTTTAAGGAAAATACTATAGAGCTTTAAAAATAGAAAAGAGGAAAATTATTTACATAAATCCATAATTGAACCAAGAATTTTTTAATAATAAAATAATGATTTTCGAAATAAAATGGTGTCTTAAAACAAAGAATAGAGTGAACATGAAATTGGGTATCAATTCAGAAAGTTCTCCTAAAACAGGTTTTCTTCTTAGAGAGTTCTAAGGAGAGAATCTTTTTAAAACAAGTATATCCCCGAAAGAGAGTAATGAAAGGGTATTCATAAATGAATTTATAAACCTATACAGAATTTAAAATTGTTACATAAATATATATGTCAACTCCATTTTTAAATAAATAATGACAAGGCAACCCAGAAGAACAAAGAAGGCTCGGGTAGAATTCGTTATGGTTTTATCGACATGGTGTCGGGTGTAACCCAGAGGGATTGATGAGAGAGAAAATGGGTTTATCATCACTTATAAATCATGAGGGAAGTATAGTGGTGGGAGTGAAAACATATACCATTATTCATGATTACACATAAAAAGTAATTTCATAGAGGACAATCTTGATGAAGAGTGAAATAGAGAGGATCCATTACCTTAAATCTGTTGGTGTTCTCCACCTGTTATTAAAGACCTAAATAAACAAATTAGGATTATTAATTAAATATTAAAGAACCTCTTATATATGTAATTGATTTATTATTACCCTTTTTATTTCATTCAAGGCCATCTTGATTAGTTATAATGTTTAATTTCATTGTTCGGGCTCGCTTGTTTAGTTGGTTTTAAAAGATCAGTTCACTTATATTAAAGTTTGGATAAACATGAAAGATGGAAGTGGTTATCCAAAAAATAATTTATATGATATTATTTTACATCCAGGAGATTACATGGTTTTATATTTAATTTTGTTACTTATATTGAAGTCGAACTATTATTAATAACAATAGTGACTACCATTTTTGTTAGTCGGTGGGTTTGATTACAAAGAACATGTTTTGATTTACAACTTTTTACTATTTGTAAAAAATGGATTACAGATCTAAAAATAGGATATATTAAAAATTTAATAATCTGGTTCAACCATAAGACAAATTGTTTCATGACCATAATTAAATATTATAATAGAAATTGATAAACTGTTGTCCTTGAATGTGCTAAATTAGCACATCTCAAATGGTGCTTTCATTTCTTTCAAATAAATGGTGGGGAAAAGTGATAAGACAATGAAATACCCTATTAGCATGAAAAAATTCCAGTACATGTATGTTACTATATTTATCATACAATTTAGGTAATGGTTGGTGAGGAAAGAAAAAAAAGAAAAGAACTTAATAGAAATGAAGGAATTGTAAAGAGGACATTATCTCTTGACACTTCCACCTTTGAGAACCTCTTAATGGGAGAGTTTTTGGTATTTTGAAGTGTCTAAGAGATTTTGGATGTGGGGGAGTGTAAGAACCAGAGATTTTATGAGAATTATTCTTTTTAATTTCATTGATGTCTTGTGTTGTATGCTACACCAAAAGTTTCTTATGATATACGCAACACCGTATTTTCTTGCAGTATACACAACACTATTCTTGGGTCGTGTTACGCACAATTTCAAATTCGTTTTTGTAGAAACTATTCTACGCAACATTATGTATAGATTTTTTTTAATGTATAACTGAAATAAGTTTTGATTATGTTATACGCAACACCAAACAGAGCTTTGGCAACACGCAGCCCTGACTTGGCTTGCATTATACGCAATAAAGACCTTCCTCGATAGCGTGTGTAGTACGCAATACCGAGTTTCACTAAACGAGATATTATTATAATATTATTTAGAACTAGCCATTATGAATAGTAATAACCAATTTTTGAAATTTTATTTTTCAAAATGGATTTCATTTTTGGATTCGGAATATTGAAATTAGCCTAGGGTAAATTTTTGCTATTTTTCTGAAAACATTCAATTTTTGATGAATAGTGAAAACACTGGGTTACTATTTAAAAACCGACTTTTTATTTAAATAATTATTTATTTTATTTAAATTTATTTTAGGTAAAAATTGATACATAATACCTATATAAGTTCAATGCAATTCATTGGAGTCATTTTATAATAATTTTAGATATATAAAAATTTTATTTAACTTTTCACCGTCTTTTACCCACCTCCTAGAAGAATTTACAAATTTACATAAAACATAATTTTACCGCTTCTATGAGTGGAATTTAGAAAATCCAAGAGACATGGTTAATATCAAGGACTGAAATGTGGTTCAATGAGATGAAAATAATTTTTTGTGGATAGTAACTTTTTACTTTTTTTATCACGGTTAAAAGTAAATTGAGTAGTTAAGGGTAAAAATGTTATTATTATTACCCTAAAACATGTACTAATTTTATTGGTTAAGTTTAATTAGACCAAAAAAAACCTTATAAATAAAATATGACCATTTATTCCAACTTGGATTAGATTAGGACATTTATTATTAATTTATTTAGAGAAGGGTTAAAATAGATAAAATCAAAGTTTAATAACTAAATCATTTTTAATAAAGGGTTAAACATAAGATAAATTCGACTATAAATTATAATAATAAATATAAAAATATTTACTACATAATGGTATTTTATTAGTAATTTTTAAACATTGAATAATTTAATTTATGTATGACACAATGATGATGTAGTAATTATCTTATTAATGAAATATTGACATAATTAATGTTATAAACACCCAAAGAAATGTAATTTGAGACTTTTTATGAATTCAAATAATTTTATAGGTTAATAATACATATTATTACTGATTTAATTTACTTTTTTCGAACTAATATTTCTGTTATGATTTTCACAAAAAATCAATTACCAAATAGTGTCAAAATTGAGATAAAATAGTTTTTAAAACAAATATTATATTATTAATTTCTATTTTATTCCTAAAAATATAAGGTTCTGAAACATGACTTAGATAAGGTTATATATATTAATAATAAACAAATTGGGGTTCGTTTGGCTTGTTATATTATGTTTATTAACCTTATAGTGTAAGAAAAAAAGAAGACACGGTAAAATTAAAATTATTTAACTTAAATTTAAATCTAAATGATAAGGTTAATATAGAAACCTAAACTAGTCTAAATTATATTGAATGAGATTAATTAGACCCATCCACACCTTATATTCAAAATAAATCAAATTTGAGCTATTAAAAATAGAATATGACTTTATAATAAAATAATATTTTTAGTTTTTCCAAAGGAGGCCCTCTCCTCCCTTATAAAAGGGAACCTCCTCCCTCTCTTCCTCACAATACTTTGAGCCTTCAAAACCGGCCAAACTCTACCAAATTATCTTCTCCACTTCCCTAGAAACATCCTATAGGTCTTGGTCTTCTTCAAAGACCAATTTTAGTACTCTAAAAGGAGGTCTCAAAGAGGCGCTTCAAAGAAGAGGTAATGTCCGTTACCGATTCTTTCAACTTTATTTCTGCTTCCACTTATTCTTCATTAGTTGTTTCATTATGAAGTAATAACATTGGTATCACTCATATAATTATATGTTATTATAATTATGAAAAAAACCTATTTAACTATCTATCCATCCTACGGAAAATGAAATCACCGCACTTGTGTACGTACAGAATACCGTCTCCACGCCGTGGTGTAATCTGTTTTCGACCACCACCATACTTGGATGGGTATACTGGTGTAAATAAATAACTTTATATGATTATTATAAATTGATATTGATTCTGAAATATTATAAATACACTTTAGTAGAATTCGACGATCACGGTAATGATATCATCGCTCCTGCGTACGTACGGACTACCGTCTCCACGATGCGATGAGATTCATTCTCCATGTTAACCATTAATGAAAGATTATAAGGTATATATAATAAGTAATCACGAAATATATTACATAATAATGATACTGGATTTATGTATATATATATGTATATCATCTACTTAATTCCATTCAATTCAATAAGGAAATGAAAACAACGTTCATGCGTATGTACGACCTACCGTCTCCATGAACGGTGCATTTCATTCTATTTATCGATCTATCATATATATATATGTATATTCTGAATATATATTACATATAAATCATGTTTTAAATTCTGGAATTAATTAAATCAGGATATAAGTAATAAGATCAATTACAACAAGTCCAAACATGTACGATTTATAAAACGATTTTACCCAAAATGCTGCTTTAACATGGAACTTACAAAAGAACGGGTAATATAAAGTAATAAGTGAACCATATATTATATCATAACAATGAATATGAATCTTTAATAAGTCAATGACATTATTTAAATCATTATACAGGAGGTTCAGATACATACGAAGCATATCGGACCTAAGGTAAGGGATAACCTTTCCAATCTCGTTCTTATCTGAGATTGTTTATTTGTAAGTATTTGCTAGGGTTATTGTTATCATCCATGTCCATGTTTTATAAAAGTGTTTTCATGTATGTTTAATGTCCTTTTTACCCATTTTGACTTTTACTACATGGTATGTATGGAATCTCTCTTTTGTTTATGTTACGAGGTACTTTTTGACTTTTCCGACAAAAGTACGAGGAGAATGTTTTTTTAACTTATACAGTACGAAATGATTTTTTACGATTTTATAAAGGCTTATTTTCATGAAGCTTCCTCCAAAATATTTCATGACTATTTTAAAAAAAATATCATTCTTTTAAAATTGCATGTCATTTTGTAAAAAGAAAATGATTTTCAAGAAGAAAGGATATTTTCCTCAAGAATTCATTTCAAGTGTTTTATTAAAACCATTTTTCCATATAAGATAACATTATTTCATATGGGTATGTTTCATGTATAATGTCTCTATGATTTACATGGTTTCACTTTTATTATTATGAAATGATATCCATTACTTTTATATGGATTATGTGATGAGAGGATGATGTTTATGAAACCCATTTTATTCGTTGGGTTATTATGAATGATGTATGTTTTTTTTGTGGCACGAGTAAGAATGATTTCATTATAAGATGGGTGAGACCTATATCTCCCTCTGATTCATTGGGTAAATATTTATATCTCATTAGATAGACATGGCTGGAACGGTAAGTTAATCTGGTTCAGTGTTACAGGACTGTAACGAGCAGTGAACTCGATTCAGAAAGGGACTTTATCCACTAAGATGGTCTTGGAAGCCATGCCTTGGAATCTATGGAAATAATAACATGTACTGAATAGTTTCCACAATTACATGTTTTATTCTAATTATATTTTATCATTATTGATGATCCATTATGATATATTCCTTACATACATCCACGATTTATGTCTTTGCTCAATATTTTGATGTTTAAATTTCATGTTCAAGTTTTTGCTTTCAAATGTTTATGGATTGTTTTATGTTCACTATGTTTGCCTTTACTGAGCATTTGAGCTCATAATTTTTATGTTTTCTTTTCCCTAGGATATAAGGTAAGGTTTTAGGTAATAAAAAAAAGGTAAGATCTTTATGGGAGATTTTGAGGATCTTTCACCAAGATTAGAAGATAATGTTCCAAGTTTCCAAAGGCACTAAACTATTACGGTTCTTGAGTGTTGGTTTTTGTAATGTATTAAGTATTACGAAAAAGTAATGTAATGTCCATGTACGTCAAGCTTCGGGTATCTACATTTGGTATCAGAGGAAAGGTTTAGTTAACCTTTGGAAACTAGGATGCGAAAACTTTAGTGAGATCCCTAGAGATATTTCTAAGTTATGTCTAGGGAAGTCCCTAAGGGTAAGTATAAGTATAGGTTATAGTCCTAGGATTATGGTTAAGGTCATAGAATTAAACCTATGATGTTATATATTGAAGGTAATCCTCCTTGATTATGATTTTGGCCTCCCACACTATTTTTTTTGGGTTTTAGAAAATGGTTGGGAATGGGAAGATTCATGATAATGGAGGATATGATGGACAATTGAATGATATTCTTCATGAGAAACCGAATGAAATTGGATCTGGAGGTCCACATATAGTTATTATTCCTATTCAGAAATCTCATAATATGATCAATAATCTCAACTTTGGTAAGTTTCCCAACTCAGCTAATAAGAGAAATATGGAGTTTAATAATGATCATAGAGGAAGTAAAGTTCAATTTCTATCATGTAAATCATGTGGGAAGAGGCATCAGGGATAATGTTTCAAAGGAACTAGAAGATGCTTTGGGTGCGGAAAAGAAGGACACAAATCTAGCAAGTGTAAAGGAAAAGGTTCAGTTAACACCATGGATAAGGATAATGATATTTCTATAACATCAACAATGATTAGATGTTATAATGTGGAATGTATGGGCATTATACAAACTAATGCCCTAAGGGAAAATCTAATGAGGAGAATCAGCATGGTCATATGGGCAGTATTTATGTGGATGATGATGAGGATACAACAAATGATATATGAGATAAAAGAAGTGTTGAAGCTTTTTCAATGGTTTAAGAAGGTAGTGGAATTATTGTATGTTTATCAAGAGTTATGTTGTATAGGTAATTTAATGGTACTTTGGAATAAAGAAACATCTAAGGATTGTTACCGTAACACCCGATAGTTTTATGAGAAATATTTTGTTTTTATGTTATAAAAATAATCAAAGGAATATTTCACTACACACAACACTATCTTGGCTTGCTTTACACGCAATCGCAACCTTCCTTGATAGTTTGCGTCGTACACAATACCGAGTTTCACTAAACAACGATATTCTATTAAAATATTACTAAAACTAGACGTTATGAATACTAATACCCACTTTTGGAAATTATGTAAATTTTATTTTTCAAAATGGACTTCATTTTTGGATTCAGAATATCGAAATTATCCTAGGGTGATATTTTGATATTTTTCTGAAAACTTTCAATTTTTGATGAATAGTTAAAACACTAGGTTACTATTTAAAAACCGACTTTTTATTTAAAAAATTATTTATTTTATTTTAATTTATTTTAGGTCAAAATTGATTCATAATACCTTTATATGTTCAAATTAATTCATTGGAGTCATTTTATAATAATTTTAGATTGATAAAAATTTTATCGAACTTTTAACCGTCTTTTACCCACATCCTAGAAGAATTTGCAAATTTACATAAAACTTAATTTTACCGCTTCTGTGAGTGGAAAATAATTTTTGGTGAATAGTAAACATGTTAAGGGTAAGAATGTTATTATTATTACCCTAATAAATGTCTTAATTCTATTGGATAAGTTTAATTTGACCAAAAACAACCTTAGTAATAATATATGACAATTTAGGCCCACGTGGATTAGATTAGGACATTTTTTATTAATTTATTTAAATAAGGGTTAAAATAGTTAAAATCAAAGTTTAATAACTAAATAATTTTAATATATGGTTATACATAAGATAAATTAGACTATAAATATTAATTAGAAATCTAAAAAGATTTCCTACATAGTGGTATTTTATTTGTAATTTTTAGACAATACATACTTTAATTTATGTATGACACAATGATGATGCAGTAATTATCTTATTAATCAAATATTGACATATTTGATGTTATAAATACCCAAATAAATGTAATTGAGACTTTTAATGAATTAAAATAATTTTCTAGGTTAATATGACATGTTAGTATTGATTTAATTTACTTTGTTCGAATTAATATTTATGTTATAATTTTCACAAAAATCAATTACCAAATAGTGTCAAAATTGACATAAAATTGTTTTTAAAACAAATATTATATTATTAATTTTTATTTTATTCCTAAAAATATAAGTATCGGAAAAATGACTTTTATAAGGTTATATATATATTAATAATAAACAACTTGGGGTTCGTTTGGCTTGTTATAGTATGTTTATTAACCTTATAGTGTAAGAAAACAAGAAGACTCGGTAAAAGTTAAATTATCTGACTTAAAGATAAATCTAAATGATAAGGTTAAAATAGATACCTAATCTTGTCTATATTCTATTGATGAGAGGATTTCGACCCATCCCCACCTTATCTTCGAAATAAATCAATTTGGAGCTATTAAAAACCGAATATGACTTTATAATAAAATAATATTTTTAGTTTTTCCTAAGGTGCCCCTCTCCTCCCTTATAAAAAGGCACCTCCTCCCTCTCTTCCTCACACCTCCTTGAGCCTTCATGCTCGGCCAAACCCTGAAAAATTCTCTTCTCCACTTCCCTAGAAATATTCTAGAGGTCCTGGTCTTCTTTAAAGACCAAATTTATTACCCTAAGAGGAGGTCTCAAAGAGGCGCTTCAAAGAAGAGGTAATGTCCGTTACCGATTCTTTCAACATTATTTCTTCTTCCACCTCTTCTTATTTAGTTTTTTCATTATGAAGTAATAACATGAGTACCACTCATATACTGGTATGTTATTATAAGTATGAAACAACCCTATTTCACCATATATCAATCCTACGGAAAACGAAACCACCGCGCGTGCGTATGTACAGAATACCGTCTCCACGCCGTGGTGTAATCTATTTTACACCACCACCTTACTTGGATGGGTATAATGGTGTAAATAAAAACTATATATGATTATTGTAAAGTTATATTGATTCTGAAATAGTATACATGCACTCCAATACAATTCCATGATCATGGGAACGATATCATCGCTCGTGCGTAAGTACGAAATACCGTCTCCATGATGTGATGCGACTCGTTCTACATGATATTCATTGCATAATGATTATATAAATGAATTGAATGAATTAATATGATATATATTACACTAATACCATTCTGGAAATGTGGTATCTATAACCTAAAGAGAAGAATAATAATTTATTCGACAAAACACGCATAATAACAAAAAGTAATAAACACCCGAATAACAAGTAACAGTGAAATATTACTAATAAGAAGCTAGGAATATGGCCATATATGATATCATAACAATGCGTATGATTCAGGAATAAGTCGATTACATTATTTAAATCATTATACAGGATGTTCGGACACTTACGAAGCAAATCGGACCTAAGGTAAGGGAAAATATCACAATCTCATTTTTATCCGAGATTGTTTATACTTTGGTATTTATTGTGGTGTATTTTATCATCCACATACAGGTTTACTCAATATTTAACATTATTTCCATCCACCTATAATTTTTTATATCCAATTTTACCCTTCGGTGAGTTTTTAGTAAAATATATGAAAGCAATCTTTTGTCATTTTTCGTACGAGGTACTTTGTGACTTTTCCGACAAAATTATGAGAAGAATGTTTTTTTAACTTATACGACATGAATGGATTTTTAAAACATTATTTCCAAGAATCTTCCTTTAAAAGTTTTCAAGTTTATTTTTAATCAACTTCTTTTAGTTTACAATTGTATGACATGTTAAAAAGGGAAAATGTATTTGAAGTAGAAAGTATATTTTCCTCAACAATGGAGCTGAAGTGTTTTATCAAAATTATTTTCCATATAAGATAATATAGGGTTCTATTTCTATCCCTATTATTACATTTATTTGATTATTTTGTGATGGAATTATTTTTATGAATTCATTTATCTAAGATGAATTGTTTTATGATGTCACGATGTTTAAGAATCCCATTTTTATTACATGGGTTATGAAATGATGTATGATTTATGATTTTGTGGAACACATATGAATGGTATCATTATGAGATTGGTGGGACCTATATATCCCTCAAATTCATTAGGTAAATATTTATATCTCCTGAGATAGAAATGACAGGAATGGCAGGTTAAACCGGATCAGTGAAACAAGACTGAAACGAGGAGTGAACTCGGTTCAGAAATGGACTTTGTCCGCTAAGATAGTCTTGGATATGAGTCTTGACTACTAAGAAATGATTCTCTACGATTATGTGTGTATGACACAAAGTTTCATGTTTTATGTTATGATTATTGGGATTACATTTCACTACTATGATTTATCCCATGTTATGAAATTATGATCTCTTTTGCAGGTTAAGATTTCCAAAATGTTATGTTCTTATGAATATTATGTGATTGATATTTATTTTGTATACCATTACTGAGCATTTGAGCTCACCCTTTTGTATGTCTTCTTTCCCCAGGCTAGAAAGAAGGTTATTAAGTAGGATATTCCAAAAGGGACTCTATATATGATGATATAAATGGGAGACAATTTAGATTCTTTATGAACCAATTGTTTATGTTTCCGAGTTTCCAAAGACACTATACCTATACGGTCCTTTCCTGGTTTTGTTGTATGTTGTAATAAGTGTGCTTTAATTCTAAAGTAATAACAATGTATGTAATGTATGGATCGTTATAGTTGGTATCAGAGGAATGGTATAGTCAACCTTTGGAAACTGAGAAGTGAAAGCCTTAGTAAGAACCCTAAGGATATGTCTAAGCATAGAACACAATCTTACTGTTTTAGAAATGGCCATGAACAACCTATGATAAGACCTTAAGTGTGAAATTTTATTCTTTATTATGTGGTTTTCCTATTATAATTAGTGTTGTTCACACTATTCTTCTTGGTTTTAGTCAGTGGCTGGAACTCGAAGGAACCGTGTTAATGCGAAATGTGACGGGCAATGCAACGATTGTCCCCCTGAGCAACCGAATGTTATGGGACGTGGAATGAAAAATCTTATAGCCATGCTCACAAAACTTTCTCAAGCTATGAATCATACAGGACTTCCAAATGAGCAAAGGAAGGAGAAACATTCTATTGAATCCTTCATGAGGCAGGGTCCACCTTCATTTAGCGGGTCTACTGATCCATTAGTTGTTGAACAATGGATTAGTACTACTGAAAAGATATTTTTAGTTCTTCAATGTTCTGAACATGATAAATTCATCTTAGCAGTGTATCGTTTCAAAGGAGATGTTGATCAATGGTGGAATCTTATTAAGAATACGAGGCAAAGGGATGAGATTGAGTCCATGTAATGTGACGAGTTCAAGAACTTATATTTCAATAGGTACTTCCCTTGTATTCTCCGAACAATGATGGAGAAGGAAATTGTTCGATCGATTCTTTAGTGGCTTAAAACCAAGTCTTCAAAGGGCTTTAGCCATAAGGGACTTCAATAGCTATGAGGAAATTGTTCGATGTGATCTCAAAGTTGAGATGGAGATTAGAGTAACCCATCAGTCATATGGGTTTGATAAGAAGAGGAAAATGGAATTCAAAGGAATATCTAAAGAGCACATTGAAAATAATATGGGTTTTCCTTTATGCTCAATGTGTGGAAAGAAACATGGAGGGAGTTGTCTTAAAGGGACAAGTAAATGTTTCAAATGTGGAAAGGAAGGTCATCGGGCATTTGAATTCCGCAATGATGGGAAGAAGATGTCAAGTGACGCGAACAAAGAAATGGCTACACAGAGTGCACCTCCTACACTTTAATGATTCAAGTGCAAGGAGATGGTGCATTACGCCAATTAATGCCCAAATCCAAGGGTTGATGATGATGATCGACGTCAACATACTCTTAAGGCCAAAGACAAAGGAAAGTCACATGCAATTAATATCGGCGATGTAGAGTACAAAAACGAAGTGGTAAAAGGTACACTTACCATCCAATATAAAGTAGAAAATGTGTTATTTGATTCTGGATCCACCCACTCTTTAATTTCTGAAGAATTTTCTAAGGGTATCGTCGTATTACCTCAACAATTAGTTGTTGAGTTAGCTGTGAAAACCCCTAATGGCACAACAGTCGCATCAAAAGTTTATAATTATTCTCCGATTGAAGTTTGTGGGAAAGTTCATCCTGAAAATCTTGTGATCCTTCCTATAGTGGAATTTTATGTGATTCTTGGCATGGATTGACATTCTCTATATGGAGCTCATATCAATTGCCAAATAAGGGAAGTTACATTTCGTATTCCAGATCAATCTATAATCGTCTATCGATGCAAGGATGAACATAACCTTCCAGTGGAAATTTCTTCCATATTATGGGTCTTGTTTCCACTAAATGAAGGTTATTTATCTCAAATGGTTGGTGAGATACTCACTATTAAGAATAAGCCCATTGTATGGGAGTTTGATGATGTCTTTCCGGAGGAATTCCCGGGTCTTCCACCAAATCGTGAAGTTGAGTTTTCAATAGAACTCGTACCGTGTGCTTTGCCTATTTCAAAGACACCTTATAGAATGGACCCAATTGAGTTGAAAGAATTGAAGAAGCAACTCCAAGAGAATCTTGATAAGGGATTCATACGCCCTAGTGCATCACCTTGGAGAGCACCTATCCTGTTTGTTAAGAAGAAAGATGGATCAATGAGACTCTGCATTAATTATCGAGAACTTAACAAGATCACTATCAAGAGAAAATATCCTCTCCCATGCATTGATGAATTATTTGACCAACTACACGGAGCTCAATACTTTTCCATGATTGATCTTCATTCAGGATATCATCGATTATGGTTCAAAATGGAGGATATACCAAAAACGGCTTTCCATACAAGGTATGGACACTATGAATTTATAGTGATGCCATTTGGTCTTACTAATTCCCCTACTATCTTCATGGATCTGATGAATAGAGTCTTTAGAGACTATCTTGATCAGTTTGTGGTAGTCTTTATAGACGATATTCTTGTCTACTCAAAGAGCAAGGAAGAACATGAAGATCAATTGAGAATTGTATTGAAGACCCTAAGAAAGGAGAATCTTTATGACAAATTTACCAAGTTTTAATTTTAGCTTAAAAAAGTTTCATCTTTGGGTCACATAATCTTAAAAGAGAGGATATTTATGGATCCAGCAAAAATAGAGGTTATCGAAAGATGGTCAAGACCAAAAACAGTAACCGAGATCCTATGTTTTCTTAGTTTGGCTGGATATTATCGACGTTTTGTGAAATATTTTTCACGATTATCAAATCCACTCACCAGGTTGACTTAATAAGAAGTTAAGTTTGTTTGGACAGAGGAATGTGAAGAGAATTTCAAGGAGTTGAAAAGAAGGTTGTCCAGTGCACCTGTACTCCCACTTCCTTGTAGTGGAGAAAGGTTTGTGATCTACAGTGATGCATCCAAGAAGGGGCTAGGGTGTGTTCTTATGCAAAATGATATGGTGATAGCTTATTCCTCACGACAGTTGAAAATCCATGAGAAAAATTACCCAAATCATGATTTTTAGTTAGCTGCGGTAATCTTTGAATTAAAGATTTGGAGGCATTATCTTTATGGAGAAAGGTGTGATATTTATACTAATCATAAAAGATTAAAGTATATTTTCAGAAAAAAGGAGCTGAATATGCGCCAAAGGAGATGGTTGGAGCTGATTAAGGATTACGACTGCTCAATTCATTACCACCCTGGGAAAGAAAACAAGGTGGTAGATGCATTAAGTCTACAAGACCATGCTAGCTTATCCATGATGAGAATCATAAAAGATCCAATATTTATGGATTTACAAAGGATGGATCATTGAATTATAATGAAAGGGGAAAAATCGTATCTTTCTCAATTGAATTTTCAACCATCTATAAATGTGAAGATTAAAGAGGCACAGAAAGAAGATGTATAGTTACAAAAAAAGGTGAGAAATATTCCTGAATTCAACCTTGATTGTGATGGGATAATAATGATCATGAATCGGGTTTGTGTACCTCCCATCCCAGAATTAAAGAAGGAGATGCTGGTTGAGTCTCATAGTTCTTCATTCTCTATTCATCCTGGAAGCACAAAGATGTATAGGGACCTAGAAGAGTACTTCTGGTGGGATGGCATGAAAAGAGATGTTGCTGAATATGTCTCTCGATGCTTGGTTTGTCAGTAAGTTAAAGGTGAGAGATAGAAGTCTAAGGGGATATTACAACCATTACCCATACACGAATGGAAATGGGAAAACATCAGTATGGACTTTGTCACCGGACTTCCTAAAACATGCAAAGGAAATAATGCTATCTGGGTCATAGTTGATCATCTTACAAAGTCGGCACACTTCATTGCTATTAGAGAGGATTTCTCTCTAGATCATCTTGCCAGGATATATGTAAAGGAAGTGGTAAGATTGCATGGAGTACAACTTTTCATTATATCTGATCGGGATCCGAGATTTACCTCGATGTTCTGGCGAAGACTTCAGTATACTCTGGATACAGAGTTGAGTTTCAGCACTGCTTATCATCCTCAGATAGATGGTCAGTCTGAGAGGACAATTCAAACTCTAGAAGATATGGTGAGATCTTGCTCTAGGGATTTCAATGGTGGTTGGGATCAAAACATACCTTTGGTGGAATTTTCTTATAATAATAGCTTTCACTCTAGTATTCAGATGGCTCTTTATGAAGCTCTCTATGGAATGAATTGCATGACTCCAACTTGCTGGGATCATGTTGGGGATAGAAAGCTATTAGGACCTGATCTTGTTGATAAGATGGGAGAAAAGGTCAGATCTATTCAACAACACATAAGAGCAGCTCAGAGTCGAAAGAAAAGTTATGCCGACAACTGAAGAAAAGACCTAGAGTTTGAAGTTGGTGATAAAGTATTCTTACGAATATCTCCCTCGAAGAGGGTCATGAGATTTGGAAAGAAGGGAAAGTTGAGCCCTAGATATATCGGTCCTTCTGAAATTCTGGATCGTGCTGGGAAGGTAGCTTACCGATTGGCTCTTCCACTGAATCTCTCCCAAGTTCATGATGTGTTCCATGTATATCTCCTAAGAAAGTACATACCTGATCCTTCACATGTACTCAGCTCAGAAGTTGTACCGCTGGAGCAAGAACTTTCTTATGAAGAACAGCTGATAGAGATTCTGGATCGTAGCGAAAGCGTCCCACAGAACAAGACCACTCACTTGGTGAAATTTTTATGGAGGAACCACCAATTTGAATAAGCTACATGGGAGCTTGAGGATATGATGAGGGAGAGGTATCCTCATCTTTTTGTTACAAAGTGATGAATTTCGAGGGCGAAATTCATTTTAAGGGGGGTATAATGTAACACCCGATACTTTTACGGGAAATATTTTGTTTTTAGGTTATATAAATCATAAAAGTAATCATTCACTACACACAACACTAGCTTGGCTTTCTTTACACGCAATCGCGACCTTCCTTGATAGCTTGCGTTGTACGCAATACCGAGTTTCACTAAACTACGATATGCTATTAAAATATTACTAGAACTAGCCGTTATGAATAGTAATACCCACTTTTTGAAATTTTTGAAATTTTATTTTTCAAAATGGAATTCATTTTTGAATTCGGAATATCGAAATTAGCCCAGGGTAAAATGTTTGTACTTTTCTGAAAACTTTCAATTTTTGATGAATACTGAAAACACTAGGTTACTATTTAAAACATGGCATTTTATTTAAATAATTATTTATTTTATCTAAATTTATTTTAGGTCAAAATTGATACATAATACCTTTATAATTTCAAATTAATTTATTGGAGTCATTTTATAATAATTTTAGATATATAAAAATTTTATCAAACTTTTCAACGTCTTTTACCCACCTCCTATGAGAATTTGAAAATTTACATAAAATGTAATTTTACCACTTATGTGAGTGGAATTTAGAAAATCCAAGAGACATGGTTATTGGATAAGTTTAATTTGACTGAAAACAACCTTTGAAGTAAAATATGACCATTTAGGCCCATGTGGATTAGATTCGGACATTTATTATTAATTTATTTAAAGAAGGGTTAAAATAGTTAAAATCAATGTTTAATAAATAAATAATATTTCATATAGGGTTATATATAAGATAAATTCTACTATAAATATTCATTAGAAAGATAAAAATATTTCCTACATAATTTTATTTTATTTTTAATTTTTAGACAATAAATAATTTAATTTATTTATGACACAATGATGATGCAGTAATTATCTTGTTAATGAAACATTGACATAATTGATGTTATAAATACCCAAATAAATGTAATATAAGAATTTTTATGAATTAAAATACTTTTATTGGTTAATATGACATGTTAGTATTTATTTAATTAACTTTTGTGGAACTAATCGTTCTGTTATGATTTTCAAAAAAATTAATTACAAAATAGTGTCAAAATTGACATAAAATAGTTTTTAAAACAAATATTATATTATTAATTGTTATTTTATTCCTAAATATCTAAGGTTCGGACAAAGTTTTTATATAAGGTCTTATATATTAATAACAAACAACTTGGTGTTCGTTTGGCTTGTTATAGTATGTTTATTAACCTTATAGTGTAAGAAAACAAGAAGACACGATAAAAGTTAAATTATCTAACTTAAAGTTAAATCTAAATGATAATGTTAAAATAGAAACCTAAACTTGTCTAAATTCTATTTGATGAGAGTATTATGACCCATAGCCACCTTAGATTCGAAATAAATCAATTTGGAGCTATTAAAAACTGAATATGACTTTATAATAAAATAATATTTTTATTTTTTCCTAAGGTGCCCCTCTCCTCCCTTATAAAAAGGCATCTCCTCCCTCTCTTCCTCACACCACTTCGAGCCTTCATGCTCGTACAAACCCTAAAAAATTCTCTTCTACACTTCCCTAGAAACATCCTAGAGGTCCTGGTATTCTTAAACGACCAATTTAAGTTCCCTAAGAGGAGTTCTCAAAGAGGTGCTTCAAAGAAGAGGTAATGTCTATTACCGATTATTTCAACTTTATTTCTTCTTCCACTTATTCTTCTTTAGTTGTTTCATTATTAAGTAATAACATCAATATCAATCATATAATTTTATTTTATTATATGTATGAAACAACCCTATTTAACCATCTATCCATCCCACGGAAAATTAAATCACCGCGCGTGCGTACGTACGGAATACTATCTCCACGCTGTGGTGTAATCTATTTTCCAACACCACCTTACTTGGATGGGTATAATGGTGTAAATAATAACTATATATGATTATTTTAAAGTGTTATTTATTCTAAAATAGTATACATCCACTCCAATACAATTCCATGATCATGGGAACGATATCATCGCTCGTGCGTACGTACGGAATACCGTCTCCAGGATGTGATGCGACTCGTTCTACATGATCTTCATTGCATAATGATTATATAAATGAATTGAATGAATGAATATGATATATATTACACTAATACAATTCTGTAAATGAGGTATCTATAACCTAAAGAGAAGAATAATAATTCATTCGACAAAACATGCATAATAACAAAAAGTAATAAACACTCGAATAACAAGTAGCAATGAAATATTAATAATAAAAAGCTAGGAATATGGCCATATATGATAACATAACAATTATTATGATTCAGGAATAAGTCAATGACATTATTTAAATCATTATACAGGAGGTTCAGACACTTACGAAGCAAATTAGACCTATGGTAAGGTAAAATTTCACAATCTCATTTTTATCCGAGATTATTTATACTTTGGTATTTACTGGGGTGTATTTTATCATCCACATCCATGTTTCCTCAATATTTAATATTATTTCCATCCACCTATAATTGTTTAAATCTAATTTTACCCTTCGGTGAGTTTTTAGTAAAAGATATGAAAGGAATCTTTTGTCGTTTTTCGTACGAGGTACTTTCTGACTTTCTGACAAAAGTACGAGAGGAATGTTTTTTAACTTATACGGCATGAATGGATTTTTAAAACATTATTTCCAAGAAGCTTCCTTTACAAGTTTTCAAGTTTATTTTTAATCAACTTATTTTTGCTTAAAACTATATGACATGTTATGAAAGGAAAATGTTTTTGAAGTAGAAAGGATATTTTCCTCAATAATGGAGTTTAAGTGTTTTGTCAAAATTATTTTCCATATAAGATAATATAGGGTTATGTTTCTATCCCTATTATTACATTGATTTGATTAAGTTGTTATGGAATTATTTTTATGAATTCCATTATCTTATATGAATTGTTTTATGATGTCATGATGTTTAAGAATCCCATTTTTATTACATAGGTTATGCAATGATTCATGATTTATGATTTTGTGGCACACATAAGAATGGTATCATTATGAGATGGGTGGGACCTATATCTCCCTCCAATGCATTGGGTAAAAATTTATATCTAATGAGATAGACATGGCTGGAACGGCAGGTTAAACCGGTTTAGTGAAACAGGACTGAAACGAGGAGTGAACTCGGTTCAGAAATGGACTTTGTCCGCTAAGATAGTCTTGGATTTGAGTCTTGAATACTAAGAAATTATTCTATATGATTATGTGTGTATGACACAAAGTTTCATGCTTTAAATTATTATTATTGGGATTACATTTCACTACTATGATTTATCCAATGTTATGAAATTATGATCTCTTTTGCAGGTTAAGATTTCCAAAATGTTATGTTCTTATGGATATGATGTGATTGATATTTCTTTTATATACCATTACTGAGCATTTGAGTTCACCCTTTTGTATGTTTTCTTTCCCCAGGTCAGTAAGAAGGTTATTAAGTAGGATATTACAAATGGGACTCTAGATATGATGAAATAAATGGGAGATAATATAGATGCTTTATGAACCATTTGTTTATGTTTCCTAGTTTCTAAAGACACGATACCTATACGGTCCATTCATGGTTTTGTTATATGTTGTAATAAGTGTACTTCAATCTTGAAGTATTAACAATGTATGAAAATTATGGGTCCTTTTAGTTACACAATTGTTTTTTCTAAAGTACTTGAATGTATATGTTGAATGGTACTGGTAACCATGAAAGGTTATTCAGATATTTTTTTTGGAAAGTAGATGATATGTGCATAATGAAAGGATAAGGAGATAATGAGTTGTTTGATAGTATTCATGAGCTCATGAATGATATAGGGACTAAGTGATATCATGGTTTGAGTATATAGAATTTTTGGGATTTTGGTATGTGGAAAGAGTTAACTTTTGAAATGATTAATGTTTTCACTAAGGTTCGATGGGTATTCATTTTTCAAGAGAATACATGATTAAGGTATTCACATGATTGGAATCTGACCAAAAAGATATATGAGGGATAAATGATGGTATTCACGTGCTCGTTATATGACCTTTTTAGTAATCATTCTCTTTATACTATGAGTTTGGAAAGAAGTATTTTGCATAAGCCTAAAGCTTGGAATGGATTATATGGGACATCAGATAGTATTGTTTAATGCTAGAACTTTTTGTTATAATAGTATTGTTTTAGAAAAAGGATAACCTACCGGACGGGCAACAACCCGTCGCATCGGACAAGGCTGTGGGAATCTAACCCACAACCGAAGTGCGACAGGCCTTTAGCGCCAACCACTAGCCTATAGGAAGTCCCTGTTTAGTAGAAACAAGATTTATTATATTAAGCAGTATGATATATGAAGTATAAGTCCATTTTAGGAACCATATATGACTAATCTCACTATAGATGGACTTATGTATTTTTGATAACTTTTTATATCATTTTGTTTGAGCCAGATGGAATGACCCATCATTCTATCACATGATCTTCTAACACTTCACGAATAACAAATTTAAATTCATTTCTTTAAGTGATGATGTGGAAATTGTTCAAGGCACGAACAATAGTGAGATTGAACCAAAATCATGTAAGTATTTCCTTTAATTCATCAACTTTATGGAAATGATCTTCAAAACCAAAAATGTTGTCCTGGTGCCCTCATATCTGATGAATCATATGATACCTTAGATCATCACAAATTTATGTCTTTGTGATTTTTGGCTTTTTCATAGCCATGTTCTCTACCACTCTCCATCAGAACTTGATGTTTATATTTCTCTTCCATATCCATATTTTCACCTATGTTCTCCCACGAGGAAACTCATTGTTGAGTTAATTTGGGTAATCGTTATGTTTCATACATCACCTTTTAAAATTAAGTTTTAGTATTCCTTTTTAAGATGTGGGTTACTATGAAAGAAACTTTCAAGTAGTAAGCCATATATAACCCCGATGAATTTCGAGGTTGAAATTCATTTTAAGGGGGGTAGAATGTAACAACCCGATATTTTATGAGAATTATTCTTTTTAATTTCATTGATGTCTTGTGTTGTAAGTTACACCAAAATTAGATTGCGATATACGCAACGCCGTATTTGCTTGCAGTATACACAACACTATTTTTGGCTCCTGTTACGCACAATTTCAAATTCATTTTGTAGAAACTATTATATGCAACATTATGTATATATTTTGTTTAATGTTTAAATGAAATAAGTTTTGATTATGTTATACGCAACACCAAACAGAGCTTTGACTACATGCAGCCTTGACATGGCTTGCATTACACGCAATAAAGGCATTCCTCGATAGCATGTGTAGTACGCAATACCGAGTTTCACTAAACGAGATATTATTATAATATTATTATGAACTAGCCGTTATGAATAGTAATACCCACTTTTTGAAATTTTATTTTTCAATATGGACTTCATTTTTGGATTCAGAATATCGAAATTATCCTAGGGTGAAATTTTTGTATTTTTATGAAAACTTTCAATTTTTGATGTATAGTGAAAACACTGGGTTACTATTTAAAAACCAACTTTTTATTTAAATAATTATTTATTATATTTTAATTTATTTTAGGTCAAAATCGATACATAATACCTATATAAGTTCAGTGCAATTTATTGGAGTCATTTTATAATAATTTTAGATATATAAAAATTTTATTTAACTTTTCACCGTCTTTTACCCACCTCCTAGGAGAATTTGAAAATTTACATAAAAATTAATTTTACCGCTTCTATGAGTGGAATTTCAAAAATACAAGAAACACGGTTAATATCATGGAATAAAATCCGGTTCAATGAGATGAAAATATTTTCTGGTGAGTAGTAACTTTTTACTTTTTTTACCACGGTTAAAAGTAAATATGGTAATTAAGGGTAAAAATGTTATTATTATTACCCTAACACATGTCCTAATTCAATTGGTAAAGTGTAATTCGACAAAAAACACCCTTAGGAATAAAATATGACCATTTAGGCCCACTTGGATTAGATTAGGACATTTATTATTAATTTATTTAAAGAAGGGTTAAAATAGTTAAAATCAATGATTAATAACTAAATCATTTTTAATAAAGGGTTATACATAAGATAAATTCGACTATAAATATTCATTGGAAAGATAAAAATATTTACAACATAATGGTATTTTATTTTTAATTTTTAGACATTTAATAACTTAATTTATGTATGACACAATAATAATGTATTAATTATATTATTAATGAAATATTGAAATAATTAATGTTATAAATACCCAAATAAATTTAATTTGAGACTTTTTATGAATTACAATAATTTTCTAGGTTAATATTACATATTAGTACTGATTTAATTAACTTTTTTGGAACTAATATTTCTGTTATGATTTTCACAAAAATCAATTACCAAATAGTATCAAAATGGACATAAACTAGTTTTTTAAACAAATATTATATTATTAATTATTATTTTATTCCTAAATATCTATGGATCAGAAAAATGACTTATATAAGGTTATATATATTAATTATAAACAACTTTCGGTTCGTTTGGCTTGTTATAGTAATTTTATTAACCTTATAGTGTAAGAAAACAAGAAGACACGGTAAAAGTGAAATTATTTAACTTAAAGATAAATATGAATGATAAGGTTAAAATAGAAACCTAAACTTGTATAAATTATATTAGATGAGAGGAATTTGACCCATACCCACCTTAGCTTCAAAATAAATCAATTTTGAGCTATTAAAAACCTAATATGACTTTATAATAAAATAATATTTTTTGTTTTTCCAAAGGTGCCCTTATCCTCCCTTATAAAAAGGGCACCTCGTCCCCCTCTTCCTCACACCACTTTGAGCCTTCATGCTCAGCCAACCCCTGCTAAATTCTATTCTCTGCTTCCCTAGAAACATCCTATAGGTCCTGGTATTCTTAAAAGACCAATTTGAGTGCCCTAAAAGGAGGTCTCAAAGAGGTACTTCAAAGAAGAGGTAATGTCCGTTGCCGATTCTTTCAACTTTATTTGTTCTTCCACTTATTCATAGTTGGTTATTTCATTATGAAGTAATAAAATCAGTATCACTCATATAATGATATGTTATTTTAATTATGAAACAACCCTATTTCACAATCTATCCATCCTACGGAAAACGAAATCACCGCGCATGCGTACGTACGGAATACCGTCTCCACGCCGTGGTGTAATATGTTTTCAAACAAAACCTTACTTGGATGGGTATAATGGTGTAAATAAATAACTATATTTGATTATTGTAAATTTATATTGATTCTGAAACATTATACATACACTTCTGTAGAATTCCACGATCATGGGAGTGATATCATCACTCGTGCGTACGTACAGACTACCGTTTCCACGACGCGAGGATATTCATTCTCCATGTTAACCATTCATGAATGATTATAAGGTATATATAATAAGTAATCATGAAATATATGAAATAATAATGATACTGAATTTATGTATATATATATTTATGTCATCTATTTAATTCCATTCAATTCAATAAGGAAACGAAAACAGAGTTCATACGTACGTACGGCTTACCGTCTCCATAAACGGTGTATTTCATTCCATTTATTGATCTATCATATATATATGTATATGCTGAATTTATATTACATATAAATCATGTTTTACATTCTTGAATTAAGTAAATCAGGATATAAGTAATAATATCAAGAACAACAAGTCCAAACATGTACGATTTGTAAAACGATTTTACCGAAAACGCTGCTTTAACATGGAACTTACAAAAGAACGAGTAATATAAAGTCATAAGTGAACCATATATGATATCATAACAATGAATATGATTCTGTAATAAGTCAATGACATTATTTAAATCATTATACACAAGGTTAAGATACGTATGAAGCATATCAGACCTAAGTTAAGGGACAACCTTTCCAATCTCATTCTTATCGGACACTGTTTATTCCTAAGTATTCGCTAGGGTTATTTTTATCAACCATGCCCATGTTTTATAAAAGTGTTTTCATGTATGTTAAATGTACTTTTTACCCATTTTGACTTTTAATACATGGTTTGTAAGGAATCTTTCTTTTGTTTACATTACAAGGTACTTTTTGACTTTTCCGACAAAAGTACGAGGAGGATGCTTTTTTAACTTATACGGCATGAAATGATTTTTTACGGTTTTATAAAGACTTATTTTCATGAAGTTTCCTCCAAAATATTTCATGACTATTTTCAACAAAATATCTTTATTTTAAAATTTCATGGCATTTTGTGAAAAGAAAATGATTTTCCAGAAGAAAGGATATTTTCCTCAAGAATTCATTTCAAGTGTTTTGTCAAAACCATTTTTCCATATAAGATGAAATTATTTCATATGCTCATGTTTGAAGTATAATGACTCTATGATTTACATGGTTTCACTTTTATTATTATGAAATTATATCCATTACTTTTATATGGATTATGTGATGATGGGATGATGTTTATGAAACCCATTTTATTCATTGGGTTATTATGAATGATGTATGATTATTTTGTGGCACAAGTAAGAATGATTTCATTATAAGATGGGTGGGAAATATATCTCCCTCCAATGAATTGGGTAAAGATTTATATCTAATGAGATAGACATGGCTGGAATGGTAAGTTAATCCGATTCAATGTTACAGGACTGAAACGATGAGTGAACTCGATTCAGAAAGGGACTTTGTCCACTAAGATGGTCTTGGAAGCAATGTCTTGGTTACTATGGAAATCACAACATGTGTTTAATGGTTTCCACAATTACATGTTTTATTACCATTATATTTTATCATGATTGATGATCCATTATGATATATGCCTTATGTACTTCCATGATTTGTGTCTTTGCTCAAGATTTTGATTTTTAAATTTCATGTTCATGGTTTTTCTTTCAAATGTTTATGGATTGTTTTATGTTCACCATGTTTTCCCTTACTGAGTATTTGAGCTCACCCTTTTTCTATTTTCTTTTCCCTAGGATATAAGGTAAGGTTTTAGGTAAGAAAAAAGGGAAGATCTTTATGGGAGATATTGAGGATCTTTCACCAAGATTATAAGATTATGTTCCAAGTTTCCAAAGTCACTAAACTATTACGGTCCTTGCGTGTTGGTTTTTGTCATGTATTAATTATTCTGAAAAAGTAATGTAATGTCCATGTATGTCAACTTCGTGTCTCTACATTTGGTATCAGAGGAAAGGTTTAGTTAACCTTTGGAAACTAGGATGCGAAAACTTTATTGATATCCCTAGAGATATTTCTAAGGTATGTCTAGTGATGTCCCTAAGGGTAAGTATAAGTATAGGTTATAGTCCTCGGATTACGGTAAAGGTCGTAGAATTAAACCTAAGATGTTATATATTGAAGGTAACCCCCCATGATTATGATTTTGGCCTCTCACACTATTTTTTTTGGGTTTTAGAAAATGGCTGGGAACGGGAAGATTCACAATAATGGAGGATATGATGGACAATGGAATGATATTCTTCATGAGAAACCAAATGAAATTGGATCTGGAGGTCCACATATCATCATTATGACTAATCAGCTATCTCATAATATGATCAATAATCTCAACTTTGGTAAGTTTCCCGACTCAGCTAATAAGAGAAAGATGGAGTTTCATGATGATCATAGAGGAAGAAAAGTTCAATTTCTATCATAAAAATCATGTGGGAAGAGGCATCAGGGAGAACGTTTCAAAGGAACTGGAAGATTCTTTGGGTGCGGAAAAGAAGGACACAGATCCAGAAAGTGTAAAGGAAAAGGTTCGGTTAGCACCATGGATAAGGATAATGGTATTTCTACGACATAAAAAATTATTAGATGTTTTAAATGTGGAATGTATGGGAATTATACAAACCAATTCCCAAGGGAAAATCTCATGAGGAGAATAAGCATGGTCATATGGGTAGTATTTTTGTGGATGATGAATAGGAGACTACAAATGATATATGATATGAAAGAAGTGTTGAAGCTTTTTCAATGGTTTAAGAAGGTAATTGAATTATTGTATGTTTATCAAGAGTTATGTTGTATAGGTAATAAAATGGTACTATGGAATGAAGAAACATCTAAGGATTGTTACACTATTGTTTTTCCTAATGTACTTGAAAGTATATGTTGAATGGTACTGAAAACCATGAAAGGTTATTCCGATATTATTATTTTTTGGATAGTAGATGATATGCGCATAATCAAAGGAAAAGAAGATAATGAGATGTTTGATAGTATTCATGAGATCATGAATGATATAAGGACTAAGTGATATCAAGGTTTGAGTATATAGAAATTTTGGGATTTTGGAATGTGGAAAGAGTTAACTTTTGACATGATTCATGTTTTCACTAAGGTTCAATGGGTATTCAATTTTCAGGAGAATACATGATTAAGGTATTCACATGATTGGAATGTGACCAACAAGATATATGAGGGATAAATGATGGTATTCACGTGCTTGTTATACGACCTTTTTAGTAATTGTTCTCTTTATACTATGAGTTTGGAAAGAAGTATTTTGGATAAGCCTAAAGATTGGAATGGATTATGTGGGACATCAGATAGTATTGTTTAATGCTAAAACTTTTTTTTATAATAGTATTGTTTTAGAAAAAGGATAACTTGCAGGACGGGCGACAACCCGTCACGTCGGACAAGGCTGTGGGAATCGAAACCACAACCGAAGTGCGACATGCCTTTAGCACCAACCACTAGCCTACAGGAAGTCCCTATTTTGTAAAAACAAGTTTTATTATATTAATCAGTATGATATATGGAGTATAAGTCTAATTTAGGATCCATATATGATTAATCTCACTATAGATTGTCTTATGTATTTTTGATAACTTTTTATAACCTTTTGTTTGAGACAGATGGAATGAAATGTCATTCTATCACATGATCTGCTAACAATTCACAAATAACAAATTCAACTTCATTTCTTTAAGAGATGAAGTGGAAATTTTTCAATTCATGAACAACAGTGATATTGAACCAAAATCATGTAAGTATTTCTTCTAATTCATCAACTTTAGGTAAGTAATCTTCAAAACCAAAAATGCTGTCCTAGTGCCCTCATATCCGATGAATCAGATAATACCGTATATCATCACAAATTTATGTCTTTGTGATTGTTGGCTTTTTCATAGACACGTTCTCTACCACTCTCCATCAGAACTTGATGTTTAGATTTCTCTTCCATATCCATATTTTCACCTATGTTCTCCCACGAGGAAACCCAGTGATGAGTTAATTTGGGTAATATTTATGTTTCATACATCACTTTTTAAAATTAAGTTTTAGTATTCCTTTTTACGATGTGGGTTTCTATGAAAGAAACTTTCAAGTAGTAAACCATATATAACCCCGATGAATTTAGAGGTCAAAATTCATTTTAAGGGGGGTAGAATGTAACAATATGAGATTTTATGAGAATTATTCTTTTTAATTTCAATGATGTCTTCTGTTGTACGCTACACCAAAATTAGCTTGTGATATACGCAACACCATATTTTCTTGGAGTATACGCAACACTATTCTTGGCTTGTGTTACGCACAATTTCAAATTCATTTTGTAAAAACTATTCTACGCAACATTATGTATAGATTTTTTTAAATGTATTAATGAAATAAGTTTTGATTATGTTATACACAACAACAAACAGAGCTTTGACTACATGCAGCCTTGACTTGGCTTGAATTACATGCAATAAATACTTTCCTCGATAGCGGGTGTAGTACGCAATATCGAGTTTCACTAAACGAGTTATTATTATAATATTATTATGAAATAGCCGTTATGAATAGTAATACCCACTTTTTGAAATTTTATTTTTCAAAATGGACTTCATTTTAGGATTTGGAATATATAAATTAGCCTAGGGTGAATTTTTGGTATTTTTCTGAAAATATTCAATTTTTGATGAATAGTGAAAACACTGGGTTACTATTTAAAAACCGACTTTTTATTTAAATAATTATTTATTTTATTTTAAGTTATTTTAGGTAAAAATTGATACATAATACCTATATAAGTTCAATGCAATTCATTGGAGTCATTTTATAATAATTTTAGATATATAAATATTTTATTGAACTTTTCACCGTCTTTTACTCACCTCCTAGGAGAATTTGCAAATTTACATAAATCTTAATTTTACCGCTTCTGTGAGTGGAATATCGAAAATCCAAGAGACACGATTAATATCATGGAAAAAAATGTGGTTTAATGAGATGAAAATAATTTTTGCTGAATAGTAACTTTTTACTTTTTTTTACCACGGTTAAAAGTCAATAGGGTAATTAAGGGTAAAAATGTTATTATTATTACCCTAACACATGTCCTAGTTCTATTTTTTAACTGTAAATAGACAAAAAACAACCTTAGGAATAAAATATGACCATTTAGTCCCACTTGGATTAGATTAGGACATTTATTATTAATTTATTTAAAGAGTTAAAATATTTAAAATCAAAGTTTAATAAATAAATCATTTTTAATAAATGGTTATACATAAGATAAATTCGACTATAAATATTAATTAGAAAGATAAAAAGATTTACTACATAGTAGTATTTTATTGGTAATTTTTAGATATTGAATAATTTAATTTATGTATGACAAAATGATGATGCAGTAATTATCTTATTAGTGAAATATTGACATAATTGATGTTATAAATACCACAATAAATGTAATTTGAGACTTTTTATGAATTAAAATAATTTTATAGGTTAATATTACATATCAGTACTTATTTAATTAATCTTTTTCTAACAAATATTTCTGTAATGATTTTTAAAAAAATCAATTACCAAATAGTGTCAAAAGTGACATAAAATTGTTTTTAAAACATATATTATATTATTAATTTTTATTTTATTCCTAATTATCTAAGGTTCCACCAAATGACATAGATAACGTTATATATATTAATAATAAAAAACTTGGGGTTCGTTTGGCTTGTTATAGTATGTTTATTAACCTTATAGTGTAAGAAAACAAGAAGACACGGTAAACTTAAAATTATTTAACTTAAAGTTAAATCTAAATGATAAGGTTAAAATAAAAACCTAAACTTGTATAAATTCTATTGTATGAGATTATTTAGACCCATATAAACCTTAGATTCTAAATAAATCAATTTGGAGCTGTTAAAAACCGAAAATGACTTTATAATAAAATAATAGTTTTAGTATTTCCAAAGGTGCCCCTCTCCTCCCTTATAAAAGGGAACCTCCTCCCTCTCTTCCTCACACCACATTGAGTCTTCATGATCGGCCAAACCCTGCCCAATTCTCTTCTCCACTTCCCTAGAAACATCCTAGAGGTCCTGGTCTTCTTCAAAGGCCAATTTTAGTGCCCTAAAAGGAGGTCTCAAAGAGGCACTTCAAAGAAGAGGTAATGTCTGTTACCGATTCATTCAACTTTATTTCTTCTTCCACTTATTCTTCTTTAGTTGTTTCATTATGAAGTAATAACATCAGTATAACTCATATACTGTTATGTTATTATAATTATGAAACAACCCTATTTCACCATCTATCCATCCTACAGAAAACGAAATCACCGTGCGTGCGTACGTACGGAATATCGTCTCCACGCCGTGGTGTAATCTGTTTTCGACCACCACCTTACTTGGATTTGTATAATGGTGTAAATAAATAACAATATATGATTATTTTAAAGTGATATTGATTCTGAAATATTATACATACACTTCAGTACAATTCCACGATCATGGGAATTATATCATCGCTCGTGCGTACGTACGGACTACCGTCTCCATGACGCGTTGAGATTCATTCTCCATGTTAACCATTCATGAATGATTATAAGGTATATATAATAATTAATCATGAAATATATGACATAATAATGATACTGGATTTATGTATATATATATGTATGTCATCTACTTAATTCCATTCAATTCAATAAGGAAACGAAAACATTGTTCATGCGTTCATACGGCCTACCGTCTCCATGAACGGTGTATTTCATTCCATTTATCGATCTATCATATATATATGTATATGCTGAATATATATTAGATATAAATAATTTTTTACATTCTGGAATTAAGTAAATCAGGATATAAGTAATAATATCAAGAACAACAAGTCCAAACATGTATGATTTATAAAATGATTTTACCCAAAATGCTGCATTTACATGGAACTTACCAAAGAACGGGTAATATAAAGTCATAAGTGTACCATATATGATATCATAACAATGAATATGATTCTATAATAAGTCAATGACATTATTTAAATCATTATACAGGAGTTTTGGATACGTACGAATCATATCAGACCTAAGGTAAGGGATAACCTTTCCAATCTCGTTCTTATCCGAGATTGTTCATTCGTAAGTATTTTCCGGGGTTATTGTTATCATCCATGTCCATGTTTTATAAAATTGTTTTCATGTATGTTTAATTTCCTTTTTACCGATTTTGACTTTTACTACATGTTATGTAAGGAATCTTTCTTTTTTTTTACGTTACGAGGTACTTTTTGACTTCTCTGAAAAAAGTACGAGGAGAATGTTTTTTAACTTATACGACATGAAATGATTTTTTACGGTTTTATAAAGACTTATTTTCATGAAGTTTCCTCCAAAATATTTCATGAATATTTTCAAAAAATATCTTTCATTTAAAATTTCATGGCATTTTGTGAAAAGAAAATGATTTTCAAGAAGAAAGGATATTTTCCTCAAGATTTCATTTCAAGTGTTTTATCAAAACCTTTTTTCCATATAAGATGACATTATTTAATATGTTTATGTTTCATGTATAATGTCTCTATGATTTACATGGTATCACATTTATTATTATGAAATGATATCCATTACTTTTATATGGATTATGTGATGATGGGATGATTTTTATGAAACCCATTTTATTCGTTGGGTTATTATGAATGATGTATATTTATTTTTTGGCACAAGTAAGAATGATTTCATTATAAGATGGGTGGGACATATATCTCCCTCCAATTCATTGGGTAAAGATTTATATCTCATGAGATAGATATGACTGGATCGGTATGTTAATCTGGTTCAGTGTTATAGGACTGAAACGAGAAGTGAACTCGATTCCTAAATGGACTTTGTCCACTAAGATGGTCCTGCCAGTAATGCCTTAGCTACTGTGGAAATCATAACATGTTCTGAATGGTTTCCACAATTACATGTTTTATTCCCATTATATTTTATCATTATTGATGATCTATTATGATATATGCCTCACGTACTTCCACGATTTATGTCTTTGCTCAAGACTTTGATGTTTAAATTTCATGTCCAAGTTTTTGCTTTCAAATGTTTATGGATTATTTTATGTTCAATAGGTTTTCCCTTACTGAGAATTTGAACTCACCCTTTTTATGTTTTTTCCCCAATATATAAGGTAAGGTTTTAGGTAATTAAAAAAGGAAGATCTTTATGAGAGATGTTGAGGATCTTTCACCAAGATTAGAAGATTATGTTCCATGTTTCCAAAGACACTAAACTATTACGGTCCTTGAGTGTTGGTTTTTTTTCATGTATTATGTATTCCACAAAAGTAATGTAATGTCCATGTACATCAATCTTTGGGTCTCTACAGGGAGGATCTTGGGGAGAGATTTGGGAAGAATAATGGCAAGGCTCCAGACATGTGGGGAGTGAATAGAAGACAGAGTGAGGTGGTGGGTGGGGGGGGGGGCTACAGTGGAAGAGAGAGGGGATTTCCCAATAGTAAATTCATTAATTTAATATTTACCCACAATATAAGGAATTTTAAGTCTTCCATGTCCAAGAATTGTAATTTATTAATGTGATACTGAACCAAGTGGTCTTACATCAGCGGAACATCCTACATTACTCAATAATTAGTTTATTTAGCATATATTGCAAAATATGGTATTTTCGTATTCCTAAAATATTCAAGTATTTCAGAAAAATCATAAAAATTCACCCTAACAATTTTTCAACACGTAGAAACCAAAAATGAAGTCCATTTTTCAAAAATAATGTTCTAAATATTATTATGTTAATATTTGATTAAAATCGTAATTTATTGTCAAAAACCAGTTTTAAAACATTCATTTACTTATTCTAAAATATAGGTGCTTAAAACATTAAGTTGAATAATATTTATATATTATCATATGTAAGGTAACTATTCATTAAGGTATATCACTTTTCATAAGGGTATGTTACTATTCATAAGGGTAGGTCACTATTCACCACAAATTATGTTTTCCTTATCGGACTCCAAATAACATACTGATTGCAAAAGTGTATGTTAAATTTTCTAAATTCCCAACGTAAAAGTGAAAAAATTATGTTTAAAAGTCACTTAGCACTTAGTAGTTCATTATGTTTTGTTTTCATGTGATTTTATGACATCCTTATAAGAATGGATTTTCCATTGAAAAACATTGGGTCGTTGTATTGTTCCCCCATTATGAAATTTTTCCCTTGAAATGTCATTTTTCATTCTAAGAAAAAAACAGGCTGGGGTACATTTCCTTCATCGCTTCGTCCAGTTCCCATGTTGCCTCTTCGTACTTATGGTTTTTCCATAGTACCATGACCAGATAAATAGTTTTGTTGTGTGGAACTTTGTCTCTACGATCTAAGATCATCACTATTTACTCCTTGTAAGAGAGACCATACTCCAACTGTACCACCTCTAAAGAAAGAACATGTGAAGGGTCTGGTATATAATTACTTAAGAGGGATAATGAAAGACCTCATGTACTTTTTACATGGTAGGTGGAAGTGCCAATTGATAGGCCACAGCTCCGACTCGATCAGGGATCTCAAAGGGGCCGATGTACCTGGGACATAGCTTTACATTATTCCCTAACCTTATGACCTTCTTCCATGGAGATATGTGTAAAAATACCATATCTCCAACTTTGAAGTCAAGGTCATTTTGGTGGTTATTTTCATAACTCTTCGGTCAACTTTGGGCTACCTTGATATGCTGCTGAATGGTTTTCACCTTCTCTACCATTTCATCAACCATTTCAAGTCCTATCAGCTTACGATAACCAACTTCATCCCAAAACCCCAGTGTTCTACTCCTTTTCCCGTAATGGGATTTATATGGTTCCATTCAGATGCTCCCGTGGAAACTATTATTGTATAAGAATTCAACCAATGGAAGTTGTTGGTCCCATAATCATTTGAATTCAATAGAACACACTCTCAACATGTCTTCCAATGTCTGAATAGTTTTCTCAGATTTTCCATTAGTTTGAGGATGATAGACCGTACTGAAAATTAGTTCAATGCTTAGAGCATGTTGGAGACTTTTCCAGAACTTTTAGGTGAATCTCAAATCGCAATCGGATAAAATAGATAGTGGTACTCCATGCAGCCTTACCACTTTTCTGATGTAAATCTGTGTAGGTTGATCCAATGATAAGTCCTCTCTAACCACAATAAATTTAGATATCTTTGTAATACGATCCACAATGACCCATTTAGAATTATATCATCTTGATGTCCTTAGATGTCCAGTGACAAAGTCAATGGTAATGTTCTCCCACTTCCATGCTAGTATTGGTAGTGGTTTCATCATCCCTTTAGAATTATATCTCTCATCCTTCACTTGCTAAAATAACAGGAACTTTGATGTATATTCAGCAATCTCCCTTTTCATATTGTCACACTAAAACATATCATTGAGATATCGATACATCTTTGCACTTACTAGGTGGATAGAGAAGACTGAGCTATGTGAATCACCCAATAGCTCTTTCTTTATCTCTAGATCAGATGGTACACATAATCATGTCCCAAACCATACAAATCCTACTTCATTAATTTTAAAATCGTAGTATTTCACATTTCTATCATCTTCCACCATTTTATGAATTTCAACATCTTTTCATTGAGCATCCTTTATTCTCTCCAAGAGGGATGATTGAGCAATCATTTGTGAAAGGATTGATGATAATCCTACCTTAATGATTCAAACATCCATCCTTTTCAAATCTAATAAGATCAGATCCTTTTCAATTCTGAACATTGATAAAGATGCAGGATCCTTTCTTCTTAGAGAATCCACCACCTTCTTTGCCTTACCGTGATGGTTGTGGAATGAGCGTTCATAATCCTTGATGAGCTCTATCCATCTTCACTGGTGAAAATTAAGCTCTTTCTGTGTGAATATATATTTGTGACTCGTGTGGTCAGTATATATCTCACACTTCTCCCTATTGAGATAATGCCACCATATTTTCAAGGAAAATATCACAGTCTCTGACTCCAGATCATGCGTTGGATAGTTTTGCTCATGGATTTTCAGCTGCCTTGAGGAATATTCTATCACTTTATCATTTTGCATCATCACACAAACTAAGCCACTCTTAGAAGCATCACAATAAACCACAAATAGTTCTCTGCTTATAGAGAGTGTGAGTATTGGTGTGGTGATAAGGCTCCTTTTCAAATCCATGAAATAGTCATCGCATTCCTGTGTCAAGGAAAAATTTACTCCCTTTCGTGTTAGTATGGTCATTGGTTTTGACAATCATGAGAAGTTCTTCATGAATTATCGATAATACCCTGCTAGACCCAACAAGTTTTGGATCTCTGTTTCAGAAGATGACATGGGCCACTCTTTAATTTCCTTTGTCTTAGAAAGGTCTAAGAATATCCCTTTACTAGTGATAATATGCCCCATGAATGAAACTTCTTCTATCATGAACTCACATTTTCTGAACATTTCATACAAGTTATCCCTTCAGAAAGTCTTTAACATAGTTTTAAAATTCACTCTTATTCCCCCTTGATATTGGATTATATCAGAATATCTTCAATGAAGACTACCAAAAATTTGTCTAGGTAATCAATAAAGACTATATTCCTTAAATCCATGAAAATTGTGGGAGTATTAGTGAGTCCTAAGGGCATCAATATGAACTCACAGTGTCTATACCTCATTCGAAAGGCAGTCTTGGGAATATTCCCATTCCTCACCTTTAGTTGGTGATATGCCGAACAAAGGTCCACCTTAGAGAAATAACTAGCCCCACGAAGCTGATCGAACATGTCATCTATCCATGGAAGGGGATACTTGTTCATTATCGTGATTTTATTGGTCTCACGATAATAAATCTAGAGGTTAATTTATCCATCCTTCTTCTTAACGAAGAGGACTAGGGCACCCCATAGTGAAGAACTCAAGCGTATAAAACCCTTCTCCATATTATCCTGTTACTACCTTTTCTGCTCTTCCATCTCCATGGTGGCCATTCTAAAAGGTTGAGATATGCATAGATCCAGGGATAAGTTAAATTGAGAACTCAACCTCCTGGTTATGTGGAAGACCATGTAACTCTTCAAGGAATACATCAATGCAATCCCTCACAATGGGCACGTCTTCAAGCATTATTCTCTCCTTTGTCTCAATCATTTGAGATAGATATGCTTTCTCATAAGGCAACAGTATCCACACTTGAGAAGAAGATTCTAAAGAAGATTCATCTTCCTCATGACACTTTTAAAGAATCCTAGGATGATTCAGGTTGTGAAAAGTAACCTCCCATTCTCGATATTTGATGTAGGATTTGTATAATGATATCCAATATATGCCCTAGATAGCGTCGAACTCTACCAAAGGATGTATCATGAGATTTTCTGGGAGGTTTAGTCCAAAAACATTAACTGGGGAGGAGTTATAAACCATGTATGCAATGATTTCCCTATTCACTATTCTTACAAATAACTTCTTCTCCAAATATTGATTTGGTTTTTTAATAGTTCTACTAAACTTGCATGAAATTAAAGAATGCGTAGAACCAGAATGAAATAGAAAGTTTAATATTCTTAAATGAATAACTAGCGTTCCTATCACCCCATCATTGTCTGTCTCTACCTCAGTAGTAGTGATAGCATAATACCTTCCTTGTTTCCATGGAAGCTATTGTTGATTGGCTTCAACAACCCTTAGCTTAGGGAAATTGTTCAAAAAATGCCCATATTTCTTGCAGTTGTAACATTTCACTTTAGGATGATTGTTGACTATAAACATTCATTTATTCTTCTGCATTGGTGGTATTCCTCATATCTCGGCATCAGTTATTCTACAAATTACCAAACCTTCTACATTTGATGCAATTTTTGGTTCCCTTTAGACAGTTACCAGAATGCTTCCTCCCACAATTTTTTGCAAGGGGGAAATTCAGGCTTCCTTCAATCATGGGATTTGATTGATGAACCACCCATGTTGTTCTCCATTTCCCGCTTCTTGTCACTGGTCCCATGAGACCACTGAGAGTCTCCAATATCTATTTCATCCTTGAGGGCACAATGAAAAAACTCTTTGTAACTTTCGAAGTCTCGAATCACCAACAATTATCATAGACTCGGCTTTAGTCCTCTAAAGAAACTATCCACCATGCTTTCGGTGTTCATGACAAAGCCAGAGGCGTTCCTTACAAGCCTTGTAAATATTGCTTCATTTTCCCCAATGGACACATCTTCCTTCTTATTGAGTCCGAGGAACACTCTTTCCATCATGAGACAGAGGGTTAGAAGAAAATATTTGTTGAAAAACAACCTCTTGAATTCCTCTCAATCCATGGAATTAATTTCCTCTTGGGAATTTGTATTATTGTTCAGTGTCCACCACTGATCATCTTCCCCGTCTTAACGATAGACTGCCAGTACAACCTTCTCATCTTCCAAGAACTGGAGGTTAGAGAATATATTTTTAATGGAGTTACACCATTGTTCAGTGAGGAGGCGATCAAAAGATCCACTAAACATTGGAGGCCTTTTCCGCATAAAGGATTCAACAACAACTGGTTCATTCCTTGTAGGAGAAGGGTATTCTACATGATTCAAGTTATTATTCATAACTATATCCAGCTGATCAAGTAATGTCATGAAGTTTTGAGCTCCCGATCCCGTCATATCAGACATATAATTTGGGTAATCTTCACATTGACTATCACATTGGTTTTTGGAACGTGTTCTATTTCCCACCATTAACTAAGAAAAAGAAAATATAATTAGATGTCTTGAATACATAACTATTGAGCATAAAAAGAAAACATTTAACATAAAAGGATAAAAATATAATGAAGAAGTATATCCTAACTTGTGATTCCTTAGGTTTATATCCAGGTTATCCTCAATCTATTTCTTAACTTATATTCTTAGGGGATTTTTTTGTCCCATAATAATGGTTTGAACTAAGCTTGTGAATCTAACAAATAATATCCCCTGGGAGTGTCGTAACCAAGAGTGCGGAAAGGCCCATTATCATGTACCAAATCCCGTTTGTATCCAGATCAAATAGGTGATTTCAGTTTTTACCCCTAGATACATCTATTCCAGAGTTGCCTCTACCTACTCGTATTCAGACAAATATGTATTTTCTTGATAAACCACTTACTAAATACTCCCCAAAATTTAGAAATGTTTTCTAATACATAAACTCATCCCTAAGGTTCTCACTAAGGTGCACTATTCCTAATCGCCAAAAATAACTAGACCATCCTCAAATACCAACTATAGACACCCAATCCTTTTAAATATATCATTTCATGATTTTAAACATAATTAATCATCAAGGTGCTAGCCAAGGATCGTTAAGTCTAGTGTCTTGTAAGACTAGGTACATATAACATAAAACATGTGCCTAAAAAACACATATTTATTTAATGTACACTAGAAGCTCTTAACATCATTTGAGCCCTTACATCTGCATAGGGTACATTAGGGAACACATGAACAAAGGGATGAGCTAAAAACCCCAGTAAGGGAATGAACGCAATGATACATCTTAATCACATGAGTTAGGAGGCATGATATAAAGATATCCAAAGCATAGAAAATATTAAATCATATCGTATAGGCATGGGTTCATATTAAAATTGAATAATATAAATGTGGCACAATCATAATACATTTCTTTGGTATGGGTCAAGGCTAACCGGCTATCCAGTTTCCCATTTTACTATGGGTCATGGCTAACCGCCAATCATATTTCACATCGCATCTCATGAGGCTTAACCTTACCCAATGCATTGGAGCACTATCTGGACACACCCATCTCAAAATTTTTAGGAATATTCTTGCCACATAAATATTCTTACAAAAATATATTCTTTCCAAATACATAATTATACATAATCAACCATACATAAACATAAGGGTACCCATGGAAGGAATTGGGTACCACAATCATGACCAATGGGCGTATCACGAAAGTGTCCTTGAAAGGAAAGGATTAGAACATACATAGATGTTAATAGGGTAAAATATGCATATAACATGGTAAACATGTCAAAAAGAAGTTCCAACATATAAGGAATGTATTAAAAAAACATTGGCATTAAAACATTTTTGGGCGGTTTTAAAGAAAATACTGTAGATCTTTTAAAATGGAAAAGAGGAAAATAATTTATATAAAACCAGAATTGAACCAAAAAGGTTGTAATAATATAAGTATGATTTTAAAAATATAATGGTGGCTTAAAACACAGGTTAGAGTGAACTTAATATTGGGTAACAATTCATGAAGTTCCCCTAAAATGGGTTTTCTTGTCAGGGAGTTCTAAGGAGAGAATCTTTTAAAAACATGTACATCCCTGAAAGAGAGGGATGAAAGGGTATTAATAAATGAATTTTTTAATCCTATAAAGAATTTATAATATGTACATATATAGAAATGTTAACTCCATTTTGATATAAAGAATGATAAGGCAACCCCAAAGAACAAATAATTTTTGGGTATAATTCATTAATGTTTTATCAGCATGATGTCGGGTGTTGGAAAGAGGGATTGATGAGAGAGAAAAGGGGTTTATCGTAAATAATAAGTCATGATGAAAGTATGGGGGAGGTTTGAAAACATACCCCATTATTTTTTATTACACATAAAAAAGAATAGCATAGAGGACAATCTTGATTAAGAGTGAACTAGAGGGGATCCCATACCTTAAATTCGTTGGTGTTCTGTACTTGTTATTAAATACCTAAATAAATAAATTACGATTATTAATTAATAAGTACATAACATATTATATAAGTAATTGATTTATTATAACCATTTTTAGTCCATTAAATACCTTTTTTATTTGTTGTATGGTTCAATTTCATTGTTCGAGCTCGTTTGTTTACTTGGTTTTAAAAGAATGGTTAACGTATATTAAAGTTCAGATAAACATGAAAGATGGAAGTGGTTGCCCAGAAATGAAGTTAAATGATATTAGTGAACATCCAGGAGATTAAATGTTTTTAAATTTAATTTGGTTATTAGATTCATGTCAAACTATTATATAAAACCAAAGTGACAACCGTTTTTTCTAATCAGTGGGTTTGATTACAAAGAACATGTTTTTCTTTATAACATAATACCATTGGTACAAAAAGATTACAGAACTAAAAATAGTATATATTTCATATATAATAATCTTGATCAACCATAACCTAAATGGTTTCATGACCAGAATTAATGATTATAGTAGAAATTGATAAATTGTTGTCCTTGAATGTCCTAAATTAGCGCATCTCAAACGGTGCTTTCATTTCCTACAAATATTATCTAGGGAAAGGAGAGAAGATAATGAAATATCCCATTAGAATTAAAAAATTCCATTAAATGTATATTACTAGATTTATAATACTATTTTGGTTAAATGATATGAGGAAAGAAACAAAAAGAAAAGAACATAAAAGAAATGAAGGAATTGGAAAGGGGAATTTCCCTCTTGAGACTTCCTCATTTGAGAACCTCTTAAGGGGAGAGGTTTTGTTATTATGATGAGTCTAGGAATTTTTTGGACTGGGGGAGGATCTTGGGGATATATTTGGGGAGAATATTTACAAGGAAAAAGTCTTGAGAAGAGTGAAGAGAAGAGGGAGTGAGGGGGGGGGGGGTTATAGTGGAAGAGAGAGGGGATTTCTTAATATAAAAATCATTAATATTTTATTTCTGAAAACGACAAGGAATAAAAAGTCATACATGAACAATAATAGTCATTTTATCATTTGATCTATAAAAAAGTGGTATTATTTCTGCAGAACATCAAACATGACTCCAAAATTACCTTATTTAGCTTATTTTGTAAATTATGGTATTTCACTATTATAAAAAATTCAAGTATTTTAGAAAAATCCCAAAAATTCACCCTAACGATTTTTTGATTTATAAAAACCAAAAATGAAGTCCATTTTTCAAAAATAATTTTCTAAATACTTTTATTATAATATTTAATTAAAATCATAATTTATTATCAAAAAACCAATTTTTAAAAATTCATTTACTTATTCTAAAATAAATGTACATAATACTTTAACTTGAATTATATTTATATATTATCATAGGTAAGGTTACTATTAATTAGGGTATATCAGTATTAATAATGGTATGTTACTATTCATAAGGGTAGGTTACTATTCCCCAATAATTATGTTTTTCTAATCAGACTCCAAATAACTTACTAACTACAACCGTGGATGTTAGAGTTTTGAAATTCCAAATGTAGAAGTGACAAACTTATGTTTAAAAGTAATTTAGCACTTAGTAGTTCATTATGTTGTGTTTTCGTGTTATTTTATGACATCTTTATATTAAGGGAATTTCCATTGAAAAACATTGGGTCATTAGAGTTCCCTCTCTACTATCAGCTGAATCTTGCATAACCATATAATCCCTACTAACCACCACTCTATGATTCCCCAGAGGCGCATGAGTAACTGAATTTACCAACAATTATTTAATATTCTCTATATTAGAAGGTCCAAAACCTAAAATATATATTCACATTCTCATAGACCTACCATATAACAACTTTATACTTCATATATTTCTTAAACAGTGAAATGTCTTGAGATAATATGTAAATTCTTTGAGGAATTGCCCCGCCATCCAAAATTTATTGCACTTAGAAGAGTAATACCCCACAGAGAGATTCAAAGAACCTACTCTGTACTCTATCTAATTGAAATGAACATAAAATGAATCCACAAAATTCCTCATATAATTCCAATAATAAGAAAATATGATGGATTACGGGAAAGTAACAATCGGTCCATTGGTAATTAGAGGAGTTATCGCATCTCAATCATCCCTAAATCCATTCTTAAATGTCAGTTCCTTATGAAGAACTACAAAATAGGTCCACTGATCAATGTTCCTAACCTATTACTTCGTCTATGGAAGAATATCGAACATAAGGTTTCTAGATTTTTTCACCTTGTTACCAATCTATAATAGGGGAAAAGTGAATCATCACTATAAATAACACGGAATAGAAAAATATTGTCATCATACCCTACTAGAGATCCATGAATTCCAAATAATGATTTAGATTTAGTGTATATTGAAAAAATTATTTGACAAATAGGATGATAATGGTAAACCATTTCAGACCATCGATTCCACTAGCCTGTAGTAAGACATCCCACCAATCTACAACTATTCTCTAAATCATAAAGGTCTCCAACTTCACCTTACCGTTATTTAGGGTCTCTTATAGGTCCAAAATCCTCTCAATGACCAATGTACAATATTATATTCCCAAAGATATTATATTTAACTAAAATGGTGTGGGTGGTTGGATATAGATTTCAAAAGAATAATAGTCTATCATCGGCCGGGCACAGTGGGTTCCACCCAATGAACGCGCACTAGTAAAAATTCGTAGATGAACTGGTTCAATGGATTGACCCATTGAAGAAACCTATATAACGTCCGCTAGTTTCATTCCCAAACACAATAAAGGGTTCATGTAGTTAAACAATACTTATTGGAGGATTAATTTCATAAAAAGTAAGAAAAACCATAGATAAATCCAACTATCAAAATAAGGGGATTGGAAACAAACACAGACACAGACAAGGGTTCAGAACATGGTTCAAACTAAGGGTATACACACAAGAACAATGAATAACCCCTTTAAGAACTACCCAAACCATTCTAAGCCTCCACTAACTTTACACTATCCACAATTAGACATAGACAAACACAATCTCAATAATAGAAAAAAAAATATTTTATAAAGGAATGAAAGAAATAATGTACCTAAAAAATTATAATTACAATAGGAATTTTATTATTCGGTACCCATATAATACAAAAAACATATACTTGTAATGTGAACCCACATGCCTAAACATGGTAATTGAATGCACAATAAATCCAATATATAAGTAAACCAATATCATGTGCATCACCGAAGGTAAATTTTAAATAATGGTAACATCAAATAACAACAATATAAATTCCCATATTATGAAATATCATTGCTCCACTATAAAATTATGACTGGGTATTTATACAGTTCTCATGCATGATTCTGAACCATCTTATCTCATATCAATTGTATACCAAATCAAGGAAAATAGAAGAAAAAGTTAGTTATCCAAGTCCTATAATAACCTTCAGTAACACCCTAACCCAAACCACTGAGTTTGATATACGATTACACATGAAATCATGCACCCCTACCCATATGCAAGTAGTTTTTAGAAAGTGACGAGGGTTAATAAAACATCATAGGGAGAATATGATGATGGTATGAGGTAAACATCATATTAAAAATAAATTATGTGATTAAAATAATACAAAAATAATGAATAAATCAATAACCATTAGAGTAAAAACATATAAAAATAAACTATCCATGTTGTATTAAAAAAATTTTCAGAAACATAAAAAAATAAAATTAGAATCCAATTAATGAGGAAAATATAGTAAATAAAAGCAGTGGTAAATATCAAACTAAAGGCCTATCAAGTATTGCCTAAATCCATATGATATCCTTCTCAGCCATTAACTATAGGGTCCTTACCCTTCTTCAGATTTTAGACTATGAAATCAATAAGTGTATAAAAATTACTCAATTGAGAGTGAGTAAAAGGCTCATCAGGACCCCACTAATGAATCTTAAAACAAGTGAAGATTATATATAATGGTTTATTACTTGAACAAAAATAGAGCAAATAGAAATAGAAAATATATCAAATAATAAAAATTTAAATTTTAGGTATTCAGAGACTAACTCCACCTACTTTGGAACTATAATGATAGGAATGAAGATATGTTTCTTAACAAATCCCACTATATTGGATATTGAAAAGACATAGCTGACACTCCCCCAAGAAGGGATTGTCCAATTTAGGAAGACCATGCATCTAACACATCTCTCTTTGGGGACATTCTAAATGGGTCATCATACATGCTCAACTATGTAAGGCAGAAGAACAACCCATATATATGATACAAGATACAAAATGATTGGCCAAACATCATTTAAAATCATGAAAGTATCATAATAATAAAAATCAAATACATGAAACTCTAGTAATTTTCAACAATCATCTGATCAAGATCGACATAGGTCTCGTAGATCTACACATATAGGACAACAATTATTATATTAATCAATATAAAACATGTACTAAAACAAAGGGCTTATTACCATTGGTGCGACAATGATTGGTAGCAGGGTTTATCATCCATGTATTGAAGCACTAATTGACCCCAGAACCAACCCCGAATAATCACAGTTTAGAAATCTAGGATACTATTCAAGAAGAAACCACACCAAAATGGTAGGTTAAGGACAAAAATACCAAATAATATCAATTTCCAATAACAATAAATGTCATATTGATGTGCATACATATAATCCATGATTCTTAGAATTTATTCAATCAATGATAAATGAAACATTATTTAGGATATTTCAAAACATTTAGATATCCAAAATAATTCTATAATATTTAGTTCTGATCAAGGATAATAGAAGTGAATAATTCTAGAACAATGACTCACCAGCTTAGAAGCGTAGGATTTTTTTTATCATTTGAGTTTCAAACGATGGTGTTAAAATTGATGGAACCTTACTATATAGGGATTTTCAACCATTATGAGCATGAAAAAAACATCTTATTTATTAGAGTTTACAAGAAATTATAGTACTATGCATGATGTGTTGCATTATTTATAATTGACGATGTATCAAATACTTTTATCTCATATATTTTGTTTGTAATATACTTATATGGAAAATAAAATCACTTTTTCCAAAAATTCATTGTGTATTGAAATTATAAATGTGAAATACATGAGAGGCAATATTATTCCTTTTGGTTCTAATGTAGTGGCTATATAAGAATGTTCATAAGGAAATAAAGGAAATAAAAGCTATCATGAGATAAAAATTCTTGAATAATTTTGATTAAAACCTATCCTCATGAATTTTTAGGTACAAAATTTTCTATGGTTGGGATAATTATTACATCATTCATTTTTTTGATTTTTATTTATTTATATCTAGAAAAACAATATTTTATTTATTAATGACATTATTATGTAAGAATTGAACATAGGTTGAAAATTACTAGGTTAATTAGTAATGGAGTATCTATTATCATACAATAAAGGAGAAATAATGGCATGTTAAATATTTGATTAATTAATATAATATAATTCATTCTCATGTTTAGGAAGTAAATATAATATTGTTAATTGGTATGGTTATACTGGGATTAACATTGGTCAAATTTGAGGATTTTAAATGGATTTATTTAAATTTAATGATTGTTTGGAACTAATTGAAGGATTATTATTATTATGTGAACATTTTAAATTAATTTAAAATTGGTTTAATTTTATTATATAATGGAATGTGATTAATAAGTTGACATTATAGGATAATATAGATTAACTTGAAAAGAATAATTGAATTTTTTACATTGGAGTTATGGTAGGGAGAGAGGTTATATTGGAAATAAATTTTTGGTGGTTTTACTGTTAAATTATAAAGAGTCATGTATGGGGTATTTTATTTTATAAATTCATAAATCTGTTAAAATATTTTCCTCTTTTATCCCACTCCATATTTCTCTAATTTTAGTGGTTGATTGGTTGCATGAACTAATGAATGATGATGGGTTCAATGAATTATTAACATATTGTGATGTCATGCTCTTAGTAAAAATTAATTCTTATAAAAATTATAATACTGATAAGATAATCCTTATAGATTACCTTAAACCCTCATGTTAATATATCTCAATCTGAAAGGCAGGAATTACTATGTCAAATTCATTGGTTGCTCTATCACCCATGTATATTTTTATTTAATGATTATTATATTATTAAAATATGAATGTGAGTTACATTAGGACATGATAAATAGAAAAGAAGTTGTGCCATGCACAAGAGGTGGTTTACTATAAACCTAAGAGTCACATGATAATTGGTCATTCTAAAACATCCCATTACAATTTAGCATGGGGTTACGTGAAATGTGCATAATCCATGTCATAATGTCTATAACTATAATTTTAGTTATTGGAAATTAATATCTATGGTTTATGGTGATCTCATATAGAATATTTTAATGGTTTTATCATTATATCACAATCATGATGTCTTTTAAAAAATTATAACAAAATAAACCAATTCTAGATGACTTGTATTCATTCTTTAGTTTGTTCTGATTCCATTTTTTGTGATAAATTTGTGTTCAATTATTATAATTAATTTATGAATCTATCAAATAATTTATTTTTAATTGATTTAAAAAGATAACTGTCTATTTAAATTTCTTATAAATAGAAATTGTAAATTTTATTAGAGAAAAGAATTATTTAAATCAGAATGTTTTATTTTTCAAAAATAGTATTTAATATATTTTTTATCTTATTTAACATATATTTATTATGGTAATATTATAATGGTAAATATTTTACAAATTAAAATGATTATATTAGAAATTATTTAAGATGAATCAAAATTGGAATCTCCATGGATGGAATTAACTTTGTGGAATGGGTTTAAATAACAAAGTTGTGGGTTCAAATACTAATATTAATCCTTTGGGAGGGTATGAATTCACTACAGGTTTACTAGGACCATATACATGTTAGATCAAGCATGTAAAAATATTTTATTACTTTTACACTTCCCATGATACCTTAAATTATGGAGTTATGGTTTATCTGATAAAAATTTAGGAATTAGGTTTGATTGAAAGAATTGTTTCTCTGATTAGTATAATTTTTTTAAAGAATTTACAAATATAAAAATTGATAAATTTATGATTATTAACAAACTAATATTTGATTTTTTTTGAATATATCATATATGAGAGTACATGGAAATTCGTTAATGAAATCTAATTGATAAAATTGTTACTAACCCCTATATGTATATCATAGTGGGTGTAGTCATAATCCAATATTCAAGGAAATAGAAAGGATAACATGTCCATTTACTATAGAAATAAAAGATATATGGTAATTATGGGATATAAAAGTGTTCAATAAGAAATATTATCGGTGACTTGTATCCTGAATGCAGAAGTGTTAATTTTTTAATTTTAGTTATGATTTATTGGTGTCATAATTTTTTTTCTAATGCATTTTTGGAACATGGTTTCATTAATGGGTTTTAAATATATGTTTTGGTTTTAAAATAAAATAAAATTTTGTTTATATATATTTTTTTATATTCATTGACGGAAAATAATTAGAAAACACTTATGTAGTTTCCCTTAACACTAGTTTATAGCCTCTAGAAATTAAAGAATGAACTTGAGGTCATGTGGTAATCTAGTTTGGGTATTTTGATTTGGGTCCCTAGGAATAGTCATTCATCTCTTTCTTATAATGAAATACACATCCCATTGCATAAATATAGAAACCTCTCGGATAATAACCATCATATTTATAAAATTTGAGATTTAGGTATTCATTTTATTTCCTTATTTTACATTTTTTACTTTTTATATTGAATCAAAACAAATGTAGGAAATAAATAATAATGGAAAAGAATCCAATTAATACATATGTATTAACTCATAAGTGAAAATTAAAATTATATTATATGAAACCATGCATTAAATACCATATATTATTATATTAAAAGGATGATTACATACATCTAAATTTCATAAATTAAAATAAAATTACAAATGTAAAATAATCTTATTTTACAACTTGGAAATCCCCCTAATAATTATCACCCTTGAGAATCACCATTATGGGAATAAAACCTATACTGAGAAAAAAAAATAATGAAAGAAGAAATAGTGTGTTAAAAAATGAAAACAATATATATAACAATTTTTCTCTATGAAGTTACAATGGTAAGAATTTATAAAATGTAATAGGGGTAACATAGAAATTATATGACTATTATTAAAGGGTATATAGCCACTGGTTGTAATATATGTAAATATATTAGTAGTTTGGAATCAATGGTAGATAGTTGATATAAATAAATTTTATTTATATGTTAAAAAATGTAAGAAAAGTAATTTAATGGAAATAAAATAAATTATTTGAGAATAGAATATAATGATACTAGTAAACTTAAGAAAATTATCATTTATTCTAATGAAAATATTTTTATAAAATTTTTAATATTGTTAAAGGTAACACATTTAAATAATGATATAAATAATGTGCATTTATAAAATTGATGGACTGGTTACTAAAATAAATAATGAAGATAAAACAAATAAGTAAGGGAGTATAAGGAATACTTATTTAGTTATTCATTCCTAAATAAAAATTATTTATTAAAAAATATTATTATATATTATATATTTTAATTTAATAGTTAAATGTATCATGTATAGATTATTAAACATAAAAAAATAAATAATGTATATATAAATAATTAATTGATTATAAAATAGTAAGTAATAATGATTAGATAATTTATTATTTAAAACGTCTATTTTTCAAAGAATTGTTTTTCTAAATTTTGTTCATATAAATTTTAGTAAATTAAAATTTTTATTGATAAAGAAATATATTAATTAAAATTATTATATATATATTAGTAATAAATTTTACATCCATAAAATTATTATTACTTACTAATTATATTTTTTTTATTAAAAATATAATTTTTCTATAAATGATTTATTTTATGTTATGAATTATATTATTAAAATCATTTTTTATCAATTTTAGAAACTTTTTGAAGATCAGGATGGATCTATGAGAAATCAGTGGGAGGGGGATGAATCAGCGATAATAATTTTTCTAATTTTTCTTTCTAAAAAAACAACTCACAACAATTATATTATTATAAAATTTTCTGTTTTTAAACTAAAAAACACACCAAAAAAAGTCATAAAGTAGATTTATAAGGTTTACATATCAATATGAGAAGTCCAGTCCTTGGTGTGATATGGATTATTCTATAAAATAATTACCAATTAGAATAATCATGTGAGTAATTATGATCAAGGTATACCCTAGGATGTCACCTTTCATGTCTCTAGACTATGCTTGAGTGCATTTCGTAGAAAAGTGTGCCCCATAAACATGAGCATAACACACAAGAGTGAATCTAAAATTTTATAATGATAAAATGTTAGGCAAGAAAATTATTTATCTTCCACCTGTATACTGATATCTGGAAGTCAAGTGTACCAATTTTATTCTTCTTCTATTATTTCATAGTAGTAAGACATATCATAAATTTTTACACACAACAATGAATGCAATATCATTTTTCTATATATTCATCACGATTATGGTTCATTAAAATATATGGAATCAACACTAACAACTTGTAATCTTTCTCTATGAACATCATGAACAACACACCAGAACATCAATTTTTTTAATAATATATCAATTCACCAATTATTCTTCTTCTTTGATGAATATATATTAGTAGATACATATGAATATAATTCCTACTCAATAATATGATTCTTTTTTGATCAAATATATTCATTACTCTCATAAATAATTTTTTTAATTTTATTTCTCAAAAGACATGACACCTTATTGAACATGATAAAAATGATACCATGTATATCTCTCTCCACTTATACAAAATTCATGATATAATAGATCATAAAATAATGTAAATTTATTGTGAATAAAAAATGGTCATGGATGTTTATATCATAGAAATGATATCTCTACGATATATCTCTTCATATATCATTGTAATCAGATCGCCACTTTTTCGATGTTTTCCTTCTTCTATCTTGCATCTAGAATCTCATCCCTAATATTGAATTGGTAAAGATATTCATTCATATCATCTGAAATAATTTTAAGATCTTTCAACCATTTTTAATGAAATATAATCCCTTGAGATTTACCTAATATGTCTCGCAACATTTATCAACATTCTCAGGAGAAACTAAAAAATACGACTACATCTTATCTTTATGATTTTAAAAGGACTTAATTTCATACTATGAGTAATTAGATATTGTTCTCATAAAATGGTATATTTATAAATTTATTAAGAAAGAAAATACCTCTCATTGTGTAAGCGTCTTATAATATATGATAAAATTTCTTATGAAGCCAAATATTTTATGCTTAACTTAATTTTATTTTGTTTAGTAAATATTGTACAAAATAAAAATATTACATACCAAGAATAATTAATGTGTAAATAAATTTTAATTTGCATATAACCTATCTTATAGGATTATAATATCATATAGCTTAAATATAATTTTCCTAAAAATAATATTTTCCATGATTCGTAAACATTTTATGTGAGTCGTTATATCTTGAAATAATAATATCACACCTCATAATATTTTATCCTTAGAAAATTTTTTATTTTAAATTTAAATTCCATAAAACATATTAAAATAATAGAGTCACATAAAAAGACCTCAATATGGTTTCAAAACTCTTCGAAACTTCTATATAGTCCTCACCTCACATGAGAATAAATATTTCATGTATGTTTAAATATTTTTATGCATTTGAAAAATATAACACCTTATCTATAATTAAAAAAAATATTTCTGACCACTATGATATTAATTAATACAATATTATTGAAAAACATATTCAATCTAAAATCACATCACCCTTATCTCAGGTATTCAATAATCTCCCCAAGATTATCTTCTTGTAAACTCTCCTTAATGAAATACTTGGTCTCTATAAAATCCCCATTTGGATTTTATTGTAAACCAATGATCATAAATTAATATCAAGATCCAAAAAATGATCCATGAATCATCATTCAACAATTCCAATACTACATGATCAAAATCAATGTGAGAAAAAATATATTAAAATAATAATATCTTCTTGTTTCTAAAAACAAGGAAATCTATTTTCTCTATTCAATCATGATTATCATGTTTCTACTTGATGAAATTATACCCCATTCAAATAAATATTAGTTATCCTTTATTTAATCATTAAATCATCTTCAAATATGAGAATGAACATCTCTTAAATAAATCATTCATCATAATATAAAATTTATCCTCATATTTTACAAATCATTCTATGGAACCAGCTTAAGAAAAAAAATTATGACACGCACTACAATAATATATTTTAAATAGTTCATACATGAACCTTATGGAATTAAAACATTACCTATTTGATTTAATCTATTTATATAATTTCCCCCCTTAATAAAAAATATTCATGTTTAATCACTCTACATACATTATATCCGATTTTTTAGGAAAACATAAGTAGATAAATACAAAAGAAGAATTATGTTTTCCATTTATTTTCTCCCCTTTTAGAAAAAAAACATCCAAAGACAAGATCAGAGTGGGTAAATAGAGAACATATGATATCCTTGATATAGGTGAGTTTTAAAATCATAAAATGAACCATAGAATATGAAATTATCCTTATTTATAATTTATTTGTGAGAACATCTGTATGTTGATCCGTTATAGGAAAAAATTCAAAACCTAGTTCATTTGTTTCTATAAGATCCTCAATGAAGTGATATTTTCTATCAATGTTCTTATTTATTTAATGTTTAATGATACTCTTTGAAAAATTTATATAACCAGAATATCAAAAGAAAATAGACCTGGAAATTTCATTTCACCTTAAAAATCTTATAGTGATTTTTTCATCCAAATTAATTGTGCTTACCTTGAGGGGTAGCTACACAATTATATTCCAATATTATTAGATGTATATAATCATTCTTGTTTGTGTTAATAAAAATAATTATCTCTGATAAATTAAACTCTACTAGATCTTGGCCTTTTATCATCAAAACAAGTCGAAAAAGTACATACCATTAACAGAATAGATCTAACTTCGCATTGCTTTCATTTCTAAATCCAAAACTGATTTTAGATTCTTTATTCTATAATTATATTCCAATAATTTAAATTATAACTTTTGTGAACATTGAAACATATCAAAATGTGTTAGAACATATACCAAATATACCCTTGAAGCTTTTATGTAAAAAAAACTTTTAATAAATAGTCCAAAGAACCTAAGATAAATTTAAATTTCATATACATATTTCAAAATCATTTTACCCATTGAAATTTGTGTGGAAATATTCTTTTAATACTGTATTAAAAACTATTCAATTTTTATTTATCATATATCCCAGGATAACAAAAAATGTGATATTTCTCTTGAGATATTTATATTCCAAGAAAGCACACCCTCTCTTTAAGAATGAAATTTTAAAAAAGATACATCAACTTATTTTAAAAAATCTCAAAAATTTCTAAATCACTTCTCAAAAATATTATATCTTCTACATAAATAAAAACCAATATGTTTATAGTTTTTTCTTCTCTAATGTTGAGGTTACGATCAAACTTTGAAATTATGAAATTCAATATAATCAACAAAGTGTCTGTCTAAGATTAGTAAGAACATGGGAATTTTATATCATATATAAATCCTTTTTTATCTTACACATAATTATCCTATTATAAAAGAAATGAATCAAATAGTTTCTCAATGTAATCCCCTTATTCTAAGTCACTTTTTAAGAAGGAAAACTTGAAATCCATTTGGAATATCTTGTATTACATTTTTATCAAAATAAAAATAAAAATTTAAATGGTTTTAGTCCTTTGTATTAGTTAATATTCCCCATAAATTTATACTCATTAATCCATTAGATATAAATTACACAATAATATTTATTTATTTGTCCCACTTCAACTTCTTCATTCAATTTGGTTCAAAACACCCAGTTTTCCAAAAATTCTTTGTTATCATTAGTCTCGGGCACCACCAACCTAGTCGCCTTCCCCACAATCTGTTCCAATTTTTAATTTATATAATAAAACCAATATTTAGTCTTTAGTTAATCTTCAATAAATCTTGGTTAATCTTGAGATAAATGAATTATGAGCTATTGTCCTAAAAATTCTCATAGTTTTTCAAGTATTTTCTTTGATCTGTAATGATATTTTGAACAGAAAAATACCATTATAGGATGGATGTGATGAATTAGTTTGCTGCATAACACATTAAATGGTAGAATATTCTTCATAAAATAATATATAATTAACACATTAATTACTGTTTGAAATATATTCATGTTATTTAACGAATACAACCTCATCAATATTTATAAAAAATTCCTCTGTAGGTATGGCATACTCTAGAGAATGATCCAATACATTAATATCTGTATTATATACTATTATTCAAGTAACATTTTCATATAAGGGATACCCCTTCTATTTGGAGGACATCTTAGGAAGATACAATCAACTCCTCTCTTCTCAAACATCCCAAAATTATCTCCTTTTCCCTTTATAATACAAGGGCTTCCAAACACATGTGGTTACTTTATATTTTTATATTTCATAAAATGCATCTAACTATGGGACATATTATATCCTAACTTATCTAAAAAAATTAAATATGAAAATTTACAATATTAAATTGACTCCAAAAATATTGAGATATGTCATACTCAAAAAATATTTTCCGAGCCATCCCTAACAAACATGGATTTTTATACTCACACGAACTAGTTTTTTTAAGTGTATGGTGAATTGAGTTCATGGAATTTTCTATGATTCTCAAAGTAAGATTCAATTATTCCATTTCTAAACATGGTTCCATTTTATGTTTAGATATTCTTCAGAGTAAAACCAAGCTCTTTTTTTTACACTTTTTTAGATTTTTTTTTGAAAATAGATTTCTATTTCATTAACAGAACTCAAGAAATGCGAGTTTTATTAAAAAATGACATAATGTATTCATATAAATTTTTTAGTGCAGCACCCGAAGATTTCATAGTACGTTATCTCATTAAAGTTATTCAATAACTTACGCTACACGCAATATCGTGTTCGAGAGCACCACAACTTACCAAACTAGCCATTAAAAAAGCGGTTAAGAATAGTATTAACTGAATTTTAAATCTTATAGACACTATATAATTTTAACATACATGTTATGTGTTTATTAGACATAATTTAAGAACAATTTCATTTTTTCAGATAAAAGATGCATTTTTCAAAAAATGCAATTTTACTACCTTTTAATAAAGAACCCTTTTAAAAACCAATATTTGACACTTTAATATATTTAATTTAATGAAATTAAATTAATGTTTAGAAGATGGACAAAAAATTTTAGTTTTGGTAAATTTTTAGCAGTTTTCTAATAACTTTCATATTTTGACTAATAGTGAAAAATACTATGTTTTAATTGAAAACAACTTTTTAATCTAAATAATTTGTCATGTTAAATTATGAATTTTAATGGGTTTTAAGTATAATTAGATTATATTTTTATCATGTAATACAATTTAGGTCATTATAAGTAATTTCACATTTAAATTTGACATAAACACATGTCAACCATTTGATAGTTTTTACATTTATAAAAAAACCCCGTTTTTTGGTTTTGAGAATTGGAATTAATTTTAAATTAATAAATTCCACTTATATGTTTTTAATTTAGTAAAATATAATTCATTTTTGAATTCAGAATATCAAAATTAGATTAGGGTAATTTTTTGGTTTTTTCTGAACATTCAATTTTTGATGAATAGTGAAAAACACTCTGTTATTATTTAAAACCGACATTTTTCTAAATAATTATTTATTTTATTTATATTTATTTTAAGATAAAATAGATATATAGTACCTATATAAGTTCAATGTAATTCATTGGAGTCCTTTTATAATAAAATCATATCTATAAAATTTTATTGAACTTTTTAATGTTTTTAATCCACCTTCAAGGAGAATTTGCAAATCAGCATAAAACATAATTTTACCGCTTCTGTGAGTTGAGATTCAAAAATCAATTAGATACGGTTAAAATCAGTAAGTAAAATGTTGATCAATAACATTAGAATAATTTTTGGTGAATAGTAACTTTTTACTTTTATTTACCACGGTTAAAAATAAATAGGGTAATTAAAGGTAAGAATGTTATTATAATTACACTACCACATGTCCAAATTATATTGGATAAGTTTAATTAGACCAAAAACAACCTTATAAATAAAATATGATCCTTTAGGTCTACTAGGATTGGATTAGGAAATTTATTATTATTTTATTTAATGAAGAGTTGAAAGTGTTAAATTCAAAGTTTAATAACAAAACCATTTTTAATACAAGGTTATACATAAGATAAATTCGACTATAAATATTTATTAGAATTATAATACTATTTCCTACATAGTTTTATTTTACTTTTTATTTTTATACGTTAAATAATAAAATTTATTTATGATAGAATGATGATGGAGTAATTACCTTATTAATGAAAGAATCAAATAAATGGTATTATAAATATTAAAATAAATATAATTTAAAGTTTTTATGACATACACGAATTTTATAGGTGATTTTGAAATGTTAGTATTGATTAAAAGAATCTTGTAAGAATTAATCAAGTGGTGATGACTTTCACAAAAACAAAATACTAAAAAGTGTCAAAACTGACATAAATGAGTTTTTAAAACAAATATTATATTATTAAATTATAATATATTTGTAGAAAAATAAGTTTCATAAAAAGGGCATAAATAATAATATATATGTTATTAATGAACCACTTTAAGTTCTCTTGGAAGTGTAGAGTATGTTTATTAACAATATAGTGTAAGAATACACGAAGACATGGTAAAAGTTAAACTATTTAACTAATAGTTAAATCTAAAAGATAAGGTTAAAATGGTAACCTAAACTTGTATAAACATATTTTTTGAGAGGATTTCGTCCCATAACCATCTAAGGATCGAATTAAATTCATTTGGATCCATTATAAACCAAATATTATTTTACAATAAATTAATATTTTAATCATTTCCTAAAGTGACCCTCACCCTCATATAATAGGGAGAATCCCCTTCTCTCAAAATCAAACCTCCAATGCCTTTTCACTCGGCCAAACCCTACCCAAATATCCTCAAAAATTTCATAAAATCATCCAAGTGTCATTATATTGATCATAAATCCATCCTAAAGAGCCCTATTGATCAACTAAAAAAGAAACCCCCAATGAAGAGGTAATAATTTCACCACCCTCTTTCATGTTCTTTTCTACTTCCACATCCTCTTTATTTAATGTTTCGACACCAAAATAATAACTCTATTACCTTATACATACTGTGATGTTATTATAAAATTTTTACCTCCATATTCATTATTCTAGCCATCCTATGAATGCTAATGTCACCATGTGTGCGTGCGTACGGCTTACCGTCTCCTCACCGTGTGGTAATTTGTTATTCAACACTATGTTATTTGGATGGATATAATGATAATTAATAGGTATATAAATAATAAAAATAACATTCTAATGTCTCTTTAAAATTAATATAACATATAATTCCACACCTTTTAATCATTAAGGTAATGGCATCGTCGCTCGTGTGTACGTACAGCCTACCGTCTCCACGACGCGATGATATGCATTTCCAGATTCACCATTCAAAGATGATTATAAAAATATATATTATTAATAAGTATGTAATATATGACATAATTATGATACTGAATTTATATATATGTTTGTGTGTGTGTGTTTGTGTACTTACATATATCTTATTCACTTACTTCCATTCAATATGATATGAAAATAGAAACAACATTTATGCATACAAACGACATACCATCTCTGTAAACGGTGTTTTCTATTTCATATATCTATATATTAAACATATTTACATTATAAATGTATATGCTATATAAATCATGTTTTATATTTGGGAATTATGAAAATCATGATCTAAATGATACGATTAAGAATAAAAATTTAAAACACGTATGATAAAGAAAGAGATTATTACCCGAAATGCAAATTTAACATGGAAATCATTATTAAATCGAAAGTATAAAGTAATAAATGAATCATGTATGACATAATAAATGTGAATATGGTTATGGTATAATTTAATAACATACAATGGTCATTATATAAGAGGTCAAACGTACCCTCCACCAAAGAAAAGTGCAAGGTAAGGGTTAATTCCTCAATCTCATTATTACCTGAGATAGTTTGTGTGTATGTTTTTACTGGGACATAATTATTATCCATGTCCATGTTTTATAAAGGTTTTTAAAAAGGAATAATTTTAAGTTACTCTTTAACTAAAACATCATTTTAATTGGTGTATGTATTTATCCTTATAAATCATTCTCATTAATGTCCAAGTTTTTAAAATGATTTTAAGGATTTATTGATATGGACATGAATGTTTTAAAATATTAATTACATTAAAATGTTTCAATGTTATAGGGGACACTTTTATTACAAAATTTCTTTTAAATGTCTTCATTTCTAAATTGTTTGACTTTTAAAATATTTCAGAAAAAAAGATATTTCTATCAAAGACTTTTACTGATTATTGTCAACTATGACAGTATCCTTTACTAGATATTATTCTTGATCGAGGTTGATTTATTATAATACAATCTTTGACATTGTATTGAATGAGTTATTCTATGTTTGATTGTGGATGTTCTATTTTTATACAATTTATGGTTTTTGGTTAATGAATTGACATTTCGTATGATAGTGTTAATACGAATGTTTATGTTAAGTTTAAACATTTTCATAAGAGGAATGCATTGGACTATATATGTGATGGGTGGAGCCCGCTATAGCTCCTTGATGCATCAGTAGGTCTCATGAGAAAAACTAGTGTCTTCGCATATGTCCTTGACTAAATCTTATTTATATTCTTGGAACAAGTCCCTGACTATGTTGTTATGAAGTATGTTATTATGCATTCCATCATTATGAAATTATCTATTGATATTACTTGTGATTATTCAACTAGTAGAATGTCCATGTGAATAAGTAAATGGAACTATTTGATTTATCTTTTCCATATTATGCTGAAGTTTATGTTTAAAAGTCTTTTGTTTTAGTTTTATAAATTTCCTTAAATGTTTATGCTTATTTATGAAAGTTTCCGTTATATTGTTATCCTTATTGAGTGTCTGAGCTCACCCCTTTCTTATGTTTTATTTTCCCATGATTCCATGAAGTGTATTATGACTGATAAGAAAGGTTATACTAGGAGATAAATGGAGTTCTCAAAGGATCATTTATGTTCTGTTTTATTTTTTAATGTTTAATGTAACATTCATGTATGTAATCTATATTCCAAGACAACTAAACTAATCGGTCTTTCGGGACTTGATTACTTGTAATCATGCATATGTATTAAAATAATTCACCGACTCTGGGATTCGGTGGTTGGTTCGTTACATTTAGTATCTTCCACATGGGATAATAAGCATATGAATGAATGAGCTGTAAGGGTTGAGAATATTTAATATCAACCAACTTTTGAGAATAGTTAACAATATTCTACTCATAATAATTAGAATGCATAAAATATCATTCTCCTTTCAAAAATGTAATATTAGTAAAAAAATAAATATTTGGTAATTATCATCATATTATAGCCAATATAACCAAGATTTATATTCCAAAATTCATTAACTTCATTCATATGAAGATATCATAAATTTCTAGCATCACCCATTTGAAAAAAATTCATCCAGCCCACTGTAATTTTGTAAATACTCATCTATCTTCATGGTTTTTAACAAAGAACCAATACTTTCTAAACAAAGATTACTTACTTTTTCAAAATGTAGATAAACATTTACTATACAGTGTTTCAATCCAATAATATAAAGAATGTTTTTGAATTTAATATTTTTTCCATTAACGGTTGAACCATATCTTTTAACTAGTAGCAACTAATAATTTCAAAATATCATTATGGATCCATTATGTCATTAAATATATATTATAATATTTAAATATCATATAAGGTGAGAGGAAAATCTACTATCAAGAATACATGTACTTTTTCTATTTGATACTTTGATCAGAACCTCAACATCTAAAGCTTTTTTACTTCTATTTTTAATATTATCCTCAGGTTATTCATTACTAAAACACAAATTTTCATGGATTATAGAATTTAAAGGGATTAATTTTCTTTGAGACTATTATAGTCACACTTTTCAAATAATTATTCAGGGATATGAATCAGATTATGTGATTTATTTCTAGAAGTTGAATTTTTTCTTTGACATTGTTTCTTTAAAGGTGAGAAAGCCCCTTTAAAACATACTTTCCAATCATCCTAGGTATATTTTGATGTCGGAAGTTAAATAAATAAATATTTTCCTTATCCCTAAACCCTTAATCATACCTAAATAATCTATGAAAATCATACTTATTTTTTTTAATAAACATGATGTACGGAATTTTTTTGTTCTCTTCCTTCCTTCTTTGAGTCACCATGCATTAATCATTTTTTAATGTTCCAAGAATTTCCATATTTATAAGGTCACAATATTTAGATATAAATATAGTATTTATGACTTTATTATTCTTATTTTACTATTTAATAAAATTTTCACTACTTTTTCACACTTATACAATGAAATTTTTATTCCATAAAAATATTTTTCTTCTTAGAGAAATCTCTAACTTCTATAATTTTGTTCTAAAAACTGAATCAAGAATTTTTTAAATTTTCTTTAGTGTTGAGAACCATTTTTTTTAATATGGTGAACCACATTTTTTCCCTTAAATATTTCTTTGAAAATGATGTTATGAGTCTTATCATCATCAATAATATTCCTAATATCAATACCTACCTTCATGAATGTTGAGGTATGTTATTTAAAAATCATTTTTTCACTATCTTCATCAATAGTAGATCAAACAAAACCTTCATATTAACTGATTTCACATTCCCTATATTAGAAGTTTTTAAATTTATATTTATATAAAATATTACCATTATCATAACAGTAAACCCTTGACTTGTTTTAATTATTCTTAGAGAATCTTATTAAACTTTATTATTCCTCATCATCATCTCCTTTAACATTTTTTTTGTTTTTTTAGTGAAATACCCAATAGATCCACATTTATAACACTTTTAAAAAATATTTCCCTTATATATTCATTTACCTCCTCTAAATTTATTTTTGATAAGGGAAAATGATTTATAAAATGTATTATTCAAATATTAATTATAATTTAAACACTTTTCATTATTTTTTCAATAAGTATCTTCTTGGACATATTAATTTTTAAGGATTTTAAATTAATTTCCAATTCATCCAATTATTTTGTATTGATATTATTATATTTTTTCATTATAGAAGATATTAAAAGTCTATGTTATTCACTAGGAGGTATCTCACCAAGATCTTTATCAAAAAATGTATAGACATTGGAATAAAACACATTTAGAAGGATGCATAAGATCTTCTAAAATAATATTGAATCATCTAATTTACCAAAAAAAATTTGGATCATGATTATTTAATAATATAATATTGTTAATAAAATGTTGATAATATATAAATAATGAATCAAAATATTTTCAAATATAAGTCTCAAAACCAAAAACCTTTCCCACATCTCAAGTTTATTTCCTTTATCAATATTCTCTAGTTCATCATAAAATACCTTTTTCTATTTTGATTCCAATAACTTTCTTATATTCAATCCCTAAAAGAGTTGGGGAAAAATTTCTCTAAGGGCCATCATTCTTGATATTCTTATTGTTTTTAACTATTATATAACAACCATTAACATGTGTTGTAAACCCATCAATTAGCACTTCTAAAACATCATAAATGTTAGAAATAAGGCATGGAACATTTTTTATTTCCATGTATGAAAATAATTACAATCAAATATAGTAATTACCTTTCTATTAAATGAATTTAAATTATACATTTTTTATAATATAAATTAGTGGTGGCTTCTCCATTCTTAGGGATAAATTAACCATAAATCTTTAAATATATAAACATAAAATAGAAAAGGGATAATGGTGGCAGTTATTAAAATGTAAGTATGATCTATGGGAAATCTCATATATGAGTTCAATTTGAGATCCGATTTTTTTAGTTATTCTACTGGAAACAAACTTCCTCACCTATTAATTTATAGTGATGTTTTTTATTTACACACAAATACACACCCACATAAGGGAACAAAGTATATTTTGAAAGATCTCATATCAATGTGAGAATGATAGTTTTTGATGTGATGTAGATTCCTCTATAAGTATAAGACTAATTAGAATAATACTATAAGTAAATAAGTGTTGTAAATTTCCTTGAAAATCATGTTTTCATGTCCCCTAACTATAATTAGTTGTATATGGTACACATGTTCATTCCACACATTAAATTGATCCACATTTTGGGTAACAACTGATACACATATATCATGAAGACAAATATCAAGCCACATATATGATTTATTATTTTACTACTAATTTTTTCTTACATAGTATTATTATTTATCTTAAATTGTCATGAACAACACAACCTGAAATAACAATTTTATAGAACTTAAACATGAGAATGGTAATTCAAAATATATTTCATTAGGTCTTAAAATTGATCCTATCCTTGACTATGAAAATCACATCCAACTATGTAGATATTTTTTTTTGAATAATAAATTCAGTCACCCATTCATATTATTTTTCAATGTATATATATTTTCAAATAAACATGAACAAATATTCTGATTGACCTTATCCTTTCTTTTCAATTAAATATCATAACTATCTTAAATAATTTTAATTTTTACTTCCATGATGACTTAGATCATACTTCTCTATGATAATAAAACAACCATGTCCTTATCCCTCCTACTATATTAATTATATGAAATAATTGATTATAATTTCTATTAAATTTATAGTTAATATTACGTGTTCATATATCTTCTTATTATATTTCCAATAAATCTCATTGATATTTTTCTTTATAAAACTTTATGGCACCTTTCATCCTTCTTCTCAACAACCTTCCTTGATCTTACAACATGAATTTCATGCAAGATATTGGATCTACATAGATAGGATCTTGAATCATACAACATAATTTGATGAACCATTGAAAAATATCAAATTCTATATAAACCATGTAGAAAATCCCATAAAGGTTCCTAAAATATATTGATATTATGTTGAGAAACTACAAGATTCAATCGCGATGTGGCTTCAAACTTTTACAAATTTGTAATATCATATTTCCTATTTTAATATCTTAAAACCTATAAAAATTTGTATGATGCAATGTCTTACACAATACAAATATTTTTAGGGCTGATAAATTCATACGGTACAATATAAAACAACTTACCCTACAAAATATCTTACATGTAACTAAATTTTATTGTTCTTGTAAAATACCTTATAGAAAAAGAATACTATGTAATAGAAATATCTATTATATAACATAATTATCATATACATGGTAAATATCTTTTGTGATCATAATATAGTGTACCATAAATATCTTATATAGAATAAATTATCGCTTCTGAACTATAAAATTTATACCTGATTAGATATATCTTACATCCAAGATATATTACCTCGTAAGATATTATATACTGAAAAGTTTTCATCATTATCCCAAATTCCAAAAACATCTTGAAATCAAAGAATCACTTAAAAATATCTAAAAATGATTTCCAAACTCTCCCAAACTTCCATAAAGGATTCAACCCTCTCAAAAATAATTATTTCATTAATTTTATAATATGTTTTATGTGTTGAAACAAAGAAAACTCATTTACCACAAAGACACCAACATTCTCTAATATGTCTTCTCTAGAAAAATACCATATTCCAAAGGAATTTCTTTAATCTCAAATCATAAAACCGTAATATAGGAACTTAAACTTCATAAATATTATATTATTCAAATTTATTAAATAAAAAAATATTTGGTATCAAAATAATTAAATCCTATAATATTCAATTCCAATTTGGAATAAGCATAAAAAAATAAAAAAAGTTCTATTTTATTTTTGGGCATAAAAAACATTACCAATGTGAAAATTCTGTTACAATTTTAAAGTTATATTAAGGTAAAACTGTTTAAATATCATTTAAAAACCTAAAATATCATAAAAACAATCTATAAGTAATTTTTAGAGAAAATTATAGACTTATCATTATCCCAAATCCATTTTTTTTTAACTTTTGTTATACATTTCAAATAAAAAGGCATTCCTTACACATTAAGAAATGTGTAGTTGTGAAAATGAAATTAATGAAAACCTATAAAAGTAAACATAATATAAAATCATAAACCCATATTTTTTCCATTTATTTCAAGTTTATTACATAACCATATTCTCTCCATAATAATTCCCTCCCATGTTTGGGAAGCCATGGTCAATCAGTGTCCAAAATCCCTTATTTCCATGGAGAACTCTAAGAGAAATATAATTTATTCAACATAAGTTTTATCCTATCCTTTATCATTATTCACTATGTTCTTCATCCACATATTGATAAATATTATCTTACACTTTAATAACATGTTTTTTAAATAATTAATCATCTTCTAAAATGGTATTATTTGACAATAACATGTTCCCACTCATTTAGTTGTTATGAAATGTTATTATTTGGGTTGGTTTTACCCCTGATAGGAAGGATTATATAACATTAACATATTGACTAAAATATTTAACTAAAATTCTAGAAATATTATAAAATAATTATTAATTCGTGTTCGTTTATAATTATATAGTATTAAATTTTCATATTATTTTCACCAATAAATTCAATTATTTTTTTAATTCAATTATCCTTAAAAAATAGATTTTTATGCAGTATGTATGAACCCTCTAAAAATGTTACATGAAATAATCATTGTAATCTAAACTTATATAAAAAATAAAACTAATTCATCATGAAAATTCTATTGGAGATAAACCTGTTATCAATGAGAAAGGATCAGATACACTAAATAAAAGCACGCATTTAAAAAAGAACAAATTCCACATAAATATTATTTTCTACAACATATAGTAAATATGTGTTTGATAAAGAAAAATATATTAAAGTAATTATGTGTAATTAATAAGAATTATTTTATTATAAATAATAATAATGAACATAATTGTTTTGTAAATTAATTTATATTACATCCGATAAAGAATAAGTTTAATTTAATGGTTTCTTGTCTAAATTTACCTTCATTGATATATGATCCACATTACCAAATGTTTTATATTTTGTCATTTATATATTTCAAAATTTATAAATTTTAGCCTAATTTTATTATCAAAATTGATGGTTTTAAAAATAAATAATTTTTTCTCATTTTCATTGGCCTTTGATTAGCAATTTAACAATGTTGTAAGAGTTTATTTCCTATATAACATTGAAATAAAAAATGAAAATGAAAAAACAATTTCAATAGGGTAAATTATATTTAAATTATCTATAATATGTTATCTATTTTATTAAACATAGTTTACTTTTTATGTCAAAAAGTATTTACACCATTTCCCCTCTTATTCAATTATTACTCAACAAAAATGAGGCTTGTATGTGAAACTGACATTATCCATTTTTTGGAATCCTTCACCTCCATGTTTATGTTATTATTATTTTTTTATGAATGTTATTATCCATAAATATATGATTTCATAAAGAAATATTCCAATGAAATTTAATTTCCTTTAGAAAATATAAAATTTATTCATTTTTAATGGTTTTTAACATGAACTCCTTCCCTCACTGATTTCATTATTTTTATTTTAGATTCTCCAATTCAATGTTTTAAGTATTTTCAAAATTAAATATTTTTTAGTTTAATATTATTTTAAATAAAAAATATATTTTCTTGATAAATTCTTTCTAAAATAAATATTTTCTAAATGGAAGTAGTGGTCTTTTTGTTTTATAATGAAATATCGATTTCTACTATAATTTAGTTTTTATAATTTTTAATATCATTTAATGTTTATTTTTTTTCAAGGTATATGACTTATTAATTACGTTTGAATTATTTTTATATAAGGACTATGATTGTGCCTTGAAATAATTCACAGGAATATCATTTCATTCTCTCATTCCAAATAAGTCATGATGGAATTATCAATGTTTTAATATGGTGGACATATGTACGGATTTTCATTATATAATATGTGGGAGTGAAATTATATAGACCCTTAATGCATTGGGTAATATTTTATATCCAAAAATATGACATGTATGTGACTTGGGAGTAGATAAAATCCACTCTAGGACTCTATAAAATATGTGTATAAGAATGAGGGGGGGGTGAACTAAATCCACTATAGGGAAATCATGCCTCAAATTATATATCCCTCCAATTCATTGGTTATATCATTATGTCTCATGAAACGATTATAGGATATTTTTGAGTGAACCCAAACCCATAAGGGGATCTATTGACTCTGATTACCAATATGGTGGGGAATACAAACCCCTAAGGGACTATATCTTTTATGAGTATAGAATGGATTGTTAAACCACCAAAAACCTAAGGATTACTTTCCACTATGATAATGTAATGTTTAGTTAACATAATACACTATGGGACAATGTGCACTTGTTTTATATAATATAGAGTAAACACAATCCACAATGTGATTATTTCCTTTATGTCAATAAAATGGTTAGTAAACCGTCATCCAATATTGATCATAGTTGAATATCTAATGATGGTCTTCATAGCGAGTCTTTACATAACAAATAGTTTTATACATAAGTATATTCTATATTCATATCCCTTATTTAACATGTTATTATAAAATCCTTATATCAAGATTCATGATTTAGGATCCATGTTTTATTAGGTATTATATCCTTATATTATGATAATGTACATAGATTAAGTTCTCAAAAAACATGTTTATCTTATACGAACTTATGATCTATGATTGATATCTCTTATATTTACGCATTACTTTGAATATGTGATAACGCCTAGTTATTTTTTCATCCCCTAGTAATAAAGAAGGGGAATATGTAAGATGGGTTAAAAGGGTATCATATAAGAATATTATTTTTGGGATATTTAAAAAAATCATAATATGTAGATTATGTATACAATCTAATAGGAAACAAAAACATTAGGTTATTGGGTGTGATTTGTTATGATATGTAATGAATATTCATATAAAAGGATGTAATATTTGTGTGTGTTATATTTTTGTTTCCTTAGTTCGTATTAGAGAGAGGTCTAGTTATATTTTGGGATTTTCTTAAGAATATTAAGAGGATATAACTAAAAACAAACTACGCTAAGCCTAATGTGATTTAAGAGAGAGTGAGAATGTGATACACTGAAATCAAGGTTTCATAATTTAGGAAATCTTAGGATTAATTTACATTATTATATGACTTCTTTCCCTCTAGTAATTATTTCTCAACAATCATGGTATACTTTTTTTAGTAATGGATTAAAAATAGAATCATTATATTCGGATGGTGACTAATAAACTAAATATTGAAAAAAATATTAATTGATCGTTGTACAAAGAATTCATTCATATCTAGAAATTTCTACTAAACTATTAATTTATAATCCCAATGATTTAATATTGAATTATTGGTGACAAATCCTTGTTGTGTAATGACTGTGTCTTAATTTTATAACTCCAATATGATATTTTTTTTGGAAATATGCTTCTTAATAATTACATTATTCTCTATATAGAAAACATTTATATCATTTTCTGTAATGGATTAGTACTCTCAATATGAATCATATATAGATTTATAGTCTAGGTAGTTAAATTTTATATCCTAAATCAACCAATTATCATCTACTAGTTAAAGGATGTGTATGAAATCCCACTATAAATTACATCCATTATGTATTAATAACAATTCATGAGGAGTATTTGTCTCAAATAGTTAGAATTAACTCAATAATGGGGTTTTTATTATTTTGAATTATTACTTTAATGTTTCTATTTGAAGAGATTCCTAGTTTTCCCCAAAATTGTGAGGTTGAGTTTTCTATATATCTTATACATGATGTTATAACTATATCAAAGATTCTATAAAATAGACCCAATTTAATTAGAGGAATTGATAAATTAACTCATTGTTATTCTAGATAATGTTTATTTACAATCATGTAATTCACTTACTAATGAATGATAATTTTTTCAAAAAATAAAGATGGATCATTGTGTACATTATTTTATTATAATGAACATAACCAGAACATTCTCAAGTACAGGTATTTTATATCCCATATTGATGATTTCTTAAGTCAACTATAAATGGAATAGTACATCTGAAATATTGATATTTTATTTAAATAATATCAATTAATGGTGAAAATAGGATATACCGAAGATATCCTTTCATATATTATATGGCACTAGGTATTCATAGTGATGCCTCTCAGAAATAAAAATAACAATGTTATCATCATAGATATAATTAATATAGTATTTAGAGATTAACATAATAAATTTGGGGTAGTTTTTATAGATGATATTATCATATATTCTATGAGTAAATATAGTTATGGAGAAATGTTTTGAATTTTTTTTCTCCTTGAGAAAGAGAAATATATTGCATATTTTTCATTAGTAAATTACAGCCACAAAAATTATCAATCACGGGTTATGTAATCACTATTAATGGAATATATTTGTATCCTTAAACTATATAGGTAATTAAAGAATGTTTTATTCCAAATATAGTTCAATTAATGTAGAGTTTTCTAGGATTTAAATGATTTTATAAATATATTGTTAGAAATTACATTGGATTTCCAAATATTCTAGCCAAGTTAACACAAAAGGATGTCAAGTTCCTCAATATAGATTAATTTTTAGAGAATTTCAAGGAGATTAAGTGAATATTGGTCAATGAACTGGTACTTAAACAAAATTATAGTGGAGAATTTTCTGATATTCATAATGATAAATCATTAAATGGACTAGGTTGTATCCTAATACAAAATGACATTGTGGTTGTTTGGACCTCACATAAATTGATGGTCCATGGGAATAGAATACCCCATGCATGATATGAATCCATCAATCGAAATATTTTTATCAATGATATGGAGGAACATATGGAACAAATGGTTTGAAAATATTTTGATAAAAACATCAAACTTTTATAAGGAAAAATAAGAGTTTCTCATCCTTACCCAATATAGCATGGTACATATCTCTTTAGAAATAATATCATGATTCATGACAATGTGAAGAAGAATATAATCTATTATCTTTCTTGGGAAAAATTAAAAGTCTTAGGAAAAGTTTTATTAAATAGTATATATTGTAACATCATATATTTATGTTTGAATTTGAGTAATTAAGTGGAATTTTATTTATAATAAATTAAAACACATGTAGGAAAATAAACCATATAATAAATTAACCAAATTATCAATAACTTATTAACTCATAATTTAAATTCTTAAAAAAAAGTACACAAAAATATATATTACATACCATAAATAAATATATAATGTAGATGCTTACATCTCTTAATATTTAATAAATTAAAATAACAAAACCAATAGATAAAAATGTTTTTGATAAAAACAATATCCCCTAGATCATCCTATCCTAAGAGAATCACTTTTAGTAGAAAAAATACAACAATCATAAAAAAAATAATTAATGAAGAAATCCTGTTATAAAATATAAAACATAATCTATAAGAATAATAAGTCTTTTTAAGATAAAATTATATGAATTCATAAGATGTAATTAGAGCGGGGTAATATAGTTGTTATATTATGGTTATTAAGGGGTATATAGGTATTGTGTACAATACCAATAAAAAATTTCTCTTTTAGGGTTATCAGTATATAGTTAATATAAATAAAGTTTATTTTGATGTTAAAAATATTTATAATTATTAATATAATTTTAATAAAATAAAATATTTTTGAAATAGTATTAAAATCTACTAATTCACATTATATAATATCAATGATTATAATGATATTATTTTAATGAATTTTTTTTTTTAAATTTATAAATTTTATATAATGATATTAATAAAATTTAATGAATAAAATCAAGTAATGATTAGTAAAATAAATTAAAAACATATAAGGAATAATTAATGGATTATAGTGAATACTAATATAAATATTCCTTTCCAAATAATGTTTAATTTCAAAACATAGTATTTATTATATATTTTATTTTTTACTTAAAATTTATATTTCTCATATTCGGAGTATGAAAATTATTATTTATATAAATTAAAAATATATAAATATTTATTAATTGGTTATTACATTCCAATGAGTAAATATTGATTCATTTAATCTTAGACAGAATTATTTTTTAATGAAATATATATATATTGTGTATTTTAATTTTAAGAAATCAAAATTATCACTGTTAATGAAATATAATAGTTAAATATATTATATATAAAATTTAACACCCATATAATGAATATTACATTGAAATGAATAAAATGAATTTATTTTTTATTATTAAAAATACATTTGTCTAAAAATAGAATATTATGCATTATGTGATCTTAAATTAAAATTATTTTTTAATTTTTTTTGAAATTAAATCAAATAAATTATATTTCATATATGTAACCATCATGTCTAAATTAATTAATAAGGTAAATTTTATTTTTTTTATAAAAATAACATACCTATGTAAAATTTTAGTTACTATTGTTAAAGTAAAAGAATATAAAAAGTGATTAATTATGGGATAAAGGCTTAAAATATCATAAACAAATATCAATAAGTTAAAACATTAGGAAATAATATAACCACACATATCCAATATCCATTCCTTATCTACATAGGATCAATGTGGAATGTAAATAACATTACTTGGAAATTAAATATGTGGTTTTTTTGAATGTGAATCACAAGATGACATACAATAGTATCCCTCCCTTACCCACCACAATAGAAAAACTTCATTCTATTTCAAACATGACCACACCAAAGGTCCTCACTAAGGCTTCTTTTCGGTCTGGTGTGCCATTCCAAACTTGTATCCATTGAGCAAGGGGATGGTGACCAACACCATGAAAACATAATACATATATTGGAGGGCTTTTCCTATAAATTTTAAAGCATATATACACCACTATTTGGAAAAAAATATCCCCAACCATAAAGGTTATACAGATCTAACTAAAATGAAAATATTCAAGAATACATTTTCTATATATTACTAAGTGTATAATAAAAAATCCATTATAACAGGGGAAAAATATTGGTCTTAAAATCAGAGGATGTTACCTGACCTCAAGAGCTTATAAATAAGGGAATTACTACACTACACCAACTCCATCAATGATGTTCCAACTATGAGTCCCACCAGCTCCACTAAGTTACAACACCTCTAACTACACTAGCTACACCATCTCTATAATATCCTAGACACTAGAAACCTAAATATGATAGTAATAATAAATTATTGTGTATATAAAATAGGTGTTCCCAAATGTTCCAAAGGCTTAGAAGTCTTGGAATTCTAGATACATTCATATTTGAAATTTTAAAACAACTTTTCCTAGGATCGTGATAACCATTGAGAAAGGGTGGGGGTTTTATCTGTAGTTATATTTTATAATACCGACTTTCATTATATCAACACTAAAAAACCTATTAGTGTTGTACCTTTATCATCATTATATAAAAACCTAACAAGAATCCATTTATTTGAAAGTAACTAATGAATCATAAGACTTTAAGGTTCAACATTGGTGTTATAACCAACAAAATTACCACGGTGACTCCCATAATTCCATAGAAATATAGAATGATAAAAAGTTAAACAACTGAGATAACTTAAATTAATCTCCTCATATCTCCCAATGTAAAATTTTACTAAATACTATCTGTTAAAATGTTTTTTTATGATACTAATACAACATAAGAATGATAAAATTTTAAAAACATTTCACAAAAATATTATTCGGAAACCATACACCGAAATTTTTTAATTCGATAAGAGTCCTTATGATTTACTTTTCCTACATATAGTGAAAATTTATATTGTATTCCTCAAAATATTGGTCATTAATTATTTTATTTTTTCACTAAAAAACTACTTCCAATCACAAGCTATTTGAAAACACTATTTGATATAACTTCAGTTTGATAAATATGACATATGTATCTAAATAGTTTCCCATGTCAACACCTCTATCTGATACCACTTAACAATTCGACTCCATATAGTTTAATTATTCCATAAAATATCAACCTATTTAATAAAAACTCAAAATTAAAAACTGCCTCTCAAATCAATTTTTTATATGATTCTCAATCATTCAAGAATATCTTATAATTATCATGAAAACTAAATTCAAGACACATTTCTATGAACATACAAATTAAATTAAGGAACATTTTGAAACTTAATTAAATACTACATTAAGAAACTTCTTCAATTTTTTTTATCCTTAATAGATAAATTTTTTGATTGAACAACATAAAATCATCAATGTTTAGGACTTAATAATGATTTATGAAGATTATCATAAATTTATTTAGTAAATGTTCATCTGATGACATTATAGGAACTTATATATTCTATAATATTAATATTTATTGGATTGATGATATCACACATCTATGACAGATAGTCTCAGGCATTTAAATGATCTAATGACTTTGTCTTATAAACATAGTGAATCATCACCTGGTGCAATTCTAATTCAACATATAAATGAAGAAAGAGTATTTACATGTCATATCTATCCAATATCTTCTACCACATCATATAATTATTGAATGAAAATACTCAATATGGTAAATATTTATGAAATCATCCATTCGATGAAATCATTTTTTTTCTAATGTTTTTCCATCTTATAGAACTTTGATCAATGAAATGAATTTTATAAACTCAATTTGGAAACTCAATGATCATTTTCATTCCCCATTCATTGATAATCCTTTTCATTTTTCATCTGATGGAACTTATATGAATCTATATAATGACAATTTTATGAATATATATGAACAATACTTCTGATAGATTGAATTTATTTTTATTCAAACCAAAAATATTTCTTATGGTTCTTCATATAGTGGACTCAAACTAATGCCTTCATACAACAACACACCTCAAGACATCAAACATTATTCATTTTAATGCATCATCTTTGTAAAATCAACATTTTATAACATGAACATTCATATTAGTTCAACATGTCTTTCTAATAACATTGTTCTTCCAATAAAACATAAATAAAAAAATTAATGCTCCATATTTTTAATTATTTCACATGATTCATAATAATAAAAACTCAGTACCATGGAATTATTATTGTTCTCTATTTGATAACAATATTTCTAGTTCATCTGGTGAAATTTGTCATTGTCTGTCTAGTGACATTTTGTAACATCAACAGTTTAGTGTTTATAAAATCTAAAATTTAATTATGAGTATCTTTATGATTTGGGGAACTTGAGGATCAATATAACATAGTCTATCTTGGGAAATATTCCTGACATGGTTAAGAAAAATTTATTATCATCCTTCAGAACATTATCTGAAGAGACTTCTTAAAAAATAAAGTAACACTTTTTCACACGAAATATAAAAAACATCTATAAGAAGTTATGTTGAAAAAATACAAAACATGTTAAAAAATATCCTAAAGGATATTAATTACACATATTTAATTTTTTGGAAACATTCATAATAATTTTATCAACTTAACTAATATTTTAATCTTTCATCAAACCACATCCTTTCCCATATAGAATATCCTGGAACCATATTATTGGGTGAAGTAATGTTTTTTATGGAATTAAACCACATTATGAAAATAAATTTTGTGTCCATGATATGATAAAATTATTATAAATTGTTTTATCTCCTCATTTTTATGATAAAGCCATATTCTAATTTAAAAAATATTTTTTTATTAGATTTACATTCTTCCCCCTCTGAAAAAATAATGTATAAGATTATGGGTGAACTTTCTTATATTCTTTTGCAAGTCATTAGTAGAGGATAAACATGAAGTTGCAACCTTAATTCCTCAATTAGTTTCTATGGAATTACATTAGTGAGTACATAAATAATTTAATAATTTTTGAAATGTACTAATGAATAACAACTGTACCAGTAAAATTATATTTTTCAAATGAAATTTAATATCAGTGTGATTTGATGTACAACGTTATACAAGGTTTTTTAGAAATATTATTGTAAATTTTATTATCATAAATAATCTTTAACTATTTTTTATCATTCACTCCAAAATATTCTATCTGATCATTCAGCCATATTATTTGTAGAAGATCCTACGTGGTGGTTACATATTGTGCTTCCACTATGCTATAAGTTATTGCAAATTGTTTCTTACAATGCCAACTCAAACAAATTCCCCAAGAAGAATGCACATGCCCATATTTACATTCTATCATTGTATTATCTATCCCAATACAAATCAGTGAACATAACAGTGTTTATATGAAAAATTATTCTATACAAAAACCCATAAAAAATATTCATTTAATGTACTTGAGTATTATTTTCACTACCAACATATCGTATTCCATGGGATCATAGTAATATTCTTTGAAAATTTATAACAACATATACAATGACTATCCTTATAGTTATATGAGAGAATAAGTTTTCTATAAAATCTTAGAAGTATTTTTGATTCACAATTTACCCAAATTCATCTTTTCTCAATATTACACAAACTAAGATATGTGTAGAAACATCTTTTGATTCATTCATTCCAACCTATTTTAGAAACTCCTTTGCATACATTAATATAGGTTGAAATTTGTATTTATAATTTTTGAACATGTAAATGCAATATTTTTTTTAATTATTCTAGTATTTAAATATCAATGATTTTAATCATTTCAACAGAAAAAAATTCAAATGTATTATACCTATATCTTATAATATGTATATCACCAACATAAATGATGTAAATTAGAGTACCTATGATCAACACATTTATTTTTAATTTTCAATATACATTTCCATTAGAAATTTTCTAATATTTTAGGAAACTATCATGTTTATCGTACCAATATTGAGGGGCTTGTTTAATCCTATACAATTCTTTACTTTGTTTAAACACCATGGTTCTAACTTTATAATGTATAAACCCACTTTTTTCCTCAACATAAAATTACTATTCAATATATCTATTTAAGAAGTCGTACTTAACATTCATCTGATATGAATTATAATTTTTATGTGTAATAACTTCCAAGAATATTCTTATCGTTTAATATCTTTCTTCAGGGGAAATGTTACTTGAAAATCCAAAAACTTTCACTTATGTATAACCGTTGTAAAAATAATAAGATTTTTTTAAAAAAATTTATCCATGTTCATTGAGATTATTTTTTATCACTAATTTTTTCGTAAAACAATATTTCCTACTGGTCGTGGAATAAGAACCCATGTGTCTTTTTTCTCAATTTGATCTATGTCTTATTTCTTATAATCTGCCAACTCCATATGTTAAACTACCTTTGAAACTTATTCTAGTTTGACCTATGATATATTCAACGTCTAATACTCTAACCTCAATATTACTCTAGTATGAAATATATAATTTTGAATTCTAATTATGTTGTTAGATTCCATATATTTATGAAAAGTATTAAAGTTGATATATTTTCTTCATATATCAAATTTTTAATCACAAGAAACATCGAAAACATCTTGTACACATTCTCTATCAAATTCAGATCAATATTATCATCCCTCTTATAATATGTATATCTATCATATATAAAAAATTACTTACTATATTCAAAATAAATTTAATGTAATTATAATTTTCAATGAAATTCAGATCATAAGAATCAACCAAAATTTTTAAACATTATTTTCAACATTTATAACATCATTTTTTGACTTCATATCCCATGAAAATTAATTATTAGTATTTTATCAAATGTTTCAAGATTTTTATTTTTTATCTAAAAAAACAAAGACTTCTAAATTCCTTAAAATATTTCACCGTTGTATTTTTATTATACCATATATTGTAAGAAGAAATTTTAAATTTAAGAAGTAACAAAAATATTTTTGGAACATGAAAAAATACACTTATAATGTTTATCTAGAATAATTTATAATGTTTTCATCCTATAAGTATGATTCTTATTATTTCTAATAGACATATGATTTTACATTTTCTATTCCATTTTTTGAGGAGTGTATGGAGAACTGAATTAGTTTTTGATTTCATAAATCATTAGATAAGATTAAAAATAATTTATTATATACTAATTTTTGTTGTTTGTTCTCTACTACAGTTTATAAACACCCATGTGTCTTTAAAACCCCCTTATAGAACATCAAAACATCTGAAAACCTTAAAATTAATGGTTCATGTACATTATATTTGTCATCCAAGTGAAATCATCAATCAAATTAATAATGTAAAAAATTCCCTTTTTTTGAATAATGTATGATCATCCCACAAGATCAAAGTGAATAAACTCAAGTGGTCTAGTGGATTAGATTTCAACTTTATTATTTCTTCTACAAATTATCATCCCTACCATACATGTAATGAAAAAAAACATATTATTTTCTTTTTAGTGGTCTTATATTTCATTAGGAATCTACATTTGAATGTTTCTTCATATTTTTATAGGGAATATTCCAAAGACATTGATGAAATTCCTCATTATTATCCTCAGAACATAAGTAGCATGTGTTACAAATATCGCCAATATATAATAATTTAATACTATCTATTTCTCCCTTAGTAACAAGTTTTCCATTTTTCAAACACTTGATGATACATAAATCCTTACTGTTGACAGCTTTCTTACCATCACCAGATTATTTTCTAATACTCATTAACTTTTTATTAAACCAGTTTATAAACAAAACAACCACAAATTTTAGTTTTTAGTATTAAAACATAGTGTTTTATATTAAACAAATTTTTATAGAAATGTAATTTCAAAATTAAACTACCCCCCTTCATGTTATTCAACATATTTTTGGATTTTGATATCACTTATCATATGTGAGTAATAATAACATTGAAAAATCCAATATTAGTCTATTTTCTTTACTTTTAATGTACTCTCAACAACATAATATCATTCTTTAATTTTTTTATTTTCAACTTCATTTTATTTCCAAGAATAGGAAACTTATCCAAGAGGTGTTTTAATATATTCTTATTTATAGTTACCTAGTTGGCCATATATTGTATAAACATCCTATATGATATTAAGTGTGTTTTTCATTATAAAGATTATAACATCTGATGAAATTGTTTTTCCATTCTTCATGAATCTGATGAAATTTTCCCTATATTCTTTCAAAAGATCCCCCCATTAGTTCATGTCTATTCCTTGGGAGAGATATTATGTTACAAAATTATATTCTTTTTCCCATATATATAAAATAACCATGAATATACACTGAACAATAATCTTTTATAGAAAAAATGATATTTCCCTATAGCGAGTTATTTTTCATTCATTAAAATTTACAATATCTTTTCCCCAAGGATTGTAGATTATGTTTCATTTCTTTTGTTTAAAATTATTTATATGTTATGTGTTCTTCACATAACTCATCAATAAAAAATTTTACAAATGTTTTTATAACAAATATATGGTTTTTATAATCAGAAAAGTTTTTATATATATTGAGAGTATATTTAACCTGATCCTTGGAATGAGTTTTCCCAGTTGATTGAGATATTTTAGACATCACCTTTTTATATTTATTGAAGTTTTCACCCATCTAAATTAAGACACCTTCAATCTCATGAAATACTGATTAATTTTGAAAAAAATCACCAACCATAGATAAAAGATTCTTATTAATATCCTCTACCATATTTCTTAGTTTTAAAAGATTTCTTTATGGTTATTAGTTCCCACAATGTACACATCATCCTTTAAAATAATATCATATATCCCTATATTATTTTTCTCACATACATTCATCAATATTCTAGTTTATTTCTTGATTTTTGTGTTTCTATAATAACAGGATACATGTTCCGATCTCAGATGATATTCTCTATGGGTTTCTTCACCTTAATCTTCTTCACTATGTGAAAAATATTTATTTTTTTAACATTTTAAAATGATTTTTTCAAATTCTCTATATTTTCATCGTATAATAATCTATTTTTAATAAAGTATCATTAAAATTTATTACTCAAAACACCTCTTCTGTTATTTCTAGTGATCATATTCATACATATAATGTATTTATTATCTTCCTTTTATGTATTTATCCACATATTCCACTAAACTGTTTCTTTAAAATAATCTTAAAATTATCAAACATTATTATTAGGATAATTCATATTAAAATTATTGATTCCTTTATACTATATATATTAATGTTAGACTTTCCACAATATTTTGATATACATCCCTAGTAATTTTTGTAGATAAAAGATTTAATGCTTTCAATTATTTAATCAACATATTTACTTAGAAAATCACCAATGTCAACTATCTTATTTTCAAAATCATGGATTTTTTACTTTTTAATAACCCTAAAATCTATTTAATATTTAATTTTTATTTTTAATTATTGAAATTTCATCATATAGTCTTAAAAAATAAGGTTATTAGATGTTCCCACATTCCTGTTCGGTGCCACTGAGAGTGGGGTGCATCAGTGGTGCTCTCATTTTATAAATTTAATCTCATTCCAAATTCAACCTCTAAAAATATTCAATTTTATTTATTCTCTCAATGATTTCCCTAAAATTCACCTTCATGTGAAATAACTAAGATTATAGGGAATAAAAAAATATTTGCAATGATACACATAAAATCATACTCTATTCCATGTTCTTTAGACTCCCAAACATAGTTCTCTCCATTATACAGAAAAGTGAATACATCTGGTTAGAAAAACTTGTTTTAATCACTCCATAAATGGTTAGACACCCCAATTTCCCTTCATCTATGATTATTTTGACACTCCAATCACAAGCCTCCAGTAGCTGATTATAATCCCAAACTACAAGATTTCCTTTAAGTGTTGATCCAATGCCTAAAATATATTATTCACAGATAGTCTTCCTCCATAAGAAATATAATTGTTTTTTCTTTATGAAATTCCTTAAGAACATCAACAATGTTGGTCTCGAGGATCCATTCAGATCAATAATGATTTGAATTATCATATTCAACTGCTCGGGTATATGTAATCACCTCCTTTATGAACTACCCAAACTTGACTAACTCTCAATATTCATCATGCACAATGGATACAAGGAGTCTCAATAATTTATTACAAAAATATTCATTAACTATATATATAATATTTAAAAATAATAATAATAATTTTGAATGGATAATATATAATTATTTACATGATTGAAATTACGTTATCTAAATCTATATTGAAATTTTATAATAATAAAAATTTTAATTTTCCTAATTTAAAATATGACTACCCAAATACTCCGAGGTATTATATGGTTCTTTTTTAGTACCCCATAAAATTTTGTGTTTATTTATATTTTTAATGTAGTGCATCTCAAATTTTTGAGGGGTTTAAGTATTATTCATTTTTTCTCATGAAACTAATTGATCACCCGAGTCTTATACTCCACATGCATATATAAAGAATACCTAAATAATTTGGGTTTCCATTTTTCCCAATATCACCTGTAACTAGGGTGGTCTCTCATCAATCGAACTATTCATTATGTGTATAATCAATAATTTAAAACTAAAAAAATATATTATTTCAATCATAATATAGTGTTAAATCTAGATCTTACTTCATCCTAACAATTTATCATCATCAATATACAACATGGATCATGATATCATGTTCATGTATTAAAATTTTCATTGAAATCATGTGTAATATGTTTCTTATACTTTATTAGATCATAAGAGATCCACATGGGCTTCAATTTCATTTGGGGATGTTTTAACACTTGTTCCATAGGTAATAAATTAATGTATAAAAAAAGATAAAAATATCCTCAGGTGGATGGAATTGAGGATGGAATCCCATAATTATCAGATGACATGCAATGATCTGATCAGGAAACCGCATCATGTCTATCATTTAAAATTATAGATCAATAGTATGTGCTCTGTGAGTGTCCCACGTAAACGACAAGTTCAATCAAGTATTGATTTGTTAATAAAAGGGGTTTTTATCATAGTTTGAGTCATATGTGGTGTTCGACACCCATTATACATTCACATCATGCCACATGGTCTATTCCACACCTAATCTAACCCATTGAAACCACCAAATCCAAAAAATAATATTTAGGCATGAACCATAGAAGGCCTTACATATGGTCCCACCCAATAACACCGATCACGATGCCCAGGATGCGTGGAATGATTCCTACATGCTATTGTGGTCCTCCATCCACATTCGTAGGGTTGAGTTGGATCATTTGGATCCATGGTTGGAATTTTTTAATTAAACTCCCATAAAAATAATTATATTATATTTAATTTTTAGAATATATTATCAAACTAAAATTCCAAACCACATCTCAAAAATCCCCTTTTCCTCATCACTTATTCATGATATAAAATTTAAATACTTTTTACCTACAATTGTTTTAATCCATCATGAATTAAAAAAATTATGGACTTCATTTGTGGTAAAAATTTGAAAACTCCTTATCACATGTCATTGACATTTTGGATCACTTCAACAATCAACATAATTAAATTAAAAGAATAATTTTCAATGTGTGAAATCTGATTCCTTAATATGATTCCATAACAATTCTCTTGGAATCACCACTTCATCTTCACTCATATATTGACTTATTGAAAAAAATGAAACACTTTATCACACTATTATGTAATTAATAAACAGATAAATCATATTTATTATATAAGGAGAAATTTATATGATCAAATTTTATCACATTTTTCTTAATATCCTTCACTTTTGGAAAACATTGTGAAAACTATTACATTCCATTGACATTTGAAATCACTTCAACAACTATCACTTGTAAATAAAAAGAATAATTTTCCAAGCATGACATCCAATTACATAATATGAGACCCTAAAAATTCTCCAAGAATCACCACTTCCTCTTCACTCACATATTGAATCATTAAAAACAGAAGGAAAATGTGGGAAAACTTTACGTAGTTAGTCAAAAGTTAAATATTTATTATATTAAATGTCATATATATAAGGATCAAATCTTACTAGAAGTTTTATAATAGGTTTCTTAATTGTTTTAGAATATTATAATACATCTATGTATCCACTAATGTTTCTAAAAAATTAATTTACTCGATTAAAGTAATCATTAATAGCTTTATCATATGCTATAATGACATTCAAAAACATGCTTCAGGATATTTTGAAATTTTATTCCTTTAATATTATATATCCCTTAAAATACTTTTAATTTTTATTATATTTCCCATATATTTATTGAAATCCACCACTTTCATAATTTTTTTTTGAAAAAATACATTAGAATATCATTTCAAAGTTTACTATATAAATCATGATTTATTTTATCAACAAATGTCATTAGGTATCTTTCTCATTGGGTGGAAGGCCAATTATAGAAACATGAATTACCTCTAAGACAAGAGATAGAAGATATGGTATAATTTAATTTTTCCAACAATGAATTTTCTTCCATCAATGGTAGGAGTACCTCTATAGTAAAATATGTTGATATTACCCGTGACAAGAATAAAACAAGGAAATCCACCTCTGATACATCTTATTGTTCAATAGGATCATAGGAACTACTAAGAATGATTAGGGTGTTGAATTAGTGGTGGCCATTTTCAATTTGAATTATCTTGAGAATATCCCCTAGAAATTTATAGAGTTTTTAACATTTTCAAATTTAAAAAACAACATCATAAGCATACATTTACAATTATGTAAATAATGGAACCAAATATTTGTAAGGTTTAGCCTCAACATGAGAACCTAAATCCTATCTATGATGAATTCCATAGGTCCATAGAAATACATTATGATAGAATGTGAATAAAATTGAGCTAACTCATGTCAAACTACATCTTTCAGAAAATATGAAATTATATTAACTCCTGTTAGATAAAAAGTATTCTTAAGAAACTAAGACATCATAAGAATGATTAAATTTAGAAAATATATCGCAAAAATATCTCCCATAAATCATTCATCTTATTTTTTTATCCAATAAGATTATATCAGGTTTTCTCTATATACATTCCTTAAAACTCTACATAGTGTTCCTAATTATACAATAACACTATTTTTTCTCATTCTTATTAATAAATCAAATTTTCCCCAAAATATGATAAAAAATTCTATCAGATAAAACTTTATTCAAGAATCATTGATCAATGTCACTGATTGGTTATATTGATCGATAATTATTTTTATCACCCCTTCTCACTATATCTATGTATGGTGTACTTAATGAAAAAAATACTAACCTAGTTGGAAACTCACACTTATTATAAACATTCTACACATTACATATTTTCATGTTTATGAATATTATATCTTTTTTTCTACTAATAATTTACATTCACCACTTTTTATTGGAACCAAAATATGAAAAAAATTCTATAATCCTATTCATTTTCCCAATTAATGAAAACTAGTCACACATGGGTTTTTAGGTTTCACTTTATTTCGGTTCACATTAGCTTCTTGGTCATTTTGTTATGAGTTGAGTGTAAAAGGTTTGAAATTTTGGACCATTATTTCTCTTCGGATATTGGGATATCTTTCTTCTCTAGGTCCCTGCTATGTCCCCATTGAATTTTTAAGAAAATGGGAAACATTTTGGGTGGCCAGAATAGGTCACACGGTTTGGCCACACGGTTTACTAAACCGTGTGGACAAACCCTAGACATTAGCCAGGTCCTAAATTTTATTTATGTTATTCTTAGTTTTCCCTTCCAGGATTTAACATATCTCATCCCTTTCTTACCTAATTAGATTGGATTAGCCATAGAAGGCTCCCAAGCTCCCACAATCTCCTTAGGATCACATTTTTATGGGGGTTTTATAGTCGAACTTCTTGATCTTCAAAGAAAGTAAACTCTTCACTTGTTTCATCCATTTCCTTAGGGTTTCTTCCCTCCCCCTTGGTGTTATAAATTTCCATAAACTAGGGATTCATAACTATGGTTTATTTTTGAGTTTCTTGGTTCAATATTCTTGGTTATGGTTTATTTCTATTACCTTGTGTTGTTGTGGTGGTACAGTTGATGTTTCACACAATGATATGAGGGTTTTTACATATAAGGAAGGTGATTCTATGTGTAACTATTATTTTATGAGTTATAATTCTTTATGGTCCTTTGAAGAATGTTTATTACCTATTATGTGTGGTTCAAAAATAATTTTTTTATAATTGGTTAAGAATTTGATTTTAATGTTTCATTTTTTTCTTGAAATTATGTGTTTTTCATAGGTAACTCATGTGGTATTATTTTAATGATTTTTATAATATATGAATGTTGTCTATTAAATGTGGATAGGGATGGAAACTTTATTTTTGGTATCATATTTGGGTGAATTTGCCCTTGAAATAGGGTTTCTCAATGGAATCTTTTTTTGAAAGTCATTGTTTTACTTCTCGAAATTGATTTATGAAAATTATAAATGTTTTATTTAGTTATCCAAAGCGTGAAAATTATTTTTGGGTACTTTTTTGGTAGGTTTATATTTGTAAAATAGGTTTTTAAGGGAAAGTGATGATTTTTTATGTCAAAAGTTCTAATAATTTTTTATAAAATTATGATATTATCTATTAAATACTGAGAAAGGTGTGAGACATGTTTGTGAGAAGTTTTGGTGTGTGTATGACATTAAAATTAATTTGAATTTGAAAAGAGTATTATGTGACATATGTGGGGGATGTTTGGTGTGTTTGTGAATTTGAAGTGGCATTTTCATGTGAAAATGGTATTTTATAACATGTGGATCTTAATTGAACATAAATAGGGAATCCCGAGTAACTAGGTGGATGAACTTGGACTACTATGCTACTGATCCGGTAGTGGTATCATTCTGGATTGACATATAATGTTTGATGATGAAAAAACACACTAAAATTTGATGATCTTGGGGACCATTAGTCCATTGAGGTTTTACCCCCTTATTGGATCATAAACAAGAAAGATATTGGCAATAGTTACTTGTACACCAAGATACATTATACCTAGTGCCCCAGAGCTAACTAGTTCCTAGGGGTGTTCTCGTGATAGTTATCATTGGTTAAATTGTACTCACCATTGAAATACAGTGTGTTTTTTTGAAAAAATTTAGTAGAATTTGTGTTTTATCTAATAGTGTGCATTTTTCAAATATTCCCTCTTGTAAAATATTTTCATTTAATGTTACATCTTTTAGAAACTGTTACAATTTTTCTTGTTAATAAAAAATGAATGATTTATTACATAAAATGTTTATCACATGGAATATTTTTTGGTGGAATACTATTAGTATTAGGAACACACCATACTTACACCTTTGGGTATATGTAGTATTAGTAATCTTTTACACAGGTATAGGAAATGTTTTTTAAGACTGCGGTTTAGGTTACAAGCAGTATCTTGGTGTGGTGTCGTGGAGAAGTCTTGAGGGAGATGCCCGCATATGTTGTGGTGGTTTTTTGGGTATACATTATTCTCCCTTTTGAGTTGTGGTCCTTTTTGGGTTCAGTTAAAAATTAGGTAATTAAATTCCAAATTTTTCGTAAGGGATGTTTTGGTTGGAAAAATTCAGATTCATTTTATTAGCCTTTGTTTGAGGATTTATGATTATAAATTTTGGTAAATCATTTATAGCCTTTATTTCTGATACCCTAGAACATATTCCATCCTATGGGGATTGGTAATTCCATACAAGCCTTTCCACGGATGGGTTTGGGTGCTAGTTATGATGGCTACCGGATCTAGTTCCAGAAAAATCATAAATTTAGAAACTCATGGTCAATTAAATTTCAGTGGATACTTCTAATTATAATAGAATATTCTAGAAGATTCATGAAATACCAATGTCATGTACATTAATTCAAACATCTTATTGAAGTTAAGGGACATCTTTAAATTTCAATAAACTCAATTCTATAACATTTCATTAAAATTTATTAGCTTTTATGGATAGGAAAATGATGAGAAACCGAAATATAATCATGAGTTTCAATGAGTTTACAAATATTTAAAAACATTATCAGAACTCTATCTAGTGTATTTTAATTCATAGAATTTATATAAACATATCTATATAATGATCTTGATATTTCTATAACTAGTTATCTCATACATATTTTAATAATAAACTTAATCTTCTATTTGAACTATTGAATTGGTTTGATAATGCCAATATTTCATTGACTAGTGCTCATCTTATTCAAATTGTGAGAGATAAAGAAAAATTGATTTTTTCAGTCAATATGGTATCTTCTCTAACATTAAATTAACCTTGGACTGCCAATCATAATCTAGTACATATACATTAAATCAAATTTTCAATTACATATCATTGTTCGTCTACTTTTCATTTTTAGGATGAAACTTTGACCAATAAAATTAATTTTATAAAGCCTTTTGGTGAATCATTGATCATTTGAATTCACCATCAATTGAACATCCATTCAAATTTTCATCTGATGAAACTTTTACATGTTAATCTGATGATATTTTTATTGATATTTATGAACCCTAATTATTTTAGATTGAATTCACCTCTATTCAAACAAAAACTCAGTCCAATGATTCTTCCTTATTTGGAATCAAACCATCAACTTCATACTATCGTACCCTTTATAAAATTGATCTTTATACATCATGCATCATCAGATTTGTAATATAAAAAATATAAAACACACACATTCATCAATGTAATCCCAATATTTCAAGTAATATTGTATGGGACTTTATACTGACACTCAAATTTCAACTTCACACTTTTATCTTATTTTAGTTTTTTGTGACACTAACTCGGTACATCAAAATCACATCATTATTAATTCATTATCAATTTTCATGTTCCATCTGGTGAAATTATACATTTTTCAGGGCAAGAAGTTTTACATCTTAAGATTTTTAGAAATCATATTATCTCATCTTGGATCATTAGTATCTTTATAATGTTTTGAACCTGAGGATTAACATAAAATTGTCCTCCTTATAGAACGATTCAGAACACTTTGCATGAGATTTTTTTATTCTCCTTGAGTATATCATAAGAAAAACTTTCTTCACAACACCTGTATCTCTTTATCACCTAAAATAAAAAAAAAACAGGAAGAAGATATGTTTAAAAAATAATACAAAAGATGTCACAGAAACATCCCTTAGGGCCTTCAGAAAAAATAAGATATAACTTGAACACATTGTGAGATTACTTTAACACTTTTGTAATATCCCTATAAATTATATAGATACCAAATTTAAGATTCTTGGGGAAAGGAAATTAAAAAGGGTTATCTCAGATACTCGGTAAGGGGTAACATATAGTGAAACCTTTCATAACATAAATGTAAAATAATTGATATGAATTGAATTAATAGAGAACATGAATCAATAATCAAATAAAAATTTGGAAATTATATATCCATAAATAATAATTTAATCACATATAAAAATTATCATTTATCCCAATTTTCACTTGAATTATTCATATTTCTATATCATTTATTATATTTTTTATTTTTTGTACCGGTTTTATAATCACAATTTACATTTTCATTATTTTTCTAAATTTAATTATTAATATGTCATTAATTTTTTGGATTTGAGTGATTTATAATAAATTACTATGTTTAAAATTCCTTTTATATGTGATATATACATTATCTATAAAGATGATGTTATAATAAGAATATTTTAGTGATTTTTTATGAATATATAAAGTTTCCTTAACTGAGAAATTAGAATCTGATATAAAATCTCTAGAATAAAAATTATTATTATTTAGTAATTTATATCATATTATAATATTAAACAATTTTTTCATAGTCATCCATGATATAAATTCATAGTATTTTTCAAGTATATTGTAAAACTTACCCAAACATCAACTTACCCCGGTTGAATGAATGATTATGAGGTTTTTCTGTGGTAATATAATAATATGATTAATATATTGATCTTATTTAGTATTTATTAGTAAAATATATCATAATTTGGAATATATAGAAGAATAATTAATGGATATGAAAAATTCACACAATTTGAATAATATAGTACCCTCTTAGTACTCTTATTTTTAACGATTAAATAAAAAATGATTGATTGGTGTTCATATCATTAAAATGTTCTCCAAATATTCATTCCAAAACTTTAAGGATATCATAAACATAATCTCCATCCTTTAATAACATTCTTATATATATATATATATCCTTTTATAGTGGTTATGGGAATAAAAATATTGCATTGTAGAGTCAGTAATCTAAACAATGCACGAAAAATTGTTTTATTTTTATTTATTGATGTGGTATATGAATAATAAATGACAATAACTTTAACATTGTAAAATTGCAGCACATAAATTATACTAATATAAAAATATTTTCATGGATATAAATAATTTGATAGACAATAATTTATAATAAAAACTATGTAGTTGATAATACACATACAAGGGATGTGAACATTCCTATCATGTCTCTTCAGGAATGAAAGACTTATGCATGATATTAGAGACAAAAAAAATAAAATGTGGGATACGTTTCAAGAATGATAAAAATGGTATTGTTTCATGTTTAAATTTTATTGATAAGGGAGTCATGATTTGGTTAAGATAAAACCCTTTTATAAGTGAAGGGGAGTGTATTTTTGGGGGAAACCCTTAAATTTACAATAATTTAATGAACTAGTTTAGTGTAAAAGGAATGAAAATGGAAAAAATAAAGGGAAAAATTGGTTAGATAAAAATACTTTTCGACACTAATATGAGTGTTTTAAGTGTATTTTATCTTTTTATATTTTACCATAATTTAATTTTAACATGGAAATAAATTTATAACATTAGGAAATATTTTTAATGAAAAATATTTGGACATAAATTTTTCTATAATTTTATAAATCAAATTTCAAAATTTCAAATCATTTTATCAACTAAAATTTATAATTTATTAATGACCCAATGTTAAACATTACATAATCCTAAAATTTAAGTAAGTAATTCAATATCTTACATATGAAAAAGTCTTATGGTTTACAGTTTTAGTGAATTTGGTTATAACTCCAACATAATAAAACCATATAATAAAAACTGAATGCTTTTCATTAGTATCTATTTTTCTCATCGTATAAATTTTTTAAAAAAACATGATCTCCTTTCATGGAGTATCTTCCTATATTTCAACTTCAGTTTTTCTTTTCCTTTACCAATCATAATATCCAGTGATTTTTTTAAAAAATATTGGGCGATCAAAAGAAGATCATTAAATGACATAAAAATAAGAAAACCATTAGTCCAATTAAAACTTCAAAACCTACAAAAAACATTTTATTAAAATCATAACCTATTTACCATCGAGGGAGTAAACATTATTTTAAAAATATTATTTATATTTCCTTTAATAAATGAGTTTTATGAGAAATAATTAGAAAGTATAGAAAATTTATTCATGTGTCTTGCATATCATCTTATAAAACCCTTAATGAATTCTTATAGAACCCATAATATGTAGAAGAACTATATTTCCAACTTTTAATATAATTCTTAGAAGAACATAATCATTATCAATTGAATTGGAGAACAATTTATGCATACATATCATATAATATATAATTGGCTCACCTATAAAATTCTATTCACACCCATTATAAAATGTTTCTAAGGATGGTATCATTTGTCAAACATTTTAAGAATAAATAAATACATCATAAAACACTATAAATACAATTTTTAACCCATATAAAAGTGAATTTTGAATAAAAAACAACTCTTTAAATTAAAAACCAGTTTTGATACATTAATATATATATATATAACTGGAAATATTGAGTTTTATTTTAGAAAAAATGAAATATTTCAAATGAATTTAGAAAGAAAATAATAGTCCAAGTGGCATGGAATGACATTGTTTTTATATACATAAAAAATAGGATAATCTTGTTATCATTTCTCAAAAAGTTCCATATAAAACATTTAAAAATATTATTTTTAGAAACCTTGGAAATAAATTAAAACTAGATATATTATGTAATTTATAAATCTTTTATTTTTATATAAAATATTTCATAAAATCATTTTAAAAACATATATATGGATGAGAAAGAGTTGGAAGAAAAAATTAGAATGTATTTTTTTAATGAGAAGTCCCTTATCACTTTGCAAGTATTTGATTTATAAGACCCATGAAAAAAACATTAAATTATATGATAATAGTTAAATTCAGGTTATAAAATTTTAAATTGGTTTTATATATTCCTCATAAAAGAATATAGGTTCATAACATCAAAATATACCACAACGAAAGGAAATTGAGATGAGGTCCGTTACCATGAGTCTGAATCATCACATAAGTTATATATATTCATGAATAATAAACTTATTTTAATTATTTAATTTCCTAATAGGCTTTTAAAAGTTTATTATTTATTTTATTTTACTTATTTCAATGTTATATATGATAAAAAAATAAATTATTTTTACATGACATTTTTCTATGATATTTGTGTTATATGTCAAAAAATAATATGCTCAGTTGACTATGGTGAAATAGGAAATTATTTAAAAATAAAAAGAGTAATTAGCACATTTTAATTATCATATTAATATATAAATTATATTTTTATGACCAATATTGAATGTTGGTTTTGAGAAATTATTTATGTCATGATCATAGTGATGGTAGGTCGTACGTACGCATGAGTAACAATTCCCTTTTCCAATGATAATTATTTTAAAAGAGTTTAGTAATATATTACCTTTATATAAGTGTCATAATATCATATATAAATGAAATTCATTAAATACAATTATATATATGATTAATGTAGTGTGGTTATAAAAATAAAGTCATGTCACTCTGTCATGATGGTAGTCTACACGTATACGAATGCCATTATCAAATTTCAATCTGTGAAATTGTAAAAAATAAAGTGATATATTATAATTTAAAAATGATAAAAATTTCATTAATAAAATAATTATATCATATATATCACATATATTCATTAACACTATTTATATTATTATTAATGTAAATTGATATTCAAAAATGAACAACATCACTTTGTGAGGCGACAGTTCACTATACACACGAGCGACGTTATTTTATGCCCTATAGAATGGAAAGTAAAAAAAAGGTATATATGAAATTATTAATCCATAGGTATAATTATTTTATGAATATAATATATCTATTATTTAAATATATGTTAATATCCAAATATGAGTGGTTTTGATGTAAAATGTGTCACATCGGTTCGTGAGGCGGTAGGCCACTGCATACATAAGCCACGTCGTCATTTCACATTTGAGGGAAGAGGAGTAGGATATAGGTTAGTCCTATATCATAATAACATCTAGGTATATGGGATATTATATTTTTTTAAAATAATAAATTAATAATATTTGAATGAGGTGGAATAATATAAAAAATAAAAATTTATTCTAAGGAATGTTACCACTTTTCATAGCACCTCTTTTGGATTATAACTATAATATTCATTTAAAAGATTTATGACCAAAAAATTTATTCGAGGATGAGGGAATGAATTTTGGGAATTTTTTGGGTTATCATAGTCTAGTATAAAATGTTTTCATGGAATGAAGAATAGAGGGCAGTGGGTGGCCTTTTATAAGTGAGGTGTTGGCCCACAAGTAATTTTTGAATTGAAAAATATATACCCATATTTATTAATTTTTATAAGGTTAAAAATGGATTATTATCTGTTATTTAACCTGATAAGTTTTAAATATGTCCAAAAAACATATTTTATAACAGTTTTTTGGCCATTTTAACCCATATCATTTTAGTATAAACCGTGGTAAACACATTTTTACCTAAACTACGGTAATTAATTTTTATAGTTTTCACTATTTATTTTGTTGAAAAATTACATTAAAAATATTATAACATATAAAAAATAATTTTTTGAAATATATAATCCCTTGTACAAAATTCAAATCACAGAAGAGGAAAAATTAAATTGAAATCAAATCCTGCATATAAGGCGAAAAACTAGTTTTCAAGAATTGTTTTTTTGAAGTAAAAGTTGATTTTATATTAAAAATATGATTAACAATAATTTTTATAAGAATGAAAATTAATATATATTTATATATAATGAATAATTTTTATTTAAATAATTCATAATTAGATATTATTTTAATTAATTAAAATGGAGAAACACTATACATTTTAAAATAGATTTTACATAAATTCAGTTTTTAAACACTAAAACACAAGTAAACTAAAATATTATATATATTTGATTTAAAATTAGTTAATTGGATTAAATATAAAAAAATAAGACTTATTTTACTTTAAATTATATAAAAATGTAATAATATATTTAAATTACTTACTTTATTGAAAATAATAGACTTTTATACAAAAATTGATATTTTCAATATTCACTAAAAATTCAATACTTTCTAAAAAATAATAAAATTTCAACCAAAGTAAATTTTTAAATGATAATGTAAAAATGGATATTAATATTTTCAAATTAAAACTATAAAACATTGAAATTAAACTTTTAAATAGGACCTTACAGGAAAAGAGTATAGTTTAAAAAATTTCCTTTTTTGTTTTAAAATAACTTTGTATTTTTTATAATGAATAGAATAAATAATATATTTTATTATATCATTAATGGAGTTGTTAAATTTATACCCCTTTTGGAAAATTCATTAACTCAATTTTATTCACTTCTTAAAAATATGGGTCTATCTTTCCCTCATAATTTTTTCAGATTCTCATGTTGTTTCATCAACTATATGGTTTTTTTTCTAAAACCATTACATGGTGAATAACCTTATTCCAAAACATGTGCTCATTATAGTTAATAATATGAACTAGATATTCACCATTAGAAATATTATCATCCAACTAAACTGATTTAGGGATCAAAAGATTACAAGAATCAGATATATATCTCTTTAATATTGGAACATAAAATACATTGTGTACCTGGGATAAATATGGAGGAAAATACACCCGGTAGATAAATTATCCAATTTACCTGGGATTTCATATGGTCCAATGAACTATGGACTTAGATTTACTATTTTACTAGAATTTTTAATAGTTTTACATGGAGAGACATTAAGAATGACATGATCGACTACCTTGAAAGAAAGACCTTTCTTCGGGTTATCTACATAACTTTTCTTCTTATTTTATGTTTTCCTAATATATTATTGAATAAACACCACCTTATCAGCCCTTTACCCTACTAAAAATGGCCCCATTAACGTTTTTTATCATAATTTATCCTAAAAAGTCATTTTTTGACTCTCATTTCCATATAATTCCCCAATTGGTTCCATATGTATACTAGATTGAAAAGTATTATTATAAAAAAACTCAACTAAAGACAAATGTTGATCCCAAATTACTAGGTAGTCCATTGAAGAAGAAGGAAGCATACCTTCCATGTCCTGAATCATTTACTCAGACTGAACATCATTTTGAGGATGAAAATATGTACTAAAATTTAATTCAGTACCCAAAGACTACTGAATTCCTTTCCAAAAATTAAATGTGAATCTCGAATCATGGTCTGATATAATGGAGAGATGCACGCCATGAAACCTCACTGTCTAGTTTAAATACAGTCATGAACGATGATAGAAATAATTTGTATCATAAATAGGAAGGAAATGTATAGAAGTAGTTAATCTACAAAAAATAACACAAATCTCATGTTTACCATAATATTCCTTTTGTAATATTACCACAAAATCCATGGATATATTTTACCATTTCCACTCTGAAACTCGAAAAGTTTAAAAAATTTCCTTCAGTAATTTTAATTCTTCTTCAACCAGTTAACAAGTCTAATAATTCATGGTCAGTTCTCAAATATATCTTTTCATTATAATCCACCATAAATAATCTAGAAGTTTTATGTACATCTTAGTGCTTCATCGAGGATTGTAAAATGAAAAAATATGGGATTCAATCAAAAATATCATCCATCCACTATGAATCACAAGGAAATATAGTCTTTTTCAAAATCATAAAACACCATCTTCCACAAAAATAAAATATTTCAACTTAAATTTCTTAACTGATTCTATATTTTCCAAAAATTATTGATACTCATTTTGAGTTTATTCAATTCATTCTAAAAAATGATGAATGCACTAAATCTGAAATCCAAATAGAGGATTTCAATACATCCAAAACTTCTTGGAAAAATTTTATCAAATCATTGAAAAAAGTGTTATGTTCCATACATAACATGTTTAATGTATAAATATTTTATTTACTCAAAGAATCCACTATAATTTTATTCCTACCTTGACGGCAATGAATCATGAAATCATAATCCTTGATCAGTTATAACAATATTCGACGTCTCATGTTAAATTATTTTCAAGTGATTATATACGTAAAATATTTTTGATCAGTATATATTTCATAATTTACTCAATACAAATTATTCCTTCAAAGTTTTGAATAAAAACCCATAATAGCTCCTTCCAGATCATGTTAAGGGTGATTTAACTCATGAGGTTTCAATTGATGTGAAAAATAATCAGTTAAATTATCATTCTTTATTAGGACATGACCATGTATTTTCATAGAATAACCACTATAGATGAAAAAATATCAACTTTTTAAAGGTATGGAGGAAACTGAAGCATTCACCAATTTTCATTTTGTTACGTAAAAACAATAATTTCATTATATTGTCAAGATAAATTTAACTTCTTTTAATGTTAAATTAGTTAGTAGTCTAGAAAACAGAGAAATGTTCCCAAAAAAACAATGGTAGTAACCCAAAGAATATAAGAAAAAGAGGAATCCCTATAACATTTTTTGGTCTTGGAAATTATTCATCAACATTTTCTAGAAGGGTCAATAATTATGATGTTTTTAGAAATTATTTATCAAAGGAAAGAAATTTATTGCAACCAAAGTTCTTGCTGAATAAACATTCCATATATTTTTTTTCCTTTAATGTTAGAAAAACACTCCATATGTTTCTTTTATATACCTATTATCTTTTAGAATATACCATAATTTAATCAATAAATACAATCTCAAATATATATAATAAATCATGAATAATTAATTTCATAAGGTCAAAAAATAAAGTTAGTGAATTGATCAATCCAAATGGAATAACTACAAACTCATAATGTCCATATCTAGTCTAACATTTAGTCGTTTGAATGTTATCTGCCTTCAACTAATGGTATCTATACCTCACATCATCTATTAAAGTTTTTTTAATCCCCAGAGCTCATTAAAGAAATCATAAATATAAGGAAATTGATAATTTTTCTTAAGAGTGATGTTATTAAAGCTAAAATAATAAATATAAAGTCTCTTTGAACCGTCATTATTTTTTTCAAAAGAAATAGGATAACCCTGTGGTGAACTGCTAGGACAAATGAAACCATTATCTAACAATACTAGCAATTGAGTTTTCAATTCTAAATGTTCTACTTGAGCCATTTGATTTTAGTGTTTAGAAAAAGGCAAAATATTAGACACTAATTCAAAAGTAAATTCAACTGCATAATTTGTGATAACACCAAGAAAATCACTAGAAAATTCTACCATGTATTTAATAACTAATAGCACATCACTAACTTGAATAGTTTTCTTATTTCCATCAATATGATGTATATAACTTTCACCACCACCTCTAATCAATTTATCTGCTTATTTTTAGGTTATCAAATTCTCTTAATAACTGAACATAACATTATTAGAGCTTCAATATATATTTCCATGATAATTTGAAAGCCAATTCATAATAAGAATGATTTCAGAATCTACTAAATCTAGTTCAACAAGATTAGATGGAAAGAAAAATCCACTGTTAAAAAAGAATGATTCTTATAATAATAGTTTCATTCATAATTCCACCTAGTTTTTTCACCAAAATATCTATCTAAATTCTATGTGGTGATATTCCCAATTTAATTGAAAGTTTATCAAAATGAAATAATGTGATCATCTAAAGTCTAATAGGGTATTATAATAATTTTGATACAAAAGTAACATACATGTCATCACTTTTCATGATAGAACAATGTTAACCATAGTAGTAGAAAAATATTATTCCAAACCATTTATCTTCAAATATTTTGTACTTACAGCCAAAGTTACATACTTATGGAAAATATTAGTGTAATTCCCCAACTAATTTCTGCTAAAAAACATCACATCGGGTGGCTATAATTTACCCCATTCTGTGATTCTTTATTATTTTTTTTCTAAAAATAATTGGCCAAATGGATAAACATTACACATTAGTAGAACTTACTCAATTTCATTAGAACTTATATATGTTGATTTATACAACACTTTCACCATAGTATAAGAACATCATTTTATTACCTCCAAATATCCTTGTGGTAGGTTTCGCCAGCTCCTTCCATGCTGAGAGCTTCTATATTCACCATCATGAGACACATAAGTGTCAAAATACTCCATATAAACATTTTCATCGCAATGAACAACTCTTTCATAGATTTTAATTTTTAATATGACCAAATCTCTTTATATATATTATTTTAAACCATAGTAAAATTTATTAATTTTTCTATCAATGTGCAGAACCAAATTATATACATAACTTTCAATTCATGTAAAATTTTCTTCATACATGGTAACATAATCTTTATCTTTTTTCCATTATTTTAGGAATTTTTCTCCACGTAGAGTCAAAAAACCATAGAGAATTATTTATCATGGAAAAAAGAATTAAAAGTTTCCCATTCCATGTTGTTACGATCTTATTTCTCTATATTATTCTTAACCCATGATGATCATCAGTTATCCTCACCATCAAAATGAGAAACAAAACGAGATTACTTTTTAAAAAATTTAACATACCATGACTTCAATTGTCTTATCCAATGAAAAAATCAATAATTAGGATACTATAGGGTCTGATGATCCACTAAGGGATGGGGGATGTTACATCATTAAATTCACCGTTGAAGATATTTTCCTTCATTATAGATTGAGTTCATCTCAATCATGGTTCCTACTACACTTTATAGCATTTGGTAACTAATCCATCACTTCAAAAAACAATTCTACCAAATATAACCATACAGAGATTCCGATTTGAAAGGATTTTATCATTTTATTTCCTTCCCACTAAAGATCCATTATTTTTTCTACATAAAATCATTCTAAATAGACCTAGTTTAGATTAAGAGGCATGGTAATCTTTACATTGTATATCATTTCAACATAATCATAAATTGAACAATTTTAATGGATTGAAATTATAATTTTCCTATAATCTATGTTTTCTAAATCAAATATAAATACCATCTATAGGGACCCAGTATTAAACATTACATAATCATGAGTTTTAAGTCAATAGTGCATTCTCCTACATTTTTGGATCATTTCAAGTTTAGTGTCTGAGAGAGTTATTTCATAGCTTATACATAGAAAACCCATATAATATAGAGCTGAACCATTCAATTAGTATCCATTTTTCACACAATATAATTTTTTTAAAAATAATAAATTATTTCTTTTCAAAATAACTATTCATGACTTCGAACATGACATGCTCCTTTATGTTACCCATCATTAAATATAATGAAAAATATTTTAAAAACATAGAATAAAAACAAAAATAAAATTATAGGATATATAAAATAGAAGAATGATATTCCAATGAAATAAATTAAAACATATGAAAAAACTTTTCTTAAAAACATAAAAAAATTTCTAAATAGAGAATTATCCTTCTTTGAAAAAATTACATTATACTAACTTTTAAAAAATAATTTCCCTGAAAACTCATTAGGATGTATACAAATGTCATTTATGTTCCTTTAGAAATCATATCATATAATCCTAACATAACACTTACATAACCCTTAGAAACAGAAATTACCATATAGACAATATCCAATATAATTTTATAGAGAACACAATCATTACCCAATGCATTTGAGTAATATCTAGGGTCACCCATTATGTGAGATATAACAGGATAACCCAATTCTATCTCGACACACCCAAAATAAATTATGAAAAATGAATATATCATGAAGAAAAAAAATTACTGACACAAAATTACTTTAAAAAAATAAAAAACACTTTTGATCCTATATGAAAAACTATTTTGGATATAAAAATATCATGTTATTTTAAAAAACCCAATTTAATTTGTAACACCCTGAGACTTTATGAAAAATATTCTTTTAATTTCATTAATGTATTGTGTTGTATTCTACACCAATATTACCTTGCGCTATACACAACACCGTGTTAGCTTGCAGTATATGCAACACTATTCTTGGATCGTGTTACACAGAATTTTGAAAATAGTTATTCTAGGCAACATTGAGTATATATATTTATATATATATATTAAATGTAGAAATGAAATATGGTTGGATTCTGTTATATGAAACAACGAAGAATTCTTTCACAACACGCAACCCTGACTTGGCTTGCATTACACGCAATCGCGACCTTCCTCGATAGTGTGTGTTGTACGCAATACCGTGTTTTAATAAACAACAATATATTATTATAATATTGTCATGAACTAGCCATTATGAATAGTATTAACTAAATTTTTAATTTTATAACATTATTATTCATCTTACACATTTTCTAGAACATGGTATAAGAACAAAATAAAATTTTCGGCTAAAATAAGTATTTTTCAAAAAATGCAGTTTTGCCGCCTTTTGATGGCGCACCCACATTAAATAAAGTTTTTGACATGTTTATAAGTTCAATTTGACAAAATAAAATTCTTAGTTTGAATCAGGAAATAAAAATTTACATTAGATAAAGTTTTGATATTTTTCCGATAACTTTCATATTTTAATGAATAGTAAAAACACGCTATATTTTAATTAAAAACAAATTTTTCCATTGTAATATCGTATGTGGTTAAATTATAATATTCAATGGTTTTAAAGTATAAATAGAATATATTTTTACCATTTAATATAATCTAAGTCATTAGCATTGATTTTACCTTGAATTCGTAGGTTAAATCAATTCAATCTTTTGCAATGTTTTAAAGAAAAACACGTTTTCTTTCGACAACGAGATTAATTTTAATTTAATTTCTGCAACTTTTGTGTATTTAATTTGGAAAAATGGATTCCATATTTGGAATTATTGGATTCAAATTATGTTAATAAGATACGTTTTATTTTTGGGAACTATGAATAGTAACTACGGTAAATTTTATTTACCATAGTTAAAGGTAAATCGGGTAATTAAGGGTAAATATAATATTACCCTAAAAAATGTCAAAATACTATTGGATGACTAAAAGTGGACCCATATCACCTAAGGGTCGGATTAGATTCATTTAATTAAATTTTGTCAATGAAAATAATTTAATTATTATTAAAACCAAAGAATGTGACAACATCTCACTTTCTTAAATCTTATAAGTATAATAATTTTAATCTAGTGATAAACTTCATGAAACTTCGAACATGAATAGTCTCCAGAAATATAATAAAATTATCTACATCATAAGAATTTATTTAGTTTTTTTAGGGATTAAATAATTATCATTTATTATGACACAAAGATGATGCAGTAATTGTCTTATTAATGAAATATTGACATAATTGATGTTATGAATGACCAAATAAATGTAATTTGAGACTTTTTATAACTTAAATTAATTTTCTAGGTTAATATGACATGTTATTGTTGATATAAGTAACTTGGTTTGAACTTATCATTCTGTTATGAATTTCATAAAAATCATGTACCAAATAGTGTCAAAATTGACATAAATTTGTTTTTAAAAAAAATATTATATTATTAATTGTTATTTAATTCCTAAAAATAAATGGTTCGGCCAAATGACTTAGATAAAGATATATATATTAATAATAAACAACTTGGGGTTCGTTTGTCTTGTTATGGTAAGTTTATTAACAATATAGTGTAAGAAAACAAAAAGACACGGTAAAAGTTAAATTATTTAACTTAGAGTTAAATCTTATTGATAAGGTTAAAATAATCACCTAAACTAGTCTAAATCCTATTTAATGAGAGGCTTTCGACCCATCCCCACTTTATATTTAAAATAAGACCCTCTGGAACCATTATAAACCGAATTTTACCTTAATATAAAATAATATTTTGAGATTTTCCTAAGGTGCCCCTCTCCTCCCTTATAAAAGGGCACCTCCTCCCTCTCCTCCTCACACCAATTTGAGCGTTCAAGCTCGGCCAAACCCTGCAAAAATATCTTCTCCACTTCCCTATTATCATCCTAGAGGTCCTGGTCCTCTTCAAAGACCATCCTTAGTCCTTTAAGTGGAGGTTAAGTGAAGGCGCGTCAAAAAGAGGTAATATCCACTACCGATCTTTTTCAATTTTTTTCTTCTTAAAATTATTATTATTTAGTTGTTTCATGATAAAGTAATAAAATAAGTATTTCTTATATACTGATATGTTATTATAAATATGAAACAACTCTAATTAACCTTCTATCCATCCTACGGAAAAAGGAAATCACCGCGCGTGCGTACGTACGGAATACCGTCTCCACGCCGTGGTGTAATCTATTTTCCGCCACCACCTTAATTGGATGGGTATAATGGTGTAATGAGTAACTATATATGATTATTATAAAGTGATGTTGATTCTGAAATAGTATAAATACACTCCAATACAATTCCAAAATCATAGGAACGATATCATCACTCGTGCGTACGTACAGAATACCATCTCCATGATGTGATGCGACTCGTTCTACGTGATCTTCATTTCATAATGATTATATAAATGAAATGAATGAATTAATATAATATATATTACACTAATAACATTCTGGAAATGAGGTATCTATAACCTAAAGAGAAGAATAAGAATTTATTTGACAAAACACGCATAAGAACAAAAAGTTATAAACACCCGAATAACAGGTAGTAATGAAATATTACTAATAATAAGATAAGAATATGACCATATATGATATCATAAAAATAACTATGATTCTGTAATAAGTCAATAAAATTATTTAAATCATTATACAGGAGGTTTTGACACGTACAAAGCATATCGGACCAAAGGTAAGGAAAATATCACAATCTCATTTTTATCTGAGATTGTTTAGACGTTGGTATTTACTTGGGTGTATTTTATCATCCACATCCATGTTTCCTCAATATGTAATATTATTTCCATCCACCTATAATTGTTTAAATCCAATTTTACCCATCGTTGAGTTTTTAGTAAAGGATATGAAAGGAATCTTTTTTCGTTTTTTGTACGAGGTACTTTTTGACTATTCCGACAAAAGTACGAAGAATGTTTTTTTAACTTATACGGCATGAATGGTTTTTAAAACATTACTTCCAAGAATCCTCATTTAAATTTTTTCATGTTTATTTTTAATCAACTTGTTTCATTTTAGAATTGTATGATATGTTAAGAAAGGAAAAGTATTTTTGAAGTAGAAAGGATATTTTCCTCAATAATGGAGTTCAATTGTTTTATCAAAATTATTTTCCATTTAAGATAATAAAGGGTTCTGTTTATATCCCTATTATTACATGGATTTTATTATGTTGTGATGCAAATATTTTTATGAATTACTTTATCCTATATGAATTGTTTTATGATGTCATGATGTTTGAGATTCTCATTTTTATTACATGGGTTATGCAATGATGTATGATTTGTGATTTTGTGGCACACATAAGAATGGTATCATTATGAGATGGGTGGGACCTATATCTCCCTCCAATGCATTGGGTAAAGATTTTATATCTCATGAGATAGACATGGCTGGAACGGTAGGTTATACCGGTTCAGTGAAGCAGGACTGAAACGAGGGTGACTTGGTTCAGAAATGGACTTTGTCCACTAAGATAGTCTTGGAAATGAGTCTGGACTAACAAGAAATAATTCTCTATGATTATGTGTGTATGCCACAAAGTTTCATTTTTTAATTTATGATTATTGGGATTACATTTCACTACTATGATTTATCCCATGTTATGAAATTATGATCTCTTTTTGCAGGTTAAGATTTCCAAAAGATATGGTCTTATGAATATGATGTGATTGATATTTCTTTTGTTTACCTTTACTGAGAATTTGAGCTCACCCTTTTATGTTTTCTTTTCCCCAGGATATAAAGAAAGGTTTTAGGTAAAAAAAGGAAGATCTTTATGGGAGATGTTGAATATCTTTCACCATGATTAGAATATTATATTCTGAGTTTCCAAAGACACTAAACTATTACAGTCCTTGTGTGTGTGTTTTTGTTATGTACTAAGTATTCCGCAAAAGTAATGTAATGTCTATGTACGTTAAGCTTCAGGTCTCTACATAATTACAAAAATATCTAAAAATGGGAAAGATGTTTTTTCAATTTATAAAAACATGAAATATTCCAAATTATTATTGATATCAAATAACAGTCACAGAGGATGGAAAATTTATTTTCCCTATATATATTAAACAATAGGACATTCCTTTTTTCATTCCTCACAACGTTCAGTATGAAAATCATTAAAATATTTCTTTTTGAAAAAAATATGAAATAATTTAAAAGGAGACATAAAATATAAATTATGTATATTTTCTGTCCACATAATAACTTTTAAAAAATAATTTCAAAAACATGGACATGGAAGAGAAATATTTGTAAGTAAACCATACAATAGAATGTTTTTAAATAAAATTTCTTTTAACACTTTTGATATATTTAAATCATAATCCCCATGAAAAAAAAATTAATACCATGAGAATAGAGAAATTAACTATATAAAATTTAAAATGGTCTACATATTTACCACATAAAATAATATTTGTTCATATCATCAACATAAGACTCTATGAAATGAAATTGAGATGAAGTCCCTTCTTTTGAGTTTGACACATTGCGTATGTTTATTTTCTTCATAAATAATTAAACTATATTATCTAATTTCTTTCTGATTACTTATTTATAAATTTTTATTCCATTTATTTTACTTATTATCATGTTATATATGATTACATAATCAATTAACTTTATGTCATATATTTTGATGTCTTTTCGCTTATGGGTTAAAAAAGACTTTGGTAGGTTGACTGTTGACAAATATGAAATTAGATAAACAACAAAAAAATGATGAAATAATTATAAATTTTAAAAATTCATTATACTTTTATAACTAATAATATAACATGGTTTTTATTAATGATGTGTGTTACAATAATAGATATTGTTGGCCGGATATACAGATGAGTGACATTTCCATTTTTCAATGATCATTAAAGAAATAAGGTTAGTAATATTTTAAATTTCCTCATGTATAATAATATTATATATACCAAATTATTTCTTTTAATACACTTATATATATTATCTATGTGTTATGGTTAGGTAAATATAGTCACATCGCTTCGTGAAGGAAGTAGTCGGTATACACATGAATAATGTAATATTTTTTCAGTGAGTGAAAATGTATGAAATAAAAATATATTTTATCTTTTATGAATGATAAATATGTGATTAATATCATAGATATATCATTTATATACCATATGTTTATTAAATTTATTCTTATTACCTTATATGTAAAGCGCTAGTGAAAAATTTGTCATATCGTTTCGTGAGGCGGTAATCCTCCATAAAAATGATGGATATTATATCCCATATGGAATTGAAATTAAAAAATGTATATTTGATATTATTGATCCAGAAGTGTATTTTGTTATAAATATAGTATATATATTATCTATATCTATCATAATACCCAACTAAGAGAGGTATTGATGGAAAATGTGTCACATCAGTTCACGAGGCAGTAGTCCTCCGTACACACGAGAAACATGATCATTTAGAATTTGAGGTCAGAGAAGTTGGATATAGATGATTAGCTAAAAATAATAACATATATTTATATGGGATACAATTTTTCTATTTTAGATCATAAATTAATAAAATTTAGTAGAGGTGGAAGAAGGAATAAAATAAAAACGCATTGTTAGGTATTTTACCTCTTCTTGGAAAACCTATTTAAGATTGTTGGTCGGAGAGGAATAATCAAGAGGGGGTGAATTGAGTTCCTATTAAAAATTTATGATTTAAAATATTTCTATTAAAATCCCCCAATTTAAATAACATGCTAAACTATGGTGAATTTTTAATATAGTAAAGGTTTAGTTAGGTTCTCAAGAGATTGATTAGTTCTCAGTTAATCTAATATGAAGATTAGATTAGCTTTTGAAACTAACCTAATGGTTTAAAATAAATGAAAACACAAGCTATTTTAACAATCAGAGTAACTTTACAATAGATTTATATTTAAAGTACTTAGTAGTGGAATATTCAAAATAGTTTTAACTAAAATAAAAATGCACAGTATCTTTAAACAAGAGGTTAAGTCTCAAGCAGAGACATAGTCCTCTCAAATAGTTTTATATAAACTATGATCCACACCCTGGATCAGGATTTACAATAGTGTACAGACTGACTAGGTCCTCATACCTCTACCACAGTTCTTCTTGGGAAAACTAAAAAAACAGCACATAGTCTATCCAGGTCACACATGACCTCTACCACTATCCATAGTGGGATACAAGAGTGTAAGGGAAATATTGACTGAGGACTTAGAAATCCTCCAGTTCATCACATGTGACAGTGCGTGCTTAAAGTACATAGCACACACACTTCTCAATAATGTAAATAAACAAAACACAATAGATCTAAACTAATAGAGATGAGTTTAGAATGATCTATGTGTTTTTAGTGAAACTATGGAATCTTCTGTTTGATCATGATTTGTTCTGAGTCCTTATTTAGTTTTTGTAAAAAAGGCACTGTTTGTTTTCTTTTACTTCCAGGTCCAGTATGATCATCTTGATCATCTTGAGTGTAGGTGTAGTCATTGAAGCTCTTCACTATTTCAATGCTCAGGTTCTGCAGGCTCAACATGTTTTCTTCATTGTTCTTCTATGTATGTAAGTCCTTCTGTATATCTAGAAACATATTTCGTATGTGCATAAAAGACCACTTCTCCAGTAGGTTGAGGTTATATTTTTATATTCCTTGTGCTCTGACCATAGGAATTATTTGAATGAGGTACGGTTCCAGACATTCCAAAAACTATCATTAATTAATAGAAGATGCATTAAGTTAGTCAAATAGGACTGTTGCTTATAATATAAAAATTTAAAGAAGTTAACTAGAGTTGGGTGTCTGGTGGTCTCTATAACAGTAGTTGTATGTAGTGGTAGATCTTTATAGCAGTAGCTCCAAGTTTCAGTGAGTGTATGTAGCGGTGATATCCCTTAGTGGTAACTCTCGATAGGGGAATTCTTTTGTACCAGTGACCCATACCGGTGATCTTGTAATGGTATACTTCATAACAGTAGTTGTCACTCTATATCGGTCGACTTGTGCATACTAGTATACCTACACTATCGATAGCTCAGATGTAATGGTAACTATCTGTATACCGGTGACCTTTCTGTATTGGTAGCTCATCTACATACCAGTGACCATTCTATATCGGTAGCTCATTTTCATACCAGTGACCTTTCTATATCGGTAGCTCATCTTCATACCGGTGACCTTTCTATATCGGTAGATCATCTGCAAATCGGTGACCTTTCAATATCGGTATATCTTTGTCTATTTATGGAAAATATCCACAGAATATGTTAGAATAAAATATAACAAAGTATATGAACATTTGATTAAATGAATTTTTGGGAATGAAATATATATCGTTTGAACATATTCAACAATATTTATCTTTTGAAATTATAAACTTAAACAGTAACTAATGTAATTAAAAATTTATTCAATAAACATCAGTTGGGATTCTCAAAAACTAATTAATCATAATTGATATTATCAAAATATGTGAGTCTAACAATCTCCCCCTTTTTGATAATCACAATGCATGGCAGGTAATCCAAATGTATTAGAGTAAAATAAAATTGTTCTGATCTCTCAGTGTGTTCCAACACATGTAACATATGTGTCAATGATAAATAGAAATTATCAAGTACAAATGTATCAGAGAAAATTGAGTTAGAATAGAAATAAAATAAAATATTAATATCCATGTCTGACATATGTCCCTCTTTTAATAAATAATCCTCCCCCTTTATCATTTCTCCCACATGGGAAATATTTCTCCCCCTTTGGGATTACCAAAAATAAGGGATGTTGGGAATGTATTAGGGAACAAAAAAGATGGAAAATCAGAGGTAAAAGATAAGAGATAAGGTTTCTTATCAAAGGAAAATTAGACAATACAAGTATGGAACAGAGGTAGAACAAAATTTTAAAAGTGAAAGAGAAATTAAGTAAGTAAATAGTATAGGTAAAAACTGAGACAAAGAGATTGAAAATGAGGTATATATTAAGGAGTCAAGAATACATAAGGGTTACAAAAACAGTATACAAGGTACAAATGGTCCCTTTAAAATTCATCTAGACTGACTCAATACACTTCATAAATTTTCACATTGGATTTTCCTTTGGGATCTGATGTAGACATAGACTGGGTAGCTTCGTTTGAAAGTTTCGGATCTACAGAAATTACCACTGGAGGTTGAGCCACTGAAACTGTTCCTGGCCTATAGTGGGTACTCCTCTGAGTAATCATTGGTGTTAGGCTTCTGATAGCTTGAGCTAGGGTCATCTGAAAAGTTATAGCAAGAGATCCAGATGCAGGTAAATATGGATGTACAATCATTGGCTGAGCATCAACATGAAAAAAGGGTAGCAAGAGATTTCTGAAATCCATGATAATCCCTCCTCCTCTCTCTATAGCAGAAAATAAGTCAACCTTGTTCTCCAAGAATTTTTCCAACACTGGAGTTAGCTCCCGGATCTTACACACTTGCTGTCTGAAATCTTGAGTCATAGGAGGTAATTTCAAATTTTCTAACAAGAGTTTCAAGTGATTGTTCAACTGATGTTTAGTGTATACCCGTTGAAAATAGTAATCCACCTTGTGCTTTACTTCATTCTGAGAATTAGTGGCCTCCCTTATAAAATCCTGAACAATTTTTCCTATATCCTTAGTGGTAGTCACCAATTGGTTTAAGACAAAAGAGTTTACAGAGCCACTGGTGTAAGAATATCTAAGCTCTTATCTCATCACAACTCTAATCTGATCAACATCTAAAGAAGGCATGGGAGAACTCAGAGGTGGAACAGTAAAAGATATTATTTCCTTATAAGATTTAGTCATCCCACTAATGAGATTTTTTACAAAATGGTCTTGGGTGATGACATGTTGCTTCATGGAATTCTTAAATTCCTCAAAAACAGATACCATCTGGCCAACTACACTTTTCACAAATGAAAAATCCTTGTCTGCTTGAGATTTAGAATCCATATAAGACTCCATAGGGACAACTGATTTCTTTAGAGATTCAAAATCCTCTGCCAAGATTGAAACTTGACTCTTTCAGGTCTTGACTTCATCCAAAATAATAGATACATATTCAGTCATAACATAATGAATGGATGATGTTAAAGAGGATTCAATTCTTCTCATTTCTTCCACAAAACATGTCTTGAGACCAGAATTCAACGAGTCTAGGTTAGATTTTCTTACTGAATCCACTTTTAAAGACTCAAAAATGATATTATAACTAACATGTGTACTTTTTATGGGTGCCTCATATTCAGAATGAGGATAGTCCAACCTAAAAACTAAAAAACCTGGGTCTTCTTCCCAGTCTTCAATCTCATGAGCTATTGGTACAATACCATGTCTGGTGAGATTCTCTCCCACAATTTGTGCATTCTCTTGTACATGTAAATCAATAGCAGCCACAGTAGGTAGGTCTTCATCATAAGAATTATCCACAACCATATCCATTTCAACAATAGTAGGCTCATCAGGGATAGGTGTGGGTTCTGAAATCTCATCCAAAACAACCTCTACAGGCATAACAGAACTCCCAATTACTAGAATCAAACCCAAAGTACCCTCTTCTGATCTCTCAGAATCAGATTGTCTTCTGGGTAATGGAGCTGGAGGACTAGCCTTTCCATAAGAAATACACTGAGGTGTAGGTCTAGGAGGCAGTCCATGATCTCCTCGTTCTTCCACTGAAGTCTCTTCATCCTCATCATCACTATAAGCAGGCTCATCTTCATCAGGTGCTAGACCATGATCCCCCTCATCCTTAGGCCTAGAAGGATGGTCCATATAATTAAATTTATCATACAATTTACCATCATCATTCACCAATTGTTTTTTCGAAGGGATCCAGCGTAATTTTATATACTTTTAGATAGTCTTAGTAATGCAAAAATTGTCTTTAACATCAGCATTTTCATCCCAAGATTCAAGAATAACTTTGATATTTATCATAATGGACATTAGCTTAGGAAATAACAAAGTATTTGTCTTTAATTTAGGTTTGGTCATATATTTTATCTGAATCATCAATAATCATCATAGATTGACCTTCACTACATGATTAAACATGTACATCAAATATATATCCTGAAACTTCATGGTTGCAAAATCTCCTCTCCTGGGACTAATCACATGTTGAATGAACATACACAGAAATATGTTTTCTCCTTCTATTTCAGCAACAATCACTTTTCTAGGTTATCCATTCCCAGTTAACACAATAAAAGCAGCCTCATAGTCCAAATTTTCACTAGCTTCAAGTAATGATTTAGATGAAAAACCATAATCTCCTTCATGAGGAACTTTTAAACTTCCAGCCCATTCAGCAGATGAAAAGGATATTTCCTTATCATTTACCACAGAAATCATCTTTTTCTCATCTTCATTCATTTCAAATCTAACAAAATCATAAAATTCCCTAACCAATTTCTAGTAATAAGACCGATTGTTGTTTGCAAACAAACTCTATCCATCTTTTCCCTTCTAAAATCCTCAAAATGAGAGACTTTCTTGACATTAACCGCTATGAAAAAAGCTCCTTCTCAATCATTATTTCTCTCTTCGATAAATGAGGATTCTTAGACTTTATCTTCTCTTTACTAGTACCACTACTACATAAAGTCTCTACAGAACCAACTTTTTGTTGTTTCGTACTCGGCTCATTAACTTCATCAATTATTGGTCGCTTAACTCAGGCCATTTCCAAATAGAGAAACTTATAGTTTACAAGATTTTAGTGGCATGGGTCGGTGAGGACTTGGCAGAGTAGAGATTGCGGTGGATTGAATGTGATTTAGGCTCGACTTATATCATTTAGGAATTGAAAAATTATAAAAAATATATATACATTAAAACGATAAAGTGTCTCTGCTTAAAAAAAATTTAAAACAATGCAATATATCCGTAACCATTCTACCGGTGATGATTATAATGGTAAACACTACTAGTGAGGTATCCTAATGGGGAGGTTTCTATAATTGTGAGGTGTGTCTAAAGGTGAGTTTTGTCTATCAGTGAGGTGTGTATATAGGTGAGGTGTGTCTAACGATGAGGTGTGTCTGTCAGTGAGGTGTGTCTATCGGTGATGTTTGTCTAACGATGAGGTTTTTTTAATGGTGAGGTTTGTCTAACTGTGAGTTTTTTCTAACGGTGTGATTTTTCAAACAGTGAGGTTTTTGGGTAGTTGATCATTCCTAATTCATGTCTAATGTAACTAAATCTCTCTGAATATAAAAGCATTGTAAATGTATTAGCTAGTTGATGTTTAGTGCCTATAAATTCAAGAGTTATATCACCCTTTTGATAGTGATCTCATAGAAAGTGGTGCCTTACATCAATGTTCTTAGTTATAGAGTGAGATATAGGGTTCTTAGATATATTGATTGAACTAGTGTTATCAAAATTAATAGAAACATGTCTAAAATCATATCCATAGTCCAAAAAAGTGTGTTTTAATAACAGAATATATGCATAGCAACTACCAGCAGCTATATATCCTGCTTCAGCAGTAGATAATGCAACTGAATTTGGTTTCTTACTACTCTAAGATACTTAGTATTTTCACAGTAAATGACACGTTCCAGATGTGCTTTTTCTATCTAACTTGCAACAATCAAACTCACCATCTGAATAAATTATTAAATCAAAAGGTTGTCCTTTTGGTTAACAAAATCCTAAATTTGTAGTATTTTTATGGAATTTGAAAATCCTTTTTACAGCAAGTGGGATTCTTTTGGATTGGATTGAAATTGTGCACACATACATATACTAAACATAATATTAGGTCGACTAGTAGTAAGGTAAAGTAAGCTTCCAATCATACCTATGTAATTGGTTTGATCTACTGGTTTCCCAATCTCATCAATATACAACTTACAAGTGGTACTCATAGGTGTATCACATCCCTTATTATTATTCAAACCAAAACGTTTTAATAAATCCTTTTTATATTTAATTTTATTTAGTATAATACCATCCCTATTTGGAGAAATTTTAAATCCAATAAAATATTTTTCTTCTCCCACTAAGCACATTTCAAATTCATTTTGCATAATCTTTGAAAAATAAATACATAAAGAATTTTTAAAAGAACCAAAAATAATATCATCAACATATATTTGTACTATCAAAACATCATTGGAAATATTTTGGATAAAAGGAGTGGGATCAACAATTCCATTTGTAAAACCTTTTGAAATAAGAAAATTAGTAATCCTATCATAACAAGATCTTGGAGCTTGTTTTAAACCATATAAATCTTTAGAAAATTTGAAAACATGATTTTGAAAATGGGGATTTGTAAATCCAGGTGGTTGTTCAACAAAAACATCATCAATTATATAACCATTTAGAAAAGAACTATTAACATCCATTTGATTTAACTTGAAATTCAGAAGAGCTGCATAAGCAAGTAAGATCCTAATGGCTTCTAATCTATCTAAGGGTGCAAATGTTTCTTCATAATCAATTCCTTCTTCTTGAGTGTAACCCTGTGCAACTTACCTAGCTTTGTTTCTAATAATGTTTCCAGATTCATCAACCTTATTACTAAAAACCCATTCTATGACTATGGTCAAAGTTTCCTTAGGTCTTTCTACTAATTTACAGGCTTTTTTTCTTTCAAATTGTTTAAAATCTTCTTGCATATCCATTACCCAAAATTCATCATTTAAAGCATCATTGTTATTTTTAGGTTCTGACTGTGAAAGAAAGGCTTGATGTTCAACCTGGTTTCATTGAGAAGCTCTAGTCTATGTCCCTCTATCATGATTACCTACAACAACAACTATAGGATGATTATTTATAATCATAGTTGATCTAGTAAAGGTTGGACTAGAAATCGCAGGTTCTTCTATAGGTTCGGGTTCACCAGCAGCAGATTCTGAAATATTTTCCAGATCTAGTTGTCTTTACAATAGGTTCACTGATTTTATCATTAAGGTCCAGAACAGACAAATCGTCTTCAAAATTTTCAAGAGAAGGGTTTGGTTCATGTGGATCAGTTTCATCAAATTTGATGTGAACATATTCTTCCACACATTTGGTTATTTTATTAAAAACTCTATATGCTTTTCTAGTTAAAAAATAACCAAGAAAAATTACTTCATCACTTTTAGATGAAAATTTGTCAAGATTATCTGTAGTATTCATAATAAAAAAATTACAACCAAAAACATTAAAATAACTAAATTTAGGTCTTCTATTATTCCATAATTCATAAGGGGTATTCTTAAGTACTGGTCTAATCAAAACTCTATTTATAATTAACAATCTATATTTACAGCTTCAGCCCAAAAATAAATAGGTAAATCATGTTCATTAAGAACAGTTCATGCAATTTCCTAAAGAGTTCAATTTATTCTTTCTACCGCACCATTCTGCTGAGGTTTCCTAGGGGAAAATATATTATGATTGTATCCATTGTGTGAGCAGTATGATTCAAATTCATTATTTTCAAACATATGAACATGATAACTTCTCATGGTTTTAATCTTAAGTCCACTAAGGTTTTCTACAGACTTTTAATATTTAATAAGGTAAGAGAAAGATTCACTTCTGTGAGCTAAAAAATATACCCAAGTTTATATAAAAAAGTCATCTACAAGGAAATAGTAATAGTGCTTCCCATTTAAACTAGAAACTCTAGATGGTCCAAGAAAATCCATGTGAACCAACTTAAGAGGTTGAGAAGTTGAGACTTCTTTCTTTGATTTAAAAGAGACTTTATGTTTCTTTCCCTTTTAACAGGGATTACAATCTTTTCCAGATGGGAATTTAAGTTTAGGTAGGTCTCTAACTATGTTCTTCAAATTTATTTTTCTAAGTGAGTGTATATTTCAGTGACCTAATCTTCTGTGCCAAATCCAAGATTCTTTATGAAAAACATTTGAACAGGTAATATTTTTCTTAGCTAAAGAATTCAAATCTAGAGCATAAACATTTTCATTTCTTAATGCTGTAAATACCAAAGCATTTTTAGAGTCAAAAACATTTCATGAATAATTTTCAAAGTTAATATTAAATCCATCATCACACAACTGAGAAATGATTAATAGATTATACATTAGTCCATCAAAAAATAAAACTTTAGAAATTAAAATTCCTTCAGTGTTACCAGTCTGGCCTAAGTGGGTGATCATTCCTTTTGAGTTGTCCCCAAAGGTGACATATCCTCCATCAACATTGACTAAGATTTTAAAACATGAAAAGTCTCCTGTCATATGTCATGAACATCGACTTTACAAGTACCATGTATTCCTACAAGAAATTATTAAGCAAGTTTCTTACAACACAATTTTAGATAGAAAATGATATTGGTACCTAGATTTTCTTGGGTCTATATAGGTTTGAAAGAAAAAATTTTGGTATCTAGATTTGTCTAATGTGTTTCATATAATAAATAGATTTAAATGATTTAAAAAGATAAAGATTGTTTGATCTATAACTATGTCAGTAGGTAGTTGAGACATAAGAATTTCCAGAACTAGAACAAGCAACATATTGTCCAGATTTAGGAATAAATCTATTCTTTGTAATCTGTCTCTATCCAGGAAGATAACATAAACCAGTAGTAAACATTGGTGTTACTTGTTTTAAAAGCATTTGAGTTAGATTATTATTTCCATTTTTGAACTCATCTAAGTGTTTTCTATGTTTCTCATTAGACAATTTGAGTTCAGTACTTTCTTTGAGTAGTTGAGCATTCTTTTACTTTTCTACATCGAGAGCAGATTTGGCAGTGCTAGTTAAAGATTGTTGTTTCTTTAAGGATTTATACTTGTCTTTTAGCTCATTGCTTGTATCCTCTATCATGATAAAATATTCAAATAATTCTTCACTAGTCATGTTTTCAGAATTAGAATCAAAATCATTTCCAGAATAATAAAAGTTTAAGGCAATAGTATCCAATGTTACCTTAGATGTGTTTGTCATGAATAACATATTAGTTTTTTGATATTTTTCATCCTAAGTGGAATAAGAATCACTTGAGATGTCTTTTGAAGTACTCACAGTTTCTTTCATATATTTCATATATTTGTTGTCCTTGTGCTCTTATTTCTTCTTGTACTTTAACTTCAGACAGTCAGCTTTCACATGTCCTTTCCTCATGTATTCATAGAAGACTATTTCATCACTTTTATTAGACCTTTTCCAATCCTTCTTCTAATGACCTTTATTGTCATACATTACCTTGTAATTGGATTTTCTAAAAAACTTATTTTGTCTTATAAAACTTCTAAAATCTTCTAGCTATCTAGGCCATTTCAGCATCCCTGTCAGATGCACTCTCTTCACTACTTGATCTATCACCTGCAGCTTGAGTTTTCTCTTTGTCCTTTATCTTTGAAGCATAGGTCTTGAAGGCTAATTATTTATTTCTTGGTTTATCATATTTTTCTTTGTTTACCATCAACTCTTCTTCATACATCATCAACATACCAATCATCTCTTTAACTAGTAAGGAACTTATGTCACACGATTCTGTTATTGAAACTGATGTGCCTCTCCATCTTTCTGGTAGACATCTGAGTATTCTCATGATTTTCTCTTTTTTTGGAACAACTTTTACCATTGATCTAATTATATTGACTATCTCATTAAACCTAAGATACATATCAGAAATAGCTTCATCATTTTTCATTTTAAAATTATCATACTTTATGGTTTATGTTCTTAGTCTCATTTCTTTAACATTGGTTGTTCCATAATGGGAAACAACCATAGTATCCCATATTTCATAAGCAGTCTTACAAGCAGATATTAGATTAAATTCTTAAGCCCCTAAAGCACAATATAGGGCATTCATTACTTTATAATTATTATTGTATAAAGCTTTAGTAGGTTCATCCCAAGTAGTTCTAACAGTTTATGGAATCTTATACTGAGTTTATATAGCAGTACAGATGTCAAGACCATACTTTCTAAATGAATTTTCATTTTTCTTTTCCATTGGGAATAATTAACACCATTTAATAAATGTGGCTTGTTAGTAGCTGCACCTTCAAATCTGTTATCCATAATTAGATTTCGGAGAATTAATTTAAAGAGATAAAAATTTAGAATTAATATAAATTTTAATATCATTAAGATACAACTAGAATCATAGTTAAAAAAAGTGTGTTTTGAAAAAAAAATAATGCAAACCTCTGATATAAAATGTTGGTCGGAGAGGAAAAGTCAAGAGGTGGGTAAATTTAGTTCCTATTAAAAATTAATGATTTAAAATATTTCTATTAAAATCCCTAAATTTAAATAACAAGATAAATTGTAGTGAATTTGTAATACAGTTAAGGTTCAGTTAGGTTCTCAAGAGATTTATTAGTTCCCAGTTAATCTAAATTGAAGATTATATAAGCTTTTGAAAATAACCTACAGGTTTTCAATAAATAAAAACACTTTCTATTTTAACTATCAGAGTAACATTACAATATATTTATATTTAAAGTACTTAGCATCAGAATATTGAAAATATTTTTAACTAAAATAAAAATGCATAGTATCTTTAAACAAGAGGTGAAATCTCATGTAGAGACATAGTCCTCTCAAACAGTTTTTTATAAACTATGATCCACACCCGGAATCAGGGTTTGACAACAGTGCACAGACTATCCAGGTCATTAGACCTCTACCACAGTTCTTTGTGGGAAAACAAACCAACAACACACAGGTTGTCCCAGTCAATCTTGACCTCTACCACTATCCACCATGGGATACAAGAGTGTAAGGGAAATATTGAGTGAGGATTTATAAATCCTATAGTTCATTAATGGAGATAGTAGGTGCTTAAAGTATAGATCACACACACTGCTCAAAAATGGGAATAAATGAAACACAATAGATCTAAAAAAATAGAGATGAGTTTAGAATGATCTATGTGTTTTAAGTGAAACTCTAGACTCCAGTGTTTGATTAAGATTTGTACTGAGTCTTTCTCTGGTTTTTGTAAAAAAATGTGTCCTTTTTTTCATTGACTTTCAGGTCCAGCTTGATCAGCTTGATCTGCTTGAGTATAGGTGTAGTCATTGAAGCTCTTCACTCTTTGAATGTTCAGTTTCTACAGGTTCAGTATGTGTTCTTCCTTATTCTTCTATGTACGTATGTCCTTTTGTATATCCGGAAACATATTTCATATGTGCGTAAAATACCTCTTCTCCAGTAGGTCGAGGTTCTCTTTTTATATTCCTTGATCTCCGACAATAGGAATGATTTGTACGAGGTAGGATTCCTGACATGACGAAAACTATAATTAATTAATACCAGATGCATTAACTTTTTCAAATATAACTATTGCTTATAATAACAATGTTAAATAAGTGACATAGTGTCAGTTGTCTTGGTATCTCTGTAACGACAGCTGTATGTAGTGGAAGCTCCTTCTAGCGGTGGCTCCAAGTACCGGTGACTATATGTAGTAGTGACATCCTTTAGCGGTAGCTCTCGATAGCGTTAGACTTATTTACCGGTGACCCATACCGGTGAGCTTGTAATGGTAGACTTCATAACAGAAGCTGTCACTCTATATCGTTCGACTTGTGCATACTGGTAGACTTACTCTATCGGTAGCTCAGATGTAACGGTAACTGTGTGCATACTGATGAACTTTCTGTATTGGTATCTCATCTGCATACCGGTGACCTTTCTTTATTAGTAGCTCATTTGCATACCGGTGACCTTTCTATATCAGTATCTCTTTATCTGTTTATGAAAAAAATCCAAAGAATAAGTTAGAATAAAATATTACAAAGTAAATGAACATTTGATTAACCAATTGTTCTTGAATTAAAGATATATCATTGTAACATATTCAACAGTATTTAAAATTTGAAATTATTCACTTAAACAGTAACTAAAGTAATGAAAAATTAAATCAATAAACATCATTTGGGATTCTCAAAACATATTTAATCATAATTGATATTAACAAAATAGGTGAGTCCAAAAAGTATTATGCCTAAAATATTCATAGATTATAGTTGTGAAAAAAATGAGTCCTTTAAGATGAGTGGATGAATTTTTTGAAGCAATTTAGGAATAAATTGGTCAAAATAAGTGTTTTAAGATGTGAATAATAGACTAGAGTTGGTGGCCTTTTATAATAGAGGAGAGTGTTACACTTGTAATTTTTTAAACAAAGAAGGCATAACCACGTTTTAACATGCCAAAAGGGTCCAAAATGATTTATTATCAACAAATAGAGATTATAAGTTCTAAATATTTCTATAAAATATATTTTAGTATAGTTATTTGGTTATTTTGACCCTTGTTCTTTTAGTTTAACCCTCAATAATCCCATTATTACATTAACAATTGTAATTAATTTTTATTATTTTCACTTGTAATTTAGGGTAAAAATTTAATTGACATTATTATATAATATAAACCATTAAAATTAAAAATATGGAATCCATTTTAAAAAACTAAATTTATATAAGTGGAGAAAAAATTCAATTTAAAACAAAACCTGTAGATGAGATGAAAAAGTAGATTTTCAAGAAAACGATTATTCTATTTTAAATTTATGATTAATAGAAATATGTTTATGATTATTAATAAATATTTATTGATATATAATTTTTGCATTTAAATTTAAAATTTCTCAGTAGGTATAATTTTTATTAATAAAAAATGATAAACATTATGCATTTTATAGCTATTTTTAGAAAAACCCTATTTTGAAACCAAAAAAACATATAATAAATTCCAATAGAAAGTATATTCAAAAGTGATTAATTGGATTAAATGTTAATAAATAATAATTATATTAGTTTAAAATATATTCATTCATAATGAGGCTTTAAAATTACTTAATCTATTGAGAAGAATAGAATTTAAAAAAATCATTATTTTCACTCTTCACTAAAAAAAATAATTAATGGAAAATAAAAAATTCCCCCCTTTGATAATTTTAATATTATGATTTAAAAAATCATATTAATGTAATCAAATTAAAATTCTAAAATTTAGAAACAAAAATTCTAAATAAAACCTTATAAGAATAGAGTTATGTTAAAAGTATTCCCTTTTTTATTTAAAAAAATACTTAATATTTTTGTGATAAATAAAATCATGAAAGGTATTTATTCTACCATTACATGGGAAGTTACAAATGGTGTGAAATTTAAATATTTAAATAAATACATTTAATCTAATAAAAATACTGTTTTGAGAAATTACTTTTTTAAACTTTAAATTTTTATTTAATATATACTTATAGAAAATTATTTTAATGAAATAAAATGATTTATTATTAAAAAATAATGTATGTGAAAATTTAAAGGAAATAAAAAATTTAAACTTCGATGAAAATACATAATTCAATAGAAACAGTCAAAATAATTTTTTATTAATCTTACATTTTTATTAGTTCAAAAAATATTGGAACTTGGGTCTATAGGTTAAAAAAATATTTTAAAATGAATAATATAGTTCCATAAATTTTGAATAGTTAAAATGTTTTGTAAAATTATACATCATTATTATAGAATGTTAAATTCATAAAAATTACAAGTTTGAAGAAAATTATATTTTTCTACTAAAAACAAAACTTTTCAGAAAAGGTTTTGAAATTCAAACTAAGCTAATTTTGAAACATTGATTTTAAAAATGAATTTTGTTTCGTACATTTGAAATTAAAAAATTATAGTATTATTTAATGTCTTAAATAGATTATTTTTATAGTGTTAGAGTCCATGAAATGGTTTTTCCTCATATAATAGGTTCTTACGTATTACATTCTCTCCCGGTGAAATAATTTTGACTTGAAATTTGGGTATATATGAGTTATTGAAAAAATATATGGACATGAACTCCTAAGAGCTTCTTCAGAGTACCTAGTTTTCTATAAAAAAATGTAATTTCACTAAAGGTTAGTCATGAATTGGATTGTATGAATCTGAAATACATTCTCTCTAGTTTCAAGAATCTATCTAGTATCATCATTATAAGAAATGTTAGGTTCCAACTCAATCCCCATATTAGTGACCACATGTTTCGGATCTAGAATATATTTCCTTAGTATTGAATCATGGAATATGTTATGAAATTTTGTAAAGTTGGGTGGAATAACCAATCAATAAGATACTAGTATTTGAAATTGATTAATAAACCTAGGTCTTGAAATCACATTATTAATAAATTATACAACTCCCTTCCATGGTGAAACCATTAAGAATACATGATCCCCCACATGAAATTTCAAGTCACTCCTTTGATTTATTAAATATATGTTTTTTATTCTTTGTGATGCTCAAATTGGATTCTGAATAGTTTGATATGTAATAGTGGTCTCACATACATGATTTGTGGAAACAAAATTTCTTTCTCAAATTTCATCACCGTAGGTTGGGGTATGAAACCTCTTCCTTCATAATACTTTTTAAGGTACCATCTGAATTCTTTAATGGAATCTATTATTATATAAAAATTCCACCAAAGGTATATAATGACCTTACATAAACAGGATATTAAGAAAAAATGTTCTTAACATGTATTCAAAATTATGGATAGTTCTTTTGATATTTCCTATCAATCTAAAGATGACAAGATTTTCATTGAAGAATATTAGTGTTGAGATCACTTTGAAGACACTTATAGAATTTTGATGTGAACCGAGGGTCATGATCATATATGATTAATAGAGGATCCTCATAAATCATTATAATTTATTTTTTATAGATATAATAAGGAAACTAAAGTGTTAGATATTATGTTATCACTATGAAATGATCAGACACAATTAGTTGATCAATAGTGACCCATACAAAATAGTTTTTCCTTAGAGTCTTTGGAATTATAATAAAAAAAGTTCATTGTAACATTTTCCCACATCCATATATATATATGAAAAGGTTTATTGACTCTTAGGATGTTTTCTTTCATCCTTCACCAGATGACATACTAGTCATCCAAACACATATTCCGCAATTTCCTACTTCATAACATTCCACCAGAAATTTTCTCTAAAATCACTATAAAACATTATGTTACTAGGGTGTATATGTAATTTTGAGCTATGTTCTTTATCTTGTAGTCCCCCCTTTAATTTATATATGGATATAACACATAAACTCTACCAATACATCAACACACTATCACTATAGATAAAGTCAGTCAATTTTCCATCATCAAATAATTTAATATTTCTTTGTATGTTATAATCATCATGATTTTAATTCTGTGTGTTATTTAATAAATATGGTTTATAAATTTAGAGAAAAAGTAAATATGGCTCCCACTACCTAAAAAACACTATATACATCTTTAATTGATATTTATGTAATGGATCCTTCTTAATCCTTATCGTAGTCATAATTTTGTGGTCCCTCCAAATCAATGCATCAACCACATTTTTGCCTCCCCATTGTGATTGTTTTTCGAGAAACAGTATTCATTTTTTTCTAACCATATCTCCATATCATGTTTTCCTATTTCTAAGATATTATATACTTTAAAATCTTATAATCTATATGTTTATTGAAAATTTCTCCATTAGTGTCTCAATATTTCTAAAGTGATCTTTAAGGCTTATATATGACATTTAAGAGTAATATATTTTTGGGGATGAATTTTAAATCTCCTTGATGCATGTGAAATCACCCTATCATAATCCAAAAGGCCTAAACCAGTTCCTTTCTTCAATCCATCACTACAAATTACAAATACATCCTTTAACAAATGGTATAGTTAGTACCAATGAATTTATCATCATCTTAAAAATATTCGTCAAAATATATTAACCATTTGAATTTAACACCTTTACATATTATTATTGTTATCATGTTTGAGAACTGGGAAAAAGAATTTAAAAATTATTGACAGTAACATGCTAATAACAAGAATATTTGGATCACATTTCTGTTTATTGTTGTAGTATATTTGTTGACTACCTCTAACATTGAAACGTCAATATATATTACATCCATAGAGTAAATATAGACATGAAATGAAACATTATTTATCCAAAATTCACAGTAAATATATTTTTCAAATGATTCATTTTTCATGAGATTTTCTAGATTTATTTTCATATGACTCTCATGCTCTTAATGACACTTAGTGTTAAACAATATATCATTAATAAATACCACCAAAAAAATTTCATGATACTCTATGAATAATCTATTCATTGTATCCATAAATAAAAAAGGTTCATTATTCTTTATAAAAGGCATTACCCTAGAGTCATAATTTACATACCATGTTTTAAATTTCATTATTGGTATATGATCCTTCATCACCCATAGCTGATGAAAACCAGAGAGAATATATATCTTTAAAATGTAACGGGCTCCTTGAAATTGATCAAATAAGTAATCAATTCATGGTAACATATATATATTATTTATAGTTAAATAATTTATCTTATTATAATAGGTGCACAGTAAAATATAACCATAACTTTTTTTTGGATAATAAAATATAAGCCTCTATAGTGAAACACTAGTGAGTATAAACCCATTATAAATAAAGTCATATATTTGGTTTATAAACTAAAAAAATCGAATAGTTCCACTCTATGATGGTGTTTATATATTGGTATAACATCGGTAATGAGTAAAATGGAGAACCCAAATTCACACTCTATTGGATAACGAGGTAATTATTCTGAAAAAACATCAATAAATTTTTATTACATAGCTAAATACAATATTATTATGACATAATCCTTAACTATAGATCTCACAGGATCATCCTCTCCACATATATTTTCATTAAGTTTATCTATTAGGGGATGATTTGGACATAATTTAAATGATGACGTTCCCCCTCTAAATACAAGTTCTTCCTCACCTATTGAAAACAGTAATATCATTCTCTTAGAAATAAATTTTATTATTATATATTGAAAGACAATCAACACTGAGTATCATATAAAAATCCTCCATAGGTATAATTACTAGGTTTTAAAATAGTTTATGCTAATAAATAAAAAATAGTACTACCTAAAACATTTTTATTATGATAAGACAAATATTAAATGTATTAATTATTCAGACATGGATTGGGTGACCAATTCATGTCAATTTATTTAAAAAAATATTCAATGTCTTAATTTATAATTACCTTATGAGGGTTCAAGTGGAGTATATTATTTTATTAGATAACATGGAAGATATAAAGAAGTTTGAAGATCAAAAATTAGAAAAATATCTCACTTGGAGTAAAACATCAATGTACCTACCACCATATCATTTGAAACATTGACATTAGCTATGGTATTTACATAAGCATAGACTTCCTCACATGGAATTTTCAGAGATATGATCCCTTGTCATTGGAGTAATTAAAATCTATAATTGACTTTATCTATATTGTTATATCATTGAAAATTAAAACCTTATACCTTGACCATTAAATCATAATATTGATAGCCTTTTTATAAACACTTGTAACAATAATCAATTCCCTTATTAAAAGACCCAAGGTGTTTCTACCCACACTTAACAAATTTGGGAAAATTCAACCTTCCTTTCTTTCCCATTATCGTATTCCTCTTCCCATGATTCTTAGATGATCTCTTATTCTACTAATTTCTTATGGATAAATATATAATTGAGAAATAATTTTCTATATTAATAGTACATGAGTATTTATCCTCATATGATGAATATTTTTGAGTTCCCACACCATTAAATGGTTCATCATTAACCTAAAAAATAATTTATAAATCATTATTTTTAGTGCACGTACACAGGTCATAATTTTTCAATACAAACATTTAAATTTTCCTTCAAAATAAAAACTATTTTCCTTCACCTTTTGTCAATTATTTATGAATGTCATTACAATTTATAAACATTTATCATGAGTGGATTATTTTTCATAGAAATAAATCAATAAATTTTCTCTATTGAAAGAACATGACTTCATCTTACCATTTAGTGTTTTAAATTAGTGACAACCATTTGTCTAGGTTTTACTTCAGATGATAGAAAACTACAATAAATTTTTCTTTTTCACTAAATCCAAAAGTGAGAGAGACATTTTTTAGGTACTTGATCAATTGTTCAGATAACAATGGGTTAGTATTTCCACTAAATGATAGAGCCTTTAATCACATGAAGCCTTCCAATGTAGTTCCACAATGTATGGGAAATGTAGGTTTCTCTATGAAGGCGTGATTATTTTTCAAAACTGAAGTCATCTAACATAATATGTGTTTGAAATGATTATCCTCAACTCTAGATTTATTATATTTTTTATTGGAAATATCAGTTCATTGACTATGGGTGTTGATATAGATACCATTCCTCCGGTTATTCCCTATCTTTATATAGTGTCAAAAAATTACTTATCACATGATAATGAATTATAAAATATAATTCATACTACGTTTTATATAGTTTTACGTAGAAATATTGAGGTATTTTCATAGTAAATATGATGTGTCAATTGGTTTATCAAAATACATTCCCCAATGATTCAACTAAACATTATAGAATACAAACTATAACAAATAGAATCTTGAAACATATAGTCAATACCTAAATTAAATTTTTGGTAAAAAATATAAGAGTTTTACAAGATCAAATATCCATACAGTCTTGGAAGACTAGATACATAAATACATAACATTTTAATACAAAACATTCAACATGAACACGTAGTGAGAACAATATTATCCATTCAACCATATCCTATAAAATTATAGATATACCTCCTCCACATTTCATGGGGAAAGGAAAATAAATAAAGGTGATATGAGATTCTTAGTAACTAGTGTCATACCATATAATCATTCATATCATAAAAATTACATAAGTGATATGGAAGAAAAATGATCAACATGAATCCATAATCAATTGAAATTGACTGCATTCAATGTTCATGAAAATAAATGAAAGCCCATATTAAAATAGTCATTAATCTTATAATGATGGAATTAAAATTACTAGAAAACTGATCATGATTTAATTCCTTTTTCTAGGATATTTTCATAGTATGGTAAGAGGCACACACCAAATCACAACCTATTTTTTCTCATGAGATCTATCATTACACTGATCGAATATATAATTATGTGACCCACCCACCACCTGATTGTGTTCAATGCATTCCCCAAAATATGCATCATTATAATTAAAACAATATCCAAATGACCTCTGACTAAATAAAAATTATATTTCCATATAATGATTAATATGAAACTACAATACTTCCACATTCAATAGAATAATGTTGATGTATAGGTGAAAGTCCTTTAATCAACATAAATTATACGTGGTACCATCAGTGTAATGTGAAATTCCCACATCATATAATTGAATGTATGAGGGTAATTTCAATGTTCTAAATCATCCATGGATGTTTTTAATTGGGATCAATAGTTTTCTTTGGTAGGATATCAAGGCAATGGTAGGAAAAATAAGTTATTTGGATTATTTATAAGCATTGAATATTCTAAAGCATATACCTTAGGAGTGTCTCACAAGGAATGTGGTCTTATGACCACTCATCATTCATTAGGGGAAAATCAAGTCAATTATCATGAAAACCCTTTTGGGGTGATTATCGCTAGTTTCTTTTATTACCCTACTACATCTAGTTGCCTATATCCAAACATGGTTGTATTTTATGAGAAATTACACACACTTTTACTTAACCAAAACAGAATTTGGTTTTTACCCAATCGAAAAGGTAAATCATGAATCAAAAGAATATTACTGAGTGGTACTAGTAAAAAAATGTAAATGATATAGATTTTATTATTAATTTGAAAAAATGTATCCAATTCAAATGTACCAATATAAAAAATAAAATAGGTTGTAAATATCATAATATTACCACTTAATTATAATTAAGTCAAACAACCCATCCTATCACTTTGGTAGTAATTAAGTCATAATATATAGAATTAGAGTCCTTAAACATGATACTTAAATTACATGAATAAATTAGTTTCATGACATAACATCTAAAATAGATATTATATACACCGTATAAAGTAAATTTGGTGCATAATACAAAACACGTCATAAAGAGTAGAATTTGATATTGAAAATCCTTACGTATTATCCAAACATAAATGAATGTTCATTAAATTAATTTATCATAAACATATATATCATAATAATATAATTATTAATGTCCTAAAATCTATTAAATCTTTATAAATTTTCATTTTTTATTATAATTCATCAGATTTACATATTAGTGTTTTTAGTTTTGATCTTTTTTAATAATTTCATTATAGCAGTGTTTGTGTTCATTTTCATTAAAATTGTAATTATTAATTAGAAAAATAAATTTAATATTAAGGTTTATTTATTAAAATTTAGGTTGTTTGAAAATATTTTCATGAATTTTTTAGAATGTATCTATGAAGATAACATTTATAATAAGAATGTTCTGGTGATTTGTATTGAATCGAGGATGGTTCTATAATTGATGAATTATATTTTTATATAAAATCATAGGATTAAAAATAATAACTATTTAAAATTTTTTATATTATTATAATAGTAAATATTTTTTTTATAGTCATCCATGTTATAAATGGATTTTATTGTTCAATTATGTGGTTAAACTGAACCAAACATGAACATACCCAAATTTAATGATTGATTATGAGGTGGTATTGATGTAATTTCATTATACCAAAATAATAATGATGTTATTTATTGTTTCCCAATGTAATATATAAGAATTATTAATAATTATAAGATGAATTAATGGATATTAAGACATTACATAGTTAGAGTAAATGATTATCCTCTAATTTTGTTTATTTAAAATGATTAAATTAATGATGAGAAGTTATTGTTCAAGTCATTAACAGGATAAAAAAATTCTATAATAGTATCTTAATGATATCATGAAGAACATATTTATTCATTAATACCTTCCTTATATCTATCCTCATAAGGAACTGATGTAAAATGAAACACATGTTGTGGTGGAGGTAGTCCTCATAACACGAGTACAACAATTTTGTTTTTCTTAATGGATGGGTATATGAAAAAATAATACTCTTAATATATTAATAATAAAGAATATAAGTGATTCCAATATATTTATACTAGTCTGTATAAAATAAATTGTAGATAATATAATTAAGAAGAAAAATTGAATAGTTTGTAATACTCAAATCTATGACATGGATTGCAACGCCCCATTACACTTTTTAGGTACTCCCAGTTTTAAAATTTTTTATTGTTATTGTTTCAGTGCCTTTGAAGGATTATCAGATATAGAGATCCATTACTATGTAAAATGAACTAATATCCATGGATTTATTTTCATTGAATTAATTTATTCTAGGTAAAAAATGAGTCAATTGATTTGAGGTTTTCCCCCTATGTTTGGAGAATGTATGAGGTGCCTTGTGGTTTTTCAATTGAGAAATGGGATCTTTGCTATCTCTTGGGTGATTAAGAGATATATAAGTATTACACATCATTTAATGGTTTCTAAGATGATACTGTGACACATTATCTGTGTGTGAAAGGTTTACACACAGGGTAAAGGGCTCAAATGAAGTAATGTAAATAATTTTATTTATTCAAAGGTGAAACAATTTTCATCATTTTTATTCACTGAGGAATACACGACATGTAATTGGATTAAACATCGTGGTAATATCATGGAAAATAGTTTATATTAACTGGTTGAATTATTTCTTTTTTATTCTACATTTAGCCTTCCCTCTCTTAACCTAGATCTCGTCCAAGGTGATTTTTGGAGATATCTTCTCCTTTGGAATCATCTGTTCCATGATCGGTCTTCAAGTTTGTCATGTTGTGTTTTCTAGGATAATATTTATGTATGTTTCTCCTTTTAAATTCATTGTAGTTGTATTTATTGATGGTGTGGTGTTTAGAATTGTGATTTTAAAGTGTTTTCTATTGATCCTTTGTAGTTCATTGTTGTGCATTGTCTTTAAAAGGATGATCTCATAGTTTTCAATAACTATTGTCAAAGAGTATAGGTTCATACAGTTTTGTGGTAGGTGGTTCACTACAATGGTTTAATTCATTTATTTTACTATTATTCATGATAAATTACTTTCTTTTGTTCGCTAAATAGAAATCATTTTTGGTTTCAAAATAATTTCTTGGAATGATAAATGTTTTTAAAAAGGGTTTTTTAGGATTTTTTTTTGATTCAGACATGGGTTTTCCATACACTGAATCAGTTTATCTTGTATTTTCAAAATATTTTATAAATTTTAATCATGGGTTTGAAATGAAATTTGCAAATATTGGTAGTTTGGGAACCTTGGGTGAATTGATAAATAGACACATTCAACCTTAGTGTGTGTGGAACCACTAGTGGTTTTTTTTATATCGATAGATTATGGATGAAAATTATATCCATTAGATACTATATCATTAGAAAATTATATGAATATGTTTATTTTTACCTAAAGATAGATCATAGATGTCATTTTACTTGGTCATTTATTGATATTTATCATAGTTTATTTTTTATCATGTATTTTTTTAATAGTTTTCTACATGTGGTAGTATCACATCGAATCACATGATAGTATTTCTTGGATATCTGTTTAAATTCATACCATATGATTCACGTACATACCTTCCCTTTTTATAAATTCTACATGTAATATTTTTATTTTGAGAATATGAGATGAATTACTGAAAACAAAATTTAAAATGATATATAAATGGATTTAGAATTTATGAAAATGTTTTGAAAAACTATTTTGTTTTAGAAGTTAGATATGTTGAATTGTTAATATTATACCCCATATTGAATCTTTTCTGGTATCCTACATGGAATTTTTCTCACACTATACTTTTTCCAATGGATAATTTTAGATGTTTTGTTATAGGATATAGGTAAAGGGAAGGGAATCTTATAGCATGTCATCTTGTACTTTGGTGTTTTCTATCATAGATTGGTGGTTTAGTGGTGAATGTTAGTCATATGGTGATTTTTAATAATTTTTGGTTTAGCCTATTTAGGAATGGATTTTATAGTTTTTGGTTTTAACTTTGATTCTTTTACTTTTTTACTTTTTTGTATGTCTTTTTTTATGTATATTAAATATTTATTTCAGTTATTTTTGTTTCACATCACCATGTGATGGTGAACATTGGTGTATCATTTGGTTGACCTAGGTTGGCTATTACAATTTCGTATTAGATATTAGATTATCCTGAAATTTTTTAACACTACTTTTAATTGGTTTTGTTTCTTGGGTAGAAAAGAGTTAGTAACTTAAAAATTCATATAGTATGTGAAGAAAAGGGGCCAAACAAACTCACTCTCGTGACAGAACATGAGTTACCATGGATGGTTAAAATTTTTTTACCAAGTTTTAGATAAGGAGTTTGGGGCCATTTGATTGAATTGTATATGATGTTTATTTAAATAGACCTATTATTTTTTTATGTATTATATTTTGATAGATAAAATTCATTATTTTTTTAAATTCATATTATTTTAGAGTATTGGATTGAATTTTGAAGGTATTCCAATGATTTTGGAATTTTCTAATAAACTAATTGGTTATTATCTTGTGTTTATTAGATAATTCTTATGAGAATATCTCTTTTAAATACTAGCATGGAAGTTGTGAGATATGATCCATGGGTGAATCCTCTAATGGATCCTTCTTTGGTGGAAGTTGTTATCAGTACTATTCAGGCTTCAGGTCAAGTGGGTGTCAGGAACGCAGGATGTGTGGTTGGTTAAGGATCTTATTTTACTAAGAATCATATATCCATCATCTTTGTTGAAATACTACCACAGTAATATGAGGATTGGAGTGAGATGAAAAATCATATCTTCATTTTAATAAAGTCCCCTAAAGACTCTATGAAGTGGATATCCATATGCAGTCTCGAGGGACCATAAAGAAGATAGTGGGACACGATTATTCAACATAAGTTACATGAGGATCTTACATGTGATTCCTGCCTGAATATATTTAATGATTAGTTTTTACAAATATGTTGAATGTAGTTGAAACCCTGGATTTTCTGTACATGGTCATGGAGGTCATAGAGTTTTGGAGTATTCTACTCATTTTTCTGAGTTGGTGCATTTAGAATCGGAGCTTATCAGTAATATGTACCAATAGTCTTAGTAGTTTGAGTTTGAATTGGGGCCTATAATTGATTTGATATTGACTCTCATGTGCCTTCTAAACATTATGGTGGAAGTTTAAAAGGTAGTTTTGTGTGAGGTAAGTATAGTTGGGAAGACATGTTTGGGTGGTGCTTTATTTGGTGAAGTTTCTAACTGGGGTGTATCTTTTAGCCAAAAATGGAAGCAAAAAAGTATACAATATTCATTTAAACTAGTTTTAATAGATTCTTTAGGAAATTTGGAACACCTCCAGCTTCTGAAATATATTTCCCTTTGAATAATGCAATAGCTTGCATTATACACAACTTCGAGATTCTAACACACAACGACTAATCAAACTAGCCATTATGAATAGTAATACCGACTTTTTAAAATTTTATAAATTCTATTTTTCAAAATGGAATACATTTTTGAATTCGGAATATCGAAATTAGCTTAAGGTGAATTTTTGGTACTTTTCAAAAAAAATTATTTTTGATGAGTAGTGAAAAATACTAAATTTTAATTAAAAATAACTTTTTGTAATTGTAATAATTTGTAGTGTTAAATTATACCTTTTAATGGGCTTTAAGAATCATTAGATTATATTTTTATCATTTAATATAATTTAGGTCATTTAATGTAATCTCATGATTAAACTGAACATAAACATGTGTCAATCTTTTGATAGATATTATTTCATAAAAACACCCTTTTCTGTTTTGACAACAGAAATTAATTTTAAATTAATTTCTATCACTTCTATGTTTTGAATTTGGAAAAATTTATTCCATATTTATAATTATGTGGTCCCAATTGTGTTAATAGGTACATTTTATTTTTACAAATTATGAATATTTACTTTAGTAAAAAATTTATTTACCGTGGTTAAAGGGGTAAATCCAGTAAATAAGGTTAAAAAATAATATTATAATAATACTAAATCACCCTAACACGTTTCATAACCCTATTTAAAGATAAATTTCTGACCATGGGAATCCTTGGGTCAATTTTGGGACCCCATGGAGCCACATGGGAGTGATAATGACATTTTATATTAAATAATCTAATGTAAACGCAAAAATAATAAATGAAAATATCTTTTAATAAAACATTTTATATGAGGTTATATAATAAATATATTCGATTATAAATTTTCATTAGAAATATAAGATGATTTAATACATCAGGATATATTAATATTAATTTTTAGATATAGAAAAAAAAATATTTTTATATATGACACAAAAATGATGCAGTATTTTCATTATTAATGAAATAATAAAATAAATGATATTATAAATATTAAAATAAATATAATTTTAATTTTTTGATGATATCTAGGAATTTTAGTGGTGAATATGACATGTTATAGTTGATTAAATTAATTTCGTTCGAAGTAATCATGTTGTTATTACTTTAACAAAAACAAAATACCAAATAGTGTGATAATTGACATAAAAGAGTTTTAAAAATAAATATTATTTTATTAATTGATATAATATTTCTAAAAATATAATGATCACCAAAAATACATATATAATTATAGGTGTATCATTAATGAACCACTTGGAGTAGTCTTGGAATTTTATTGTATGTTTATTAACCATATAATATAAAAATACTAAGAGACATGGTAAATGTCAAACTACTTAACTAAGAGTTAAATCTAAACAATAAATTTAATATAGTGACCTAAAACTCTCTAAAACCTATTGGTTGAGATTTTTTCGATAGGTACCCACCATATTCTATAAATAAATCATTTTGGAAACATTATAAACTGAAAATTATTTTATTATAAAATAATATTTCTAGATTTTGTTAAAGTGACCCACACCTCAATTATAAAAGGGCACTTCCCCATATTTTAATTTCACAACTCCAAAGCCATCTGGGATGACCAACCCATGCCCACATATTATCCCAACCATTTTCCCTTCATCCTAGAGGACTTAATTTGTCCATAACGCCAACCTATGGAGCCTTTTTTATAAAATCAAAAGAAAGAACCTGAAGAAGAGGTAAATATTTCATCACCACTTTAAAGTTTTTTTCTTCTTGCACTTTCTAATTGTTTGTAGTTTCCATTATAAAATAATAAATCCAGTATATTATATATAGTTTTATGTTATTATTAATATGGTACATACATATTCATTATTTTATCCATCAAATGAATGAAAAAGTCACCATACGTGAGTACGTACAGATTATAGTTTCCACATCATGGTGTAGTTTGTTATTCAAACATTCATTATTTGTATTGGTGTAATGATGAGTATAACTATTGTAAATAACAAATATAAAATATTAATATTATTTATATATGATATATCATCCAATTACATATCATTTCACCATCAATGTAACAATATTGTCGCTCATGCATACGTACTGATTATCATCTCAACGAATGCGATGATATTCATTTTCCATCTTAATAATTCAAGAATAATTTTCATTTTTTGATTCAAAATTTTGTTTATGAACAAAATATAATTATTTATATGAATAAAATACATCCTATTCATTACAAACATGGCATAAATAATCAAGTATATAAAGGAAAACAAATCAGTTAACACCCGAAACGATGATACTATTAAAATATTGTTAATAATGAAATATTAGAAGGACATATATGATATCACATTTATGTATATGGTTCTTTTATAATTTAATAAAAGTTATTTAACTATTATACAGGAGGTTAACATAACCTCGACCAGGGAAAAGAATGATGTCTGGGTTAATTCTATAATCTCTTCACTTATATGTGGTTTCTAATACGATTGTATCTACTAGGACCACTTTATCATCCACATCCGTGTTTTCTAAAAATTTTATTTCAAATAATTTTTAATATTTACTAGAAAATGGTTTAATCTCATTTATACCCTTATTTGACCTTATATATTTTGAAAAGAATCTTTCCGTCATTTTCCAAATAATGTACTTTGTGACTTTTTCGACAAAATTAAAGTAAGAATGTTTTTTTAATTTATACTACGGGTATGGCTATTTTATGTCGTTATAGAATTGTCAAAGATTCACTTAAAATATTATAAGAATATTTTCAAAATAAATGTTTTCTTTTATAATTATGTGACTCTTAAATGATTTCAAAATTGAAAGAGTTATTTCATTGAAATAGTTTTGATTTCATCTATGTCAATATCCTTTGATTGATTTTAACCTTGTTTGATGTTGATTTATTATGATACAAATCTTCTATATTATATAAATATTTTTGTAATATGTTTAACAGTGGATGTGTTATTTTATACCATTCATGGTTTATGGTTAAATTATTGACATTTCCCTTGCTAGTTTTAATACGAATTTTTATGTTATGTTTGAAACTTTTTTATATGAGGAATGTATTGGACTTAGTATGTTACGGGTGAAGCCCGCTATAGATCCTCGGTGCATCGGTAGGTCTCATGATACAATTAGACATGGAATTAGTCAAGGAATTTACTTATTTGATATATGGTTTTGGCCGAGGCCTTAATCATTTTTAGACGTCTTGGTCGAGGCCTTGAAAAAATGTTTGTAAATATCTGGCATTATACATTCCCTCGTTATGAAAATAGTAATGATGGTTTATGTGGTTATTCGACTAGTAGAATACCCATGACTAAGTTTTATTACCTCATTATTTACTCATCTCAAATTTCTGCCATAAAGTCTTCATGTTTATTAATTGTAAAGGAATGTGTTTTGAATAATTCATCATGCCTAATGTTTATGTAATCTTCCATTGTATTGCTTACCCTTACTGAGCATTTGAGCTCACACCTTTCATATGTATAATTTTCCCAGGATATGAAGAAGTTAGTTTTGGGTGACTTTTATGCATAATCTAGGAGGCTTGGTTGGTTCTAATAGAATAAATTAGTGTTTTATTTCATTTCATGTTTTAATGATGGAATTATGTGTGTATCTTGTCTCTAATAATACTAAATAGATTGGTCTTTTAGGACATCATTCCTTGAATCATGCCAATGTTATGTAATAAAGCACCGACTATGGGTAACTGGGGTAGGGGCATTACAAAAGTTACATATTTTTTTCTTTCAGTGTGGGTGGAATCCCAATACCAAGATTAATTTTGTGAGGCTCCCAATACTTTTCATTATTGTGGAAGATCCATTCATCTGAAATGCTTTTGGTATAGGATATCCTGGTGAAGTAAGAAACGATCAACATTTACCAGGGGCTAGATAATTTGTTAAGATGCTTCAAGGTTGTTGGGTCATTTCATTGGACTAAATAGGAAGTTCATGTTTCTATGAAATCTCGTGGTGTAGTTGATACCAGACATCTTTATATAATGGAGCATACACTATAAGAATCTAAATAATTTTTGAATACAATTAGAGGTATTATGTTTATTTCCTATTTTATGGTTCTATATTTGTTTGATATTTGTGAAACTCATTCTTTCACATTTTTAATGTTCATTTATGTTTTGGAATTGTATTCATAACTTATGTCATACTTATTAGGAAATTCCATTACTTTGGGAAAGAGGTACAAGCAAGGTTTGATGTGTCTTGTATATCAGGTGATGATAGACATATTTGATGTGGTATGATTATTTTTAGTTATTCATATTTATATATTTGACTTGATAATTATAAAAGATTAAATGATCACTATTATGGACCAGATAGACAATTATCACCATTGGGTATTGTTCATTTTTACTGATGGGGTCACTCATGTCTTTCAGAGTGAGTATTAATCAAGATCGAGAAGGGAAGGGTATGTTGTTCCTTTTTCTAGGGTAATACTATGTATGTTTTTTGTGATGCCTATTTATGTAATAAATCCTTATTTGGATGGTTGAATTTCTACAGTAGTGTGTGCATACCCTGAATTCTTTCTAGATAATTTTTATTGTTTGCCGATATAGATTGAGGCCTAGTTTTCTATTGACATTCACCTGGGTAAGTTTCCCTTTTCATATCCATTGTATCAAATGGATCATATTGAGTTGGTATAACTTAAGGTCTAGCATGATGACCTAAATGGTAATGTATTTATTCATCATATCATTTCACTATGGTCTTCTCCTATCATCTATTCTAAAAAGGAAAATGGGAGCCTCATACTTTGTATTGATTACTAAAAGTTGAATCGGGTGACTTTTTAGAAAAAAATACCCTTTCCTATGAGTGATGACCTTTTTTACTATAATTTAAGGAAATGTTGTTGTTTGAAAATTGAACATCAGATAGGGTACCAAAAATTGAAGTCACAAGGTGATGATTAAATAATGACAATATTTAAGAGCCATTATGGGTATTTTTAGTTTTAGTTTATGTTGTTTGGTTAGACTAAGACTCCTTCAGTTTTTAGGGAGTTGATGTACCATATGTTGTATGTGTTCCAATACTCTTTTTTATGTCTATAGATGATATTTTGGTGTCCTCTGTGTCATAGGAGGAGCACATGGACCATTTGTTTATAATTCTATGAACATTGAGATAACATCATCCATATGTTATGTTTTTGAAATGTGAGTTTTATATCCAAGAAGTGATATTTATGGGGAATATTATATTTGAGAGGGGAATATAAGTAGATCTTATAAAGTTATATGTAGTTATAACCTTAGATTATCATATAATTTTGATTGAGATTTGAATCTTCTTGGGTTTGGCTTGTTACTATTGGCAGTTTGTTAGGTATTTCACCAAATCGCAACATTGATGATGTCTTTAACCCATAAGGGTATAAATTTTGAATGGAATGAAAAATAAATAATATATATTGAAGAGTTGAAGGTGAGTTTGAATTCATCAGCAGTTTTGATTCATTTGGATCTAGTTTCAAGATATGATGTTTTCTACGATGCTTTTGGTATGGTTTTGGGATTTCTCTTAATTCAGGGGAAATATGTGGGTCCTATGTCTTGTGTTATTTATAAACTAATGGGATGAACTACCGTAGTCATGATCTTGAGTTAGTAGAAGTTATGCATGAACACAAAATGTAGTGACACTCTCTCTTCTAGGAGAATTTTAATGGGTATTCTGATCAGAATATCTGGAAAAATATTTCCATTTAGAGAGGTACGAAATTATGACATATAAGAGGGTTGAAATACATTTATACTTTTTATTTTTGACATTTCACACACCAATAGAAAGTGAAATGTGATGGCAGATGTTTTGAGCATAAAGTTACTGACATAAGACATGAAGGAATAAGTTAAGGAGTTATATCTGATGAGTTTTTGTGTTAAGAACATCTTAGGAGTGATAGATATGGGGTTATAAGTGCTATGAGATTCAATGAAATATGAATCACTTTTTATGAGTGAGTTAATATCAAGTATACGATATAATTTGAGTGATAACATTTTATTCTTGAGTGGGTGATAAAAACTAAGAACCAACATTTTAGTGGAACCCTTTATGATGGGGATACATTAGGTGACTGGTCTTAATCCCCCAGTGGTTCTTTATTCTTCAATGGTAGGTTGGGTGTTCTGTTTCCCATGATATAGGATTTTATGGAGAGTGGGAACCAGTCTTGTTGGACTATATACTTGGGGCTTCTAAGATGTATCATGATTTGAGACAACGATATTGGTGGCCGTGGATGAGATGGTTGATTAAGGACTTTATATCATGGTGCATTACTTGTCATGGAATTAAGGTAGAACACAAGATACCTATGATTTTGTTGATGCACATAACCATTTGAGTATGGAAGTGTGATGATATTTCTAGGGATTTCATCACTGAGTTTCTATATAATACTACTAGGAAGGATTTGGTTTGGGTGATCATTGATTGTCTTTTCAAATTAGTTCATTTCATCATTATCAATGAGATAAGTAAGGTAGAATGATTTGGGGACTTTTATGTACAAGATATTGTGAGATATCATGTGGTTACCTGTATGGTTTTTTCTCAAAGGGGCATGATGTTCATTTTTTGGGTTTTTAATGGTTTGAAAGAGGTATTGGGTTCCTAGATTATATCATCCATTGATTAATGGATAGATTGAGAGGGATATTCATGTTCTTGAGGATATTCTTCGGGCTTTTGTGATTGAATTTATAATATCATAGGAAATACCTTTAACTATGTTCTTTTTTTCCTATAAAAATAGTTACCAGTACTTAATAATGATTATTCCATTTATGTATTTGAATAGAGATCCATTTATATCTCACTAGTACTAGGAAGATCTGGGAGAGAGGTTCTTGGTGGGATCAATTCTTGTTCATGAGATGAAAAATGTTGTTTAAATGATCATGAGAAGATTTATCATGAATGAAAGTTATCAAAAATTTAATTCAGACCATTTTATTCGACCACTAGAGATTGATTTTGGTGATGAGGTCTTCCTTATAGTTTCACCTCAATTGGGAAATCATCGGTTGGGTATGTATTGTATGTCAACACTAAGGTTTCTGGTCCCCTTTTAGATCATTGTATGAGTAGTGATTGTGGTCTATTAGTTGTAATTTACATATAGTTTAACTTTTATCCTAGATTGTTTTCCCAGTTAAGAAGTTATATATCTAATCCTTTCTATGCAACCGGTTGGTATGATGTTTATCTTGAGACTGAAACAACTTTGAATGAGTAGCTGTTTCAGATAATGTATCATAAAGAGAAGGTATTTTAGGTTAAAAATATTCCATTGGTCTAGGTAATATTATAGTGTGGATGGGATAACCAGGCAATGTAGGATAAAAAATTTCTAATTATGAGGTAGTGGACTTCCCTTTTTGTGGGTCCACATGTCTAAGGTATTTTTGGGGGTAGAAAGTGTTCATGGTGGGGAGGTTGTAACACCCTTCTGAAATTTTCATGTACTCCCTTTATGATCATTTTTTATTATCCTTGTTTGGGAATTTTTGTGGCCTTCTCGGGTAAAGAGAACATTGGTTGGAAAAAAATTCCTAATGTCTGGGGATGTATGACGGTTTGAATTTATGGATTCTTAGTATAAATGTGTTAATTGAATGAGTGGTTTCTTTCCTTGTTCAGAGAATCCCCCCCCCCCCAGTGCGTTGGTGTTCTTCTATTGGGAATTGGGTTTTTTTTTTCTATCTTTCAAGAAATTATATTCTGTGTAATGGGATTATACGTCGATTAATTATTTCCTTGTAGATTGTATGAAACATGTTCAAGGTGTGAAAGTTTTATATTCTTTTCAAATGGAAAATTTCTTGTAATGGAAGAAATCATGTTTTTATTTAAAGCATATGCCTTTTTTGGCATTTTCAACCTTCATAGAATACACGATATGTAATGGGATTACACACCATATAAATATCACGAATTGTAGGATTTAGGATTTGGTTTAATGAATTATTTTTAATTCATCCTAAAACCATCCCCCTCTCAACCTATATCTCACATTATCTAATTTTTGGATATCTATGTTCCTTCCAGATCATCTGTTAAGTGATCCATAAGTAGGTTTGTTTTGGTGAACATCTTTAGATAAACATTCATTCTGTTTCTTATTTCTATTTTGTTACAAATTATAATTTTGTTGCAGAAATGTTTTTGTTTGTGATAATATAGGGTTTCATATAAATCATTTTTAGTTCGTTATCATTCATTTTTTTTCAATGACTGATCTAATGGATTCCAAAAACATTATTTAATATGACTATGTTTATACTATTTTGAGTTAGTTGTTTCAATACAATGGGTTAATTACTTTAATTGATTATTGTTCTTGATAAATTCTATTTTGTTTTGAATTAAATATAATTTATTTGTGGTGTCAATATATTTTATTTTATAAACAATTGTTTTTAGAAGGGTTTTAATTTTTGAAAATAAATTTTATTATTATTACATGTTATTTTCAAACACGTAAGCGGTTTGTCTTGTATTTGAAATTTTTTTAAAAAAAATTTATCATGGATTAGAAATTTAATTTTACAAGATTAAAATTTTGAATCCTTGGGTTCATCAAGAAAAAGAAAATGGAAACCTTAGTGAGTGTTATTCCACCAGTGGTTGTTTACTGATATTAATAGACTATAGTAGGAATCAATATTAGTTGGTTCTAATATTAGGCCTTGTTTTGGATCTTTTATGTGTTGTATGTATTTTTACCATTGGATAGAGACCAAATAATAATGTTCTTGTTCATTTAAGTAATATTATTTCCAGGTGAATTTTATCATGAATTGTTGATCACATGTTTTTATATGTGGTTTTATCACATGGAATCACATGATCGTATTTTAGAGAAATGTGTTCACTTTCTTACCTTATGATGTATGAATATGTTTTCCTATTTTATCATGTCTACTTTTTATATTTATTGTTTGATAATATGAATGTCTTTTACAAAAAGGTAAAATGTTTTATAAATAGATTTCATATTTATGAAAGTGGATTGTAAAACTATATTGTTTAATTAGATAAAACAGTTTTATTCTTGGTATTATGCCCTATGTAGACTCTGGTGATATCCTACTGGGTGTTATTCTCAAAATAAAATTTTTCCATTGGGAGATTATAGATGTTTTATATCATGATACAGTTAAATTTAATGTCATCTTATAGCATCCCATCCCCTTTTTTGGTATTCGACTTCATAGAAGGGTGGTTTGGACGTGATTGTTGGTCACATAAACTTTTTCATGCTTTATGGTTTAGAATATTCAGGCATGGATTTCATGGTTTTTTGGTTGTATCTCTTTTATTCTAATTTTTTTATTAGTAGTTTGTATTATTTTTTATATATTCAAGACTTGTTTTATTTATTTTTCATTCACCTCACAATGTGATAACTAACTCGGGTATATGGTTTGGTTGACTTGGGTTAGTATATTACATGGATTTTCCTTGGAGATCTCCTCGAAAATAAATACATTATGGTATAAAATGATGAGAATATGATTTTGAATGTGGTTTATGGATCTATGATAATTCAAATGTAACATATTTAAGAATATATTTTAAATAAAAGCGAGTCTTGAAGTTGCTGAAATGTTTCTTTTTAATATGTTAAGGGAAGGGTTGTTTTGAGATTAATCCTTACATTTTAAACAACGGTATATTATTTTCCATGTGTTAAATGTAAAAAAATGAAAAATTAGGAGATTAAAATGAGTTCTGGTTTAAACTCACATAAAAACACTCCTTTTTAGAAAACTATGATTATTTTAAGGATTTTTAAATTATTTATATTTCTTGCTAATTAACTTCTTCCTCGCTAATTAATTTTTAACCATAGTAATTAATTTTAATGAAAAGTATTAAGACAAAAAAATTACTTAATTTGATACCTATAAGTTTAAATTTGGATGTCATTTTATCAAGCAAAATTGATGAAGGTGTTAAAATGTAATTTTAATATATGTAAACATATTCATTTAAAATCAATCAGTGAAATAAAATTTTTATGATTTAACTTAATATATAAGATAAAAATATAATGGATACCAATTTTTTTTTACAAAAATTGATTAATTATTAAAAATAAAAGCACATAAAGAATTCAAGGTATGAAATAATGGAATCCCCCATGATAATACATTATTCAAAGAAAATGTCAAATATATTTTTTTTATTCAAGTGATAGTTTAGTTAGTTCTAAAAATGTTATACATTGGATTTGTAAGTTTCAATAATATTTTAAAATGTATTTTATTATTCCCTAAATTCATATTTTTTTTAATTAAAATGTTCTTAAAAATGTAGTTCATCATTTTATGAAGTTAAAGTAATTAGTGTTAATTGTTTTTTGAAAACATTATTTTTCAACTAAAATCTGACTTTTTATGAAAATGATCATCAATTCATACTAAGATGAATTTTATTTGATGATTTCAAAAATTATGTTAGTTTATTCAATTGAAAATTATAAAATTTCTCTTTTAAATAAAATCATGGATAATATATCTTTAGGTTGTGATATTGCAAGATATGATGTTTACTGGCTATAGTAGGCACATGGGAATTACAAGCCCCATACCCACCAATATCAGTATAGACCTATGTGTTATCTTGAAAGAAATAATAAGTGTCATCATTGAGATCATTTAGGGTTATGTATAAAAATACCATGTAGGATTACCTAAAATAAAAAGACAGAAAATGATTTAGGTTATAAAATAAGAAATGGTGGAACTATGAAACCACACAACTCTATCATTTGGGAAAACACAAGCCAATGAAGAATCTCCAACTCTACTTCCCAATATGACCCTGACATGAACTCAGAAGAATATACCAAGGACATCCCAAACAACTAAAATGATGTCTCGATAGACTAATCACAAGCTATTTGTAAAAACTACTCCATTCCAATTAAACCATATGGAAAACACCTACCATCCCATCCATGATTGATATATTACACACCTTTTGAGTAAACAACTCCATATAAATCATTGAAAAAGATGGTCTATCCAAATTTGTCTATATTTGAGGAATTTAACTAATATTTCCATATCAAACATCATGGATCATCTTAGGAAGAACCCATACCAATGTGTTCCATCTTCAAAGAGTAACTCCTCATATGCTCGTAAAGAGTAATTCCACGTATACTCACACTATCACTTTACCATCACATATGGAGAGAAACTAAACTTACTGGATAATCATTGTTCCATGAACAATTCTTCTTGATAAATAAAGTTAATCTAAACATCCCTGTCAATAATTTTAGATTCCTCTTTCTATTCAATGGTGGGGTCTTGCACCTCAAGAATAATGTGTCACCCAAGGCTCTTACTTTCATAGTGGATGGGTTAACTACACCACATCACACGATGAAAAAAATTCATTTTTCCTGAGTCTTGTTCCCCATTGGATATCTATAAAAAATTGTAAATAAAACAAGTATAATATTCATGAATTTTATTCTAAAACTAACATAAGAAGATGAATTTTCACATTTGTTATTGATGTAATGATGAGAAAAATAAAATAAAGTAATTTTCCATTTCGAATCGTCAATAACCATCATGAAAATAGTGATATTTCACATAAGTTATCAAATAATCACTATGGAAAATAAAAAACACTAATTTTTTACATTGCTTCTTCAATAATTTATGCTAAAAATTATGTTTTCAAATTGGTTTCCGAAAAAATGACAAGAAAATAATCTTTTCAATATCGGTTATGAAATAAATGATGTGTAAAAGATTTATAATTTTAATTGGGGTCACTAACTATCATTTTAGTTTCATACACTCGTATGATTCACTTCAGTTTTCTCTCAGATGTAGAACCCAAACACTTCCATTTTTTATCTCAGGCCTTAAATATAATATCTCATTATCTTTTTTATGTGTTTTACGCATAGATTGTAGTTCCTAATGATTAGATCTCCTCGTGGGTTGTTTTTAATGTTTTTATGAAATTTCATGAAGGTTTCTAGTCTTGTGAACAATTTCTATAAATTTTGAGAATAGTTTGAATTTTTTTTCATCCTAGACAGAAGGGGGTTTCATGGTTTGTGCATGGTTAAACTATGTGTGAACCTGTGTGTGCATTTCTTCCAAGGGCTATATTTGGGCAACATAGTTAGGCGCACAATTAGTACTAAATATATGACCAATATAGGAAACCATGAGAATGATAATTAAATGACGCAAAATTGTTATTAATGTCATGAAACCTCATATTAAACATAAAATCCTTTATATCAAACCTAAATCAATCCTTTAGAATTGGAGAACGCTCTATATCCATTTAGTCTCCCCAAAAATCATCTCTTTGAGGATTGAAGTTCCAATCAAGGTGGTGATCATCTTCCAGTGAGTTATTTTATTATTTATATTAAATTTCCCTTCTTCCCTTGATTCCATATTCCTAAAGGTCATGATGGCCATGCGTTTTGTTGAGTCTTGGTATATTTTTGTGAGATTTTGGATATTGGATTTGTTCTCTCTTCATTCAAGATCTCTCTTCTTAGATTTAGTTATCCCCATCAATGGTGACACGTCTCATTATTATTATGATTAGCTTACAAATATTCCAATTCTGTGTTTCTTTACTTTTCTTTAATTTTTAATTCATTGTTACGTGATATGTTCATTTATACGTGATTATTAATTTCTAACATGTATTTTATGTAATTTAAACTTTAAATTCCTCAAAAAAAAATCCTTAACCAATTTCCATTCAAATAGAACATACCATGAATTTAATGGTTATAATCGTGATCTTTCTTGTATTTTGTGAATTTCTATTTCCATGTTTTATGTTATTAATTTTTAAAAATATTTTAAATTATGTTTTGGTGGAATTGGTTAACTTTTCCAAGGTTTTGATTTATAAAAAGAAATTCATTGATTTGTATTAAATTAATTGAACTATTTTATGGATTCTAAATAGTTTAAAAAGCGTGAATTATTTAAATAACCAAGAACCCACTTTTAATGATTTACCCTAGTTTTGAAATGGATGTTTATCAGTTATATGAAATAAATTATTTATCCTCATGGAAAGAGGGTGTAAACCCTTCTTTCGATATGTATTAAATATTTTTCAATTTATAATAATTGATTAAAAAGATTAATCGATTATTTGAAATAAATTACTTTTTTAAAGGAATGTTTGTAATTATAATGATAATTTGGGGAAGGAATTAGGTATGGTTACCAATTCTGAATGTTCAAATTATTTAACTATATTTGAATTGAATTGATAATCTTGATGTCCCAATTGTCACTTTATGATGATCTTATTTATAATAATCCCTTTATGTAAATTTATTGATAATTTTACCTCCCGCTATTAGGTGTGGAAAATGGGTTATTGAATTTTAATGAATTAGGGGGGGGGTTAGAGAGATATGTTAAATTAAGGCCGATGACCATGTTTGATAAGGATCCTCGTGTGATCCTTATAAATAGATTATATCAATCATTATTTTTACTAGTCATGAATCCTGGATAGTTAAATATGATGAAATTGTTATATGCATCACTAATGGACTCACACCATTCTACTGGGTCCATAGAGAATGTGACGGGTTCAGGCTGTAGATGTGTTTCCAGGAAAGTTATTGAAATTGGAATTGGTTTACTTGAGATCAATGAGACTCGATGTAAGACTTAAAATTTTTCATATTGTAATTTGGTTATCAATTATGAGGTGGACTAATTATCACTCCTAGTTTTTACCCATGGCATCCATATACTTGATTCTGGATACATGATGGAATTCATTGTTTACTATTTGGAACAAGAGTTGTCTTGATTGATATAATTTTTATTATTATGCACCTTTAATATATTGTATTGAATATTTTTTGTCTTTCTATATCATGTGTATATTCTCATATTTTCTGGATTGTCTGAATTTATCTTGTAAAATGTTTTCCAATATTTTTAATTAAATATTCAGTTTTTATAGGTAAAATGGAATTTTTTATGGGTTTAGTTTGATAAATTATTTTTTAGCATTTTAAAATCTATTGTTTAAACTAAGCCTCACACTTTCATTATTATACTCCTATTTAGCATATTTTTGTTACCATAGAATGTAAATGAATAAAATCATTGGTGGAATCTTAGTGTGATCTTTATCTCAAACACTTGTTGTACCTTTTAGTGTTTTCATCCCTTTATGATCATATAATAGGTTTTTATTATCTAATATTATATTGTGGTTTTGTGCTTGGGAGACCAAGTGTGGGTGACTTGAGATATGGTGGGTGGTTTTGGACAACCAAGAGGAGGGTTTTGGTTGGTAGGTTGTGCATTTAGTTTTCTTAGAATCTCTTTGTATGTTGAAATATATATATATATATATGTATTGAATTATATATCTGATAAAGTTTCCATATTATAGATTATTATTTTAATTTTTTTGGCTAAATTAAATCCCAATGATGTTCAATTAATGCTCAGGTTATTTTCTCCATCATATAGAGATCAAGAATTCACATTGAGTTAGTGAAAAATTGGTTCATATATGAGTTTAGATGGTATTCCAGATTGGTTAATCATAAATGGAATCATATATGGTATTTCCTTTAAAGGAATCACATATCCTTGAAATAACATATGTTATTTCAGATGTGTTTCGGTAAAAAAAGACTATAATGTGTTTGGACTCAAGAGGTAGTTTGTGAGTAGGTTCTTGACCACCAATTCCTCATGATGATACTTGTGTTGCCTATGATTTTGGGACTTGAGTATTTATTTTGTGTTATTGGATTCATATATAAAATGAGATTTACATTTCCTATGACAATATATTTGATTTGTGGAATATCTTATGATATTTGGAACCATAATTGAAGGATTACCACAAACACATCAACTTTTCACGACCTGGTAAACTATAAGGTATCGATAGGAATGATCAATAAATCGATCCATGAATAATTTTGAGGTTGGTGTGGGGTTTACTAGCACATACGACCAAGCCTTTTACTACTCTATCATGGTTCTAAAAATGAATCCTTATCCCTTGCAACAACTCAAAATCCGCACATTCAGTTCTGGTGATAAAGACATAAAAATTACAAATGTGACCAAATTTTTTATATATAAACATACAATATCAAAAAGAATGGTTAGATAAAATACATAAACCAAGACGTTTTATATTTACATTTTTAGATAATTAAAAAAATCTCTTACAATTTGGCTTCATAAATAGTTGGTTCATAATGATCAACATTATTTCCCACTATAACCTAGTTTTCTTATTACACAATAGGTTATAAACATCATCCGTGTGAAATCCTTATAGATAAAATTCAATCAAAATCTTTCGTCATAACCTATGAAATGAAACAAAAGAAAATTGTGAGAAAATATACTTAGTGATGGTAAAAAATGGTAGATAAGTAACAATAAAATAAGGGTATTAGAATATACACATAATGTTTGGATATCATACCCTACATGCAAAATATCTTAAGAATAATTTATTACACAAATAAAGGATGTTAATAAGACATGAATAAAGAGGAAATCAATAGAATATTTCATGACAGAATAGTATAGGAATAATAAATTGAATTTTTGGTAGATGCATAAACATATAATGTCATTCCCTATAAGTCAAGGGTCATTTGAAAAAATTAACAGGGCACTCCATGGGTTCTTCACCTACTAGGTGGGATGCACCACCATCACCAGTCATAGTCCATTACTTATAGTGGATAGGGTTTCCCTTAATTCCCATAGTGGATCAATCCCGTAAAATGGTCTACCATCATGATCTCATGAGATATAAATATTTACCCAATGTATTAGAGGGAGATATATTTTCAAGCCATATAAAAATGGAATTCAAACATATGTATTTTGAAAGAACCTAAATAATTATTTATAAAAATAAAATATCCTTATAAAGAATAAGGATGTATTACTACAATTATAATATTAATAAATCATAAATAATATCAAATATTATTATCTTAGATGGAAAATTGTCTAGAAATATTATTTTAGATTAATCAAGAGGAAAATACTCTTTCCACTTAAAAAAATATTTTTAAAATCATAAAACATTTAGAAAAATTTTTAATTGATAATAAACATTAGGAAATATAATATAAATTTTAAAAACCATTTTAAACATATTTGAAATATTTTTCAATGAAAATTCATAAAATATCATTTAAAACACTTTAAAAAAACTATAAGAATTTTTTTTGAAGGAAAACATACTTTTTACTGAATATAGAATAAAATTAATTAATAATTAAAATAAAATGAAAATAATGATACTCATGATATAAATTCTCAAAGGTAATTTTATTCACCTTGTAAAATAATATAGGTTCACAACATAACAAGTGTCTCAAATAAGGAAAATTGAGATAAAATTACCTTACCGATTTGGTACCTTCTGAACTATAAATCCCATGAAAGACAGATAATAAAATGTATATATGATTACCCCAAAATTTTAAGGATATAGAACATAGATTAAATTCATAGGCATTATATACACCACTCAAAAAACAAATGGTTAATAAAACATAAGTCTCAAAAAATATTAACGTGAGCCTAGAAATCCCCTTATAATTATCATATCATTGAATTGAGAATTTATATAAAAATTTCTTTTCTGTATTATCTATAAATATATGTAAAAATAGTTTAAATAAAAAATAAGATAACAAAAATTAATTTCTCACATAATCAAATAATGACAGAATTGATGAAATAGCTATTTAACCCAATGAATTGAAAATTGACTTAAGAATTCCCTCACATCAAGTATCTGCATTATTGTTTTGCATTGAGACCTCTAAAATAATAAATATGGATTTATTATACATTAATTATTTAACCATATACATATAATACAATTTATGAGTAATTTATAAAATTTCATCATACATTTATTAATATATTTTTATTAAAATCATTGTTCTGGGTGATAACTTCTTTGTTTTTCAAGCTTATTTTGGTTCGTTAGTCTTGGACATTATACATTGATATTTGTACCCATATTTTACATAATTTTAATTGCGGTATAAAAATAATATATAATAATTCTATTCTTATTTTTATTAATTAATATAAAGTATAAATATAAATTGAATTACAACCTTCATGGTTATTGTATGCCATACTTAGGCATGAACATTGTATTCATGTTTTTAGTAATGGAATGAGAGAAAGGTAAATAAAATAAATATTTTATAGAATAATTAGTATTATATATATATTCATTAAATCTCTCATAATACTCTTCCATACATAAGGATATTAAAAATTAATTTTAAGGCAACGTGGAGAAAGTAATTCGTTCCTCCGCACGAGTGATACTTTCACTTCTTATTTGACGGGGAAGGGGATGTATGATTGTGTTTTAATAATCCTTTTAAAATTACATAATATTTTTTCACTGAATTTATTATTTTATGACAATCATCATATATTAAGAGGAGGTAAGGAACATTAGAAAAATAAAGTGACCGGTTTGAGCGATTACCTCTTCTTCAAAACGTAACCTTTGTATCACCTCTAATAAGCTCTAGGTTTGATATTTTGAGAAGACTAATACCTATAAATTTTGTCTAGGGATCTTTATATGAGGATTTTTTAGAGTTTTATCAAGATATAAATATCAATGTGATATGAGGAACTGAGGGAGGAGGAACCATTTTATAATTGAGGTGAGGGGAACATTTGTAATTTCAAAAAATATTAATTTAAAATAAATTCAATATCCAAAAAAATCCTCCAAAAGGATATGGATTAGAATCTAAGATGTGATAATGTATTATTATCATCAACCAATATTTTTTAGACAAGTTTTAGTGTTATTTTAAAACATGTCATTTTTATTAACCCTTAGTCATCCCATTTTACATTTAAATATGATAACAAATTTTTTAATATTAAAACAATGTAATTTTAACATATATGGTGTAAATTGTATATAAATTTTATATTAATGATATTTTATAACTTAATAAAAATGTTATTTTTTGAAATATTTTTATTATTTCAAAATAATTTAATAATATATTAGTTTCATAAAATATCATTAGAGTCAATTTTGAAAATATTCATTACATTAATTTTAAGAAAATATAAACATCACGATAAATTTTTAAAAAATAATTTTATATAACATTATCGTGTCGTAGTCACCAATAAAATATTTTTGGAACCTTAATTAATTAAAATTATATTTACTTTTCAATTTTAAATATCATTTATTTTATTTTTCAATTAATTTAATAATTAATGTATCATTTTTGTGTAATTATTTGACATAATTATTTAATTTATAAAAACTAAAAATAAATTAAAATGATTTTGAAAAATATTTTTTACTTCAAAATAATATTTATAATCTATAATATCATCTAACAAACCCCAAATTAGAAGAATTATATTTATTACAAACTACAGGGGGCATGTTTGAGTTTTCATTAAATTAATTACAATAAAGGTCTTAATATGATTCAAGTCGATAAAAATGGTCATTAATTATAAACTTTGATAACTATGGTTGATATATAACAATCCAATACAATTTATTATTATTTTTAGGTATTTTAATGGTTCTTATAATTTTAATTAAAATCATTTTGTTGATTTTTCATCTACTTGCATAAGCGCTCATCATTTTTTAATAACCATTACTCATACTTATTTCACATATAATAATTTAAAATAATTTAATATGATTAATATAAATAAATTAATATCATTATATTCCTTTATATTCTTTCATAACCTAATTTTTTCCCTATTTGGACACATAAGAGATATTTAAGACAATGAAAGTTCAATTTCATGACTTGCTTGGATTTAAATATTATTTATGACATTTTCATGGACAAGTGAACTATAAACAACTAAATTTATATCTTTTTGAGTTATTTGAATAATTATATCCATAAATTAAAATTTGGGTAAATTTCAGGGTCATTTTATTGTCCGTAAAAGTATATATTTAACCTAAATTTCCCAATTTACCCTTCACCGTGGTCATACAATTTACAAAGGTTACAATTCCAACTCTCCAAAAAAATAAAAGGTCCAATTTACCAATTTTTTCATTATTAATCTAAATATGAAATCCATTTTTTAAAATTAAATTGAAATAAGTCAGAGAATTAAATTGATAAGAAAATTTGCAAAACACAACCAAAAAAGTTTTTCAAAAAATGTTATTTTAAAATGTTTTTATACTTAATTAAAGTATAAAATTCATTTTCAAAAACAATAATAATAATATTCTAAATAATAATTTACTAAATAAAATTTTAAACTAATTAGAAACATAATTTTAACATGTATATACTTGAAAAATATAATATAAATATTTATTTCTCAATATTCATTAAAATAATTTCTAAAAATTATGAAAATTTCACCATAAGAAAAAAATTTATGCTAATTTAAAAAATTATTTTATGTTTATAAAATAAAATTCAAAAAAATTATAGAAATTAATTAAATTATTTGTATATAAAAATATATAAAAATCATTTTTTGAAGAAAATAAAATAACTTTACTATAAATATAGAAATTATTTACAATAAATTAATACATCAGAAATGTGTATGACCATTATATATATATATATATCATAATTAGATTAATAAAATTAATTCTCTTTAATTTAATGGATAGGATAGAATGGCCACATTTAAATATTAATATTTAGTTTTTTGCTTAATCCTAGTGTTTGTTATCTTGTAAACCTTCAAACGCAGTGTTTCCTTTTAAAAAATCTGGTTATTAAATCCCACCCCATTAACAAATTTCACCCTTGAAATTTTACCATTTTTTAAATAACTGAGGGTATTACTTTTTAAAATTCCTTTACTGAAATCCCACATCAGAAAAGGGTCAATAAAACATTCATTCGATAAGAGAGAAACGAAATTATAAAGGTCCCTGAGATAACACATATTAGGATTCCATGTAGAAATACATAGACATTGAATAGAAAACTAACTATCATGTTTTTATGGAGAGTAATAGAGAAAATGTTCATTATAAAGCTAACCATCTTAAAATCATAAATATGTGATGGGTTAAAAGGCCATTGATTTCTCAATAAATAAAGTAAATGAATAACATTTTTATTTAACGATTTTATTTAAAGATTATTTTCTTATAGTCGAGGACTTCTTTTACTATATATAATAATAAAATTAGGAAAAATACATACCTAAAAATTAGAATTTCATCCTTCATTATATTTCCACCACAAACTTGCCTTTTTCTCCAAACGAAGAGTATTCATGATGACTTCTTCACACCTGAGGCACTAGAATAAAAATAAATTGAATTGAATAATAAAAAAAATTAACTATGTCTTTCTCATACATTGAAGCATTAATCAAAACCAAAATGGTTATTATAATATAATAAAATATTTAACGATGAAAAATTATTTTAATGACAAAATTTAAATAGTAATACCGAATGTTCTAACCATAAAATTCCTAAAAAATTCTAAACTAATATTGAAACCCATGAATTATAGTGATTTAATCACATATACTTCCAAGAAAAATTTTAATATTTTATATCCAATTAACATTAATCACACATAATTATTCATACAAATATGTAATTTCACTAATAATACTCAAGGTATAATAACCATTTTCATAAATAACATAAATCACAACAAATTCACAATAAAACCATATATTCTTCTAAAATATAATTAATCCTTTGTTACAAACTAAAATACCAGAGTGTTCTGTTTACCTTAATCATATTGGGTTTCCAAAATAATGAACTTATTTCGAAATAACATTAATCACTTAATAACAAATCAATTATTATTCCACATGGTTATCTATATGATAAAAATTGTGCTACCAAAATGAACATATCCTTTATATATTAGATAGTTTAAATAAAAATAAAATTTAATAAAAATAAAGAATTCAAAAAGACCATTGGAAGGTGATAGACCTGTTTCACCATTCAGTTGTGAGTTTAATCCCCACTACCTTACCAGATGTGATGGGTTGTCACCCAACCTATGTGTTTTCCATTTTCAATTTTTTTTAATATAATCTTTAAAAAATTCCAGTAACATGACATATATTCTTAATTTATTCAATATAAAAAAATAACCCCAAAGGTTATCTAGTATATTTCATTTTTCACCCCAAAATACAATAACCATAAATAAACTCAAAAATATATCTTTGTGAATATCATTAGTCACCTAAAAATTTCTTATCTTCAAACCTCAAAAGGGTTTCTATGAATATGAACATATACTATTATATAACAATGATGGTTTATGTAAATATTAAGATAACATCTCTTGAAAAAATCAAAATATCCAACGTTATCTAAACCCTACTTCGATACAAAATGTAACACCCTTAAATCTGCACTTCCAGATCCTATAGTAAAAAATAAACTTTATAAAGGGGACCTAATTTATTCTAGATAAACATAAATTAATAAAATATAATATTTAATCCATTAAATACCCTCAGACCTTTTAGGTTTATATTTTTATAGAGTTAGGAAAAACAAATAACAAATGGATTCATAAATAACTGGTTCATAAGGATCTATATTATATCCCATGGTACCCAGTTATGCTTATTTCAAAACAGGACATAAACATCATCTGTGTTAAATAATTCTAGATAAAATTCATTTAACATCATTCCTCATAAATTGAGAAAAAGAAACATATGAAAAGCGTGATATCAGACGGTCAATAAGAGTAAACATGGGTGTTATGTAAGAATAACATAAGGGTATGAGAACATAATCATAACTTTTTGAGAACATACCCATCATGTCAAAGATCATATACATGATCCGTGTAATAAATTGTCATAATTAAAAAGACATTAATCATGGGGAAATAAAGATCATAATCTATGATATTATAACATTGGAATAATACATAGAATTCTTTATAGACCAAAAACATAAACTATCATTCCCTATAAGTCAAGGCACATCGCCAAAACATAACAGGGCAACTTCTTGGGGGATAAAACTTTTGGGTGGGACACACCACCAACCCCAGTCACGATACTTCCCTTATAAAGGATTTGGGATCCCCTTCTTCCCATTGTGGATAAATCCCATCAACTTATTACTAATCATTATCTCATGAGATATAAATCATTACCCAATGCATTAAAGGGAGATATAGGTCCCGCATATCCAATAATGAAAACCATACATATGTGTGCTATAAGAACATAAATAATTAATCATAAAAATTAACTAACAATAAAAATATATAGATATAATCCTTGAATCATAACCCAAATAAAGCATAAGTTACATCAAATAATTTTATCATAGATGAAAAATGGTTTTAAAAGATCATTTCAAACAATTTTTTAGAAAAATATTCTTTTCCCTTTTTTAAATAATAAAACATTTACAAACCATTTCATTTAAAATAAAAATTCAAATTTATGATGCAATATTTTGAAAATAATTTTAAAGTCATTGAAATATTTTTCCTTGAATATTTATAAAATATTATTTGAAACACTTTTAATACATTTTTAGAAATCATTTTTCTGAAAGAACACATATTTTATACCTAATATAGAATAACATTACAGAAAACTTATAATATCATCTAAATAATTATATCCATGAAAAAACATTTCCAAGTACACGATATAATCCCCATTAAGTAATATAGGTGTATAACAGAAGTTAGGTCTCAAAGAATACAAATTCAGATAAAGTTACATTTCTGATTTGGTAACTATTTAACCGTAAACACCAAGAAAGAGATATCATAAAATGGATATTTAAATACCCATAAAATTTAAGGATAAGGATCAAATATTAAATTTATGGTAATTATATACACCAAAAAATTACAATGTCATGAATATAGAATATGTTTCTCAAAACTTAATGTGATACTAGAAATCCCCATAATGATGTCATATCATTGATGTGATCATTAATCAAACAAATAGATTATGTGAGTTCACTATAAATCCACATAAAAAACTATATAATACATAATATAATAAAAATTCATTTCACAAATAATCTTAGAATGAAATAATAAATGAAGTAGTAGTTTTTCCTAAAGAATTGAAAATTGAGATGAGAATTACAATACCTCAAGTATCGACTTTATTGGTTAACATTGAAATAGAATTTATTGTAATTATGAATTTATTATATATTTATTCCATAAATATATTATTAACATACCATTTATGAGTTATTTATAATGTATTATCAACTGTTTATTAATATATTGTTATTAAAATCACGGTTATAGGTGATAACTGTTTTGTTTTCGAAGCTTGTTTTTGATCGACAATCTTGGCCCTTCTAATCTGGTCTTTATTACTATAATTAAAATAATGTTAATAATAGTTTAAAAATCATATCTAATAGTTATGTAAATATTTATATTCATTAATATGAAGTATAAATAGAATATTAATCACACCATTCACAGAGACTATAGGCCATATATACACAAGAACATTATTTTCATTTTTTGAATGACAGGATGAGAGAAAGGTGAATAATAATCCCTATTTTCTAGAATCATTATTATATAGTATATATATATTATTTAAATCCATATTAACACACATCCATAAAATATGGATGTGTAAAATGAATTGTATTATAATGTGGATATGGTAATCTGTACCTACACACGAATGATACTTTTATATCTTTTTTGTTGAAGAATCGGGTGTATAATGGTTTTTTCATAATAATAGTAAAATTTAAAATTTTTGACTACCATGAAGCTATTATTTTATGATAATCTTCATTGATTTATAGGAGTTAAGGAAGAGTAGAAAAATGAATTTATCGATTAAAGTGATTACATATTCTTCAAGACGACTCCTTTATAACTACTCTACGGGCTCTAGGATTGGTATTTTGAGAATATCAATACCTATATAATGTTTATAGGGAAATTTAGAATCAAATTTGGAATATTTTTGTTGAGATATAAATATTAATGTGATTTGAATAACCGAGGGAGGAAGTCCCCTTTTATAATTGTAGTGAGGGGAATTTTGGAATTTTCCAAAATATTAATTTATAAAAATTAAATCTATATAAAAATAACTATAAAAAGGGTATGTATTAAAATATAATATTATATAAAGTTCTAATCATAAAAAATTGACATGTTTTGGTATTATTATATACCTTAAAAGATTTATTAACTCGTAGTTAACCCATTTTAATTTTAACCATTGTAATAATTTTCTTCATATTAAAACATTGTATTTTTTTACTAATATGGTGTAAATTCCCCATAAATAGTCAATTTATTAAATTTTAGAACTTATCAAAACCACTTGTAAATTTATAAATATTTTTATGATTTTTAATTAATCTAATAAAATATTTTTTTCATAAAATATCATTATTATCAATTCTGATAGTATTCATTACATTCATTTTAAGAAAATATAAGAAGAACGATAACTTTGAGAAAAGGAATATAATAATACCTCAAGATGTCATAGTGACCTATAAATATCATAGTGAACCATAATTCATTTATATTATATTTCTCATAACATATTTAATATCATATATTTATTTTTTCAATTATTGGAATAATTACTCTATCATCGTTGTGTAATTATTTAAGGTAATTATATAATCTATCATAAATTAAAAATAAATTACCAAGATATATATAAATATAATATATTTAAATTTAATATTTATAGTCAATAATATCTTTTGTTTATCCATGTATTATAAATATTATACTTATTAAAAATAAGATTGCGACATGTTTAACTTTTCCTTAAATTAAACACTATAATAATCTTCATCTTATTAAAGTGGATCCAAATTGTCATTAATTCTATTGTTATATGATTATGGTATATATAGATACTAAATAATATATTCAATAAAGTCTTTATCTCATTTAATGATTCTTGTCATTTTAATTGAAATAATTTTACTTATTTCTCAATGACTTGCACAAGCACTACATCAGTGTTACATAATAATTAAAGGTAAATATTTGACATATAAAAATTAAAAATAAATTAATTCCTTAAAAATAAATAAATTAAGATCATTATAATCTTTTAAATTAATTCATAACGTAGTTTTTCCATAGTTGGATACATTAAAGATATTTTAGACAAGAAAAGTAATATTTTTTTGACTTTATTTGATTCAAATATTATATAAGTAATTTTTAAATTTAAGTGTCCATTAGAAAACTAAATTTAGATCAATATGTGTTAGGTGTCTAATTATATCCATCCAATAAAATTTGTGTAAGTATTAGGGTCATTTTATAGTCTTTATCATTTTATTTTTAACCAAAATTTTCCAAATGTACTCTTTATCATGGTAACAAAATTTAGCAATGTTACTATTCATATTGGCAAAAAATAAAAGGAAACTATTTAAAAAAATTGAAAACTATGAGTACAAATGTGGAATCCAATTTTAAAAATCCAAATAATATATTTTTCAGAATATTATTTAAAATAACACTGAAAAAATGCAGGAGAAAAAGTTCTTCAGAAAAGTGTTTTTTTAATGTTTTTATATGAAATTCATATATAAAATTCATTTTAAGAAAAACATAATTGGAATATTATGAATAAATTTTAAATAATTAATATTTAAAAATATTTATATAAATAATTTTAACTTGTACGTAGTATAAAAATATAATAAAAATATGTATTTTCACCATTCATTAAAAAATAAATATTTTTCGGAAATTAAAAAAAATCCACCAGAGAAAAAAATTGATATTATGATTTAAAAATTATTTTCATTTTATTAAAAAAAATTTTATGTTCTATAAATTATTTATATTATTTTCACATTAAATGAAATAAAATTACTTTTTGAATAAAATAAAATGACTTTAATGGGTAGGTTATAATTGTCACATTTAAATAACAATATTTAGTCTTTTAAATCTCGATGTTGATTTTCTTTTATAATTTCAATAATAGTATTTCCTTCTAAAATCTCAAGATATTACATTAATTTTTAAAAAATTTAATTCACTTATGTGAGGTTGGTTATTTGGGTTATTTATTTAGGTTTTTTATGTTATTTTGTGGTTGTTTTATCTTTAATACGTTTTTTATTATTTTGAATAATTTTTTCTAAACGAAATTTTCAACTTAAAACATGTTTTTTGATTGCTTTGAAATGTTTTTTCAATTACCATAAATATTTTTTTGTAAACAAAATTAGGATTAAAAAATGATTTTCAATGACTCTTTGATAATGTGACAAATAATTCTTTAAGAAGTAATTTTGGTTTGTGATTGGTTTAAAATGATAATGGTATTGGTCGTTGGTAAATGTGATAAATGTTTTGGAAACCATGAAATAATTTACAGCTACATAAAAAGGGTTTTTGAAACATTCATAGATTTATAACAATATATATTATTTTGAACGGAAGGATAAATGTTTAATATATGGTTTAATGTTGTGTTTTTTTTAAATCAATGATGTTTTGATAAAGTTGTTGAAGATTATTTGAAAGTTGTTGGCTGGTTTGTTTTTTGTTTTTTATAACTAACTTGAAATGCCTATGTTTTTTTGATGTGTAAAAATGAATCCTAGAAATTCCTTCACGAAATATATAATTACCATACATCAGTTCAATTTTTAGAAAGGGAATTTTCATTTTATAGAAGTATAATCACATATCAATTACTCTGCGAAGACTCCTTATCAAGTTGAAAAGTGAGAGACCATCCAACCATTGAACCATATCCTTGAATTCATGGGTATTCCCTAAACATCTTATAAATGCCAACATAGTTCCCTTTAGGCATTAATGTGTCATGGAGAAGATTAAAAAAAATTATTCTCTTAATACTTCTAAAACTCTTGTGATTAAGTCTAGAGACTCTTAATTTGAGGGACCTGGCTAAGTGTGGTGGGAAGTTGTGATTCAGGATTTAATACATGAATTAATTTGTTGGGAATTCATTAAGTCGACATTCATTTGAAAGAAGTGTTGAGAGGAAATGAATGAGGATAATGATTTTTATTTGTTGGTTTTTATTCAATATGATCTATCAATTGCAGTGTATGTCATGAAATTCTCATGTTTGGTATGTTTCATACATGGCAATGTTCATAATTATTCTAGTAACTCTATCTTATTTAGAAAAGTTCTTCACCCATACCAATTATCTATTATTCCAATGACTAGCTTGATCTCTTATTTTGGGATTCCCAATAATGATTTCTCAGTTGAAGTGGATCTAGAAAAATATCATGAATGGTGAAATTCCTCATTCATGGATGAGAAAGGAAATCCTCCTTGAGAAAAGTAGAGGAATACCTTGTGTTTCATGTATGGGGAACCTTGTCATTATTAATTTTTTTGTTATAACTCTCTAATGGTTTGTGGATGGTGTGTCTATTTTTCTATCCTTTATAGGTTTTGTATGTTTCTAAGCCCAACCAGATTTTCTAGTCAGTAATATATGATCATTAATATGGGGTAGTATATTATTTATGATAATATGGCTCCAACCAAAGGCCTTATTATAAATTTTTTCAGGTAGTGGAACAGATTCTAGTTTTCAGTGGTCGACTACTAGATATGGTTTTTTATCCTACTTTTTTTATGTTGGAGTGTAAACTGTTTGAGTTTATTCTTCTCATGGGTTGTATATTATGGAAAACATTTTTTGGATATTTGTGTAATATCGTATGAAACATGGTTTTTATTACTTGTGTATTGTTGATGTAATAATGGGTTCCTTTTTATGATATCATGATTGTTTCTCCTTTACTTCATCTTGTTTTGACATTATGTTTAGAGGTCAATTTTGATATGTTGGAGTATATCCATTTTGACAGTACATTTCCCTATTGTTCACAAACAAGTATGTTTGATTTTTTGTCTGGTTGGACTTGATTTGACCATGGGAATGTAATTAAGTAACTAGAATGGTGTGTATTTTTCTATAAAACACTCACCAGGTGTTGTTGGAGTTTGATTTGATGAGATCAATGAGGTACGAGTTTCAGTGTTGAAAATCCTATGTTATTTTCAACTACATACCCATGGTAGAAATCCTTTTTAGTTATTTAGTTTGCTTTTGGATTATTTATCATTGATTATTATCCTTATCTAGTGTTTGAAGTTTCTTCTTTGGGTCTAAGAGATTTATTTTTCTTAAGTTACACCATTTTGGTGAATCTATAAATTGTGTGGAGAACTTTTATAAGAACCTTTTATTTATATGGTTTAGATACATGTGATTATATTTATGTGTTGATCTTGGATTTTTGGGTGAAATTTTATCTTTTATGTGAGTCTCTATTCTATAGCATGGATCTTCTTCCTCATAAGATGGGTGATTGATTTATTCTTGTTTCATTGTGTTCTATATTTCATACTAGATTCTTTATGGGGATATAAAGTCCTATGGTGTGGAGTTTGGAACATCCCACTACATGTGTTTATGTTTTCTTACCCATAGATTGAGTATCTAATGATTAGGTCTTTTCATGGGTTGTTTTCAAGGTTTTCTAGAAATTATTTAATGATTATGAGTATGTGCACTTTTTTTCCATAGTTTGATCATTTTTAGAAAAAATATGAAACCCAGATAGAAAGATTTTACATGGTTTTCACATGGTTAAACTAAGTGTATAGCCCAAGTGTGAAGCCCTTCTAGGGGCTCTGTTTAGGTTTCATGGTTAGGCACAATATTAATACTAACCATGTTACCAACTCCAGAAACCATCAAAATGAGAATTAAATTCTTTTATGATTGTAATTATAATATTTAAATCCCCTAATTAGACCTAAATTATTACCACTAAATCGTCGATCGATCTTTTGGAATTTGGGAGCCTTCAAGGTCCATTTTTGCTCCCCAAATCTCATCTCTTTATAGAACTATATTCTTAGATATGTTGGTCATCGTCGAAGGCCACACATCTCATATTCATTGTAGTTGGATTAAATATACTTCAAGTAGGTGTTACTATGACTTCCCTTAATTTTTTAAATACTTGTTTTTTTGATCAATTCATATATATGTGATTCTTAATTTCTAACACATATTCTATGTAATTTATACTTACATTTTTTATAAAATATTATTTTACCATTTTCCCTTGGAATAAGGCATGGCATGAATTTAATATCTACAATCATGATCTTTCTCACATATTTGTGATTTTTTAATTCCATATTTATTTTCATTTATTTTAAAAGTGATTTTAATTTCGATACCCAAGCTTGACATATATGGATATTACATTTCTTTTTTAATTATTAATACATGACAAAAACAATTTCCCAATGATCGTATTTGTTTAGTGTCTATGGATACTCAAAACAAAATATTATAACTTGGTGAAAGATCTTCATCATCTCCCATAAAGATCTGCCTCTTTTGTTTTCCTACCTAATACCTTTATTTATATCCTGGGTAAAAGAAAACATAAAATGGGTGATCATAAATTCTCTGCAAGGGTAAACATGGAAAAAATAAAAAACTCTATATACATTTGAATGTAATAACATGAACATAAAGTGTAAACATCAAAATATTGAGTCATGAAATAAATCAGGGCAGTACGTAAGCCATAGATCATAATAGAACAGTAATCCTGATAAAATAGCATTGGAATAAAACCTGTAATTGTGTAAAACCATTAATCACAATATATGATTTCCATAATATCCAAGGTATTGTTGCCAAAACCATTATAGTGGACAAAGTCCATTACTGAACCAGGTTTACTTTCTATTCCATCCATATATTACTAAACCATATTTATCTATCATTATACTCATGTTTGTATCATGAGATATAAATCTTTACCCTATTAATTGGATGGATATATAGTTCCCACCCATGTCATAATGAAATCATTCTTACGTGTCCCATAAAAACATAAATCATTCATCATAGCATAAACAATAAAATAAAATGGGATTCTTAAACATCCTTCCATCATAAAATAATCCATATAAGATAAATAGACTTCTTAAAAATAATTATATCAAATCAATGTAATAATAGGGATAGAAACTATACCCAATGTCACCTTAGATGGAAAATAATTTTGATAAAACACTTGATCTTAAAACCTGAGGAAAATATCCTTTCTTCTTTAAAAATGCATTCTTTTATCAAAATGTATTGCAATTATAAAATAAAATAATTTAGTTGAAAATATACTTGAAATTTTTTAGAGGAATCTTCAAGTAAATATGGCATTAATAATAAGTAAAAATCCATTTATGCCGTATAATATAAAAAACTTTCTCCTTTTACTTTTACCATAAAAGTCAAAACGTACCTCTTTTGGTAAACAAAAGAAATATTCATTCCATACAATGTAGTAAATTTAAAAATGGGTAAAAAATTACTTCAATCATACATAGAATAATATTAAAGATTTTATGAAAACATTTTAATAAAACATGGACATGGATGATAAATATATCCTAAGAAAATACTTAAGTAAAAAATAATCTTAGATAAAAATGAGATTGAAAAATTATCCCTTAAATCAGGTCGGATTTCTCCCATATTTTTCCGAAACTGTTGTATAGTGGGTTTAAAAATATTATTAAATTGTAAAATAACTATAATAATATTTATGATATCATATATGATTCTCTTTTGACTTTATATAACCTGTTTATTTGTCAATTCCATGTTAAAGAAACTTTTTGGGTTATAATCGTTTCATTTATCGTACGTGTTTGAACTTTTTATTCTTTATATGATTACTTAGATTATGATTTACCTAATTCTAGAATGTAAAAAACGATGTATAAATATCATATATACATTCAGTATATATATATAAAATATGGATAAATGAAATATAATACACCGTTCACGGAGATGCTAGGTCGTACATAAGCATTAAGGTTGTTTTCATTTTCTTATTGAATTGGATGGAAGTAAGTAAATGAAATATATATATACTTAAATACAGTAGAATTATTATGTAATATATTTCATTATTATTTATTATATATACATTATAATCATTCTTGAATGGTTAACATGGAAAACAAATCTCATCGTGTCGTGGAGACGCTAAGTCGTACGTATGCACGAGCGATGATATATTTCCAATAATTGTTAAATGTTATTGAAGTAGATGGTGTATAATATTTAAAAATTAGTATCATGTTATAATAATCATATATAGTTATTGTTTCCACCATTATACCCATCCATGTAAGGTGGTTGTGAAAAACAAATTACACCACGGTGTGGATACGGTAAGTCGTACGTACGCACGCCCGGTGATTTCGTTTTTTATTTGGATGGATAGAAGGTGAAAAATGGTTGTTTCATATTTTTAATAACCTATCATTATATTATTAATACTAATGTTATTACATTGTAATGAAACAACTAAATAATATGAATTATAATAAGAAATAAATTTTAATGAATCGATAGAAGAGATTACCTCTTTCTCAACATGCCTCCTTTAAATTTCCTCCTTGGGAACTAGTGTAGGTCTTTTGAGAAGACCAAAACCTCTAGAATTTAACTAGGTAAGTTTAGAAGAAGAATGTATTGGTGTTGGATGATCTTTAATGCTTAAAATGGAGTGAATATGAGAGGGAGGAGGTTCCCTTTTATAAGAGAGGAGAGGAGAACTTTAGGAAACTCTTAGAAATGTTAATTTATAATAAAATAAAACCCTACCCAAAAACCTCCAAAGTATCCCAAATTCTAATATAGGATTATATAGGGTTGTAATATCATCAATAAATAATTTTTTACAAATTATTTTGTCAATTTAAACCTTATCCTTTTAATTGACACCTAGTTATTCTATTAATTTTTAATTATGGTAATATCATTCTAAACATAAAAGGGAAATTGATATTTACTTATGTGATGTTAATTGGCCATAAATCTATACGTTATGACATTTATAAACTTATAAATATTAATTTGAATTATTTAAATATTTTTTTTAAATAATTTAATGAAAATATTTCTTTATAAAATGCAATAGTGACAATTTTGACAATATTCATTAATTAGACATTAAATAAAATCCTCACAAAAGGTACATTCAAGAAAATATTTAATAAAATCCTAAAATATCATAGTAACATATAAATTGTTCTTATAACTTTAATTAGTTCATATGATATTTATTTTAATATTTTTAAAACCATTTATTTGATATTTTTATTAAAAAAATAATTTTTACATCTTATTTTTTCATCATTAATGGTAATTGATTAATATCTAAATTTTTTAAATAAATTTATATTGATATAGAAACATTAACTAGATTTATATTGACTATTTACTTTCGATGTTTTATGAATTTTATCTCTAAATTTAAATTATTACACTTATAATATATAAGAGAGTGACATGTTGTCATTTTCTTTTGTTTTAATAATAATTACATCATTTTCAGGGACCAAAGTCCATGAAATGAATCTATTACAACTATTATGTGATATGTGTCTACATTTATTCATCCAATATAATTTTTTTAGTTATTATAGTTATTTTATAAAAATATTTTTACCTTTAATTACCCGATTTACCATTAACAATGGTAATAAAAATAATTACCAAAGTTACAATTCATAATGACCAGAGAATAATAGCATACCATTAACATAATTTTTACCTAATTATTCCAAATATGGAATCCATTTTTTAAAAGTCAAAACAAATAATTTGCATTAATTAATTTAAAATGTAATCTTATTGTCGAAATAATGGGATTTTTCTTAAAACAATTCAAAAGATTGAAATGTTTTTACTTATAATTCAATGTAAAATTAATGATAGTGACATAAATTTTATTAAAATATACAAAATATTTTATTTATACTTTAAAATTGGTAAACAATATATTTTAATGACCTAAATTATTTCGATGAAATTTTTTTTCTTCAATTAATATTTAGTGTATTGTCACTATTCATCGAAATAGGAAAGTTATCAGAAAGATATAAAAAATGTATCCAAAGTAAATTTTTATGTCCCACTTCAAATGAAGAAGTTTATCTTGTAAAATATAACTTTTAAAAGTTTCAATAAACTTTATTTAAAATTGGTGTGCCATCAAACGGCTATAAAATCGCCTTTTGTCAAATACTTCTTTTATACAAAAAACTGATTTTGTTCTCATATCATGTGTAAGAATAATGATAGTGTTATATAAAATTCAAATTTTTTTTATTAATATTCATAAAATATAGTTTATATCTCGATAAATAATAATATTTTAATAATATATCATTGTTTAGTGTAACCCAGTATTGCGTACAACGGAAGCTATCGAGAAATGTCACTCTTTTGTGTAATGCAAGCCAAGTCGGTGTTTCGGGTAGAGAAAGCTTCCTTTGGTTTTGTGTATGAACTAATTTCATTCATACCTTGAACAAAATCTATAATCAGTGTTGAGTGAGTTTAATTCAATCAAAATAACTTGAAATTGTGTGCAACAGCAGCCAAGTATATTGTTGGGTATACTAAAAACTTATACGGTGTTGAGTATAGAGGAAGCTAATCCTGGTGTAGTTTACAACACAAGATATCAATGAATTTAAAAATAATCTATCTCATAAAATCTTGGGGTGTTATATTCTACACCCTTAAAATAAAATTTTCCCTTGAAATTTTTCAGAGTTATAAATGGTTTTCTACATAATGGGTTTTTATGGAAACCCACATCATTAAAAGGGATACTAAGATATCATTTTAAAAGTAAAACTTATAAATGTAATGGTTACCCAAAGTAACTCATCACAGGGTTTCCACATATAAGAACATAGGTGGGATGTGAAAACATGGATATTAAAGAGAATTCAATCCATCAAGTTCTGATGGATAGTGATATAGAATAGGGTTTGTAGAATGTTAATTACCATAAATCCATAAATATAATATTATTTAGGGGACCATATGATTCATCGTATAAGAGGGTACTAGGATAACATTTTTGGTTTCAAGATCATTTTCCTAAAGTTGAATATTTTTACATGAGAATATATACTTACTTTATTTTGGTACAATCTCACCATTGGTCTTTCCATGAACAATTTTCACTTCATCTATTAAAGAAATGATGTTGAATTTTTTATTTGTTAAGTGTTAGAGGATCATGCGATAAAATAATAGTTCATTCCATCATTCTCATGAAAGGTTATAATAGGTTATCAAATAACCATAATTCCACATATAGTGAGATAACATATTAATCTAACAAACATATAATGTAAAATAATTTATACTATCCATAAAAGGATAAAATTACAATCCTTCCAAAATACAAAAAATATAATACTTTAGAATGAGGTTAACATAATCGACATAACATTTATCTCCCAAATCTTATAATGTAGTTCTTTGTTGTCATATTCCAAACATGTGAATAACTTAATCACGTATTCTCTTGAAACATGAATTAACATAGAACCTGAATCAAAACCTGAATTCTGTAAAAATATAACTCTTTCCACATACCGAAATCATAAAAATTAAATAAACTCAAACCACAATATCACTTTGTCCTTGTATCATTCATGAAATCATTAATACAATAAAAATTATCATTATCTCATTATCCCTTTATTCAAAAAATATTCCAATCACTTTTCATGGTTACTAGTACCATATAATTCTAGAAAACCACAATGGACCAATATATAGATATAGCAATACTACATAATACAATAATAGAGATTCAATAGTACTATTTTCTAATCCCATTACATAAACACATAATCATTCCACCACTTTGTAGACATACTCAACATCACCAATCGCGATTGCATGTGATTTGCCTTTGTCTTTGGCCTTAAAAGGTTGTTGTCATCTATAATCATCCATAGTCCTTGGACTAAGGAATTGGTTAGCATAATTACACATTTCCTTGCACTTGTAACTGTAATTTGTGGGAGTTTAACTCTTTGGAGGTTTTGGTTTATTCCCATTACTACGATAGTGAAATTCTTGATGACCTTCTTTCCTACACTTAAAACATTTATCAGTCCCCTTAAGAAATCTTCCACCATGTGTCCTTCCACATAATGGGCATAATTAAAATCTAATCTTATTTTCTCTACAGTTTTTATAGTTTTCTTTGAATTCGAACCTTCTTTTATTATCAAAACCATGATATAGATGAGAAACTATAATATTCCTTTTTTTCAATATAAAATTTTCATGTTCAGAACAATAGATACTGAGAAATATATTTTCAACGGTACAAATCATTTTCTCTGTTACTATTGGATTGGTCGTTCCACTAAAATAAGTTGGATGTTTCCTTAAAAATGATTCAAGAGAAATTTGTTCCCAATGTTGGTCATTTGGATCCCTAGTGGGATTTGAGGTCATAGAAATAAGATTATTTATTTGAGATCCCATAACATTTGGTTGTTCATGAGGAAAATCATTACATTGACTACTGCATTGATCATTAACATGGTTCCTTTAGGTTCCAACCATCATCTAAAACCCAAAAAGAACAGTGTGAGTGGAAAAAAACATACTAGGAAAACAACATATTCAAGTTGGAGAAATTTAAATATCTAACATATTAGGTTTAATAATTGGTTATTAATGATCGTTTCTATAATTCTAGGACTGTTAACTATAGTTATACTTACCCTTAGGGACATCCCTATACATACCTTAGAAATATCTCTTGGGATATCACAAATGTTTTTGCATCCTAGTTTCTAAAGGATATCTATACCTTCACGCTGATACCAACTATAGAGTCCCAATCTTGATGTACATGGAAATTACATTTCTTTTTCAGAATACTTAGCACATGGAACAATCAAATGACCAATGATTGGATTAGTTCAGTGTCTTTGGAAACTCAGAACAAAATCATCTAACATGGTGAAAGGTATTCAACATCTTCCACAAAGATCTTCCCCGTCTATTTTCCTACCTAGTAACTTTATTTATATCTTAGGGAAAACAATACATAAATATGGTGATCTGAAATTATCAGTAGGGGTATACATGGATAAAAACACAAACCATATACATTTGAATGTAAAAACATGAACATAATGTTTAAACATAAAAATATTCAGTCATGAAATAAATCATGGAAGTATGTAACCCATATATCAGAAATAATAATTAATCATGATAAAATAGCATGGGAATGAATCATGGAATTGTGGAAAACCATTAAGCACATCATATGATTTCCATAGTATCAAAGGAATTGTCTCCAAGACCATCATAGTTGAAAAATGTCCATTACTGAACTAGGTTTACTTTTCATTCTATCCATGCATTACTAAACTAGATTTACCTGCCTTTCTAGTCATTTCAATCACATGAGATATAAAATTTTACCAATTGTATTAGAGGGGGATATATATCCCACCCATATGATAATTAAATTATTCTTACATGTACCACAAAAACATAAATCATTCATCATAACATAACCCATGAAATGAAATGGTATTCTTAAACATCATGTGATCATAAAATTATCCATATAAGATAAATGGACTTCCTAAAAATAATTGAATCAAATAAATGTAATAATAGGTATAGAAACATAACCCTATGTCATCTTAGATGGAAAATAATTTTGATTAAACACTTGAACAAACTTCCTGAGGAAAATATCTATTCTTGTTTAAAAATGTTTTCTTTTATCAAAATGTTGTGGAATTTTAAAATAAAAGAATATAGTTGGGAATAAACTTTAAATACTGTAAGGGAATATTCATGGAAATAAGTTTTTATGAATACATAAAAATATGTTCATACCTTATAGGTTAAAAAAACATTCTCCACATACTTTTGCAGGAAAAGTCAAAAAGTACCTTGTATGGTAAACAAAAGAAAGATTATTTACATACCTTATAGTAAAATACAAAAGGGTTAAAAAAAGACATTAAACATACATAAATAATATTAAACATTTTATGAAATAATTTTTATAAAACGTGGACATGGTAGATAAATATATCTCCTGAAAATACTTACGTATAAACAATCTCAGAAAAGAGTGGAGAGGGGAACTTTATGAAACTCTCAAAAATATTATTTTATAATAAACTAAAACACTACCTAAAAACCTCAAAAGTGTCAGAAATTTGAATATTATATGAGATAGGGTTGTAATCTCATTCACCAAAAAAAATTTACAACTTATTGTGTCAATTTAAACTTTATATCATTAATTGACACTTAGTTATTCTATTAATTTTTAATTTTTGTAATCACTTTATAAATATTTAATGGTAATGAATATTTACTTATGTGGTTTTAATTGACCATAAATTAATACTTAATGAAATTTAGGACCTTATAATTATCACTTTGTAATTTTTAAATATTTAAACATTTTTAAAAAATTTATTAAAATGTTATGTTTATAAAATGTCAATAGTTTCAATTTTGACCCTATTAATTTATTTGACATTAAATAAAACCATCACAAAAGTTAAATTCAAAAAAAATTTAATACTATACTAACTTGTCATAATCACCTATAAAATTTGTTCATAACTTTAATTAGTTCAAATGATTTTTGTTTTAATATTTTTTAAACCATTTATTTGATATTTATGTTAATAAAATAATTTTTACATCACTATTGTATCATGATTAATGAAAATTAATTATTATATAAAAATTAGAAATAAATTAAAATGATATAGAAACTTTAATTATATTTCTAGAGACTATTTAATTTCGATGAGTTATGAATTTTATCACTAAATTAAAATTATTACACTTATATGATATAAGAGAGTGACATGTTGTCACTTTATATCTTTTAATAATAATTACATCATTTTCATGGAAAAATCCCATAAAATGAATCCATTTTGACCATTAGGTGATATGGGTCGACTTTTATTCATCCAGTAGAATTGTGGCAGGTTTTAGGGTAATTTTATAAATATATCGTTATCCTTAGTTACTCGATTAACCTTTAACTACGGTAATAAAAATAATTACCAAAATTACTATTCATAATTCCCAAAAATTAAAAGTATCCCATTAAAATAATTTGGCCCACTTATTCCAAATATGTAACATAATTTTCAAATTTTATTACACATAATTTTTAGTAATTAATTTAAAATTAATCTCATTGTAAAAAAATGGGTTTTTTGTTTGAAACGTTACAAAAGATTGAAATGTTTTTACATATGAATTCAATATAAAATTAATGAAATTAACTTACATTTTCTTAAACTATAAAAATATATTCTATTTATTCTTTAATACCATTAAATAATATATTTTAACCATATAAATTATTTTGATGAAATAATTTGTTTTCAATTAAAATTTAGGGTATTTTCACTATTCATCGAAATATGAATGTTACCAAAAAGATATCAAGAATTTATACAAAGTAATATTTTATGACCCAATTCCAAAGAAGAAGTTTATACTATAAAATATAACTTATCAAAGTGTCAAAATCTATTTTTAAAAATGGTTCTCCACCAAAAGGCGGTAAAACTACATAGTTTTTGAAAAAAACTTCTTGTATCTGAAAAAATTGATTTGGTTCTAATATCACGTGTATGATAAATGATAATGATATATAAAATTAAAAATGTGGTTAATAATATTTATAAAGGATAACTTATATCCCATTACATAATAATATTTTAATAACATATCATTTTTAGTCAAACTCGGTATTGCGTACAACGCAAGCTATCGAGAAGGGACACTCTTGCGTGTAACGCAAGACAAGTCAGTGGTGTGTGTATTTAAAGAATCATTTGGTGTTGTGTATAAAATAATAAAAACATAGTTCATTAATTCATTGAACGAAATATATACTCAGTGTTGCGTGAAATAAATTCTATCAAAAAAACATAAAATTGTCTACAACACACACCAAGTATATTGTTGCGTATACTACAAGCTAATACAGTGTTGCATATAGAGCAAGATAATCATGGTGTATAGTGTAACACAAGACATCATTTAAATTTAATAAAATCTCATAAAATCTAGGGGTGTTACATGTAAAGTATTTTTTTGTAGAATTGAGCGCTTTGGCATAGGTTTTGATTTGTAAAACTAACTTAATTGACTTGAATTAAATGAATTGAAATATTTGAGGTTTTCTAAATACTTTAAAATGAATGAATTTATTAATTATACAAGAGCCTGCATTTAATGATATTACCCTTTTTTAAATAGGTGTCCATAGGTTATTTGAAATAAATGATTTATCTATATGGAAAGAATGTGTAAACCCATATTTTGAAATATATTCAATCCTTTTAAAATTTTAAAACTTCCATTAAATATTTTTTGAATTATTTGGAATAAATTATAAATTTAAAGGCCCTATTAGAATTATAATTATTTTTGTGTAATAAATCATGAATTTATACCCTTTTGAATGATGAAAATATTTAAATGGATTTGCATTTAATTTATGATTTTTGACTGGTCGATTGGCTCTTTATGATGATCCTCTCTTGTTATAATCTGTTAATTTAACCTTCATGATAATTATACCTCCTATTATTGGGTGTTGAAAATGTTATTATTGAATTTGGGTGAATTTAGGTGTGAGAGTGAGATGTGATATTAGGGCCAGTGACCTTTTTTGATAAGGATTCCCATATATTCCTCATAACTCGATTATCAAACTCCCTTGTTTTTAATAGTCATTAAACATGGATTTTTAGATGTAATGAACTAGATATATGATTCACAAGTAGGATCACACCCTTCTAATGGATCCACAAGGAAGGTAAAGGGTTCATCCTATGGGTGTGTATCCAATAAAGTTGTCGTGCATAGAACTGGTATACATGAGACTAGTGAGACTGGATATAGGACTGCTAATTTTTCATGTTGTAATTTGATTATATATTCTGATCTAGACTCACTATCATACCAAGGTTGAATGCATTACATCCATATACTTGATACTAGATACATGAAAATGTTCATTTTCACTATTTAGAACTTGAGTTTCCTTGGATAATATACCTATTATTATTATTCACCTATAATATATTTTATTGAATGTTTTTGGTATTTCCATATCATATGCTTAGTCTCATATTTTCTTCATTATCTAACTTTATCCCTTCAAAAAAATTTATCATCTTCATGAAAATGATTACTTTTTAAACGGTAAAATGTCATGATTCATGGGTTTAATTGGATAAATTATTTTTAAATGTTTTAATATGTTTTTGTAAACTAAGATGCACACTCTCATACTATTTTAGAATATTTTTCATACCTTGTGAAGTGAATTCCTAGAATATTTGGTGGAATCCTACTGGGATCTCTAGCTCACACATTACTTTTACCTTTTGGTTATTATCTCCATTATGATGTTATAAAAGGTGTTGGTTATCTCATCCTACTATGTGGGTTCATGCTTGATTGACCAAGTGTTGGTTACTTGGGAAATAGTGGGTGATCATAGAACACTAGGACATAGCTTTCCTTTGTTATGTTCCACATTTAGTTTTCTTACTATCTCGTTTTATATTGATATGTATATATTGATTTATATATTTGATGATGATTATGAATTGTACATAGTATTACAATATTTTTGGGGATAAATTATTCCCAATGGTGTTCTATTGATTCCTAGGTGCTTGTTGATAGCTCGTAGAGATCAGGAATGCTCTTAGGTTTAGTGGCTAATCGGTTTTGATATCAGTTTAGATGGTATTCCAGGTTGGTTCATCACATTATATATCTTAACTCTTCTATTATTTACCTCATATCTATTTATTATTTAATCCATGCCCCAAAATATTTTTTATTTTTCATCCAACAGCATGTTCCATACACCATCGCCCATCTTCAACCTCTATATACATGTTATTCTTTTGTAGTTCACATTATTAATAGTTTTAATTCCTATTTCCATTTATAGTTTGTTTTTATTATTTCCATATTTTATTCCTCCAATGTATTGGTATCACCTTCTCAATCATCCCAGTTTCAATTTTAATTTATTGTTTGGGTTCATTTTTTTCATTTTTCCTGAATCAATGGTATTTTTTATTCTACTTATGATTCCATTATTCCACATATGTTAATTTTTATTTTAGTTGGAATCCTACACCTCCACCCCCATCACCAGTCATGAGACACCACTGACACGTTCATCCCCTTCGTTTTACCTTATCAATAATATAAGGTCAAATATCAATTTATGGGTTGTGTTTATTATTTTTATTTTTCATGCATCTGATGTATTTTTATTAATATTTTCTACTCCAATTATCCATTTATGTTAACTAATCATTAGTTTTTGTGTTTAAACATCCTATTATTCAGACATCTTTAGTATGTTTTAATTGATAATTTTTTTTATTTTAAGGATTGTGATTTTTTATTAAATAATAATAATTAAATATGTTTATATTTGTAATTACATTTATTAAATATGTTTTATTTTTTCATGAAATTATTTTATGTATTATTTTATTATTTTTTATAATACTAAATTTGAAGTTAAATTTTAAAAATGTAATAACTTATTTAAATTTTTTGATATTTTTTATACATAATAATGATTTAATGTTATATGAATGACTTTCAAACAAGGGATGGATATGAGGAGGGTTTCAATACTTTTTTTTAATTTTATGAATGAAATGATCCTAAAAACAGACATGTTTTTCATTCCATGCCAAAAAAATTAAATTACAAAATGTTGAAAACTAGAGATGTAAATGATTATTTAATTTTTCATGGTTTTTAATTGGCATTATTTCCCTTGTATTTATCATGGTAAAATATCATATAATTATATATCTTTTAATTTTGATTATTTTCAAGATGATTAGTCTGATAAAATTTATTATATGACTTTTTATATTCAAGTAGTAGAAATTGATAATGAACCAACAATTGAGTATTTATATGGATATCCTAAAAGACCATAACATCTTGGTTATAAATAATTTAGGGTTTTATCAACAGTGTTAATATTGATTATGTAAATGGTAAAAATGGATGGAGGGAGAAACATTTTTTAGATTTAATATAGTTATTCAAGGAAATCATTCATTATATACTGATCTTCTATATTCACATTATAAAGTGAAGAAAATATAATGCCCAATGGGTTTGTGGTACAATAGAATACCTTTCATCTTAAATGAATGTTTTATTTATATGAAGTAATCTTAATGTTTACTAGAGTATCCTAAATGTGGGATACCGTAATATATATTAAATTAAAACTCATAGGCTTATTTATAAGTTATAGAGACTCTTCCCAGGTAAATTTGGTATATTATTATAATTCCTCATTTCAAACATTTATTTGAAAAGTAAAATGATGAAAAAAAATTTATGATAGAATGAATATGAGAAGATATGTGATGGAAAATTATGTCATCCCTTATATATTCAATAGTTGAAAAAACTTTGATCAATAATTTCCAACATTCAAAAATAATGTTGAAAATATTATAAATGGTTAATAAACAAAAGGAATGAATCCATATTGAAGAATTAGTAGAACACATAGTTCATGGCCTATATATTATTGTAATTTAAAACTTATATCTAGAATTTTGTATGATGTGAAATGTTTTCATACAAATTTTAATGATATAAGGACCAAAATAGCCCGAAAATGATATGAATGTTTTTTTGTTACCATTAATTTTGGATTTGAAAAATTAATTATAATAATGTATTAGCGTGTATTATTATTGTAAAATGGAACATTTTTAATTGCCTGGAATGATTATTTTCACCATAAATTACTTTACAAAATATATAAATTTGCCTCTATATAGTGTTAAGGTGAATAAATCTTGAATAATTTGTGAACAAAAGGCTTCATGTTATCAACTGAATCATTTCATCAAAAATTATACATGGGTTAATAGAGGTTTTTATATATTTATCAATATTATAAAATATTAATAATAGAATTTAATATCTCACAAGAATTTTATATTGCATCAAAATATTTTTCTCCTAAATAGTACTTCGAGAAGGTAAAAATTGTTGAGGTCACATTTGGAAAGACAAGAATATATAGTAATGAGAGAAATATTTGGAAGAAATGATCATAATTTTTTGACCAACCATATTGGAAATATAATGAGGCCAAAAATTACATTAACTCCATACATGTGGAGATAAATTTCTATGATATTTTGATTGGAAAATTATTATATATTAAATGAAATACTAAATATTGGTTAAAGGCATCATTGGACTTAATTTCAATGGGAATATGTTAAGAGTTAGCTCCCACTCCGGATGCATGGGGAACATACCAACCTATAACTTGTTATGAATTATTTGAGATAGAGAGTTTTTTCAGTGTATCTATGGTTTCAATGTTCTATAGGGTTATTCATAAAATGTAAAAAAAATTGTTCCTCTAAAATATTTGAAGCTGATATGCATAAATTCTCAAACTTGACATGTAATGATGCAAAAAAATTTACCAATTCCCTTGTGTAGTATATTTCCCATAGATGATATAAAGACTATCAGAAAGGTGTGTTGTATTTTCAATTCAATTTTTAATTATGTTATACATTTTAATTCATTGACAAAATTGTATAATAATTCGATTTATATAATTTTTCATCTGGATACATATTTTCCTGCATCTTTTTTTGATTTAATTGTTTTAAAGACCCAAATATTTATAAATAATGTTCCCCTTATGATTTAAATTAAATTACTTATAATGTAAAATTTTTATAGAAAAAACATGAAATTATTTGGTTTTATTATATCCAAATGGATTTAAAAGAAAATTAATAATATTTAACATTGATAATATAGTTGTTGAATAATGATCGTATTATTAGAATAAATATAAGCTTTTAACAAATCTAATTGACACAGAAAATGAAGTGATGAACTCAACTAATAGGATCAAAACTATAAAGTACATTTATCTGAGATTTTTAGGAAGATAGAATCTATAGGATTACCCATTTACCAATCCCAAGATGAGATCCAATAATATAATCATGAAATAAACTTTTTACAGGGGAAGCTCAAGCTCATCAAGATCATGACCCAACCAATGTACATCAAACCACCCGAGGGAAGTCTCCCCATAACGCACATTACCCATACGGTGTTTTCTAGTGTATTTATGGGATATGAGTCACAAAAATAATAATATGAATAATTATATTTTATTTTCAATATAATAATATAGATATTTTATTCTTACCGTTATTGTATAAATGATTTTCATTTTGATTCAATAAAATAAAAAGTGTATTTTTGGGTAATATTCAAATTAAATTAAGAAATATATTTTAAAGAATTAATGGATTTTTGAAACAAGTAATATATTTATAAAATATAATTATCAAATTAGGATTATTAAATTTAAATGAAAATATAATTTTTTTGAAGTCAAATGTAATTTTTATAAGGGGTTGGAAACTATTATTGTAAAAAAAGCCAATAATTTCTCAATAAATATTGATTTTATTTTAAAAGTAAAAAATCAAATATTTGGAAAATTATTCTGATAAAAGTAGAAGTATATTTGGAATCAGAAAGTTAAAATTATCCATTTGTTAATTTTTCATAATATTCTGAGATACAAATTTTTAGATAAAAATTAAATAATGTATAAATATACGGTGTATATTATGACATCATAATGAACCCAATATAATTTAATAAATACTATCAAGGGTATAAAAGACCATATATATGTTTTCCATTTAAAATAATGTTGTTTTATTTTTATTTCACTTATTCCTTAAATCCATTTTGAATCCTCGAAACTTATAATATATTTTATGGTTTAAAAATTATTTCGTTACAAGAATGACTCACTTACACACCATCAACAGTATTATTTTATTATTTTAGAAAATTGGACCTAAATAATAATAAAACACCCATATTTGGAAGAAATCAAGGGAAAAATACATGGGAAGGGTTATGGTTTTATAAATTTTATTATATAGATTCCAAAACATAAATTTGTGAAATAATAATTAATGCGACACTAATTTCATATATAAACCCACCTAAGATCCCATTTATCATCACAAAAAATATTTGGAGTAGATCCTCACTCTTAACTACCCTATGTAGTGTCCTCCAAATGTACCCCCATGCTCTCCAGATGTATCTCCCGTGCGTTTGGGGTCATAATCTAAAGGAAAGGGATCCTCTAATTATCTTATTTATTAATGTTTCATTATTTTATTCTATCTTATAATTCCAATTCCTAATGTTGGGATATGCCCTTCCCTGTAACTATTGACTCCCATTTTATGTTTAAATAATTATAGACCCCATTCTATCTTATAAACCTAATTTATGAAGTCTTATATGTCATCATTTTTTGTCCAAAATTTTGCTGTGATTTTATATGCCAAAATGATTGTGTAGTGAATACGTTACCTATTTCTTACCATGGGTGTTCATATTAATACGCATATACATTGTTGAATTTAATTGTAAAAGTATTTATTCCAAAATTATTTATTTCAAAATATAATTCGATGATGAATTAAGCTGTGTTGTATGATCTCCATGGATTTCTTAATCATGAGAATAAAATGAAAGTGACTGGTGAGCCTGAAATTATATAGTGGTCTAATGCATTTGATAATGTTTAGTCTCATGTGATATCATATTTGGATAGCAAGAAAACCTTATTCATTTTTTATTTCTTTCCATCATTATTTTTTTGAACTTATACTTGACTTATGTTTATGATAATGTTTTTTAAATTGATTCCACACATCCCTTTTAAGCTTTATGATTATCATGTTATATCATGTATCATTGTTCATGTTTATGATTATCACTACTTTTATTACCCATTGATATATCTATTTTCTAACACATATTAATAACATAGTTTTATTTCATATTTACTCCCTTAATGGGATTGATAACTCACCCCTTTCTTATGTAAGTCCCTTGGTTATCCCATTTAGTTTTAAGTACGAAAGAGTATTATGACCATGTTAATGAGTTTTTCAATAAAGATGATGTGGTCTTGGTTTTATGTTGTCATATAGTGTACCTAATTAAAAAATACACTATACTTATTGATCGTTCAGCTTTAATTAAGAGTGATTTTATATAATAAATTTTGAATTAATGTGTGGTAAAATAATTGTTGTTACAGTTCACAACAAAGGAAAACAATAGTTTTTTTTTATGATTAGATCATAAAAACCCTAGTAAAGCCTTATATATAATACTATGTATTAGAAAAAAACCATAAATTTTTATAATTATATATTATGTTTTTTATCGTGAAAATAAATCTATGTCTGTATAATATATGTGTATATTGATCTACTATAGATATACATAGGGGTACAACTTGAAAACACCGTACAGAGCTAGAATCAACTGAAAACTGGTGTATGAAATTGGTCCATACTGCACCTCTAGTTTGATACTCCCATGGGATATTATTTCATATATTCCTAATCTCATTATGAACCATTATTAAGGGAAAAAAATAAATACCCAAAAGAATATTTGTTAGGAAATAGATCCTGGATAACATAGATTGAATCCGATAAATTCATATGTTAAGGATATACATGTCGTTTTTATGTTAACTCATTAAGGTCATTGGATTACATTTTATGTGCTTAATATTTTTAATATACTCATCCATAATTTTCATTTTATTGTATCAAATGTCCGAAAATAAGAGGAATCATGTAATTAATCAATTTGATGGGAAATGTGATGAATCCCCAACTAGATTCCCAACTTAATGGGAGCATGAATCAAAAACAATATGAAAATATTCTCTTGGCTGACTTGGGTTTTAATTATTAACCTATATTACAAAGTTTTCCCAATCCCCATATTAATGAACATTCTTCAATTGATAGATTTATATGAAAACCCCCTCTGATGTTCAATGGATCATCTGATCCCTTAATCGGAGAACAAAGAATCAACTCCCATAAGAAGATATTTTCTACCCTAGAATGTTTTGAGAAAGAGATGGTTCTTCAAGATGTTTATTGTATATAGGGATAATATGATCATTAGAGTAAATTTATTAAAATACAAACCATGAGGAAGATATCAATGCGATTAGGCAGATAAAATTTTAGAAAATGTTTTTTGATAAATCTTTTCCTCATACTTTATGACATAAAATGGAAAGGGGTTTACTTTACCTCAATAAAAAAGATGACGAATCTATCTGGGTGTATGAGGAAAACATAAAAAGAAATTCCTTATACATATACGACTTTTTTACTACCCATGAATGCATTGATAAACTCTTCTTTGGTGGGATAAAACCGAGCCTACAAAATTCCCTTGCGATGTGAGACTTCGATAGCTTTGAGAAAATTATTCAATGTTCCATCAAATCCAAAATATAGATAATATAATATTAAGGGATTCACATGGATAAAAAGTTAAAGTAGAGTTTAATTTTGGTGGTTTGAAGGATAAATATAATAGTGCCAACATCCCACTTGGAAACGGTGTGTAAATAATCACTCCAAAATTTACATAAGGGGAATGAGGAAATTCTTTCAATGTGGGAAGGAAGGAAACATATCTAATGATTACCGAAAATAAAAACCCACTAAATAATTAGAGAAGTTGAATGCTTTTTTCTACCATCAGCACATTTTTCACTGCTTCAACTGAAATAAACTAGGGAACATTTCAAACCAATGCACTATGCCATGGATTTTCAGTGACAACCAACAACCTAAAATGTATAAAGGGGTAGATTTTTTCATAAAAACTATTAAGGTGGACCCCAAAAATGAAGAGTTTACATGTACACTAGTCATTCATTTGATAATTATGAATAATTTTTTTTATTCTGGTTTAATAGATTCCATCATATCTAAGAGGTTTAGTTGAACTATTCAATCACCACCACAAATCATAGTAGTTGGTCTGTTACTCAAAATGGAAAATGAGACCATTATTTCATCCAATGTATATATCTCCTCCCATATAGAAATTTTAGGGTTGAACATACCATAAATCCTTGTAATACTCTTTTTGGTGTAATTTTGTTAAATTCTTGTCATGTATTGGATTTCCCAATATAGAGTTAGCAAAAGTTTATATGAGAAGAAAATCACTCTCTATATCATTAATTTACCCTTGATGAATTTTCATGTCTTCCTCTTAGCAGAGTTGTTTAATTTTTAATAGAAATTATATGTAGGGAGTTACCAAAATCCAAGACTCTATATAGAATGGCTATTGTGAAACTTGAGGAGCCATATAACTATCTATAGGATAATATTGATAAAATATTCCTACAACCAATTGCTTCACCATGGGGTATACCAGTCCTATTCATCAAGAAGACGGGTGGGTCAATGTGAATTTTCAATGATTATGGTGATCTAAGAATGATCGTGATAATGAACAAGTATTTTATACCACAGATTGATGACGTGTTTGATCGGCTATATAGAGAAAAATACATATCCAAGGTGGATCTGCGGTTAGGATATTACAAAGTTAGTGTGAATAATGAAGATATCCATAATAATTCTTTTAATACAAGGTATGATCACTATGATTTCATTGTAATTTCATTTAGACTCACTAGTTCTCCAGAAATATTCATGAAATAGATAAATATAATATTTGGAGATCACCAAGACAAATTTGTGGTGGTATTTTTAGATGATATTCTAATATACTCCAAAATCAAGGATTAACATGAGGAGAGTTTGAGAATTTTACCAAAGACCTTACAAAAGGATAATATTTCTACCAATTATAAAAATAATTGTTTTCTAGATGAGGGAAGCCTCGTTATTTCTGTATATCATTACAATAAATGGGATATATGTGGACCCTTAAAAATTTGTAGAAATTGAAGGATGGTTGATGCCAACATCTGTGAAAGATATCCAAATATTCCTTGGATGATTTGGGTACTACAAGGTATTTTTGAGGAATTTCTCATAATTTTTAAACCCTCTAAACAAGATAACTCAGATGGGATTTAAATTTTCCATGAATAATGAATGTGAAGAAAGGAGTTGAAGAGGAGGCCTATCACTAAAACTATAATCACACTACACAAAAGTGAATAAATTTTCATATTATTTAGTGATTTCTTAAATAAGGGATTGAGATATGTGTCAATGATGAACAAATAATTTATAAACTATACTTCATAGAAGTTTAAATTTCACGAACATAACTATGAAACACATGATATGGAGTGGGATTTTTTGATCTTATCTTTGAAAATATGGTGAAATTATCTCTTTGAAGATAATTTGAAATATATATGGACCACAAAATAATTATGTATATATTCACACAAAAATAGTTGAACATGTGATAATGACGATAGTTAGATCTTATCAAGGATGGTGACTACCCTATTCACCACCATAATGGGAAAATGAATAAAGTGGTAGATGGTATAAGTAGAAAAGATCCAACAATTATATCATTAATTAGAATTTATAGGGATATTATCTTATTATATTTGGTAATTATGGACGTGGTAATTATAAAGGATAGAGCATCATTAACACATTAAAAAATTATTAATCAACTATCCCTTCTGGAGAGCATAAAGGATGATCCAAGAAATGATTTTGGAATACTGAATAATGTGAAAACTATATAAAAGGGGAAATCCTCGGAGTTTAATGTTAATGAATAAGGAGTTGTATGATTTGGTTCATGAATATGTGTCTAACAAAAACATTTGTTAATAAAGGAGTTATTGGATGATGCACATAGTTTAACCTTCTATATCCATCATGGAAGCACAAAGATTAATTGAGATATATTAGAACACTATTAGTGGGAAAATATGAAGAATGACATCAGGGAATATATATCAAAATGTCTTGAATGTTAGCAAGTGAAACTAGAAATGAAAAAAATACAAGGGGATGTTGAAACAATTACTCATATCTACGTGTAATTGGGAAAGCATCACCATATACATTCTCACGATTATTCCAAATACATAAATAGTATATAATTCTTCATGGGTTTTGTTAGATCATCTAAAAAAGAAATCTCACTTAATTATGATTCATCGTCACTTTACAATTGATCAACTTGCAAGGATATACATTAGAGAAGTAGTGATGCTGTATAGAAAATCCCAATCAATTGTATTTAATCAACATTTAAAATTTAACCCTATATTATGGAAGAGTTTCCAAAATTCTCTAAATACTTAGTCTAAGATCAGCATATATTATCAACCTCAAACCAATGGCTAATTTGGTTGTAATTTCATTATACTTGAGGAAATTTTTACAGAATGGTCAATTGACTTCAAAATAGGATGATATCAATATTTTCCTCTGTTCCCATTCTCATACAATAACATTTTCCACTCTAGTATCCAAATGGATCCTTATAATGCCAATTATGGGTATTGGTGTAGAAAACCTACATGTTTGGATAAAGTTTGGGAAAACAAACTACTGGGTCCTAAAATCGTTGAGTAAATGGGGGAAAATGTTCAGACCATTTAGCATCACATCAAGGCTGCTCAGGGTCGACAAAATATCTATCATGAAAATAGTCGATGATACCTAGATTTTTATGTTGAAATCATGTTATTCCTACGAATATCCTTATGGAATAATTTAATGATATTTGGGAATAAGGGGAATCTTATTCCAAGATACATCGACCGCTTTAAGATCATTGATCACATTGGATCTATGGATTATTGAACAGAACTCCCAGGAAACATATCTCATTTACAAGATGTAATACATGTATCCCTCCTAAGGAAGTACATATAAGACCCCTCACATGTACTAAATCAAATGGTGGTGCCATGGGAGAATGATATCTTATATGAGGAGTAGCTGGTGATGATTGTTGATCATAGAGACAATGTTAAATGGAATAAGACAATTAACCTAGTCAAAGTGTTGTGATGAAACCACATATTTAAAGAATCAAAATGGAAACCAGAGGAAGTGATGAAATATAATTACCCTCATCTATTTTAGTGTGGGGAAAAATTGAGGGTGAAATTTATGAAGGTAAGATGATTTTAATGACACAAACATTTATAAATAAAATTCTCCAAATGAATTAAATTAAATGTCGTATTATCTAATATGGTTATTAAAAAAATGAACTTATTTGTTTTTATTATATCCTAATGGATTTAAAATACTATTAAGAATCATTAACTTTGAAAATATAGTTATTTAATAGTGATCATATGATTAGTATGAATATAGTGTTTTAACAAATCTAATTTACACAGAAAATATAAGTGATGATATCAATTAGTTGGATCATACAATATGAATCCAATTTAATAGATCTTTTGAGGGAGATAACATCTTTGAGATTTTTTCTTGACCAAGCCCAATATTAGATTTAGTAACCTAATCATGACTGAAATCGTTTATGAGATATGTTTAATCCCATTGATATCACGATCAAAATAATTTACGCCGAACCACACCATGGATTTCTCTCCATCGCACAACTTACCCTTAGGGGATTTTCTAGTGTACTAACTGTATATGTATCAAGACCATTGTAATATGAATATTTATATTGTATTTCCAAAAAAATAATGTTCATATTTTCTTCTTATCATTACATTATAAATGATTTTGATTTTGATTCAATAAAATTAAAACTGTATTTTTTTGGTAATATTCAAATTCAATTAAGGAATTTATTTTAATGAATTAATGTAGTTTTAAAATATATTATATTTTAATAAAGTATTATTATTTTATAATTTTTATTAAATATAAATGATAATATAAATTTTATGAATTCAAATGTAATTTTTATTAGGGGTTAATAACTATTATTGTCAAAAAATCCAACATTTCTCAATAAAAATTGACTTTATTTTTAAATTTATAATTCGAATATTTAGAAAATTATTTTAATAATATGATTATTATTTTAATAATATGATTATTATTATTCTAATTATAATTATTTTGAGACATTCGAATTTTTGGGTGGAAAAATTCATATACCATATAAATAAACAATTTTTATTATGACATCATAATGACCCAAAAGTGATTTCATAAATAATGTAAATGGTATACAAGAAAAAATATTTGATTTTAATTTAAAATAATTTGGTTATGTGTTTATAATATTTATTTTATTAATCATTTTATGAATCCTCCATTATAAATAATAAATTTTATGGGTCTAAAATCATTTTTCAAGAGTATGACTCACTTCCACATCAGTAAGGGTATTATTTTATTTACATGAGACCTTTACATTTTAAAATAATTAAATCCAATCCAATTTAGATGAAACCATGGTCCAGAACTATGAGATGTTTTGCGGTATTGGTTATTTTATAATATGGAGTCTGAAACCTAATGTTGAGAAATAATAATGAATTCCCCAAAACGTTCCAATATAAAACCACCCAAGAACCCATTTCACATTACTAAAAAAATAAATGGAACACAACCTTACTCTATTCTCCCCTCCATAGAGTCCTCCCAAGGATTCCCCAATTTCATAATAAGTTTGTCCCAACTGTTGGGTATCGCGCTCTTAAGGTATAGGATCCTCCCATTCTACTCATTACTAACATTTATGTATTATCTTATGCCTTCCATTTTCAATTACTCATATTGATATTGGTATTTGCATGTCCCTATTAATTACCATTGGATGTGAAATTTATTAGAGTCCCCTTTCTCGCTCGTCAACCCATTTTATTAATTTTTATGTGATTTCATTTTTCTGATGAAATTTCACAATGATTTTCCATTCCAAAACGATTCTGTAGTCAATACCGTACCCATTTCATATCAAGGGTGCTAAACTTTATACACTTATACTTCTTTGAGTTGGGAATAAAATTTAATTATTCCACAATACTTATTCATGTAATAAACTATGATGATGAATTAATCCATGTTGTATGATCTATGTGGCACACTAAAGCATGAGAATGAAATGGATGTGATAGGTGCTCCTAGAATTATATAGTCCTCCAATGCATTGGGTATTGTTTAGCCTCATGAGATACCATTTTGGAACATAGAGTGAACCTAATTCCTTTATTGGATTTTCTTATCATGATATTTTAATAGATATCCTTGACATATGTTAATGATGATATTTTTTTAAGTTGTTTCCACATTTCCCATGTTGGCATTTGGATCATCATGTTATATCATGTATCGTTGTTTGTGTTTATTATTCCTACTCATTTTATGCCCCATTAATATTAATATTATCTAAATGGTATTTTTCTCTTCATTTTATTCCATTTTTATTCCCTTACTAGTATTTTCTGATGATGCCTTTCATATGTATGACCCAAGATAACTCATGCCATTTTATGTATGACGGAATATTAGGAACATATTAAGTAGGTTTACAATAAAGGCAATGTATTCCTAGTTTTATGTTTTTTTTGTAATTTACCTAATTATAAAATAAAATAGACTTATCAATCTAAAAGGTTGTATTATATGTACTGTTATGTAATAAACCAATAATTAATGTGTAATAAATAGTAGGGTCGGTATAATGGTTCATGAAATAGTTCATTTGGTACGAGAAATAATGAATTAATTAAAAAAATATCTACATTGGATGTATCCTTTTGAAAACAATATTAAGATACTGAAGTAAAATATGAAGAATCTTTATCCACAAGAGTCCTCAATTGTTTCAAAATATATTTCTAAGGATGTTTTAATGTATTTTACAAGCTATCTACCTATAATATAGCACATTAGTTTGCCTATATATTTCCATGAATGATAAAATTATGGGGGAATATGGATCCATGATTTGAAAGTAAAATCATTGAAAACAAAATAGACAAAAATGTACATTAATATATATTAAATAATATAGATTATGATAATCCATATATAATATAGTATATTAATGTTCTAAAATAATGTTATATGAATAAGACAAATATACATATTTTGAATGACATTATGACAACCCTTGTTTTTATTACACATTAATCCATGATTTATTACATAAGAGTACACATAATATAACCTGGAAGATCAATAATTCTAGTGTCTTTGGGAATTATTTACATTATAAAAGAACTATAAAAATGGAGTACATCACCATTATTGAAAACATCCTTATCATTCTTATATTATTCCATCATTCTAAAAATAGAATAGGATAAATTGGGGAAATACATAAGAAATGGGTGAGCAATAAATCCTAATAAGGAAATAAACATGGAATAAAATGAACATTTTATTACATTTTCTGAAAATACGAAATCAATTGAGACAAAAAGGGTGAGAAACATGATCTTGAACAATGAGGCATGATAAATCATGACAACATAAAGGCAATATGGAAATGTGGAAACAACTATAAACATGAAATCATTACCTAGGTCAAGTCTAACCACTAAGACATCATCATATGGTTGAAATAATACCATGTTGTATTAAGTTCACTCGATAATCCATTCCATGATTTATTATGAGATTAAAACATTACCCAATTCAATGGAGTGCTATATAATTCTGGGTGCACCATTACTTTCATATCTTATACATCCATAAGTGTGCCAAATAAAAAACTCCACCAAGATTCTTATTTCATCATATTTAATAAAAAAATAAATTAGAGTGTAAATAATAAATATAATTCACAATAAAATTATTATACATATGTCTAGTTGAATACCCTTGAATGTAAATAGCGATGGTATTCACAATAAAATTTATTCATATGGAAATATTGTAGTGAAATTTCGACGGCATAACAGTGGTACATAAAGATTCATGAAATTGTTTAATGAGATAAAAAGGGGTCTATAATCATTCTAAAAAAATATAAAGTGATAGGTACATACAAATACATATCCCATCATTATGAATTAGAAATAAAATACCTAAAATGTAGAAGATGTTTGAATAAATAGGATAAGAAAATGATCTCTTACCATAAGATGGTGATTCCAAAATAATGGGAGGATCTTTATGGGAGAAAGGGGGAACCATTATAGTAATATATATATAGGTTATCTAAGAGTAAAAAAACTAATGGTTTTTTTAGTGTAGATAAATGCGATATTTTTTGGGTTTATATAGGAAAATAGAGGGGAGTTCTTTAATATTTACCAAGCATAGGTTTTAGACTCTATACTATAAAATCATCACAAAAAAACCATAGCATTGTTTTTACCATAATTTCTTACAAAGAGTAGTGTTTTTATTTATTTTATATGAAAAAGGTCCTAAATTATTAAAATATTACCATTTGAGATGTGGAATAGAGTGATGTTCTTAAAGGAAATATTTTAAAACCTTAAAAATAGGAAATATGTTTTGGAGTATTCATAAATAAATTATTAAATTAATCAAATAACCACTAAAATTAAATTATATTAAAATTTAAACATATATTTGGTCTTTTATACCCTTTATATAAATTATTAAATCAAGTTTCTGTCATTATGATGCCATAATACACACTCTATATTTATACTATATTTAATATTTATTAAAAATCAGATTTTTTTTAAAAAATAATTCACCACTAGATATTTCAATGTTATAAGCCCTGAAATAATATTAATTTTATTTATATAATTTACTATATAGTTGATTTTCCAAATTTAAACTAACAATTGACATTTATTCAGAAATGATGGGTTTTTTTCAAAAACCGTTTTTGAACCCTTATAATTTTTTTTGACTTTAAAAAAATAATATGATTATATATATTTAAATAATTATTTTTAATAATAAAATAATATTAAATTATTATTTACTTAAAAAATTCATTAATTAATCAGAATAATGTTATAAATTGAAATATAATATTACAAAAAATACAATTTGTGCTTTATAGAATCTAAGTCATTTATAATGTAATAATAATAATATATAAATATAACCATTATTTTATAGGAAATACTATATATATTCATATTAATAGGATTTTGATACATAGCGTTTTATTACAATAGAAAATTCCTAGATGGTAAGGATCATGGTGGTGAGACTATTATGGGGTGGCTTGGTGTACATGGTTTGGGGTGTGCTCTCGATGAGCATGAAATTCACCTATAAATGGTTTTCTCATTAGTTAGTTATTCGATATCATCCTGGGATTGGTCAAAGGAAAGTACTAGGGATTTTATCTCCTGTAAATGTTTTTATATGAGGAATTTAGAGGATATGATCCTACTGTTTGAGTCCCTAAATTAATTTTTAGTGTTAATTGAATTATCAAAACCCTTTATTTTAACAAATAATATGATTGTTATTCAATGGATAGATTATCAATGGTTATGATTCTTAATAGACTTTTAAATAATATAGGATAAAATAAAACCAAATAAGTTCATGTGTACTATATAACCATAATATGTATTAAGATATTTAATTAAATCCCAAAAGGAATTTTATTTATAAAATTTTGGGTAGTTACAATATTCCCCACTTCAAAAAAAATTCCCTCAAAATTTTCATTGAACACACTAAAAATTTAGGGTATCTCTATTTTATCACCTCTTCCTTTTACCACATCTCTTCTTAAAATATGTGGTTTATATATAAAACTTTGAATAGGGGAACTGTCTCATTTCATATATCATTTTTACTACAATATATGATCTTCACAATATTCTCCTCATATGAAAGATAATTATCCAATGATACCATCTATGGATTTATTATATGTTCATGGTATGGTATATACTTCCTCATGATGGATATATGGAACACATAATGTACATGAGAAAGGTTATGTGAGAGAACTAGTCGACATGCCATCACTTTAATGCGATCAAGGTTCTCAAATAGACTGATGTATCTTGGAAAAATATTTCCATTCTTCACAAATATCATTATTTTCTTACATTGAGATATGTGGAAGAATATATTATCTCTAACCAAATACTCTATGAATCATAAAATAATGTCATCGTAGCTCTTTTGTTGACTCTATATAGTTGTGATGTTCTGCTGAATGATCTTGACCTCTTCCACCATTTCCTTGGAAATTTGAGGACTATTTATTTTTAATTAGAAAACATCATCCCAACATGATTTTGTTATACTCATCTTACTTTAAAGGGATTCATAAGTCTACATTTGGATGTTTGAGTGGAAACTATTATTGTATGAGAACTCAAATAGAGGAAATTATTGATCCCATTTTTCATTGATGTCACTTGACCATGCACTCAATATTTCCTTGAGTGTCTTGATAGTTGGATCAGATTGGCCAGCAGGTTGAAGTTGATAAGACATGATGATGTTCAAATAAGTCTTTAGATCGTGTTGGTGACTATTCTATAACATAGATGTAAATATTGGATCTTAATGAGATATAATAAATAGTTGTTTTCCATGTACAATCACCATGTATCAAATATAAATATTATCCAGTTTAACAAGTGATAAGCCTTCTCAAAATTAAATATACTGAGAATAATTTTTATGATTATTACCCAAATCTAATATAGCATTATTTTCTCTTGATTTCTTTATAAGACCAGTGAAAATTCCATGGTTATGTTTTACCATTTCCATGTGGGTATGGGTAATGGTTGCATCATCCCCTTGGATTTTTTCCTTTCTACCTTCACATGCTAATATACAAGACACCTCGATGTATATTCCATGATATCCTTCTTCATATTTTTTCAAAACAAATTCTCGTCAAGATCTAGATATATAATTGTACTCCATGGATATATGGATAAGTTCGAGCTATGTGCATCATCCAACAACTCATTATTTAACAAAGTATTTGATGGTATATATAGTTTGAACAAAAATCTTAAAAATTCTTCTTCATTAATTTCAAACTCTATTGATTTCCATTTTCTTATGGAATCCACCTTATTCTTTACTCCCACATAATTTCATTGATCATCATTTAAATTATCTATAAGGGATGGTTGTGTAATAATTTGTAAAAGGATTTATGACTTTCCTTCCTTTATGATTTCCATGTCAATCATTTTCAATTAAAAGATTATCAAATCCTTCTCAATTCTTGTAAAATATAAAATTATTATATACATTATATATAGAGTATATTAAAATTTATTTTATTTCCCAATATGATATTGGATTGATAAATCATAGTCCATAATTATCTCTAACCATATTCACTTATGTATATTCAGAAACTTCTATGTGAATATATATATATGAGGCCCTTATTTTCTGTATACATTTCATACTTTTCTCTAAAGTGATAATTCCACCCAATTATCAATGCGAATATCATTGATACTAAGTTCAGATCATGGATTGGGTAGTTATTTTTTTGAATCTCTAATTACCTTAAAGCATATGCTATCACTTTTTGATGCTACATTAACACACAACCCAATTCATTATTCTAATAATTGATGGATACCAAGAAATGTTTCAATATTATATGTAGTGTATGTAATGGTGCAGTGATAATACTCTTTTTAAATTCCACGAATATCTATTTAAATAAATCATTTAAAACAAAATCTATTCCTTTATTTTTTAGTTATATATAGGTTTTTATAATCATTATAAATTTCTCACAAATCAATGATTGTACCGAACTAATCGAAGGAACCTATGGATTTATAACATAGATATTGGCCTTAGCCATCATTCAACTGATATTGTATTTGAAGGGTCCGTAGATATTCAATTACTTGTGATAGTATTCCTTCATAATGAGACTTAATTTAACCATAAAATGTTTTTTTAATTTGCATAAATAATCTCCTTCTATAAGGTTTTCATTACAATGCTAAGATGCTCCTCATGTTCCTCCTTTAATTTGAATTATATTAAAATATATTCTATAAGGAATACTAAAAAAATTAAAGGTAATGTATACTGTCTCTATTAAATATATTCATGAATATTTCTAGATAATATTTGAGTCATAATGGAATAAATATTAACTCATAGTGCTCATACCTTGTACAAAAAAGCAGTCTTGGAGATATCATCCTTGTTCACTATTACATGATAATACCTCTATAGAATATTCAACTTCTATAATTATTAGGATCCATATAAATGATATAAAAAGTCATCAATATATTGAAGAGGATTCCTATTCTATACGATGATCTTGTTTAGTTCATGATAATCAATACAAAGGGATATTGACCCATCCCTATTCATGATGAATGGTCTGATGTACTACACGGTAAATCACTTGGGTATATTGACCTACTATCCTCATATGACAATATTTTCTTCTTCATTTCCTCAATCTCTACATAAAACACTCTATATGAAGTCTTGGGAAATGAAAATTCACCTAGTATATTCTAGATTGAAAATTTAATCTCCTAATTAGGGGGAAGAGAAGGTTATTATTTGGGAAACACATCAGAATATTAATTCAAAATGGAAATTTCATCAAGGATGATATTTTCCTCACACTAAATCATTTTCTCTATATATTCTTACCAGTATGGGAACTATTATACATATTTGAGATGTGGGTGATAAATAAGATTCATCAACCTTTATGCACATATACAGAATTAGGGATGATTCGTGATATAGGAACTAATTTATTTATCAAAGATTGTTATGTTTTCTCTATATGAGGAAACCAATAAATAGACATAATTGCATAATAGTCTACATGAGAGAGTATTAAAAGGTTATCTGGGATGCTCAACCTATTAAATTTGATAGGATAGGAGTATTATACATAAGATGCAAAAATTTAACCTATTTTTCTTTTCATCAACAACTCTACTTCCATGATTTGTGGTGGTGTTTTAATAGTTATACTAAACATGCAAGATATGAATAAATTTTTAGAAAAAGAATAAAAAAGTATATTCTTTATTCCTAAATGAAATAGAGGTGTACCTGTCACTAATCCTTGGTAGGATCCATATTAGGGGTTGTAATGGAATAATGTCATCCTTGCTACATTAGAGGTTGTTGGTGTTGATTTTCATTGATAACCCATGGCATATATCATTTTTTAAAGTTTCATTGTCCAATTTTGTTGAATCATTGGACAAAAGGAATAGTTTTGACTAGATCCTTCCTAAAATCCATTACATTAGTGGGTTTATCCTGTCAAAAATCACTATCTAGGTGACCTTCCTTTCCACACCTAAAAAATTTCCTTATCCCCTTTAGGAAGTTTCTGTTGTGACTCATTCAATACTTTCTACAAGTGGGGTGTTGTTATTTCTTACCTCATTTATATTTTTCCATTGCAACAACTAAATTAATCTCCACTTTCCACTTCAGATTCCCATGATAAAATTGAGATTCATTGATCACCATTTTGACTTTGAGGGCACACTGGACAAAATCATCATATCTATCACGATCTCGGATCGCCAAAGATTTTTATAGAATAATTTTTATCCTACCAAATAAGCATTAGAATTTAAATTTTGGTGTAATGAAAATGTTGGAGGTTTATTAGACAGGTATTTTGATTTTTTCCCTTATACAACATAATGTATTCATCATTTTTTTCTAGACAGTGAGGAAATCCATTTCAATTTTACCTTGGAGTGTGTGAGGAAAATATTTTTTAAAAACTTTTTCCATAAATTCTTCCATACTATTTATTCAATATCTTTTTCCGGATTCATATTCCAGACTAATATCCACCACAAATAAACTTGTCTATCCTTATGATGAATATTCAATTAAAAATTATATTCCTTAGAACATCTATTTATGAATAATAACTCTTTAATGGATTGGATCCCTTGTTCCATGAGTAAGTGATAAGATTATCCTCTAAAATATAGAGGCATTTGAGGCATAATGGTATCCAAAGAATATTTTCTCTTGTAAGAGGGATTTGGGTGTTCCTTCTGAATTAAGATTCTATTTAGAACTTGAGTCAAATAAGAATGTATCATAGCAATGTTCACGTTTTTCCCTCCTATCGGGTTGGGCATCTAGTTTATGAAGTCGTCACATTTCCATTCACATTGGTTTTTTAATCAATTCCTCATATTTTCAACCATTTTCTAGAATAATGGGAAAATTATAGTTTTATATTTTTACGATATTAAAAACATAAATGGGAATCTAGTAACATTAGGTGATAACATATAAATGAAAATTATTCCATAACTTATGAATTTCTCAGCATTAATATATGTTATCCATAATATATTTTATAACATCGAAAATTGTGGAGTCTTTTCCCGTAATAATTTCTTTTAATGAGATTTTGAATTTAAAAAATTATATCCCATGGGAGTTTCGAACCAAGAATGTATTATGTATTGTTTTCATGCACAAGTTCCTAATGGATTCTAGGTCAACATGGTGTTTCTAGGTTTTACCCTTAGGTATATCTTTACCACAGCCACATCCACTATTAGTATCTATATAGAGATATATTTTTTTGGAATACACATAATTTATACATAGAAATCATTTACAGATGTATTTTTATGTTTAGTCTAATCCTTAATGTATTCCCTAGAGTTTCCTATTATTAATCCCAAAAATAACTAAATATTCCTTTGATACCAACAATTACAACACTTTTCTTTATTAAACATTAATTCGTGATTTATTACATAAGAGTGCACATAATAAATCCTAGAATATATAGAATTATAGTTTCAATATTAATTAGGTACATCACATAACAACTTAAAATAGGGGTACATCATTACTATTGAAAACATCCTTAAAATTCCCATATTATTCCATAGTTCTTTAAATTGCATGAGATATCCTAGGGACATACATAAAAAAGTAGTGAGCTATAAATACCACTAAGAGATTAAACGTGAAATAACATGAATTAATTATTACATGATATTCATTAGGAAATTAAATGGTATATAAAAAGGTTGAGAAAAAAGAACATGAATAATGAGGCACGATAAAGCATGATAACATAAAGGAAACATGGAAATGGGGCAACAACTTCAAACATGACATCATAACATTGGTCATGGGTAACCTCTAAGACATCATATAATTGTGGAAAAAGTACTTTGATAGATTATATTAAATCCAAAATCCCTTTCATGATGTCTCATGATACCAATACAATACCCAATCCATTTGAGTTGAATATTATTCTGGGTGAACCTGTCTCTTTCATACCATGTAAATGAATAAGTGTGCCACATAGAACGTTCAACACAAAGTCATATTTCATCATTTTTAATTCCATGATCATGAAGTGTGTAATAAATAAATAGATTTGCCTATAAAATGGAGTGTATATATTTCTATGGGAATACCCTTTATTATGAATTGGGATGGTATTCACAAGAAAAATCTTTCGCATGGAAAAATGATAATGAAATTTTGACAACATAACAGAGGTACACGAAAATTCATAAAACCATATAATAAGTTATAAAGGGATATCTCATCATTTTTTCATTAAATATTTTGTAATTGGGGCATGGAAAAACATATCCTAACAATATTAATTGGAAATAAAAGATATACAATGAATAATATGGTTGAATAAATAAGAGAAGGAATGGATCCCTTACCTTGAGAGGGTGATTCCAAAATATTGGGAGGAGATCCTTGAGATATTCATAGAACCTTGGGAGGAATATAGAGATATGATTTAATAGTAAGGACATGATATAAGGTTTTTGAGTTTATAGTAATTGTAGATCATGTGTGTTTATATAGGAAAAGAGAGTATAATTCATTAATATTTTCCAAACATAGGTTTTAGACTCTATATAATAAAATAATCAAAACCAAAAACCTTACGTTGGAATTTCACATGGTTTATAAAAACTAGAATATGTTATCATTATTTTATAAGTCCACATGCTTAAATTTTTAAAATATCACCCCTGGTGATGTGGAGGAGAGTCATGTTATTAAAGGAATGAATTTAAAACCTTAAAATATAATATTGGTTTTGGAGGATTCATAGATGCTTTATAAAATTAATAGGATAACCTTAAAATCGAGATAATTTAAAGGGGAAACATTTATTTCCTCTTCAATACCCTATATATAATATATTACATCACTTTTGGGTGATCATTATTTTATAATACACACTATATATTTACACTGTGCTTAATTTTTACATAAAAAGTAGGCTGTCTTAGAAAGATATGAAAAATTCAAAACTATATAATTTATAGATTATGACACCAAATATAATATTTATTTTATAAAAATAGTTTTAATAATATTTTAATTTTTTACTAATAGAATAATAAATTATATTTATTTATAAATGATGGAGTTTTGAAAGTAATAGTTTTTTGAACATTAAAAAAATTATTTTTCCTCTCCATAAAAAAATTATGCTCATTTAAATTTAAATTTTTTTATTGATAATACTTTAATAAAATATTTTTGATTTATAAAATCCATTAATTCATAAAAATAGATATATAAATTTAAATTTAATATTACCAAAACTACAGTAATTACCTAATTGAATCCAAATAATTTATAAATTAATGACAACAAGAAGTGAATATAACCATTATTCTATTTAAATTTATATATTCATATTCCCATTATCAAGGTACTGAACATATACTTTTATTGTATAGGGAAACTCCCTTGGGTAAGGTTCATGGCGGTGAGAATCTCATGGGATGGTTTGTCGTACATGATTTGGGCAGTGATCATGATGAGCTTGAACATAAATTGTAAACGGTTTTTCTCATCCATTAGTTATTGGATCTCAGCATTGGAATGGCCAAGGGAAAATCCTAGTTATTATATCTCCCATGAAATCTCCTATAAATGGGATTTATAAAGTACCATTCTACTTGTTGAGTCCATCACATCCTTTGTCTATGTTAATTGGACTTTTCAAAACCCTTTGTTTATACTAACAATATAAACACTATTCAATGTTTAGATTTACAATGGTTATGATACTTAATAGTATTTTAAATTAGATATAATATAATAAAACCAAATATTTTAATTTTTTCTCTATAACCATAATACAGACTAATACATTTAATAAAATCACAAAATTAATTTTATTTATAAATGCTTGGCCGATTACAAGAATGCTAGAACTTATTTTCATGTTTTAAATAGAAAAAACATTATAGATCAAAAGAATCAAAAAAATTATATGGTTAGTTTCTAGTCCATGTATAAAATTGAAAACATGCTCTTCATAAGAATATAGTGGTTGTATATTTCATATGATATATCTGGAATACATAAGTATGACTCTGAATATTAGTGTATTTCTATTCATAGAAGCAATGAATTTTTGAGTAAAAAATACAGAAACCCAATATCCATGTCATGTGAAAATTACTGAGTAATTGAAGAAATATGGGTGGATGAAAACAATAAATTTTAAGAACCATTGTTTAAAGAAAAATTGGTTATCGATAACAATAGTGTCATTAAAGATGAATTCGATATTAAATAGTTGATATGAATAGATTGTAATATACAGTTGTTCCTTTTATCATGGTAATAAATGACATAAAATTTCTAGGTTCTTTATCAATCCAATATAGTGTTACATAATTTTACAATGAAACAATATAGTATGATGGTGAAAAAAACATAATGAATATGTGTATTTATGTCAGATCTCTAATTCCATGGAATGATTAGTAGATAATATTTATGATCACATCGTAGACATTGTTTGTTTTATATGGATTGATCACGATGAAGGAATTTGGGAATATAATCCTTTAGTATGTTCTTAATAATACAAGTAACATATATCTAATTCTTTTTTAATTTATTAAATTTTATAAAATGTATGATATAATAGTTTTAGTTTCATTATTAAAACATATATTATAAATAATAAGACTAATTTTTTGTTTAAATTATTTTTTTGATATGTTACGATGTTTACCCTTAGATTAATTATGTATTTATTGATTTTATGGAAAAAATAATTTTAATCTTATATGAAAAATAAAAATTAAAAAAAATTATAAAACTTTATATTAAAAAATATTTATTTTATAGTAAAAATTGAGTAATATTTGATCTTTTTTTATATCCTCACATCATTTTTTCATTATTTTTATTTGTTTTTTTATTTAATATCTCATTAATGTTTTCAATAATTTAGTTAAATATTTTAACAAATATGAATAAAAATGTGTTTAGTTTAGATTACTTTATATTGGATCATTTTTCATTTTTAAAAATTTTATATTCAATATTTCTATTTGCATATTTGTGTAAAAATTGTATTTTATTTACAAACCATTTTTAGGATTTTTTTCCATTTTTTATTCCATTTCATCTCCCATTAATTATATTTATCATTGTAGTTATCTATTATAACAAATATGATTACAAAAATTTTTAGTTTAGTTTACTTAATGTTTCATCATTTTTTAATTTTTGTTTAGTTTATTATCTAATAGTTGGTTTTCTATATTTGTGATCTAGTTTTTTGTTAGATTGAATTGTTTGATAATAGAAGATCAAACATCTGATCCACCTCATAATTTAAGGTTTGACTATAAACATAATTCTTGGTAGGAATGTAAATATAATAATATTGAGGTGGATATTTATTGTAACGACCCAAACTTTTATTAATGAACTTTCCTCTTAATCTAATTAAATGTATTATTATGTAAAATGGTTGTATAAAACATATGTATTTCCTTGGTTTTTTGTTTCTGGATATTAAAATACCATTAAAAATTTTTACCATTGCTAATATAGTCGTTGAATAGTGATCACATGATAAGTATAAATTTAGGGCTTTAATGAATCCAATTTAATCATACAAAGGAAGTGATGGCCTCATCCAGTAGAACTGCTCCATATGAAGACCATTTGTCAGAGATCGAAAAGGAGGTAGCATCACTGGGCTTCACTCTTGACCAAACCCAATAAGATCTTCATCTCGTTAAGTTTGAATGAAACCTCATACACGAGATGTTTTAGTTAAAAGAGATTACCACCTGAGTGAGGTAATCCGAGCCACCCAAGAGTCTATCACCAACACACACCTTACCCTTAGGTATTATTTGGGTGTTATAAAGGGTTATGTAAAAAAACTATTTTAGTATGATTATTTCCATTACTTTTGTACCATGAATATACATTCATTTTAGTATTGTTACTTTTAATTGGTTTTTAAAGCACAATAAGTATTTTTAGTTAATATTTAAATTAAAAAAAAAATCTATTTTGATGAATTAATGGATTTTTTAATGAAATAATATTTTAATAAAATATTATTACTAAATTACTTTATATTAAATATAAACTATCGTTTATCTTTTATGAATTAAATGGTAATATTTATTATGGTTTGAAATTGGTTTTATCAAAACCCATGAATTTTCGATAAATGTCGTTTTTTATTTTAAAAGTAAAAAAATAATATATTTAAAAAATTATTTAGTTAAAATGAATATTATTTTGGTATTTAGTTCATCAAAATTATCTTACTGTAAATTTTTCATAATTGTCTAAGATCATCAAATTTTTGGGTAAACATTAAAAACCAATTAAATATATAATGTGTTTTATGACATCATAATGATTGAATAATGATATTATAAAATAATATAAAAGAGTTATTTGGAAAATATATGTTTTACCTTTAAAATAATTTTATTTTGGATTTTTTAGATTAATTTTAAAATGCCTTAGTGAGACCTCCAAGGCATATAAAATATTTCAACATTTTATAATGATTTCCTTGAGAGTGAGACTCACCTCCACATAAGCAAGTATAATATTTTAATAAGTTCGTCCATTGGCCATATGAAATAATTTTTTCCACTCCTTTTTGGAAAAAATCGTGGGAAAATCATGGGTTGGTTTTTGGTTTTAGATATTTAATTATATAGATTCCAAATCCTAAGTTTGTGAAATATTAAAAAATTATCCTATCTTTTCCTATATAAACCCACCCATGGTCTCACTTTTCATCACTAAAAAACCATTGAGAACGTCCCTAATCTAACCTGATCTATATACAATTCTCTAAAGGTTCACCAAACTCCCAATATCCCTCTTCTAAGCCTCTCACAATCCTTTTGAATCACACTTTCAAGTAAGGGATTTCTTACTTTCTCATTTTCTTCCTAGTTTCTTTTTGTTGTTATACCCTTTTAATATCAATTATAAATGTTGGGGTGTTATTTATCACCTCCCCATTAATTCCATTTTTATTTTGGAATGATCAGAGACCCCTTTCTCTCTCATTAATTCCTCTCTTGTACACCTGTTACAAGACAGAAACATTGTAAGGGGTTTCTCTCCCATCATTTACATTGAAGAAAATATTTTATATTATGCATCTAAATTCTATTAAATATATTGGGATATTATATAACATTAACCTCTTCGTATATAAATTATTATATACTTATTTCTCTCTCATCAACCCATTTTACAATTTATATTTGACATCATTATGCTGTCAAATTTACACCAGAATTTCCCATGCCAAAATCCTCATGTAAGTGAATACTGTACCCATTTCCCTATCAAGGGTATTCAATATTATGTGCATGTACTTTTTTATTGAGGACCTAAATTTATGTATTCCATATCTCTTTTTCATGGAATAAATTTTTATTTTCAATGAATTTATATTGTATAATCTATTTGGCACACTTAGACATTAAATGAAATGACTAAGAAGGATGCGCCCAGATAGCGCTCCAATGCATTTGGTAAAAAATAATATCATGATACACCATTTTCAATGGGGATTTAATCTTTATAATTAAATTTAACTGAGGTTTTACTCATTATAATTAAATTGAAATGAAAGTTTAATCATGATCCATGTCCAATGAGCCTTATCCCATGATAATATCATGTTAGATGTTGTTTCCACATCTCCAGGTTATGATAATCATGCAATATCAAACCATTGTGTTCATGTAACTCTTATGATCCATTAATATTCCAATTTTCTAATATGTAATTTATTTTTCATGTTATGCCTTTCTTACTCCCTTACTGGGCTTTATATCTCACCCTTTTCATATTTATGTCCTCAGGTTATCCCATCCAATTCTAAGTAAGAAGGAATTTTGTGGTTATTTAAAATAAGTTTCAAAAATTATATTGTATTTTTATGTCATATTTTTTCATTTAATGAACCTAATTTACAAAGACACTAGACCTTTATATCATCAGAGTTGTCTTAAGTGCATTTTTAAGTAATAAATCATGTTAAAGTTTGTAATAAAGATAAGGGTTATTATAGTCGGTATCAGAGGATAGGTTTAGTTATTTTTGGGATTTGGATCATAAAATCATATTGAAAGCCTTAGGATAATACTAATTATAATAAAATCATCCCTAAATTTTGGTGATTATAGATTAAGTGGTTTGTCAATAAAATGTCTCCCTGTCTAAATACGAACAAGTATAGGTGGATCTAGAATAGATGTATCTATGGGTAAAACCCGAAAACACTGTGTTGAGCATGACTCAAATGATTACTGGTGCACGAATACGGAAATTTCTACACTGTTGTTTTGACATTCACGGGGGATATGAATTGGTAAATTCATAATATTGGTATGAACCATACTTAAAGGAATAAAAAAATTCCCTAAGAATATATGTTGGGAAGTAGATCATGGATAACATAGATTGAAGCATATAAATTCATAAGTTAAAGAAATAAATGTAATTTATAATTTGTACTTTTTTCATTGGATCCCTCTTTTTGTGAAACCCCCATCTTTCCTTTTATTCTATCCAATGTCCAGTAATAGGAGGACTCATGCTAACAACTGATTCGAAGATTGATGTAATGACTGTTCTAATGAGATACCCCATCTGATGGGAGTGGGAATCAAAAATATTATCATAATACTCCCTATGTTAACTCATGTTATGAATAGAAACATTATCCATGAAGAACATTAATCCCCCCCCTAAGAAAGATCAATCCACAATCAAGAGATTCATTAGACATAGGCCTCCTACTTGCAATGGATTATTTGATCCCTCAATCGTCGAACAATGGATCACTTCCATTGAAACAATATTCTTCATCCTTCAATGTTCTGATAAAGAGAAGGTTTGTCTAGATTCTAATCGTATGGAGGGTGAAACTGATCAATGGTGGACATTGATAAAAAATATGAATCCTGAGGAATATATCAAAGAATTTGAATGGAAGAATTTTTGGAAAATGTTTTTCGGAAAAAAATTCACGCACCCTCCAACTTAAGATGAAAAGGGACTACCTTTCCTTCATGAAAAAAGAAGATGAATCCATCAAATTGTATGAGGAAAACTTCAAAATTATTTCAAGATACACCACTGGATTTTTCGTTACCCCCAAATGCACGGTTGACCACTTCTTTTGTGGAAAAAATCTAGACTGTAGAAAGCCCGAACAATCCATGACTTTGATAGATATGAGGAATTTGTTTGAGGTTCCCTCAAAGTCAAAATTTAGATAGGATAATCTCAAGGGTATCATGGGGATAAGAATCATAAAGTGGAAATTAATTTTTGTGTTCTGATAGATAAATTAAATGGTGCTAAAAAATTCCATCACCCCACTTGCCAATGGTGAGGAAAGAAGCACCCTATAAATTTCCAAAAGGGGACAAGGAAATGATTTATGTATTGAATAGAGTGGTACCTAGTCATCAATTTCTGAAAACAAAACCCCCTGCTACAACATAGGATAAGAACACAATGTTCCACCATCAATTCATTGTTCATTACTTTAACTAAAAAGAACAAGGTAACTTTTCAAACTAGATCTCTAAGACAAGTGTTTTCGAAGGCAACCAAAAACCTCCAAGGCGGCAAGGGTGATCTATTTCCATCACTACTGCCGAAGTGAATCCCGGTATGAATTGTTGACATGTATTCTAGTCATTCATTCATGAATAGCGAACATAATTTTTGATTGTTGTTCTACACACTCTTTTATATCCCGAATGTATAGTGGAACAATACCAACACCACCCAAAATTATGAAAATAGAGATGTCTGTGTGAATGGAAAATAGGCATATCATTACATCCCAATAACATAACTCCTCCCCTATCACAACATGTGGATTTAACTTCTCAGAGAACCTCGTCATACTCCCTTTAGTGGAATTTGATGCAATTCTTGGCATGAGTTGGCATTCACTATATAGATCCAACATAAATTGCATTGAAAGGGAAATCACTCTCTATAAGTGTAATCAACTCCAGGTTTTGTACAAGTGCATGTAGGAGTATGAATATTCTTTATAACCATCATATCAAGCATGTATATTACTGGACAATGTGAATCCGTATTTTTCTTAGATGATTGAGTCTAAGGAAGCAACAATCCATGAATACATTCCTATTATGAGGGAAGTAACTGAAGTGTTTCTTGAGGAATTGTCAGGTCTTCCTCCTAGAAGAGATGTTGAGTTCTCAATTGATCTTATACCTGGGGATTTTACAATATATAATACATCATATATATTAGCTATTGTGGAGAATAAGGAGCTAAATAAATAGCTACAAGATAATCCAGATAAAGGGTTTATATGCCCAAGTGCTTCACCATGGGGCGCACCAGTCCCCTTCATCAAGAAGAAGGATGGGTCAATGCGCCATTACATTGATTACCGTAAGCTGAACAGGATCATGATAAAGAAAAATTATCTTATACCATGAATTGTTGACTTGTTAGATTAGCTATGTGGAGCACAATACTTCTCAAAGGTAGATCTGCGATTGGGATATTTCCATGTAAGGGTGAAGAAGGAGGTTATCCCCAAAAAGTTTTTTGTACAAGGTACATGCACTGTAAATTCATAGAAATGCCTTTCAGACTCACTAATGATCTAGACATATTCACAGATTTGATGAATATATTCATTAGAGTTTACCTCTACAAATATGTGATAGTCTTCATAGACTATATTCTAATATACTTAAAAAACATGGAGGATCATGAGGAGAATCTAAGCACTATACTAGAGACCTTGTGAAAGGAGAATCGAAATTGAATGTATAGAAAGTGTGAGTTAAAGTGTAAGGAGGTCTCATTATTGGGCATATCGTCGCAAGAAATGGGATATATATGGATCCCTCCAAGAAAATTGCAATTAATGGATGGATGATGCCAACATTTATGATGGATATTTATTTCTTCTGGGGGTTTGATAGATATTATTGCTGGTTTGTGAGAAATTTATCACAATTATCAAACCCTCTTACCGTGCTAACTCGTATGGGATTCATCTTTTCTTGGAGTGATGTATGTGAAGATAGCTTAAAGGAGTTTAAAAGGAGGCTTATCATTGCACCTATTCTCAAACTACCCACAAGTGGACAACATTTTTGGTATTAATTGATGCTATAAAGATGGGCATGGGCTGTGTGTTGATGAAAAATTACAAAGTCATTGCCTATGAATCACAGAAATTGGCAGTTCATGAGAAAAACTATCCAACACATGATCTGGAGTTGTCTATTATAATCTTCGCTTTAAAAATTTGGAAAAATTATCTCTTTAGGGAGAAGTTTTAAATATACACAGATCACAAAATCCTCAAGTATATATTCACACATAAAGAGTTAAACATGTTCCAATGAAAATTGTTAGAGCTGATCAAAGACTACGACTACTCAATCCATTACCACCCTGGGAAAGCAAACAAGGTAGTATATTCTCTATGTAGAAAGGTCTCAGTGATTCTATCATTAATGTGAATTGAAAAGGATCTAATCTTCCTATATTTGATGAATATGGATGTGGGAATAATAAAGAAGGTAACATCATCAACCCTTACTCAAATTATTGTTGAACCACCACTTTTGGAAATGTTAAAGGATTCTCAAATGGATGATGTTGGAATTCAAAAGAAATTGGAAACAATCAGAAAATTGAAATCTATTGAGTTCAATGATTATGAAGAAAGAATTATGAGATTTGGGATGAGAGTATGTGTTCCATAAAATCCGATGTTAAAGAATGTACTTTTAGATAATGCACATAGTTCGAATTTCTTCATTCACCCAGGAAACACAATGTTATATCAAGTTATCCAGGATCATTATTGGTGTGTTAACATGAAGAAGGATATCACAGAGTATACATCGAAGTTCCTAGTATGTCAGAAAGTCAAGTCTTATAGTAAAAAGTCTAAGGGGGTGATGAAAACATTACCCATACCAACATGGAAATGGGAGAACATCACCAAGTACTTTTTCTCTGGACTTCAGAAGAAATCGAAAATAAACAATGCTTTCTGGGTTGTTGTGGAACTTCTTACAAAGACTGCACATTTCATTGCAATTCGAGATGATTTCCGATTTGATCAATTGGAACTGATATGCATCAACGAAGTGGTAAGGTTTCATGGAGTATCATTTTCGATTGTATCCAATCATGATCCAAGATTCACCTCTATGTTCTGGAAGAGTCTCCAACAGGCTCTGAATAATAAGTTGAACTTCAATACGGCTTATTAACCACAATCTAATGGTTAGTCTGATTAGACTATCGAAATTCTTGAGTACATGTTTAGAGGATTCTCAGTGGACTTCAAATAAGGATAGGATCAAAATATTCCTCTGGTTAAGTTATATTATAATAACAGTTTATACATAAGAATAAAAATTGATCCTTATGAAGACCATTATGTGAAGATGTGAATAACCCTGACATGTTGGGATGAAGTTGGGGAGTGAAAAATACTAGGTCCTGAAATGGTCTAAGAAATGGTAGAGAATTTTAAGACCATCCAACATCACATTAAAGCTACTTAGAGTTGAAAAATTGATCAATGATGACAATAATCAACAAGACCAAGAGTTTGAAATTGGAGACATGGTATTCCTCCGCATATCACCATGGAAGCGAGATATGAGATTTGGGAAGAAGGGTAAGCTTAGTCCAAGTTACATCATCCCTTTTGAGGTCCTTGAAGGCAATGGAGCAGTGGCCTATCGACTAGCACTCTCACCAAACCTATCCAAAGCACATGATGTATTTCAAATATCACTCTTGAAGAAGTAAATACCTATCCCATAAAATTTACTCAATCCAGAGGTGGTACCATTGGAGAATGAAATGTTCTATGAAGAGAATATGATGAACATCTTATATAATAAGGAAAAAGTTCTACGAAAAAAGAAAATATCCCTCATCAAGGAGTTGTGGTCAAACCACAAGTTTGAAGAAGAAATATGGGAATCAGAGGAAGTGACGAAGCAGAGTTACCCTCATCTGTTTTAGTGTGGTGAAAACATTGTGGGAGAAATTTCTTCTGGCGGGGAAGATTTTAATGCCCCAATCTTTTATGAATGAAAATTCATCTTGATCTGGTTAAATGTATTGTTATGTAAAATGCTTATATAAAACGTATGTACTTCCTTAGTTTTATGGTTTTGGATTTTTAAATATCGTTATTAATTGTTATAATTTCAAATATAGTTGTTGAAGAGTGATCACATGATTAGTATAAATAAAGAGCTATAACAAATCCAATTTACTCAGACCAAGGAAGTGAAGGTCTCATCCCGTAAAATTTCTCTGTACGAAACCCATTTTCCGTAGCTCACAAATGAGGTAGCATCACTGGGCTTTGCTCTTTACCATTCCTAAGCCAAGAATCAACACGTTAAGCTTGAAATGAACTGACCTATATGATAAGTGGATGTTAATAGAAATTACCACCCGATCGATGTTATCCAAGCATCCCCAAGAGTCTTTCACCATCGCACACCTTACCCTTAGGACTTATGTGGGTGTTATAAGGGGTTATCTAACAAGAACATAAAAATATGATTATGTTCATTACTTTTTTATAAAGAATATACATTCATTTGATTATGGTTACTTTGTAAAGGGCTTTTTAATCACAAATAGTATTTTTAGTGAATATTTAAATTTAATGAAGAAATCTATTTTTATGAATTAATGTATTTTTTGATTAAATAATATTTTAATAAAATATTATTACCAAATTTATTTTTTAAATATAAATGATCTTACAATTTTTATGAATAAAATTGTAATTTTTATTATTTTTTGAAAGTTGTTTTCGCAAAACCCATGAATTTTTTTATAAATGTCGTTTTTTATTCTAAATGTTAAAAAATTAATATATTTTGAAAATTATTTAGATAAAATGAATATTATTTTTGGATCCAGGACATTGAAATTATCAAATGTTAAATTTTTCATAATTTTCCGAGATAATCAAATTTTGGGTAAAAATTAATTACCGTTTAAATATATAATGAGTAGTATGACATCATAATGACCCAATAGTTATGTAATAAAATACTATAAAAGGACTGTTCGACCAATATATGTTTAAACATTAAAATAATTTGATTTTATATTATTTTTATTAATTTTAAAATTCCTTAGTGGACCCTCCAAGACATGTAATATATTTTAACATTTTAAAATAATTTCCTTGAGAGTGTGACTCACCTCTACATAATCCAGCAAAATATTTTAATATGTTAGGCCATTTTCCTTGTTAAATAATTTTTTTCTATTCCCATTTTGAAAAAACCATTGGTTTTTTTATGGTTTTCAATATTTAATTATATAGATTCGAAAACCTACGTTTGTGAAATATTAAAGAATTCCTCCCTATTTTCCTATATTAACTCACACTGTATTCCACATCTCTTAAAAAATCCCTTATAGAACGTCCCTATTCTACACTACTCTCTATATAATCCTCCAAAGGTGCCCCAATCTCTGAATAATCCTCTCTCAAGCCTCTCCCAATCCTTTAGGATCAGACTTCCAAGTATGGGATTTCTTTCTATGTCATTTTTGACCATGTTTCTTTATGTAGTTATACCACTTTAATTTAAATTAAAAATGTTGGGGTATGATTTATCACCACCCATATACTTCCCTACTTATGTTTGAGTGATTTTATACCCATTTTCCTCTCATTAATGCATCTCATGTACACCTATTACCATGCCCAAATTCCGTACGGGATTTCTGTCTCCTCATTTACATTATAGAAATTATTTTATAATATGCATATAAATTCTATTAAATGTTTTTAGGATATTATGTTAAATTATCCATTTCATGTATATATTATGAGATACCCATTTATCTCTCATCAACCCATTTTACGATATCTATTTGACATCGTTATGCTGTTGACGTTACACCAAAATTTCCCATACCAAAATCATCATGTAAGTGAATATCGTACTCATTTATATATCAAGGGTATTCATGTAACGCCCTGACCCCAGTTACCTAGAGTCGGTGCATTATTACATAACATTGGCATGATCACAAAAAATATCAAATCTTGAAAGACCGATTGGTTTTGTATCCTTGGAAACACTAGATATATTCATAATGTTTTTCTTTACATCATAAAGTTAAAAACTACTACAACTACATATTGTCTCCATAGTCCACACTATTATCCTCTTATAATATCCCTGCAGGTCATTCTTAATTTTCTTCTTCACATCCTGGGAAAAATAAAACATAGAAAAGGGGTGAGCTCAAATGCCCAGTAAAGATAACAATATAGCGTAAACTTTCTTAAATAAGAATAACATTTAAGGCAGTGTATAGCTAAAACAAAAGCCTTTTAAACTTGAACATCAACATAGTATATAAAAAATAAAATGAAATAATTCCATTTACTTATTCACATGGATATTCTAGTAATCTAATAATCACATGCAATATCAATAACCACTTTCATAATGATGGAATGCATAATGCCAGAATATCATAACCACATAGCCAAGGCCTCGTACCAAGACTACAAATAAGATTTTGCCAAGGCCTTGTGCCAAGACACTAGTTTGTCTCATGAGACCTACCGATGCATCGAGGAGCTATAGCGAGCTCCACCCGTCACATATTAAGTCCAATGCATTCCCATATGAAAAGTTTTAAACATAACATACACATTCATATTAAAACTAGCATATGAAATGTCAATACATTCACCATAAACCATAAATGGTATAAAAATATCATATCCACAGTCAAACATATCACAAAACCTTCAATAAAATATAGAAGTTTTGTATCATAAAAAATCAACTTCAAATACACGTAAAATCCGTCAAAGGATGTTGACATAGATGAAATCAAAACTCTTTTTAGAGAAATATCTCTTTCTATTTTGAAATCATTTAAGAGTCATATATTTATAAAATAAAACATTTTCTTTGAAAATATTATTATAAGCTTGTAAGAGAAGCTTCGACGATTTTATAACGGTGGAAAATAACCGCACCCGCCGTATAAGTTAAAAAAACATTCTTACCTTAATTCTGTCGAAAAGGTTAAAAAGCACCTTGTTTGGAAAACAATGGAAAGATTCCTTTATAAAAATCTGTTAAAAATTCAAATAAGGGTATACATGACTTTAACCCATATTCTTTTAAATAGTGTAAATGTTTTGAAATACATTTTAAAAAACATGGATGTGGATGATAACGAGATCCCAGTAGATTATTACGTATAAACAACCTCAGATAATGAAGTGATTATGAAATAACCCTTACCTTGTACTTTTCCTTGGTTGGGGTAGGTTAACCTCTTGTATAATGGTGAAATAATTGTTATTAAATTATACAAGAATCATATACATTAATATGATATCATATATGATCTTTTAACATTGATTTGTTAATAATATCTTAGTATTATCGTTGTTTCGGGTGTTAACTTACTGGTTTTATTTTATATTTTTTGTTACGTAAGACATGTTTGTAATGGATAGGCTGTATCTTAATAATATTCATAATGATATCAAGTTCTTAGAAACTATTATTAATCATCAAATGAAAATTATACTTAAATGGATATGATGGAAAATGATTCTCGTCGCGTTCGTGGAGACGGTAGTCCGTACGTACGCACGAGCGACAATATAATTCTTTTGATATAATATATAATTGGATGGTATAACATATATACAGAATCATTATCATGTTATATTTATTATTTTCATGTGTTACACATCATTATTATACCCATACAAATAATAATTTATTGAATAACAATTACACCACAACGTGGAGACGGTAAGTCGTACGTACGCACATATGGTGACATGTTATTCAAAGGATGGATAGAATAATGAATATGGACGTACCATATTTATAATAACATCATAGTATATATAAGATACTGGAGTTATTATTTTAGAATGGTAATAACAAAGAAAGAAGAAGTGGAAGAAGAAAGGAACTTGAAAAAGGGTGGTGAAATCATCACCTCTTCTTTGGGTTATTCCTTTTGATTTGATCAAAGGGGATCCTTAAGTTGGATTTATGACCTAAGGAAGGCCTCTAGGATGAAGTGAGGGATGTTTAAAGAGTATTTGGGCAGAGTCTGGATGAACCAAAAGGCTTTGAAGGTGTGAAGTAATGAGAAGGGGGAGTGCCATTTTATAAGAGGGGTGAGGGGCACCTTTGGAAAAGCTAGAAATATTAATTTATATTAAATTAATATTCGGTTTCTAATGGATTCCAAGTTGATTATTTAAAGTTTATGGTGGGGATAGGTCGAAAACCACTCAAAAAATAGAATTTAGACAGGTTTGTGTCATTATACTAACCTTATCTTTAAGTATTAACTCTTAGTTAATTAGTTTCACTTTTACAATGTCTCTTTGTATTTTTATATTTTATGGTTAATAAACATACTATATACATCCAAGAGACCCCCAAGTCGTCCATTAATGATACACCTATCTTGATATAAGTCTCTTGGCCGATTAGTATATTTTTATTAACTTAATATCAATTAATAATATAATATTTGTTTTAAAAACTCTTTTATGTCAATTTTGAGACTATTCAATAGTTGATTTTTGTAAAAATCATAACAGAATGATTGCTTCGAAAAAAGTCAATTAAATCAATCCTAATATGTCATATTATTCTATAAAATTAGTTTAAATCATTAAAAGTCTCAAATTATATTTATATTGCTATTTATAACATCAATTATTTTAATTTTTCACTATTATGGTAATTACTGCATCATCATTGTGTCATAAATAAATTAAATTACTTAATGTCTAAAAATTACAAATAAAATATCAGTATGTATTAAATAGTTTTATCTTTCTAATGAATATTTATAGTCGAAATTACAACATATATAACCCTATGTAAAAATTGTTTTTCTAAAAGATATATGCTTTTGTCATTTTTGTATTCATTTTAACTTAATTAAAATAAAGTGTCCCTATCACTGAAAAGTGGCACCATGGGGTCCCAAAATCGACTCAAAGATGACCATGGTCGAACATATATCAACAAATAAGGTTAGGACACGTTTTAGGGTAATTTGTTATTATTATAATAATAATTTTAGCCCATATTTACTGGATTTACCCTTTAACCATGGTAAATAAAATATTTACCGAAATAATTATTCAAAATATCTAAAAATAAAAGTTACATATTTACACAATTTGAACATCCTGATTACAAATATGGAATCCATTTTTTCAAATTCAAAACACATAAGTGGCAGAAATTAATTTAAAATTAATTCCTACTGTCAAAACAAAAACCGTGTTTTTAAGATAAAATAACTATCAAAAGATTGATACTTCTTTATGTTCGGTTTAATTGTGAAATTATTTCCAATGACCAACATTGTATTAAATGGTAAAAATATATTCTAAATATACTTTAAAACCACTCAAATTCATAATTTTTCAATATAAATTATTTCGGTTAAGAAAAAGTTGTTTTTAATTAAAATTTAGTAATTTTCAATATTCATCAAAATATTAAAGTTATACGAAAAGTACCAAAATTTCACCTTAGGATAAATTCAATATTCCGAATCCAAAAATGAAGTCCATTTTGAAATATAAAATACATATAATTTCAAAAATTAGGTATTACTATTCACAATGGCTAGTTTGATTGGTTATGGTGTGTTAGAACTCGGTGTTGGGTACAACACACGCTATCACATTATCCAAAGAGAAGCGTACCATAGAAGCTTGGGGTGTTACATTATCCCCTCCTTCAAATACTTTTGTCCTAGGAATTTATATAATACTACCTCCTGAAAAGACTCAGGTGGTTCTTCATCATATGTTCCTCAGGTTCCCACGTTGCCTCTTCCATCTTATGGTTTCTCCACAAAACTTTTACTAGACGCGTCATCCGGTTTCTCAGTACTTGTTCTCTCGTATCAAGAATCCTGACAGGATCTTCACAATAAGACAGATCGGGTTCCAATTCTAATTCCTCATAGGTGAGTACATGCGTTGGGTTAGGCATGTATTTCCTCAATAGAGATGCGTGGAACACATCATGATCTTTGGAGAGACTTAGAGGCATTGCCAATCGGTAAGCTACAACCCCAATTCGTTCTAGAATTTCGAAAGGTCTGATGTACCTGGGACTCAATTTAACTTTCTTACCAGAATGTATGACTCCATTCCATGGAGGTACCTTTAGGAAAACTTGATCACCGACTTGAAATTCCAAATCCTTCCTTTGATTATCGGCATAGCTCTTTTGCCTACTTTGTGCTGCTTTGATGTGATTTTGGATTACCTTCACCTTTTCCATCGTATCCTCCACCAGTTCTGGACCTACGAGTTTTCTTTCACCAACTTCATCCCAACAGGTTGGTGTGCATCATCTCTTTCTGTATAACTCTTCATATGGTGCCATCTGAATACTCGAATGGAAGCTATTGTTATAGGAAAAATCTACCAGAGGTAAATATTGATCCCACATACCCTAAAAGTCAAGTGAGAAAGATCTCAACATGTATTATAAGGTTTCAATAGTCCATTCTGATTGTCCGTCTGTCTGAGGGTGGTAGGCAGTGTTCAAATGATGTTCAGTATCCAGGGATTTCTGAAGACATTTCCAGAATCTTGATGTAAAACGGGGATCACGATCAGAAACAATCGATAGGGGTACTCCATGAAGTCTCACAACTTCATTAATATATAGTCTTTCTAGACTTTCCAGTAGTAGATATTCTCTTATAACAAGAAAATGTGCTGACTTGGTAAGACGATCAACAATAACCCATATTGCATCGTTCCTTCAAGGAGTCTTTGGTAGCACCATGACAAAGTCCATCGTAATATTGTCCCATTTCCACTCCGGTATGGGCAGAGGTTGCATGACTCCTCCAGGGTGTTGCCATCCAGCTTTCACTTGTTGAAAAACCATAAATCATGACACAAAATCAGAAATCTCCCTCTTCATATTGTCCCACCAAAAATTTTCCTTCAAATCTCTAAACATTTTGGTGCTCCCTGAGTGTATAGAGAAATTGGAACTATGAGCATCATCGAGTAATTCCAGTTTTAGACCAGGTATATAGGGAACACAAAGTCTCTTCCCAAATTTCAAAATTCCATCTTCATACACAAAGTCTCTCAATCTCCCATCATTCACAGCTTTAATCTTCTTTTGAAATTATTTATCATCGTTATGAGAACTCTTAATCCTTTCTAGTAAAGATGGTATGGAAACCATTTGAAAAGGCATTGATGTTTCACCTTCCCTGGTTATTCCCATGTCCATCATTACTAGATCCTTCAAAATTGGATCCCTTTCACTTATAATCATGTTAAATATTCCATGGTCTTTTCTGCTCAAAGCATCTGCCACCTTGTTTGCTTTCCCCGGGTTGTAGTTTATCGTACAATCATAATCCATGAGTAATTCAATCCATCTCCTTTGCCTCATGTTGAGTTCTTTTTGTGAGAAAATATACTTCGAACTCTTGTGATCAGTATAAATCTCACATTTTTAGCATATAGGTAGTGCCTCCATATCTTCAAATCAAAGATCACAGCTACTAACTCAAGATCATGAGTAGGATAGTTTTGCTCATGAATTTTCAACTGTCGTGATGCATAGGCAATAACTCTATCATTCTGTATAAGGACACAACCAATTACTTTTTTTGATTCATCACTATAAATAACGAACCCATCATTCCCCGATGGTAGAATCAATATAGGAGAATTGACTAATCTTCTCATTAGTTATTCGAAACATTTTTCACACTATTTTGTCCAAACAAATTTAACCCCTTTACGTGCGAGCTTCGTTAATGGGTTAGCCAATCGGGCAAAATTCTGGACAAAACGTCGATAATAACATGCCAAACCAATAAAACTACGTACCTCAGTTATACTCGTCGGTGCTGGCCATTCTTGGATTGCCTTGGTCTTAGAAGGATCAATAGAGATTCCATATTTAGAGACAATATGGCCATGAAAAGATATCTCTTGAATCCAGAATTCACACTTGCTAAACTTCCCATATAATTCATGTCTTCTCAGAGTCTTCAAGATAATGCACAAGTGACTTTCATGATCTTCGTAGCTTTTAGAGTATACCAAGATATCATCAATAAATACCACTAAAAATTCATCGAGATACTCCTTGAAAACTCTATTCATCAGATCCATGAATACAAAGGGTGTATTAGTCAATCCAAAAGGCATTACTGTAAACTCATAATGCCCGTACCTGGTTCGAAATGTTGTCTTCGGAATGTCTTCCTTCTTCACACACAACTGATGGTATCCAAATCAAAGGTCAATATTTGAAAAGTATTGAGCTCCATGAAGTTGGTCAAATAAATCATCATTGCGAGGTCGGGGATACTTGTTCATTATTATTATAGCATTGATCTCCCTATAGTCGATACATAACCTCATAGATCCATCTTTCTTTTTAACAAAAAGAATAGGGGCTCCCCATGGAGAAACACACTAGGGCGAATAAATCCCTTATTACTCAATTCCTCAAGTTGTTTCTTTGGTTCGACTAATTCCACAGTGGCCATTCTATAAGGGGTCTTCGATATAGTCCTTGATCCAGGAATTAAATCAATGGAAAACACAACTTCTCATTCTGGAGGATGTCCAGGTAAATCATCCGAAAACACATCTACATATTCTTTAACAACAGGTACATCCTCTATTTGAACATTCCTTTCCTCACCCACTATAATTTCATCCTCTTCCTCCCCAATAATTGAATTTAGTTGAGCTACTGGGTGTGGATCAAGATAAGAATTAGGTGGTGACGATTCTTCTCTAAAGATAAGGTGTTCCTTATCATCATCATCAAGAATCGTAACCTCTTTATTCTTACAATAAATCTTCACATCATAGTCCGAATGCCAGTCCATACTGAGGATTATATCAAACTAAATCATAGGTATGACGATGAGATCAGTAGATAAAGAACATTTATGTTCTCTAATGGGGACTGATTCACAAAACTTTGTTGCAATGATACTTCCCTTAAGAGTTTTAACTGACAACTCCCTAGTTAAATCAAATTGGAAATATCTAATTTTCTTAGAAAACTGGGAAGATATGAAACAATGCAATGATCCAGAATCAAATAATGCATTTTCTAAACTTGAGGAAACCATTAAATTACCTGCCACCACGTCATTCGGAGCTTCTACTTCAGCAGTAGTGATAGCATAAGCTTGGCCTTGATCCCTTGGCCTTTTCCGAGGTACGTTCCCCTGACTATTACGACATTCATTTGCATAATGTCCCATCTCCCTGCAATTGTAGAACTGAACATTGGTAGCTTCCTTCTTCCATTTTCATTCACGATCTTGGTGGCCTTTTTCACCACACTTGTAACAGACACCCATTCCCTTCAAGCAAGTACCGGGGTCTTCCTTCCCACATTTACCACAGGATGGATTTTCAACCATTCCCTTCTTCCCCTTATTTACATTCCCAGATTGATCAGAAGATCTCTTCTTCTCTTTCTTTGCTTTAAAGTCATAAGACATAGAGAATTCCTTTTCTCTTTTGATTGCACATGAGACAATGTATTCGTATGACGAGAAGGATTGTGAGACTAATGATCGACAGAGAAATGGTTTTAACCCATCAAAGAAATGATCAATATTTCTTATTGGGTTATGTATATAATCTCCTACATACATTTCTAACCTTGTAATGTTAGCCTCATACTTTGCGACATTCTCATCCTCCTTTTGTCTCAGACTCAGAAATTGCCTTTCCATATCTGCTCGATGGTCACGAGGAAAGTATTTTTCTAAAAACAGATCTTTGAACTCCCTCCATTCCATATTTGATACTTCATCATCTTCCTTCATGTTTTGAATCAATGACCACCATTGATCAGCATCTTCATTGAGGCGGTAAACTACCATGATAACTTTTTCCATTTTACTACTCCCCAAATCCTGAAATACTTTCTCTAGGGAATTTATCCATTGCTCAGCTACTATGGGATTTGTACTCCCATTGAAAATTAGGGGTTGTTGCCTCATGAATCGATCTAACATGGATCCTCCACGCTGTGGATCAGGGTGCTCTATACGGGTAAGGTTATTATTCATAACCTGAGTGAGTTGTCCCAGTATGGTGATTAGCTTATCGGCACCAGTTGCATCACCGGCTCCACTATAATTATCATGAGCAGGAGGTAAATCCCTAAATGGAGTGTGTGCATTGATACGGTTTCCATTTCTTCAACTAGGTGCCATTTTTAAACAATGTCATAAACTAGATCAGTTTATGAATCAAAATAAATAATACCATACTTATAAAACTCTTAACATAAAATGAACTATTTATGGATATAATCCATAATCATAAAAATGTTATCTTTGAGGAAATATATACTCATAAACCCTTCATAATGATTTGTAATGAAAATGAGAGTTATCCTAAGCATATCCCCTGGGAGTGTCGTAACCAAGAGTGCAGCAAGGCCAGTTGTCGTGCACCAGTTCCCGTTCGAGTCTAGCTCAAAGCGGGGTTTTCGGGTTTTACCCCTAGGTACATCTGTGCCAGAGCCACCTCTACCTACTCGTATCCTGACAGGGTTATATTGCTCGGAAAACTCACAAAATCTCTACAATACCAAAATTCTAGGATGTTCTTCTATACTAATCCTCAAAGTTCATCTTAGGTCTATGTGCTCTAATCAGAGTTTATCTAAATCTAGCTTCCAAGGTTTTTATTAAACTTACTTTGCTACCAACTATAACGCCCCGACCCCAGTTTCCTAGAGTCGGTGCATTATTATATAACATTGGCATGATCATAAGAAAGATCAAATCTCTAAAGACCGATTGGTTTTATAGCCTTGGAAACACTAGATATATTCATAATGTTTTTCATTACATCATAAAGTGAAAAACTACTACAACAACATAATGTCTCCATAGTACACACTATTATACTCTTATAATATCCCTGGAATTCATTCATAATTTACTTCTTCACATCCTGGGAAAAATAAAACATAGAAAAGGGGTGAGCTCAAATGCCCAGTAAGGATAACAATATAGCCGAAACATTCTTAAATAAGAAAAACATTTAAGGGAGTGTATAACTAAAACAAAAGAATTTTAAACTTGAACTTCAACATATTATGGAAAAATAAAATGAAATAATTCCATTTACTTATTCACAATGATATTCTACTAATCGAATAATCACATTCAATATCAATAACCACTTTCATAATGATGGAATGCATAATGCCAGACTATCATAACCACATAGCCAAGGCCTCGTGCCAAGACTACAAATAATATTTTGCTAAGTCCTTGTGCCAAGACACTAGTTTGTCTCATGAGACCTATCGATGCATCGAGGAGCTATAGCGGGCTCCACCTGTCACATATTAAGTCCAATGCATTCCCATATGAAACTTTTTAAACATAACATACACATTCGTATTAAAACTAGCATATGAAATGTCAATACTTTCACCATAAACCATGAATGGTATAAGAATAGAACATCCACATTCAAACATATCACAAAACCTTCAATACAATATATAATTTTTGTATCATAAAAAATAAACTTCAAATAAGTGTAAAATCCAGCAAAGGATGTTGACATAGATGAAATCACAACTCTTTTTAGAGAAATATCTCTTTCTATTTTGAAATAATTTAAGAGTCATATATTTATAAAATAAAACATTTTCTTTGAAAATATTCTTATAAGCTTATAAGGGAAGCTTTGATGATTTTATAACGGCGGAAAATAACCGCACCCACCGTATAAGTTAAAAAAACATTTTTACCTTAATTCTGTCGAGAAGGTTAAAAAGCACCTTGTTTGGAAAACGACGGAAAGATTCCGTTATAAAACTCTTATAAAAAGTCAAAAAAGGGTATAAATGACTTTAACCCATATTCTTTTAAGTAGTGTAAATGTTTTGAAATACATTTTTAAAAACATGGATGTGGATGATAAAGAGATCCCAGTAGATTATTACGTATAAACAAACTCGGATAATGAAGAGATTGTGAAATAACCCTTGCCTTGAACTTTTCCATGGTTGGGGTAGGTTAACCTCCGGTATAATGGAGAAATAATTTTTATTAAATTATACAAGAATCATATATATTAATATGATATCATATGTGATCTTTTAACATTGATTTGTTAATAATATCTTAGTATTATCATTGTTTCGGGTGTTAACTTACTCGTTTTATTTTATATGTTTTGTTATGTAGCCATGTTTGTAATGGATAGGTTGTATCTTAATCATATTAATAATGATATAATGTCCTTAGATACTATTAGTAATCATCAAATTAGAATTATACTTGAATGGATACGATGGAAAATGATTCTCATCTTGTTCATGGAGAGGGTAGTCCGTACGTACGCACGAGCGACAATATCATTCTTTTGATATAATATATAATTGGATGGTATAACATATATACAGAATCATTATCATGTTATATTTATTATTTACATGAGTTACACATCATTATTATACCCATCCAAAAAATAATTTATTGAATAACAATTACACCACGACGTGGAGACGGTAAGCCGTACGTACACACGTATGGTGACATGTTATTCAAAGGATGGATAGAATACTTGATATGGGTGTAACATATTTATAATAACATCACAGTATATATAAGATACTGGATTTATTATTTTATAATGGTAATAACAAATAAAGAAGAAGTTGAAGAAGAAAGGAACTTGAAAAAGGGTGGTGAAATCATTACCTCTTCTTTGGGTTCTTCCTTTTGATTTGATCAAAAGGGATCCATAATATGGCTTTATGACTATAGGAATGCCTCTAATATGAAGTGAGGGAAGTTTATAGAGTATTTGGGAAGAGGTTGGCCGAACCAAAAGGCTTTGAAGGTGTGAAGTAATGAGACGGGGGAGTTCCCTTTTATAAGAGGGGTGAGGGGCACCTTTGGAAAAGCTAGAAATATTAATTTATAATAAATACATATTCGGTTTCTAATGGCTCCAAAGTTGATTATTTAGATTTTATGGTGGGGATAGGTTTAAAAACACTCAACCAATATAATTTAGACAGGTTTGGGTCATTATACTAACCTTATCTTTAGGTATTACCTCTTAGTTAATTAGTTTCACTTTTACAATGTATCTTTGTATTTTTATATTATATGGTTACTAAACATACTCTATACATCAAAGAGACCCCAAAGTGGTCCATTAATGACACACATATCATGATATTAGTCTCTTTTCTGATCCTTATATTTTTTGTAATTTAATATCAATTAATAATATAATATTTGTTTTAAAAACTCTTTTATGTCAATTTTGAGACTATTCAATAGTTGATTTTTGTAAAATTCATAAAGAATGATTGATTATAAAAAAGTCAATTAAATCAATAATTATATGTAATATTATTCTATAAAATTATTGTAATACATTAAAAGTCTCAAATTATATTTATTTTGGTATTTATAACATAAATTATTTTAATTTTTCACTATTATGGTAATTACTCTATCATCATTGTGTCATAAATAAATTAAATTATATAATGTATAAAAATTATAAATAAAATATCATTATGTAGGAAATAATTTTAGATTTCTAATGAATATTTATAGTCGAAATTCCAAGATATATAACCCTATGTAAAAATTGTGTGTCTAAGAGATATAAGCTTTTGTCATTTTTGTATTCATTTTAACTTAATTAAAATAAAGTGTCCCTATCACTTACAAGTGGCACCATGGGGACCCCAAATCGACCCAAAGATTCACATGGTCGCACATGTATCAACCAATAAGGTTAGGTCACGTTTTGGGGTAATTTGTTATTATTATAATATTATTTATTAACAATTATTTACCGGATTTACCCTTTAACCATGGTAAATAAAATATTTACCGAAGTAATTATTCAAAATGTCTAAAAATAAAAGTTACCTATTTACAAAATTTGAAAATCCTGATTCCAAATATGGAATCCATTTAGAAAAATTCAAAACACAAAAGTGGCAGAAATTAATTTAAAATTAATTCCCGCTGTCAAAACAAAAAGCGTGTTTTTAAGATATAATAACTATCAAAAGATTGATACTTGTTTATGTTCGGTTTAATTGTGAAATTATGTACAATGACCAACATTGTACTAAATGGTAAAACTATATTCTAAATATAATTTAAAACCACTAAAATTCATAATTTATCAATATAAATTATTTCGATTAAAAAAAGTTGTTTTTAATTAAAATTTAGTAATTTCACTATTCATCAAAATATTAAAGTTGTCCAAAAAGTACCAAAATTTCACCTTAGGCTAAATTCGATATTCCGAATCAAAAAATGAAGTCCATTTTTAAATATAAAATATATATAATTTCAAAAATTAGGTATTACTATTCATAACGGCTAGTTTGATTGGTTATGGTGTGTTAGAACTCGGTGTTGCATACAACACACGCTATCACATTATCCAAAGAGAAGCGTACCGTAGAAGCATGGGGTGTTACAATTCACCTTCATGAACATGTAATTATTGATATAGTACATATATTTATGTATTACACATCTCTTATTCATGTAATAAATTATTATTTTTAATGAATCCATCTTGTATGATCTATGTGGAACACTTATGCATGAAATGAAATCATGAAGAAGGGTGCTCCCTAATAGTGCACCAAGGCATTGGGTAAAGAATAGTATCATGATACACCATGTGAAATTAGGCTTTACTCATGCTAATTCAAGTGCAATGATGGTTACTCATGCTAATTCATGTGAAATGAGGGTTTACTCTTTCTCCATGGGAAATGAGCCTTGGCTCATTCTAATATCATGTTAAATGTTGTTTCCACATCTCCATGTTATGATAATCATGCAATATCATGCCATTATGTTCATATTTCCCTTAAATGCCATTGATGTATCAATTTTCCTAAAATGTATTTTATTCTTTATTTAATTCTTTTTTTAGTCCCTTAGTGGTCTTTATAGCTCACCCTTTTCATATGTATGTCCTCAGGTTATCCAATGAAATTAAAAGTATGAAAGAATGTTGTGGCCATGTAAAAGTAGTTTTCAATAAAGAAGGTTTATTTTTATGTCTTAAGTTATCATGTAAGGTTCCTAATTCCCTAATACACTAGACCTCTCGATCCTTAGTGTTCTCTTATGTTCAATTTTTTGTGATAAATCTTGTTAATGTGTGTAATAAAGAGTAGGGTTGTTATATTTATTCTTTTACACGTGATCCAACTACTCCTATAGGAGAAAAAAGAGTTTGAGTTTTGGTAAATGTGGTTTCCCAGGTTCACCAAAACAATAAATTTCTTGTAGCTAATGAAAGATGATAAATTTTATTTTTATGATAATGATATTCTTAGGGGTCCAAAGAAAAAACAATGTAATACTGTTATTTAATTTAAATCTCGAGGTAAACCTAGTACTTTGTTTTTAGATTAGATAATTGTTGAAAAAGTGACTACGAGTCATTTATGGGAGACAATTTATGAAAGTTTGTTGGTTATTGTTTTAGTTATCATGAGATATTTTCACTAATATATTTTTCCCCTTCTTGTCAGATGACATATGATATACCTAATAATGGATGAATTAGGAGGGCATGTTTAGCTTTGGCTACTAGGAGGCAAATTGATTCTAAATCAATGATGACAACCAAATTCATTTTTTGGTATTAACATCATCAATACCCATGTTAAATAAATCCATTTTATGATGAATATGAATGGAACATGTTTTTTAGAATTGTAAGAAAATAATAATGTTGTTTAAGTGTAATGTTTAATTTTAGTGGTGTATTTATTTTAATGATGATATTTATGATTTTTTATTTGAAAGTTTCAAAAATCATGGAAATATCATCTAGATATTCAATCCAAAAATGTATACCCTAAAACTTTAAATAATGGAGGTTATATGTTCTTGCATGAAAAAATGATGGAAGACTTCAGGATCCACAGAGTTTAACCCTCCTTCCCCCTAAATAGACATGAATAATGGAAGAGGGAATGACTGGGAAAAAGTTAAAATATTTTACAAAAGAATCAAGGGGTGATTATTAAGGGATTATAAGAATTTATTTTATTTATTTATGTTCATTATGATAAATAAAATCATTTTGTTTTTTTATTTATTGTTTAATATTCAAATACTATATATAATATTTTTTGAGGAGTAGAGAACATAGGGGATGTTCATGGATAAGGGTCATATGGATATTTTATCTATGAAATCTGGAATGTATGAACACATGAGGTCATGTACATGGATACCTAGAAGGTATTTTTAAAAAAAGGGTTGGGTCATTCTGAATATTCATCAATAGAGGATATAAAAAAATTGAATAGGTGAAGATAAATTTCATAATAAGAGTGATACGATGGATGATATGATAAAATCTTCAGTATAGGTAGTGTTTTTAGACATTTAAATAAATTTTCAAATAATTGATCCCAATCCACTACCTCTACCAACATATCACACTCCTCATCCCCCACCCCCAACTACTTATCCATCTCCCACACATCATCCTATAAAATTCCTAATTTATAGTAGTTATATATTGAGGATCCCCAATATCATATTATTTAATATGTGATTTTATATTATATTTGGGATACTATTAAACATTAGTAGATAGAGATAGAGAATCTTTGGTTCACTGTAGAGGATATTATAGATAGATCATCAAGAATACCATTAAATATAAATAAGTTCAGTATAACAGGGCATAATACCAACCATTTATTTCATATATACTTTTTCGACAAATTACATTTGATGTATTCGTAAATTTTTTCCTTTATTTCATATTGGTGTTGATATTTTTAATTTAAATGTTACATATATATTTATATTATAATAATACATTGAGGGTAAGTGAATATTTTTTAGATAATGACAAATTAATTCTAAAATGACTTCATATACAACATCTTGTGGTCTTGATAGATTATCAATATATTCCAAACAAAATTATAGATGTTTATGATTTTTTAATAGAAGATAATATTTTTGGTCATTCAAGGAATGTGATGTTTTTTAAAAAAATATTTCATGGAGCTTGTAATTAGAGATGGGTTGGGAATTAACAAAATGAAAGCATTTTCCATGTATGTGGATTATCATATATCTTTTAGTTATTTTAATTTATTAAAACTTTAAAAAATATTTTTTTTGTAATGGTATTTATATACTATTTTATATAGCTTGATACAATGTCATTTTATATATTAATGGACCAAAAATTTATTTCACCTATATAAATGGAAATATATATTGTATAAAGAACCATTTATATTGATGAATGACATAAAATGAATGCAATTATTTTGTATTGGATGATTTCTTATCTTTAAGAGTATGAAATATATATCTCATAAGGTGTTATATCTCTTAACAAAATAACTAATCACATTATATGTCACGACCCGTCCTATTGGGGCCCGGCTCGTGACTCCCCAAGCCCACCCCAAATAAGCTAGAGGTTGGTGACTAACACCGAGTAGGCATATCACTATCGTGGGAGGCATTTTTTAAGTACTTGTACACACGCACATGTCTCTAATACCATAACTGCTGAAATTTAATAACCACTAAGGAACAAAATGCAAGCATACAACTAATCCCAAGCAATAGAGTACAATAGAAGTAAAGTGCAGAACGTAAACTATGCCAGAATACAATCCCACCAAAAGAAAGAGTCTGCTAACTATAATGTCCAAACTGTAAGCAAGAAAAAGGTATTGGGACTTCTTCTCATAGCCATAATAACATGTCATCCTGTAAGGAACTTAGAAATCTCGGTCTGAACCTGGTCTTCCCATGACTCCATCTAAAGGTTACTCGTCTCCTCAAGACATGACACGTGCGGGAAAAGCCCGTGCAGGGGTGAGTATAACAATACTCAGTAGGGGACCCCAAAAACCACAAGAAAATACATAAAGTAAAGGTACAATAATCTATTCATGGTATATTTCTACAGAACATACAGAAAGAGAATCATATATAGATATACTTGAAACTCAAACACATAGTCTCTAGGTAAGTCATAATGACTACGTACCCACGATAGAGATCAAGTTCGAAGATTCCCCAAAGCAATCGTCTGGGAGAACTCACTCCATGATTCTAATAGCCTTGATGATTTCCACCTGAGTAGTAGTGTTTTTCGGGAAAATCTATGAGAGAGAGAGAGATGCAAAGATAGATCTGAAGAGAGAACATATACACTATTTTCAGGAGAACAACCTCCTGAGTGGGGAAAGATCATGATACATGGATGATGATCACTGTTAGGGACTTCGAGGATACCACGACTCTTCTGTATTCCACTTTCTATGTAAAGGATCAACATCTTTTAGGATTGGTTAGGTTGATACCTGACTCTACAAAGAGTCATTAGTTGATAGAGGTTCTCACTTTGGGTCTCTCTTAGTGATACCTAACTCTATCTCGGAAAGTCCTATTAAAGGGGTCATACTCTTGTGTCTAGAAATGATACTTGACCTTCAGGGGAATTAGAAAAGGGGAACTATCACAAATGAAAGTTGTCCATATAAAGGTCTAAAACATGATTAATCCATGTTTTGAGAAGTACAAGGTGTGTATAAGGGTCACACGCCATGTCCTTTGACCCCGAGTACTGTTCGTGTACAATGGACCATGTCATAAGGATTGTCGCATAGAAGAAGGTATAAATGGCATGTAAGATAATAAAATGTCGTGTTCCACTGTCTGGGGATGTCTCCCAATACTCTGGCTATGTGCCCGTACATAGCTTCAACCCGTGTGTCCCAGATCGTGTACCGGTACACGGGGTTGCCCACGTATCCTGGTGTGTCTGGCCATGTGGAGGAGTGCATGTTTTGTAATCCATCCTGAGTCCATGTATCTTCTGAGATACACGTTGTGTCTACGTAAGGACCCACAGTCCATGTGATGATGATCACACATCATGTTAGTGCTTCCATTCGTCTAGATATCCAGTCATCAATAGGTGGGGCCCACACATCATGTCCTCCCAAAAGAACATTTCTTCCTTCACTATGTGTAGCGTGCATACCCTAGCTACCACCATGCTGGTCCCAGATGGCATGTTCTTTTGAATACATGTCTTATTGATCAGGATTTTCCAAAAATCACCATTCTTCACCTCCACACCTCAGGTGATCCTCTGATCTCGATCTGACCGTGCAATAGCTTTGAGGCTCCAGGTTTGAGGTCATCCTAACACCATGAAGACTCTTAAGATGGTTTCACACCTCTAATCTCCCTTGAAACACATATCAATCCACCCACACAATGAATGCTTGATGAAAAATCCCCCTTTGATCCGAGACAATTCTTTATCTGTCATCACCGCTGAACCTCCTCTAGTTCGTTGGGATGTTATATCTCTTATTTGGGATCTTTACATTGAAAAATGGATTCACAACGATCATTTGTTCGTCACCCCACAAAGAACGTGAAGAACATGGGTCAGGGGAGGAGGAAAACAATAATAAAATGAGGAATAAACATCCTACATCATTCTTCATGGTGTTGATCTTCTCTCATTAGTTGATTAAAATAGAAAAAATAAAAAACTAATTGAATCTAGCATGGATTTATTCCCTGAATCAAAATCCCTGAAGGAAATGGAAATAATAACACCCTCCCACAAGAACCCAAGATTTTCATATCAACCTGTTTGTGGGTTGATCCACGTTCTTCATTTAAACCAAGAATATGGAAGATATAAATCAAAAGACAAACCCCTACATCGATTTGGTTGGAGAATGGTATCCATGTCGTGTTTGTTGGGGAGGTTCTGTCGAATTAAATGTGTATAAATTGATTACACTAACATCGTCCAACAATGGGTTCTCCATCATAGCTCCAACAGCAATCTTCAATTAGTAGGGTTATATTGCTAACCCTACGAACATTCCATAAGCATGTATATAAAGTTTAGGAATTAGGTCATTTTGTTAAAAAGGAAATAAAAATAAAATAAATTATTTATTTATATTATTTCTTTTAAAATGATTGAAAACTAAACTTTGTAGCCAAGATGCTCCAGTCGATGTTAAGCCTTGGATAAGATAAATTTTCTGCTTTGAATTCAATGGTTCCCTCGGATTTATGATCAAGGAAACTGTTTAAATGTTATTTCAAATCTTTTGTAAAATATCTTCAGTTTGGTATTTAGAGTTTAAATTATTTCAAAAATTTATTCTGGGCACCCTGGGCTTACGAATAACATGGTTTCATTAGGCCGAGTCTCGTAATAATTCCATATAATATTTAAAAATAATACACAGAATATCTGAGACAATACATTCACCCCACCTTATGTATTTACGTCCTGAAAAGCCAAAGAAAGGGACTACTCAAATAGATGTGGGTACTGTGCATGAATCAGTGCCTCCCACTCCCATGTGCTCTCTTAAAGATTCATGTGCTACCACCATACTTGAACTAGGGTAATCACTTGCCTATAAAGGACCCTCTCCTACCAATCCTCGATCCCCACTAGGCACTCAGCGAATTTTGCTCCATCCTTGATGTCCAGATCACCCCTATCGATGACATACAATAGTTCATGCACGTACCTCCACAATTGTGACACGTGGAATACATCATGCACCCAGTGCAACTATGGTTGAAGGGCTATGTGGTACACCACCTCACCAACTCTGCATAGTATCTAAAATGGGACAATGAACATTGGAGATAACTTGTTGCCCTGTCCAAATATCTACAACCCTTGATGAGGTGAGACCCGAAGAAATACATATTCCCCATCCTCAAAATGAAATGGTTTTCATCATTTTTTAGCATAAGTATTCTGAAAACTCTGTGCAGTCTTCATCCACTCTTGGATGATATGCACCTTCTTGGTGGTAGCTCACACCATCTCTGGACCCATGACTGCTAAATCTCCGGGATCGGTCTAGTAAAGCGCTGACCCGCAGGGTCCCCAATATAATGCCTCAAATAGTGGCATACTAATGGTGTAGTGGTAGCAATTTTTGTATGCGAACTCGCTAGTGTTAATTGGTCCTCATAACTACGACTAAAATCCAAGATACGGGCCCGCAACATATCCTCCGGAACCTGAATAGTCCTCTCCGTCTAACCATCAGTCTGGGGGTGGAACACCATGATCAGGCATAGCTGAGTCCCAAAAGCCTCCCACAAACTCTTCCACAACTAGGGTGTGAAAAGGTATCATGATATTTGACTATCATCAAAGGAACGCCATGAAACTGGACTATCTTTTGCATGTAGAGGTGTCTCAATCTCTCTATGGAACTCTACTCCCTTCTATCTAGGAAGTGGGCCGACTTGGGGAGTCGGACAACGATCACTCAATTGGAATCATTTCCCTTCGATGTTTGTGGTAATATCATCTTTAATTCCATCGATATTTCATCCCACTTCCACTATGGCACTTCCATGGGTGAGCTAACTCTACGGAAACCTAGAGCTCAACCTTTAACTATTGGCACATAAGGCATCAAGAAATTAACTCTACTAATTTCTTCTTCATACATGTCCACCCGAACTGACACCAGAGGTCTTGGTACAATTTCTCCACTTTAGGATGTACTAATAAGGGGGATGTATGAATCTCACTCATAAAATCCACCTACAACACCACTAGAATAACTACGCATCCTTGGAAAGAACGATATTCTACCCACCTTGCGAATGTCTACCAGGATCATGTCATGTAGACAACTGACTAAGTAGAGTATCACAGTCGATATCCCCTAGTTGTGCCTCCTTGACTCACCATAAGAGTGGATGGGTGAAATTCTTGGATTAGAGATAAGTTTCATTATCTCCCTCTATGAAGGATAACTATAGAGAGGCCAACTATTTCGACAACTCCCTTAGCATCTATGAACATGATATATTGCTGAGATCATCATCCACAACTTTTCCCTTCCTAGGAGTATACATTATCTCGCTGTTATAATCCTGGAAGAGCTATATAAATCTCCATCGCCACTGATTCATATCCTTTTTCCAGAAGATGTACTTGACGCTCTGATGGTGATAGTAAAAGATAAATCATTCACCCATCAAGTAGTGTCGCCACATCTGCAATGAGAATACTACCACTTCCAACTCAAGATCATGGGTCAAATAGTTCTACTCATGTGTCCTTAGTAGGTAAGAACCATAAGAAATCAACACCAGTCTCTCCAACAAGACACAGCCAAGCCCGAACCCTGATACATCACAGAAAACAACATACCTGACACCCTCCTCTGGCGATATCAATATAAGTGTGCTTTTGAAGCATTTCCTCAGCTACTAGAAAACCAAATGGCACTTATCCTTCCATACGAATGTCCACCCATTTCTATTCAAGGATTTCATTGGTGCTGGTATCAACACGAAATCAGGGAAAAATCTCTGGTTGTATCCTGCCAGCCCAAGGAAGCTCCAATACTCTATCACACATTAGGGTAGCTCCCCTCCTAAAACCTCCTTGACCATGGTGGGGTCCACTGCTACTCCATATGCAAAGATAAAATTTCTCAGAAATTGGACCTCCTTTATCCATAACTGGAACATCGAGAGCTTCCCATAAAGCTAGTGCTCTTGGAGTACGTCTAGAACCATCTGCAGGTGTCTCGCGTTCTCCTCCTGTGACACTGAGTACACAAGTATTTCATCTATAAATACCTCTATGAACTGGTCTCTGTAATGATGGAAGATCTGGTTCATAAGTCCAATAAACACTACGAGGGATTTTCTCATGCCTAAGGGAATCATCTTGTACTCATAGTGACCGTAGTGGCATCTAAAATCAAGCATTTGCACATCTTGTTCCTATACTCAAAGCTGGTGATAACCCATCCAATGGTATACCTTAGAGAAACAATGTGCCCCTCTCATTTGATCGAAGAGATCTTCAATCCTCATGAATGGATACTTTTTTTTTCACAATAACATAGTTTTGGAACCAGTAATCCACCCACAAATTCAAACTCTCGTCTGAATTATTGGAAAACAAACCTGGGGCTTCCAAGGGTGAAACACTGGGTCTTATGAGTCCTTTAAGATAAAAATCATCCAACTGCCCCCCTCATATTGTGAAGCTCTATAGGAGACATTTGGTATGATGGTGAGTATATCGGTTCCATCCTAGGGTGCAAGGCAATGTAGAAGTCGATCTCCTGGTGGGGATGAAATCCTGGAACATCATCTAGAAATACATCTCCATAAATCACCGGAACTACTGGGAACTAGAATCTCACAAGATCCACTTCTCCAAGGGTAAGGCTTGCCAACTCATGAGTGATCGGTTGTACCATCCTATGCATGAACCCATTCTGTGCATCTTGGGTTTCCCATTCACCAACAAAGGAAAACCTCATTCTATCATTGTAGACACACAACAATCTTGGCCAAATGTAATAAATTTGGTAATGGACCAAATATAACCAATATAAACTAAGAATGATGTCATAATTCCTCGATGCTACAACAAAGAGGTTCTAATTGAAATATCTCCTCAAAGGGAAAGATCAAACTGTCCGCAAAGATGCGGGATTGTCGAGTCTCATCCCATAGGTGTATCCAAGTGTAAGAGTTAAGTCAATGGATCTACCATAATCTCAAGGTTTTTCACAAGACAAGTGGTGAGGAAGGAATAACTATCACCTGTGTCTATAAGTATGGAATCTAATGTATAAAAGACACATATCGTACCTTTAATCGTCCGTAGAGTCCCTGGTTCACATGCCTCGACCGCATGTATCTATCCTCACTCCTTTCACCCGACTACATGAGCCTAGTGCGGACCTCCTAGGGGTGGTGGTGCAAGTAGATCAAAGTGTTTTTCACCACCTAGATCTCTCCTTTATCCTATTCCATGTCTTCCACCTGGTGGGTCTGCCTACTCCACTCTCTGCCCCTGCCTCAGTAGTCCATCCACTTCCTCAATTTCAATAGCTCAACAGGTTGGACAGTCTCTAGTGTGATGTCGTCTACTGCCACATGAGTAGAATAACCTCTCCCTAGGCTGATTGGATCCATCCTGATGTCCCTAATGTGTTGATACACTGTTTTGGGTCCTCCTGTGACATCTCCCATGCCCTGATCCATGTTCCTGATGTCAGCTCTCTACTGCCAAGGTCACCACAACTATCTTCCTACTAATGACTACAACCAGTTGTCTCTGCTCTACCAGGAAGCTCTCAATCCCCAAGGACAGCTTGAGAACTCCATCATAAGTCATAATTCATAGGCATGACGGTAGCTCGTATTTCCCATTGTAGACCTCGCTCGAAGGTCCGATCTTGCCAATGTTGACCCTTGACCATATCCACTGAGGATCTGTTGAGGTTGGTGAACCTCGACGAATAGCCAGCCACCATCAAACTTCCCTATTAGAGCAAAATAATATTTTGGTTATGCATTGCTATTAGCATAACTGTGGAACTCCTCCCTAGAGAGCTGCTCAAACATTGTCCATGAAAGAGTCTCCTAATTATGATTCTGTGTGGTCAAAGTCCACTATCATCCCACTAATCCTTGAAGAATGATCACTCATATGATCACAATATTGTCTTATGGTGTCCTCACTAAATGAAAAACTATGGTCACCACCTCAATACCGTCCTCACCTTCTTAAAGGTTGGGCTCGCCTTGGAACTTGATGTGTGTTTGTCTTTGAAAACTCATGGAGAACGCTTATCTTGTGCTCTTTGTCTATCGGTATTGTTGGTACCATGTGCTACTCCACTGGTGGAGGAATAGAAGGTTCACCACCTCGAGGTAACTCCTGGGGAACTGCTCCCTGTATCAAATCATCGTCACTAAGGGGGTCATCCTCGTGATCGATTAACATAATCCTAGTGGTTATGTGTCACAGAGTCATATTGTAAGGAAAAATCATATGCCATGTTCAATGAGTATATCTTGATTGCTGACCCAAATGACATGGAAAACACCACCCATTCCTATTTGATGCATCTACCATTCATTTATTTAACTAAAATGGGTGCTTTCATGTAAGGAGTTGAAAATAAAGTTATCAGAGTCTTGGTGTATGGATACGTCGTCTGAACGAACAAATACTTGAGTCCCTTGCCTGAAATCCAAACATAGAACAATTGAAAATGTTTCCCCAAACCAATATAACAGACTCTTGGTCTTATGGTAGAACTAACCACCATTGATAGCACTATGTCACAACCCATCCAAGTGGTTCCCACGCCACGACTCCCCAAGCCCGCTTCCAATAGGACATGGGCTAGTGACTAAAACCGAGTAGGCATATCACTAGCATGGGAGGAATTAACAATGTACCTGTACACACACACACACACATATCCAAGCCCACAAATGTGGAAAAGTAAAAAACCACTAAGGAAAAAAATGCATGCAAACAACTAAACACAACCAACAGAGTACAACAGAAGTAAAGTGTGGAATGTAAACTGGACCAGAATACATGCCCCCTAAATGAAAGAATCTGGAAACTACAAATTCCATCATATAAGAAAGAAAAATGTTTTGTTACTACTGCTCATAGCCATGGGAACTCCTAGTCCTTTAAGGAACTCAGAAATCTCAGATTGGTAATGGTCTGTTCTGGACTCTGTATAAAGGCTGCTCATCTTCAAAAGACCCTACATGTGAGAGAAAAACCCGTGCAAGAGTGACAATAAAAATATTAAGTAGGGGACCCCAAAAACCAAAAATAAAAATACAATGTAAAGGTATGGTCATCTCTACATAGTATATGTCTACTGAACACATAGAAAGAGAAACATATCCAGATATACTTGAAACTCAGACCTTTAGTCTAGAGGTATGTCACAACGACCGTATACCCATTCTAGGTATTCATTTCGAAGATTCTCTATAGAACTCATCCGGGAGAACCCAATCCACGAGTTTGATAGCACTAATGATGTTCACCATAGATGTAATTTTTCCTGGAAGAATCTTTGAGGGAGAGTGATGCACTGATAGATATGAAGAGAGAACAGATAAAATTATTCCAACTTAACACACTCATAAGTTGAGAAAGACCGTGATACACAAATGAGGATCACTTCTAGGGCCTTGGTGGATACCATGACTCATCCGGATTCCAGCTAATAAGTAGAGGATTAGTGTCCTGTAGGATTGGTCACATCAATACCAGACTCTACCAAGGGTCATGAATGGATAGATGATCTCTCTTTGGGCCTCTCAGTGGGATACTAGACTCTATATCAAAATGTCCAATTGAAGGTATCATAATCCTATTGAAGGTATCATAATCCTATTGAAGGTATCATACACAACTTCAACCCATGTGTCTCAGACTGTGTACCGGTACATGGCCAGCATACATGGAGTCTAACCTAGATAGTGGAACACGACGTGTCATTATCATACAGTCCATGCACTAATCCAAACGAAACATGTCCAAGGAATGGTTGAAAATAGGTTCAATCCATGTACTGAGAAGTACAAGACATGTAGAAGGGTCACACACCATGTCCTCTAACCCTGCGTAATGCCCATGTATAACGACTGGTGTCGTAAGGTTGGTCATGTAGAAGAAGGTATGCATGGATTGTATGATGATAACAGGTCATGTTCCACTATCTAGGGAAGACTCCACGTATGCTGGCCATGTGCCCATACACAACTTCAACCCATGTGTCTCAGACTGTGTACCGGTACATGGGGTAGCAAACATATTCGGTCATGTTTTGTTGTGTGGTGGGGTACATGCCATGTAAGCCCCAATGTTTTTTTGTATCTCTCAAGATACGCATTGAGTCTGCATAAGGGCCCACTAGTCATATGACAATGGTCAAACACTGGGTAAGTGCTTCTTGTCTTCCGAAACTCCAGTCACTACTGGGTGGGGGCCACATGCTCTGTCCTTCCAGAAGCATGTCGTGTCCTTCACCTTGTCTAGCACAAAAACCCTAACAGCTTCCTTGAAGGTCCCACATGACATGTTCTTCAGAATACAAGTCGTGTTCATCAGAATTTTCCATAAATCGTCATTCTTCACCACCCTACCTAGTTTAATCCTCAGATCCATGATCTGGCCATCTAATCTCATTGAAACTCAAGGTTTTAGGGTTCTCAGACACCACAAAGCCACTTCCGATGTTTTTGGACCACTGATCAGCCCTAAAAACACGTATTAATCCACCAACATGAAGAAATATTGAAGAACAATTCTTCTCGATCTGAGTTAATTCTTAATCCACCATCATCGTCAAACCTCTCCTAGGTCATCTCAATTTCGGATCCCCAATTTGGGATCATTTTGTTGTGAAATTGATTCACAATGATCTGTTATTCGTCACCCCTTAAAGAATTCAAAGAACACATCGTGAGGGAGGTTGAAAACAATAATCAAAGGACGAACACACCTCCTCCATCATTCTTCATGGAATTGATCCACTCCCATTAGTAGGATGAAAAATATAAAATCAAAATAGTGAATTAAATATAGCATGGATTTATTCCCCGATTCAATATCCCTAAAATAAATGGAAATAACAACATCATCCCACAAGAATGCACAATCAGCGCATCAACTTGTTTGTGGGTTGATCCGCGTTCATTATTTTTTCCAAGAAAAAGGAAGAAATAAGTAAAAAGTCAAACCCCTACCTCGAGTCATTTAGAGAATGATCACCACACTGCGTTCGTTGGCTAAGATCTGCCAATCCAAGGTGCACTGATCAATGGCTCTGACGTCGTCCACCTACAGGCTCTCCTTCATAGCTCCAACGAAAGTCATCAATTCGTAAGGTTATGCGGCTAACCATATGTATATTCTACATCCATTTATTTAAAGGGTTGTAATTAGGTTGTTGGATTTAAAAGTAAATAAAAATAAAATAAATTATTTATTTATTTTATTTCCATTAAAACGTTAGAAAAATAACTTTTGCAGTTGACCCACGGCGGTCGATGTTAGGCCCTGCCTAAGGTAAATTTGCTACTCTGAATGCAATTGTGCCCTCATATTTCTGATTCAGTCTCCCTTTTAAAAGATATTTAACATTTTTTTGTAAAACCTCTCATTCATGCTATTTAGATATTAAATTATTTTGAACATTTTTTCCAGGAACCCCGGGCCTCATAATCACACGACGTCCCCAGGTATGTTCTCTTAAAAATTCCATATAATATATAAAAATAGTACATGGAAAATCTAAGACATTAAATTGTAGATTTTTTTGTGTATTAGTTTCCATTTGATATTGGATATTTTTTGACCAAGGTATAAGTCGCATTACTGGGTATCCTCTATCCCTGATAAAGTGTGATACAATTTAAAGATTGTATTGAACATGTATGTTTTAATACTAGAACACTTTTTTGTGTTATAATGACATTTAAATTTATTTCATACATATTATTTCCAAAAAATCATGTGATTAACTTTTAGAGATAATAAGAAAGATGACCATAAAGATCAAATATGTAATATTAATGGGGAATTTTCATTTACAGTTACAATATTTTGGACTGATGTATGTGAATTGTTATTTTGAATTGAAAAATAATTTTTAAACAGAACTTTATTAAACAAGAATGAGTAATTGAATGCACAAACTATGTTCTAAGATTTGTGTTTGAAATAATTAAAACATGTACAGTTACAAAATCACATAGGTATAGATTTTTTTTAAATATTTCCTTTAATTTTTTAATCATTTTATTCATAATAGATGTTAAAATATATTTTTTAATTTATAGTTTTTTATGACCCAATAACATATTCTGGACAAGAGATAATACATTTACAAAGTGAACGAGAAGATCATTTCAATGGTCTGATTGGGTTATAGTTTATTGGTAATATATATTATCAAGTAGAAAGTTCAAAATGTAAATATTTGTTATATTGATGCAGCTATATTTATTTTTCTAGCATGGTCTTGTATATCTAATGGATTTTATTTAAGTAATTTTATTTAAACAATTTATTTTCCACGTCGGTTATTTCATTATTCATGTGAAATATATAAAAAGTGGATTTATATTGTTATTTATTTCGAAAAAAATCTAATAAATGGGTTTTAACATCGGTTTATATATAATAAATATATAGAACCACAAATAATTTTATTAGTCAGATTTTTCATGTCAGTTATAAAAAAATTGAAGTGAAAACATAAAAAAAATATTTTATAATGTTGGATTTCATAGAAAATTATATGATAAATTCACATCAATTATTATAAAAAAGACATGAAAATCAGAATAAAAAATTTATATTTTTCATTCATGTCGTCCATCAGATAACCGACCTATAAAACCATTTCTGTCAATATTTTTTATATAAACTAATATGATAAGTTGTTTTCATCATAGGTTATTCGATATTCAATGTGGAAAATCATTTAAAAAATATGTTCTTTAGTCTATAATTTAACATCATATTTTCAAAAAAAAAATTAAAATACATCTAAAATATAGTTTACCATGTCTATTTTTAGTAATTCACGTATTAAACCTTCTTCATATTTTTTTATGAAATTGGTTATTATTAACTTATTGGAAAAACATTTTTACTATGTCTCACGCAATAACATTGTGTAGTAACCGATGTTAAAAACCAAAAAACCTAATTCAAATACAATTATTTACTAGTGTTACATGGGATATTTCCCTTAATTATTCATTAAGAGAAATGAAGCATCCTAATTAATTCTATGAAAAAAATTAATCATACGATCAAAATCTCACGAAAGGGGTTGGTCAAAACACTATAAATAAAATCACCATGCACTCATCCTTGCTCCAATGTAGTTTTACTTCGTAGGGGAGAAAATTGGTGCACCATATGATTTCCAAGTCCCCAAGTACCTATACTATCCATATAGCTCAAAGACCACGGCTATCATACTACAAATCCCATCAAACAATTGGGGATCCACTCCTCTCCGGTGAGCATATATATACTGAAAGAGTTACCAACCACATAGAGGACCTATTTCTTCATGTGGAGACATGATCAACAAATTAGACTACTATATCCACCCTTGTATGAGTTTTCTCATGCCTCTATGAAGGATATTTGATAAACCATCAATTAGAAAGGTTGAACTGCACGCCAAATCACTAGTGGAGTATTGAATCCATTAATAAAAGGGACAACCTAAACATCTTCATAGGCTATAATCCCAATTGTTTAATAAATTTCCATCTCTACATTTTCCAAGCCACATATTTCTCAAAACCTATAGTCTAATTAAAGGATACCATTGAGAATAATTCTAAAACACAAACTCCATATCCCAAATAAACTCATAGGATGCTACAAGTAATTGAGAACATCTACCATCCACATCATGAACTGGACAAGAATACCATCATATAATTAGTTTATAATTATAACTAAATATTATTCTATCCAAATTATACACACCGAATAAAAATAGGGTGCATTGTAAAGATGGAAAATCTCATTAACTTCCACATTCATCTAAAAGTTATTTCTAGTAACGCTATTTCATAGAGGATGCTATATAAGAATAAGATAATATTTTACTTTCATGAATTTCTATCCATCAATTATAAAAACATCTAGAAAACCTCAGTAGAATTTTGATCGCTAATTGAATTAGAGGTTCCTAAACACCTAAGTTAAAATTCTAAATGGGATTTACAAACCTCGTACCTACTAGACATCAACAACAAGACTATATTGATGACAAAACTTGTCTAGGATTCCAGTCAGAACCAAATAGCCATTCCAATAGCCACTAATTGTAATGAGGACCCCAAAATATTTTTATACATGGATATATAATTTAAATGAACTATATACATATCCAAATCCATCTTAAGTGTCAGAAAACATGAAAAATAATTTCGTGGGGAATTTATATAGCATTAAAACCTAGGGCCCCACTCAAGGAATATGGATATTCCAAACATGCGTGTATTTTCCAAATACATGTCATTCCATAAGAAAAAAATGGTGTGTAATCCACATGGTGTAATGAGTCATGTAACATATCTCCAACCACATCGTGTAATGTAATATGGCATTTACTATCACATTCCATATGTCCCAAAATGGTGTCTTACCAGAAAACAACCTAGGATAGCCCCTAAACCATTCTCCTAGTATTTCCTAAAACATCCACAATTTGAATTCCTAATATCCATGTGGTGGTGAGAATCACAAATGGTAATTTTATAAAAACCAGTGGGATTGATTTCACCCAATAAAATTTAATTAAAAACACAATAGAAACAAGATGGGATTCTAACATGACATGTCCATGGATTAGACATCCATGAAAAAATGAATAATAAATTTCAAAGTAAAACCACTACCAAATAGAGATAAAAAATAATGTATAAATAAAATTTAGAACCATAATTAAAGACTAATAAAAATCCCAAATACAAAAAATAAGGACGGACAAGATGGATTATGTGAGTAAAATTTTATAGAAACAAAAAATAAATCCAAAATGTGTGCCTGATCACTATGTGATCCTACGGGTCACCCTCTAATCCCCAAAACAATACATAGCCCTATGGAGATTAAAACCAAGATGAAATCTAAACCAAAAATTGAAATGATAATATTCACAAGAGTATGAAACTCAATAGGCATGAAATGTAAAACCACTCCCAATCCATTACCCATAAATGAAAATTGAATAATTTTTAGTTTGAAATAGAATATATAAACATAGGTTATACTTATACAGTTGTATGTAAAAAAATAATGGTCTATTCCCCTTATTTTATTTAAAATTTGACTTAGTTAAAACATCTTTTATAGGAATTTTGAAAAGAGAGTTATTAAAATTTTTAAAAATAGGAAAATATTGATTTTGTAAAATTTTATTTCATTAAAAATATAAAATAAAAATAATTTAAAAGAGTTTAAATTTTTTTCAGAAAAAACATTAAAATAATATTTTTTAAAATATATAAGTAGCACATAGATGAAATTCAAAATAATAATAATAATAATAATTCATCAATGAAATTAGTAATATGATAAAAAACATGTTATATACTATGATAGTGACACAACTATGATAACCAGCATAAACAATCATGTTCCCAAAGGTAAGGGATTGCATATGAGATGTGGAATATTATAGAACATACTTTTAAATATCCATCGTATTGACATATCTGATGTAATCAAATGGGACAAACCCTCGGTTGTACACTTCTTGGCCTAATCGAGGAGAAAAAATATAAAGTTGAGGAAAGTATATACTTAGGGACACTAGATAGAAATTAATTCTATGTAAGTTAATAAAGTTTTCTTGGATGATTTTCTAAATACTCTAGGTTTTTGTTGTATATTTTAAATTGGGTTTATCCAACCAATAGAATCTAACAATTATATGAATGAAAATTTAATCCATCACATGAACATAAGTCATACACACACAACTCACCCTCAAGCACCATACCTATGAATTTCCCCTTACTTCCAAAACCATCATTTCAATATGGAATTATAATACCAAACTAACTAGTATTTTTCAAGAGAAAGCAAATTTCAAATGTGGAAACAAAGCCTTTAAATTTCTTTAACAAAAAAAGAATTCCATGAATGAATAACTACCACCTATAAGAAGTTTTAATACTATTTTGAAATCTTTTAGAAAGAAAAAAAATCACTTTAAATCTCAGAATTAATTTATAAAATCCAACCGATCATTTTATCAATGCAATGATGTAAAAGGTTAAATAAAAAAAGTTTATAAGAAATGTTTTAAATGAAAACACATTTTTCATTTTAATGATAATGAAGAGAAGATTTTTTATTTTAATTAATCTTTAAAACACGTAATTAAATTTGTCTATGTCAAAATAGAATTATGAACAAAAAATAATTAATTTTTTCTTAAATTAAAATTCAACACATTTGGAATCCCACCTTAAACCATATGAAACAAGTCACTTTAGATAAAAACCACAATAAAAATCATCAAGACGAGGCTCACAAGATAGAGTTATCAAACCCAACGAATTAGATGCACAACTTTATCATATAGGGTTCTTCCAAGAATGAATATCATAAGGGTGGAAGAGGAAAAAAAGATAAAGACGCTAAAAAATAAAATGGATTAGAGAACTAATCTTAAATAATAGAACCCAAAACCATGAATAAATCCCACCAAATAGTCCAATAGAGAAGAATAATTGATGGGGATGAACTTGGGGTATGATCACATTAAATGGGGGTGGAATAATGTTTTTGATCCTAAAATAAGTATAATAAATAATAGATAATGTTCCCAGATTTTAAAAAATGGATGGGTTGTATAGTTTGATCGCATGGTTTGGGAAACCATGTGTTAACCATGTGAAATGTATATGTAAACATATAGAACATTTTTATTGTTATTTTAACAATGTTTTCAAAAACCACGCACAATTCGTGCACCCTTATCCTTAAATAAAAAGGACCACCATGGTTTAGGTATGGATTCACATGTTTTGGACTCAATCGCACATTAATTTTGTGGAAAAAATAGTGAATGTCCAAAATTAATGAGTTGGTGGAACTATGTATTGGTAGCCATGTGGTGTTACCTAAACCATGGAAACATACTATAAAATATAATGAAAAATTAACTAATATCATAATTTCAACATGAACCTATCAGAAATCTAAGCAAAAATCCAAAAATTTAGTAAATAAAACAAAAAATGAAACAGTTTTCAGAGTTTGACAATTATATAAACCAAAACTCATTCCCCCTCAAAATCATGGTATGAAATGGTTTATAAAAAAATTTAATGAGTTATAGAACTAATATTATAGATGTGATCTATAAAACATTAAGAGATACTGAAATTGCTGAAAATAATTGATAATATCGTACTCAAAATAGAAAAGGGACCTAATTTTTTTCCAATTCCCTCATAACAAACTAAAATGGGAAAGAAACCAAAAAGGGATCCTCTAATAAATTGAATAGTTTAACACCATAAAGAACAACCTCATAATAATTGAATTAAATTTATGTAAAGGAATGTAACAGAATGATCCAATGAATGCTAATCATCAACACATTTCCTTTGAGTGGGTGGGGTCGGGTAGGAAATCACAAATGGGTCTCCGACAAAAACAAATTATACACATGATCAAAGGGATAAGATCCCACAAATGAACCATGAATTTTGATCTCCAAAAAAATTTAGAATTCCACTTATACAAATAATTTAGAATAAAACTTTGTACTCCAAGAAGAATGAAAGATTAAAATAATCATAATGATGGAAAAGGTTTCAAGGAGAATTTTATAAGTTATAGGGATACCATAATAAGAAATTATCTCCCCATTTTATTGAAAAATAACCATCCCTATCATGAATAGCCAATATGAATTGGTTAAAATATAAAAAGACACAACTCGAAATACCTCAAATATACATACATAAAAAAGTACAACATAACGCTAGACATGGTCGATGGGAGAGTGTATTTCAACATTGTTTTCATAACTCAAAAACATGATAAAACCTAACAAACAAATATAATGTAACAGTAATTGCAATCACTAATACTCTAACCCAATCAACCCAATGCACATCCCATAAAATCAAGAACCTCGTCAATGTGATGAAATCACAATGAAGCAAGAACATTCCACAAGTCAATCAATATTCATTCCTAGAAAGAATATGGGAAACCCATAAAGACATAATAATCATGAACCTATAAGGAAAATACACCTATTATAGGATCAGTATGAACATGTTTTTAGAAGAGGAAAATCAAAATTATAAAGTTAGTGTACATCTAGAAAATCGAAGAGAAGGCACTCCAGAAAAAAGACGCTCAACCATTTTATCCAGATCATAAATATATTCCAAATAAAAAGAAAATTGAACTTAGGCTCATAAGAAAAATTAAAAAAATTAAGACACTTGAAAAAATATATAATATTCCCCTTATTAAGTCATTTTAAAATTATGAACCCAATTTTCATATCAAATAACAAAATTTTAGATATGATTTTAAATTTATAAAGTTAGTTATTAAATAAAATATTGATTTTTTAAAATAATAATATCCTTTCAATTTTATATCAAATGATCCTTTATTAATTTTAAAAACCCACTTTTGAAACCAATTTTAATTTCTGAAAATCATTTATCACTTTTTTTTATAGAAATATAAAACATTAACATCATTCCAAAATATTTTTGAAATCCTCATTTTAAATTTAAAAAGACATTTTATGTCACAAAAACCATTTATACCATAAAACAAATGCCTAAAAATTAATATATATTGTTAAAGAAAATTTAAACTAAATTTTTTCTTCATTTGTTTTAAAATAACGTCCAACCATTTAAAATAAATTTGTCATTTATTTTAAAAAATACATTTTCAAAAATCTAAAAAAATGTGTTTACCTTTTATCAAATTTTGGAAAAATCATATACTTTTTTAGAACCAAACCTCATAATTTAAAAATAAATATTTAAATTAAAAAATCTTGTTTTACCTAGAGAACAAAGACATAAAATGATCTAAATTAAATAGGATTTTAAAAAACCAAGACATTGAATTTAAAAGGGGAAATGTTGTATATGTGTTGTCAGGTCGCATGTCTTGGTGAAACTTGTTACAACTTTAAAACTGGAACATAGAGTCATCATGAAAAATATAACTAGGCACTAAATAGATTACATGGTACTATGATGTCCTTGTATACAACCAGTTCACTCACGTTTTCATTACAAAATCACTAGAAAGTAAACAATTAAATAATCAAATGTAAAAATATAACAATACAAAACCCTAAACTATAATCATGGAATTCCATGGAAACTTGTTAATATTACCAAGAATTAGATATCTAGAATATTCTATCATGTACGTCATGAGTTATAAAAAATCTTTCTCCATATAAAATTTATTCAATAATAGAGAATGTAATTTTAAACCCTAAGACCTCTTAGTAACTTTTATTTGATACCATTTTTACATGAACCATCCTTGGTTAGCCCTTGAACTGGGAAACTGAGCTTTCTAGTGACATTGTTGAGGCATGTTTTTTATCACCATGGGGGTGGTGGAAGGAACTGAAGGTATTTAGATGATAACATGTGGGAATGATCTCTCCAAATAAAATATGAAAAAAATAAATAATAAACCAACCAGGATATAAGAATGATACGTCTATGCATTGGACTTCCATGAAAAAATAAATAAGAAATTTCACAATATAACCAAGACAAAACAAATTGAAACATTAAAAAATATATACAAGTCAACACCATAATAAAATATTAAAAATATCCCACAATCAAAATGAAGGAAAGATGTGATAGGAATTATAGATTCTATTATACAGAAACCAAAAATAAATCCAAATATACATCAATATCTCTATATGACCTCAAGAGTCACTCTCCAATCCATAAACCCTTATATCACCCCATGGTGACCAAAACTAATCTATAAATTGAACATAAATTTAAAATTATATGATATGAATGTGTAAGCGTCTCAATTGGAATTCCATGTAATCCCATAACCCTTAAATTATATTTAAATTAATTATTTAATTCTTTATAGTTTGAAAAAATATATATAAAAATATGTTTTACTTCTATATTAGTTTCTACAAAAATCACTATTTGTCTCCCTCATTAACATAAAAATATAACTGACATAAAACATGTGGTTTAGGAATTTTAAAATGTGAGTTAATAAACACTCTAAAAAATTATAAATTACTGTTTTTGAAAAATTCTTCATAAAATGATTATTAATGTTAAAAGGTAAATGAGTTTTAAATTTTTTTCATACATGAATTTAGATTATAATAATTAATTTAAATGGGAGTATCACAAAAAATAAATTCATAATATCAATAATAATAATGAAATAATGAAATGAGTTAAATGAGAAAAAAATGAAGTCTACCTAGAAAATGGTACATCTAAGGTAATTATCATAAATAATCTAGTTCCAATATTATTGATATTACCATGAAGCTAAGGTGAAATTATAGAACATAAAATCCAAAATCTCTCTTATAATCCTGCCTGAAACAATCAAAGAAACCCAATACTGAGTCATAATATACCTAGACTAACCAAGGGGCAGCCTCCTAATTTATATAAATGTATATACAAAGAGAAAAAATCCAACGTGTAATGTTATGCTAGGGTAATAACTTTTCTATAATTATATGTTGGATACTCTATATTCACATAGGATATTTGAAATGGGGGTGATGAATGAAATAGTACGAAATAATTATATTAAATTATATATAATCCAACACATGATCATAAGTCACACACACAAGCATCTCCCCCAAGAAGCCCTCTTAGGAAATTTCCCATTACTTCAAACCCCATAAATACATGAGGAAAGTCCAAAACTAAACTAATTTCTATTCCTTAAGTAATGATAAATCTATGTACACATTACAAGGATTATTTTTAATGATAAATCCCCATTCTAATGTTCCACTCAGGGTTCATTTTTGATAAACAAAAAAAATCACATTAAATTGCCACAAAAATATCTTATAAATAATAATAATTATTATTAAATAATTATATCCAAATAATCTCACGTTATTTTATAATTTATTTCTAAAATCCATCAATTTATTACATCAAATTCTTAGTGTAAATTTAATGAAGATAATTTTATACAAGATTTTGAAATGGAAAACACTTGTTTCATTTGATTGAAAATCATAAAGAGTTTGATTTTCATTTCAATTAATACATAAAAATAGTTAATGAAATTTATCCATTTAAAAAAATTATAGAAAAGGATGAAATCATTATATCTTAAATAAAAATCCAATATATAGGGAAACCAACCTCAAACCATTGGAAATAAGTTTCCATTAACGAAAACTATATGGATAGGCCCCAAGAAAAACCTCACAGGCCATAGTTATAAAATTACATGAATTAGTGTCTCCCACTTTTGGTATAGGGATTATCCAAGAATGGAAAAAATAATTTAATAAGGTTAATATAATAGGAAAAGATAGGGAAAGATGAAAAAATGAGGAAGGACCTAACCTAGAAGAATTAGACATAAAACCTAGAATAAATATCACCAAATCCACCACGTGAGGTGAATAACTGAATGGAGAGTCTCCTAAAGGAATTGTTAATTTATTGTGGGAGGAAGAAAGGGTTTGGGGATAAATACCAAGTAAATAAAAATACGTACATTCAAAAAAAATTAATCCTCGATAGGTCAAGAATTTGTTTCACAAAATTTGGGAAACCAATCACAAACTATTGGAAATGAATCTATTAAATCATTGAGCCCATTTTCATTCTTGTTGCATGATTTCCACTAACCATATTTAATTCGTGCATCCTTACCCTTAATGAAAAAGTTTATGTGTGGTTTCCCCTAGGATTATAATGGCTTGGACTCAATTTTCTACTGCTCGTATGAACTAATCTATGCAAGATAAAACTGAACTAGAAGAGAGCCATATATAAAAGTAACCACGTGGTTTTCCCCTAACCATGTGCACTAATCATGAAATTGAAGGAAAATACATGAACCAAGAAATTTAAACCAGAATTAGAAAACAAACATATAAATGATTCAAAATAAAATAATAAATATATTAAAGATGAATCCATGATTAGGGGGGACAATTATCCACCCATAATTCATTCTTCCCCCATAATTCATTGGATAAAACAAATGATAGAAAAATAATGGGTACCATCCTTAATGATAATGAAATGATATTTTAAATAAGAATAAATTCTAAAATCACCACCAATTATAGATGACTTCATCTTCAATATAGAAAATGGACCTACAACAATTTTTTTGAATTCCTCAACACCAAAAGCTATAAAGGACTTGAAACTAACAAAGGAAACCTATGATAAAGTTAAAATGTTGAATCCCTAAATAACCACCTCAAAATTCATGAAACACACCAACTAAATGGGAATTATTGTAACGAACCAATTAAGTCTAAGTGTGAGCACTTTTCCTTTGGGTGGGAGTGGTTGGGAAGAAAACCATGAACGAGCCTCCAACCATGAAATAAATAATTATATAGATGGTCAGAGAACTATGATCCCACAAACAAAACATCGATTGTGGTTTCACCACTATATTATAATTCCACTAATGTAATATCTCTCCATGAAAACCATGTTCTCTTGGAATATATCATGACTAAAAAATCATAAGGATATATATGTGTTCAAAAATAATTCCATAATTTGTATGGATACCGAAATATATAGTTGTATTTAGGAGTGAATGAAAACCATTATCTCTATGAATGATAACTAGGGAAAACTATTTAAAACATTAAAATACACAGCTCTAAATACCTCAAATAATCTTGCCTCAATAAGTACAACATGAAGTTATAATTGGGTTGAGAGAGAGAGAGAGAGATTAATTGGACATAGTTTTCAAGAAACCAATTCTCTATGAAACCTATCAAACAAATAAAACATAACACTCATCCTAGTCATTGAAAAAAGCTCACCCAATACACCACATGAATATACCATCAATGTCTTATCCTCGTTACAAGGGATAAATTATATTAAACCAAGAAACATCCCCAAGAAAATAAACATTCCTTCATGAAAAGAAATTAAAACCATATGGACATACCAATCAAGAACCCCCAAGGAAAATCCACATATTCTAGGATTATGCTAAAAAAATCAAAATAGTGAAATATCACTATCCTAAAGCTGGTGTACATATAGACAATGGAAGTAAGGAACCTGAGAGGAATATTTTTTTGGTAGATACTGACATTCTCACAAGAAGGAATAATTAATATTTATTTGATAACTATTAAGAATAACTTAAAAATATGAAGAGATTGGAATCACACAAAATTTATACCCAAAGCCAAACATACCATCCCATATATAGTGGGACACACATTAAATTTTTTTATGTCATTTCCATGGTGAAATTACTTGTATACCCTTTTGATCCAAGGAATTGAAACTCAAAACAATAGGCCAAGTCTTCTACATGAGAAATCAGAGGTCCCTAAATTCATTCCACCTTCGATAATTTTTTTCCTTTGAAAAGGAAACATCCCAAACGACTCTCCAAGAGTCCCAAAAACTATCCACCAATAGAAAGATAACACACCAACATATGAGATCCTCAAACTTTTGAATGTTTATAAATCCATTGGATTATATAATGAAGACATACTATAGAACATATCCCTTCTATAGAAAGTATTTTGGGGATAAATTAAATCATCATGTTCTTCAATGAACACCAAATAGCCTCAACCCAATATAGTGGAAGCTTGTGAAACCATCATGACTCACATTGAAAATTTCACTGAGTCTTTCCACCAAAATAGTTTTCTCCTAACATGGGGTTTTGAAGAATCCTGGAATGAAGTGATTCCATGACCAATATATTTCCCTTAGTAATAATCCATATATCACAAAATTTATTGTGGGGGAATCATTATTCCCACTTTTCATAAGGATGAACTAGAATATTATCATACCTAGAATATATAACCACATTAAACAGCACCATTTGACACCTAAAAAAACATACCAAAAAATAGGGGAACATTACTATTTTCATTTCATTAACAACTAACATGAATTCAAATCATCCTTGGATAGCTTAGTTAATGATGATAACATATATCCTTTCATCCTTACCTCTCAAGACACTACACAAAATACTTCTAAAACACTTATTATTTCTGCTTTTCAACCATAAATAGTGACCCAAACTATCACTCCTGGATCCAATGCCCACATATAACAAATGATAAAACATTTTAAATCATAGTTCCATGGATAAATATAACTTATAATAAATCTTATAGTACCATATGTGGTCTCATATTAAAACCCTCACTATGCTATTAAGGTGGCCAAAAAAGTGTGATAATTAAATAATAACAAGTTCTATTCTAGTAACGTTTTAACTAAAACTATTTAGATCATCTCATAATTATAAAATATCCCAGGACAATGATATATAATCCACATAACATGACACATATCACTTCATTGTCTAGAAAATACAAATCAAGATTATTTCTCAACCTCTACTTCAACTCCTTAGAAATCCTTGAAGAATGGCACACCTTAGAGATCAACACTTATCCCCAGAAGTATAATCAGTGAACCAAAAAGGATAGAACAATCCCATAAATTATGAATATATAATTTACCCTATATAAAAAACATAAGGTATGAATCTATGCTCACAAACTGCTGGAATAAAATGTTGTACCTTCCCAAGTGTTTTCTCTGTTAGTAGCATGAGTCCCATGTAACGTCCGTGTTTCCGAAGCCACTGAGAGGCGCCCCATACTCAGTTGGTTACACAGCCTCAAGTTCATTTCCCCACATACCATAGGCTGTCAACTTGTAGCGAGTGCTTGGGTGTGATAGTTGGGAAACTATGTCCTCATTGGTAGAATACACATCGGAAGTAACAACACACATTAGTGGAAGAATCAAATAACCAACAACAATAAATAGCAGAAGACCGGAATAATAAACAATTGGAGAACACATATATAAAAAATGATGCATGATACATATGTTTAAGAAACAATCCAAACAAGTTACAATGCTATAAATAAAAGCAATGTTAAACCAAAGTACAAAATAAAAAGATAAACTGCTCCATAGCATCACAAGCCTAAGCTCGGTCCCATGCTCTCTAACTCTACAGTAAGTCAAGTACCTGAAGTAGAAGGGCGCATTCCCTAATCTATAACTGCAGTAATATAATCTGTTTGGGCCCAAAATAATGACCCAAATATGGTTTTAGACTAAATCCCAGTAGGAAACCACCGAAAGATCTGTGGCTAATAGTCAGTGAATATATGGCAGTTAAAAGTACAGAAAACAGTAAACCTAAAAGTACACTGCAGTAAACAATCCTAATTTTCAATATCAACCAAAAACAAGAAAATATCTAAACACAAATAGGCTACCCTCTAGGAAGTATTCATAGCCATCCCCTCTGGTCTTACCTAAGAAATACAAGCAACCCTCAGGGTAGTGCACTCGGCCTAACGCCTCTGGTTCAGTCATAAGAATTCATAAAGAGTCTCAGAGGAAGCACTCATAGTAAATTTTATTTATATTTTAAGTTAGTCAGGGACTCTCTGAGGAAGCTCACATGTTCAATTCCACTTATAAACCCATGGTCAAGGACCCTCTGAGGAAGCTCACTCTGTCAATTACCCTTATAGCCCAGGTCATTCAAAGAATCTCAAAGGAAGCTCACTTGGTCAATTACCTCTTATAGTCTTGAGTAATCAAGGTAATTTAAAGTAAAAAAATATATGAGGAAGGTCGCACAGTCAATTCCTTCTATAGACTAAAGTGTTCAAAGACTCTCTTAGGAAGCTCACTGGGTTAATTCCCCTTATAGTCTACTACACCAGGCTCTCACAGCACTCTGTAGGCCAATGAGCATAACAATGAAATATGGGAAAAGTAAACCTACAGAACTACTTGGATTATCAGTCTACAACATATTGTGCAAGTCAGAGTACAAATAGTCAACCCTATAACTCTAGGCATAGAAAACAGGAAAGGTGGCCTAATAGGCTAAACATGACCAAACGGTCGTTAAAAGAGAATGCATGGGAAAAACATCCAAAGCATAGTAAATCACCCCTATTCACATCCATTTAACCTCTACACAATCATACAAGCATAGAAGGCAATCGGCAGGGGTAAACCGGAAAACACGAAATACCATGTTCAAGGGTATTGGTGGAATTTGCTCATAATACTCAATGAAATTGAACGGAAAGGCAAAAACCACATACCTTGGTGTTGTAGGAACGATATATGTGATCCTCGAAGTATGAATCTCCCTAGATCGCTGAAGATCTATAGAAACATCTAAAATGTTCAACCCATGATATCTCATGAGAGAAGACAAATCAGAATATGATGCTCTAAGAGAAGAGAGAACACATCGATGTGATTCCAATGCAACCGACGTTGTTCGATTCAGAGGATGGATGCATGCTCCAGGGTTCGTCAAAGATTTGCGGTAATATAGAGCTCTTGGTCAAATGATAAGTAAAAGCAGAGTGTTCTAGTGATATGATGTGACCCTGTTGTGTTTAATGATAAAAAGAAAGTACACAGTGTGTACTTTTGAAGTACACGATGTGTACTCTCTGTTTTTGTACTCCACTTTAAGCGGCCTCCATGTCAATCCCACATAGTTGTGTGTGTGGCCACTATATGGCCAGAACACGGACTCTAGCGGCAAGGTAGTACATGAAGTATACTCATAAAGTATACTGTGTGTACTTAAAATATTTCCAGAATTTCCTCTATTTCTCAAAAATAACAAGGAAAGGAAAAACGTGCCTGAAAAGAAGATCTTAGTTCTTACAAACTTCCCCCATTAATGAAATTCATCCCAAAATTTCCCTAGCTTGGCGTAGAAGAAAAAACCCTGAATAGATCCGACCACTGGGCCTGTACATCGGCATCCCTATCCCAAGTCTCCTCCTATACTCATTCATGCTGCCAAAGCACCCATACTAGAGGAACAAACCGGCCATGAAGAACCTTCATACATCAATCCACAATCCAGATAGGATGCTCCTCAAAGCATGCATCCACTTCCAACTCAACCTCCCCGGGTTGGAAAACATGAGACGATTCTGAAAAGTAACGTTGAAGCTGAGAAACATTGAAGACATTGTGCATATTTCAGTACCTCTGAGGAAACTAAAATTGATAGAAAACTAACCCAACTTTCTCCAACACCTATAATTGCCTGAAGTACCTCGGAAAAAGCTTACCCTATCTCCGAATCCTCTTGTGTCCCTACCTCGGTGTGACATACTGGAAAACTTGATCCCTGACCTCAAAATTCAGAGATCATCTTTTTTGATCTGCATAAGACTTATGTCGAGACTACGCAGTATCCATCCTCTTCCGAATCAACTCAATGTGCTCTATAGTATCCTGAACAAGATGAGGTCCCATCCAGGATGCCTATCCTGCCTCCCGCAAACAAAAGGGTTATGGTCATGGCCTACATTATAATGCCTCATAAGGTGCCATCAGAATAGTTTCTTAAAAACTATTATGGTAGGAAGACTCCAAAAAGGTATATGATTCTCCCATGAACCTCCAAAATCTAGAATGCGTGCTCAAAACATATCCTCAAGCACCTGAATCGTACACTCGGATATGCCATCTGTCTGGGGGTGGTAAGCTGTACTCAAAAGTACCTGTGTAACCAACACATTCTGAATCCCATGCCATACCCAAGAAGTAAAATGCGCATCCCTGTTTGAAACGATGGATTGTGGAACTCCATGAAGACGTACAATCGCTCGGATGTACAACCTTCCCAGCTCATCAACACTGAAGGTCTCCTTAATCGGAAAGAAGTGAATAACCTTCGTAAGACTATCAATGAAAACACATACTGCATCATTCCATCAAGGCGACCTCAGAAAATTGGTCATGAAATCCATCGAGACATCATTCCACTTCCACTTGGGAATGGGTAACTATTATAAAAGAAATGCTGGTCACTGATGCTCCGCCTTCACCTACTGACAAGTGGAACACCTCATGATGAAACCAGCATTGTCCCTCTTCATACCTGGCCACCAATACTGATTGTGTAGATCATGATACATCTTGGTGATGCCAGGATAAACTTCCCAAACTGAGGAATGAAAATCTCACATCATCCCCTCGCGTATATCTACTTGCACCCATACACGCCCTTGGAAATGCAAGAACTCATCCTCTCTTATGGTCTATCCAGGAATAGAGTCCTCTCCTGACACACTCTCCCTTAGGACTAGGCCTTCAGAATATGATAACTTCCTCATTCAAACTTGATCAAGAAGAGTAGAAGTAATATCTATAGAGGATAGAAAAGTATGATCCTGTCTGTCGTGCACCACCAAATGCAACTCAGAGAACATAGTCATAAGCTTCCACTCACTACTAACATCTTGAACAACCTATTTCTAATTCCTCTGTCTCAACACATCGGCCACCATGTTACCCTTCTTCGGCGTGTAGGAAAGTTCAATGTCAAAGGATTGTAGGTACTCCACCCACCTCTGTTGTATTAAATTCAGATCAAACTAAGTGAAGATGTACTTGAGAATTTTGTAGTTAGTGAAAACCACAAAATTCTATCAAATAAGATAATGTGTCCAACAGCATAAGGCATGGACAATAGCTGCCAACTCCATATTATGCATTCGGTAATTCCTCTCGTGTGGCCTCAAATGCCGAGACTCATATTCAACAACTCCATCTCCATGCATAAGCACAACTCCCTTCTCGATAACTTACTCAACATGTTGAATAGTATAACTCATGCCTAGCTCAGGTAAGACTAGTATCAGTGCTGAAGTCGACCTCCCTTTTAGCTCCTGAAACACTGACTTATAAGATTTTGACCATAAGAACTTCGCACCCTTCTTAGTCCTACCTATCAGCGGTGCTTTTAAGCATGAAAAGTCTTGTATGAAACGTCTCTAGTATCTAGCCAGCCATATAAAACTCCTCACCTCAAAGAAGTTCTTTGGCTGCTCCCCGGAAACTACATCTCTCACTTTCTCTGGGTCTATTGATACTCTTTCCTCTGAGATAATATGACCGAGGAAGTGAATCTGATCAATCCAAAAGTGGAACTTTAAAAGCATATCATATAACTGATTCTCCCTCGGTGTACTCAAAATGATCTCAATATGGGTACATGGTCGTGTTGAGTGTGAGAGTAGACCAATATCTTATCCAGAAAAACAACCATGATGGAATCCAAGTATGGATGGAACACTCAGTTCATCAATTCCATGAGAACTGCAAGCGCGCTCGTGGGACCAAAAGATATATCCATATACTCGTATAGACCATACCTACTCCGGAATGATGTAAGAGTTATATCTAATGGTCTAACATGAATATGATGATAACCAGACCTTAAGTCAATCTTTAGGAACACTCGGCATCATCGAAGCTGATCAAAGAGATCATCAATCCTCGGCAAGGGATACCGGTTCTTGACCATCAACTGGTTCAACTTCCATTAGTACACACAAAGCCCGAGGGTGTCGTATGCCTTTTTCACAAATAGGATATGTGAACCCCAAGGAGAAGTATTGGTTCAGATGAAACTCATTTTCTGCAACTCCCATAACTGCTTGTTGAGCTCCTACAACTCTGGTGTAACAATAATATAAGGAGGAATAGACACCGGTGTCCCTCTTGGAACAACCTCAATAGAAAATTCTACCTCACTCTACAAAGGCAATCCTAAAAAGTCCCTTGGAATGAAAACTCTTAAATGATCAACCACTAGAGAAAATCCCATCTGTGAAGTCCCCTGGTCATCCAGATATAGACTAGAAATCTAGGTTGTAACTCCTCCCATGCCATGATGCTCTAGACCCGCTCTGTTCGCGTGGACATCCCATTCTCCCCTATGAAGAAACGATATTCCCTATGGTGATATGAAACTCACCCTATGGCAATAGCAGTCGAAGACTGTCTGGAAGGGAACTAGCCAGCCAATTATGAGAATGAAATCATAACATGTCATCTCTAGGACCTAGAGATCCCATAGAAATTGACAACCACCAACCTCAAGTGGGTGGTCCTTGCATTGATGCACACTAGTTGTTCTAGAACCCAACAGTGTGTCTAGCAAGAAAATATCGGTAGAGGAAAAGATGTAGAGACAAAGGCTCTCCACAACAGCAAAGAGATAAATATATGGGAATCCCCTGTGTCCAAAATAGTTGAAGATAAAACTGAGGCTACTAAGATCGTACCTCGAACTCTAGAGGGTCCAGGATCCTGCTCCTGCTGGATCTGCTCCACTACAAAAGTCATGCATAAGCCACATCCCTATAACCCTTACTGACTTCTCTGAACTGATACACCCTACTATCACTGAAAAACATGTGACTTAATACCATGGTCATGACCTCCATCATGGCCAAAACGGCCGGATGAACTCTAGTTCCAAGACTGGAGAGAAACTGGGGGCCCTGCTCTTGAACGAGGAGTCATAGAAGAACCAATGTCACCAACTTCTTGTGAGAAGAACCGATAAAAGTGTGGAAGGTGACCCATCTTTCCAAAAGATCGACACTCCACTAGGTCTTTTGGGAAACATGTCCCTGTATGCTCGCTCTTCCCGAACTGGTAGCACACCACCAGGATACCATAATATGCATCCTGCCTACTCTGATCTCCTCGTGTTGACTCAATGCAGTGCTTCCTGCTATTAGTAGGAGGAATAATAACTCTGGATGATGAACCACCCTGTCTCACTGCTCCAGAATCTCTCAGATTACGCTCTGGGATCAGCACCTACTGACGATTGAAGATATCGATGTCAACCTAAAGATGTTCACCACTAATCAGATGTCATGCCTCAGAACATCCTCAAATTTCCATGTATGGAACAATTCATCCCCTCCTGAAATAGGGGTGAAGCATTGTAGCTCTATGAAGCAAGAGGAATAATCCATAACATAATGAGTACCCTGCTCCAGACTCATGAACTCTAGGGCTCGATCAGACCTCAAGGTCTCCAGATAGAACTAATCGTAGGAGACACACCGAAACTCATCCCAAGTCATATTCTGTTGGCGTCCCACCTTTGTGATCACTTCCTACCACCTCTTGGCGGAATCTCAAGGAATGTAGGTAGTGAGATTCACCTTCTTCTCTAGAGGTATCACAAGATGCTCGATAATTGACAGAGTGGCTTCTAGACATGACACTGGATCCTAGGGTCCTCCATCCCCATAGAATGTAGGAGGATGTTGCTGCTGAGAAACCCATGTCAACTCTACCATCGATGGGGAAGGAGGTGGATCTCCCTAAAAGGTCTGCAACATCCTCAAAAATCCCTCTCTGAATTGTGAATTAGCACCTACATCAGGTATAATGGCTGGTGCCTAGAATGGAACAACTGGAGGATTTTTTGGATTTCTTTAATCAGCCATGTCCGGTGTCTGATCACCACCTGGAAACTAGCGCATAACCGAAGGACGCCTCGGTGGCATGACTCTGCAAGGTCAACACACACCTTTGATTAATATTATCAAGGACTTAAAACTAGAATCATAAGAAGGGATCTTAAGAAGAAAGTATTAATGTTTTCAAAACATGGCTACACGTCGTGTACAATTCCCATACAGCGTGTTCCCTTAAGTCATTTACATGGGCGTGTACTCCTGCCTAAATTGGCAGTGTAACACCCCAAACACACAGCGTGTTCTCCTAACACATAGCATGTACTTGAATCCACTTCCCATGCCTGAGTACTTCTACATGGTTAAGACACATGGCACTCCTAAGACAAGACACCACGATGTGTTCAAGTTAGGCACGACATGTACTAGAAAAGTTTCACATGGCCCGTGTTGTTAGTGACACGGCCTAACACACGGCTCACACTACACGGTGTGTTCCATATGGACATAAAATGTACGTGAAAAGATAACATCGGCCCGTTTTGTTAGTGACACGGCTGGGTACCTGGGTCGGACTACATGACATGTTCAATAAGGACACTGCGTGTATAGCTTAAGGTTTATGCATCTGTGTTGTTAGTTACACGGGCGGACAGAGGAACAAAAACATGGTGTGTTCATCTGGTACACGGTTTGTTCCCACCAGACATTCCCCATTATGTGTCTCTACCCCCATGGCCTATGACACGGTTAGAGACCACACAACGTGTACATAAGGTACACGACATGTACTTAAGAAAAACAATTTCAACCCGAACAGAAAACCACAGGGCGTGTAGTCAAAACTACACTACATGTATTATGGGTTTTTCCGTATAGTAAACGTCAAAAACTACTCCAGCACCCAGAAAAACACTAAAACAAACATTGGAAGTGCAAAATTCCAATCTATGGGGGCCCATAATCCTCACGAATAAAATCTTGGAATCTTATACATGTTATAACAAGGAAAAAAGGAAATGATCCACCCAATTCCGGTCCACGAGGCCCCATAACACCTCCAGAACCAATGTTTGGCATTCATTCATATAAAAACCTTATATAATAATACCCTATCAAATAACAGGAATTTTATCAAGGAAACTATCACAACAGCATGAAGATTATACAAAACATTTATCACAACAACATGGAATTGCTAATTAACACTATATGGCATGGAAAAAATGCATGAAATGTGATCTCTAGCAAGTGACTATATGATACATGATATTGCATACCAACATGTCATCGGGTAGCGATAGAAATAGAACATCAATAACATTGATGATTACAAAACAATACATGTGAGTCACCTAATAGTGAAAATAAAATCAACTGTAAAATCGCAAACCAGAAAAAATTGCAATAACGAGGTAGATTGGCTTTTCCCTGCATGCCAGAGGCTGTTGACTAATAGCGATGGCTTGGGTGTGATAGTGGGGAAACTATTCCCTCATTGGCAGAATACATAGCAGAAGTAACAACACACAATAGCAGAAGTAGTAAATATCTAACAACAGTAAATAAAAGAAGACTAGAATAATAAACAACTACAGCATATATATATATAATGATGCATGATACATATGTCTAAGAATGCATCCAAACAAGTCACAATGCTAGAAATACAAACAGTGCTATACCAAATTAAAAAAGAAAAATATAAACATCTCCTTAGCATCGCATCCCTAAGCATGGTCCCATGCTCTCCAACTCCAAAATAAGTGATGTACCAGAAGTAGAAGGGAACTTTCCCTTATATATACCTACAACAATATAATCTATTTGGGACCAAAATCATGACCCAAATAGGGTGTGCTACTAAATCCCAAAAAGAAAACAATCTATGATCTATGACTAATAGTCAGTGAACATATGGTAGGTAAAAGTACAGAAAATAGTAAACGTGAAAGTACTCAACAATAAATAATCCACCTTTTCAATATCAAACAGCTGAAAACAAATAGCTAAACACAAACAACTAACCCTATGGGAAGTACTCACAACTATCCTCTCTGGTCTTGCCTAAGAAGTACAAGTTACCCTCTGGGCAGTGCACTTGGCCTAACCCCTCTAGTTCAGTCAAAAGAAATCATAAAGAATTTCTGAGGAAGCACTCGTAGTCAACTCCCCTTACATCCTAAGGTAGTTAGGGAATCTCCGAGAAAGCTCACACGGTCAATTCCCCTTATATCCCCAAGGTCAAGGACTCTCTGAGGAAGATCACTCGATCAATTCCCCTTATAGACCAGGTCATTCAAAGACTCTATATGTAATCTCACTCAATCAATTCCCCATATAGTCTTGAGTAATAAAGGTAATTCAAAGTAAAACAACGACTCTCTGAGGAAGCTCATATGGTTAATTCCCCTTATAGCCTAAAGTGATCAAAGTCTCTCTGATGAAGATCACTCTTTGAATTCCCCTTATAGTCTACTACACCAGGTTCTCACAGTGCTGTGTAGGTCAAAAAACATAGCAATGAAATATGGCCAAAGTGAACCTACAGAACAACTTGTCTAATCCATCTACAACACATTGCACATGCCAGATTACAAATATTCCACACTACAACTCTAGGGATGGAAAGCAGGCAAGGTGGCCGAACATGCTAAGCATGACCAAATGGTCATTAACAGAGCATGCATGGGAAAAACATCCAAAGCATAGAAAATCAGCCCTATTAACATCCATTTATCTTCAACACAAGCATACAATCATGGAAGGAAATCAATAGGGGTAAAATGGTAAACACGCAATACCCCGTTCAAGGGTATTGGTGGAATTTTCATATAATACTCAAGGACATTGAACGGAAAGGAAAACCCACCGACCTCGGCATTGTAAGAACGATATATGTGAACCTAGAAGCTTGAATCACCCTAGAATGGTGAAGATCTAAAAAAACGTATAAACCATTCAACCCAAGATATCTCAGGAGAGAAGAGAAATCATAAGGTGGTGCTCTAGGATAAGGGAGAACTTACCAATGTGATTCCAATGCAACTGATAGTGTTTTATTCAGAGGACGGACGCACGCTCAGGGGTTCGTTGATGATCCATGGTCGTACATAGCTCTCAGTCGAACGAGACCTAAAAGAAGAGTGTTCTGGAGATTAGACGTGACCCCAGTGCATTTAATGAAAAAAAGAAAGTACACAACATTTACTTTTGATGTACACGGTGTGTACTCTGCATTTCTGTACCCCGCTTTAAGCGGCCTCCAAGTCACTCCCACACGGTCGTGTGTGTGGTCACTACATGACCAGCACATGACCTCCCACTGCAAGGCAGTGCATGGCGTGTAATCATAATTTACACGTCATGTACTTAGAAAATTTCCAGAATTTATTATTTTCTCAAAAATGACTAGGAAAGGAAAATCTAACATGAAAATAAGATCCCAGTTCTTACATCCCACTTCCCATAAAAAAGGTCTATTAGTTACCATATCAAGTGTAATACATCACACCAAGATAACCATCCCAATGGGCTCAAGCTTCAAGTGATCATCTATCACCAATTATATAATCATTAGGCCAAACAGAACCTTATCTGAATCCCAAAAAAATCTATTACCAATCTTTCTCATAATGATGAATGAAATTATAGAGGTTCGTCAACTCTTAAAAGTCTCCAGTTATACAATTCTATTTTGAATTATCTATTGGGATATTTGGGTCCCATATTAACCAGAACACATAGAGTTAATTTTAGACACTTGTGCTAACAAATAAAAGTGAAAAATAAAAAAGTAATAGATTAAACCTCTAGCTACATAAGGCTCTACCAACACTAAGCCATCCATATCTCTCACTATGAGAAAATAATCATGATGGTCATAAATTGTCTTCTTAATACTTCTCATGATAAGAGATCTCAATACAGAGGATTCTCTAAACACATGATAGGGAACATCCCTTCACACTAATTATATGTAGTCATTCATACAACTAATAACACTCATCATCTTCCACATGATATAACGTGAAAAGATACACTAACCTCTATTGATAGATTATACAAGATATTGACTCTAAAATGGGGGATCAAAATCAAATGAAAAACATCAGAAACTCTCCTACCAATTTCAAAACTATCGTGAGGTACCCATTCCATACAGAGTAACTATAAACTGGTTGAACAAGGAATCCAATCTCACCAGTGGTGAATCTATGCCACATCAGTCCCTATAGAAGGAGGAAGCATATACTATCTTTGTGAAATTCTGAAATCTCTTTTATATTGGGGACCCAAGACTCATCAAGTTATAGGGAGTACAAATCCCTTTCAAATCAAATAATCCATGATCATTTGAATGGTAAATAATGAACCCAAACCTGTGGGGATTAACAGATTATATAGATGGAATAAGCACATCCTATTTGTTATAAACAATAAACTCATAGATGTAGGACCTATATAAAATTGAATAAAGGGTACCAACCCAGTATAGAAATAAGGGAATCGTTAACTATGTAGGGTTATTGAATTTAGAAATTTATAAATCAGATCAAAAAATCCACAAAAATAATGGGTATTATATAATATGGAATTCTTTGGTAAGAACCAAATTGATAGGTTTGGATAGACTATTAATTTAAATAATTTAAACCTAAACTATTTTATGAATTCAGAATAATCTAATAAAATGGAAGTTAGTTAAGAGTGACTGTTTTTGGTTCAATAAAAAGAGAAATACTTCTTGGAAATTGAAATTCAAGGATCATGATTAATTAGGGTGTAAGATTATGAATTAGAAAACGTGTTGTGTTGGAACCAAATTAGGGAGAATCTAATGCTCAAGGTAAGAAAACAAAAAGCAATTTTCCCCCTTTTTAGGATGGTCACATTACTTCATTTATCTTTATATTTTTTTCATCTCAGAACCATATTTAAAAATATTGAATAATCCACCCACTGATCATGGTTAGTATCATTAAATAGTCAATGATTTAAATTTTATAACTCCCTCTCTAATCTTGAAATTTTGATTTATGATAATATTGAAGAAGAAAATTTAGTAATTTTAGGGTTATAATAAAAGACCCAAAATAATTTCCATTCAAAAATAAAATAATGTAATAAAGTCAATTCCACATCAATGAAATCTTGTTAAAAAAATCTACCACCTCATGGTCACCGTGAGGGGTATGGAATTAATAGTATTATTATACTCATCATTGGGGTGTTATTCTTTGATCCCAGTTGTGGAATCTTCTAAAAGAATAATTGAAAGAATATCATGCTATAAATTTATATGGATTAATCTATTTTTAGTTTGTAATTAATTCATCTTAATTAAAATATTAAAGTAGGCCCAGGTCATTTTAGGTGTTTAATGGATTCCTTAGTTAAATTCCATTTCAAAAGATACCAACTGGGAAAATATGAATACATTCATGTAATGAGAGCTAGTTCTTTGTGAAAGTATCAGGCTCTATCCATTATTGACTTATTCTATCCATATCCTTTAAATAAATCATGAATTGTAGTGTTTCATGTCGGGTAAGTGTTCGATATCTTGTAATTGTTTCATGATATGAGATGGGTGGTGGCCTTGGGTTTATAGATCAAATATGTCTTGAAACTTTCGTGATGGTAAAGGGAACCAACAACTATGAGGAAACTATAACATGATACAATGAATTAAACTGATGGAACAAATTGAATTCATGATGTGAAAATGATTTTCTCCAGGTTTGACAGTCTACACCAGCTCAATTTGATTTTTGATTCTGGCTTTAATATTCTAGTGTCACACTACTGTGCTTCATGTCATGGTATGGAGTGTCCATAATAATCTTAAAACTCATCCCTTTTTTCCATATCCAAATATTCATGGTTTTCATCCAAAAATAAAAAAAAACATGTTAAACAATCCAGGTTTTGGAAATATTAATTAATTTGTAATTGATTTGAATGTATCATTACACGAAAAAATATATTATTGAAATACACATATCAAACCCTCTACAATATGGGAGACCCACCCCACCGTAGGTTGGAGTGAGTCTCACACCCCATTCCCAAATGGAGGACCCTCACCACATAGATAGTAGTTTACAACATTATATCCTTGAGTATTTATCAATATGCATGAACCCATATGGGGGACCCACGCCTTTCTTAAAGATACCTCAATAGAGGGATTTCAAACCCCCATCCAAACCAAATAACCCTCATAACCTTACATGTATTTTAGTGAAGTATCACGAAGTCACTAGAAGTCACCTTAGTCAAGGGAAATATCAACTCCATTAGAGGATCCTGACCCTAAATGACCTCTTAGAAGGGGAGATACTAACTATCCAGATAGAGAATCATGGCCCTATATAGATAGTGGGGGGAGGGGGGGTAAACGCACTATAATTAAAATAACCCATATATGGACTATCATGAATCGTGATTATGGGGGATAGAATACCTTTTCCAATTGTAGGTTGATATATAGGATCAAATGCCTCATATTTACATGGGGGAATAATAACGCTATCTATAAATTAACATTTAGATATAGGATATCATGACTAAGGTGAATATAGGGATTAAAAACCCTACCAAATTTATGAGCATACACTGGTCATCATGAACACAAATTGTCCATTGGCCCTGTAATGCAAAAAAATATGGTCATCAAATCATGTAAAATATCAAGAGATCACCACCTAGGAATCTTGAACATCCATGAGTGATCACGTTACTCCCATCATCCAAAGAACTGGTATTTCATGACATTATAAAAAAATTCCATGAGGTAAATGAACATTATATCAATAATGATTCTTTTTAGAATGTAGAATATCACATTGTGTACTAGTAATGAAATGACCACAACATGATGCGTTGAACAAACCAACTATACCATTCAACCCTTACCTTATGAACTCAATTTTTTAGAATTTTTTTAGAGTCTATGTACAGGAATGCATCATCCACCACATGTTTGATAGATTCATTTATCTATGAACTAAAATTAAGTACCTTGAATAATTTCCACCCGACATGTCTTAAAAAAATCATGAGACACTTCTCTCTAAACTTTATTACTAAGAAAAACATGATTGTTGTTGATCTAACATAAAACGATCTGATTTTTTCCACATGGACTAGTAATTGGTCGAGTTTCCCACCCCATGCATTCCTGTAATAGGTTAGGGACCGTTTATCATCACCAAGAATGTATAATTCACATATTGGGGCGGTAGCCAATATAACATGTAAAATATATACATCCCCATATATCCAAAAAATTTCATAACCAGGTGTGATATATATATTTAACAAAAATGAAAATATGCATACATAAATTGTATAAACATACGAGGGTGTAAAATATAAATGGAAGTATATGATGGAAAATGCAACAATTGATATAATTGGGCATCATATAAGATCAATTACTATGGATTAATGGGATCATCACATTACATCAACTAAATTTGGGAAATGTTCTCTAAACATACCACTGAATGCGTTGTGATCTGGAATCACTAACTTCTTTAGCTGTAATGGATCCATGGCCACAGACAAATCCATTAACATATGTGTTTTATTTACACAGATTACATTTTTGCAGGCCAAGACTATATAGCGTTGAGTATAAAAATACCATATATGATTTCCAAAAATACAATAGTAAATAGTGTTTCAGATCAACACACAACAAAGTTTTTAACTATACCGCCACCCAACACCATAAAGAGTGAAATAAAATAGTCAAGGAGGTTGCTCTAACTCCACTTCCAAATAATACCCTGATACAAAACCATGGGAATATAATAGGGAAACCAATTAAAGAAAACTAATAAAATGAAATGATGAGTGAACCCAAACCACTATTGGAATATAAACCAAATGTTTATGAGAATGGGTAGTGAAACCAATACACTATTGGACATGTCATCCTAGAATTATATATCCATACAATGTATTGGGTAAAACATTATATCTCATGAAATTCCGTGTAAGAGATTTGGGAATGGTCTAAAACCCATAACTGACTCTATCCATGATTATTATAGTAATGGGAAGAAAACCCAAACCATTACGGTACTTTGTCCACTATAACTATGGAATGTGAAGTGAACCAATACACCAAAGGTAATCTATCCACTATGTCTATGTAAAAATGAGTGAACCTAGTACACTATAAGATTCCTTCTACTGTTTTTATAGAACGGGTAGTTAACCCAATCCACTACGGGGATCTTTCGACTATGATTACATAATACAGATTGAATCACAAACCACTATGGGAATCTATATATTTTGTGGTTAGGGTCATAGAAGATTACCTAGACATAAGAAATGGATTTCTATAATTATATATATTATATATTATTATACATTATTCAACAAGTTATATATAAATCTTTATGTCATGATTAATAATTTCTTATCCGTATTTTATTTTGTATGTTTTTATATGAAATCTTCATATACCATGTTCTCAAACCCATAAGTTATTATTATGCTAACTTTTGATCTATGATTGACATCTATTATGTTCACCATTTTCTCATAAATGAGCTCATCCCTTCTTTGTTTTATTCCCTAGTTAACGACGTATTATATTATGGATGTTTCTATTAGTGCATCATATAAAAAATATTATTTATTTAAGATGTTGAAGAATGTATGAAAAATATATTTTATATGTATGTAATCTATAATGAAACTAAAATGATTAATTTTGGTGTGTAATTTATTTGGATATATAATTACTATTCCTGTAAAATAATCAATTATATATGTTTATTAGGTTGTGTCATCTCAACATCCCATGTTCCATGTCCCTTCATACACTTAACATAGAGCTCAACTATCCTAGAAATAGAAAACTATTCTCATCAAATATCACTAATATGAATACGTCACCCTTAATCCATTAATTCACATATACATACATTATTTCTCAAGATAACGCATCACTTGATTATTGATATAATAAATAACCCATAGTTGGTGATCTATCATGTTCATAATATATCACCATTAGTCTCATTTAAATCATTGCACACTTATTATACAAGGAACCTATCACCCGGTATGATGGATCATTTGGATCATTAAAATCATTCTCACATCCTAATGTCCTCATTGAACTATTCCTCAAGTTATCATATTTTTTCCTACATTTTATATAATACTCTTTATGATCATACAACACTATATGGTGTATCAGATATGTCATTTCAGTCCAAGGTTATGACACACACATATGGTTACCAATTGAAATTACATTTCTTAGTAAAACCTATTTCCCAACCCATAAATTGTTCATCTCCATTTTTGTAACATAAAATTTCATCATAAGGGACCACACCACATCCCTTGTAGAGAAAGATATATTTACATTTTCATTATGGTTTCCTTTACCAATTATAATCAAGGTTCATATTTTCATTATAGAAATTGTTAAACTAAAACATCAATGTAATTTATTTGAGATATCTACTATAGCCACAATAATTCTATCTTATTTTACTATAAAAATTCGATCCATCTGGATTATATAACATATTAAATACACCCACATACATAACATCACATGTCACATGGCATATTAAACAAAAAAATCAAGGAAGATTCTAAGATTCAAATAACCTATATCAAAATAAAATAACTCAACCAATATCTTGTTTCTTTCAACCCATGATTTTAGTATAATTGTAATTAATGAAAAATTACCCATATTTGAATGTAAAACTAAATTGTGAGATAAAATTTGGAATAAATGTTGTGACATTGTTTTTATATCAAAATTACCAAAAAAACTAATATAAGTAGATTATGACATCATATGAGAAGTCAAGATCTCTTAAGGTGGAAGAATTTGTATGTAAGAGGGGTTTGAGGCAAGAGGATATAAATATAGACAATATAATGAGATTTTTTTAAATAAATATCACAAAAATACTATAAATCCCTTAAAAATATTTTTCCACTTAGATCATTTGGTATACTGTGGCCACAATGAGGTTCCCAATGTTCTATGGGATATGAACTCCATGGACAAAAAAATGGTTTGTAAACCCCAAGTTAATTTTCTATCACCTAATAAGTCTCACCAAGTAGTAGTTACATTAAATATTTTTTCTTGTAGGGTTTACTAAATAGTTATAGAAACACTGACCATCTTTCACCTATAACTGTACCATTTGGCTACAAAATTTCAAACCTGGATAAATTATCCATGATTTTATATTTTTATAGAGAAATTGAATTTGAATCATTCAAAATTATTAAGGGTTAATAAACATTAGTAAATTCGTGAATGTAACCATGAACACATGAAATTAAAGAATAAAACATATGTTTCTTTTCTATCCAAAACTCATGGTCAGTTGTCTTAATATACAAGGTTCCTGAGATTGTTTTTAAATCCTTGAAAAAATGAAGAACAATCTTTGTCATTTTATATCAAAGGCAGTTCATTGTCTCTTGATGTTTTTTGAACTATCCTTCATATAACTAAATGTGAACATCATGGTTTTCTATGTACTCATATGTAGATAATTCCATCATTTTATATGTGTAGGTATGTCAAAATTTATCCATAATTTTTTCTAAATCTAGGTTATGTCTATTTGAATATTTTTATGTGTTAAATATACCACTTTTGTGTATTTTTTTTAAATTAATTTGATAAACTAAGTATAAAAAAAATGAATACAGTATAATTACAGGTTACATCCATTGAAAATGTCGATATATATAGAAAAATTAATATTTTACTATAAATATTTAAAAAATTATTGAATCTTGTGAAAAATAAAAAATTGTCCAACCTCAATACAGAATTCAAAATTAATAAAATCATAAAAATGAAGAAAATTGAATTTTGATTGTTAAAATCTAAATATTGAAACATTTACCTGAACTTCACATTTATTTTCCATTCAATGAATAATGAAAAACTATTGATCTATTTTCATGGGTTAATTAATTATTCTCCTATGAAATCATGTGATATAAGACAAGTGATCAATGGATTGAGTATATGAAAAAGTGGTTTTAGAACTAATATTTTTTATTATAAAAAATAAAGACCATATATAATGATGGTGAAATCAATTTAAAAATCAGGGAGATATAGAAATATCATAAAATGAGATAGTTAAATCTTGAGGATTATTGAAATAATAACTTGTTTTATTTTTATTTTTACCCAGATAATATGTGAAAAAACAATAAATATTTCTTCATTGAATCTGTTATTTTAAGATAAAATTCAAAAAATATCAAACATTACTTCATTTCAACTTCTATATTTTTCTAAAAAATTGTTTATAGGTTTATATATTCATCCATAATAATGAATATATTCATTTATTAGATTCATAAATGATATATTGACTGACAAGGATTAATAAAAATTCCCATGAAAATATAAAAATATGTAATTTTTAAAATATATTATAATTAATATTTTGGTATATAATTTGATGTGAAAGGAAAATATTTTATTTTTTAATATTAATTTTAGATAGATTATTAATTATGAATATTCAAATATAGGTATTTATAATATATTTATATTATATTTATAGATATTTAAAAAAACCAAAAAACTCACCCTTCTAGTGATTTTTAAATGGGCTAGGTCAATTCCTTCCCTCTTAAGATTGGATTATAAATAAACAAGGACCTATTAATTTTTCATGGAGAGAAAAAAAATATTTACAATATCCCAACTTATAAATGTTTAGTTTCATTATTTGAAAGAGATAATATTTAACAATCCTGATATATATGATAATTTTTATAGATGTCTGGGGCCCATTTTTTCAATCAAGTTCATGTTTTTTGTTGAACAATCCATCTCCCATGTCTATAATACATAATATTAAACACCATAACATTTTTTATATTTCCTATTAAACACGTCAAAATAATTTCTTTGATTTAATCCTATTATTTATAGGTGTCGTTGAAAAAAATTTGTTTGTAATGGACTATAAACACAAAAAATGAAATATTTTTTAATAGGTTCATAAAATAATATTTTATGAATACCCTAAAAAATTATGAACTGACTATGGTTATTCCATATGTTCAATGAGATATATATAAATTCAATAATCAATGAACATTAGGATTTATTATTATTTAGAAACATGTTGGTCAATTTTATAGGAAAGTAGCATCATATACATAATTTTTTTTATTTTTGATAAAATTATTAAAATAAACTATTAAAAGGGAGTATAACAAAGAATATGTTAATATAAAATAAATATGAAAGAACATGAGGAAGAAGAGTCCAGAAGTAATTCACAAAATAATTATTCTTAAGACTGACAAGGTTCTTTCAATATGATGTCTTCATCAAGTCTTTGTATAGAAATTGGTGTTCATTGGAATATCCCCCACAAAACAAACATGGTCCATCTTTTTATAAGGTGTGAGAAATAAATATATATTGGGGATATTACATATTATGAACCGAGCCTTTGATACATGGATATTACATCTTCTTATATGAATGTTTCGTAGGGATTTGAGGGCATTTAATGGGTTTCACTCAATGGTTTGGTTGAGGGGAGAGTCTTAGGGGATCACTAAATTTATTACATCAGGAATTCCTTTTTATATGAATTTACTAAAAAATCCCAATGGTTCCCCCATATATAGATGGGTACAGACCTACTTTCCTAATGTGGGTGGTCATATGGGTTTTCAGTCCCAACGACCCTGGAGGACTCACATTGGTCGATAGGATGGGAGGTTGGACTCATCACACCATTTTGGGGGATTATTGAATACTCTGGGAATCTCTTATAAATTTAATATATGTTCATGTATCTGTTCCTAATCCCAATACGGGACCGGTTACCCTAACAGAATGACAATATGTTAATTCTCTTTCTAGATCAAAGGACTGTGGTCTATTTAGTGGATCCATTTGTAAGTATCTAAGGTTCTCCATAATTTTCTAGTAATATGTCTATGCTTACGTGACAAATACATATAACCAAGTGAATTAGGAAAGTGAAACTAGGAAAGGAGGAAGTTAATATTCTGAGTGGGGGATTGAGCCATTATGAGGCATCCTACGTATCCTATTTATTAATGGAATAAAAACCCACATTCTTTGTTCAACCTATGTTGTTTAACATCATATGGAAATGACATATATGGGTGCTCTGGGATGATATGTATTGCGGTTATCCCTACTATTGTATAGACCCATGGTAGAGATGATATGGTTATTGCAACTCCCAAATCTCATGTGATCTATGCTCGGTGTGATAAACAAGGGAGGGAAATGATCATTTCATTTCTCATGAAGTGGGACTTATGTGATGGGGATTCCCTGAGAGGATTTATCATGGAACTTGAGTCTCGGGGAGACGTCCTACATATCCTAGTTGTGATTGGAATTAGATTCATTATTGTTCAGTTAATATTTCTTCTTACACACTGAGGCCACCCATACCATTGTGAAGGATTATAATGCATATTTTATGATCAGTACAACTCCCTAATCCCATGAGAGCCAAACTCATTGTGAGAAATAAGTGATATATGGTAATCAATTCCATTACATTGATTAAAGGACATAAATTCTAAAATTTCCCGATGTGGTTAATATAGAGCATGAACCTCATGAGAGGTGACTTATGTATCCTGAATATGGTTGGAATCAAATTCACTATAGTTCCCTTTATATTGTGACTTACACATTGGGGTTGCTCGTACGACATGGACTGATTACCTAGAGGTTTCAAGATGACCCATTTTACTTATCTAGAGGGCATTGCAAGATATAGATGGTTTGTTTTGGGATCCATCGCTTGACCAGGTTTTCTTGCCTAAGCATTGTCTTAGGATTCAACTGACTTAAAATGGTGTAAATATCAAGAATTGGGATGACATGTATGGAGAGTGTCACAAGGGTTTGTACTTCATGGCTTGAAGGATGTCGTGTGTCTTGGCCAATGTCCCTGGAGGTCATCATGAGACCTTCCCGACATGTCCTGAGGGCATCACGGGTCTCGAATGACTTGTCTAGAGGGTATCATGAGATCTCAGTTGTCATGCCCAGGTGCAACCATGAGACCTGAATGATATGAGAGAACTCCATTATATGAGTTAGGCAATGTATTTTATGGAAATTTCAAGGCTTGGGAGATAGGCTTATAGGGTTTCGTGTGGCCAAATTGGTGTGCCCAGGGGGACCGTGTGACTTTCTCTGGCATGTCTGAAGGATTTCACATGTCCCAAATACCATGCTAAAGGAATGTCATGAGATTTGGGTGACATGTCATGACACTGTCGCGTGTCCTTAGATGACTCAAGTGAAGTGCTTGAGGGAATGTGAGCATGTATTTATTTTAATTCTTCCACTTTAGATCATGCTTCCAGCACTAATATTGAGAATTCCTTAGGTTTGTTCAATATCTGTTTATCTTGATCCTTATGTGATCTGGGTGGCATACTGTATGTTCTTCGCACACCATTCTAGTAGTCCTTCAGGTGACCTATGAATGATCTCACGAAGTACCTTATGTATGGAACAATATTTCTCTAACTATTCATTGATATATTATAGGACAAAATACTTACCAGTCATGAGGTCATTAACTCCAAGAAATCTTCTGTAGCCCTTGTGTCGGAGAGTACAGGTGCCACCTAATTTTCAGTAATTGTTACTCCCTCTCATCAACACGCCTTTTATATGGTCATTTAAAATTAACGGGGACTTTATTGATCATGAGGATTTTTCAAAGGACTCCTTTATTGTCATGTTTATATGTACAAGGGCCATTGTGATATCCTAATGCCTATTGAATGACATCTGCGAGATGCTTGATGACATGTCTGGTACATTCTACGAGACAAGGATGGATTGTTTGAAGGTCTCGCGGGACTGTGTAGTGGACTCACTTAGCACGACACAATCATTTTACGACCGCAAGAGCCTTCCTCTTCCTCCATCATTTATTTCATTTGTTTTATTTTCCAACAGTTGAAGGTCATGCATGATTACATGAATAATGTCAAACTCAATTACTCTATTTTTTGATTATGTGTCACGTGACCAATATGAGTCATATGGGGGAGCATGAGAATTTCATGGAAATATCCATCTATTTATCCATAGGACTCTGAAGGGAAGGTCAAATGTTGTATATAAATACCCGAGGAATTCATCATGGTGAGGCTAACGAGCCAAAGGGATTTCATGAGATGAGTAAGACTTGTCTCAAAGGACTCATGGGTCCTTGATGATCGCCTAGGGCATGCTGCATGTCCTTCTACGACCATGAGTAGCTCTCGCCTCCTTCCTTTTTATCACCATTATTTTATTTTTTAAAAGGTTCACGGAGTTCACAATTTTTATCATATGTTGTTAAGGAAAATTATCCTTCCCCCAAGTGATAAGTCGCTTGATCTCAATAGCTACAAGAGGCATCCATACATTGGAAATTCTCCACCCACTGTAAGATAATTTTCACATAGGATAGTTAGGTGATTGTTGTCGACAACCCACATGTGCAAGTGGAGCCCACATGCGGATTGTCCACGAGTGATTTACATGATCAATATGGGATCTGGCGATGGTGGGTGTGAATTTTCTTCATCCTATTTGCCTATGGAATGTTGCATGACTAGTTCTGGATCTCGCGACTGAATGAAGATGTTGTCAGGGATAGTTTCATTGTTTGACTTTGATGCTTCCCATGATATATTCTTAGTACCATGATCACACATGTGGTTCATCACCTCTCTCCATGGGTACGTGGTTCCACATCCATTCACAAGAGGGATTCTATGATGACACATCATCTCATAAGAGGGGTTACATGGTTCCAAATTGTTATGTGACACATCATCCTTCAAATGGGTTCTGATGTGTATAATATTGATGAAAACTCCCCCATACAAAATGGTGGGTGATAGCCCATTTGGACCAACAATAGATTGGTGGCCTCCCATAAGGAAATTGTAGCACGAGTTGGTGACCGCCCAAAGAGAAATGACAACATCCCTTTGAATCTGTTCCTCCTCTTCGGCTTTAAATATGGATTCAGATATGTGTGAATGTTGGGGGGTGTGCCCATGAGTAATATGTGTGGGGAATCTTTAATATGTGTTCTCTCATTTGAATAAGATTATATGTAGCCCTCCCCGTAGATGTTGGTCATCTGACCGAACCACTAAAAAATTTTGTGTCCCTCTATTTTTTTCCCTATTTGTGTGCGAATCATTAGAGGATGAGCCTTCCGACCCCACATGATGTTCATCACTCTGTATTCCAAATATTTAGATCTGAAAATTATGCTGCATCAAGATAACCCATCAAAGATCCCACACTTACGGTATTCTTCCCACAACACACATTTAAATTTTTTCAATATGTTGTCCAAAATAAGGATTCATGTAGTCTCATGATCCATATCTGGAGTTTTATTCATGCACTAAGAATCTTCCTCATGCACAGGGTATCTTTGAAACTCGTCATTTTCACCACTTAACCTTCTTATGCACTGTATACATGAGTGGTGGTGATTCATGATAATTCCTTCAAGGAAGCTCAGATTTCATTGATGACTACATATTTCCATCACCGGATTAATCAACAGTGCTAATTCTCAAGGATAATAACGAAGATGTTAATTTTAGACCATGAAGTGGCCACCCAAACTGATCACTGGGAATCAAATATTCCATAATTGGATCCCATCCACAGATAATATTGTAGGACCCCGGGACACCCTGAGAGGGGAGGGGTGAATCAGGGTGGCAACTTTTTCTTCTTAAAGTTGTGGATCTTGTTCCCACGTTGGTAGGAACTACTTAAACCTGTATGATGGATATGATCAACAATTAAACATTCACATGCAGAGACAGATGACACAGCTATTTTTACTTGGTTCACCACTGAGGGCTACGTCCAAGGAGTATACGCCGACAGGTTTCCGATCGTACCTAAATCCACTATGCTTCACTAGCTGCGGATACAAATGTTCGGGTACAGACACTATGTCCCAGGCTCACTGCCTTTACAATTGTTCAGGGATAGCTCACAGCGTCCCTCGGGTCACTCCCGTTGACTCCCCCTGGCTCACTGCCGTTGGTGAAGTCTCACTCAGTTTATAGACGTGAAGGTCTCTTCAATAGATATGCATTGAAGTCTTTGTCTCCTGTTCAGCATGAGACTTTGCTTGCATCAGAGTCCTGAGTTGATGCTCTTTTGAAATCGATATTCTACTTCAGTGCAATACCTGAATGCACTAAATCTCCTTCTCTTCCTTCAATTCCCAGTTCTGACACCTGAGTGTATCGATATATTTCTCTCTCTGTGCAGATCAGATTTTGGTTGCACGATCGTCCTTCTTCTCTTCGCAAAGCAGATTCGAGAGTGCTAAGCCCTGTCAAAAGGCCTGCGGGACCCCCAAATTTTCCGCGCACCCTTCCCGGGGGCCTGCGCGTAAAATTCAAACCTTGCGCGTAAAAATAACTTTTGTCGCGTAAAAGGCTTTTCGCGCTACTCTTCTTTTTCGCGCAAAACTTCCCTTTTTTCGCGCAACACCTTCTTTTTCGCACAACCCTCTGTACCTTAATTTTTCCGCGCGCCGGAGCTCAGGATTTGTCTAAGTGTCGAGCCTCTCCGAATGAGAGGGGTTCACCTAATATTTATAGACGTTTGTGATCCTGCGCGTAAAACCCCCCTTCTTGCGCACAGCTAACTTTACGCGCACCAGTTCGATTTTCCGCGCACATGGTGCGAACATCTCTGATTTTTCGCGCGCCTATTGCCTTTGCCGATTTTCTGTATTTCTGATTCGATACGCTGATTGTGCGAAAAATTCACCCAGCTTTTCTGCGCACAACATTTTTCGCGCACATTTCTGGTTTTTCGCGCACAGCTCTAGTTTTTCGCGCAGCCCATGCCTTTACCATTTTACAACGTTCTGATTCTGAAACACTATTTGCGCGAAAAACTTAGCTCCACTCATTTCGCGCATCCCGCTGTTTTTCGCGCCTAAATTATGTATTTCTCGCAAGCCTCTTATATTTCGCGCACCACTTCCTTTTTGTGCGAACCTCCTTTTGCAGACAATCCATGTCTTCATTTTCCGATTTTGAGGCCCAAAAATTTGGCAAACACTGGGAAACAGCGCCAGCTTGTATCTGCTCTTTTTGTACCGCCTCCAGATCATCCATTCCTTTGTCGACGTTCTCTGACAAAACATGGATCATTAACCACATCCCTCGAACTCGACCTGCCTCCATAGAAACTATTTTGCCAACAAATTTTTATGTCGTTTGTTTACTTTGTCGACAAGGACGATCACCTCAACAGCGCTTCATCTTGGTGATCTGTATACTTCAGAAACTCTTCTGCATTTATCACAACCTCCACTATTGTGATATGTAGTCTTTGAAGGAACAGCTTTAGCATCATCATCTTCTATGACAATGTGATGTTCATGACTATCTCAGAAGTCCAATCTTCGCACATTGCCTTCTTCATCAACCGGTATGATGTACTTCATGCAAACCGATTCAATTCGTCAGGAAGTCTCTTGCATGGTTCTCATGCAATCATGAGTAATTGCATGGACTTCATCCAAAGACCTCATTCTTCTTTAATCATCCTTGGATGGATTATACCTCACATTCTGCATTGTTTTAAACAATGTATCACCTTTGACACATGTTCTTTGAACATCCGATCAGTACAACAATCGTCTGAATCACCACTCCTCTACTTCATCGGAGTACTTCATGATCTCCTTCATTTTGATATTCCATTGACAACTATTGACAACAAATACAAACCTATACACAACGTGGTTCCAACAAATATTTGTTGTGTTGTGTGTCTACCAAGTGGATTCATGGCTCCATGGAAGTTATTCTTGATAACAATGAAGTAAAAGACGACACAATTAGTGTAATAAGTGAACATGACCTTCTTTATCAGTGTGAATGCGATAGTATATGACTTCATGGCCTCCTTTCATCTGTGAACATGGATTTTAGAAGCATATACTTCATTAGGAGATGAATCCTTACACTTTGTAGCTTCTTCATGTGGGAATGATGCTTCTCTAATCTATATACTCTAGGTTCACACATTATATATCCATCTAGGATGATCATCGTGGATGATATGTGTCTCATTTTGATCCTCTCTATGAACCAATTTCATTGCACTCGGTGTTTACCTGGAGGCTCCATGTGAACCAAGATTTGTAATGCCAGGAGTGTGGTGTTCATATGAAAGTGTCTCATATAGAGGTATTTTCATGAGCAAGGTATTATACTTGATGATATGTTGGTGTGTGAAATTAACCCTAGGAGAAAAATGTGTGTGCTCGAAGAGTCGTTGATGTAAAATATTGATCCTATATGTAACAAGAAGGATGAAAATCCTGTATCATGGGGTTTGTGAAGATAAAGCATGATTTCATTTACTCATTATGTAATATGCATGACATGTGTCCGTTCATGGAAATATGTGTGATGCACAAATATGTGAATCAATAAATCCACTACCCAATAATAATGATATTCATTTGGCACAAAAAGAATCAGATTCTAGGGTAAATATAAAACACTTTTCCATATATCTGAATGATGATGAATTCTTCCTTTAGTATGCTATCAGTGAATGGATCTAATGATCTTTATATTCTATCATCGAGTTTTGTTTTCATCCATGATATGCATGACATTCCACTACTACGATATTATGAGAATCGCCAATGCTACCCATCCATTGCATATCTTCATGTAAACCTTAATGTATGGTTATACATATTTAAATTATAATAGATTCCTTTGGAAAGTACTCATGAATTACCACCAACACGACATTCTCTACTGATGATCGGTTCAAGTTATCTTGAGATCACCTGATTTGTAGAAGGATTATTTAGTTATGATATAGTTCTAGGAGGGAGAGTAATTTATCTTTTCCGCCAGAGAGGATAATCATTTGGTCAGAGCAGCCCGATCATGTAAAGTCTATTTAGTAGGACTCAAAATGTTTCACAGGATAAATAATTTCCATGCACTTTTAGTTTCATCTCTTTTAGCTTTGAGTTTTTATCACATTAGTTTAGGGTATTTTATCTCAGCCCATCTATCACTTTAGTTTAGGTTTTTTTATCTTGGACATTTTATCACTTTTGATTAAGGTTTTTTAGCTCATACCATCAATCACTTTAGTTTTGGGTCTTTTGCAAAGAACCTTATATCAATTTATTTAACGGTATTTTAGCTCAGACCTTCTATCACATTAGTATTGGTTCTTTTTTATCTAACCTTATATCACTTTAGTTTTGGATATTTTATATCAGGCCTTCTATTTCATTAGATTAGGGTCTTTTAGCTCAAACCATCTAGTGCTTTAGCTTGGGTTGTTTTAGCTCCGACCTTCTATCAGTTTAGTTTCAGGGCTTTTAGCTTAGATTTTCTGTCACTTTAGTTCAGGGTCTTTTATCTTGGACATTCTATCGCTTTAGTTTAGAGTCTTTTATCTTGGACCATATATCCCTTTATTTTAGGGTATTTTATCTCGAAACATCTATAGGATCATGGGATGAGGTAAAGATATTGAAGATGAAGTTATATGGTGGGTCAAAGACCTTCTACATCGATATCGTATAAATAAAAACAAGATCTCTACTCATTTCCAAGAGATATGGATGATTTATAGAAGGAAATATGGATGAGTGATAACTACTAGGGATACTAGGCTTACCTGGACAATTCAATTGTGGGTGACATAAATCATAACACAAAAGCTTGAGTCTATGAACATGGGATGGGGAAGACATTCCATGGATGACCCATAAAACTAAGGATATGAGTTCCACCACATTATTGTGAGGGATTGAAGGATAAAAGCTCATTTATGAAAAATTAGGAGATGCCTTTAACTTGTAGCTCAATGCCCTTCTACCTCGAAAACATGGCCAAGAAAATTTTATCTACACATATCTACAAGGATCATGAAAGGATTTTATTGACTAAAATGTTAGGATGATGAAGCGAGATATGGAAGGATGGCTATCTAGGAAGGGTTATGGATCCCTTTGGAATTTTAGCTCTTAATGTGAAGCTCAAGATCTATGATTTGTAGATTCGAAACACAAATAATGGGCCATCAAAGGTTCTAGAATGGAGTGTTCTATTATAGCCTTGAGAAATGGTACCAAACACGGTGACTTAACATCAAATATGTTGAATCTTCTTGGAGAGTTTGGCATAAGGATTTTAAATCATGGTCAAAAGTGCTCAGATCCAAAGGATGATATGGAGAAATCATATCGGTAGTAGTTTATCCACACTGAGGTGTTGAGTGTTTCTATGATGATTTCAGGGCTCATAAGGATTGGAATATCCTTTTTTGAGTGATGCATTTGGTTGTTGACAATAGGTGCATATGCCTGAACCATAGGCAAGCATGCATAGTCTAGAAAAGGGTACCTTGAAGCTGGATATATTTTTTATGGTCTATGAAAGGTTTCAATGACCCAAATCACTTGAAATCATGAAGTGTGAATTATTGAAAATTTAATCTTCAAGAATGGTTCGAGCACCTTAAAATTTGTGCCACCACTTGACAAACATATTTTCATGGTGACAAAATTTTACCAACATTTCTATAACTTTCTCTTAGACATTTGGGTCTAGAGAGAGTAGAATTTCCTTTACTAGGGATATAAGGTAGAACCTATGAGCATTATTATGTATACGTTTTCACCATATTTGTTTCTTAAACTATGTTAATAAAGAGTTTAGATAGTAGGGGCTTGTATTTTTCTCAGGTTTCACTAAGCGGGTTTTCAACCAGAAACGTTTGGTTTATGTTTTTCTAGCCGTTTATGGTCATACAATTTGAATCATTATAGGCTCACATTTATGTTTTCATAGAATTGACCAAAATTATGGTAGTTTAAGGTCATGAATAACATAGAAAAAATATAGGACATTCCAAAAAAAGCCTAATTAGGATACATAGGGTCAGGAGCATTCCAACATCTTCTTTCGAAGGGGATGGAGATGTTGTAAATTAGGGATCTAGTTTTATTAGGCCATGATTAATGATATGTGATAGTCTTATCGAAAGTATTTCATACACAATAAGGTGTGTAGTGTTGGTGTGATGATGTTAGGGCTCACAAGGATTTGAATTTCCTTTTTGTAGAGTGACATATTTAGTTGACAACCATAGGTGCATATGAAAGAGGAATAGGAATGTGTGCATAGTCAATTAGAGGGTCACTTGAATATTGATATCCATTCAAAGTTCCATGGAATGTTGATGGTGATCCGAGAAACTCAAGAAATGAAGTGTGGTATATGGGTTCAAGTGATTTTTAAAGATGGAAGAAGAACCCCGTACTTCGGTTAACTGAGGTCAGCATCTAGTGGTCCTTTGATAAAGAAAGAAAAATGGGAGATGGTTTGTGCAGTTTATCATTATTTAGTGGTTACATTTTTTTTAAGTTTTAATGTCATTGACTATGTTTTTTCCATTCAATTTAACATCATATGGTAAAGACATATTTTTTGTGCATTTTTAATGTCATGCGATTAAGACGTTTGCCTTATAGTTTAAAAGAATATGATCATGATGTATATCTATGCAGTTTATTGTCATGTGGTAAGGATGTTGGAACCGATGTAAGTGGATGAAAATGTTGCGGTTGGGATAAAGGATGAATTTCTAGGCATTACTACCTATCTCATTGAAATGAGAATCAAAACACACATAATTCATGATAGTCATGTAATTTAACATCATGCGGTGAGGACATTGATCCCTTGATGTGAAATGGTGGAATCACGACTGGCCCCTTTAGTGGAATAATGGGTTTCACTACGTATTCCTTAGTGATGGAAATAATTCCCTGTATAGTTCTTAAATGAGAAACTATCGCTGCGCTGGCCTGGCCTGTGTAGAGAGGTTTTCATTTTTTCTATAGATTGTTGTGGTTAGGACAGGGTTTAAATGTCTAATCATCACTGTGTATCCAGTCATGAAAGATATAGATCCACATGTAGTTATTTAAGGGACTATTCATTTTAGCATCATGTGGTAAGGATGAATATGGACTGATGTAAAAAAGTAGTAATAGTGCATTAGGTCCCAATGATGGATGTTTGGGTGTCGGTATGTATATCATTAAAAATTAGAATCAATCCAAATGTAGTTCCTAAAATCCAATTCATTTTAACATCAAGTGGTGAGGATGGAGGTGAACCAATGTGAATTGATGGGAATATTGTTGTTGGGACCAAGGGTGGAACTCTAGGTGTCACTACGTATCTCATGAGAATTGGAATCCAATAACATGTTATTATGAAGAGATGTGAAATTTAATGTATTGTGTTAAGGACTGATGGTATTCCGTTTACAGTCTCATATTCATGACAACAATAAACCTACCATAGTTGGTATGCCTTGATCATATGGGGATCCCCATATCGAAATTCCTAAAACCACATGAGCAGTGATCGGTGTGAGAATCAAGGAACAACTAGAGTACCACACAGAGTCATTTTAGAGTAGGAACGGGGAATTTGGTATCATGTGGTTTCTGGACCAATATATAGAATCAAAGCATAACTACGTATCTCATTGAAAATGAGAATCAAGCCTTGTGTAGTTCAAGATATCCATTCAATTTAATTTCACGCGGTATGGACATTAGGTCACCCAATGTGAAAGGAATTTAATCTTATAGATGGGACCAAGAATAGATATTTGGGCATCACAACGTATCCTATGAGATTAGGAATAAATACATACATAGTTCTTAAGAGACCATGTAGTTTAACTTCCTGAAGCCATAATGATCTCTGTATAGTTTAACATCATGCGGTCCAAACATTCTCCATAATGTTTAATGTCGTGTGGTCGAGATGATCTCTGTACAACTTAACATCAGATGGTTAGGAAAATGAATATATATTTTAACATCATGTGTTCATAACTATCTCCATATAGTTTAACATGTTGAGGTTTGGAAAATTTCAGTACAGTTTAATGTCATGTGGTAATGAAAAATTATGGGGCTTACCCTGATGTGGATTCCCTTCCAAATGACAGCATATGAAAATTATTTCTTGATAAATCTCACATTGGTGTATGGTGTGACACGATCCCCATCCATGGTGTCTAGAGAATATGATCCATTATGATAAAACTTATGTATTATAAAGAGTCCTCTCCATGTGGGTTCCAATTTCGGGGGATTATTTTTGAGAATCCATAGGGTTAGGAGAGCCTACACCAGTTCTCCTTAGAGGAATAAACAAATAAAAACATTTTTATTAATGTCTTATTCCATCTAATTCTAATGGATCTACAAGATGTGCAATGTGCTCAATAAATTCTCATCTAACCATTCCAATTCATCCATCATTATTTACGACTACTCATCATCTGAGAGTCGGACGCAAATGGATTTTTGGAGGGAAGGAAATTGGAATTCTATGGGTAATACTTCCTTAGTCCCATACACCAATGTGTATGAAATTTCTTGTGTTGTGGTATGTATGGTTGTATGGTAGGATTATAAATTATGGATGATTTTATCCGTTCAATAATTATTATCCTTATTCACTATTATATAGAGTATGTTCTATAGTGTATTATTAGAGGCCTCTATCTATCCATTTTCAACACATGACAGCAGGATGAGTTATTGAACTTGATATTGTAGTATTTTTATAAATTCTTTAACACCGTGGAATTGGAATTGGTTCCTCTGTCTTTCAATATTGTGTGGGAGACTTCAAGTATGGTGATGATATGGTACTTAATGAAGTTTATAATATTTTTTTGCTAAATTCGTTGAGGTTTATTTCCTCATCCCATTTAGAAAAGAAGCTAGTAGTAGTAAGGATTTACTCGAACATCTTAGCTATGGATGGTGGATATGGCCCCACAACATCTTTCTCCCAAATGAAAAATGTCTAGTAATATTTATCTTTATGTATAAATTATGGGGGATGATCAATGAAACTTCCATGAATATGGAAGACATGACATTTCCTTGTGAATTCCACATAGTCATGTATCATGGTTTTCCTACAGTTTCCCAACCACCTGATTTGGTGGGAGAGCCCAATTCTAGATTGATGGGAGTTGTACAAGCCTGCATGGAGTTCTTCCATGATGTTTAAAATTATCATTCTTCTATACACCAAAGGATAATTCCATTAATTCTGCATTTTTAGAGATTTTTTTTCTCATTAGGACCATCCTCCAGAGTGAAGTTTTATGCTCAGCACTGAATCTATTCCCTTTTGGCGTGATTTTTTGGGATAATACCATTTTGGAGATAACCATGTATAGGATATATCCATCTAGGAGTAGTCATTGGTTCGTTATGTTATGGGGTATTTCTTACATGGTTGATTTATTCCATATCACATATCATGATTTATGAGACCATTCTTCAATCTGTGATACAGAAGATTGCTTCCTCCTGGTCAAGGTTGGCCAGTATGATAGCTGCATTAGCTAGTGCGTCGGTGTGAGAATTCTATGATCATGGAACATGATGTTATGTGGGATCAAAGGGAATTAGACCATAAATACCAAACATATCCATTGTGTCCTTTTTAATGTAATTTTCACCACTGATCTACTTTATCACCAATTTTGAATCTCCATTGATATTCAGGTAGGGTATGTGAAGCTGTAGGACTAGTTCTAACCCAACGATGAGGGATTGGTATTCTTCCTCATTATTAGAGCATGATTGGGAAAACGAGAAATATTAGGGGAAAATGTATTGTCTAGAGAGACAAATAAAATCTCATACCAACCTAGTTGAGCTTCACATTTTCCACTATTTTTCCGAAAGCACTCTGAGAGGCACCATCAAAGTACATCTCCTATTTTTAGGGAGTTTCATGGGAATAAAATACCACTTCATCTGGGAGTTTCATATCTTCTATTAATTTTTTTGGCGTAGGATGTGCTATGAAATGGATGTCATATTTCTTCAAAATGATTGAACATCAATCCCAGAATCTAGTTATCATAGGAAATCGAATTATTTACATAAGTTATTCAATATGAGAGACCAGGTGGACATCATGGTGATTAAAGTGTTGCATTATATTTTTATCTATGGAGATTAGTGAGAGGTAGATCTTCTCAACATCAGAATATAAAGTCATGTTACATAAAATAATTTTGTTGAGGTAGAAAAGACTATTCTCACTCCCCACATCACTTTTCTATGTGTGGAGCGCATCTAGTGAGCATTCCATACGGCCGCATACAAGATGAGTGACCTACCTTTCACCGGAGGCACCAAAACCAATGGGTGTAGCAAGTACCTTTTGATATAGTCAAAGGATCTTTGACATTCATCATCCCATTGGTAAGTGATTCCCTTTTTCATTATCATGGTTAAGGGGAGAGATTTTCTTGCCAAATTAGCTATGAAACACCGAATATAGGCTAGGGTGACTTAGTGTCCCCTCAATTATTTTACATTTCTAGTGGGTGAAATTTATTGATTGTAACTATTCCTCTTCAATTAAATATCAATTTTATGGTTGTGTTCTAAAAATCAAAGGAAAATGCCTGATGTTACCCCAAATTCACACTTTAGTGGATTCATCTTTAGAATGTGCTGTCAAATCTAATCAAGGATTGTTCAGAGAGCTGTGAAGTGATCACATCGAAGTAGAGACTTAAAATTCATGTCATCAACATAACACTCATCTATCCTTCCGAAAAATATCTTAAATATATTATGTATGGCACATTGATACGTGGTTCCAACATTCATTAATCTTTAGGGAAAGACCTGATTGTAGAAGATCCCTTGAGGTGCTATAAAGGTGGTGGCTTATTCATCTTCAGGGTCCATCTTGATTTGATTTCACCCTGAGTAACCATCCTCGAAGGATAGGTCTTGGAATCCATAAGTTGCATAAATCATGAGTTATGTGATTGGAAATGGGAAATCATCCTTTGGTGAATTCCTATTAAGTTCTCTGAAATCAATGCAAACCCTAATCCTTCCATTAGTTTTCTTTATGGGGATGATGTTGGTGGGTGATCATGGGTATTTTACTTCTTGGAAATAGTTAGATTTGATAATATTATCAAATTCCACCTCTACATTGGTGGCATGAGAGGGGTGCATCATCTTGGATGCCTGTTTAAAGCCTCGATGGTCATTGGGAAGTCTGAGATACTATGTAGCCACATCTGGATTTAGTCTGGGAATTTCTGTATAGTTATAAGTGAACACATGTCAGTGCAGCTTTAGAAATGCAATGTACATATCTTTCCCTTCTATGGTTACGGAGGAACTAATCAGAGTAGGTTGTGGGTCTTCTTCAGTTCCTAGATTTACTTGTCTTAGATCATCTATGGTAGTGGAGACACCTTCCTCAAATAATGGAGGGGTATTCCTAAGGTCATTCTCATCCTCTTCAATTTCCAACCCTATAGATACATTCTAATGTGAAGATGGAAATTTTGGGGATTCTCCATAAATATTAGGGTGAGGGAGGTTACTAGAGATTTCATCATTATCTCAATCTATCAGATCCATTTTAGAGAGATTCCAGAGATTAATTTCGTTAACATTGTCGCTAAGTACTAGAGTGGATTGAACCTCTGGGAGTAGATCTGACACTTCAAACACGTTTACAAGGAGAACATAATCAATGTTGATTATGATCCATAGATTCATTGGGGAGGTCTCCAAGCCATTGTGTGATACAACATGTATATCATCACCCTCCATTGGTTACTTTCCTCCCTTATTATAGAAATCTGCATCAGCATATGTGGAACCACAGTTTTAGAAGGGGGAATTATCACCTTGTAGTATGATGACCTTTCTATTGATGGGGTTCTTCAGAAATTGATGGAATTTTGATGGTATCACCAGGTGGCTATGTAGTTGGGGCCTTCTATGTAGGAAATTATATGTGGTGTCATTCTATATAACCATGACCTCTATATCATTATCGAGTTCAAAAAATTGGGGTTCGAGTTTGATCATCATGGGAGGTATTTGATAACACTTATCATACCCCTAAATGGTTATCTTTGTAGGGGTTATGTCTGAATCACTATATCCCAAATTTTATAGATTTCAAACTGGGATGAGATTAATCCCAAAACCATTATAAATCAGCACCCTTTAAAAATTTACATTATTGTGTTTTCTTGAAATTTATAAGGGCCTCATGTTCCCTTGGATGTCCTCTTCCTAATATTGATCATTGAATGATATGGTGACATGACATTATAAGGAAGTAGTCTCTACGCGATAGACCTCAAATAGAAAGACTTCTATTTTTAATTACCATGGGCCCTAAAGGGATTTAAAAAATTACCCCCTGAGTTATGTTGAAAGGTGGATTACATTGAAGATCGAGATATTGGATGTGATTTTAGCTAGATGTTTCATAATGTTGTATTTCTTTCAGAGGTCAGCGCTTCATGATACGGAGATTCTCCTAGGCACGTAGTTCAACAACTAAATTATCTAAGGTAGATGTACTTGTTATTTTCACAAATGTTTATGGAGTATCTAATTCCATTAGTGAAGGTTGTGTCAGCCTTCCCCATTGTTTATGATTAGTATATTGAACTCATTCTAAGATTTCATGCAAGACAACCGGTTATGGGAGACTACTGTAGGGATTTGAATAACCTCCATTGCTCTTTTAATTATAATGGAGTGCTTTACCACTAGTATCAACTGTTTATATGTCCTCTATGGGGATATGAAATGAATATTGAGTCCAACCACATCGGTGTTGTCCCTTGTATCCTCAGTTTCAGTGCATGCGGCCTCCCGTTATCAGATTATGTGAGGTAAAACAATATTTGTGGGGAATATTAATTTCAGAAAAGGATTCTTCCAAGTGTATCACATTGAATTATCCAAATATGGTCCCTTCATTTTCTGAGTATTCCATTTGGTGGGGTGGTTCCCACCCTACAGATGTTTCATGGAAGAAATAGGCCAGAGTTTGGTCTTTCTTTGGAGTTGAATATGAATCTTCCTCCTCTAGCTCTTCATACTTCTAACTGTCACACCCACCTTTTGGAGGCAAATTTTATTTCTCCTTCTTAGGTGGTGGATCTATCGTGAGTCTGTGATGATATGCCTTCAGTGTAGTATGATCCCGATCAACTTTTTTTTAGTAATCCAATTGTCAAATTTTTGGACACTCCTGGCCAGAAATTTCTATCAATTGTCCTCTTCTTCTGACAAGTTTACGGTTATGTAAGACACCTTCTTTAGATATTAATCTATCATAACATGTACACTGTCGAGCATGGGTTGAAGGATTTCCTTGAAGATAAAAAATTTCTGGATATTATGACCAAACTTATATTGTAATGGAAGTAGTCCAGATGGTCGGTGAGGTTGAATTCCTCAGGCTTTTCGGGCTATGGAAGTTTTAGTAAGTTATTATCCATGGATTATAAGAAATAAATGGTGACATGTTCATTCCCTAATGAGTATTATTTTTTCATCCATTACTCAATCCCTGGGAAGCCTGAATTTCCCTATACTTCTATCAGAGTTAGATTTAGTGGTTTTTTCACTCGATATGAGGTGTTTGGAGTTTTGGGACCTGCCTGGGTGCGTGGATGGTTACCACTGTAGGCTTGATAGTGAAAACTACTAATGATGGTCTGCCTGGATTTCCCTTGTACTACTAGTATGGGATGAGACATGGATCTGTTTCACTAAACAGCCTCTTTAAGACATTGTTCCATTTCATTGAACTCTTGGAACCCACATGGATACTTTATGGGGATTTGAGGTGTATAGAAATCATCCTTTAGATTATCAGTATAGATTTCCAGTTGTTTCTGAAGAGATCTATGGATGATGAGTGAATATGTTAAACCATTCCATATTCATATGAAAACATAAAAACTCACATTCTCACATTTCATACAGTTCATAAGATCGATGATCATTATTTTCCTTAGGGTTGACTTGAACTGGTAACATAACTGACTATAATGTCATTCCCATACAGTAACAGGTCTTGACAGCAGATTGTTGTACCAATTAAAGGTTGGACCCATCAGAGTCTATATGAAACACCTAATCTGGTTTTCCTTCTATTGGTATTGAGGGACCATCATTGGACCACATCGGGATATGAAGTCTGTGAGATGTTGTTCAGGTTTGCATACACCATCAAAGGTAGATAAGGTGGGGTTATCTTAGTTGTGTGGAGGTGGAGTATCATCCAAAAATTCAGGATTTGGCTTCCTTTCAGGCTGCATAGGTGGACTTCTCGCTACTATGGATTCTATTTGAGAGGCGAGGGACTCAATGATGTTAAGATACTCTGGGGGGCACTGTTGTTGGAGCCGCCTCTCGTCTACCAGGAGTGGGAGGGGGTTGATGAGGTGGTCCCACTTTAATCTCCCACTAAATCTAAATTCGTACTTTGACTGAATGATTAACCTGATGAGGGAGAGGTTGTTGTAGAAACGGAGGGAAGTAAAGATAATTTTTGACTTCCTCATTTGTGTAGTCTGGTTGTTTGTATCCCGAGCTAGATTGATACTTAGATACCGCTATTTCTGGTAGATCAACAATGTTAGGGAGGATATTTGTATCTAGGAGGAAATGATACCTGATGGAAATATTTCCCCTGAGTAGCTCCTTATTGAGTTTCTGGGGATCTACTATTACACATTGATAACATGAAAATTGATCCTCAGGGGAAGGAACTTTAGTTCTTATGGATGGTGATCAGGATGTATCCATACCATAACATTTTTCTTTTACAGTATTCCACCAAAGAGGTAGAATCTCGTTATTCGGTGGTGCCAAATTTTGAAGTCTTCTTTGGTTCTGGGAGCATGCAACCTAATTTAGTGCGTCCAAATCAGCCTCATCATAGGGTAAATTCTTCATATTTCAGACCTATGTTTTCGTGTCTTGATCGATGTCTACCATGTTCACAGTGACAACAATCATATAGGGATAACAGGAAATGATGGTTCTTCCCTTACTTTCAACGCAACATGATGATTCTGTACTCCCTTCATCAGCAATGTTATTTGAACCCTTGGCCATGTTGGGCCATTTTGGCTTAAGACCCAGGTAGTGTATGATTTCCTTTTCTATATGATCCCCCCTTCTCATCCTATGAACAATGACTTTGAGGGAGTTTCTAATTGTGGTTTTTATATGGTCCCCAATTAGTAATGGTTTGTCTTGTGGTGGGATGAAAACTATTGAATTTTCTCTCCCAACCTAGAGAAGAATGACTCTATCTATAGTGAAAATGATGATGAAAATACCCTCGACCCTATGCGGTGGGGTTCATTTGGGGTCGTTGTTAGAACTGATTAGTCCTAATGTTGAGGATTCAATGACTCTAGTCAAATACATGATGATTCCTAGTATGTACATGATTATATAAATTCTCCAAAACTAGTGTTGTGTGGGTAATTTTGAATCCCCGCTAATTCTTCTAGGACACTATTAGGGGATGATAAACTTAGAGATGATGATTGAGATATAAATTCCCCTAGCCCAACAGACTTCGGTTTGCCTACAACTGCCTAGGGTATGTTCTGAATATTCTAAGGAATTTATGATCTGAGGGGTGGAGGAAGTGATAGATATTCTCCTAGAATAGGAGACCAAGTATTCTCTTGGATGGATATTATGACAACTATTATTACAGCCTGTTTGATGTGGAACATCTATGCTCGCGTAGGAGCTGGGTGTGATGGAATCCCATTAAGGGAATTGTTTTTCATGAGAATCTCTCCGGATAATCAGAAACCATTCTCCCTATTTAGAATGTGTTCTAATTTCTTTGAGGGGACCAATATGATGTAATTTTGGCTATCTGATTCCTCCGTTCATGATGTATTGGCATCATCGAAGTAGGGTTATTCCATTGTAGTGACTAGCGGGCCCGATCATTACACGGTCCCATGATTTCTCCAAAGGATATGACATTATAGGATACCAAATCTGAGGGGTTCTATTTTTCTAGGGGTGTGACAAAGTGAAATTCTCCATAATGTCCCCATCCCCGAATATGGATGCATGATGTGGCTTCAGAGATCAGATACCAAAGTGTCATGAGGCAATGGCGAAAAGCGTGTTGCAGATTAATGCTATTGTTTTATATTATTGTATATCATACCATGTAGATAACATCTAATTCATGCTCATAACAGAATATGTTGATTTTCTGATGATAAAACTTGTATCCTGGATAAAAGACAAATTGATCCTTCTGTAACTAATCAGTGGCCCACATATTTTCCCATAGGTAAGGAATGAACTCATTTTCCAGCTCATATAGGACCTCAGAGGTGAATATAGTGATGGGATAGAACACTATGGGGAGGTTTTTTCTGGTTAACTCTCTCCATGTGACAATTTCAGCCTCCTCCCCATTAGACTTACACACCTCCATCTACTCAGACTATAGAATATGACCCTGATGGTCTCCTACCAATGGGAGTGTACTGTTTATAGATGTTGATGGGGAACCATATATAGTTGACCCCGACCTCTCGACCACTTCTCTATATGAACGTTTTGGATTTCAGAACACCTCCTAAAACCGATGTGTGTGGGAAAGGGGAGGATTCCCTTGTCCATGGGAGATATTTTTTTTGGGTAGGTTGACCCCAATAGATATCAAAAGTATAGTCTCTATGATCCATCTACACCATAAAACAAAATAGGACTATCATGGTAATGTATATCTTCCTCTTGTGCTTAAATATAAGAGACAATGGACACTTAAGGTGTTAAGAATGTGTCTCGAATGAATTTAAGGAAACTGTCATAGAGAAGATTAGAAATATAGTCCATGTTCTGCATCATGATCAGAATTTGTTGACCTACCTTTTGTGATTGCATAGGGATATGAGTCTGTTGTTTTATGGTTGTCAGAACTTGTATATAACCTTCTGGTGATACTAGAGTATGATCCCACTACTGAGAAGCTATTGTAATATTCCATTAATTTGCCTCATTATTTACAATCATATGATCCTACCTAGAGGCATGTGCCATTCTCAAATGGTGAGCCTCAATCAATACATGAGTATGAGTCTGATCTTGAGAATTTGGTATATTCCACGTGTCTTTCTTGGTAGGAGTATGATCCTACCCTAAGTTGTGTTTTGTTCTAACCTATTCAGCCTCAGTAGGAACACGAATATAAGCCAAGTCTGAATATGCATTCCCCATCAGAATATGTCGATGAACCTTTGGAATGAGAGAAGTAATATGATCCTCCTCCTTTATTTCCATGGAATGATGCCAGTGTAGTCATTCATTAAAAGATGTTTGAATATGAGCCATGATTCCGTGATCTATAAGAATATTCCAGTCAGATTCACTAACAAGAATATGGGCATGTCTCGAGCTGGGAGTCATTCTCACTTGGTTAGCCTCGTCCAGAATGAGGATATATGCCTGATCCTAAGCCTTTGGAGTGCCCACATTGACTTATTTTATAGGAATATGTGAATGTACTGAGGCTTGTTCCCCTCTCACATGGTGACCCTAGACCAAAATAGGGATATGATCCCAATCCTAGTACTTTTGATTATGCCTCTATACTCTTTCGACAATATTGTGCCCCTGTCCTGAGGAATGTTTTTCTCTTAACTGGTGAGCCCCAGTTTGAATGAGTGTATGAGACTGGTTCTATGACTTATCCTTTATCAGAATATGCTGACAATTTTCCTGGATGGGAGTAAGAGTGTACACTATCTTCGATACATACACTTGTTCACAATGATCAAATTTTTGAGTTTACCTAGCTATAGGGATAAGATCATACGCCTATCATTTATCTACAATAGTGTTGGAATATTATTGCAGATCTCTTCATCTATTACTAAAATATATTGACATTTTATAAGTGTCTGTGAAGGGGTATAATATTGCACATTAGATGTCTCCATTATACATTGGTATATCTCTTCAATTAAAGAGTGGATATGCGCCCACTTATGTCCTCCTTCTGGCATTGATAATGATGATGGACTTTTAGAATGATGGTAGAGATATTTTCCTCCCCTATATCTGCTATGGCATCATCCCACATACTTGTTCTGAGCTAGAAAATACATGGGAATTCTTGCTGGTTCCTTCTAGAGTATGATGGTAGGCATCATTATTAGAAGTGGGGATATCATACCTCTCTTAGATATATTCTGAATATCACTCCCAATGAGCCTTCCTTGATGCACGTGCATGGGTATCAGAGGTGGTATCTAGTCGGGTGGTACCCACAGAAGGCGATTGATGGGCACCGGTAGGAAGATGCTGGGGACAGTTGTTGATAGGTTCCCTCCTTTGAAGCACCTAAACCAAACTAGAACCATATTTCGATTCCAAGTCTACCTTCATTAGATATAGAAGGAGAAACTTGTAGTGTTATGGGGATAATCTCCAGAAGAAGTTGGCTATAGTGATGAGGATTACTTGTTTCACAAAATTGTTTACTAGGTGATGGAAATACACTGGATGTCTTTCTTAAAGAGCCTTGTGGGATGTTTCCATGGTCAAGATTGTATCGTGTTGATGATAATCCCAAACCATCATATTTTCCACCTGTCATTGGATCAATAGAGCAGGTGAGATTTCTTTGTGACCCATGGGGTTTGCAACCACAGATGATTTACCTAAATGAACGCTTGATGATGAAGAAATTACCTCATGTTGGGATTCTGTCAATGATGGAAGCATTTTTAATCACACTGTCTACATGGAACAAGGTCACCAATTATTTCTTTATCATACGCATAAAAATTATCAAATACATATCCATGGTTAACAAAATTGTCCTATTTTACCGACTCAACCATTCTGCTCGCATGGACGTGTCAATGCAAGGATAAACATATAAGAAACCTGGTTACGGAATATAATCTATATGATCATGTCAGTCTTACTACTTTTTATAGGATTTTGAAAACAAATTGTCTTAAGGGATTCACATCGGGCCTGTCAGTTTTGTTTGCATATGGGTGGGGGGAACATAGTGTCTCAATGGATTATAACCCAATCATTTGTTATTACAAAGTTTCACATCATTTCCACCATTTTTGTTTGCGTATAGTGGGAAAACAAAATGGTTCGATGGATTATAAACTTCCATTTATTATAATAGATATTCATTTAAGGTTTATGATTTTTGTTTCATCAAGATTCGAGGGTGTCAAATGGAGTTCACTCGATGGTTTGGATGAGGGGAGAGTCTTAGGGACTCGATCAATTGCTTTCATCAGGTTTTCCATTTTTCGTCCTTTCCCAAAAACTCCCAATGTTTCCCTCATCCGTAGTTATGTACAAACCTCATTTCCAAACCACGGTAGCCTTCTGAGCTTTTAGGCCTAACGACTCTTGGGGACATGCATTGGTTGATAGGATAATAGGTTGGGGTCATCACAACCTTTTTGGGGAATTATTACCTACATCGGGACTCTCTTATAGATTTAAGATATGTTCATGGATCTATTCATAATCATGATACTGGAATGGTTACCCTAACAAAATGACTATAGGTTAATTCTATTTTATATGAAAAGTAAGGGTATGTCTTATATGGATCCATCGCTATATATCTGAGGGTATCTATAATTTTCCAGTAATAGGAGGCTACTTATGTGTTGAAGATGTATAACCATGTGCTTCAGAAAGTGCTGTTACACAAGGAGGTAGTTAATATTCTGAGGAGGGGACTGAGCCATTATGAGGCATCCTATGAATCATGGTTATTACATGAATCAAAACCGACATTGTGTTTTCAACTAGTGGAATGTATCATGGAATGAAAAGGACTTATACGGGTGCTCTAGGAGGCCAAATATTCAAGATCGAATCCTGGAAGGACGTCTTGTGTATCCCATGTATAGTGAGAATCAGAGTTTCCATAGTTCATTTTTTCAATGCTTTTATGTTGGTTATTCCTATAATTTTAGAGAACCTTTGTGAAAATGATATGATTATTTCAACTCCCTAAGCTCATATGATCCATGATGGGTTTGAGAAACAAGGGATGAAAAATGATCATTTCATTGATCAAGATGTGGAACTTATGTTTTGGGGCTTCCCTAAGATGATTTATAATGGAACCTGGGTATCAGGGAGTCATCCTACATATCCTGGTTGGGGAATGAATTAGAGTCATCAATGTTCATTTAATATTTGGGCTTACACACTAAGGCCACCCTTACAATTGTGGATGACTATTGTGCAGATGTTCTGATCATTGAAACTCCCTTAACACATGTGATCCAAGCACATTGTGAGAAATAACAAATAATTTGTAATCAATTCCATTTCTTTGAATAAGAGACTTAAATACTAACATTTCCCTAGAAGGTCGATTTGGAGGTCAAAACTCAGGAGAGGTGGCCTGGGTATCTTAAATATTGCATGAATCAGAGTCATCATAGTTCCCATTATATTGGGGATTACACACTCAGTCTACCTGTATTACCTGTCATGCTTGTTTGGAGGGTGTCACATAACCCACTTGACTTGTCCAGAAGACATCACAATATCTAGATGGTTTGTTATGGGATCCATCTCATTACCTGGATGGATTTCCTATGAGGTTTCACATGATCTAGTTCACGTGCTCTGGTGTCATTAGAATGAATTAGTTTGACATGTATAGATGGTCTCTCAAGGGTTAGTATGACACGAATCAGAGGATTTTGCGTATCGTGGCTAACATCCCTAGAGGTCACCATGATACCAGGACGACATGTCGTGAGGGTTTTGTAGGACTCAAATGACTTTTCATAGGGTATCAAGAGATCTCAGTTGTCATGCCCATGTGCAACTGCGATACTTGAATAATATGAGAGAATGTCATTATTTTAGTGAGGAGATTTATCTGTAGGACATTTCATGTCTTGGGAGATAGACCGAGAGGGTTTTATCAGAAAAAAATGGTGTGCCTAGGGGGATCGGGCAACTAGCTCGGGCATGTTTGAAGGATTTTTCATGTCCCAGATAGCATGCAGAAGGAATTTTGTGAGATCTAGAAAACATGTACTAATTCCATCAAGTTTCCATGGATGACTCACGTGAAGTGCATTTGGTCCAGCGAGCATGTATTTCTCTTAAGTCTTCCACATTTCATCTTAGTTCTAGCCCTTATATTATGAATTCCTTAGGTTTGTTCAATAAAAATTTATCTTATGCCTTGTTTGATTTGGGGGATATGTGGTATGTTCTTTGCACACCATGATAACAGTCCTTCGATTGATCTATGAATGGTCACATGAAGTACCTTATTTTTGGCGCATCATTTCTCCAGTTGTTCACCGGTATATTACCTAGAGGAAGACATGTCAGTCATGAGATCAGCTGCTCTGAGAAATCTACTCTAGACCTTCCACCTGAGAGTCCAGTGGTTATGAGTCGAATCGTCCATAATTCAACCATTTTTTTTGTTGCAGTGGGGAATTTTTAGGCATCACCACCCCAGTCGTTCGAAGTTTTCTGCGGCATAACTAGAGAGAATGCCAGATGGAGTTGGATAAGGGCTCTCACACAACGCAGTTTCTTGAGTCTCTATCATGGACCACTCTGAGGGCACCACTTGGTTTTTAGGGGAAGTGAGTCCCTCTTGTCAATGAGTCCTTTAATGGATTATTTCCAATTAATAGAGACATCGTAAATTATGAGGATGTGTAAAATAACTTCTTTATTTTGATGTTGACATGACCAAAGTCCTTTGGGTGGTCCTAATGCCTAATGAAAGGAATCTGGAAGATGCTTGATGACTTTTCTGGTACATTCCACGAGATAAGGATGTTTTGTCCGGGGGTCTCACAGGATCGCACTATAGACTTCCTTAGTGCATCGCCAGCGTTTTACGACTGCAAGTGACTTCCACCTCCTCCCTGTTTTATTTCCTTTGTTTTCATTTCCAATGGTTGAGGTTCATGTGCAATTATATGAGTATTTTCAAAGACAATTACCCTATTTCATGATGATATGTCGTGTGACCAACATGGATAACATGGGGATGTGCGAGCATTTCATGGAAAGATCCATATGTTCATCTTTAGGGTGCCAAAGGGGACGTTTGAGGTTCTCTGGACATACTTGAGGACTTATATGTGGTGAGGCTGACAGGCCAAATGGATTTTGCGAGATGAGGTGGACATGTATCTAGGGACTCGCAGTGCCTTGTAGATCACCAGGGGCATAGTGCATGTCCTTCAGTGACCTCAAGTAGCTCCTCCTTCTCCCTTTATATCTTCTTTATATTATTTTTCAAAGGTTCAAGGACTCTGTAATTTTGATCGTATGTTGTCAAGGATAATTATCCTTCCCTACAGTGATAATTTACACCATCTCTACAGCTGCAAGGGTCCTCTATCCTTTGGAAATTCTCATCCTATTCATAGGGGATTTTCATGTTTTATCACTTGGTTCTTCTCTCCGACAACCCACCTGGACTAGGGAATCCCACCCGCTGATCATTCGTGAATGCATCACATGATCAATATTGGATATTTTGAATTTGTGGGTGTCTTGTATTCATCCTTTTAGCCTAGGGAACATTGCATGACCATTTCAACGGAATGAAAACATTTTCAGAGATTGTTTCTTTGCGTGAATTTGATACACCGCATGTTCATCAAGGGATCTTGTGACGACATACAGAGATTTTCAAGGACAACTACTTTTCTCACCTTTGATATGTCACATGTTCCAGGATAGAATATTCATCCTCTTAACACGAAGATATCAAGGGATACATGGATATTATTATGCACACATTAATATTTAATGTGTGTGGTGTGGAATTCCATTGGATGGACACCGTGCATCAATTCCTGACTATTTTTTATTTTTAGATTTCGTGGTATATAAAATAAATTCTTAATGACTTGATCATGTCTCTATGCCTCATAGATCTAGGTATGACCCAATTTAATATCTTTTTAACGGAGGGGGTCGTGTTATGTGCTTGGTACCGTGCTCACCCGAATCTTCACATCAGAAAATTTTTCCGCCTAAAGATAAATATTCAAAGTGCCCAAACATCCAGTATTCATCACAAGATTCACATTTGGATTTGTGAAATCACATGACCTGAATGGGGATTCACGCAGTCGCGTGATCCACATATGGGGCTTCATTCATGCGCTATGGATCTTCCTCATAGATAGGGTATCTCTAAAAGTCAGTATTTTCACCAATTCTCCTTATTATTCACAGTATACACATGTGGTGTTAGAATCCTCAAAATTCCATCAACATATGCTATATTTTCATTAATGAATACATATTTCCATCACCCTATTAATCAAAGGAACTTATTATCATGGATAATAACCCATATGTTCTGATTCAAACATGTAGAGGCCACTCAAAATGATCACAGGTAATCACACTCGTAGGATCTGGGACCTTCCGGGTGAGTTGAAGGTGTATTCTAGGAGAATAAAAGTTGTCCAGCCAGAGGGATAACCAACTTCTAGGCCATGTGGGCCACGAGAAACATATTAACAAATTGGGGGGACTAGTGGGGTCACCTGCTGACACATGGGAGGAGAGGTCATGGAGTAATCTAAAGTTTGTTAAGCCAATAGGATGTTAAGAATCTGTTTTTAAAGGGGCGGGAACGTGGGAGAGTGAGGGGTAATACCTTTTTCTATTATTTTGGGCTTTAGATGTTGTCTTGGGAAGGATTTCTCCTGGGGGAACCTGTAATTCTAATCTATTTTCCCCTCTACCTACTATAATTCCTCTCTGTTTTCCAATCTACTTGTTGTAAGTCCTATTTGTTTTCCCCTCTAACTATTGAAATTCCATTTCATCCTCCACTAATACACCTTCAAGTCCTCTATTCGCTCTTGGTCTGAACCTCCATGTTTCTCCATGGAGATGAGAAACCAATCCCACATGGACAGCATCGACCAACACATCGAGTCAGCTGCCTCCTCCATTTCCGTCCTCACCACCACAGTCGTTGAGATCCAGCAGAGACAACATGACCTCCGCCAAAACCAATGCTGCTGGGAACTAGAATTTTCAGAGAAAACTGAGTTTCGGAAACTGATGATGCGCCATTCTGAGGAGCAACCTCAACAGCCTGATCTCTGACCCCCAGATCCTTCATCCCACTCTTGTATCTCAAGCCACCCACCTCATTTGGTTCCACCGTCTGGTACAAATATCCCTCTTGATCCCTCTCCCTTTCCCCACCATGTCCCCTGTTTGATGGTTCGGACCCCCAAGGCTGGATCACCAGGGAAGAACTCTACTTCAGAATTCACCAAACACCAGAACCATTCTGGCTCCAGCTTGCCCAAGTCAGCATGGAGGGAACAACTATACATTGGTTGACCATTCTTACAGAGAATTGTCCCTACTTTACATGGTATTTTTTCAAACATGAACTCCTCGAGCATTTTAGTGGCCTTGACATCCAATACCCCTATGAGGAATTAGATTCCCTCCATCAACATGGCTCCATTCAGGATTACATTGAACATTATGAATATATTTCCTCCTTGCTGCCACGTCTTCCGGAACCACAATACTTGGGTTATTTTTTAAATGACTTCATGAAGATATCCACTCTTGGGTGCGAATTCATAACCAGGATACATGCATCCAAGCCATGCATCTATCGTGAAATATTGAATTAGCCCTCCACCACAGTTTTGCAGGTTCTTCCAAGGCTTCTCCCTGACCGCCTCCAGAAAATCACGATGCTATAACCTGGTTTCCTCTGTCTCGCTCTCTGCCCCCTCCTCCACCTACTGGTCAGCCGTTCCCTTTCCCAGAAAAAGCCACTCCGGGGTTAGCAGGAAAGCCACCGCGTTCTACCCAACCTACTGGCCGCAGTTTTTGTCACCTCACTTCTCATAAATGGGATGACCGCCACAAGAAGGGACTCTGTTTTTGGTGTGGGTTACCTTACTCCTCCACACACCGCTACTCAGACAAGAAGTTACAGATTCTCATTTTAGGGGAAGGTGACACAGTCGGTGCTGACACATTGACTCCCTCTACGCTTTTACCTAACCATCTTCCAACACTTGACGTCGAGTGCCACCTGCTGGAATTTTAGTACCTGAATATAGGGGGATCTCCCTCATGTTGTTCCCTGCACTCCACCTTTTCTCTTAAAATCGAAGGATCATTAATGGGGCGCCCTATTTTACTACTGATCGACAATGGCGCATCTCATAATTTCATCTCCCCACTTTTAATCAATCTACTTGATTTTGAAGTGCATTCCAATCCAACACTTCGTATTAAAATGGATGATGGCCATCAAACATGGTCATTGGGACACTGCCATCAATTACCTTTGCTTATCGGTGGTTACAAATGTCACCTTGACTTCTATAACAACCCATACTTTACATACATTGTTAATAGTTCAAAATTGAAGCATACTTATTACAACATATAACAAAACCACGAAAGGACCGTATAGGTATAGTGTCTTTAGAAACTGGGAAACATAAACAACTGGTTCATAAAGCGTCTACACTGTCTCCCATTTATTTCATCATATCTATAGTCCCTTTTGGAATATCTTACTTAATAACCATCTTCCTGACCTGGGGAAATAAAACATACAAAAGAGTGAGCTCAAATGCTCAGTAAGGGTAAACAAATGAAATATCAATCACATCATATACATAAGCACATAACTTTTGGAAATCTTAACCTGCAAAAGAGATCATAATTTCATAACATGGGATAAATCATGGCAGTGAAATGTAATCATAATAATCATAACTTAAAACATGAAACTTTGTGGCATACAAACATAATCATAGAGAATCATTTCTTGTTAGTCAAGACTCATTGCCAAGACTATCTTAGTGGACAAAGTCCCTTTCTGAACCGAGTCACCCTCGTTTCAGTCCTGTTTCACTGAACCGGTATAACCTACCGTTCCAGCCATGTCTATCTCATGAGATATAAGATATTTACCCAATGCATTGGAGGGAGATATAGGTCCCACCCATCTCATAATGATATCATTCATATGTGTGCCACAAAATCATAAATCATACATCATTGCATAACCCATGTAATAAAAATGGGAATCTTAAACATTGTGACTTCATAAAACAATTCATATAAGATAAAGGAATTCATAAAAATATTTCCATCACAACATAATCAAATCCATGTAATAATAGGGATAGAAACAGAACCCTATATTATCTTATATGGAAAATAATTTTGATAAAACTCTTGAACTCCATTCTTGAGGAAAATATCCTTTCTACTTCAAAAAACATTTTCCTTTCTTAACATGTATTACAATTTTAAACTAAAAGAAGTTGATTAAAAATAAACTTGAAAACTTTTAATGGAAGCTTCTTGGAAATAATGTTTTAAAAATCCATTTATGTCGTATAAGTTAAAAAAATATTCTTCGTACTTTTGTCGGAAAAGTCAAAAAGTACCTCGTACGAAAAACGATAAAAGATTCCTTTCATATCTTTTACTAAAAACTCACTGAAGGGTAAAATTGAATATAAAATATTGTAGAAGGATATAAATATTTCATATTGAGGAAAAATTTATTTGGATGATAAAATACACCCCAGTAAATACCAAAGTATAAACAATCCCGGATAAAAAAAAGATTGTGATATTTCCCTTACCTTAGGTTCATTTTTCTTCGTAAGTGTCCGAACCTCCTGTATAATGATTTAAATAATGTTATTGACTTATTCCAGAATCATACGTATTTTTATGATATCATATATGGTCATTTTCTTAGCTTCTTAGTAGTAATATTTCATTGCTACTTGTTATTCAGGTGTTTATAACTTTTTGTTCTTATGCGTGTTTTGTCGAATAAATTCTTATTCTTATATTTAGGTTATAGATACCTCATTTCCAGAATGGTATTACTTTAATATATTTCATATTCATTCATTAAATTCATTTATATAATCATTATGAAATGAAGATCATGTAGAACGAGTCGCATCACATCGTGGAGACGGTATTCCGTACGTACACATGAGTGATGATATCGTTCCTATGATCGTGGAATTGTATTGGAGTGTATGTATACTATTTCAGAATCAGTATAACTTTATAATAGTCATATATAGTCATTATTTACACCATTATACCCATACAAGTAAGGTGGTGGTGGAAAATAGATTACACCACGGTGTGGAGACGATATTCCGTACGTACGCACGCGCGGTGATTTTTTTTCCCGTAGGATGGATAGATGGTGAAATAGGGTTGTTTCATACATATAATAACATATCAGTATATGAGTGATACTTATGTTATTACTTAATAATGAAACAACTAAAGAAGAATAAGTGGAAGAAGAAATAAAGATGAAAGAATCGGTAACGAACATTACCTCTTCTTTGAAGTGCTTTTTTGAGACCTTCTTTTAGGGCACTAAAATTGGTCTTTGAAGAAGACCAGGACCTCTAGGATGTCTCTAGGGAAGTTGAGAGGAGGAATTGGCAGGGTTTGGACGAGATTGAAGGCTCAAAGTGGTGTGAGGAAGAGGGGGAGGAGGTTCCCTTTTATAAGGGAGGAGAGGGGTACCTTTAGGAAAACTAAAAATATTATTTTATTATAAAGTCAAGTTCAGTTTTAAATAGCTCCAAATTGATATATTTCAAAACTAAGGTGGGGATGGGTCGAAATCCGCTCATCCAATAGAATTTAGACAAGTTTAGGTTCCTATTTTAACCTTATCATTTAGATTTAACATTAAGTTAAATAAGATTACTTTTACCGTGTCTTCTTGTGTTCTTATACTATAAGGTTAATAAGCTTACGATAAGCAGCCAAAAGAACCCCAAGTTGTTTATTATTAATATATATAACCTTATCTAAGTCATTTGACCGAACCTTATATTTTTAGGAATAAAATAACAATTACTAATATAATATTTTTTTAAACACTATTTTATGTCAATTTTGACACTATTTAGTAATTGATTTTTGTGAAAATCATAAAAGAATGATTAGTTCGAAAAAAGTTAATTAAATCAATACTAACATGTCATATTAACCTAGAAAATTAGTTTAATTCATAAAAAGTCTCAAATTACATTTATTTTGGTGTTTATAACATTAATTATGTCAATATTTCATTAATAAGATAATTACTGCATCATCTTTGTGTCAGAAATAAATTAAATTATTTAATGTCTAAAAATTACAAATAAAATACCATTATGTATGAAATATTTTTAGATTTCTAATGAATATTCATTGTCGAATTTATCTTATGTATAACCCCATATTAAAAATTATTTACTTATTAAACTTTGATTTTAACTATTTTTACCCTTCTTTAAATAAATTAATAATAAATGTCCTAATCTAATCCAAGAGGGCCTAAATGGTCATATTTTTTTCCTAAGTTTGTTTTTGGTCGAATTACATTTGTCCAATAGAATTAGGACATGTGTTAGGGTAATAATAATATCATCTTTACCCTTAATTACCCTATTTACTTTTAACCGTGGAAAAAAAAGTAAAATGTTACTATTCACCAAAAAATTATTTTCATCTCATTGAACCAAATTTTACTTACTGACATCAATCGGGTCTCCCTGATTTGTGAAATTCCACTTACAGAAGAGGTAAAATTATGTTTTATGAAAAATTCAGTTTTTTCACTACCACTTAGTGGTTTAACTATTCATAAAAAATTGAATGTTTTCAGAAAAATACCAAAATTTCACCCTCGGATAATTTCGATATTCCAAATCCAAAAATGAAGTCCATTTTGAAAAATAAAATTTATAAAATTTCAAAAAGTGGTTATTACTATTTATAACGGCTAGTTTTAATAATATTTTAATAGCATATCGTTGTTTAGTGAAACTCGGTATTGCGTACGATGCAAGCTATTGAGGAAGGTCGCGATTTCGTGTAAAGCAAGCCATGCAAGTGTTGTGTGTAGAAAAATATTCCTTTTATGATTTATATAACATAAAAGTCTCGGGTTTTACATTCTACCCCCCTTAAAATGAATTTCGCCCTCGAAATTCGTCACTTTGTAACAAACAGATGAGGATACCTCTCCCTCATCATATCCTCAAGCTCCCATGTAGCTTCTTCTAATTGGTGGATCCTCCATAAAACTTTCCCCAATAGAGTGGTATTGTTTCGTAGGACTATTTCACTACGATCCAGAATCTATTTCGGTTGTTCTTCATAAAAAGATCTTGCTCCAGCGGTACAAATTCTGAGCTGAGTACATGTGAAGGATCAGGTATGTACTTTCTCAGGAGAGATACATGGAACACATCGTGAACTTGAGAGAGATTCGGTGGAAGCTCCAATCGGTAAGCTACCTTCCCAACACAATCCAGTATTTCGAAAGGACTGATATATCTAGGGCTCAACTTCCCCTTCTTTCCAAATCTCATGACTCTCTTCTTGGGAGATATCTGTAAGAACACTTTATCACCCCTTCAAACTCTAGGTCTTTTCTTCAGTTGTCGGCATAACTTTTCTGTCGACTCTGAGCTACTCTTATGTGTTGTTGAAAAGATCTGACCTTTTCTGCCATTTCATCAACGAGATCAGGTCCTAATAGCTTTCTTTCCCCAAATTCATCCCAGCAAGTTGATGTCCCGCATTTCTTTCCATAGAGAGCATCATAAGGAGACATCTGAATACTTGAGTGAAAGCTATTATTATAAGAAAATTCCACCAATGGTAGGTGTTGATCCCAACCACCTTTGAAATCCATAGAGCAAGCTCTCATTATATCTTATAGGGTTTGAATTGTTCTCTCAGATTGACTGTCTATCTGAGGATGATAAGCAGTGCTGAAACTCAACTCTGTATCCAGAGTATGCTGAAGACTTCTCCAGAACTTCGAGGTAAATCTCGGATCCCGATCAGATATAATAGAAAGTGGTACTCCATGCAATCTTACCACTTCCTTTACATATATCCTGGCAAGCTGATCCAGAGAGAAATCCTCTCTAATATCAATGAAGTGTGCAGACTTTGTAAGACGATCAACTATGACCCAGATAGCATTATTGCCTTTGGATGTTTTAGGAAGTCCTGTGACAATGTCCATAGTGATGTTTTCCCATTTCCATTCAGGTATGGCTAATGGTTGTAACATCCCTTAGACTTCTGTCTCTCAGCTTTAACTTGTTGACAAACCAAGCACCGAGAGACATATTCAGCAACATCTCTTTTCATACCATCTCACCAGAAGTACTCTTTCAGGTCCCTATACATCTTTGTGCTCCCAGGATGAATAGGGAATGAAGAACTATGAGCCTCATCCAGCAGCTCTTTCTTTAATTCGGGGATGGGAGGAACACAAACCCGATTTCTGAACTTTATTATCCCATCACAATCAAGGTTGAATTCAGGAACATTTCTCACCTTCTTTTGGAACTCGACATCTTCTTTCTGTGACTCTTTAATCTTCACATGTATAGATAGTTGAACATTCATTTGAGAAAGATATGAATTTTCCCCTTCCATTATAATTCTAAGATCCATCCTTTGTAAATCCATAAATATTGGATCTTTTGTGATCCTCATCATGGATAAACTAGCATGGTCTTGTCGAATTAATGCATCTGACACCTTGTTTGCTTTCCCAGGGTGGTAATGGATTGAGCAGTCGTAATCCTTAATCAGCTCCAACCATCTTCTTTGATGCATATTCAGCTCCTTTTGTGTGAAAATATACTTTAAACTTTTATGATCAGTATAAATATCACACCTTTCACCATAAAGGTAATGCCTCCAAATCTTTAATGCAAATATTACCATAGCTAACTCCAAATCATGTGTTGGGTAATTTTGCTCATGGATTTCAACTCTCATGAGGCATAAGCTATCACCATATCATTTTGCATAAGAACACACCCCAATCCCTTCTTGGATACATCACTATAGATCACAAACCTTTCTCCACTACAAGGCAGTGTGAGCACAGGTGCACTGGATAACCTTCTTTTCAACTCCTTGAAATTCTCTTCACATTCCTCCATCCAAACAAACATAACTCCATTCCGAGTCCACTTGGTGAGTGGATTTGACAATCGTGAAAAATCTTTCACAAAACGTCGATAATATCCAGCCAAACCAAGAAAACTCCAGATCTCAGTTACTGTTGTTGGTCTCGACCATCTTTCGATAACCACTGTTTTTGCTGGATCCACAGATATCCCCTCTTTTGAGATTATGTGACCCAAAAATGCAACTTTTTGAAGCCAAAATTCACACTTGGTAAATTTGGCATAAAGATTCTCCTTTCTCAGGGTATTCAAATATAATTCTCAAGTGATCTTCATGTTCTTCCTTGCTCTTTGAATAGACAAGAATATCGTCTATAAAGACTACCACAAATTGATCAAGATAGTCTCTAAAGACTCTATTCATCAGATCCATGAAGATAGAAGGGGCATTATTAAGACCAAATGGCATCACTATAAATTCATAGTGTCCATACCCTGTACGGAAATCCATATTTGGTATATCCTCCTTTTTGAACCTTAATTGATGATACCCTGAATGAAGATCAATCTTGGAAAAGTATTGAGCTCCTCGTAATTGGTCAAATATGTCATCAATGTGTGGGAGAGGATATTTGTTCTTGATAGTGATCTTGTTATGTTCTCGATAATCAACGCAGAGTCTCATTGATCCATCATTCTTCTTAACAAATAGAACAGGTGCTCCCCAAGGTGATGCACTAGGGCGTATGAATCCCTTATCAAGATTATCTTGGAGTTGCTTCTTCAATTCCTACAACTCAATTGGGGCCATTCTATAAGGTGTCTTTGAAATAGGCAAAGCACCTGGTACGAGTTCTATTGAAAACTCAACTTCACGATTTAGTGGAAGACCCGGTAATTCCTCCAGAAAGACATCATCAAACTCTCGTACAATGGGAATATTATTAATCGTGAGTTTCTCACCAACCATTTGAGATAAATAACCTTCATTTAGTGGAATCAATACCCATAAAATGGAATAAATTTCCACTGGAAGGTTATGTTCATCCTTGCATTGATAGACGATCATAGATTGATTTGGAATATGAAATGTGACTTCCCTTCTTTGGAAATTGATATGAGCTCCATATAAAGAAAGCCAATCCATGCCAAGAATCACATCAAATTCCACTACAGGAAGGATCAAAAGATTTGCAGGAATCACTTTCCCACAAACTTTAATTGGAGAAGAATTATAAACTTTTGATGCGACTGTTGTTCCATTAGGTGTTGTCACAGCTAACTCAACATCTAATTGTTGAAGTAATACAGTGATACCCTTAGATAATTCTTCAGAAATAAAAGAGTGGGTGGATCCAGAATCAAATAAAACATTTGCTACTTTAGAGTGGATGGTAAGTGTACCTTTCACCACATCGTTATCGTACTCCACATCGCTGATAGAAATTGCATGTGACTTTCCTATGTCTTTAGCCTTAAGAGTTTGCTGACGTCGACCATCATCATCAACCCTTGGATTAGGGTATTTATTGGAAAAATGCCCCATATCCTTGCACTTGAATCATTGAATTGTAGTAGGTTCATTCTGTGTATCCCTTCCTTTGTTAGCATCATTAGACATATTCTTCCCATCATCACGGCATTCGAATGCCCGATGACCTTCCTTTCCACATTTGAAACATTTACTTGTCCCTTTAAGACAACTCCCTCCATGTTTCTTTCCACACTTTGAGCATAAGGGAAATCTCATCTTCTTTTCAGTGTGCTCTTTAGATTTTCCTTTGAATTCAATTTTCCTCTTCTTATAAAACCCATATGACTGAGGGGTTACTTTAATGTCCATCTTGACTTTGAGAGCACATCGAACGATTTCCTCGTAGCTATTGAAGTCCCTTATGGATAACTCCCTTCGAAGACTTGGTTTTAAGCCACTAAAGAATCGATCGATCTTACTCTCAGGTTGGATAATAATACCAGAAGCATACCTTGCACGTCTTGTAAAATTTTCTTCATAGGTACCAACATATTCATCATCCTTTTGCTTCAGTTCAAGAAACTCTTTCTCAATCTTTGTTCGGAGAATACGAGGGAAGTACTTATTGAAAAATAAGTTCTTGAACTCGTCCCATTCCATGGACTCAATTTCATCCCTTTGCCTCATATTCTTAATAAGATTCCACCATTGATCAGCATCTCCTTCCAAACGATAAAATTCTAGGATGACTTTATCATGTTTAGAACATTGAAGAACTGAAAATATCTTTTCAGTAGTACTAATCCATTGTTCAGCAACTAATGGATCAGTAGACCCGCTGAAAGAAGGTGTACGATGCCTCATGAAAGATTCAACAGAATGTTGCTCCTTCCTTTGCTCGTTTGGAAGTCCTGCATGATTCATAGCTTGAGAAAGTTATGTGAGCATGGCTGTAAGATTTTGCATTCTAGCTCCCATAACGTTTGGTTGCTCAGGGGGACAATCATTGCATTTCCCGTCGCATTCCGCATTAACACGGTTCCTTCAGGTTCCAGCCATTGACTAAAACCAAGAAGAATTGTGTGAGAAACACTAATTATAATAGGAAAACCACATAATCAAGAATAAAATTTCACACTTAAGGTATTATCCTAGGTTATTCATGGCCATTTCTAAAACACTAAGATTGTGTTCTATGCTTAGACATATCCTTAGGGTTCTTACTAAGGCTTTCACATCCTAGTTTCCAAAGGTTGACTATACCTTTCCTCTGATACCAACTATAATGACCCATACATTACATACATTGTTAATACTTCAAAATTGAAGCATACTTATTACAACATATAACAAAACCACGAAAGGACCGTATAGGTATAGTGTCTTTAGAAACTGGGAAACATAAACAACTGGTTCATAAAGCGTCTACACTCTCTCCCATTTATTTCATCATATCTATAGTCCCTTTTGGCATATCTTACTTAATAACCTTTTTCCTGACCTGGGGAAAGAAAACATACAAAAGAGTGAGCTCAAATGCTCAGTAAGGGTAAACAAAAGAAATATCAATCACATCATATACATAAGCACATAACTTTTGGAAATCTTATCCTGCAAAAGAGATCATAATTTCATAACATGGGATAAGTCATAGAAGTGAAATGTAATCACAATAATCATAACATAAAACATGAAACTTTGTGGTATACACACATAATCATAGAGAATCATTTCTTGTTAGTCAAGACTCATTTCCAAGACTATCTTAGTGGACAAAGTCCCTTTCTGAACCGAGTCACCCTCGTTTTAGTCTTGTTTCACTGAACCGGTATAACCTACCATTCCATCCATGTCTATCTCATGAGATATAAAATCTTTACCCAATGCATTGGAGGGAGATATAG